>CM073499.1:11430000-12831250 GCA_037074585.1 Biancaea sappan | reverse complement strand
AATCATTCTTAACCATGTGCCTAACGGAATAGGATTCCCCTGGTCCACAATTAAACATCAATTTTTTTAAAAAAAATGACATATAAAAAAAAAAAAAGGAACCATGATCTGGAGAGAATCTTGTTTAGCGCCTAACTGCCTGAGATTTTAGGACAAGTGGTTTCTCAACATGGTATCAAGCTTCCTCAACCAAGAGGTCAAGAGTTGGGTCTTCAATATTTCTATTCTTCCTCAAGCTTAAGCTATTTCCATGCACCTATGCTTTGTATTTGCCTTAAGAGTAAAAGACATTTTCTTTGCACAAGGGGCGTCTTAGAAATAGATAAAGGTCTATTTTGAGAAATGTAAATTTGAAGGTTAAATTCAATTAAATATACATGAAGATGCTGGAGTTTCTTGAAGAGAGATTAAAAAATAGAATCTAGATGTCTTGGGAGACATCAAGATTAGAGAAGAGGAAATCCTAAAAGATTGATTGATTCTCTACATAATTTGGGAGCGAAGTGGATCTTTCTCTAGTTGATCCCATTTAAGGAGTGAGTTTAAAGTACTGTACTACTTGCTTGCCAGGGGAACTAGCTACAAGAAGGAACATAATGATAATGTTGGTGCTAGCATCATCTGAATTTACATCACTTTTGTGCCAAAGGATGAAAGGTCAATTAAGCTTTCAGGACGACAGGCCCATTACTCTGTTTACTAGTGTGTGCAAGCTCATTACCAAGCTTCTCACTGTCAAGTTCATGAACTGTTATCATAAGCTGTCTCTGAAAATCAGAGTGCTCTTATTGCAGGTGGACAGATTTAGATGCTGCTCTTGTAGCTAATCAGGTGGTGAATGATCTGTAAAGATAAGGAAATCAGTTTTTTGTCTTTAAGCTGGAGTATGATAAAACTTATGATTGAGTGAGACGGAGGTTTTAGTTTAGGTCCTTCATAAAAGAAGTTTTGGTTAAAGGTAGCAAAAGTAGAATTCCAGACTCCAGTTGACTTTTTATCGTTACTTTTTCTTGATTTCGAATGGCGAATCTAAAGTTTCAGGATCAAATAGAAGTTAAGCAAGGAAATCTTTTATCTCCTTCTGTTGATTTTGGTTTTATCATATTATAGTGCGATAGTTGTGTAATATTTCCCAGATGGATAAGCTTGTAATAAATCAAAATCAATATATTCACTGAACATTGTATATGGTTGAATCGTATTAGCTTAGACTATATAATCCAGTCTCACAAGGCAAGTTAGTTAAGGCCTAAGGAAGTTGGTTTGGTGGGAGTTATAGCTTCTCACTTTTTCTTTTTGTCCAGTAGAATTCGGTGATGACATGATTTTTTTTTTCTTCTGGTGGTGACTATAGTCTATAGATGTGGATAATCAAACCCTTTCATCCTTTTTACTTTACATGAAAAAGGTGAAGCTGAGGTACAAACTAGATGTTAACCCTTTTGGACCCTTTGAATGAACAAGAGCAGTAAATAAGAAAATGACAGCAAAAACAAAGAGAATGAGAGCTGAACTTCATTTGGTGAAATTCCACATTCTCACAAATTTACTGAGCCAAGTGAGAAAAAGAAGAAACTTGATATTGTACTCACTCCCAGATATCACTCACACCCTAGACAATGGCAGAGAACCTCTGATTTCAATGCAGGGTGGCCATTTCAGGGGTTGGGGAATGTACCTACACATGCTTGATTTCTTGCCTACAGCTTGGACAGTTAACTACTTTTAGATTCTCTGAATGATAAGTCGTTTCTATTATGTGACTAGCTAAGATTTTCGGTATATCATATGCCTATATCTTATGGTTCTTGAAATTTATTTGTGTATCATAGACTGGTGGTGGACTAGCTGAGTATGCTGTTATTAATGAGAGTGTCACCGCATCAAGGCCTCCCAAAATCTCAGCATCAGAATGTGCTGGATTACCTGTTGCCGGTCTCACAGCTCACCAGGCAATCACTCAATCTGGAGGGATCAAACTTGATGGAAGTGGTGAACGGAAAAACGTTCTGATCACTGCTGCATCAGGTGGTGTGGGTCACTATGCAGTTCAACTGTCAAAGCTGGGAAACACTCACGTGACAGCCACGTGTGGAGCTCGCAACATGAAATTCATCAAAAGCCTAGGGGCCGATGAAGTCATTGACTATAAGACCCCGGATGGCGCTGCTCTGAAGAGTCCATCAGGACAGAAATACGATGTGGTGATTCATTGTGCAGTGGGGATTCCTTGGTCCACTTTTGAACCTAATTTGAGCTCTAATGGAAAGGTTATAGATATAACTCCTTGTGCTAGTGCCTTGATGAGATTTGCTATGAACAAACTTACATTCTCCAAAAAGCAACTTGTGCCTCTGCTTTTGATTCCAAAAGGTGAAAATCTTCAATATCTTGTTGATTTGGTCAAACTTGGGAAGCTTAAGACAGTAGTAGACTCCAAGTATCCTCTGAACAAGGTTGAAGATGCTTTGGCTACGAGTATGGAAGGTCATGCTACTGGGAAGATCATTGTGGAGCCATAGATATATATATATATATATATATATATGTCTGATGGTACAGAAACTATGTGATTTGTCAAGTCTCTGGACATTAAAAATAAAATACTTTATTTTCAATGTATTGAAGAAGAACCTGAGGTTTCTTGTGCATTTGTCTGTGAAATTGTGTACATTCCCGTCATGAACAAATTTGCAAGGGTATGATATAATGATACTAGTTCAGAATCTGTGAGTTGTCTCAGAAAGGAATTATCTTATGCGGCTTTTGATATTTAACTATTATTTAGTTCAGAAACAGACTGTTGAAGAAATTTGGGATTAACTCCTTTTGTTATGTAATTTAAAAAAAAAAATTCTTGGAATTTTTTTTTATATACAATATTTTAAGTATTTTTTTACTGTCAAATTATTTTCCAAAAAAGTTTTAAAGGATCTACTTTTTCTTCAATTTTTCAGAGTATTCAAAAAAATATAGAAATTAATTTATTTTTACTTCAATTCCTATTATCAATTTACCATCCCAGCTGTTGAGAAGTGATGCAGATTTTAACTGGTTAAATTTGACATTTTATCAATTTATAACTTTATATTATTATATTTTTATATTGTCATAATTTAAATTTTTTTATATAATTTTTATTATAATACGTTTTACTTTAAAAACGTGTTATGACAAGGACAAGCAAGTGATAGCCCTTCCAAAAAGAAAAATCTCAACTTTATCCGCTAGATTGAGATTTTGTGAAAATGCATCATTCTCGTATAACAATTTTTAAGACAAAGGCCCTCACAATATTACCACTATATCGTTCATTTTTCTAAGTCATAACATCGACCTCATTTATGTGAGTATGTAGTTATATTAGCCCATCACTATCAAAATTTTGAGGAAAGTACTTTTTAGTCCGAGAATGTATTTTTTAATCCTTGAAAGGTACAAAGGACAACTATTTAATTTTTAAAAAATTGTAATTATTTAGTCCTTGAAAAATCTCAAATGTTAACCAGTTATTCCGCCAGTTTATGACTCCATTATTTGTCAACAAAAATGACTAATGTGGCTTCGTAAGTGTTCATCTAATTTATTATTTTATTTATTTAGATGCTTACTCGATTATAATCAAAATTTTTGGACTAATGAGCTAATGTTTAAAATCTTTTAAAGACTAAATAATACATAAATTATAATCTTTCAATGAGTAAATAACTTCCTCTCGTCTTTTGAAGATTAAAAAAAATACTTTTTTTGCAAGTTATAATTCTATATAAGCATCTAAATAAGCAACATAACAGATTACATCAACACTTAACAAACCATGTCAGCCATTCCATCAATAAATATCAGAGTTTATAAACAAAATGACTACTAGGTTAATATTTGAGATCTTTTAAAATCAATAATAATACATTATAATCTTTCAGGTTTTTTTTTTTTTGTCTTTCAAGGACTAAAATAAAAACTAGTTTTACTCTAAAATTTTCTCTGGGTAAAGTTTCCGAGGCATTAAGTTAAAAAATGCGCCGTTCCCTTCAAATTCAAATGTAAAGCGACAAGGTTTACTTGTGTGCTTCTCTTACTCGTGCCATAAACTTGAGCAGATGTGTTCGAGGGCTTTGTCTTAGCCAAGATACCAAACTCATCAAACAGGAGCTCCCCAACCTCCCATTGAAAACAAATTTCTGTTCACTAAACTGTCTATCATTATTGTACAAACTGTAAACAAGAGATGCAAACAGAATTTATAGATTGAATTCAGCAGCTAACAAAACCACAGAGGGAACTTAGTGACAACCTTCCCGATAACACAAATCAAATTCTTCGTTTCTTTGGAAGCCGGCAGCCATTATGGGGACGCCGTGTGGTATCTTCAATGTATACAATTGGACTTCTATTCCCTCGAGATTCAGTAAACCCTTCTCTCCAGCTTGATATTGCTAGCCTCTTTTTCTTGAAATAGGTGAATCCTTTCACTTTCATGACAACCGATTTCAACCCCAACCTCCTAGCCCTTCGTCCGACTTCTTCTGCCGTAGCCTCAGCAGCATACTTGGAAAGTTTTTGCCCTCCTTTCATTTCTTTCAAACAACCAGCGGAGGCATTAAGTTTGATATTTCCTTTAGAGTCCGTGACGGTAACAAAGGTATTGTTACGCAAGAGCTTTATATGAACAAAATCAGCATCATGCTCTAAACCAGACTGAGAGCGTTGAGCACTCCCCATAACGCCATTTCCATCCGTCTCAATAACTCCTCTCACAAAGTCCATGGGCGTGGAACTCTTCTTAGTTTCAGCATCATTCTGGCTGCTGGGGTTTATATTCCCTTGAGAGTCCAGATTAAATGCTTGGGAAGCTTTAACATTTTCAATAGTGCTGTTCCACCCCAAATTCATACTTGAAAACCCTCTAACATGTTCTGCAGTTTCAAATGATTGAGAGACCCCTATGAGACTATCACATGCAAAAGAAACTAAGTGTTTCTTTAGCTGATTCACTTGCAGAATTACATTTAATTGATCCAATTACATAAGGTATCTTTTCATATAATCTATTAATTTCTCTATTATTACTTCTACCACACTTTAGGCTTTTCTAATTTCAGCTAATTAGATTTCTCACTTCACCATTACATAAATGAGAATCGAGTATTACACTAAGAAGCATGGATACCAACACGGATATGGGCACACTGAGATCAACGTGACATTTATTAAATAAGTAATGCTTAAGTGTAATGCAAAGTGTTGGGTCTACATAGATGTTACATCTCAAATAATTTAGTCTAGAATTGAAACAGCCAATTCAAGTAGGTGAAAACTACTCCAGTCAATAAAATGATAAACAAAACAACACTACATCAATCTCCTTCCCAACCTCTGTTTTGATTCATAATATCTTCCAAAGAAGAGAAATTGGCAACATAATATTATACCAACAAAAAGGCCAGAAATGCTCAAGTGTATACTACAAAGATCATTTTCCATATAATGAATTCTACAAAACCTTCAAATTTCTAACCTTTCTAAGGCATCGAACAAAAAAATTTCCTATAATTTTCTTTTCCTAAATTCTCAGTTAATCTATGGAAGCCTAAAGTTTCAAATCGATCATTTCGCATCAAACATTGTTATCGACTAAAGAAGCATGGATGTTTACCTTTATTTTGTGGTAATCCCGAGAAGCCTTTGGATGAGCACGGAGAACCAAGCGGGGAGCCATGAGATCTCAGAGCTCCTAAACCGCCATAGAATCGAACTGGAGGTTTTGCAGCAAAATGAGAAACTGGAGACGAAGCAGCAGAGGATCCGCTGATATGGCGAACGAAAGAAAGATAACGATGCATATTTCTTCTAGGGTTTTTCTGGTTTGAGGTTGCTCAATACGATGACCGTACGCCTGTTTTTCACTGAAACTGTTGACCATTCACGAAATGAGACTCATTGTGGAGCTCCGGCCTCAAGATACGTTCCTTTCGTATTTTGATGGCCCCATAAAGCCTAACCCAAAGAGAACAAATAAATAGTTAAAAAAAATGACAAATGTATTATTCTATGATTCAGGTTTTAATTATATTTTTAAAATTTTATTTTGTATCAATTATAAGTTATAACTTACATATTTTTAATTATTTTTTATTGTGTCCTTGACCCTAATGCCCTTAAAATATTTAAGGGCAAATGTTATGTTATATCATATTTTATACACATCAACGCTAAATCATCTATTTTAGATGTGTTATGTAATATATCAATTTAAAATGACCAAAATGATATTATGACTATTCATTGATAACAACAAGAATGAGAGAATTTAGAAGGTTCACAAAGTCATTTTGATTATTTAAATTGGTATCTAAAGTAACACGTTTAAGATAAAGGTAAAATGATATTTTATATCCTTAAATTTTATACCAAATAGAGATGATAATGGGGCGGATTGGGGTGGATTTTCACTACTCGTCCCCGCTTCGCACACCTACATTGTAATACCCGTTAATTTCGGAATATAATTCGCTTGAGAGTATTTTAGAATTTTACAATGTTACTTTAGTTATTTATTTTGGTCATTTTTAATTTTCATATTTAATTTTTCTCTTTGAATATTATTTATGAAAATTGAGTTAAATGACTGGACTGAATATTTGCACCCTGTGGGATATATTCTTAGAATGGTGAAATTCATGAAAAAGTGGTTTAAGAATGGTCAATTAGTCCATTTATTGTAAATTGACTGGATTGGTTTGGATGTTGGGTTATGGATACCTATGGATTATTCAATAACCCATTAGAAATCTTTAAAATATAACTTCAATAGTATCCTCTCATTATTCACGCATAAGCAAAGGCTGAAAATTGAACAGTGGCATTTTCTCTCATTTCTTCATCCTCTTCTCAAATCCTTTCCTTGATCTTCAGAATTTTGATTATTTGTTCGGTTCAAAAGCTTTGTAAGGATCAAAGGTAAGCTTTAATCTCATTATTTTCCTTAAGTCTAAGTTTATATGGAAGATTAGAGGAGGTTTTGTTCTTGAAGATTTTGATGATAATTCATGAACCTTAGTTGTTTTAGAGATTATTTTTGAGTTAGAATTAAGTTATAGTCGGTTAAGAGAGTTGAGATTCTGGTTTTGAAACAAGAAATAAAAGGATGAAATTTTCTGGGAAATTTTCTGCAAAACTCGAATTTACTGTAGCAACCAGAAAATTCGGAAAATTTTTCGAGTACTGTAGCAGTACTGTAGTGTCGGAAGTCAACGACTGTAGCAGTCAACGTTACTGTAGAGAACCGTCACTGTAGCAAATCGTTACTGTAGCAAACCGTCACTGTAGCAATTAGAAAATATTGCATATTTTCGTGATTTTGTTTCCTTTCTTATGTTTCCTTGTAACATATTTTACTATGAAATTTTCCTACACAAATTCTAGTGTGGAACAAGATAAACTTGGACAAATATAAGGTAAGTGAATAACCTTGCTAAGCTAGTTTGATATTACTAGTCAAAGTACAATATAAGTCTCATTTACAATATTTTTTAGATATTAATCAATCAATTTTTCATATGACAGTATATGATGATTGGTATATTTTTTTTACAGAAATTCAAAGGAACAAGAGTATGTATAATTTTTCCCGACCCCATTACCCCGTGGGTTTTTTAAATTTTGCCTTATCCCTAAATTCATGAGAAATTTTAATACCCGTTCCTATCCGTTCCAAAATTCTTTCACATGTATTTTTTCCCTGAACTCGTCCCAAACAAGTTCAGCACCTTGATAAAAGAAGAACTATTTGAGAGAAAGAATTACAAAGCTGGATGACTAATCCTCCTATAGCAATCACAAAACAAAGACAAAAGAATACCATGAAAAAACAAATGAACACCGCAAAAAAAAAATATCAGTTTAACAAATACTCCAATTGTGTTAATTAGTGTTAATCTGGCTCTCAACACACATATAATTATTAAAATATTGTCTGTGTTAAAATATTCAATGATATAGAGCGTGGAATTAATTTAGGGAGCACAAATATACATAATAGGATCTTCAATTTCAATTACCTACTTCATTTCAAATTTTCTTACTCTTCTGTACAAGAAAACAAGGAACAAGAGAAGAATAATAACTAGATATAATTCTAAATGCCAGATGAGGTTTCAATGATGTAGCATGAAACAAATTACCATAAGCATATACCTACTTATGATATGGAGATTGTATCTGGCGAGAACAGAGAGAGACTGGAGACGACGAGTGAGAGCCAAGACTAGAGACTAGCGAGAACAGAGAGAGACGATCGGAGACCGAAAGAGAAGACTAGAGACGACGAGCGAGAGCCGAGAGCGCAGAACAGAGAGACAACAGGAGACCGAGAGAGACAATCGGAGACTGGAGACGCCGGATAACAAAGACGACTGAAGACCACTGGAGTCAGAGACGACGAGTGCAAGCGAGAAGTCGAAAGTAGAAGCGCCGCGGGAACCAGCAACCAAGGTCAGGACTCGAGGGAGAATGGGAGATGTGATGCAGAATGAACTAGGTAATCGAAATTGAAGATCCTATTATGTGTATTTGTGCTTCCTAAATCGAAGTTTCATTTATATATATATATATATATATATATATATATATATATATATAACAGACTAATTAATATGTTAAAATGAAGCACTTTTATGAAATTATGACGTTTATATATATACATATATCATTTTATATATGTACTGATCATTCTCATATGCTTTAATCTTCTCACGGCATTACACGCCTTCATTGATCTTTTGCCTTCCAGATCTCTCTCAGTATCATATATTGATGATATACATATACATATATATATATATATATATATATATATATATATATATATATATATATATATATATATATATATATATATATATATATATATATATTATAAGCCTTAGGCATTTAGCCTGTTTGTAAGTTCTTCAAATTAACATACTAATCAGTAGTTTCACTCATAGGATCGACATATTAGAAAACATATCCCCTTGAACCCTTCAGAGATTTAGCAAGTCATTACCTTAATCTCCAGTTTTTGAATTTTTTGATGTAAGAAAAATTTATCAACACAGCTTCAGATAATTTGGAACTTCAAATATTATTGATATGGAGTGAATTTACAGATATTGGGAGTGAATAGGAGAGATTACAGGGAGTTCAGAAAGCTCAGGTTTTCAAGCTTTTGAGTAGAGATGTGGTGGTTACTTTGTGGTATTTCATATTCAATACTATATCTTGGTTGGTTTAAATTTATGCTTAATGGTCTATTTGCTAATGTATTATCAAATTCTATTCTTCTTCTAATTGCATCTTGGTTAGTTACTATATTATCTAAATTAAATTGTATTTTTGTAGGTAATGTTATACTTTGATTATCTAAAGGTATTTCTCTTGATACTGGTGCAAAATGTTTATTAATTGATATTCTTCCTTGTCGTTTTTTGTAAATTTTATGTTGATTAGTAAATACTAATCCTACCATCACTTGTATACTAATAATTTTACTATGTGGGGGCATTTGTATTCCTTTATTTTATGGTATATATTTAATGTTTTATCCATATTTCCTTCAGCTCTTGATATTGCAAAATTAGTATTTACTCTAAATTTTAATTTTTGATATATTAAGTTTCCGCTAAGTATTCCTAATATGCTATTTTTGACATCGTCTATTATTCTTCTATCTGTTAATACTAATTCTACTGATGTGTCTATACCTTCCTTAAAATAAGCTTTTACTAATAATTGTATTCCTTGGATATATATTTCTAATACTTCTTCCTTAAATGGTAATTTAGATATTTCATTTTCGATTAAGGTCTTGTTTATCAATGGTATTCTTAATACTCCTGTTGTTAATTTTGATTCTATTGGTTGTTTTTTATCTAATATTACACAAGCATATTTTTGTTTTTGGTTTTTCTTTATTATTTTATTAACTTTACTAAATATATTTTCTTGTTTTAAATCTTGTGTTTGTAAATCTAGGTTTATTTTTGCTATTTTATCATACTGTTTCTCATTAAATATTATTCTGGTTTCAGATATTCCTTCTTCAGGTTCTATTTGTTGATTATATGAGTCATAATCTTCACTTATACTACTAGATTCTCCTAATTCTGCATTCATCATATATATATTGTCTTGTTGTTCTATTTCAGAATATTCAGATTCACTAGTATATTCTTCTTCTGTTTCAGATGAATTATTAGCTATCTTGTATATCTTATAAATTTCTAAATTAGTATCCTCTATTTCACTTCCATATTCTTCTAATGGTTCTAGATTGTTTTCGTAAGCAATTTCTAATATTTTCATGGTCTTCTTGTTTTTTGGTTTAGGGCAATTAGTTGAAATATGTCCTAATTCTCCACAATTATAACATTTACATTTTTTAGGATTCTTCTTATAATCTGTTCATTTTTTAAAATATTTTTTATTTTTATAAGGTTTGTATTTTTTAGTCTTATAATATTTTCTATATTTTTCTTTTGGATATTTTTTAAATTCGTATTTTCTAAATCTTTTTTTCTTCCTTCTATGTTTTGTTAACTCACATCCCCACTTATGTGACGTTTGTAATTCTCCGCATTTTTACATTTATCAGATAAATATTCTCTTAAGAAGTCTTCTCTTATTTCCATAATATCTATTACTGATATTGTATCTATAGTTTTTCCTTCTAAGATTTTATAGTATTCTTCCATTATTGATTCGCTAATTAATTTTGGAGTCTTTCTATAAAATAAATATAAGTAATATTTTTGGTTTAAATATCTGTCTCCTATTCTTGCTTCATAATAATATTTTTTATACTCACATATATATTGATTTAGATATTTTGGATCTAAAGAGCATAATTATATATTATGTAAATTATTTATTGCTTTGTTAATTGTTGTTTTTCATTTAATACAACATTTCTTCCTACAAATTCATTTCTTAAGACTTGTTCATATTGTCTTATTAATGTTGTTATTTTCTGTCTTCTTGTTAGTTCTTCTTCGTTTCTTATTGTTCTTACTCATATCCTGAAATCTTGTTCTTTAGATTTCCACTAATTATGTACTATTCATACAAAAGTGGATTCAATTAATATATTTGCAGTCTGTAAATCTATTCCTCTAGTTAGTAAGGCTATTATTTGTGATTTATTTCATTTTTCTATTCTTTTATGGTTGTCTAAATTATTATCTAAATTTAATCATATTCCTGAATTTGGAATGGGTCTTATTTCATATTGTTCTAATGGTGTAAGTACATATCTAGTATTTGTTGGAGTTTCAAAATTTATATTCATATTCATAAAATCTTCTGATCTAATTGGTTCTTTATGTCTTAATTCATCTTATTCTAATTCTTATTCTCTAGTTATACTAGTATCTATCATCCTCATATTATATGAAAGTTGACTTAGATCTGGGGGATTTATTGGTTCTCTTTGTTGTGTATTTTGAGGTATGCTTATTGAAGTTACTTCACTTATTCCTGTTGTTTGCATATTAATTTCTCCTTCTATAGGATTTATATTGTCATTTAATGTTTCTATTTCTAGTTTTAATTTTTCCATATCTATTTCTTCTTCTTCTTGACTCATTATTTTATCTATTTCATCTTCATCATTTTGTTCTTTTTCTCCTAACATTAATTTATTTATTTCTGGTTTTTGTTTTATTTTCATTAAACTATATAAAAATTGGTTTGAATCATCATATAATAATTCTGCTAGTTTATTATTTTCGTCTATATCATATTTTTCTTCTTTTATTTGCTCTTTACATTTATTTGTGTGAATTATTTCTTCTTGTTTTTCTATCTCTGTTATACCATATAGTCTTTTCTCATCCTATTTTTTAACTTTTTCAAATATTGTCTATAAATTTTTATTTATCGTTTCTTGTCCTTTATGTAATATTTCAACTTTTATTCTTGTTTGTTTTGTGTTTTCATCTAATGTTTGGTTTCTTATTTTATTTATTGTTATTTTTTCTTCTTCATTTAATATATCAATTATATTTAACATATTAATTTGAGGTTTATTTATTATTGGTTCTACTGATGATGTTCCAGCTTCTTTTATTCCTAAATAATTCATAATTCTTTTCATGTCATTCCTCATCATTAATAATTGCTCACCATTTCTTTGGACTTGTATTTTTATCTCATATATTTTTTGTTCAATTGGTTTTGCTAATTCTACCAACCTTTCATACTTATCCTTATTCTTTTCTAGCAATACTTGTTTTAAGGCATCTGCTGGTAGTTTTTCTATTTCATCTATATAATCTATTTCAAATTTTTCATTTGCTATTTTTTTCATCTAAATAACATCCTAATTGTTTCATTAAGAACATATTAGTAAAATTAATCTGATTTCTTAAATCTTCACCTTCTCCTCCTATACAATAAGGAGTTAATACACATCTATCATCATCTTCAATAGTTGGAATATGAGAATATACAGGCAATTCATATTGTTCTATATCATATATTCTTGGTTCTACTTTAGTTAACACATCTATAATTACTATTTCGGATAAATATCCAGATAATAATATAATAGTAATATGAGAAAAGGGGTGTCCGGCTTTTATATCTTAAAGGTTCAAAGTTCAACATTTTCTAATACTAGCTCTGATACCATACGGGTTAACAGACTGATTAATATGTTAAAATGAAGCACTTTTTTGAAATTATGACCTTTATATATATACATATATCATTTTATATATGTACTGATCATTCTCATAGGCTTTGACCTTCACACGGCATACACGCCTTCATTGGTCTTTTGCCTTCCAGACCTCTCTCAGTATCATATATTGATGATATACATATATATATATATATATATATATATATATATATATTATAAGCCTTAGGCATTTAACCTGTTTGTAAGTTCTTCAAATTAACATACTAATCAGTAGTTTCACTCATAGGATCGACATATTAGAAAACATATCCCCTTGAACCCTTCAGAGATTTAACAAGTCATTACCTTAATCTCCAGTTTCTGAATTTTTTGATGTAAGAAAAATTTATCAACACAGCTTCAGATACTTTGGAACTTCAAATATTATTGATATGGAGTGAATTTACAGATATTGGGAGTGAATAGGAGAGATTACAGGGAGTTTAGAAAGCTCAGGTTTTCAAGCTTCTGAGTAGAGATGTGGTGGTTACTTCTTCCTCTATTGCTAATGGGAATAGAATATTTATACTAGACTATCTGAGTTAATATTAACTCGGGTTTACAAATCATAGTTGCTTTTGCTTCTTTGGGTTACTTTCCCGTGCTTCCTTTAGTCACTTCTATCTTCTTCTTCTTTTGTTTTCTTCTGTCTTGGTTCTACATTTTTATATACATATACATAGAATATTCAGGAAATGCACTGACCCATATCCGCCCCGTACTCGCACATGAGTTTTCGGGTTTTCTTGGAACCCACTCCATTACTCGATCAACTGTTGATTTACCCGCCCCAAATGGGATAGTGCGGAGCATGTTAGTCGAGTTTGGTCTAAAATTGTCATCCCTAACACCAAGTTTCATCTACGCCTCAAAAAAAAAATTTACCCACTTATGTTCCACATGTTTTAATTTTTATCATATATACTTTTTTTGTAACTCTGATAGTTAACTTAACAGAATGCTGACTAGACTATCATAGGACAAAAAGCATCTGGCACGTGGCAACCATGTGGATTCAATAAAAAAATATTAAATTTTTTAAAAATTTTTTTAGTTTATTCACTTAAGTCATTGGTTAAAATTTTCCTTTTATCCAATTTTTGATATAAACTCATCATCTACTTCGTCTAGATTCCTAGTTTAAAAATCTATTTTTTCTTTATCAAAATCATTCCCTACAAACTTTTCAATTCGTTTACTTTAGTCCATATTCTTCACTTTCATGCTTTTTTTCTCATGGTTTGATCCTCCAAATCAGTCCATAATTTTATTTTTAGTCATAATATGATTCAATTTATCATTTCTACACAAGAAAAATACAAGAAATAATTGAAATTTAAGGTTTCAAATGTTGCATATCTCTCCCTCTCATAAAAGGTAACTTTGAAATTTTGATTTTAATTTATTTATTGTATTGTCTTTAGATAGAAATGATAGATTAAATCATATTATAGCTAAAAATGAAATTATGAATTGATTTGAGGGGTCAAACTGTGAGAAAAAAGTATGAAAGTGAAGAATAGGGACTACACAAACTAAAAAATTTGTAAGGGATAGTTTTGACAAATAAAAAAATAGATTCTTAAACTAGGAACTCAGACGAAGTACAAGATAAGTTTATATTAAAAATTAGACAAAAAGAAAATTTTGACTAAAGAGCTAAGTGAATAAATTGAAACATTTTTTTAAAAAGTCCACATAGTAGATGTTTTTTATCACTTAGCAACCCAGTTAGCATTCCGTTAAGTTGACTGACAGAGTTATAAAAATGATATATATGATAAAAATTAAAACATATGGAACATAAGTGGGTCAAAAAATTTTTTTGAGACATAGATGAAACTTAGTGCAAACTTTAGGGACATAAAATATCATTTTGCCTAAGGTAAAAGATTTGACACTAATATATGCAAGATGAGATGTCACATTAGTGTTTACCATTAAATATTTTAATGGCATTAAGTTCAGAGGCATAATTTAAATTAATTAGAACCATATGAGTTATAATTAACATAAAATAAAGCTCTAGGTTATAATTGAAACATAGTTTAAAATGCATGAATAATAGTTTTGCGAAAAAAAAATGATAAAATTATTCTATTTGTTCTTTCACTTTTTTTAAAAAAAATTTTATGATTTACATTGAGGGTGCTAATTGGATGGACTAGTTGGATGGAACAAGTTTTTCTAACATCAACTAATTAAGTAGTTAGATTTTAAAAATTTTGGCATTGCTTGAACGAGTTAAATTGGCAAATTTGTTATTCCTTAATAATAAAAATAATATTATCACATCATCAACTTAATTTGTTAACAAATACTTGTTAGATTTTTCATATGGACTATCATAAATTATATTTATCTATACATATATATATATATATATATATATATATATATATATATATATATATATATATATATATATATATTTATTTATTTATATGTATTGTCCAGTTTTAATAATAAGTTAATTATAAATCATTTTATAAACTAAACAATCCTTATTAAATTGAAACTGGGCCTTGTGTGGGCTGATTAATGATGGGAATGTCAGCCTATTAGGGTTTCACAATGAAGGGTCTATACTCTCTATCTATATATGTGGTGTAGCAGTCCCATTAAAGTAACACCCTCTGAAAAGCATATTAGGCTAAGATGGCAGTTTTACTTTTCTTAATTATTTTTTCTCTTTTCTTCTATATTATTTATATTCGATCATCAATTACTATCATGAGTTCCGTTGCTTCTCCAGGTACGCATATTTTTGTTATTATTAATATATGTTATAGAACTATCTGTAATACTTGTATATATGAATTATTTATAAAATTCCTTCAATTGGTATCAGAACTTAGTTGTTAGATTGTTCTATGACTGTATGAAATTAAAATCTTATGATGGTTTATGTCTATTATCCAATCCCTATATTTAATTTACTTTCTCTTATTGCTTATTCCCATGAGGAAAGGTTATCTTCATGTAAATTTTGTGATTACGTTTTTTGATGATTGAAAATTATTGAGAATACTCTCAAATTATGATTGTTGAGAATTTGGACTATGTTTATTGTGATTATAATTATCAATTCATTATTACGCAATTACCATGAATCATAAGGTAATCCTAATTATTGTGAATTATTCTCAAATTACGTATTTCAATGATTAACATGACTCAATCCCAACTATTGAAAGATATTAAATTATTGATAATTTAATTTTGATTAGTATTTGATGTCAAATTAATCTACATATGATTGGTTTTTTAACTAATTGTGATAAGTGGCATATTAAATTAGTGATATGCATGATATGGGCATTATCCATAGCAGCGCTAACTATTTAGAATCACGTCATCTACATTTAATTTGGATTTTGACGTGAATTTAATTGAGTGGGATTCAATCAATTATATTTGAAATTTTGGGATGATATAATTGATTAAATTTTTGAGGATTCAATCCTCATTGACGTCATCTGTATTGTTTTGACTTTTGAAGCTTTCAAAGAATGGCTTTGATTTCTCTTTAATAATCAAGATTGGAAGATTACACACATAGTTTTCTTTAAGATCCGGTGAATATGTTAATACGATCCTGGATTCAAGGATTCATTCATAATGTCAATGAGTATGTTGATTAATGCAATCCCAAATTTATGGAGAATCATGTCGATCATATGGTATTTTAGTCATATATATATATATATATATATAGGGATTGAATTTATAAATGTATATTTATATCATTTTTTATGTATGATTAAATAATTTTGATCATAAGTGTATTGATCAAAATTTTGAGTTTTCTTGTCTTTGGGTCTGAATCTATCAAGAATTTTATTTTGGATATTGTATTCTCTAAAATTCAGCCCAAAAATTTTTTAATAAAATTTGAATATTATTATCTATTAAATATCCCTTATACTTTCTCTTGGAGCACCATTGTGTATTTTAATTATTTTAGAGACAATTTACAATTATTTAATTACTTAAATTGTATTCTTTTATTGTAAATTGTTTCTAAACATTATGCTAAATTATTTTGGATATCCAAATATGCAATTTTAATAATTTTGTGAGGTTGTAAGTTCGCCTATCGCGAGTCCAATCTTTAGTGTTATTTTTGCAAATAATATATATATATATATATATATATATATATATATATATATATATATATATATATATATATATATATATGTATGTATGTATATTTCTTTATTCTTTCAAAATAACTATGGCTTGAAAAGGGAAAAATAACAATTATGATGATAATAAATAATTTAATTTTGAAATACCATTAGTGTACACTCCCTATAAGAGTGACATTAATGTGTGTTTCTTGTAGTAAATAATTCTTTTTCCTATTTTGGTGTTTCTTTTTGATATCTTTATCATACAAAATGGATTGCAAAATCACTTTAGGTACACATCACTGATCTATTATTCTATATCATGTGTACTATAATATGCTTCGATATTGCATCTATAATTGATCTGAAATTTATTGACCTTGGATTGTATATTTCTCTTAATTAATTATGTTTTTTCATATTTATTATTCTTTATGTGAAATATGAGCTTTTAACGTGTATGATCTACTTCCCTATCAGATACTATTTCTACATCATTAAAGCTCATATTTCCTTACATATGCTATAATTATAGTTGTTATTTTAGCCTTAATGATTATTATATTTTAATGATTGACTATTACTATCCAAGTGGGAGAATTGTTAAATTTTAATATATATATATATATCCTATGTGGATTAGCATTACTAAATTATTAAAATATTTTTAAATCATTAATATATCAACTATATTAATTGTGTTTTATAATATAGCATTTTAATTAATTCAATGAATATTGTAACTGAGTTGAATCTAATTTGGTTTATATTTTTCCTAATTCTTAGTGGCTCTTTTGACCTAGAGATTTACCAAATAGATATTAAAACAACATTCTTAAACGATGATTTTTTAAATGATGTGCACATAGACCAACCTAATTGTTCTTCAGAAATATGGTCAAGAGCATTTAGTATGCAAATTAAAAAGATTCATATACGTTTTTAAATTGGCCTTGAGGCAATGGTACCTAAAATTTCACCATATTGTCACTTTGATCAGCTTCAAGGAGAATGTGTCTCATAAGTGTTTTTACATGATGACTAATGGGAGTAAGTTTGTAATTTTAAATATTGTACTCTTAGTTTTCTTTTTTTTTGGCCTGAAATTCAATGATTATTCCTTACTCTGCTAGTGATACCTTGGTATATCACATTATCCCTGTTGATGTGCCATAGTTAAGGAATTAATTTTTTGTTTTTTATATAAATTGAATGATTTCATCAGGCATGATATGTATTTATTATATTTTTTAAATATAATTGCTGATTATTTGTATAACTGTAACCTCACCTATCGTGGGTATAATTACAAATTTTTTGAATTAAATGATTAAATTTTTTAATCATTATTTTATTACATTAATAATAATTATACCCTATCGGTGTGTTATCATTAATGTAATTTGTTGTACAATGTACTGTTAATTTTATACTTATATCAATTATCTTTCGAATTCCCTATCGGTATTAGAAACTTTGGTGATATAAGATTTGTGCATTATAATTATTATATTTCTTATTTATTATGGTTCGGGACCTTTAGGCCGGATCATCATAAGTAAGAAAATTTTTTCTAAAGGATATGATTGGCTGTGTATAAGGAACCATTTAATTCTCTTATTGCATGATCACATCGTGTATATTAAATATTCCTTTTGTTGTTATAATGTCAGCTTTCTTTGTCTATACTTGACTTTTGTCAAGACTTTGAATATGACTAATTTTGAGGACTGAAAATAAAATAATTTCTGAATCTCTATTTAGCTATCACTAATATGAACTTGGCTTTGAGAGAAGAAGAGTTTGGGGCTCTTACTTCCACATTTACTGCTGCTGAAAAGGCTTCTTGTGAAAAATGAAAATACTCAAACATGGTGTGTCTCACAGTGTTGAAATACACTATGAAGAAGTCAATTAGATAGACCATTCTAGAGAGTAAAAAAAAGGTCCTGTACGCTCAATTTTATACTCATTCCGATATTGTTTTTGCTATTAATGCTCTAGGAATATATTTGAGTAGCCCAAATTTAGGTCATTTAAAGCCGTGAAAAGGTTATGAGATATTTGCAGGGAACCAAAGATCATGTATTGACCTATAAGAAGTTTGATCAACTTCAGGTCATTGATTATTCTGATTCTTATTTAGCATGGTTGCCCTGACGACCGAAAGTCTACTTCCGACTCTATTTTTTTTTTGATAACATGAGTAGCTATCTTTTGGAAGAGTATTAAATAAACTCTTACAGCTACTTCTACCATATAGACAGAATATGTCGCTTGCTATGAGGCTACTTATCAAGCCATGTGGCTGGAAATCGTAATCTCTGGCTTTCATATTGTTGAAAGCATTCCTAAGCCACTTGTGATATATTGCGACAATATTGCAGCTGTGCTTTTCTCTCAAAACAACAAAAGCTCTTCTCAATTAAAGTACTTTGATATTAAATATCTGTTTGTTAGAGAGAAAATTCTGGAGTTTCAGACTCGTATTGAGCACTTTGTTACAAAGAACATGTTAGCAGATCCACTAACTAAAGGCTTAACTGTTAGAGCTCTTCAAAATCATGTAGCTTATTTGGGTTTAGTTAAGTCTTTTGATGTTTTGGGTTAGTGGGAGTCTAAAATTTAATATTTACTTAGTGTCATTCTTATGAGATATGTTTATGATGATGTCACTTATACTATCATATCTCTTAGAGCATTTTCAGATGCTTGGACCATTGGTCAGGATTGCACAAGGATCACATTCTTGTAATGTATGTTCTGACACCAGTTTCACATATTATTCAAATCTTTTGTTGAGGATCTTAACATGTAAGATGTCAGTGCCCTTATCGGATATATTTTTGCATTGTCAGATACTTATTGCCTCTTGATTTGATTTGAGAATTGTTAATTTATAGTAACAACTCATAATTGACATGTCTATTTTGTCGTATTATTAAATCTGAAAATTATTTATCCTTTAAACTAATGATTTATGTTGTCCAAGTGGGAGATTGTTAGATTTTTCATATGAACTACTATAAATCATATTTATCTATATATTTATTTATTTATATGTATTGTTCAGTTTTAATAATAAGTTAATTATAAATTATTTTATAAATTAAACAATCCTTATTGAATTGAAACTGGGCCTTGTATGGGCTGACTAATGATGGGAATGTCAGCCCATTAGGGTTTCATAAGGAAGGGTCGCTACTCTCTGCCAATATATATGGTGTAGCAGTCTCATTGAAGTAACACTCTCTGAAAAATATATTAGGCCAAGAGGGCAGTTTTACGCTCCTTAATTATTTTCTCTCTTTTCTTCTATGTTATTTATACTCGATAATCAATTACCATCATGAGTTCCGTTGCTTCTCCAAGTACGCATATTTTTGCTATTATTCATATATGTTATAGAATTATCTGTAATACTTGTATATAAGAATTATTTATAAAATTCCTTCAATACTAATAAAAACTAATTTCATACGTGTGACTTACCATTCACTTCTATTACCGAACATATGATCAAATTTGTCTTTTGCCAATATTCTTCTTCTTCTTCTTCTTCTTCTTCTTCTTCTTCTTCTTCTTCTTCTTCTTTAACTTTTGGTTTAGTCTCTACGAGACACAAGACTTGGGACTTATTTTAGACTTCTCATTGTCTTCTTCTTCTTCTTCTTCTTCTTCTTCTTCTTCTTCTTCTTCTTTAACTTCTACGAGACACAAGACTTGGGACTTATTTTAGACATATAAATCCTTCAAACTTCTCATTGTGAAGGAAGCCTCTATACCTTGACAATTCAAACTACATGCAATTATTGTTTACGTGGAGACATATATGTTAGGGCGCCATCTCAACCTTAGAAAGAAAATATTCATTTTTTCAACTTTTTTTCTTTTTACATCCCCTTTCTAACCTCTCATTCTCTTCTTTGTTCGTGCAATGCATTGATGTAATTAATTAAGTAATAGAAAAGATAGTAAATTACTCTCATTAAAAATATTGAATTTGAATATTTTAATAAAATACTCTATTTTTATTCTCATTCCCTTTCTCATTCATTTTTCTTTCTTCATACTAGGTTCATATTTCAATTTGTTGTTATCATAAATTGCTTTTAATTTCTTCTTAACAAATTCCTCTGTTATGCCCTAAGCTTCCCCATCTAAAATTATAATCATAAAGCTTTTCATATTTTAGAGCTACCCATGCTTTTGGAAGATTCTCCCTTGGCACCTAGAACCTAACGACAAAAGGCTCTTTTAAGATGATGAATGTGTTTTCCACAATACGATTTTCCACTTTCAAAACCTCACTCCATGAATTTACAACCAAAAGGGAGAATAACGTAAAATCCACTTCCAAATATTTAAAACAACAATCAACAATGTTTCTTATCTCTCTAGATCACTAAACGAAATTTAGTTACTAACAAAGTGAAGGCAACAATACCCTAAGCCTTCACTGCGAACACCTCTTTCCTAAAGGAACAGATGTTTTGCCTTGCGACTAAATAAGATTGTGGTAGAAAGCCCAAGAATATAATCACGCTGAATCTTGGCTTTGTATGCCTTTTTCCTAGAGAAAGAGAGAAACACTCTTCTAGATGGGAGAAAAATCAACTGTCTTTCCAATTGGCTTGACTTAAACATGATTTTGCCTTAAGACAAATAAAATTGGGCCAAAAAGCCCAAAGAAGGAATAGACTAATTTTTTGAAACTCAACCTTATTTTTGAGTTCAACATGCATATCCATTTTGATAGCTATAGTTTTAACCAAATTGGCATATAGAAAAAACACCTCGATTATAATTTCATCTGAGGGACATCATTTTAAAAATAAGCATAACTAAATGGTGGATTGAAAATGGCAACAGTATTGTGGTTTTTTGAGTAATGAGTAGTATTATTTTAAAGGCAAAAATAGTAGTATGGCCTCTTATCTTTATTTTGAGTTTCAATTGGGTTATCTTTCTTTCAAAAGTTTTATTTGGTCATTTATTTTTAAAGTCACTCTGCTTTGGTCCTCTATGTCAAAGTTATTAACTCATCTAACAAAAATGACACGTTACACGCCACGTGGATGATGACCGAATGTTGACTGAATTAATGATATATGCATAAAAATAATATTTTGATCATTTAACTTTATTATAAGTTTTATTTGAGTCCTTTATCTTTCAAAAATTATATTTTGATCCTCTATGTTTCGAAGTAGTTATACTTTAATTCTTTATTGTTAGAACCATTAATTTGTCTAACAAAAATTGCACGTCACCCAACACGTGGGTGCTAACAAGATTAATGATCTTGTGTGTAAAATCAAAATTTCCAAATAAACCTTATAATTTGCTCCCCTCTTGTTTTGTTTTTCGAATATTGGGTGCCCAACTCTATAATAGCATTTTGGTCCTTATGTATTTTACTCCTTATGCAATTTATTTCCCTTTGATTTTATCATAGGACAAATGATGGGATCGGCTAACGAATATCAAAATAACATGGAATTCTCTCACTGATTGTTGTCTACAACAAGATTTGTGGATTGAGAATTGGAAACTGAAATTGATGTAACTTGATATGAAATAGACGAAAAAGAAAAAGAAATGAAAAGAACCAATAAACAAAATGTGCTTCGACACCTTCAGAAGAACGGAGAGGCAATGTACAGGGGAGGTGGAGGTATAGATTGAAAATCGCTTTTGCTTCGACACCTCACACTTTCATTGTCAATCACCTTCTCCTTCGCTCCTTTCATCAAAAATTAAGGTTTGCGAGCATTTGAGGGATTAAGGCACAAATATTTGGGAATTTAGGTTAGGGATGATAAGGGCAATTTGGAGATTTCAATTTTACATATGGGTTTATTAATCCAATAAATACCCATGTGGCATAAGATTTACAATTTTGGTTAGGCAAGTTAATAGTTTTGACAATAAAGGACTAAAATAAAATTACTTTGAATTATAGAAGACTAAATTAAAGCTTTTCAAAAATAGAAGACCAAAATAAAACTTAAAATAAAGATAAGAGACAACAATACTATTAATATAAAAATCATTAATACAACTAACATTTAATCATCATCCACTTGGCACATGACATGTCATTTCTTTCAGGCTAGTTAAGGGCTTTAACAATGAGGGACCAAAGTGAAACAATTTTGAAAAATAGAGAATCAAATTAAAACTTTTGAAAGATTGAGTAACAAACTAAAATTTAAAATTTGCCTATTTTAAAACATGAACAGTCAACCAAAATGGGGAAAAGATGAAAAAAACAAAGAAAAAGGGGAAGCTGTCCCATAGGAACACCCGGGAGCCCCCCAAAAAAATTCGATCCGAATTCGCAAAGCAAACTGCAAAACATCATTTGTTGCGGTTCTCTGAGACCGGCGTGTCTAGCACTCTGTTCTTCCAAGATTGAGCAGAGTGCAAGGTTAAAAGAAATATTGCCGGATTTCCTAAGAATTACGCTTGATGGTTTTCTAGGGATGTCGAAGTAGTGGGAGCATTTTCAAGTCGAGACCTCTTTGATGGGTACAATCATCTCAGAGGCTATTTTGGGTTGAAAAGAAAATGGCCAAAGCTGAACCTAGAAGTCGCATCGTTATCGAGCCATTGGCACACTCCGACCTTTCCAATCACTCTCGAAGTTCAGTTCAATCACTCACCATTTCCAGAGGATCCGATTCTCGAGCTATATTCTATGTTGGCACGAAGTCTGGAACGGTCCTTTCACTCTCTGCAGATCTTAATAATGCAACAGCTAGTGCACCCGCTGCTACAACTGAGTTGGATTTATCCAAGAACACTTCGTTTTTGAAGAAGCTTTCGTTGCTGAGAAGCGTTTCAGTAAGTAATTTCCCTGTGAATTCTATATTGGTACTCAGCGAGATAGGAAAACTTCTGTTGCTTTCTGATGGGTCATTGTTTTTGGTCGATTCTGCTCTCTCTCAATCGGCGAAAAGGTTGAGTTTTTCAAAGGGGATTTCTTTAGTTACAAGGAGATTGCTGAGTAATGAATCAGAGAGTTCAAAGTTGTTGGGGACTGTAAATAGCTTTTCGGAACACTCGAGCACAGGTCAACGACTTATGCAAAGATTGGGAGGTGGGGTCAGGGCAAATGGTTTGAAAATCAAGGAGCCTGAACAACACAGTGAGGGTAGTTATGTCTTTGCCATTGTTATTGGCAAAAGATTAATACTTGTAGAGCTTGTTTTTGGCCATGGAGCCAGTAGAGGTGACAAAGACATTAATGGGATAACTGGGTCTCTTGTGATTTTGAAAGAGATTCAGTGTGTTGATGAGATTTTGACCATGGTGTGGCTCAATGATTCAATTATTGTTGGCACAACCAATGGGTATAGCTTGATTTCCTGTGTAACAGGACAAACTGATGTGATATTTTCCTTGCCAGACTTATCTCGTCCACCATGTTTGAAGTTGTTGCATAAAGAATTGAAGGTGCTTTTGTTGGTGGACAATGTAGGCATCATTGCTGATGCTGATGGACAGCCAGTGGGTGGTAGTTTGGTCTTCCGCAATGGCTTGGAGTCTGTCGGAGAGATATCTTCTTATGTGGTTATTGTAAATGGTGGAAAAATGGAATTATATCATAAAAGATCTGGTACTTGTATTCAGACATTACCATTTGGTGGGGAAGGAATTGGGCCCTGCATTGTTGCCTCTGAGGAAGAAAGGGGTGGGGAGTTTGTTGCTGTTGCAACAGCCACCAAGGTATGTTCTAGTATTAATTAGATGGTACTGCAACCATTATTCAGAATCCACTCTTTGATATATTTGTTGTTTAATTTTGGTGTATGTGCTTGATCTGACATGGAGGTTTGAGTTTGTGAATTTTTCACATTATGTGGATGGTTGGCTTAGTCTGATCTGGTTGATTTCCTCGTAAGTTTTTGCTAGGCTCCTTGTCCTATGGATGGTTAAGATAAACTAAATAGAGGGCATTTCATGGGAACTGTCTTTCCCACCCACAAGGTTCACACACATACACACTCAGAAAAGAGGAAGAAAAAGAGAATTAGAAATTCCACTAATGGAAAGTTAATAATTTTGTGGAGTTGTAAGTTGGTACTATGGTATCAGTTAGATGTCTTACTGGTCATCTTCTCATGTGATGGCACCAACCTTGTCCATTAATTTATGAAAAGTGAACAAATACATTATCAGATTGGGAAACCTATATTAAAGTAGTATGCTGAGGGATATATATATATATATATATATATATATTTTGCAATCTGGGTACCTATAATCTGAAAAGGATATTAGACGTGTTTCTGAATATTTAAACAGCTGGAAATACCAAAAGCCAGAAGCAGACAGTGACATAATCAAATTCTGAGTTTGTGCAAATCTTCTGGATCTAGGTGCTTAGGTGACACACATGAACTGTGATACCAGTAAATGAACTTGATGGCCCCTTGCTATCTTTACACAATTCTATTATTTACTTGACAGGTTACATTGATCCCTATCTCTGTTGTTTATACTACTCAAGGGTAATTAGGTAGTTACAATAGTTAGTTATGAATTTTAATCAACTAACTTCCAACAATTACTCTTAACTACTAATCCCTTGTAACAACTACTTGACCCCTTAAAATGAATCATTGTCCTCAAGGATTCTACAGAAAAAGAAAATTGTTGACAGATGAAAGGTAAGAGTTTCCATGTAGGACCTTCATAGTTGGTATGCTTCAAAAACTGTGTCCAGCATTTAGCAGGTTATCTCAAACAACTTCCCAAGCTCATCCATTGCCATTTAAATCAATCCTTGCGGTGTCTTTCTCTTCCGCTTCCCCTTCATTATGCACCGTTATCATAAAAACTAGGCCTGCACTATGATTGAAGATGCACTTTTCTGGGCATTGGTAGTATAAGCCCTTTCTTCTTCTTTCATCCATTTCTCTTTTTGACAATTGTTGCACAAGCTTATCAAGTATTTGGGAAAGTTTGGAATTACGGGATCATTATCTATAGATGGTGGGCTTTTATCATGTATTGGGAAGGTTCTGGTTGGGATTTATATAAAAAGGTTTCTGGTTTTACGGCTTCATAGGCTTGAAATTAGTAGAAAGTAAAGCTCTAATTTCGCAGAATAGGTAAAATAATTCTTACATAAGTCAGTGATGGTAGTTTCTTTAGTCATGCCAAATACATGGTGTTGACTAGGCTTCTTGGACTAACCATCCTCACTGGAGCCTCAATCTCCTTTTTTAATCTCCCCAAGAAACAACTTATGACTATTTTTTTCTTATCAATTCCACCTGAGAGACTAATTCATCAAAGTTTCCCTGATATTTAGTCGCTGTCCCTTCTTGCTTCAAGTTCTTCAATTCTGACATAGGATCTACCTGTAGTAAATCTCTAGAGTGATTTGCCAAACAATCAATATACTCTTCCCAGCCCATTTCCAATGTTTTTCTGGTCTTTATGAAGTTTTTGATGCCATTGCAGTGACTTTCCCTCAAGATTCATATTGATCAACTTGATTCTTTAATCCACTGGTTTAACATCAACATCGAAGAACTGTTTACAATAGGATACCCACCCTTTGAAATGACTACCATCAGATTGGCTTTGGGAGAAGGATTAGATTGGCGTCTCTTAGTTTTTAGAACTTGTTCCACATGTTTGATTAGAACAGAATGCTAGAGTTTTCCATGAGAGGTTTCTTTTGGCAAATCTACCTTCGAGAGGATTATTTTTATATCTTCCATGTAAGTCTAATGAGGTGTTCCGTTTGGCCTTTCAAAGGGATTGACCTGGAACAAAGAAGTCTTTGGGGACATTAGAATCTAGAAGAAAAACATTCTTAAGGAGCTTGATGTTCTTGACAAACTAAAGAGTGAGGGCGGGCTTGAGGCGACTCTCGTTATGCGTAAAGTGACTCTCAGGAATGCTTTGGACAACATTAGGAAAAAAGAAGACATAAGCTGGCGTCAAAAGAGCAGAATCAAATGGGCTTGTGAGGGTGACGTGAACTGAAGTTTTTTTCACTAGGTGGTGAATGGAAAGAGGAGTAGGAGTTTCATAAAAGAGCTTGTGGTGGAAGATGGCAATACTGTCAAGGACAACGAGGGGATCTCCGACGAGGTGACTAGTTTCTTCAAGAAATTATATACTGAGGAGATGCACGAGAGAGCAATGATTGAGGGTTTGGACTGGTCCCCAATTGGTCATGCCTAGGGGAATTGGATTGAAAGACCCTTTGAGGAGGAAGAAATTACAAATGCAATTTCGAAGATGGACAAGGACAAAGCTCCTGGGTCTGACGGATTCAATATGGCTTTTTTCCAAGCTTGCTGGTCGATAGTGAAGGAAGATCTGATGAAAGTCTTTGGAGAATTCTTCCATACTGGCCGTATTCCAACCAGCATGAATTCTGCTTTTATCGTTCTTATTCCCAAAAAAGACAGGTCCATTAAGGTGAGGGATTTCAGGCCTATTAGCTTGGTAACTAGTATCTACATTATTGTCGCCAAGGTGCTCTCTGAGAGATTGAGTGCGGTTATCAAGAATTCCATTTCGGAGAACCAAAGTGCTTTCATCGCTAAACGTCAAATTCTTGATGCTAATTTAATAGCTAACGAGTTAGTTGATGATGTCAGATGTAGAAAGCAACAGGGTTTAGTGTTTAAACTAGACTTTGAGAAGGCATATGATACGGTCAATTGGGACTTCTTGGACTTGATTTTCCGTCGTAAGGGCTTCGGTGACAGATGGAGGTGTTGAATGAATGGTTGCCTCTCCTTAGTGGCTTTTTCGGTTATTATTAATGGGCAGCCCAAAGCTTGGTTCAAGGGGCAATGTGGGATTAGGCTAGGTGATCCGTTATCTCCTTTTCTCTTTACCCTGGTGGCCGATGTTCTTAGCTGTATGTTCAGGCGGGGTTCTAATAGAGGGATTCTTAGAGGATTATCAATAAAGGGAGATGGTTGTGTGGTTACTCACCTGCAGTTTGTTGATGACACAATTCTTTTCTTGCCTAAGGATAAGGATAATTTTCTTAGAGTGCTATCGCTGATTCAGATTTTTGAGCTGGTGTCGGGTCTCCGTGTTAACTTAGGCAAGAGTGGCTTAGTTGACATTAACATTCATGACGATTCTCTTGGGCAGCTGGCAGAGTTAGCGGGTTGTGAGGTTCTCAATTGGCCTCTTACCTATCTAGGTGTTCCTCTAGGAGGTAATCCTAGAGCTGCTTCTTTTTGGGACCCTATTATCCAAAGAATTTCCCATAAGATTGACAGTTGGAAAGGTCCTTACTTTTCCTCAGGGGGTAGATTGACCCTTATTCAGGTCTCCTTATCTAGTATGCCCTTGTGCTTTTTGTTCTTGTTCAAAATCTCGTTCGGAGTGGCTAGAAGGATTGAGAGAATTATGAGGGATTTTCTCTGGAATGATGGAGGGGTGGAAAAGAAGGACCACTTGGTTAGTTGGGAGGTGTGTTGCAAACCTAAGGATGAAGGTGGCTTGGGTCTTGGTAATCTGGTGTCTAAAAACATCTCTCTTTTGGCTAAGTGGTTATGGAGATTGCCCGTAGAGCCTAATTCCCTTTGGCATAAGGTGATCAAAGCAAAGTATGGGCTTCATCGGAATGGATGGGAGCTGGTTCGGGAGGTTTCTTTACACATGCAAGTCCTTGGAAAGCAATTTTTCAGGTATACCACTTTTTCTTTCCTTCGTTATCTCTCATTGTTGGTGATGGTTCTCGTTTTCATTTTTGGTAGGATTGCTGGACTCCCATCCCCTTCAAAGAAAGATTTCCGCGCCTTTATTCTTTGTCTTCTCTACATGATGCCCCCATTGTTGATTTCTTATGTTTTCAAGGGGATCATCCTTGTTGGAACCTCCATTTTGTCAGGAATGTTAATGATAAGACTTTTGCCTGACCTTTCCGTGATGCTAGACATTCTAAATCCAATTCGCCTTTCTTCTTCTCCTGATAAGAGAATGTGGAAGCTAGATTCCTCAGGTTCTTACACTTGTGCTTCCTTTCTCAATTTTCTCGTCCGTAACCTTATTGTTTCTTCCCATTTTAAAAAGTCTTATTGGAAAGTTAAGGCGCCTTTAAAGGTTAAAGCCTTTTTGTAGACTGCAGTGCTAAATAGAATTAATACAAACGATCTGTGTCAAATCAGAAGGCCCCTTAAGGCTTTATTCCCTGATGTTTGCGCGATGTGCTTCAGACATTCAGAGACAAATAATCATCTGTTCCTGCACTGTGACGTGGCTTGGAGTATCTGGAACAGGTTATTTGGTCTTTTTGATAAGAATTGAATTTGTCCAAAGGACCTTGGCACACTCCTTGTGACCAAATTTACTGGTTTTGGCCATAGGAAGGAGCACAAAATTCTTTGGGATACAGCTCTGTTCGCAACTGTGTGGTGCATTTGGATGAAAAGAAATGCCAGAGTCTTTAATGATCGGTGTCTGCCTCCTCAGTTGTTGTGGGATCGTATTCGTTGTGCGACTTCATTGTGGGTTTCGGCCAATGGGTTGTTCAAGGGGGTGCCTATTTCTGACGTTTATAGGGATTGGAGGGCGTTATTGTACTAATATTTTGTTAGGGGCCTTGTGGGGTGTTTTTGAGGTTTTTAGCTTACATTTTGCTTTTTAGATCTTCCTTAGGAGGATCTCTTGTCCTCCACCTGTTGTAATCTTTCTCCCTTTGTCTCTCTCTTTTCCTTAATAATACTTCTTTTTCTATTAAAAAAAAAAGGGGATTGGCTTTGAGTTGAAGAGTTAGGGTCATTTTTCTATTATTATTATTTAATTATCATTGTTATTTTTTAAGGTGGATCTCTTGTCCACTATTTATGTACTTTTTTGTATTGTTCTCTCCTCTTAGCAACATATTCTTTTTTCATCTTAAAAAAATTATATTGAGAATTTGAGATTATTGAGAGAGTTCCCTGAGTATTTCCCAAATGATTAGGTCTCATTGGGATTTTTAACCATCTATGTAGAATTATGTCAAATAAGTAATGCTTTTGGTGCAAGAGGGAATATTTATATAATATCCTACTGGGAGTGAATTTTCTGCTGCTCTACCAATGATGTCTCTTTTATCCAATGTTCTGTAAACTAGACCGGTCATTGTACTAGTAGAGGTACTGGTTCAAGAGTTAATGGTTAGACCATAATCAAACTATGGTTGAATAATCTACTTTAAAATATTAAAAAAAATAATACACATAATTAGAAATTATAAACATAAATTTACAAATTCAATTAAAAATAAGATTTGATATCTGATGGAACCCAATAATACAGTAAAGAGGAACAACACAAAATATAGAAGATACTGAAATTGATATTCAAGAGATGATAATTCCCTACCAGTGGGGTAGAGAAGATTACACACACCAATACCACTCTAGACCAAGCAAGGAATCACTCAAACACACTGGAATATTCACAATAACATAAACTAACAGAATGCAAATATAAATGCAGCAACACACACTAAACAGCCATGAACACCTAACAAGCTAGCTTTCGAGAGGCTAGCACTCTCCCTCCAAATTCCTTAGTCCTTTCCTGCCCACCCTCCTTGCCACACCTGCCCACTAAACTCTCTTGCGACTCCCTCCCACTGCTGCAGGCCGTTAGTGGATTCTCTCTCCTTTGCCAGCTCACCCTTTTTTATTTTTCCTGGAATAAACCTTTGGTCCACTGGAGATTGTTCTTTTGGCCCAATTCCCATTTTGGTCTGCCTTTCTTATAATATTTCAGCTTAACTGGAGGCCCAACAATATCAAATTACACAAAACAATGTCCACAATCAAAAATTCATTGCAAAAATTGACCAAATAATAAGGAAATATTATGAATGAATATAATATTCATTCATATTAAATCTATAAAATACTAATATATTGTTATTTTCACTAAAATTGAATGACATGTAATATTAATTTCTTCATTACCTGATTATAAAATAAGAAAAAAAAAATTCAAGTGGATTAGGTTTGACTGGTTCTTGGCTGGTTTGACCATTTTTTGACTAGTTCGATGACTCATAAATTTTAGCGGTTGCTTTGGATCGGACCCCTGGCCGATTCCCTGTTGGTCTGGTTTGGTTCTACCATCATTGCTTTTATCAAGTCTTTTTTTTTTTTTTTTGGGGGGGGGGGGGAATTACTGCTTGGCAATGCCTAACTACTTTCTTATAATATCCAGGATTTTAGTCATTCTTGTGATTGGAGATATTTGCTGTATCTTGAGATACACTGGTTGAATTTGGTATTATGTGACTGAGTTTTTCTTTATAAAGTACCAAACTACATTGGATTGAATACAATTTTGATTATGTTTGATTGATAGGATGGCATTTGATCCTAGTGAAACTCGGTGGATTGTTATCTTCTTGTTCTATGACTGAATATTCTAATTTAGTTTGTTAGTTTCTTGTTCATTGTACAAGAACTTCAGTGATTATTTTCTTTTTTTATATTATTAGGTAATTTGCTATAAAAAACTACCTTCAGAAGAACAAATAAAGGACCTGCTGAGAAAAAAGAACTATAATGAAGCCATATCCTTGGTGGAGGAGCTTGAGTATGAAGATGAAATATCAAAGGATTTTCTATCCTTTGTTCATGCTCAAGTGGGGTTTCTCTTGCTTTTTGACTTGCGTTTTGAGGAAGCAGTAGACCACTTTCTGCTCTCTGAGACAATGCAGCCTTCTGAAGTATTCCCGTTTATAATGCGAGATCCAAATCGCTGGTCCTTACTGGTACTGTTATGCTTGTATATCTCTGTATATTATATGTTATTTGTTTTGTCTTAGTATTGTGTTTCTGGTTTGTTCTGAGTCCCTGACATTAAGCTTAGCCGCAAATAATGAAATCTTGAAAAGTGCTTCACATAAGATGGATATCAATTACCATCTCCCTTGTCATGAAATGTAAATTTGGTAGCACATTTTGATTGTTTGATGTGTTGGCAATTAGTTTGTCAAATATGGAGTTTAAGATTTACTCCTTAGCAGTTTTTTCTCTTAATATAAAACCAGCATAAACATTGTGTAGTCTGATCCAAATGCAATGCATATTCTTTAAAGCTCCTCAGGATCTGTCAACTATGCTGAAATGCTTGAGCTCTTTGGCTGACAATAGGATTGCTGTAAATCAGTTTTTTGAATTCTGACAGATTAGTTGCAAAAGAGTTGCACACACTGCTATTTTACTGCTCCACCATGAATGTGGAGGCAAGGCAAATGGAAAAGCACAATAAAATCATTAAAGGAGGAGTATGATGACATATAAGATATAAGGATCCAGGTTGAGATGTAACCCACTGTTTTTTTATCCAAATAAAATAAAATGAAAGAAAAGATTATTGTAGAATTTTTTTTCTTTTAAATCAGCCCATAAGAAAATGCGTTTAAATCATAGATAGTTGGTCCTTTTCAAGTGATTGCAGTTCTCATTTCTCAGCATTTGGTGATCATGTAGAAATCTTCCTTGCCAATAAACCATTGTATATAATGATATTGATATATGAGACATCAGACAACTGATGCCTAAGTGTGTAGTTTTCTGTCTTAGTGATGATAAATAGAGATACATAGTGTCTAAATGCATTTTTGTGCAACAAATCTTTTTTTAACTTTAAGAGCATGATATGTGATTTTATAGCTGATATATACTTATTTTCCGTACGTGTTGTTTGGATAGCATTTTCAGTATACCTTCAATTGCATAAGGCCAATACATAACTAGCTTAGGCTTTCAAGTCTCAACGCTGAAACTTAAAACCTGAATATCTATATCTGTTTTTGGAATATATCCAAGTAATTGTGCCAGTGAGTTGGAATTATTGCACTTCATGTGATGCAGGGCTTGGTATGACTACAAGATGAATTGTACTTTTGTTCATCTCTTAGGTCATAATGAAGCTAATGCAGCAAGTCTATCATGGGATTCTTTATCTCTTTACATGCTTGATAACTTGCTACTTTTGATGCAGGATTAATTGATAATTTTTCTCTTTTCGGTGTTGGATTATTTGCTATATTGTGAAATGTGTACTCATCCTTAACATGTATTGAATTGTTCAAAATTACAAAGTTTAAAGGTTATGCTGTATGAATGTGGTACAGAGGTTCAAACTGGCTTTTGTAGGTTCCTAGAAATCGGTATTGGGGTTTGCATCCTCCACCAGCCCCTCTTGAAGATGTAGTAGATGATGGCCTGATGACAATCCAAAGAGCTTCTTTCCTGAGGAAAGCTGGTGTAGAAACGATAGTAGATAATGATCTTATTCTGAATCCTCCAAATAGAGCTGATTTATTGGAGTCGGCAATCAAGAATATTAGCAGGTTACATTCTTTGAAGTTTTTAATTATTTTCATTTTTGGGTCGTAGTCACTGTTGTCTCTGACATTCAGACAGGGACACCTATCAATGGTCCCACATAGCTACCCATATTTCTTTTTGCTTTTTCAGAAAGATTAGTCTGGGGAGGAGAAGAGAAATATATTTGGAACCTGTAGGTTTCAGTATAGCAGCATGATAGTATTGTAAAATGTAAATTAATAATCCACATGAAGCTTGCTTATAGCTATAGTCATTCCTTGTGATTATAGTGCCATTAAAAACCTTTACTGATGAATGTCATTTTGTATAGGTATTTGGAAGCCTGTCGAGAAAAAGACTTGACACAATCGGTGAGGGAGGGAGTTGACACTCTATTAATGTATCTCTATAGAGCCCTAAATCGTATTGATGATATGGAGAGGCTGGCATCTTCTACAAACTGGTGTTTTGTGGTATGTGCATGTTATTAACATGATGTTTTTCCTTTTGGAAAGTAGATTACATAGTATATGGAATGGCTCTAAATTGGAAATAGGTTGCATGATTATGCTGGAATATTTATTAATTATAATAGAATCTCTAAATAGTTTTAAGATTTTTTTGTCCCCGTCTCTTGTATGAGCATTTTAAGGACTTCCCATGAATTCAAACTCCTTAAATATGCATAAATGTTCCTGATGGAATCCAATACACAGAACAGCAGAATAGGAACTCAAAATAGCAAAATGGGAACCTTTATTGATGAGATGGCTCTGTTACAGTATCAAAATCAGAGAACCCACCCAAGACTAAAAGACCGAAAATACCATAGACCCGAAACAACAAAGATGAAACAGAAAAGAACCCCCTAGACTTTCGAGAGGCTAGGACTCTCCCCAAGACTGACCAAAATCCTTCTTTTCATGCACTCAGTCATCACCACCTTATAAAGACCCCTTAATTCCATAGTTAGTTATAACCGTAATGTTAGTTACATTTATCATCTCAATGCCTATAACTGCCCCTCCCTTTCTTTATAATTCTCCTATTATAATCCTCAATGACCGATTTATATCAGTCCCATCAGTTCCCCATTAGTCCAACAAAGAAAAAAAAATAATCCTTAAATATGTACTTATGAATAATAAATGCAAGCTCTGCAGTTGTTACGCTAGTCCTTACTCATTTATTGTTCTAGCCCCTTGTTCAGCTTCTTGGGTTGGTTTGTTTGAGTTTTGTTTTACTAGGAGGATCTGTTGTCCTCTCCCCCCCCCCCTTCTGGTTCTTTCTTTCTTTAATAAATTCTTCCTTTTTCTATCCCAAAAAAAAAAAAACTTTAGACTCTTTACATATAATTCATGGTTACTCTTTTTATCAATAGGACATCTGGGATCAAATGACTTTAAGTTAATCTAATGGAAGGAATAAGATTATTTACAAAAGACAATGGTAGTATCCCATCAGTGTTCTCTCTAGTTAGTAACATTCTGAATGGATGTCTCTGAAATTTCTTATATTTATTTTTTGCTTCGAAGTCAGTGTATGGTTTATAGAAACTTGACGCTAGGAGAGCTAATCCTTTGGGCAAACTAAGAATATTTGGGCTCTGATATGATTCTATTTCAGTTGTATACTTTTAGACCCCAAGACAACGCTTTATGCAATATTTCTGTTCCACTGTGCAATGCTGTTATTCCAACGCAATGCACAAACATATGGTACTTGTAATAAAATGTTTTGAAGGATTACCTTATGATATACATGGACTGTGCAGGAGGAGTTGGAACAAATATTAGAAGGATCTGGACACTTACGGACACTTGCCTTCCTATATGCCAGTAAAGGAATGAGCTCAAAGGCTGTGGCTATATGGCGCATCCTAGCAAGAAATTACTCATCAGGCCTCTGGAAAGACCCTGCTGTGGAGAATAGTCTTGAGGATAGTGGAGCAAATGTTGTATCTGGTAAGGAAATTGCTGCAGCTGAAGCTTCAAAGATTCTTGAGGAGTCATCTGACCAAGACTTGATTCTACAACATCTTGGATGGGTATGTGTGATTTTCAGGAAGTCTGATAGTTATGCAGGTTTGATGTGCTCAACTTCATAATTTTTAGATGATGATTATATGATTCTTCTTGGCTTTTGTTTTTTTTTGTTTTTCCTTATTTCAGATTGCAGATATCAGCCAGGTACTTGCAGTTAAAGTTTTAACATCAGACAAACGAGAGATCCAGCTTTCACCTGGTTGACCTTAACTCTTTAAGCATGTCTATACTCTGATCATTTTTATAATTGTTACTTTCTGGGTTCTTGTCTCTTCAATTTTGTTTTACCCAGTAAATTCCCTATTTTCATGACCTGTAATGAGGAAGACAATTTTTTGAATGTATTGTTAAATTTTTCCTTCTTTGGAATTTATGCCTCTGGTTATTATTAAATTTTTTGAATGAATGGTTGCCTTTGTTTAGTGGCTTTTTCGGTTATTATTAATGGCCAGCCTAAAGCTTGGTTCAAGGGGCAACGGGGGATTAGACAAGGTGACCCGCTATCCCCTTTTCTTTTACTCTGGTGGCCGATGTCCTTAGCCGTATGTTGAAGCGGGGTTCTGATAGAGGGATTATTAGAGGCCTTTCGGTAAAAGGAAATGGTTGCGAAGTAACTCACCTGCAGTTCGCTGATGACACAAATTCTTTTCTTGCCCAAGGATAAGGAAAATTTTCTTAGAGTGCTATCGCTGGTTCAGATCTTTGAACTGATTTCGGGTCTTCGCGTTAACTTGGGCAAGTGTGGCTTAGCTGGCATTAATATTCAAGATGACTCTCTTGGACAGTTGGCCTAGATAGCGGGTTGCGAGGTTCTCAATTGGCCTCTTACCTATCTAGGTGTTCCTCTAGGAGGTAACCCGCGCGCAGCTTCCTTTTGGGATCCTGTTATCCAAAGAATTTCCCGCAAGCTTGATAGTTGGAAAGGCTCCTACTTTTCCTTAGGGGGAAGATTGACATTAATTCAAGCATCCTTATCTAGTATGCCCTTGTATTTTTTGTCCCTGTTCAAAATTCCGGTTGGAGTGGCTAGAAGGATTGAGAGAATTATGAGGGATTTTCTTTGGTCTGATGGAGGGGACAAGAAGAAGGACCACTTGGTTAGCTGGGAGGTGTGTTGCAAATCTAAGGAAGACGGGGGCTTGGATCTTGGCAATCTGGTGTCTAAAAATACATCTCTTTTGGCTAAATGGCTATGGAGATTCCCTTTAGAGCCTAATTCCTTATGGCATAAGGTGATTAAAGCAAAGTATGGGCTTCATCGGAATGGTTGGGACGCTGATTTGGGAGGTGTCGTTACGCATGCAAGTCCTTGGAAAGCAATATCCCAGGTATACCATCTCTTTTTTCCTTCGTTGTCTTTCATCGTTGGTGATGGCTCCCGTTTTCGTTTTTGGGAGGACTGCTGGATTGGTCCTTCCCCCTTTAAAGAAAGATTCCCGCGTCTCTTTTCTTTGTCTTCTTTGCATGATGCCCCTATTGCTGATTTCTTTTGTTTGCAAGGGGACCAACCTGGTTGGAATCTCTATTTCGCCAGAAATGTAAACGATAGACTATTGCCTGATCTTTCCTTGATGCTTGATATTTTGGATCCTATTCGCCTTTCCTCTCATCCTGATAAAAGAATTTGGAAGTTGGATTCCTCAGGTTCGTACACTTGTGCCTCCTTTCTTAATTATCTCGTCCGTAACCCTGTTGTTTCTTCGCATTTTCAAAGGTCTTATTGGAAAGTTAAGGCGCCTTTAAAGGTAAAGGTTTTTTTGTGGTATGCAGTGCTCAATAGAATTAATACAAATGATCTGTGGCAAATCAGACGGCCTCTTATGGCTTTATCTCCTAATGTTTGCGTGATGTGCTTGAGACATTCAGAGACAAACAATCATTTGTTCCTTCATTGTGATGTGGCTTGGAGTATTTGGAACAGGCTTTTTGGTCTTTTTGATGAGAATTGGGTTTGCCCAACTGACCTTGCCGCATTCCTTGCGATCAATTTTACTGGTTTCGGTTCTAGGAAGGAGAATAAAATTCTTTGGAAAACAGCTTTGTTCGCAACTGTGTGGTGTATTTGGATGGAAAGAAACGCCAGAATATTTAATGATTGGGGTCTACCTCCTCATTTGTTATGGGACCGCATTCGTTATGTGGCATCTTTGTGGGTTTCGTCCAATGGGTCTTTCAAGGGGTGCCTCTTTCTGATGTTTATAGGGATTGGAGGGCGTTGTTGTACTAAATTCTTTTTTTAGGGGCCTTATGGGACGCCTTTTGGTTTTAGTTTTTCTATCCTTTTAGTTCTATCTTAGGAGGATCCCTTGTCCTCCTTCTGATGTTTTTTTTTTTTTTCTTTTGCCTTTGTTTCTCTCTCTTCTCATTAATAAAATTTCTTTTTCTATCAAAAAAAAAATTTATGCCTCTGGTTGTCTGCCAACTTCTAGTGTTGTGTTTGTTTCATTGACACCACATACAGATTCAAATCACAGACAGTCTTGGCATCAAAGTTATTTTGCAGTGCTTGATGCTATTGGGTCCAAAATTATTTTTATGTTTTGGTGATTAAATTGTAGTTTTAGTGATATTATTGTATGTGTTTTCTTGCATCTGAGGGAAACAAGCTATATTAGATATTTCGATGGTATTCTGAAAATTTTAGTCTACATTATGTACATCATGGCTTATTTGTAGCACAATATTTTGTTGGTGAATTAGAGGCAGGCCTATAGTTTACAAAAAGGAAGAGCATGCAAGAAACTAGCCCTCTACTTGTATAAGTGTTATTATAACATAGACTGCCCTGAATATATTCAGTTGCTTTTTTATGTGAAACTTATTGTGAATTGTGATGATGCATCTTGCTAAATGGTTCTGCTCCATCATAGTGGTGCATGTATGTCCATCGCTATTTATCATGCATATTATATCAGTAATATTGGTGATTGATAATTTCATTTCTTATTGCAGATGAAGTTATTACGACTATTGATCCGCAGAAGGTAGACATTTTGCAAAGGTATAAAATGTATTATATGTTGGTTGTATAGCTATTCCTTCTCAGGATTTTTTTAAAGCTGTCAATCCTTCTCATTTTATCATTCCTTTTTTTTTTTTTTTTTTCAATTTCTTTGCTGAGGAAATATTAAAATTAGCAGTTGCAAATCATAATTATGGTTGCTTAATTGAAAATAAGACTAGGTCTGGTTCCCATTTCTTGTTTAATACAAGTTTATTAATTTTTAATATTTTCCAATTTCAAGCCAGTGTGAAATTCCTGCCATGTAAGCAATTTTGCTGTTGTGCTTTTTATTTTAAATGTTTCTGATAGGAACCCAAGCTTGTGATAAACAGAAATTAGATTTTATTTAATTAGAAACCATTGCTACAGACTCCTTAACAAGAATTAAAAGACTGAAAGGACTAAGAACAGAAAATAAAGACCCACAGAGTATTGAATCAAAGACAAGCACAGTAGCAGTAAAAGCAAAACACAGCCCAGACTCAAGGCCTCCTCCAGAGGACGCTATTCCTCCTAATAGCCCAAAAGCATCTGAAATATTTTCCATGATGATCCACTCTCTCCCTCTCCCCTCGTTTTATAACAACTTACCCCATATTGAAATTCCACTTCTACCCTCCTAACAGAATCACACCACCCATCACTACACCCTTTCCCAATTCCCACTACCCGGTACAGAATAGCAAACTATCCCACTATACACACGGTACCTATCAGTTTCTTAGTCATGTTTATGTAAAGAAATTATTCAGCAGAAAAGAGAGGAGAAAGCACAAAGGATGGAAGCTAATATCCTCCTCTAATAGCATAAACAATAATAACAAGGCAATAAAGATGGTCAAGTAATGAAGTCTTCCAATTTCGTTCAGTCTATGTAAAATAAAGAATTTCCTGTAAGTACAATTAGCTGTACATATCTTGATGTAAAATAAATTCTATTAATACAATAGCAAAATTGGTGCTTGAAACTTGAAATTCTAGCATTTTATACAGTTTAATGTATCATATGATTTGCAAACAAAAAGAGGTATCTGTAGAATACCTTTCTTTACTATGAAGTCCCTAAGCCAAATCAGAGAAATCTACTTGGACCTTAGCGAATGAGTCTACTACTTTCTCACAAAAAAAAAAAGGGAAAAAGGACAAATGTGCTTGTACAAACACAAGTGCAGAAAAAAAATTCTCTCTCTTTCTAAAACACATAATATTCACATCAATAGATGAAACCTTTTTGGTTTTTAGATATTGCAAATCTAAGAAATGCCTTTACCTTTAGCAGAGTCTTCTTGTCAACATCAAGATGGCAATGAAGAAGAGGTTCTAGTGAAATAGTCTGGTTTAATTGGTTTTAAGTCTGTTTTGGTTGTTTGAAGTTCTTGTATTAGTAAGTTTGTGTCTTGGTAGTTTGTTTGGCTGTTTTTCTGTTAGTTCGGTTTCTTGTCGTTATTGTTCTGTTTTGTTCGGTTTGAGTGTATTGGTTTAAATACATTCACCAGTGATAATGAAAGCATTCAGAATTCTCCAGCACTCACTTCTCTCTGTTTTCTCGTTCCTATCTGAATAGTTTCACTTGGTATCAGAGCCAAGATTCAGGCTCTTGAAATGGAACCCACCTCCGCTACGTCTGTCGCCACTGGTTCAGCCAAAGAAACTACTGAGACCTTTTCGATTCCTGTTGGACAGAAAAGGACGCTACAGACGATGGCGACTCAAGTATGTTCAATCAAGCTAGATCGAACGAACTACTTACTGTGGAGTTCGCTTGCCCTTCCGATGATAAGAGGCAATAACATGGACGGTTTTATCTTGGGTACTAACCCATGTCCAGAAGTCTTCGTTTTCGAAGATAATGAGCGAAGGATAAATCCCAAATTTGAGGAGTGGGTAACGCTCGACCAGTCACTTTTGGGATGGTTGTACAATAGTATGACTGCCGAAGTTATTTCACAGGTTCTTGGGTGCAAGACCTCTCAAGAACTCTGGAACACTGTAAAGGAGATCTCGGGTGCACAGACTCGGTCGCGTGTATCATTGTACAAGAGTGAACTGCAGCGTTTGAGGAAAGGAGGTATGAAGATGGTCGAATACCTCCGTAAAATCAAGGAACTGGCCGATAATTTATTATTGGCTGGTTATCCTATGTCAAACGATGACATAGTGACACAGGCTCTTGCTGGGCTTGATGCCGACTATGGGCCCGTTGTGGTCCAACTGTCTGAGAGGCCCTCACTCTCGTGGGTTGAACTCTCTACCTCTCTTCTCACATATGAAAGCAGATTAGAACAATGGTCCACTCAGAGTCAGTATGGATCACCAAGTGCCAACTTTGTCTCAGGAAGGATAAAAAATTCAAATAATCCAAATCAAAATTGGAGAGGCCAATCTGGAGGTGGAAGAGGAAGATCAAATTCTGGAGGCAGAGGAGGAAGAACCAACTCAAAACCTACATGTCAACTATGTGGCAAGGTTGGTCATACAGCCGTTAAATGTTTTTTTAGATTTGATCAAAATTACTCTGGGCCTTCAGGAAACACAGTGAACAATACGGAAAATAAGGATGCCAATCACTCAGCCTACCTGATAACGCAAGACAATCTTGATAATCAAGATTGGTATGTTGATAGTGGTGCTTCAAATCATGTCACTAATGATCCCAATGTCATTGAACAAGGTAAGAAAGATCCCCTTAAAAACTGCCTTGTAGTTGGAAATGGAGAGAAAATTGTTATTGATAAAGTTGGGAAGTCTGTCATTGAAAATTCAGAACTTAAGTTAAATGAGTTGCTACTAGTTCCCAGAATAAGTAAGAATCTGATCAGTGTCTCTCAATTAGCCTCTGATAACAATGTATCCGTTGTTTTTGACTCACATGGTTGCCTTGTGAAGGACAAGTTAACGGGAAAGATTCTAATTCAAGGAGTGCAAACTGATGGGCTGTACAAGATCAAGGGAACTGCTGGTGGAAATTGCTTCCTGACTGAGAAAGATGAAAAATGTTCACAAAAGGAGTTGTGGCATAGAAGATTGGGTCACCCCTCTGTAAAAATCTTAAATGATGTGTTCAAAAGTTGTAAACTGACAAACTTAATCAATAAAGATGATTTCTTTTGTGATGCTTGCCAAATTGGAAAAATGCATGCTTTACCTTACAAAAGATCAGATTCTAAAGCTGAAAAACCCCTGGACCTCATTCATACAGATCTGTGGGGCCCTGCCCCCACTCTTTCAGCTTCAGGATACAGGTTTTACATATCCTTTCTTGATGATTATAGCAGATTCCTGTGGCTCTTTCCTCTTAAAAGTAAAGGAGAAGCCATTGAGGCTTTCACTCACTTCAAAAATATAGTTGAAAACCAGTTGGAGAGGAAAATTAAGATTGTTCAATGTGATGGAGGGGCTGAGTTCAAGCCGCTTTCTGAAATTGTAAACATAAATGGTATTGTGTTGAGACATTCTTGCCCATATTCATCTGTCCAAAACGGAAGGGTAGAAAGGAAGCATCGCTAGGTTGTAGAAATGGGTTTGAGTATGCTATCTCAAGCAGGAATGCCTATGTACTATTGGTCCGATGCTTTTCAGACAGCTGCTAGATTGATTAACACACTGCCTACTTCAGCACTAGAGGGAGAAATTCCTTACTCTGCTCTATTTAAAAGGAAACCTGAGTTTAAAGAACTCAAAGTTTTTGGTTGTGCCTGTTTTCCATATTTAAGGCCCTACAATAAACACAAGCTTAGTTTCCATTCTGTAAAATGTGTCTATTTGGGTCCTAGCATGGTCCACAAAGGTTTTAAATGTCTCTCTTCTACTGGAAAAATTTACATTTCAAGGCATGTGATGTTCAATGAGCTGGAATTCCCCTTTAGGGAAGGATTTATTGATAAAAAAAGGCCTGAGGAAACCATGGAAATTATTCATATGTTGCCTATTGCTTCCCACTATGAAAATAGTAACAAAATTTCTGATGATGTGCAGAACTCTGTTAGCACTACAGGAGAAAATGAAGAATGCTCACAAGCTGTGGAAGTCCCTGAACAAGAGGAAGATGACAGTAATTTGCTGCCACAGTCACGCAACAGAGAAGGGATGCAATTAAACGATCAATCTGTAACAGTAAGGGAGGAAAGAACACAGCCAACTCATCCTATGATTACAAGACTTAAAAGTGGTGCAATTCAGCCTAAAACTACTTACATTGGCCTGACAAAACTAAGCAACTATGCAGATCCTCACAACCCTTTTGAAGCTTACAAAATACCACACTGGAGAAAGGCTATGGAGGTAGAGTTTGATGCTTTGAAAAGAAACAAGACATGGCAACTTGTTCCATACGATAACCAAAAGCTGGTTGACTGTAAGTGGGTGTTCAAAACAAAATTAGGTGCTGATGGAAATGTGCTGAAGTACAAGGCAAGATTGGTTGCCAAGGGTTTTCAGCAAGACCCTGGAATCAGTGTTGGTGAGACCTTTAGCCCTGTAGCAAAGCTTGCCACTGTGAGAGTGGTTCTAACCATTGCTGTGTCTTTAAATTGGCCTATCAAACAAATTGATATTGACAATGCTTTTTTAAATGGGAGTCTTAAGGAAAATGTTTATATGAGGCAGCCAAAGTGCTTTGAGGACTCAAAGTATCCTGATCATGTGTGTAAGTTGGAGAAAGCCCTTTATGGGCTTAAACAAGCCCCAAGGGCCTGGTATGATAAATTGAGGAATACATTGGTGGAATGGGGTTTTCAGCATACCAAATGTGATCATTCATTGTTTATTTTACACACGGAAAAACATGTTGTCGTTGTGCTTGTTTATGTAGATGACATGTTAATTACAGGGGACAATGAAGGCTTGATGAAAAGTTTCATAGCAAGGCTGAATGCTGTTTTCTCATTAAAGGATCTTGGGAGTGTTCATTTCTTCTTGGGAATGGAAGTTATCAGAAATAAAAATGGCATTTTCTTAAGTCAAGGAAAATATGTTGAAGATTTGCTAGAAAGATTTAATATGCAGGGTGCTTCTACTTGTGCTACTCCCTTGACTCTTGGCAAGCATGCAACAAAGATTAAGGAAGAGCCTCTTCATAATCCTTCCTTCTACAGAAGCTTAGTAGGTGCTATGCAATATTTAACCAGTACTAGGCCTGACATATCCTATGCTGTGAATCATCTTAGTCAGCATTTAAATGCTCCGACTACTCTGGATTGGTTGAAGGCCAAGAGAACATTGAGATATCTTAAAGGGACTGCAGGTTTAAGTCTGCACATTAAACCCTCTGTTGATTTAGCCTTGACTGGATTTTCTGATGCAGATGGGGAAATGATTTGCTTGACAGAAGGTCCATTGGTGGTTATTGTGTCTTCTTGGGTGAGTCTTTGGTGGCTTGGTCATGCAAAAAGCAGAATGTGGTGTCCAGATCAAGTGCAGAGGCAGAGTATAGAGCTGTGGCTTCACTGACTAGTGAAGTAGCTTGGTTGAAATCTCTTTTGTATGAGTTGAAGTGTCCTACAACTCGTGTTCCCATGCTGTGGTGCGATAATTTGAGTGCTAAAGCTATAGCAACCAATCCGGTTTTACATGCTAGGACTAAGCATGTGGAGATTGATCTTCATTTTGTAAGAGATAAGGTCTTGAGTCATGAAGTTTCAATTGGGTATGTTCCAAGTTCGGAACAACCTGCTGACATCTTTACCAAGCCTTTGGCCGGTTCGAGGTTCAATCTTCTTTGTGGCAAACTCGGGTTGGCTAGAGCACCCTTTCGTTTGAGGGAGGCAGTGAAATAGTCTGGTTTAATTGGTTTTAAGTCTGTTTTGGTTGTTTGAAGTTCTTGTATTAGTAAGTTTGTGTCTTGGTAGTTTGTTTGGCTGTTTTTCTGTTAGTTCGGTTTCTTGTCGTTATTGTTCTGTTTTGTTCGGTTTGAGTGTATTGGTTTAAATACATTCACCAGTGATAATGAAAGCATTCAGAATTCTCCAGCACTCACTTCTCTCTGTTTTCTCGTTCCTATCTGAATAGTTTCACTGTTCTAATTGGAGAATTGGCATGAGACTCCAATTCAGATCTACAACAAAAAGTTTACGAGTAGGAGACAGAAATAGGAAAGAGAAACTCTTGAATGTATATTCCACAATGAAACACTCGAACACGAGTGTTTATAACAACAGATGTCAAACCCAAAACTACACCGTTTCAGTAAAAGTAACAGTAGCAAAATAAAACATAATCGGCACCTACAAAACGACATCGTATTACGAATACAAAACAAAACAATACTAAAAGCTAATATTTAACTGTCCCCCTCAAACTAGGAGGGTTTTCAACCAATCCAAGTTTGTCACAGAGAAAACCAAATCTGGAACCAGCAGTAGGCTTTGTGAACAAATTAGCTGGCGGATCCGAACTAGGAACATAACCAATAGCAACCTCTCGACAAAGCACCTTATCTTTAACAAAGTGAAGATCAATTTCTACATGCTTTGTTCTAGCATGCAGAACTGGATTTGTAGCAATAGCCCTTGCACTTAAGTTGTCGCACCACAACATAGGAATTCCTGAAACAGAACACCCCAACTCCTTCAAGAGAGACTTTAACCACACCACTTCACTAGTTAATGAAGCTACAGCCCTGTACTCAGCTTCAGCACTTGACCTTGAAACCACTCCTTGTTTTTTACTTGACCAAGACACCAATGAATCTCCCAAGAAGACACAATAGCCACCTACTGACCTTCTATCTGTCACATCAATGGCCCAATCAGCGTCTGAAAAACCAGCAAGAGAAAAAACAAGAGATGGCTTGATGTGTAGACTCAAACCAGCAGTACCCTTAAGATACCTCAGCACATGCTTGGCTTTCACCCAATCAACAGTAGTAGGAACACTCAGCTGCTGACTAAGCTGGTTTACAATAAACGAAATGTCAGGCCGGGTACTGATTAAGTATTGTAAAGCTCCAACAAGGCGTCTGTAAATAGAAGGATTCTCCAAAGGTTCTTCCTTCAATTTACTGTAATGTTTCCCAAGTGTCTGAGAGGACACGAGGAAGCACTCTTCAAACCAAATCTCTCCACCAAACCAGTCACATATTTCTTCTAATTCAGAAACATACCTCTTCTATCTCTTAACACTTCAATTACCAAGAAAAAATGCACCTTACCAAGATCTTTAAGGGAAAAAGCAGTGTTTAGTTGTTTAATAAACATATCAACCAAATTTCTACTAACTCCTGTCACTAACATATCATCTACATACACCAAAATTATTATAACATTGCTTCCAGAGTGTAAGACAAATAAGGAATGATCACTCCTTGTATTTTTGAACCCCCAATTTATCAAAGTACTTCTCAGCTTGTCATACCAGGCCCTTGGGGCTTGTTTAAGCCCATACAAGGCTTTCTTCAATCTGCATATGTGAATTGGGTACTTAGGATCCTCAAAACACCTTGGTTGCTTCATAAAAACAGGTTCATTTAAGTTGCCATTCAAGAAGGCATTGTCTATGTCAACTTGTCTGACAGTCCAGTTCAAAGAAACTGCAATGGTAAGCACCACTCTCACTGTGGTCAGCTTTGCAACTGGACTAAAGGTCTCTTCAACACTTATAGGGTCCTGTTGAAACCCTTTGGCTATTAGCCTAGCCTTGTGCTTCTATATACTCCCATCAACAGCTAATTTTGTCTTAAATATCCATTTACAGTCCACTAATTTTTGTTGATCATACGGAACCAAATCGCATGTGTTGTTCTTTTTCAAGGCATTAATTCCATCTCCATTGCCTTTCTCCAGTGGGGTGTTTTATAAGCTTCAAAATGATCAGTAGGATCTGTAATGCTGCTGCTCACCTCAGATAAAACCACAAATGCTGACTTTGGTTGAATAGCTCGACTTTTTAGTCTGGTGACCATAGGATGAATAGAACCAGATCTGTATCTGCTTCTTTCAGTAGTTGAATCACACTGACCTTCATCTTCAACACTTGATTGTGATCTCAGATTGCTTGCTGTTTGTTCAGAAAGCTCTGCAGCAGTGGAATCAGTGTTATCCTCAATCAACACTCCATCATTTCTCTGCACAACACTAGAAACATCATTGTCAATTTTATTTTCAGAACAAGACTGAATGGGAACCATATGAACAACTTCTCTAATTTCTTCATTTCTTTTAGTATTAAGAAAGCCTTGCTTGAAAGGAAATTCTAACTCATTAAACATAACATGATGAGAAATGTAGAGTCTACCAGTAGATGAGAGACACTTGAATCCTTTGTGATTCACACTAGGCCCAAGATAAACACATTTAATGGAGCGAAAACTTAGCTTATGTTGGTTGTATGGTCTTAGGTAAGGAAAACAAGCACATCCGAACACTTTTAGTTCTTTAAATTCAGGTTTTCTTTTGAACAAAACAGAATAAGGAATTTCTCCCTTAAGAGCAGTGGTAGGTAACATATTTATTAATTTTGCTGCTGCCTGAAAAGCATCACACCAATAAAAGGTGCACCAGCTTGAGCTATCATACTCAAACCCATTTCCACAACTTGGCGATGCTTCCTCTTCACTCTACCATTTTGTACAGAAGTATAAGGGCATGAATGTCTCATGACAATTCCACTTTGCTGTACAATATCCAAAAATGGCTTAAATTCTTATCCTCCATCACTTTGTACAATTTTTATTTTTCTTTCAAATTGGTTCTCCACCATTTTCTTAAACTGTGTAAAAGCTTGAATAGCTTCACCTTTTGTTTTAAGGGGGAAAAGCCACAGAAACCTACTGTGGTCATCAAGGAAAGAAATGTAATATCTGTGTCCTGAGCTAGATTGCACACGAGCAGGGCCCTAAAGATCTGTATGAACAAGGTCTAAAGGCTGGTCAGCTCTTGTTTCAGATCTCTTAAAAGGAAGAGAATGCATTTTTCCCAATTTGCAAGCATCACAAAAGAAACGTTCTTTATTGCTGAATTTTTCTAGATTACATTCTTTCAGTACATCATTCAAGATCTTTTCAGATGGGTGGCCTAGTCTTCTATGCCACAATTCTATTTCTGAACATTTTTCATCCCTTGAGGTCAGAAAACAGCCAGCCTTCTGTGCTCCTTTGACCTTGTACAGCCCCTCAGATTGTATTCCTTGTATCAGTATCTTTCCCGTTGTTTTGTCCTTCACCACACAACCACAAGAATCAAACACAACAGACACATTATTGTCAGATGATAACTGAGACACACTGATAAGATCTCCTAATCTTTGGGACCAACATAAGCTTATTTAATTCAAGAGAAGTGTTCTGAATTCTAGATTCTCCAACTTTTTCAATATTTACTTTATCTCCATTTCCAACAACAAGGTACTTTTCACAGGGAGGGATTTTACCTTTTTCAACAACAGCAGGTTCATTTGTGACGTGGTTTGATGCACCACTATCTATGTACCAATCTTGGTTATCAAGATTGTCTTGAGTAATGAGATAGGCAGAATGAGAAGAATTAGAATCCTTACCAGTCTCTGAATTGCCACCTGACACACCAGAAAAGCTGTGATCAAACCTATAGAAACAACTGACAACTGTATGGCCTACCTTTCCACATAATTGGCAGGTAGGTTTATTTTGTCTTCCACCACTTCTGCCTCCACGATTTTGTCTTCCTCTCCCACGTGTTGTTTGTCCCCTCCAATTCTGATTGGAATTAGTTGAGTTCTTTTTAGTTGTCACAACATTAGCATTTGGGGAACTATACTGACCTGATGCAGACCATTGTTCCAAACGGCTTTCGAATGTAATTAGAGAAGTCTGAAGTTCAACCCACGTAAGTCCTGTTCTGTCAGCGAGTTGGACTACAATTGGTCCATATTCGGAATCAAGGCCTGAGAGAGTCTGAATGACAAGGTCATCATTGGATAGGGGAAATCCTGCCATCTGAAGGTTATCTGCCAATTCTTTAACCTTTCGAAGATATTCATCCATCTTCATTCCTCCCTTTCTTAAACGTTGCAATTCACCTTTGTATAAAGTGATACGTGAACGCGTCTGAGAACATGAGAACTCCTTAACAGCGTTCCACAATTCTTGTGATGACTTGGACCCAAGAACTTGAGAGATGACTTCCGGTGTCATACTATTGTAAAGCCAGCCCAAAAGCAACTGATCAAGAGTAACCCATTCTTGAAATTTTGAGTTAATCTTGCGTTCATTCCCTTCGAAGACGAACAGTTCTGGGCGGCACGGGTTGGTTCCAAGTATAAACCCGTCAAGTTGATTTCCACGAATCATAGGAAGAACTAGTGAAATCCACATAAGGTAATTCGTTCGGTCAAGCTTAACAGAGCAAGCCCGATTGAGAGTCGTCGTGAGGGGAATCATCTTGTTTTGGTACGTGACTGAAGAAACTTGTTCAGTCGCAGCGTTTGCGGAGCCTGTGGTCGACGACGAGTTAGTTTGCAAAGCCATTTCAAGAAATAGGATCTTTCGCCTCTGATACCAACAGAAAGTTTATGAGTAGGAGACGGAAACAGGAAAGAGAAACTCTTGAATGTATATTCCACAATGAAACACTCGAACACGAGTGTTTATAACAACAGATGTCAAACTCAAAACTACACCGTTTCAGTAAAAGTAACAGTAACAAAATAAAACATAACCGACACCTACAAAACGACACCGTATTACGAATACAAAACAAAACAATACTAAAAGCTAATATTTAACTCTACATGAAAAGGACCTTCAATTATAGAAAATCAAAACTCCAGAGAATTGAATGTAATCAGCAAATATTAATATGCAAAAGAAGACAATTTTTTATGTCATTAAGACATTTGAATAAAGTGAAAATTCTATGAGATGTTGGATCTCTGAGAAGTGCAAAAGTTGATAATGCATGTGTATGTGATGCATGTATGTTTTACTGAACAGTTATGTACCTAAAAACCAAAAGATGAATTTGCGTTGACTTTACTTTGGTGTTCAATGCATGAGTAAATCTCCAGGGTGTTTCTTTGATATAGGTGCAGAGGGATTGGAAGGGTTCTAATGCATAGATGATGTTCTTCTGTGTTACTTGTGCTTCTTACTCTTTTTTTGCTAAGGAGGATATCATTTTCTTTCTTCCCTAGCAATAAAATATTCTTATAATAAATTTGCATACTTGAAAGTCTAGCAACATGATTTGCTAAGGAGGATATCATGTTCTTTGTTCCCTATCCTTCAATCACCTTTGCGAATGAAGTATACTAGTTTCTTAAGTTTGTCTTGCAAAATTGTATAGGTTACTTAGATGAACTAGCAAAAACAAATAATAGTATTAGGATTTTTTTATTAAGAGATCAATCTTTAATTATATCCTCAACTATTTAGTAATTTAAATACTCTATTATTTTCTTATATCTTTAGTTTCTTACAATTTCCTCCCATTTTATATAAATTGCCTTCTATTGTTGAAATTCTGCTTCCTTCTTTCAACCTGGCTTCTTTATTATTTTAGGTACCTCCAGTGGTTGATTGAAGACCAAGATTGTAATGATACTCAGTTCCATACGTTGTATGCCCTCTCACTTGCCAAATCAGCAATTGAAGCCTTTGAGTCTCAGAATTCTGATGGTGGAAATATAGAGGTTAAAAGTTTGGCTACGATGACAAACTCTATCTTTCAGAGTCCTGTCAGAGAAAGATTGCAGACATTTTTGCAGTCCTCAGACTTGTATGATCCAGAAGAAGTTCTTGACATGATTGAAGGATCAGAATTATGGTTGGAAAAGGTGAGTTTACTTCTTTTGACTGCTTAGATTTTGTTTCTCCGACTGGTGAATTTACTAACTTATCATTTTTGTTGGTCATAGGCATATTTTCAGAATTTCCTTTCGATTGAGAAACCTTGGATGAGTCTTACAAAGTTAGAGGGAGTATTAAATAATAGGAGTCTATTATTATCTAGGAGTCTTGGTGTTTATTATTGTTTAGGTGTCTTAATAAATTATATTTTACGACAATAACTTCTATTTTAAAGTTCCAGGTTTTGATCGCATTTGGCATTTATTTATTTTCCAAACGTAGGAAGAACTCCTCCTTTTCCTCATTAAGGATCCAAACAAAGGGAATGGAAGACTCCCTCCTTTCCAATCCCTTCCCTTTATGTGCCATCATGTCTTCTTTCCTACGCACTGCCAAACACAACCTCAATACAAAAGCTTTTGAACTTATTATAGTTTACTGTGGCTTACTTGACAGGCTATTCTATACAGAAGACTTGGGCAAGAGACTTTGGTCCTCCAAATTTTGGCTTTGTAAGATTCAAATTAACTTCCAAATTTCTCTTGAATTCATATAAATTATTCATGAACCTGTCTTCATCCATCTCCATTAATGGTGCATTTTTCTTATTTTTGTATTTTGGTGGGTAATTTTGGCTTGTATATGCTTTTAGAGTGTTTACAGATCCTGATCTTAGGCGTTGTCTGTTAAAAGAACATAAGTTTCACTTGGTGATACCTCTGTGGAGCTTTTCATGTGTTGCTCATTTCTGCATACAGTATACTTTTATATGTGATAGGTTTCTTCATGCTTCTCCAGGTGTGGTTTGTGTGCATCCTCTCTTTATGTCCAATCCCAGGATTGGGATATGTATTTGCTGATATAGTGAAAATATGTTAAGTTTTGCTGATAATAGCATATAGTGAGAATGTTCTCCTCTAAAATCATATGTGATAGGTTCAACGGAAAATACTGAATAGTATTTAATAACAAGAAGGATTACAGTAGAAACCCTCCTACATAGAGCTGTTGCTCCTACAGAATGCACAAGGTATCCTGCTCCTCACAAAAGTAAAATGTCGTCCAGCCTGATCCTCCCCCAACCTACAGATCCCCCTATATTCGTTCTAACTAACTCATGCATCAAATTACTCCACTACCCCTGCCTTTCTGTTCTTGCTCTCATACACTCTCCAAACTTTAGGCTTGGGCCCATATTCTTGGCCTACAATTAAATTCTCAGCCCCATTCCTATCAATACTCCCTGGGAAATTATAAGCCTTGTCCTCAAGGCTGAATTGAGGAAATTGATTAGTAAGAAAGGACTCCTCTTCCCATGTAGCATCTTCAGGAGCTAAACCTTCCCATTGAATGGGAAATTCCCAAAAGGAGAAGCCATGGTCTCTTTTTTCTCAAACAGCTAGCACTTTAGTTGGAGAAATCACTGCATTATCCTCCAAGTCAGTAGGGAGAGTAGTACTAGCAGTATAACTACCAATGGCTTTCTTGAGGAGAGAAACATGAAAAACTGGGTGCACTCATGATTGAGGAGAAAGTTGTAACTTGTAGGCGACCTCTCCTATGCGAGCCAAGACTTGAAATGGTTCAAAATAGCGTGGAGACAGTTTAGGACAGATACGGTATGATACCAACGATTGTCTATGAGGACGAAGTTTTAAATAAACCCAATCCCCAATAGCAAACTCCACCTTCTTCCTCTTCTGGTCTGCATAAGACTTCATTTGCTCTTGGGTTCTATTAAGATTAAACCGCAACTGTTTAATGGCTTCATCTCTGTCTTGCAATTCCTTTGCCACTGCCTCCACCCTTGTCTCTCCTGTTAAGTACCTAATGATAGTTGGGGAAGCTCTTCCATAGACTACTTCAAAAGGTGTGGATCTAGTACTGATGTGAAATGTGGTATTGTACCACAGCTCAGCCGAAGGTAACCAAAATGACCAATTCCTAGGCTGTTCTGAGGAAAAACATCTGAGATATGCCTCTAAGCATCTGTTAACCACCTCAGTTTGACCGTTGGTCTCCGGATGATAGGAAGAACTCATTTTCAGTGTAGTACCTTGTAAATTAAAGAGTTCTTTCCAGAAAGTGCTAATAAAAATTGGGTCCCTGTCACTAAGAATAGAACTAGGAATTCCATGCAATCTGACAATCTCCTTGATAAAAATAACAGCAATGTTCTTGGCTGTATAGGGGTGTTTGAGCAAGATAAAATGAGCATATTTTGACAAGCGATCCACCACCACCAAAATGGCATCAAAACCTTTAGATCTTGGGAGACCTGTGATGAAATCTAAAGAAATTTCCTCCCACACCTTCTCAGGAATTGGAAGTGGTTGTAGAAGACCACTAGGCCTAGATGCCTCACTCTTCGTCCTTTGGCAAATAGCACATGATCTTACAAACTCCATTACTGTTTTCTTTATTCCCACCCAATACACATTGGCGGCTAATCTTCTATAAGTCCTTAAATATCCGGAATGGCCTCTTGTAGCTGAAGAATGAAATTCTTGTAGTAAGGAAGGAATTAATTCAGACTGGGCAGAGATGACTAACCTATTTTTGAAGAACAATACCCCTTTATAAAGCTCAAAACCGGGTCTGTTATTCAAATCAGATTTAAGGTCTTGAATTATTTTCTGCAATTCTTCATCCTTAGCTATTCCCTTCAACAGATCACGGCCCTGTGACCACAATGGGTAAGAAATGATTGTGGCAAGTTCCCCTTCAACTGGTAGCCTAGACAATGCATCCGCTGCCTTGTTTTCCTGTCCCGGTTTGTATATCACTTCAAATTTGAACCCCAAGAGTTTAGCCATCCAATTCTGTTGGTCAGCCGTGGTGATTCTGAGTGAGTAAATCTTTGAGACTCCTTTGGTCAGTATATAAAATAAATTCCCTACCCATTAAAAAGTGACTCCAATGTTTAATAGTTAGCACTACAGCCATCAATTCTTTCTCATAGATCGACTTTGAAAGATGGTGTGGGGAAATAGCTTTGCTGTAGTAGGCTAGGGGCCTTCTATCTTGCATCAAAACAGCCCCTAAACCGGCTCCCGAAGCATCACACTCCAGCACAAAAGGTTTTGCAAAGTTGGGAAGTGCTAGGACTGGAGCTGTAGTAATTGCCCTTTTAAGAGTTTCAAACGCTAGTAAGGCTTGTGGTCCCCTTTTGAAAGCCTCTTTTTTTGTTAATTCAGTAAGGGGTTTGGCTATTTTTCCATACCCCTGAATAAATTTTCTATAGTAGCCCGTTAATCCCAAAAAACCGCTTACTCCTTTAGCATTATGTGGGATAGGCCACTCCATTACACAAGACACCTTTTTTGGATCAACAGCAACACCATCTTTGGACAGTACATGACCCAAATATTCCACCTTGTTTCTCCCAAAACTGCACTTGCTTCTGTTCACCACAAATTGATTCTCATTCAGCACCCTCAAAACCATTTCTAAATGTTCTAGGTGAGTTTACCAGTCTTTACTGTACACCAATATATCATCAAATAATACTAAAACAAATTTTCGCAGGAAAGGTTTGAAAATTCTATTCATCATAGCTTGAAAAGTTGCCGGGGCGTTCATAAGACCAAATGGCATAACCAAATATTCATAATGTCCCTCATGGGTGTGAAAAGCTGTCTTAGCTATGTCTTCACTTCTAATGAGAATTTGATGGTACCCTGACTTGAGATCTAATTTGGAAAAGAACACTGTGTCATACAGCTCATCAATCAGCTCATCTACCACTGGGATAGGGAATTTATCCTGTACTGTGGCCTTGTTTAAGGTTCTATAATCTACACACATCCTCCAAGATCCATCTTTCTTTTTAACTAGTATTACTGGACTTGAAAAAGGGCTGGAGCTATTGCAAATAATACCCAATTTCAACAAATCATTCACCTGGCACTCAATTTCATTTTTCTGATGGTGGGGGTATCTATAGGGTCTGACATTAATTGGTTCAGTACGCTCTTTGAGAATAATCTAATGAGAGATTTCCTTGGGAGGAGGCAAACCAGACAGCTCCTTAAATACTTGAGGAAATTTTCCTATTAATTTCTCTAAATTGGCCTGTTGCTGCCAAGTACTTCCTTCAGATTCCTTTAATTTCAAATCTCCCTCTAATTTCCACAACACTCCATCCACCAACATGGGAGATGAATCCATGAATTCCAACAGAGAGCAAACACCCAATTCAGATTTCTGTCCACTAATCTCCATACAAGAACTATCTTTAATCCCTTGAAGCTTCACTGTTTCGGCACCCACCTTAAATCTCATTGACATAAGCTTCCAGTCCATCTCTACTTTTCCCAAGGTCTCTAACCAAGCCACTCCAAGTATCACATCAACTCCCCCCAAGTCTAACACATGCGCATCCACTGTTATGTTATTGTTTCCCAACTAAATTGGAAGTTCAGTGCATTTGCTGATGTAGAACAAAAAGAGGGAGAAGGGAGAACAACAAGAAATGAGGGAGAATTAGAGAGAAAGGAGGGAGATGCAGAGAGGGGAAAGATAGAGAAATATTTGATTCAATACATTCAATCCAAATCTGCCTTGCAATACATGAGAGACCCCTTTATATAGGGAGTCTAGGTACAAGAGCATTTAATGCAAGTAGTTGAGCATGCAAAGTAGTCAAAAGGGAAATAAATGCATGAGTTGAAATACTACAACATGAGTTGGCCCTAGACATAGGGTGGCCCTAGGCATAGGTTGGCCCTAGACATAGGCTAGCTTCAAGAAAATAAATACAACATACATAAAACAAAATACAATAAAATAAAATACTAGTTTCTATGACTTTTATTTCTCCTAGAGTAGGTCTGCCATGGTTTTTCATCATTTGCCCTTTGTCAAAACCTTATGCCTATCTCCTAGCCTCACACCGAAACTCTTGGACGAGTCTACAGAAATATTCAGGGTCGACACCACTTGCGGAGCAACAAAATTATGATTGGCTCTACTATCAATCAACACTACAACCAGAACTCCACTCAACTTGCCTTCCAGCTTCATTGTTTTTATAGAATTCATTTCAGGTCCCACAGCTCCCATTAGACCTATCAATTTACACTCAAAACCTTCACCCTCTGTACCCGATTCCACTTCCAGAGCCAACACTTCGGCTTGCCCATCACTATCTTCCTCACCCAAAATAAGAACGTTCAGTGACCTCTCGGCACATTGATGAAGGGATGGAATTTCTCTCCACACTGAAAGTAGAGCCCCTTTGCCTTGCGATCCATCACCTCCTGATATGTCAAGTGTTTCGTCCCCCTTGATTTCTCCCAAGTTCCTTTTCGGTTGTTCTCCCATCGTCAAAATGATGTACTCGCATTCGAAGACGCAGCTCCCTTGGATAAAGAAGACGCTGCACTGCTCCCTTGTCCTGACGTCGTCGTTCCAGAAGATGTATTGATACTGGGCTTTGCCCAATTGGATTGGGTGATAATTCATTGGGATTTCGGGTCGACCCAACTCCAAAAACCCGACCTCGCAGTCGTGTGACCCAGTCTCGCACGATAAGCGGTCGTGTTTGAGCTTATTATGCTTCCTTCAATCTCGCGTTCCATGTCCCTAGCCACCTGCATCGCCTTCCACCTAGTTTCCGGATGAAACGATCTCACGCGCTGCCTTATGTTTGGATGAAGACCAGCCATGAAGTAACCGAGGTACTGATTCTTCGAAAGCTTGGGCATCTATGCTGAAATCGATTCGAAGAGCTTAATGAATTCATCCACTGTGCCGCTTTGATGCAATATTGAAAGTTCTTCAAAAGGATTGTCGTAAATGGTTCCCCCATATCGCAATAGCAAAACATGCTTCAGTTTGACCCATGTTAGATGTTCTTCATTTTCCCTCAGTAAGGTAAACCAATGAATGGTATTCCCCTCCATGCACAATCGGGATAGCTTGACCTTCAAATCCTCTGGCGTGTTATTGACCTCAAAGTACGCCTCTACTCTCTGGATCCAACCCATTGGGTCCGTTCCTTGAAAACCCTACAACTCCACTTTCTTTACTGATACACAGTATTCATCCCATGCATCTTGCATTTGATTCATGGGGAAAGGTCTCTGTACTCTGCTCGTTTGTCTCTCAGATGACGAAGAAGACCCATCTACGGGTAATGAGGTCTGCTGATTCCCTTCTGTCCTCTTACCTCCCATCTTGTCCAACTCTTTTAAAAGAATCTGACGAAAGCTCTCCTGTGCTTGCTGCATTCGTTCCTCCATTGGCTGCATTCTTTCCTCCATTGTTCGTTGCGTCACAGCATTGGTTGGTTGTAATTCCACTAACGCAGCACGAAAGTCTCCCATTGACGTTTCAAAACTCCCCAGTCGAGAACCCATAGCCTCCAACACATCTCCCTTCTCTGTTGGTTTTGGCGGCATCACGGATCCGGCAGGTCGGATCAATTGATAGGTTCAACAGAAAATACTGAATATTATTTAATAACAAGAAGGATTACAGTAGAAACCCTCTTACACAGAGCTGCTGCTCCTACAGAATGCACAGGGTATCCTGCTCCTCACAAAAGTAAAATGTCGTCCAGCCTGATCCTCCCCCAAGCTACAGATCCCCCTATATTCGTTCTAACTAACTCATGCATCAAATTACTCCACTACCCCTGCCTTTCTGTTCTTTCTCTCATACACTCTCCAAACTTTAGGCTTGGGCCCATACTCTTGGCCCACAATTAAATTCTCAGCCCCATTCCTATCAATATGATTGACAATAAAAAAGAAGTGGATCTATTAAATAAAAATAAATCTAATTATTATGACGGATTAAGAACAAATTGTTATGGTATCAAAACTTGCATAGATGTATAAAATGAACTATGAAGATCCCTTCAAGAGTTGGTTTAACTACCCTATCATCCTACCCTGCAATGTTGGTGTCTTCTGTGCATTGATTGGATCAATGATTGAAAGTTAGCTTCAGAAAGTTCATATTGAACAAAAGGAAATCCGTTGATCAAATTAGAGGGTAAGCTGCCCTGGTAAACCCTATAGCCATCAGGATACTCCCTCTGTCTCCTTAGATCTTCATTTTGCCAAATTTTAAGTAAGGTGAAGTAGTGGTTATCTCCATTCATTCATACAACAAAAGGAAAGTTTTATTGAAGTTGCTGTTAGTAAGTAGCCTAATGCATTTAATTTGGATCCATGGGTTAATATAAGAAAAAACCACCTTAATAACATGAGACTATGACATTTTGTTGACCAAAATACTTGTACCAGATAATTACAGGCATTCTTATTCTAGAGGTAAAAGTTGGTTCGATGAGAGGAAAATATATCGTATTCAAATAGTTAGAGCAGTAATAATCCTTGTTATTCCTAAAAATAAAAAAGAGAATTCTTAAAAAAAAAATAATAATAACAATAGTTGGCCATTTGGGGGTGTGAAATCTACTCACATGTATGGCTTGTGATGCTGCCTACGTTGAGTGGCTTGAGGGAGTTGATAGAAATTATGCATATTAATGCTAGGATGACACAGTTGGCCATGTGAGCTGTTTTTAACAGCATAATTTTGGAGGTTTAATGGCAGGGACTAAAATAATTTTTCCCCCCTTAAAACTGAGAGATCCAATTGCAAACTTATAATATATGACCAAATTAGAAATCTAGTGAAATTATAGGGACAAATAATATAATTTAACCAAAATTTTATTTCTAGCAGCTGAAATTTGAGTGCAACTGGTTGACAAACATGATTAATCAGAAACCTGTAGATTTGTTATTACTATTGATGTGTGTTGAATTCCAGGAAATTGGAAGACAGTGAGGCTGCTGAGCAGTATTGTGCTGAGATTGGCAGAGCCGATGCATACATGCAGTTAGTCTCCTTTTTACCCATTTAATGCTTTCCTTATGTAAAACATTTTAGAAGCACGTCTTAGGACAGTCTTTTTTCCTTTAATGTTGTAACGACATCAGGTTGCTTGAAATGTATTTGGATCCACAAGATGGTAAAGATCCAATGTTTACTTCTGCTGTTCGCCTTCTACACAATCATGGAGAATCATTGGACCCATTGCAAGTTTTAGAGGTATTAAAAAATTCTTTCTACTTCCTATAACTATAGGAGAACATTATTCTTAATTGTTCTTTTTCAATTCTATTGTTAAAAAAAAAAATATTTTGCAACCTGCACAAGATTGGGGGAGTAAGTATTTACTTAAGACAGACTAGATAATATAAACAAATAAATAAACCCCTTATAAAAACCATAAGATGCATCAACTCAACATTAATTAATGAATAGACCATCAAGTCTAGTCTAGAGTATGACAGACATGAATGGGATTTTGATCTTACTAACTTGGGCCTTATGACAGAAATTATCACCAGATATGCCTCTTCAACTTGCTTCTGAGACTTTATTAAGAATGCTAAGGGCCCGAGTTCATCACCATCGTCAAGGGCAGGTACTCTATGTTTTCCCTCCTCACTTAATGGAGTTATTCATCTTCAGATTGTGAAATATTTTTACAAACATATATTTCCTTTGTAGCTTTTTTGATAAAAAGAAGAAATATTATCAGAGAGAAAAGGGAAGAAACATAACTAAGGGTGGACAAGAAGTATTCCAATATATACAAGAAAAAAAGGGCCCTTTTGTTTTTTTTTGGGGGGGGGGGGGGCCGCAGGGGGGGGGGGAGCATGACTGCGATGGCCCTAACGGCATAAGGAAAAAATGAAATTGTATTATGAGACCCTCAAAATGGAAATTAGAGGGTGGGCATGGGTATAGGTTATACAAAATGGGTAATCCACAGTCTTGAGGCTCTGGTTATGCAAATTTGATTTGGAGAGCATTCCTCCAGATTTTGGGGACAAACAGTTTTGTTAGTTATAATGAAACGTGGCATCTAGATTATTCTAATATGGTTTTGCAAGTTACGACTATCCTTTAACAGAATTTACAGTCTATGCGAGTGATGAAAGCTCAAATGCAATATCAGTATTATTTCAATATGAAAAGGATAACCAGGTCAGAAAAACCTGTCCCGAGGCTAACCCTCCTACAGAATATCCCAAAAGGAATAATCTGTCCTTAAAACAAAACCACTAATGTTCCAGACTGCCTCACTTCTCTTCCCCCACTACAGATATAATGATTACCCCATAACTACCTTGCCAACTCAGCAGCACTTTCTCTTCCTACTCTCATTCCCTCACCTCTATTCTTCCTATGGTAAACTTTCCATATTTTGGGCCTAGACATCGGGTTACCCAACAGCTGGTCTCCCTCCTCTTCATCATTCACATAAGGGCCCATATTCCTAACAGTGAATGTTCCTTTGGTATTTATGGCTTTCTTAATGAAGGAGAAAGGGGGAAGAAAAAATAATATATAAATAAAGAGAATTACACATACACATAGCAGCAGAGAAGTCATTTTCTTTTTGAGTCCTCTAGTTTTGTTTTGTCTTTTGATAACCGTGGTATCCGGACGGCATTCTCCTTATTTGTGGGGCCCAACTGACTAGTCCACGGGGCCCGGAGGCATGACCAGGAAAAACTCCCGTACCCCCTTGGCACTATGGGGATCGAACCCGAGGTTGTGTTGCAAAGGTTGAGTCCTCTAGTTTTGTATTTCCTTGATTGACAGCCTCATGTCATGAACTTTTGTGGTCAATAAATATTATGGTCCTGTATTCTTATAATGTTTCTTTCTCAGATTGTGCATAGCCTTTCTCGTGCTGTAGACATAGATGCAAGATTGTCAAGATTGGAGGAAAGATCGAGGCATGTTCAGATCAATGACGAGAGTCTTTGTGATTCCTGTCATGCACGCCTGGGTACTAAGCTATTTGCAATGTACCCTGATGATACTGTTGTATGTTACAAGGTTGGTGCTTTTTTATCTTCGTTATATGATGTTAGCAAGAATACTCTATAGATCTTCTGTCCCAAATATGCCCTACTTCATTTACAATCATGCTGCTGTGTAATTTTAAAATTTTGGTGCATGTTTGTGCAACAAAGTAAATAATTTAGGTGCAAAGCTTCCCTCTTCCCCCTCCAATTAGTTTTTTTTTTTTTTGTGGATATAAAATTATGAACTTTGGTCCACAAGGTTTGATCCTCTGTTGAACTTTGGAGTTGATCAATAATATCCACAAGGTTTGATCCTCTGTTGAACTTTGGAGTTGATCAATAATATCCTCCAAAAGAAATGTTTTCTATTCTATTGTTTATTCCATTATTCTTCTGTTTGGTCATACAAAACTTTGGATTGCTTCAATTGTGCTTGAAATCTTTTGCAGTGTTACCGGCGGCAAGGTGAGTCGGTATCTGTGTCAGGCCGTAATTTTAAGGAAGACATCTTAATTAAACCAGGTTGGCTTGTGAGCCGTTAATCTGGAAACTAAGATGCTGCTGTACTATGCCAAGATTGCTTATGCAGAACAAGAGAAATTGCTATGTTATACCAAATGCAATCTACTCAAAACTGAGAAAGAGGAGTCTTTTGATGAAGACTTGTAACAGCATCTAACCTCCTACACTGAAACATGTAAGCTCAAACTGCTAATGACCACATGATGTTACTGTAAATATATATATTTTTTTTCGAGTTCACCATTCTGTCAATTGCATTGTAAATTTGTGATACGGTAAATGTAAATTGTGGCTACTATAAATTCCACTGCATTCTTTCATTCTAGTTGATCGATGATTGGTTTGGAACTGGTCGCTGAGATTGGACAATAGTTTAGTTATGTAACCTTTGGTGATCAATCAGATGAAGGGAGTACTGATTGACACATGTATGCTTTAACATTGTTGTATTTAGCTACTTCTTATATATAATCGGGAAATTATATTTTACATTATTGAGTTAATGCTTAATTGCAAAATTAGTACTTCAACTTTAAACTATGGAAAACAATTTATATTTTAGACTAAAATAAGATCACTGAATTCTTTTTCTTCTTCTTAGTTTTCCCCAGCCTGGCTTTGGGTTCTTCCAAGAGCATTGATGGGAATTGGGGTTTGAGGTCAGTTTCATTTGAGGGGCTTTGTTCTGTCGCCAATTTCTCTTCATTTTTTGAACCCCATACCTTTTTCTCTTCATTACAATTCCCTCATTAATATTGGACATAATTGCAATGCCCTATTTGTTTATTTTTTGTCATTCTAAATTTTTTAAACTTGCATACATAAAAGACAACCAACCAGAACAAGGAATTTTTATTAAAAATGCCATATGTGTTTGTGTGTGTGTGTGTGTATAAAATTAAATCTCATAACTGCTTACAAATTATCCAATTCGTGAACAGAAATACTAAGTCATAAACACAAAACCCTAATCTCTATAGAGGTCTATTTCGTTCACATCCTTATGTTCCTAATCTTGCCCTTGGGTATGGGATGAACTAGTTGATGCCTGCGTAAGCTGCTGATCGTACTACTAGCTCACCAAATCTTGCTAGGACTTAGGAGTATTGACTGATAGGACTGGAAAGACGGTGTCTCGTGTAAATTAAGACAAATGTGCCTCGACCTGGGTTCTAACTTACTTTGAAGTTGTGTCTACCAATGCTCGTTTGTGTCATGCCCCAACTAGGCAGGTGTTCGGCAAGGTAGACGAGGTTACCTTCCCACTGTAAGCCTGTCATGTGGAGGACTAAATGCAACCAGCAACCAACATCATAAAAACATACATGTAATAGTCCACATTATTTCCAAAAAATGAGGAATCTCATTCACAAAGGGTATAATTACATCAAAAGGAGACCCCAAACAAAAAGGACACTGGACGCTAGATTACTTCGCTACTCATGGTGTGGAGGTTCTTCCTCGACTAGGTTATCTAAAATGTTTGAAAAGAAAAGGTGAGTGATACAAATGAGAAGATAAGTCTACTCTATTGTCACTGCTGAAAAATAAGTAGAAAGTTTAAATGCACAATCATATAACTCAACAAGAGAAGCATACCTAGATACAAGTCACAACATTTATAATCTTTCACATGGTAGAAGCATTTTTCCATGCTTATCTATAAAATGTTTACTGTACACTTCTGAGTTTCAGCCACTCACTATACCTTGCAGCTCTAGCGGCATCTTCCCTTGTCAATCTAATGTAACGTCTACCCTTATTTCGCCTATGTTCACTATGATGCATCACAATGACCATTGTTTCCTTTTTGGCATTTCCAGCGTAAGTCTAAAGACAATAAACAAGGTGCAAATCATGTCATCAAATAGCAACCACGTGCTCAGCTCAACAATAACTGTGATGCCCTATGTGCTAGTTCTGTTAAGATTCAAGTTTGGTTGAGTTTGAAGCTTGGAAGAGAGTTTTTCTCTTCATTTTCTAGGTAAGGGAGCAACTAGTTGATTGCCTGGTGATGCAAGTCAACTGATTGGTTTCAGACATGGCCCTTAGTAGCTCCAAAGAGGAACTAGTCAATTGATAGCCCCAGCCAGTCAATTAACTTTTCAAAATTTCTTTTTTATTGACGTAAAATGCAAAACTTTCTCAAGCTCAAAATCAACCCTTTTTTGAATTTAATTTGTTGACTTGTTAGTTAGTAATTATATACAACAAAGTTTACTCTTCGTGGGATCTACAATCCTATCTATTTATTTACTGTTTTACTTATGCAACTAATATACTTGTTAGTAAAAAGGACTCATGTTTTAGTTTTAAATTTGGCATTTTTCATACTCTATTTCACTAAATCCATCTTCATCAAGTTTGCCACGCATAAAAAACTAAAGGGAACCCACTCACCTAGTAGCCAAGCTTGAAAACCACCAGAAAATGGGAGAGAAAACTCGTCACCTATGGCCACATGATGGAGAACACTAGGAACCGAAAAACGTCCACCTAATCAGTTGAAAATGCACTAGAGCCTCCCCTTGAGGTTCTTGGCAATATTACAACAAAAAACTAGCACTAGAAAATATGGGTTTTGGCCCAACTGTATTTGTGCAGGTTTGGAGATCTAAAAGTAGGCTCGTTTAAAAATACGTCTACACAGGCCTGTCCTTTTTTTTAAAAAAATTTAATTTGTTTATATAATTATATTATATTAGTTAGTATGTAAATAATTTTATTTTATTATATTTTTATATTTTATAACATTATATTTAATAATTATAATAAATTTGGATATGAAAATTTTTATAATTTTTTAAAAATAAATATAGAATTTATTAAAAAAGAAAATAAAATTATTTAAAAGAAAACTAGTATTATCATCCATTCATCCCTTAATTCTATTAGCTAACGCAGTATCCCTTAATTTTATAAAGTAGGGCATGGAGACTTGAAAGGGAATTAAGGAATGATAATTCTATTAGCTACTGCAGTATTTCTTTCAAAAACACTTTATCATATGAAAAAAAATCATTTTTAAATTGAATAATTTTTTATTATGACACAAAAAAAAATTCATAGACTTGACGGTTAGTACATAGTGGAATGAATTGAAAACTTCAAACGTTGACACATTAAAAAAGAAAAACACATTTTTGCAGCATTTTTAAAATTTTTTTTAAATTAGCCTGGCTTGCGGGCTTTAAAAACGGGCCGATCTGCACTCTGTCTCTTTTTCGGCTAGGCGCCCGTATTCCCAGTGCTAGAAATAACCGATTAAAAAGGTTAGTGTTGAGAAGGCATCTCAAATGGAGGAATGAATATGTTATGAATGATGGAACTACCACAGCTAATGAAGGTAATCAGCAAGAAGAACAAGAGGATAAGATGACACAGAAGGAAGGAATTATACGTGGCAACACTAGAGCATCTAAGGAAGAAGACAAAACCACAGTGGATGAAGGATTATGAGCTGGCATAAAGCGTATCAGATTTCGATTATGATTTGCTTGTACTACATTTATATATTTCTGTTAGCATTTTACTTTTGGGCATTATGTGAAAAATTGTACCATCTCTGGTCTTGGAGTTTCCTCTCTACTCGAAAGGGAGTGATATGAAAATACCGAAATAATTCTGCCTTCCATTACTTGTTTATCACACTGGTGCTTTCATTTCCATTTTCATGGCTGAGGGAACCAGATTTGCTCTCATTGAAGACACCTGCAACGCTTGGACACGTGAATGTCTCAAATGGAGACCTCGATTCAGGGTATCAATGAGTTACTATGGTAACTTGTACACCAGAAATCCACGTCTCAACCTGACGCCACATCCCTAACACCTCCAATTATCAATGCTGCGACTCTGACAGTCGGACAAGGGGAACTACTGGTACACCCCAATTTTTCATTGGCAAAAGGTATGAAGATCGAAATTCCACATTTCGATGGGTCCAATGCTGAAGATTGGGTATTTAAGATTCAAGAATTTTTCAACGCCTACCAAATGCCTTTGGAGCATCGAATCCGTATTGCTAGCTTTCACTTGAGCGGAGCTGCATACGCTTGGTACAAATGGCTGATGAAAGGAGATTTAATCTACACATGGGAAGCATTTTTTACTGTGTTACTCCTTCGTTTTGGCACCATGTTATATGAAGATCCAAGGGCATCTTTGAAAGAACTTAAGCAAACAACTACTGTGGCGGAATATCAAGGGCGCTTCAAAGATATCTCCACTAAAGTGACAAGTCTGTCTGAACCTTGGCTTATTAGTTTTTTCATTGCCGGTTTGAAAGACCATTTGAGGTGTGAACTCTTATTGGCTCAACCACAAACATATTTCCATGCTGTGTCCTTAGCAAAACTTCGTGAATAGAAGCACTCCCATATGCAAAAGGCTATCCTACCTTCCAAGACGCATTTTCCACCCTCAACTAATTCTACCAAATCATTTTTCTCCCCTGTTCCATTAAATTCCAGTGTTACACAAACTCAAACACACGACATTCTACGTTCACACCCTCCTTCTCCACTAACTTAGTAGTATCGACCACCACTTCTTCTGCCACAACCACTAAACCAAACCCCCCATTCAAGAAATTATCCCCAGCTGAGATTAAATCACAAATGAAAAAGGACTGCTATTACTGTGACTCAAAATATAGCCCATCTCACAAATGTCAGCCCTTATACTACCTACTTTTGGGTCAAGAAGAATTAGAGGAATTGATTGGTCCTACATCGGTAACACCTGTAGCACCCTAAGTCAGTGAACCCTTACTTGAACATTTACCAGAAATTAGCTTCAATGCCTTGATGGGTCCTTTTAATACCAACACTATACGAATAAGAGGACAGTGTGGATAAATTTCAGTTCATGTTTTGATTGACAGTGGAAGTACCCATAACATCATTCGCTCTGACATGGCCAAATGATTAAATTTATCTCTTCTGCCTATTAGTGCTTTTAAGGTATATGTAGAAAGTGGTGCTCATCTGACTTGCCAGTATAACTGTGTGGATGTACCCCTCGAATTGCATGGCTATAATTTTTCTACTGATTTTTATGTGTTAGACATAAAAGGGACTGAATTGGTACTTGGTATCCAATGGCTTTCTACACTCAGGCCAATTATCACTAATTTTAAAGCTAAGATACTATAGTTTAGTATAGGAGAGAGAATGATTTTGTTGCAGGGAGAATCTCACTTGGGTAGCAAAGCTCTTATTGTCACATAACTCTACTCACTCATTGCAAGCTCAGTATCTTACTTCTACCATTTAAGAGCTGTGGAAGATACCTCATCAGTTGACATTTAGCCAGAAATTATACAGATTCTAAAAAAATTTAAATATATTTTTGTTGATATAACATAGCTACCTCTTAAGCATCCTTTTGATAATCAAATTCACCTACAACCAGAAGCTACCCTGTTAATGTCAAGCCTTTCCATTATCGTCACTTCCAGAAACAAGAAATGGAGAGGCTGGTATAGGAAATGCTACAAACATGAGTCATTAGAAAAAGTTAGAGTGCTTTTCCTCACCTGTCCTGTTCATAAAAAAAAAAGATGAATCTTGGCATTTTTGTGTTGATTACAGGGCCTTTGAACAGTATAACTATCAAGGATAAATTCATTATAGATGAGATTCTTGATGAATTGAAAGGAGCCACCTACTTTCAAAATTGGACTTGCGCTCTGTTTATCATCAGATTCACATGAGGGAGGAGGACACACATAAAATAGCTTTCCAAACACCATTGGGCCATTATGAGTTTACGATTATACCATTTGGACTTACCAATGCACCCGCCACCTTCTAGTCAATTATGAATGAGATTTTTGCTGCTTTTATTAATAAATGTCACTATTTTTTTTTATGATATCATGATTTACAGTGCTACTTGGGAAGATCATCTTGAACATCTAACTCAAGTACTGGGATGTCTGCAATGTCACTCCTTGGTAGTTAAACTTTCTAAGTTCTCTTTTGGCAAAACTACAATGGACTATTTGGGCCATGTAGTATCAAGGGAAGGGGTGTGGCCATGTTCTGACAAAACTGAAGCCATTTTATCTTGGCCATTACCCCATATGATCAAGCAGCTGAGGGGATTTCTGGGTCTCACAGGCTACTATAGGAGATTTATTAAGAATTATTCTCAAATAGCAGCCCCTTTGACAGATCTCCTTAAAAAGAATGTGTTTGTTTGGAGTCAAGGTGCTACAGCAGCTTTCAACATCCTTAAGAACTCCTTAACTATAGCTCTGATCCTCTCATTGCCGAATTTTTCCCAAATATTCATCATTGAGACTGATGCTTCCTCGACTGGGATTGGCGCCCTATTAATTCAGTCAGAACACCCAATAGCTTTTTTCAGTAAAAAACTCAATCAAAGGATGGTCCTTGCGTCGACATACGTAAGAGAGCTCCATGCCATAACCCAGGTAGTGGCAAAATGGAGACTATCTCTTGGATCACAAATTCTTCATCTGCACTGACCAGAAAAGCATTAAAGATCTTATGAATCAGTTCATCCAAACGCTAGAGCAACACCATTATCTGTCTAAACTGCTTGGCTTTAATTATAGAGCCGTATATAAGCCAAGGAAACTGAAGGTGGTAGCAGATGCGTTATCCCGAAAGTTTACTGATGATGAAAAGAGTGCATCCATTTTTAGCCTCTATACCTTACAGTGTCAACTAATCAAGGAATTGAGGAAAGAAAATATTGAGAATGCTGAACTCGCTTCATTACATCAGCGTTTAGTTGAAGGAAGCACAGATGAGGGTTTTTCCAATGCAAATGGGCTGCTGATGTTTAAGGGAAAATTGTATATTGCTTCCATATCACTAATTAAAGCTATTCTGCTATCTGAATTTCACTCTTCTCCAATGGGTGGGCATACTGGAACACAAAAAACCTATAAAAAATTGCAGAGATGTTTTGCTGGCCTAAAATGCGAGAGGAAGTCAAGGCTTATGTTCAGAAATGTGCAGTGTGTCAATACATTAAATACCTAGCAAAACCGAGTGGTCTACTACAGCCACTTCCTGTACCAAGTGCAATTTGGACAGAGATTAATATGGACTTTATTACTGGGTTACCTTAATCTAGGGATACACTGTCATACTAGTGGTAATAGATAGGCTTACAAAGTATGCACACTTTAGGCCTTTACCTACGTAATTCACGGCAACACATGTGGCTGAATTATTCTGTGACATGGTGGTGAAGGGTCATGGGTTTCCTAATTCTATCACTTATGATAGAGATCCCATCTTTCTCAACAAATTCTGGCAGCAGTTGCTTAAGAAGAGTAGGACAACATTGAAGTATAGCTCAGCTTATCATCCACAAACAAATGGGTAATTAGAGGCATTAAATAAATGCCTAGAATAATGTCTTAGAGCCCTTATGTATGACAAACCTCACAAATGGTTTTCACATCTTAAGTGGGCTGAAATATGGTACAATTCCTCTTTCCATTCTACTATTCAATGACCCCATACCAGGCCCTGTATGGCAGACCGCCAAATCCTATTCCCTATTACTCTTCTGATGATGTTACAGTAGCAGCAGTAGAGGAAACATTAATTGATAAAGATCAACTGTCAAGTTATCTCAAAGATCAGTTACAAAGGGCACAGACCAGAATGACAAAATATGCTAATCAGGGTAGGCGAGACCAGGAATTTGAGGTAAATGATTGGGTATTGGTTAAGCTACACCCATATCAACAACAATCTTTGGCTCAGAGGTTAAATCAAAAAATTGTCTGAGAAGTATTTTGGCCCTTATTTGGTGATAGAGAAAATTGGGCAAGTAGTCTATAAACTACAACATCCTAGTACATAAAAAGTGCACCCTGTGTTTCATGTTTCATTGCTTAAAAAATTTTATGGAGATCCTTCGAATGTTACTTCGTTACCCATTGCAGATGGAGATCAGCTTGAGATAATACCTAAGGCTATCACGGATCAGAGAGTATCCCCTGTTTCTTATAATCCATAAGTCTTAGTAGAATGGGAATGTATACCCCGGGATGAGGCTACCTGGGAAAACATTGACATCTTAGCTAAGAAATTTGCCAATATCAACCTTGAGGACAAGGCTATTTCTAAAGGGGTGAGTATTGTTATGAGTGACAGAACTACCACAGCTAATAAAGGTAATCAGCAAGAAGAACAAGAGGATGAGCTGACACAGAAGGAAGGAATTATATGTGGCAACACCAGAGCATCTGAAAGGAAGAAGACAAAACCACAGTGGATGAAGGATTATGAGCTGGCATAAAGCGTATCAGATTTTGGTTATGATTTGCTTGTACTGCATTTATATATTTCTGTTAGCATTTTACTTTTGGGCATTATGTGAAAAATTGTACGATCTTTGGTCTTGGAGTTTCCTCTCTATTCGAAAGGGAGTGATATGAAAATACCGAAATAATTCTACCTTCCATTACTCATTTATCATAGAATGTGAACTAGAAGAGGAGAGGTTTTGGTTTTTGGTAGGGCTTCTACGGATTAAGAAGAGGGTTTTTTCTCTGATGTTCTTGTGATATCATATTTTTGTTTTAAAAAAGGAACAAGCATTTGCTATATGGCTATCTCTAATTCCTAAACCACCTTTATTTTTTGGCTTTGCTATTTTCTCCATACAATGAGGCGAAGCTTCTTCACATCATTTGCATGGCTTTAAAGGAAATTTGATTTAGTTTATCGATCATTTTGAGTGTTCTTTGGGGAAGTTTGACATCCTCTATGTAGTAGTGTGGTCTGTTTTAGGAGGAGGTAGCAATGAACTTAGTTCTATTAGCCATAGAGAGGAGGGTTCTTCTTCCATCTTGCAATTTGTTTGTCACTTTATCAATTGTGAAGGTGAAATTTGGGTTTTTGTAAGTTGGTTTGAGGGAGAAGCCATAGTTCCAACATTGTCGTGCTTGTTTGGTATCGCATTTGAAGGAGCACGTTGAGCGTTCAGTGTAAACCATGGTAGCCATGAAAATCAAGACATGTGGCACTGCGTTATACATTTCGAGCAACAAACCATGTTTGAACCCATCGCATATCATAAAGCTTCTTCGGCGTATAAAACCATATTTAACCACCAAATTCTTGTGCTGCCCTCCATTTTGTATTATGAAGCGTACTAATTGTCATTGCATTTTTATTTGTGCTCTCTACGTGTCGTCCCCTGGTGGTGTTGTGTTTTTAACAAGCTCTTTGTGTGCAGAGGGAAAATGAAAGCGGGGAGAGAAAGAGAGAGAGATGGTTGAGTGAGGGAAATTGTTAATAAAAGAGAGGAAAAGATGAGGGAAGAGGAGAAGAGAAGAAGAAAGGAAGAAGAAGAAGAGGCAAAAAAATGATGACAGGAAGCTTGGTGCTTGTTGTTATGGAGGATGTTGTTTTGGATGAAATTATAATTTTCAAAAAATTACACTTTGGCCCTAAATTTGAAACTTTCTTTTCATTTAGTCCCATTTCATTTTTCATGTTGGTCCCTCTGACTTTGTTTCTTTTACATCCTTTTGATATTTTGTTGGCTTCAAATGTTTACTTGACCTAGGCTTTTATATTTTTCTTTCACTTTTGTAATATTGACATAAAAACAAAAAATAAAAAATAATTGCATTTTATTAAAACATTGATGCAATTCATTATTAAAAAATGGACTATAAAATACATGTCTTTTATGATAATTATATATCTAAAATTACGTTTACAAATCAACATCCAAACACAAATAATATTCTCAAATTTAAGTTTATTCAACAGTCTTCTAAACATAAATTACGTTCATCTAAATCTAAGTTTACTCAACTCAAATTATGAAAACCACGGTTTGCTCACCATTTTTCCAAACATACAGTAGTCTATTTGCAACAGTTGTGAAATTTTTTTTTTTTGTATTTTCAAGAAAACCAAATCTTTTACTTTACAAGTTTTATGTGCATGCTACTTCTAACACAGCCCTTCCTCCCTTACAAATTGTTAAAATTGCATAGCCTCTCCTTCTATTTTTAAAATATATACTTTCTTCTTATATGGCTATCTTTTAGTTTAATTTTATATTTTTTTTGCTACAATCTTTTTGTTTTTAACATTTGATAATCTAATGCCACTTATTATGGCTTTGTAATTATAAGATACTTTATTTTAATTTTATATCTTTCGGACACAAAGATATATTAGTCTATTTTTTTAATTTTTATGCTACATAATTTTTATTAAAATACACTGCATTTTGTTAAGTACATAGATTGTAGGTGTTTTTTAGTAAATAAAACAGTGTGGTACTAAGTTATTGATCATTATTTTAAAAAAAATTTGTAACAGATTTTCTTTTAAAAAAATATAAAATCAAATATAACTATCTTATAATTACAGGAGAGACAAGTATAAATTTTAAAAAATAGAGGACTATATAATATATTCTAAACTGACTTGTAAGTGGTTGCAGGCTACTCGATCTCTTCTTGTATGGTATCACATGATATATTATGGTTAATTTTAATTAAGATTTAACGTTTCCACTTTAGTGAAATCGAGTTTTTTTACATTTCAGTTGTCTTAAAATTCGTGTTATTTTTATTAATTAATTACTAATTCTAATAAAAAATTAAGAGTTGAAAAAGTCAAATTTAAAGAAATCCACTTCCTCGTAACAAAATGTTATATGATATATATATATATATATATATATAATTTCATAATAGACTATCTAAATTATTTTATTTACTTTTTTAATTTTTTTAGTTTGAACTATTTATTATAAAATAAAGAAAACCAAAGGGATTAAATCCTAAATCACAAGATGAACTATCATTTCTCTTATCATGAGTCATTCCCGAGGTGGCCTACGTTTTGGATATCTCATCCTCACACTTGTCACAGTCATTCTCATTGAAATTGACTCATCACCAAATTCTTAGACACCATCTTCATCTTCATCATCTGAATCCCTCTCTTCCTTCAGTTCTTCCTCTTCAACGGGAACGTGCGCTGCTGCTCTTTAGACTAAGAAGAGCATATTGCTCTTTAGTTAATTATGATTTTATTTGTAATTAATATTTTTAGTTACGACTAAAATTATGACAGAAGGTAACAACCATTAAAAATAATTATTTAATTTAGTAATACTGTAAAGAAAAACCATTTATTACCATTGATTTTAACATATACGTTGAGATTAAAATAAAATTAAAGTGTATTTATCTTAATCTCAACACATGTGTTGGATCAGTAATAATTAATGAACTGCTATCCACATTTATTGTAGAGGATCCATAGATTATATATATATATATATATATATATATATATTTATATATATATCCACTGCATCTTCATGGATTATTTTCAACAACTTTTATCACCTTGTGCTTCCCCAATCTCTTCTTCGTTCTTACTAATCTCTAGCAGCCTCTGCTTCTTCTTATGCTTCACCATCATCCCTAAACTTTTACTCTTTTTCAAGTTAGGGTTCTTAGTCTGCAACTTCTTCAAATTCAAGTCCATTTTCTAGTTCTCTACTTTCTTCCCCAAGCAGCAAATTAATGGCTTATTAATGATTTCTTTTCTAGGTCAGTTTCTTTAATTTAAGGTGAACAACATTTTTCACATCAAGGATACCCCATACTCTTTTCCCCCCCCCCCCCCCCCTTAATTAGTACTACTAGTATCTAAGAATTCATTGGGTTTCGACTCTTCTAGTTCAAGTTAGGTGAACCACAAATGATTTAAAGTTCTTCTAATATTATTTTTTGATTCATAATACTGAAACTCAAGACTTTATTTTAAAAAATAACGAGTGTCAAATAACTTAAATCAACTGACACTGGTTGTTGCATACTGAACACAACAATAATTACATGAATTGAAACTTATGACAACTTATCATCCTCTTCAAATAATCTTTTAACCTTTAAGCAATTGTTAAAGAATGAGTAAATTATCGATTCAGTCTTTAAAATTTTACAATTATCTCAAATTAATTTTTAAAAAATTAAGTATCTTAATTTAATTTTTAAAAATTTGTATTTGTTTCAATTTAATTTTATTAAATCTCAAATTTTTCTTTGTCAAAAATTATTTTGACAAATAGAATGATTAAATCGAAACAAATATATATAATTTTTGATTGTGTACATTGAGATATTTGATCTTTTAATTGAGGTAACTGTAATTTTCTGAGGACCAATTCTGTAATTTACTCCTTAACAAATATAATATATATTTCTCCCATAATAATTCTCCAAATCAGACAATTGGAACCATAACAGCAAATAATAAAATGAAATGAAATAGATAAATGAACGCCCACGAATTAATACCGAAGAATCTTTGGGAAAAGTATTGAAAAATGAAAATCAGATGCACGTGAAGAACAATAACTAATATCAATATGCAATACTTCTTATGGAAGAAAATGTGCTTCTTTTATTTTTTTTATTTAGATATGAGATCTCTCTTGTTGTTGGTCTTTTTGATAGTGACAATTAAGAGGAAGCTAACTACCAGTCCTCTTTATTCTCTTTTAGTTCTTTCAAGTAGATTTATCTCGAGTAGTGATTTTCTTTCGTTCCATCCGAGTAGTTTCTATTTCAGGTGATTGTTTCTTATTCCCTCTGTGTCTTTTTCTTTTTGAGTGTATTGTTTGACTTTCATTCCTTTAAAGAAGCTTCGGATCTAAGAATGATTTTAGAAAAAATAGAACTCATTATTAGTCAAAAAGTACAAATACTTGTCAATATGATCCGAAAAAAGATAGATGAAACGACTTCAGATGTTCCAACAATATACCTTATTTTGTCTCTTTTGGTTGGTAAGTTGATGTATGTCTTTCTCGAGATTCTTTGATAGGTTTCAAAGTTTCTCTAAGAGTTTTTTCTTTTTTTATTTTCTATCTCAGTTTTTCTTTTTGGACCTATATTGTGTTTCGCTAATGCAGTCTATCGATTTTTTTTTAATATAATTTATCTTGAGCCTTTTGGCCATTATCCCAAAAAAAATAAAGAACAATAAGTGAGGGTAGAGAGGTAATTTGATACTTGCATGGGTATATGGAGCACTCTGTGACAACAGCGCCTGAATTCTCTCTTCCACAAAGATCAAGATTTTGTAGTATTTACTAAATTAGATCAAAGTGAAATCTTTGTAATAATTGCAAAGTGCAATTGCTTTTTGTGACAATTTATTTTAAATTTGATGGTGAAAATTAAAAGTAAAAAAATATGTCACGAAATAAAAAAAAACTTGATTCAGCAATGCTCTAAGTAATTATTGCAGAAAATCTGCTTTGAAATTAGATAGCTAAATTTACATATTAAACAATAAAAAGATTACCCTTCTTAACTTAAAAGAGTTCTGCAATTTATCTCATCAGGATTAAGAGTATCTTTGGTATGCAATAAGATAAAAGGAAGAAAAAAAATAAGAATGAAAATGACATATTTTACTAAAATATCTCAATTTTTTATTCTAAAAAAATAAATTTAATTAATATTTTTTAAAAGAGATAATTTGAATAATTTTTCACTATTATCTGTTTACATCAATCATTCCCTCACTTTTTTTTCATGCTACCAACACACCCTTTGAGTTGGCCATAATTTTTTAACTTATCAATTTTGTGAAGTATAACTTTAAATTGACTTTTTGCTCCGAAACTCTAATACCACAATTTATCCAGGTTAAAAAGGCTAAATTGAAAGGAAACATATATGTGTGGCATATCATTTTAAGTGATAAAATAAAATAATAGTTATTTTTTTTTTATATTTTGTAACAAAAAAGTTTCTTATGATGATAAGTTTGATATATATTTTTTGCTAAATTTGAATTTTTTTGCCTATATAAATAAATAGTGATAGAATTTTGAATGAAAAGTCAATAGATGAGTTTACGCTACACAAAATAAAAAAAATTCAAAAAAATAATTACCAACTTTTAACTAAATTGACAGGATAAATTGCAGAATTTCAATGACAGCTCTTTACGTTTTAGGTAAAAAGAACGTACCTTTCAACAATCAATTTATGTATTTTATCTTATAGCTAGCATGGATAAAATAACCAACTTATAATTACAAGGCACAGTATAGCCAACTTCTGTTATCAAGGTTTTTGTGGTTAAGATTCAACTTACCCTTTCAGGTCAAACCCAACAATATCAAGAATGGACACGTGTCATGGTATGGTTGGCTTTTCAATCGTCACCATACATAGTTGCTGTAATATTTGTGTTCATCGTATTCTCATCACTTCTAATTTCCCAATATAACGAAGTGACAAACGATAAGGCATCTTCCTCATTTGATAAAGGGACAGAACTTATAACCGTTAACATATGACAATCATTGATTCATTGCTTCAAAAACTGTGAAGTTGCTACAAGTGTTTGGCGAGCAATGAAGAGATTAAAAGAAGAATTATTTAGGCCAGAATAAGTGTAAATAGTCACATCTTTATTTTGTCTTTATTTTATAATTTCTGTTATAAGCTTATGAAAACCACAGCTTACTTATCAAACTGTGAGTAATTTTTAGACCACACACATAGTTGTTTAATTTGTTTGTCTTTATTTGTCCACTTTTTCTTCGTCGTTACTTTGATTTGTGGATGAAGCATTAATTTCTTCGGAAAATGTTACTCTCTCTCTATATATATAATCTGAGTTGGTTTTGATTCGTTATCATCATAAGATTGGTTTCTTTTTATGTGATGGGTCTGAATTTGCACTCTCGAGCTGAACTGAAGCCTATTTTTTTCTCTGATACCTTCAAATCAAATAGCCTCACAAAATTTCCAGGTTAGCTATTTCGCTTTCTCTCTTGCCCACGCTACAAGAATATCAGAGCAGCCTGTCTCTGATTAAATAAAAAATTTGCCTTTAATTGTTTAGAGACGGATTTAGGAAACAGAAAATATTTCGTCTCTGATCTTAGCGTTGTAAAAAATTTGAGGCAGAAAATAAATTTTGTCTCAAAATTGAGACAGAATTATTAGAGACAGAAAATTATTCTGTCTCAAATCAAGAATGGATTTTTTTATCTTTAATTCTGTCTCAAATTTACAAACATATCTAAGAATCAGTAAATTATTGAACTGGTCAAATTTGGTCATCTAAAAAAATTTTAACCATATTAAAAAATATTAAATTAAAAGACACATTCATTAATTAGTCTTTTTAATACAAGAGTGTCAACTGAAGCACTTTATATAAGAAAAGGTAAGAGACTCATCTTCTGGTCTGACCGATGTGAAATTTTTTAATTTGAGACGAAATTTATTCTGTCTAAATTCCTTCTCTAATTTATATCTCTAATTCTGTCTCTAATTAAAAATAAACTTAAATAATATATTAAGGACGAAATAATTAATTCTATTTCAGATTCTATCTCAAATTTTTAAACTAAATTTTGAGATGAATTTTTAACATTTCAAAAATAAAATTTGAGACAAAATTTATTCCGTCTCTAATTTTACTTTTTTGCCAACCAAACTAGTCTTTATTATTCGTAGCTTCATGCACCCAGATAATAATTATAAAAAAAAAACCATGAGGGACCCCTTTTCTTTTTCTATTTTATTTATTTTTATTGACTTTTCATTTTCACTCCAAGTTATATATATATATTCTATTCCTTTCGTTGACTGTAATCTATATTATAGACTAAAATAATTTCACTCTAAGGCATTAATTGCATGAATGTCATTAAATAACATATAATAAAATTAATAAATTAAAATAAAAATTAAATGAATAAATTCATTCTTATTAATGATACTACATTAAATTCATTCTAAGCAACCTTTTTGAGATGTACTGTAGGGCTCTCTTTTAAATTCTGTGAATATTACAATATATTAAATGTAAATTGATATGATTGATTTTATAATACATTCAAATGAATTTGAAAGTTACATTCAAACAAATTCAAATTATCCCTTTTAAAACTATGAAATGTCATAAATTTAATTAATAATTAAATAATTACAATATATTAAATGCAAATTGGTGTGATTGATTCTATAATTGCATTCAAATGAATTTGAAAAATTTGCATTCAAATGAATTCAAATAATTCATTTTAAAATTGTAAATCATCGTAAAATTTGAGTGTTTTGAGCTCGATCTGAAGCTGGACGAATTTTGTGTTTGAAGAGTTTATATCAGTTGCCTCTGTGCCAATCTGAAGCTCGATCTCAAGCTAATACAATGCGTTTCAAATTTCAATAATGACCAAATATTGAGTGTCACGCGTTGAACTGAGAAGAAGCATTGGAGAAACAATCAGATGGCTCCTGTATTAACTTTAGAGTGAATTTCTCGTCACTGACTACAGAGATCTAAAGCTATTTAGTAAGTATTAAGTATACATCTCTAACAAACATTCTCAAAGATTGTTAAATTAGCATTTGTAAAATTACTTATCAAAATCATTTCAATACACATAATCAAGAGCAATCACGCAATATATTGCCCACGAGTATGCTGAAAAAGAAACCCAACTGATAAGCAAGAGTCCCAGAAGATGGCGATTACAGGGGAAAGGTAAACTCTTTGGATCCAATGTTTTTTTCCCCTTTTTAATTTGTTTGTTATTTAATTTAATATAGTTCTTTTGTTTGAATCCACTTCACATCTTAGAGTCAATCAATTTTATGGTATTCTTTATTTTTTATTTTGTCTCTAATGTTGTATGGCCCCAAGATTCGAACTAGATTTCTGAATGATGGTAATCCTATTAAATTGAAACAAGGTCAAGAAATAACCATATCAACTTACTATAGCATAAAAGGAGATGATAATACCTACAAAAAATTGGCTGAGGATGTGAAGCCTAGTAGTGTAATATTGTGCTCAGATAGAATTATCTCATTTACAGTCTTATCATTTGACAAAAAATTAGGTTTGGTTTGATGTCACTATGAGAACTTTACAGTTTTTGACGAGAGAAAAAATATTAATCTTCTTGAAGTGATAGTGAATCTCCCTACATTGATAGAGAAAGACAAGGATGGGAAGTTCTCAACAAAATTGACATAATTGTTCTTTTTTTTTTTACTTAAAAAAGGTTTAGACTTGGTGGAAGTTCAGAAAGTATTGGGATAATATGCAAATAATATTCATCTCATGTCAAAGGTATGGTCTTTCTTCATAATATAACGTGGCCGTTTATTATCATAAATTTTATTTGTATAAATAATCAAAATTTATATTAGAATATTTACGTTTTAAAAAATATATGTCATGACTCATAAGTCTCATAAGTTTTATAAGTTTTATAAATTTATAAATTATAGTATTATTATCAGAATATATTATATAGATTCCAATGTATTTAATATATTATGTGAGTTATTGTTAAAGTAAATAGCAAAATATATTTTTATCAGAATATATTATCATAATTATTAATTAGTGTAATTAGTGAAATTAATAATTAGTGAATTTCATTATTTTATTTGATTTGAATTGATTTGAATGAATAAATTAGGTAAATTAATAAATTTGGTAAATTAATGACATCACAAAAGATTAATTATTTTATTTGAATTGGTTGAAAAGATTTAAATTGAAATTCAAAAACAATTAACTTTATTATTTGACCATTGTAGGATAATTAATAACATCACATTAAATGAATTATTTGATTTTAATTGATTTGAATTGAAATTAAAAAACAATCACCTCTATTTTTTGATTTGAATTGATTTGAATTGAAATATATAGATAATAAATTGTTGAAATATACATATACGAGGATCAAGACATATTGGAATTAATTATTGATCATATGTATAAAATTTCTTTACAGTTAATTATCTTACATTCCATATGAACATTTTTAATTTAATTATTATTTTTTGTAAAAAAATTTAAATTAAAAACTTTTTATTGATTACACATACATTTTATTATTTTATTCCATTTGATGACTTATTCTACATCATAATATAATGTGGTCATTTATTATCATAAATTTTTATTAAAATTTATAATTTATATTTTTATAAAAAATTAAAATTTATATTAAATATTTACATATAAAAAATATATTTCATAACTCATAAGTCTCATAAGTTTCACAAATTTATAAATTATAATATTATTATTAGAATATATTATGTGGATCCCAATATATTTAATATATTATGTAGGTTATTGTTAAAGTGAATAGCAGAATATATTTTTATTAGAATATATTATCATAATTATTAATAAGTGAAATTAATAATTAGTAAATGTTGTTATTTTATTTAATTTGAATTGATTTGAATAAATAAATAAATTAGGTAAATTAATAAATTTGATAAATTAATGACATCACATAATATTAATTATTTGATTTGAATTTATTTAAATTATTTGAATTGAAATTAAAAAAATTACTTTTATTATTTGACCATTGTAGTGTCTTAGAGGATTTTTTAGTAGGTAAAATAAATTTGATTATGAAATTGATATGTGAATTAAAAATTTTATTTTATTTGACTTTATTTTGATTTCTTTCTAAAATAGTTCTTAATTTAATAGAAATCAAAGTTTGAGATATGAATCTTTAAATTATTATTCCTTGATTGAAAAAAGAGATAAAAATCAAATTATTGAAAGACGAAATCTGAAGCCTAGAGATCCAGTACAAATGGAGTAGCAACTTTCAATTTTTTTTCTTCTATGGATCTGATTGAAACCAAAAAAGATACATTCAAAAGTAAAGATGAAATCAATATTCAATTAATCATTACTCTATGTAATAAATAATTTATAACAAATAACAAATAATCCACAAATTAATAGATTAATTAATTTACATGTTTTATTCATTTAAATTTATTCTATTAAATAAATAAATCAATTCAAATCAAAGTTAGAATAGGTAAAATAAATTTGATTATAGAACGGATAAATCAATTAAAAAGATTTAGTTATTTATGTTTAAAAAGTATATGTCATAACTTATAAGTTTCATATAAATTAATTGTAATTATTATTATTTTTATAAATTATAAAAATTTTTAAAATTATAATTTAACCGTGTATCGCACGAGTCACCATACTAGTTTTTTAGGAAAGGTACACCAAATTACTTTGTCTTTTAATTGCCTATATATGTATGTAATCGTTTTACATGCATGCATGGTAAATTTTGGATCGTACGAGGATTTGTTTAAGTGAGACTTTTTAGTTACGTGGTAAATTTTGTTCGACGGCGGGATCTTTTTACAAGAACACAATAAATGTATTCTTTCTAAAAACAATTATTATTTTAACTTAAAATTGTATGATTAGTTCTTTGTAAATGTTTTCTATACATATGTTTTATTTTTAGTAAAAAAATTGATAATAAAAATATAAAAAAATTTATCTAAGTCATATATAATTTTATTTTATGCATTTAATTGTGTTCCCTTTGTTTTGGGGTCTAAGTTTAAAAGTTGTTTTTTCTTAAAATAAAGTAGTTTTATTTTAATGATGCTGAAATTTTTTAAAACTGGAATAACTTAATCATCCGATCGTAGTCAAAATCAGCACCAAAGAAAATTATGATAAGAGTCCTAAGGAATTAAAATCAAACTTACAGGAACGCAGATTGAAATATATTGAAATACGTAACTCCCATTAATTAACAATCATACTCAATTAATTAGAAGCTCTTTTTTTTTTATTATTTACTCATGAGGGAAGCTCTAAAAATAAATTATTCCACCACAACTTGATATTCTTCCCGCAATAGTGACAATATATATATATATATATATATATTTGAGTATAAAAATATTAAACATACATAATTTATATCATAAAAAAATTTCATTGCTCTATGCCTGAATGCTTCACTAATGTCTGAAAGAGCTTAAGAAATAACTCTTATTTCAAACATAACAAGAACCCTCTTGATATTTAAAAATTATTCTCATTCATTTTTTTCACCCCTTAATTAATTTTCACATGATATTGCATATCGTGATTATTTTTTGGCCAATGATACATATTATGATTAAAGTTGTGTTTTGAGTGTTATTTTATTAATATAATAAAAAAATATAGATGATATACAAAAGAAAAAGTAAACTATTAATTTGATCTCATAATAAGATTATAGTTGATGTCTCAATTCTGGATATCATCTTAGCCAAGTGAAATCAGTAGTTATGATTGCGTTTGAGGTTAACTTATATATATTTCATTATCGTTTGGTTCTCAGGTGTTCTTGGTTTGAAGAGAAAAGAATGTGGAGGAGGACGAGTTTATTGCTATTTGCAGTCGCCACCTCCAGCTTGGCCAGGACGAGCCATTCCAGACTTTGAAAAAAATAATTGGAGTATTCCAAAACCCATCACTATCTTAGGATCTACTGGTTCCATTGGAACTCAGGTGCAACTTTAGTTGATTTAGTTCTTTAAGTTAGATTTTCACCTCTATATTATTTATTGGCATGAAATTAAAGGGGTGTTTGGAAATGACTTAAAAGGTTGTATTTGCATTTTTTCCCTTTTAGGTACCATGGTATTCTCGTGGTATGAAAACTAAAAATTATTGATGAAGAGACGCATTTAGAATTTTAAAAAAGTTGACAAAGTTAAACATTTTACGAATATAAGATCCCATGTTTTTGAATGATGTGAAATACTAAGCAAAAAGAGGCATCATATAATTCCTAGGTTCATTGGTTGCTTCCAAACATCTTATATACCCATGTGTCAAACACAGACATTTTAGATGATAATAACAATATACTAAACGCTCCTTAATGCATAAAATCTGTAATTGCAGGAATTTATGAAAACTTACACTTTAACTCTTTCTAAATCACTGAAATGAATATTAATGTTAGTTGGTTCAAGTGGTTCGGTATTTGTTCTTTTTAAGCAAAGTATTAAGTTTGAGTTTTGTAAATGAAAAAAATTAGTATTAAGAGAACTTTATACCTTTGTAATTTGACCTGGTTCGAACTAGATTAGTCGAAGCCCTTTGGATTTTCAAATACTGGTGGTTCTAACAAAAATAAAAATTGAAGTGAAAGCAGTAGATCCGAATTCAGCTTAGAACACAACTGTACCTGCTCTAGAATCTTTGTAACAAGTTAACAGAAAATATAGTTGTTGGTTTGCTCTTCTTAGATACAACTTGACTTGCTATTATCAATTATCATCTTCCTTTCCGTTGTATTTTATTGCAGACACTAAATATAGTCGCTGAGTATCCAGATAAATTTGATGTTGTAGCACTTGCTGCTGGTTCAAACATTGCTCTTCTTGCTGAACAGGTTAGTACATGTGATGGAACTTTTTTGCTTTGTTTCTCCTTTTATGATCATCATCGAATCTGATATTTCATGATCTGAATTGACTTTGACAATTTATCAATTCTGATGATTAATTCACTAGCTTTGACAATTATTACATTAGTCATGTAGGAAATGGTCTATCAGATTCTTGAAAAGAGTAAATTTATAGGATTTTTGTTCTTGATGATCTATTTGAACAGAGAATCCATGCATTACAGAAAGATAAATTAGATAAGGAAGAAAAGATTTTGCTCCAGTTGGCTCAACTAGCAAAAGAGAACCGATAACACATCCTCTTCTAGATAAGTCTCTGGCGCCCAAAAATTCTTTGGGACATGATTGTCAGGATTGAGATCTTATGCAGAATTGGAAGGGACACATAATAGATCGAATCGAGGATCGTAAGATCGTATTAAAAATATAAAATAATATATATATATATATATATATATATATATATATATATGCACACACACATACACACACACACACACATATATATATATATATATATATAATGACATAAATTTTGTAAATAATATAAAACCATCAAAATCTTATTATATTTCAATAAAATAAGCTTAAATGTTATACAATCAGTAAAGAAAAAAATATAGAGTGCAATCCCTACTTTTTATTGTATTTAGAAATTTCATTTTTTCTCACCAAATAGACATTTTCTTCTTTAAAACTTATAATACTATATCTCATTGTCAACTTCATTAAATTAAGTTAAAAATTAAATAAATTATGAGTGATAAAGTTGTAATTGTATAGTATTAGTAAATGATTAAGTTAGTTTAATAATTTTTTATCTCAATTAACATAATATATTAGAAATATATCAACAAATAAAAAATAACAAAAATTCAAAATATTATATAGGATTAATAAAATCGTAAAATCTTAAAATTTATATTGAAATTTTGACGACCATGGTTTGGGCTTCTACCCTTTAGATACCATGTCCCCATTTTGATCCTTTTTGCCAAGAATGCTGGACATAGGTGCCATATGAGATTGACAAGTGTGGGTTTGAGGATGAAGAGAGATCTTGAGCGTGCCACTAGCTTTAGCTGAAAAGTTGGAGTAACCGATCTGCACTATTTTTTCTCACAGAAAAAAAAAAAAGAAAGAGAAGACTTTAAATTTCAAGATTACAGTGTTTAGTATGGTTATATATTTGGTTAATAATTGATCTCTGCAGAAAATAAAATGTTTTTTAATGTTGATATTGAACAGATTAAGAAGTTTAAGCCTCAATTTGTTGGTCTCAGAAATGAGTCCCTAGTTGATGAACTCAAAGAGGCTTTGGCTGATTGTGACCACAAACCTGAGATCATCCCTGGAGAGCAAGGAGTCATTGAGGTGGACTTCTAAATCTGTCTCACACAATTTGGCTTATGAAGCCACTATACTTGTTTCTTAAGTCATATGAAATCTTGCATATTTTCAGGCCGCTCGTCATCCTGATGCAGCCACTGTAGTCACAGGAATAGTAGGTTGTGCAGGACTAAAGGTAACTTCACTTCCTGTTTTTGCCCCTTCTCGAAACCAATATAGCTACATTCTACATGTCCACTTGCCATTCCCATTCTATATTTGTATTGATGAAATTCTTAGCATTATCAATATGCAAGAAAAGACATTAAGCTATAAATATATTTGAAAGCTGAGACTCCTCCTTGTTGTTTTATTAGCCAACGGTTGCTGCAATAGAAGCAGGGAAAGACATAGCTTTGGCCAACAAAGAGACAATGATTGCTGGAGGCCCTTTTATTCTTCCTCTTGCTCACAAGCATAATATAAAATTTCTTCCTGCTGATTCAGAACATTCTGCCATTTTTCAGGTTTGAAAACACATCATCTATTAATAGCTACACATTACTACAAGCTCACTCTCATTTATTACACCCATTACTCTTTGCATTTCTTTTTGTTGCACTCAAGGAATTTGTTCATGTACCTGCTCTGGTTTTTTGTGTTTATAATAACTTACGGTTTAAGTATTGTTCTATATACAGTGTCTCCAGGGGTTGCCAGAGGGTGCACTTAGGAAAATCATTTTAACTGGATCTGGAGGTGCTTTCAGGTTAGGAAATATAGTTTCGTGCATATATATATATATATATATTTAATGTCAGATGAAACTAATGTGAAGCATGTTAACTAGAAGGGAAATTAATAGTACTCTATATTTTCTCAAGGATATTGAATTTGAGGTTATTGTCAAAATGTCATATCACAATGGAGATCTATTTGAATCAATATTATTTTCTTACATAATGAATCTGAATTCAGTTATTCATAATCTGAATGCTCATTGACAGGAATTGGCCAGTTGAGAAGATGAAAGACATAAAAGTTGCTGATGCGTTGAAACACCCCATCTAGACTCTGGGAAGAAAGATAACAATTGATTCTGCTACACAATTCAATAAGGTTTGTTTGTCTGATGTCCCTTTCTTTTGTATGAAATACAATTTCCTTTTATTCTACATAATAATTTGGTTTAAATTTCTTCTACTTCTTGGCAGGGTCTAGAAGTAATTGAAGCACATTACTTGTTTGGTCTTGGATATGACGACATTGAGATCCTCATTCATCCACAATCTATCATACATTCTCTGATTGAAACACAGGTTTAAACCTTACATTGTGATGTTTACATTACCTAGTATATACCATTGTTTAATATATTATAGTATTTAAGATTTTCATTTTTCATAAGAAGTTATTTGTTATTTCCAGGATTCATCTGTTATAGCACAACTAGGAGTACCTGATATGCTCCTGCCACTCCTCTATACATTGTCTTGGCCAGATAGAATTTATTGCTCTGAAGCCACTTTGCCTCGCCTTGATCTTGCAGAGTACTATTCATTTTCTCTTAAAGCTTATACATTTAAGCTGCTTAGAACTTTCTTTGACTTTGTTCACCAAAACAATGGGTATAAATCATGGATTTGGATCCTCTCATGCGAGGGATCACATGACATGGTCATGTGACAAGAAAGATCGATAGTGTATGAGACCCACTTCAGTGGTCAGTCTCACTTGAATGGTGAATTCTGTAGAATGTGTAGGTCCCACACATTCTGCATCTATCTTTCATCACATAACAGTGTCTATGTGGGAATCTGCATATAAATCACATTCGCCTTTAGCTTTTGGCGTTCGCCCTCCACTCTAGAAGCAAAGTTTTATAAGACGTCAAAGTTGAATTATCAACTGTTTTCGTTATGAATGACCAGATAATTTCATTTTCATTTCCACTCTGGCTCCTTCCCAAGCTTCCAGCGTGGACTTCCATTCTACATGTTTCAAAGATTCACGTACAAATATTTTCCATCCACTGAAGATGCATTGAATCAGATGCATTGTATTTATCTGATAAGCTAATTCTCAAACCAAGTCCTTAACGAAAGAAAGCAAATGAAAATGACATTAGAATCAAAATGTTTCCTGTGGTCCCATTTCAAGTGTCTGTCACCATCTGAAATCCATATTGATCATGACGAAGTTGATTCATTGCAAATTGGCATATTTTGCAAAATTTGTGGGTAGTTTGTTTGAGGTAGCAATATCTGAAATGTATTGTTGCAGGCTTGGTTCGCTTACATTCCAACCTCCAGACCCCGTTAAGTTTCCATCCTTGAGACTCTGCTATGCTGCTGGACGTGATGGAGGCACCATGACAGGAGTCCTCAGTGCCGCAAATGAGAAAGCTGTAGAATTGTTTGTTGATGAAAAGTAAGTAACGATTTCCATACACACACACACACACACACACATATATATATATTGACTTCTTCTTGACATATCATTAGAGCATTTTTCGTATGAGGAGGCATCATAGAAAGCTAAGGTCCAGCCCTTAGATGCCTTCATTTTTTAGCTCCACATGTTGTTAAATACATGTCTTCTTGTTGTTAAATATATGTCTTGTTGTCAAAGTGAACCCTGTTCTGATTTTTCCTCTTTTGGATGTCTTCAGGATTAGCTATGTGGATATTTTCAAGCTTGTAGAGCTAACATGTGACGCTCATAAAAAAGAATTGGTAGCCTCGCCTTCTCTTGAGGAAATTCTCCATTTTGATCAGTGGGCAAGAAATTACGCTGCTGGTTTGCACAGCTCTTTGGCTGTTCCTGCATGAGGAGACTCATACAACAAAAGAAGTGGGGATTGTGGGGGAATTATGGCAAAATGCTAGCATGGTTCATCAATGTTCAATAGTTGTGTATTGACATTGACCAAATGTGTTGTTCTAAAATGAATTAATAGGTATTTGAGGTCTGACCTAATTCAAATTAGATTAATCTGAGTTATGTGAGTTTAATATTAGTAGTTTTAACAAAATAAATTATTACTCAAATGTATAATAGCATTGCCTCGTTAGTGGTTGAAAAATTAAGTATATTACTTATTTAATTCTTGAAATATTATAATTTTTTTTAATTTAGTTTTGACAGATCAAATATTTCAATTTAGTCATTAAAAAATTGTAATTATTTTAATTTGGTCTTATTTGTTGTTAACGACAAATGATACTATTGTTAAGTTTATTGCTAAAAGTTACTTTGATAAAAAAGAGAGAATAAATTAAAATAAACAATATTTTTTATAGACTAAATTGAGATATTTGATCTTTTATAAACTCTAACCTCTGGGTTATAGATAGCAAATGTATAATTCAACATACATTTTATTTTGGTGATTAAAGGTTCTATCAGAGTCAAACACTAATCGCTGGATCAAGATACATAGTATTACTTTTTTTTTTGATAAATAATTATTCAGTGTCCAATCACTAAACTACGAGTATAGACTAATCCACATTCGAGCCGAATAGGATCACAATAGGCGCCAAATGTTTTTCCTACCACGTTTTAATATAGTTGAATTTTCAAAAACTTGAATTCGAAACCCTTATGAAGTTAAGACAATTTTTAACCTATTAATCTACGTGTCCAGGGCAGTACTATTAACCACTACACCATAGAACCTAGTTATTTATTTATTACTTTTGAAAATTTTACTGGATTTTAATAAAACTTTATAATCTTGGTACCCACTGCATCACGCCTCTGAACCTCTTTTTAATTTAATTCGGAAGAGCCTCCTTTTTTAAAAGATCACAAAATTGATCATATTAATAAAAATATGTATAAGATAACTTAATGAACATCAATTAACTTTTTATTATAATTCTTTCTGAAATCTCAATTGTAAAAAATAAAGTAAGAAATAACAATTCTATGTCACAGCTGAAAAGGATATTTGGTTATTTAGAAAACAATTAACTTAAATCTTGACCAAATAATAACTTTTGTAAAATAATGCACTACTTTCACCATTTATGTATTATTTTTATATTAAAATAATAATCAAAAGATATGCCTAAAAATTGAAAAACTCTAACTTAGTAGTTAGTAACTATAAAAAAAAATTAAGTTAGAGATAGATAAATACTATTTCTCATAATAAATAGCAAAACAAATAAGAGTAAATTACATATACTTTTTGAAATTTGACTAAATTATATGTTTTCTTTATTTTACTAATTATATTCAGTTTCTCTCTCTATTCTTTTTAATCATAAGTTAACTTTTTTTTAATGTAATATGCATCTTGTAATACCCGTTAATTTCAGAATATAATTCGCTTAAGAGTATTTTAGAATTTTACAACGTTACTTTAGTTATTGATTTTGGTCATTTTTAATTTTCATATTTAATTGTTCTCTTTGAATATTATTTATGAAAATTGAGTTAAATGACTGGACTAAATATTTGCACAATGAGGGATATATTCTAAGAATGGTGAAATTCATGGAAAAGTGGTTTCAGAATGGTCAATTAATCCATTTATTGTAAATTGACTGGATGGGTTTGGATGTTGGGTTATGGATACCCATGGGTTATTGAATAACCCATTAGAAATATTTAATATAAAGTTTCAATAGTAACCCTCATTTTTTCACTCAGCCGAAGGAAGCAGAAAAGATTTCTCTCTCAGTTCTTCATTTTCTTCTCAAATCATTTCCTTGATCTTCAGAATTTCTGATTATTTGTTCGGTTCAAAAGCTTTGTAAGGATCAAAGGAAATTTTCCTACACAAATTCTAGTGTGGAACAAGGTAAACTTGGACAAAAATCAAGGTGAGTGAATAACCTTGCTCAGCTAATTTGATATTACTAGTCAAAGTACAATATAAGTCCCATTTACAATATTATTTGGATAATAAGCAATTAATTTTTCATATGTGAGTATATGATGATCAGTAGAAATAAGAGTATGAAGAAATTATTTATCTCATGACAATTGTACTATGTGATGAATTCTCACTATTTTATTAATGAGTAAAGATCTACGGGATCTAATACCCGAGTGTGAAAGGGTTAAAGTCCCATACTACTCGGTGTATATCTAAGAAATCTTATACACGAGTTTGAAAGGGTTAAAGTCCCATACTACTCAGTGCATATCTATGAAACCTATACACGAGTTGAAAGGGTTAAAGTCCCATACTACTCGGCGTATACCTATGAGATCTTATTCACGAGTTTGAAAGGGTTAGAGTCCCATACTACTCGGTGTATATCTATGAAATCTTATTCATGAGTTTGAAAGGGTTAGAGTCCCATACTACTCGATGTATAAGATAATTAATTATATGAGTAAATGTGGTATTTGTACTTTTGATATTTTATATAGTACAGTTATTTACTTACTGAGTTTTTAAATAAACTCACACTCCCTATGATTATTTTTTTCAGATACAGAAAATAAAGAACAAGAGTATCCGTTTGAAGATTAGAAGCCCCTAGGGTTTATTCTCTATTTCTATCTGGTGGGACACCAGTACTTATTAATGTGGATATTAGAAAAGCTCTGTATTTTCTATAGGTCTCCTAGGCTTGTGATGAGATAGAAATATCAGACTATGTATGTCTATATTTGCTTATCAGATGAATATAATTCTGTAGTGTGGAATGAATGATTAAGGTTGAATGTAAAACCTTACAGAATATATGTATATAACGTATGTTTGAGAATTATATCAAATGAGTAGTATCTTTTCGCATGCTCAATTTTTGGGATGTGACACATCTCTTCCAAAAAAAAAATGGTTCGGTAGTCATTATTGTCATATTAAGAATAAATCCATATTTTTATATTAAAATTATGTTAAATTTGATTGCTGAAATTGAAGCTAGAGAATGGAAATAGAAACGGGAATAAGAATGATGAATATTTTCATGTTTAGTTGTTACAATCTCATTCCTTAGCTCGTGTAGGAATGGACAGTTGCTACTTTATGAGAAGCCATTTTAAAAAAAAATTTATGGTATATTTGTCATATTATTAAGAATCAAAAAAATTGTGAATGTTAGGGTGTGTTTTTTTTTTTTTGAGAAAACATAGAGAAATAAAATTACTTTTGTTTAATTTCCTTTAACAGTGCTATCATATATAACGTTTTTGTAATTTTTTGCATATATATATATATATATATATTAGTCATTTACTTATAATTCAATTATATTCTTACATAAATTTCCCATTCCTTTTCATATCTAACCAAACCTGAAAATCTCATTTCTATTCCCACCAAATTTCAGCAACCAAAGGGACCATAATATCAATTTAATTGTCTTTACTATTTTATTAAGAATAAAATTATATAGTTAAATGTTGTGCAAAAATTACTTTTTTTTTGGAAGAGAATTATGCAATATGTATTAAAATGTCAGGACAGCAAATTCTAATATTTAAAACAAAAGAAATATTAGTATGACTTAGCTAAATTTCCAAAAAAAAAAATCTATCTTACTCACAAAGACAATTTAATCTCTAAAAAAAAACATGAATTGATTGTTTAATTTTCAAAGTTTATCTTTACATAATTTAGCCTCTAAATATTATTAATTCATTACACACCATTATTAATCATTCAAAAAAAAGTAAATATACAATTTAGTTCAGGACTAAATTGTATTGTCTTCATAACTTTTAAAGGTCAACTCATTTAATACTTACTTTTAGTAACTGAATAAGAGGAAATTCTTAGAAACAATATAAGGTATCACAACATTTGTAAATTCTAACATAGCCAATAAAATCAAGTCATTTATTTAAATTTTACACCTAATTAAATCTCACATAATATAGCATTTGTTATATGGAAATAAATCAAAAAGTGATTACCTTAATTTTTTTTATTACCTTAAATTTTGGCTTAATACTTACGGCTTCCAAGAAAAAAAAAAGACAGTTAATTAAATTAATGCTATTTATAACTTATTTTGACTTTTTATTGAAATAACATTTAATTTATATGTCAAAAACTAATAATTAATATTTTCTTAATCCGTGCCTCTAGAGCAGTATGGCCATTTCCCTTTCCGCAACTGTTAAGTCCTACATTCTTAACCATGAAGGCATGAACTGACTTTCCCTCTCGACTCGTTGAGATTGAAAGAACACAGAGATACTCATCATCAAGCAAAACAAGCACACCATGGGTGGCGATTCAATTTCTTCTCAAGGTGTTGTTTCTTGGTCACTCTTTCTCCTTATATTTTCCGTTTGATTCTGGGAAAGTGTGGCAAAATAGACTCGTTTACTATATTTTTTTTCCTTCTTGCTTCTGTCCTATTTCATTATTGGCTAATGCGAGATACTGAAACTAATCGAATTAAATCCCGATGACTATGTACAGGTGAAGATTCCTGTTCGGAAGTGGACTTTTCTTCGCTTTCTTCAGACTCTTCAACTCTTCTTAGGTACTGGCTGATCAGGTGCTCCTGTTCTTGTTTTAACTATAAATATCCTCTTAAGTTGCGAGAATTGTAGTAAAAGATAGGAGGATTAGTTTGTTTACTGTCATTTTGCCTTTTGAGGGGAAAATTGAAAATTTCTGCTGGAGCAGCCTATGAAGCTGTGAAACTTCTCGATTCAAGTCCTGTTCCGGAATAAGTATTATGTAGCGTGTGTGTGAGCGCGCGCCCCCGTGTATTGAAGAAAGAAGTTTGGTTTATATGCATTTTGGATAAATTGTAGATGTGCCTACACATTTTTCACTCTGAATTTTAGAGATGAAAATAAATTTTACTAACTTAGCAATAATACCAAAAAAAAAAAGGAAATTAGAAAAACAAACTAGTATACATAGAGTTGCATGCACAACTTTGATATCATATGTTACTCTAATTTACTTCTTAATAATATTATATTGACTTTGAGATCATATTAGCAAATTTGGATTACTATTTTGGTTAACTTTATATCACGAAAAGTTCATTGCCTATTTTTTAATTGTAGTAAAAATTGCCATATACTATAAAATATTCTTTATTTATATAGTATATATTGGTATACACGGACTGTGCAACACAGGGAGTAGCATACTTGCGAAAGATAGGTTTAAAATAATAGTAGGTGCCCTGCATTTAAGAGTCGAGGGTTCTTATGTTGATTCCATTGCTTCAGTCATATCCTTTTTCATTATCTTTTAATGTTTCAGGGATAATTTGAGCGCGAAAGTTGAAGATGGAACAGTGAATGGGAACAATGGGTTTGTATGTTTAGAAACTGGCAAAAATAGTAGAGGGCCTTCTTCTACTTTGGATTTTGAAGTCAATAACAGGAGGAGACATAGTGTCTACAAAGAAATCTTGCAGAATTACGAAGAACTGAGAATTCGTTCCAAGAATTTGAACGAGGCAAAAGAAAAAATCTTGAGGTGTTGATTTGAACTCAAGCTTATCTTGTCTGTTGTACTCATATATGTCTTAATATCATGAGAAGGAATCAAGTTATTTTTACTGTATTATGAAACATAATATTTCACCCTTTGAAGCTTATTATGCTATCTTTTGAAAATTGAACACAGACCAATCGTTTTCTTTCTTTCCAGTCTTGTAAACTGATAGCAACTTCCCTTAGCAAAACTTCCTTGCAAATGAATGTGAGACATCAGTCACAAGAGTCAACGTCAGATCATATATTTGCGCAGTATGCAATAAAGCATGTTAAATAATATTATTTGCTGGTAGTAGATACATGCAATTGCTTGAAACTTTGGGTGTTTAATTTTGTACTTCGCATTATGTTTGCATGCATGCTTGTCTCCTTTTTCCTCCCTTCATCTTTTATGAACTACTTAAACTTTGTTAAAAATTTAAAATGCCTCACTTTTAGTTAATGATGACAATAGCACTGGGATCTTGGGTCCTGCTTTAGTTTTTATACATTTCTATGACAACATGTGCTGAGTGCAAACTGAAGGGAAGTTAACAAGAGTATGATGTGAAATTTCAGAAGTTTTCTCTTATTGATTTTGTATATATGGTGGTTTAATTGTTACAGCTATAGACCAGGAGTATGGACTGAGAAGGTGTGCGGGTTGAAATTGAGTGATTATGATGTACCAAAGACAACATGCCTGATATTGATTGGTCTAAGAGGGTCTGGGAAAAGTAGTCTCGTAAATAGAATCTCCAAAGTCTTTGAGGATGACAAATATGCACCAGTGAGAGCTCAAGTATCATGTATGATTTTTAATGTTTTAATTTAAATGAATATTTGATTCCTGAAGTTGCAATTTCTGCATATCTTTGAATATTAGGATAAATGGCTGTTTATTTACCTAAATAGTTTCTTATAGACTTATACAATTATCTTTTGTTGCCAGATAATTCACCTACAGGAGATGGGACATACTTCCTCCAGGAGTATATGATTCCGAGGGACTCAACTTCTGTCTGTCTGTATGATACACGAAGTTTGTCTGGCTATCCAAATGACAATGATAGAATCCTTAATCATTGGATGACAGAAGGTGTTCATCATGGGGAGCTTGTTGTCAGGTATGAACATTCAATATACATAAGCTTCTTAACTCACTTATGTGTTTGAATTCACTTCATCTTCTAGGAATTCCTTATCAGGAACTCAGATAATCAGAGTCTGGAGAAAGTTTTGAAGCATAGAGCTCGCAAGACTGGTTACTTTTCTCGTATGGGGAGAAAAGTTAATTTTGTTTTATATGTTGCTAATGGTCTTTCGGTTCTAAAAGCAATGGAGAATACTGGTGCTTTGGATGCACAGTATACTAATATGATTGCTTCTACTTTTAACTCCCCATACCTGTCATATAAAGGTATCAATAAGACTATAATTTATTTCTTCCCTGTCTACATGTACTGTAACTGTTTATATTTCTTTTTCATTTCTGTCTATTGGATCAAATACCCAAAGAGATTACATGCAGAATGATGAGTGCTTTAATTCATCATTTTAATACCTAAGTAGCCTAGTTATGTTGGATTAAATATGTGGTTGAGGAGATGGAGAAGGGGGCTAGTAAGTTAATTAGTGCAATAACAGGCTGGGTGCCAATCTGGACTTTATGATCCACTTCAACCTCCAAAGCGAGACTATTTGTCAATTGCATCTCTTCTTTAGGTGCATGTATGGTTCAACTCTCTTCAGGTTAAATCCTGTTTTTGAAGTCATTTTGGGAAAATAAATTAGTATGTGCAAAACAGGATTAATATGAATAGAACCAGCATAAAAGGGGAAAATTTTGATTGAGAAGATATATTATTATTTTATTATATCTGTATTTCTTTAAGTTAAAGCCCTTTTGTGCCAGTAATTTTGGGAGAATTTATATAAAGATAGACAGTTGAGGACATGTTGCCTGTCTTCTTTATTAAAAGAGTTGAGACTAGGCTGTATCTGTCCTTCCTAGGAGATTCTTTTCAATACCTATTATTTTTCCTTTTATATCATCAACCTTTGTAGCACCAGGTTTGCCCCAGTATGTTGGGCATGTATTTCTTTTGAAGATGGTCTGTATAATTCACTTATTTGGGTTGTATCTTGTTAAAGTATATTCTACCTGACAGACCCATCATGCCAAAATTGATTGGACTTACTGTGTAGACAAAGCAATCGTTCTTCATAACTTATACTGAAGATTAACTTAGAAGCAAAAATTCAACTTTTGGTAAAAGAGGTTTGGATATCATATTGTTGAACTAGTCAACTTAAAAGCTCAAGTTGTTAGGTTCTGGAGTATTATTATTTTTTAATTATTATTTTTTTCTGTAGAACAAACAGTTGTCAAGGTGAACTACTTTGAGTTGCCACTGACGAGATGACTTCTTGTTAACCTATGGCCAGTTTCATGAAATGGTATTACTTGAAACTTGAAAGCTGGTCAAATATAAGAAAATTTAATATAACAAGAAATTTTTTACTGACAAGCTCAGTGGAGACTAAAGATATTTCTGACTGTTAGAAATTATGCTGATGAGTAGTCGCTTATCATGAAATCTAAAATTAGGAAAGTGGTAGTTGGACATATACCTTGTGGCTTTTGATCTACTTTGAAGATTTCTCGTTTGGCCTGATATAAAAAATTTTATAATCTTCTCTCTGACTCTGCTTTATGGATACTAAGCCATTTGTGTATACTTCAAATTTAAAAGGCCAGAAATTTAACATATTTAAATTTTTAATAGATTTTCTAATTTACACATAGTATTTTGTCCTATTTTTTTGAAATTAGCATGTAGCCTTTCTTTTTTGTTCTTATTGGAGTTTATCTCTTTGGGTGCTGTGGATGTAGGTAAATATTCCTAAAGTTATATGCAGTTAAGCTTTATTGCAACATTTGTTCTAAATTGTTTATGATTAGGGTACATGTCTGAAAAGATGTAATTGGTCTTGTCTGCAGACTTGTATTATCATGTAGGCACCCATGCAGATATGTAAGTTTAAACTTGTAGTTCATTATAAAGCTTGGGCTTGGCTCCAATAAATAATTTTGAAACGAGGCTTTTTAGGTTTGTGCATCCATTGGGGAAGCCTAGTTCAATCTGAATCCTTGTGTACTCTAGGCTTGGAAGTAGCTTGGGTCATTACATTTCTTTAAAATTCAAATCTGGAAACGATTTTGCTGCAACTTGATGAAATTTACATAGAACCTCAAGTGATCATGGATTTGATAGTAGCTGATCAAGGTCCCGGTAGAGCTTGGTTACAAATGTAATGGTCCCAAGGGCTGTTGAATTTTTCTGATTATTGACTTTGGTCCCCCGTGATTATTTTAATTCTTTTTATTTATGCTCTGTTATATTTATGCCAATGGAGTTGTAGCATGTGATATGAGGCAAATCTTTCTATTTGTTCGGCCTTCTCTTCTGATTATCTATTTGCAACTAAATCTAAAGATTATATGTCATATAATTCTACCCCATGTCTGAATCTGTTATCAAACTGACCTAAACTTGTGTCCTTCTAATATGTTTAAACCTTGATATATAGATTGTGATCAACTTCTAAATATGCCAAAATCAATGAAGAATGAGAACATATTAACTTGGCCCGTTTTTTAATATCAAATCCACCACGACAAAAAGAAAAACCACAAATAAAGCATGTTGCAAGGAAATGTGTAACTCACAAATTTTGCATCAAGACAGTTTTTTTTTTTTTTAAATTCCTTTCTTTCTTATAGTCTTTAAACTTAAATTCTGGGCACATATGAATGTTTGCCAGGATGCTCCTGTTGTTTTTTCCAAACTTAGATATTATAGACATTTTTTCCCATCATGAGTTCGATATGTTCTTATTTCCTTTATTTAAGCTTCATTTTCTTTTGAGATAAGGTGACATACAGCAAAAGTTAATTGATAATTTTCCCTTATAGTCTCCACTTAAATGCTGTCGAAATTTATTTTATCTCAAATTTAATCCAAGTTATGAGTATTCTCATAACACAGCTAGGTAGCTAAAGTTCCGTAAATTCTGGAGAACTTTTTTGTGCAACTTTTGATTTTTCATTTTCCTAAAATTCCTTTCAACAGTTGAAATGTTGCATTTCTGATAAATTGTTTGTGGCACCTGGAAGTCTTTCATTTTTATACTTTTTCTTTCCCTGCCTTAAAGTGTTATTCCAGAGTCTCATGAAAGTATAAAACACGTGCTTCTTTTTTCTTTCTTGTATATAACAATATGCTATAGATCTTCCATAGTCACTTGTTTCATATAATTTGCACTTTTAAAATTTGCACCATCATTTGGCTTTGCATCTGTAGATGACAATCTCTTGTTGTCCATGCTACTCATCTTTTTGGCTTGTTCAAAGTTGTTTCCAGGAAGTTTAGGTGGCAAAAAAATTAACTTTAGGTATGGATTTTAAGCATTTGTTCTCAGGTTCTTCAATTAAAACTTAAGTGGATAAATTTTCAGCTCAACAACAGATGATTAGGCTCTTAAAAAAATTTCTTCATATGTTTATGTTTCACTAAAAGACTTTATCTAAGTCTTGTCCATTTAGGTGTGCCTCTGACACAATATATTCTGCAAATTGAGGACTGCTCTCTACTGTCCAGTTTTGTTTGCTCACTGAGAAGTGTTTGAGCATCTCTCTGCTGTTTGTGGTATTTTTTCCCCTGATTACAGTTGTGGTTAATCCCACAGTTTGTTTCCATTGCTTGCAGATAACAAACCTGTACTCGTTGTCACACATGGAGATCTTCTTTCACTTTCTGATCGGGCTCGTGTCCGTGCACATTTGGTAGAGCTGCTGGGAATTCCGCCAACACAAATTTTTGACATCCCAGGTAGTATTTCATGTTATGAGACCTTCTTTTTCATTCAGTATTCTTTTATGTTGATTTTGCATGTTAATAATTGCTCATCTTCGCTGCAGAATGTGATGATCCAGTGACTGAGTGTACCATAATTGAAATGCTGCGATATGCCCTTGAGCATGCTGACAGAAATTATCCTCCGAAGATCAAGGTTATTGATAAGGTATGTTACTAATTCCAATATATATCTATGATGATAACGTAAGTATGATTTCCCTTTTCTTTTTTCTTTTTCTTTTTATATTTGACCATAAAATCCTTTTGGGATTTTGATAAACACTTCTTAATTTCTAGTTTTGGCAATTAAACCCTTTCAGTTTTGAAAAATGTCTCAATTGCGCATTTGTATTCCTAGGGAATGACTAAATTATTTTAAGGATTTGGGTTTCTATCTAAAATTTCTTCTATTAAAAAAATCAATGAATGGTTTGGGCACATAGCTGAGGGGGATTGCATTTTCTACTTTTTAACATGCAGCTCTGGCTTCACAGTTCTGAGGTTGTTATTACAGGATAGTAAGTCCTGAGTAGATGTGGTGATTTATTCAGTATGCTTTGAGATCTAAATGTGTCTTTAATTTGTCTGCCACCCTTCTCAGGTTCTAATTATTCTGAAATAGTCACAGGATAATGGTAGACAATACAGACCTTTTAGTGTTTTTATTTTTACTTTTCATATGTTATATTAAATTTTGTTTTTCAATATCCTACTATCTTAAGATGAGATTTTGCATTTTCTTTACAAAGATAATTTGGAATAATTAGTTTAGTTTTTCTGATTTGCGCAAGAAAGCAATTTACTCCCTCAAATTTGATCATCTAAAAAGTTTAATCCTTCTGAGTGTTAATTGTCCCTAATTAGCTAAACTAAAGAACTAATATTAGTAATTCAATTGGGTAATAGCTAAATTTCATTAAGTCACAAGAATATTCATTAAGTCATCAATATTGATGTAATTGAATTGGAGGAAGTAAATCTCTCTAATATATAAATTAGAGGGACAACATTGCTTAGATTGATGTTGTTAGAGGTATCAAGTGTAAATAAGTCTAAAGATTTATAGAAGTGTGCTGACGGATAAATATATTGATTGCAGGTTGGTAGAGCATCTTTATCACTTTTTATGATTTTGTTGATCCTAGGTCTAGCAATGGCCATTGCCTTAGCCCAGAATAAGTTTGTTTCATGTCATTGTCATGCTTGGAAAATTCACACCACTGGTGCAGAAAATAACGATCCTGTAATGTGCCAATTCGCTTCTAGTGCAAAACATAATGCTTCTGGTGCAAAACATAAGGATCCTGAATTGTACCAATCCGCTTCTAGCAAACTTTCTGGTGCAAAACATAAGGATCCTGAGTTGTACCAACCCGCTTCTAGTGCAAAGCATAAGGCTTCTGGTGCAAAACATAAGGCTTCCGGTTGGAAACATAAGGCTTCCGGTTGGAAACATAAGGCTTCCGGTGCAAAGCATAGGGTTCGTGGAATGGAACCCAATATAGATTGGTACAAAATTCGGTACATATGGTAGACAAGTATAGTGTCTGTTTATAAAGCTTCTTGTGTGTATGTGTATACGTGTATATGTAGTGGTTAACTTTAATGTGTATACGTGTATATGCAGCTTCATGAAAATGACCTCTTTAAAGTTGGAAGAATAAGTTTACCATTGAATTGCCTATCAGAAATTGGATGATATATATATTATTGTTAACAAATGGTGTGTTGGCAACCAAATCCGTCAGTAATTCAATTGAGAGTTCTTTTATGTAGGCTTGTATTTAAAAGAAATCTTACCTACAAAATTCTATTAAAATACATTGTTTGGATGTCATGTTACTGTGATGAAATTTAATGAGATTGTTAACTTTATAATATTATTTTCCAATGATGCATCGAAGAAGTAATTATAGGGTGACAGTCTTTTTTTGTTAACAGATGAATTGTTGATAGTAAGATTTAATTAATTGTCGTGAAATTTGAAAAACTTAATAAAAGTTAAATTTCCAATAAAATGCCTTCAATTTAAAATGTATTAAGTTAATAATTGAATGTTTTTCCAAAATATGCAAGTTTGTCTTCTTTGCTGCTTTGAAGTGGTAATTTGTGATCAAAGTTCGGAGTGGAAAAAAGAAAAATTAAATTGAAAGAGACTGGAAGTTTAGGCGGTAAAACATAGATCAACTGAATGTGTATTGGAATGTCTTGATAATTTTTGCAAAAAATCGTTTTTAATGGAGACAGGGTGTTTGAGGTTTAGGAGTACAAAAATACAATATTCTGGAGCGCTATTGTCAATCAATGTGTGTGCTTGTGGTAATCTGAAATGATGTCCTTTCTTATGAACTTATCAGTGGCAGCTAAATTCCAGAGATGGAGGAAACAGATCTTGTGTTAGGATTGTCAACAATAGGTCTGACATTAGAATTGTTAAAATGGATCAGCCTAACCCGTAACTATACAAGCTGATGGGTTAAATGGGCCAGCCCACTAATCTACACAATATATATATATATATATATATATATATATATATTATTTTTTGGGTTCTTCTTATCTTCTAGTCCACAGCCCCACATAGACGCTGAGAAGCCTAACCCAAGTTTTTTTTTTTAATTTTATTTTTATGAGGCTTAGAGCGATGGGGATCTCTCCCCCCACCCCCTTTTTTTTTTTTTTTTGACCAATCCGACTATTCAAGCACGACAAACTGATAAGAGAGATGGATGCAGAGATTGATGTTGCTGATGCATGCAGAGGCAGAGATGGACAAAGGGATGCATGGGACAATGACGAAGCACGAGAAAGGTGAAGATTTCTTATCTCCGATCTCGATCTCGAAGAATGGAAGAGAAGAGAAGACACGAATGAAGATGAGCATGAATGAGCAAAGATAAACACGAACTCTCATTGGATTGTTGCTCTGTTCTGTCTAGTCTGAGTCTTTGCCTCTACTACTGCCTACTGGTACTACTAGGTTGAGTATTATATATATATATATATATATGGCCTAGCCTTATACGAGCTGACATTCAACCAGTCCAACTCACCTAAAAAGTGGGTTAAAGGACGACTTGTGCCCGTTTTGACAACTCTATTTGACACCTATATTGGAGGCTAGTCAAACAGCTTGGGCCAGCGAACAATCATTGAAAAGGTGACATGTTGTTTAAGCATTTTCACAACCAAAAGCACATAAGCCTTGAATTTTGAATCCCTTTACAATGAGGTCGGTACCTAGTGGAAGGCCATTATTCATAGCTTTCCACCAGAAAACAAGGCATTTTATGGGGTATTTTGATTTTCCAAAATGCTTTGCATCCCTAGTTTGGCATAGTGGCTTGTTGTCTCTCTTTACTTGTTGCATGCTTGAAAACTTGGCAACCCAACTTGGATGCCAAAGTTTGCTGTTTATATGTGCTGCTTTCCAATTTTGTACTACTAGTCCCTTTTGCATTTCTTTAAGGATTGAGAAAAGTTCTTCCCAAAGTGATGAGGGTCTATTGGGTTCTTGAAATCATCATTATGTGCTCCTAGCCCATATTTTCTTCTAAAAACTCGACTGAAAAGTGTGTTTGGTTAGAAAGATACGCTAGATCTGCTTCCCTAGCAAAGCTTTATTTAAATTGGTTATATTTATCTCTAAGACCCAAACCTCCTTGATTCATGGGCCAACACAATTTCCCCCTGCAATCAATCAAATATGGTGAAGCCTTATCATAATTATTTCTCCATAAGAACAGTAATCTTGAAATACGTATATCATGACCAACTTGATGAAAGTTAGTCTTGCTACTTCAAACAGAAGGTAAGCCTTCTAGCTTTGGAGGTGTTGCTCTAGGGCTTCGTTGTTTATGTGAACAACGAAATTGTCTCTACGAGGATTGTCTATGTTGCTGCCCAAATATTTGCATAATTGTTCAGTTATCTTGCAATTAAATGCTCATCATTCTTTTGAAACAGGTAAGGGTATGAGGGCTAAAACGGATTTCAAATTTCTGTCCATTTAGCATCAAGCTAGAGAAGCGGCCAACTTTTTGCCCAAATCAGCTTTGAAAAAGATGAGAAGGTTGTCTGCATAAAGTAGCATAAAGTAGGTGATTAATCAGTGGCACATTTTGGTTGGCCTTTATCCTTTTTATTCCCCCCTTCAGCATGTGCTTTGTTCAAATACATTGGTGGAACATTAGCACAAAGAATAAAAAGGTAAGGCGACATTGAATCCTATTGTCTAAATCTTACTTGAGGTTTGAAGATATCATATTTTTTCCCTATTGATATTTATCCTAAATGAAGGGGTCCTTACACATTCTAGGATTAGTGACTACTATAAGGAAAACCCACTACCTTTAGGACTTCTTCTAAGAATCTCTAAGATACCTTATCATATGCCATGTTATGATCTAATTTGAGAGTTTCCCATAATTAGTTGTGAAGAATTTCCCTTGCAACTAGGATATTATTTAAAATAACATGACCCTTGACAAATGCATTTTGGAAAGGCAGAATCAAGTTATGCATTATTTGTCTTAACCTATCTGTAAGGGTCTTAGAGATTACCTTGTACTCACGTTCCAAAGGCTAATTAGTTTGAAATCTTTATACTGTTGGGACAATCATTCTATAGGATGAGAACTATGCTAGTTTGAGTCAAGTGTTGAGTAATATGACCTTTACTGAGGAATGAAGAAACCATTCTGGTGAGATCTCGTAGAAGATCTCATCCAAGAATGTCTCAGTATTTTTATAAAACATGGTTGGAAGTCCGTCTGGACCTAGTGCTTTAGAAACCTCCATCTGAAGATAGCCGTCTCGATTTCAAAGTTTGTGACAGACTTATTTAAAATATTTAGGTGAGTTAGTGAGCCTTGTGTTGGTTTTGCCATTGTTGCTTTACAATCTCCCCACAAATAGAGTCTTGAAGCCACATTACCTCAATTTTAAACGATTTGCTTCTCTTTTGATCGTGTTGTTTGGATTTTAGGATCAATGCAACATTGTTTGAGATCGCAATGGTAAATTTTCAAAAAAAAACTATTCAAATATGTATCAACCTATTGAAAATTACAGAGAAATCTATCTAGACGTTCATACACATGAACTTCATTCTTCCTATTATTTGTCTAAGTAAACCATCCCCTACATGTATTGATTTTCATGAGATGCAAATCACACTATAATTACCAAACTTTTAGAAGATATCAATTCTATTAGCAGGTAAATTCACCAATAAGATTTCAATAGTCTTCCATAAGTTTCAAACGCAGCCTAACATTGCTTTTACAATCTTGTAATCCACTAAAGCACCAAACATTTCCAAGTTTCATAATTTCAATTCCATACATAATTCTTAAGTTCAAAATTAGTCATAAACATGGGTTATCCTTTTTGAGGTCGCGATTTTAACTCTGATTTGTCCCAAAGTATAAAATCGACATGAGTAAACCAGTAGGAAATAGATAGCTCAAGTAGTAAAGGAAACATTCATAAAAAAGAAAGGATTTATAATATCACTTGGTAAAAGTGGACAAAAGACATGCTTGGAAAACCATAGAACCAAGCCATAGCCAAGTCATCTATTCACCTTGATGATGAATTACAAGATTCTACATTTGAAATCCACTTCAAAGCAATAGAAAGGAACCTCAAACACTTGTTATGGGGAATCTTACAAGAAATTTCATGAAAAATACAATAAATAAGGTCAATTATTAAAAGGGAGTTCTTGGGTGGTTAGCAGTTGAATTGTGAGCAATTTTTAGCACTAAAATAATATGTAGATAGTAGTGTTAGTGTTGCTACTTCAAAAATTTTGTTTCATTGTTAAAATAGAGCTGTGAGCGTCATTACTCAATGCAGCTGTGTCATATCATGAATGAACATTGCCTCAATTTGATTTTCAACCCCAAAATGCATCCCAAACTATTTCCAACCTTCGTTGCATGATTTAAAACATCCTTGAAATGATTTGCAAGCAGGAACAAGTATCAAAACACCATGGAAACAATCACTTAATTCAACAATTTAATTACATCTCCAAAAATCTTAATTTTATGCCAAAAGCTAAGGTTCATGCAAAACCAACTTATTTTTGAAATTTCCAACCAAAAACAAATTCTCATCTGTTACATAACTTTTTATATATATATATATATATATATATATCTACATTAGTATGATATTGTCCACTTTAGGCCTAAGCCCTCATACTAATACAGATATCAACCATACTTTAAACTCATGATCTTATCCAATTATAGTCAATATGGGACTTTGTTTGCACATCCCAACAATTCTCTCTTTGAACGAAGTGCATAGCATCATCTTTTTATGGCTCATGGGCCTCCTCAAGCGAAACCAACCTATTTTTGAAATTTCCAACCAAAAACAAATTCTTGTATATTACATAAGTATGTACTTTATATATACCTCTACATTAGTATAAGATTGTCTACTTTGGGCCTAAGCCTTCATACTAATGCAGATATCAACCATACTTATAAAATCATGATCTTCTCCAATTATAGTCAATATGGGACTTTGTTTGCACATTCCAACAATTTCCTCTTTAAACGAAGTACATAGCACCATCTTTTTATGGCTCATGGGCCCCCTCAAGCGAAACCAACCTACTTTTGAAATTTCCAACCATAAACAAATTCTCATATGTTACATAGGTATATGCTTTATATATACCTCTACATTAGTATGATATTGTCCACTTTCAGCCTAAGCCTTCATATTAATAGAGATATCAACCATACTTATAAACTCATGATCCTTTCTAATTATAGTCAATATGAGACTTTGTTTGCAGATCCCAACAATTCCCTCTTTGAACGAAGTGCATAGCACCATCTTTTTATGGCTCATGGGCCCTCTTAAGCGATGTTCTCTATCGTCCATCTATGTTTGGCCACGTAGTCTATGAACTATCCATCTCCCAACTCCAGAAGCCCAACACGTTACCATGAAGCTCTAGGTAGATCACATCATCACAACATGGGGCTCAAATCACCTTCTTCCACTTGGCGTATAGAGTTGGAATCACACTCGTGCACACACTTGTGGATTCATCACATGACTCATGCATACCCACATGACACCATCTGGAACATGGCTCTGATACCACTAACTACATAAGTATGAACTTTACATATATCTCCATATTAGTATGATTTTGTCTATTTTAGGCTTAAGCCCTCATAAATTTTCTTTTGGACATTACCCAAAAGGCCTTATACTAATGGAGATATTAACTATACTTATAAACTCATGATCCTCCCTAATTCTAGTCGATGTGAGACTTTGTTTGCACATCCCAACAACATCAACTAAAAACCAATGGGGGAAAGGTTTAGAAACACAACTCATATCACTATTTCAAGGATCTACCCAACTTATTTGCCTAGGTGTAAATGATCTCAAAAATGAGGGGAAGAGAGTGGAAAATCAAACCATAGCTCCAATGCAACACTTCTCCAACATGGTGAGGGACTCACTGGAGTTAGGAAACCACCGAAAATATCCCAAGAGGGGCTGGAGATGGAGGAGGAATGGTGTGGGGTGAGAATAAGATGGAGAATGAATGTTGAGGGTGAATGGCATGAAAACATGGGAGAAGAAGAGAAGGTGCCTATATGTTATAATGAGTCGGGAAAAAATGGAAATTCCAACCATAGGCTTCACCATAGGGACCTCCATGAAACATAAAATTTCTAAATTCCATAAGACCCAAATATAATCATGAATTCTAGATGAAATTTATTTACACATTTAATTTCCTCATTTGCACTTAGATACTTCGATCACAAATAATTATGCTTTACTCAAATTAGAATTCTAAATCATCCACACATAGAATTTACAGTTATTACAATATCTTTTCCATGTAGTAGTTTTTTCTACGGGTGTTTTGTGTAAAATCAAATCAAATCAAACCATAAAATGATTGGTTTAATTGGTTTAATTTGGATGGTTTAGGCCTATATTAAGACTTTCTATTTTTTTGGCCCAATTTATCTTTTTTGTTGTTGAACTTTTCACAATTGTTTATTAAAATAACTCATAAAAGCAACATCTCACTCAAATTCAAATAACTCATAAGTCATAATATACTTGTCAAATAACTAATAAACCATAATACACTTGCATTTAAATAATTCATAGAAGCAATGTCAACCTAATTTTAAAGTCGACCACTAAAGAAGAAATAAAACATAAATTAATTAGTAAATATGTTGTGCATAGGTAGTGTATTAATAGAGAATTTAACTATTTATAATATATATAAAAATATACAATATGTTATATTAGGGTACATCTTTATATTTATATATATATATATATATATATATATATATATATAAAATGATTGATTTTGACGGTTTGATTTGATTCAGTCAAATCGGTTTGAATTAGTTTTAGACACTTTTAGATTTTTTTCTCTTTATGTGGGAGCATTTTTTTTTTCCATTGTGAAAGTTTTTTCATTTGGCTTTAGAAAATAGTAATGATCTAGCGTCCTTGGAAGAACAATTAATCACTTTAGAGAAAATAGTAAAAATGGAAGCCAATTAGCAAGCATATAAGAAAGTTGAACTTGGTATCTTACAGAGCCAAAATTAAATATTTGGTGGAAGGCTAATTTATTAAAACAAGAACGTGACCAGTACGATATACGGATATAACATGAGTATTTAAAAAAATACATAAGATTGTACATAAAAGAATTTTAGATTTATTATAATTTATCTTATTTTTTATACACTTATATTTAAAAAAAATAAATTATTGAATACTTCTTTGTACACTATATTTAAATTTTTTTTGAACATTTTCTTTCTTTGTAAATGATTAAATCTTCAATTTTTTTTTTGTTGGGCACCCTTAATACTGTTTTTCACAATAAGATAGTTCAGATACTCAATAAATTAGACAAATAAAAAATAAAAGATATATTTAGTAACATACATTATAAAATTAAGTTTCAAAAAAATATTGAAACATGTTATTATGGATTTCTGATATTTTCGTTCACCCTTTTATCCCATGCCTTGTTACTTAAATGTTACATTCATTTTCTTTTTACCTAAAGTTTGCAACATGATTTATAATTATTAATTTTCTAAACTTCTCCATTATGTTTTTATCTTAAAATCATTGGACGCCTTATTCAACTTTCTTTTTCAATTACTGTATTTTGATATTACTGTTCAGTTCAAACTTATTGACCAATTCACAACCTCAACATTTGTTTAATATTACAAGGAGTTCATCTAATCTATTGGCATTAAATATATTCACTACATCAATTAGTCAAATTGATTAATAAACAAATACTAAAAGAAAACTTGTGAATATATATTTGAAGGAAAGTAAATATAATTTTTTTTTCAAAAATCGATTATCCATATGATATTTGATTGGTTTAAGTGAGTAGCATTATTAATACATTTATTGTAAATTTGAATTTTGAAAATCAATTATCTAGATGTTTGGTAATTGACTAAAATCAGTGGCAGCATTAAATTATTTATTTCATATTCAGTTTTTTCGATATTAATTATTTAGATTATGATTATAAATAAAATTATTTAGATGATAGTTGATTGACTAAATTAGTTGCAGCATTAAAGAGAATGAGTGGATTATATTCACTTCCATTGATATGAGAAAAAAATTAATGGTCTAATATTGCATCTTTAAGAGATAAATGATAGGTAACTGAGATATATTTAATATTTATATTACATTAAATGCTGTAGAGTGAAAGCAAAATTATCTATTATATATATTTTTTATTGTCACAATATGCCTATAAGGTAATTAACAATAAAAAAAACTAACTGCACTCAAATTTCCTTCCAATAAATTCAATAAATTTTTAAAATAAATTAATTTTAATATTATAACATAACTACTGAAATATAATTTTAAAAAAATTCAATCTTTTTATATTTTAAATATTTTTTCAACAATTTAGTTCCTATAAGTTTAGCTTTACATAATTTGATCCCCAAATGTTATTAATTTGTTAAGCACTGCTATCGAGTCAGTCTCTAAAAAATAAGTAATAACACAATTGTAGTTCTACAAAAAAATTTATTTGTACCAAGTTTATAATTTATAGGCTCGTTCAATACATATATTTCAAAGAGTAAACAATAAAAATTGTACCTTTCAAGGATTAATATGTATGTTTACTCTATTTGTAGTTAAAAAATAATTTTATCATTAGGGGTGTTTCAGTCCAATAGATTGAGTATATTGTACCTTCTGTGAAATGTCTGAATATATAATTTCATCACTGATGGAAAGGATTTAATTTTAATGAATCTTTTGTCATATCCTACCGTGTGAGGGTTTTTTTTCTTTTTTTTTCCCTTCTTTGTGTGGGAACAACATATTACAACCAAATCAAACTTATCGTGATAAGACATTATAAAATAAAAAAAAAAGAAAACAAGTCTAGTGTCGCACGCCAATATGTAACGTGCCTGGCATTTCAAAAATAAAAGATCTGTTTTTAAAAAATAATTTTAAAAGACCAATATTCAATGGAGTTGCCACTAAAATTTTATTTTAAAAGGAAAAATTTATTAAAAAAACCTTTTTGATTTTTAGAAAAGAGTTCAAGAGTTGATACATATGGAAAAGATGTTACACCTCACAAGTCACAGCATTTGATTTAATAATTGTGTAATTTTTAATATGCCAAAAAATCCCCAAAGAAAACAATTGAAAGGTGGGGTCAAAAAGTAATTACATAGGGACCAAAAAGAAAACAAAATCAAAACTATGGGGTCAAAGTGAAATTTTAGAAAAAGATGAAGCACAAAATTGTAATGTTCGCGGGCAAAAATAGCAATTCATTTCTCTATGGCTCGGTCTCTGCCTCTATTTCGCATGTTTCTTCTTTCTCCCCCCTTTCTTCTCTTTTCTTTCTCTTCTCCCTCAAAAACTTTTTCTGCAACTCACCTCTCTGCTTCAAAACGGGGCCCTCTTGTTCCATCGTACGTGAGCGTTGATTTTTACCTCATCCAATGGATGTGCATGCACCACGTGGCGCTCTAGTTGACAAGTTGACGATCTGCTTCCCATCATCCGTCTTCTTTCTTTTCTTCACTTTCTCTCTCTCCCTCTCTGTCTCTCTCTCTATACAAATTATAATTTATAATGCTAAGCTTAATTTCCATTGGGTCTGTGATATGGATGGTTTATGTGCCAGTAAAAGAGAAGAGAGGAACACATGCATGTCCTCAGAATTAATTGCTAGATATCTCTCAGGATTGGATTGCATATGAGAACTTGCTCTACGATTATTTTGATTAGTTAACTAGTTTCATTATGAGAAAAACTAGCAATTAGCATCAATACCGGTTTAAATTAAATAGGTATTGTCTTTTTTTATGGAATGAAAGAAGAAAATACTATATTAATAATTTAGATTTTGAAATACACAAGGATTGATTATTTGGTTTTTAGAGTTTCATTTTTATATAATTTAGTCTTAATGTTATAAAGTTGATATATTGTTATTGAGTTGGCCTCTCTAAAAAAAAATTCTTATTAAATGTATAATTTATAAGAATTAGAAAGTAACTCATTTGATACTTAATTTTCAAATACTAAACAATATAAATGAGTATTTTAGATACATATCAATTTATATATTTACTCTGGTAAAAAAAAGAAAAAATATATTAAAATTCTAGTTTATGCTATGTATCATTTTCAATCTTCCCAAAGGCATAGTGCACTTTTACTCTGTAGGTCATAGCTCTGCTAATTCACCACTTCTATTATCTCTAACCTATTTACTTGAAATTCCTCAATAGGATTTTTTGACAGATCTTTTTGTACTGGATTCGACATAGTTATATATATATATAAACAAACCATTAAAGAAAAAAGAAGATCTACATGAAGAGTGAGAAAGAAAAATGAATTTCAAATGCAAGTATGTAACAGAGGAGTGAGGAGGTCTACATGAAGAGTCAAACATTCATCCTCCTCACCCCATCGATACATGCATTTGAAATTCATCTTCTTTCTTACTATTCATGTAGACCTTCTTCTTTCTAGTCAGATTCATATACATATAAATATAACTATGCCGAATCCAATTAAAAAGGATCAGTCGAAGAGGAATCTGACGAAAATGGGTTGGAGATAATAGAAGTGGTGAATTATCAAAGTAATGATTTACAAAGTAAAAATATACTATATGAATATCTAGGAAGATTAAAAAATATACATAGCATAAACTATAATTTTAAATGTTTTTTCCTTTTTAACTAGAGCGAATAAAAAAACTGATATCTAAAAAACACATTTTTATTGTTTTAGTACTTGAAAATAGTGTCAAATGATCAGTTAGTTCCCAATTCTTATAAATTATAAATTTAATAAAAAATGTATTTTTTTTAAGAGAGATTAACGCCATATATAACAATATATATCAACTTCAAAACATACCAGACTATATTTTATAAAATAAAACTTTAAAAAACCAAATAATTAATCCATGAATATTTCAAATACCAAATTATTAATATAGCTTTTCTCCGCTTTCAATCAATTAAAAAAGTCAATACTTATTTAATTTAAACGGGTATTGATGCTAATTGTCAATTTTTCTCATAGTGAAACTAATTAAATAATCAAAATAATCATAAATCTAACTCTCATATGCCGTCCACTCCTAAAGATATCCAGCAACGTTAAGGACGAGCACGTCTCTTCTATTTTTCTGGCAAATAAACCTTTCACATCACTTATCCAATGGATATTAAGCTTAGCATTATACATTATAAGTTGTAGAGAGTAGGAGGGAGGGAGAGAGAGAGAGAGAGAGAGAGGAGAAAAGTGATATCAAACCTGGCAACATACTCAAAGTATTCCTAAACAATGGGTATCCTTCGAGGCTTCGTTGAAGAGTTACCATCAACTACGATTATTAAACACCCCTCACCTACCATTGATGTCATCTGTTTCTCTGATTACAACTAATAATAATAGCTTATCAGAGAAAGTTGGAGACTTAGGAAAATTTGGTTAAAAAAGTAAAGACATGGATAGGATAGATGCACCAAGTGTGAATGGACAAAAAGAGTGTTCTCTTCTGTTATTTATATAGGCTTGCTAGTGTATCAAAGTGTAACGTTTGGCTAGTTTTCAACACACAACCTCCTTTCATATTACTCTCTTCCCAATGACTTCGGTTTCAAACACACAATTCATGTTGTCCACATCCAGGAAAAATAAGTTAGCAATACATTTTTAATGGGAAAATACTTGGCGTTTGTTAGTGCTAGTGAACAAAAGGGGCTATCTTTAATTCTTTTTCAAAGCTTTGTATAGAGCCAAAGAGTAACTCCAATTGGTCAAATTTGAACCCAAAGTCCACTTTCTTGTGATCCCAAAGTGTAACGTTAGTCTGGTTTTGAACACAAAACTTCTTATGAGTCTGGTTTTGAACACAAAACTTCTTATGAGGCTAGTTTTGAACACAAAACCTTCTTTCATATTGCTCTCTTCCCAACGACTTCGGTTTCAATCACGCAATTCATGTTTTTCAGATCCAAAAAAAGTAAGTTAACATATACAATTTTAATGGGAAAATACTTAGTGTTTGTAAGTGTAATTGAGTGGGGCCATCTTTTATTCTTTTTCAAAGCTTTGTAGAGAACCAAAGTGTAACTCTAGGCAGTTAAATTGACCCAAGGTCCAATTTCATGTGACTCTCTTCTCAATGGTTTCGGTTTCTTGCACACAATTCATGTTTTCCATGTGTCCAGACAAAAGGAGATAACGTATACAATTAGTGTTTGTTAAAAATTAAAAATAATTTTTAACAAACACAAAGCCACCTTTTAGGCTAGTTTTGAAACAAAAACCTCCTTTCATATTACAATTTCTTCCCACAGACTTTGGCTTCAATCACACAATTCATGTTTTTCACATCCAGACAAAGTAAGTTTACATATGCATTTTTAATAAGGAAATACATAGTGTTTGTAAGTGTGATTGAGCAAAAAGGGCCATCTTTTGTTCTTTTCCAAAGCTTTATATAGAAACAAAGTGTAACTCAGGCAATTAAATTGAATCCAAATCCACTTTCATGCGACTCTCTTCTCAATGGCTTCGGTTTCTTACACACAAATCATGTTTTCCTTCGGTTTCTTGCACACAAATCATGTTTTCCATGTGTCAAGACAAAAAAAGATAACGTATACAAAAAGATACTGTTTGTTAAAAATTAAAAATAATTTTTAACAAACACAAAACCACCTTTTAGGCTAGTTTTGAAAGCAAAACCTCTTTTCATATTACTCTCTTCCCAACGGCTTTGGCTTCAATCACGCAATTCATGTTTTTCACATCCAGACAAAGTAAGTTAACATATGCATTTTTAATGGGGAAGTGCGTAGTGTTTGTAAGTGCGATTGAGCAAAAAAGGCCATCTTTTGTTCATTTTCAAAGCTTTGTATAGAAACAAATTGTAATTCCAGGCGGTTTAATTGAACCCAAAGTCCACTTTCATGTGACTTTCTTCTCAATGGCTTCGGTTTCTTGCATGCAATTCATGTTTTTCATATGTCCAGACAAAAAGATAACATACAAAAAGATCGTATTTGTTGAAAATTAAAAATAATTTTTAACAAACACAAAACCTCCTTTTAGGCTAGTTTTGAATACAAAACCTCCTTTCATATTACTCTCTTCTCAATGGCTTTAGTTTCAATCATGCAATTCATGTCTTTCACATCTAGACAAAGCAAGTTAACATATGCATTTTTCATAGGGAAGTACATAGCGTATGTAAGTGCGATCGAGCAAAAAGGGCTATCTTTTGTTCTTTTTCAAAGCTTTGTATAGAAACAAAGTGTAACTCCAAGCGGTTAAATTGAATCCAAAGTCCACTTTTATGTAACTCTCTTCTCAATGGCTTTGTTTCATGTATGCAATTCATGTTTTCCATGAGTCCATACAAAAAGAGATAACGTATACAAAAAGATAATGTGTGTTAAAAATTATTTTTAATTTTTAACAAACACAAAACCTCCTTTTAGGCTAGTTTTGAACACAAAACCTCCTTTCAAATTACTGTCTTCCCAACGGCTTCGATTTCAATCACGTAATTCATGTTTTTCACATCCAGACAAAGTAAGCTAGCGTATGCATTTTTAATGGGAAAATACGTAGTGTTTGTAAGTGCGATTGAGCAGAAAGGGCCATCTTTTGTTCATTTTCAAAGCTTTGTATAAAAACAGTGTAACTCCATGCCATTAAATTGAACCCAAAGTCCACTTTCACGTTATTCTCTTCTCAATGACTTCGGTTTCTTGCACGCAATTCATGTTTTTCGTGTCCAGTAAAAAAGAGATAACATATACAAAATTTCAGTGTTTGTTAAAAAATATTTTGTATTAGAAACTATTCTTGTTAAAAATTCTTAAACTAATGGTTGTCCTTGTTAATATAATACATAATTAAATTTTTGATGATCTTGTGAAAATTTTTGATGGAAAATGAGTAGTTTGAGGGAGGAAGTTAAATTAAAATGGCAAACAAAGTTAGACAAACATATAAAGCCGCTAAAAACAATTGGTGGTGGTGTGAATTGTGTTAAAAGACCAACTTTTTATTGAAACGGTTTGGCTCTTTTTAAATATCTTTTCATCTTCGTAAATGCTTTGCAGACAACAGAAGCGTTAACAACAAGTGGTTTTGAACCCAATGCCCACTTTCATGTAACTCTTTTCAATGGGTTTGCATTTTCAACATCTTGACAAAAAACAGATAACTTATATTTTCTAGAAAAGGTTAGGGCCTGTTTGGTTTGGGCATTTCCTGTTTTCATTTTCACTGAAAACAGAAAATGAACTTGAAAATGCGTTTTGTTGAGTTAACTGAAAACGTTTTCTTGAAAACATTTCTTAAAATAAGCCTAAATCTGAAAACACAAAAAAGATGTTTTCAGTGTTTTAGGAAATGCATTTCAGGAAATAAAGATTAAAAATGAAAATAAGAAATGTTTTCACAAACCAAACACACCGTTAGTGTTTGTTAAAATTCTTTTAATAAGAATTAATATGATACGTGAAAAAAACAATTTTAAAGAGTATAATATGTTACAATTAATGTTGATCATATTATATTTTTAATAAAACTTTCCTTAATAAATGCATAAAGATATTAAACTAAATGTAAATATTGTCCTTGTTAATATAATTCTTGTTTACTTTTTTTAATGATTCTGCGAAAAACTTTTAATGCAAAATGAGTAACATGAGGAAGGAAGTTTAGCGTTTAGGGCTTAATGGGCCAATCCAAACCAGATTTTGACCAAAAAGACCCAATTTTATTTCAACAAAAAAGAGAGTTTAATGGGCCAGAGCGCAGCCCTGCTTCGAAGAGCTAGCCAGTTTCGAAGAAGCCAGATGATGGTATGTACTCTATTTATATAGAAAGAGGAAAAGCTTCTCTTCTGACGTGGGCGATGCGGGACTTGATATAATACAGAGTTCACAGTTCACACAAGAGAGCTAACACAAATGGATACAACCTTTGGGAACACAATAGAGCAGAGCATCTTCATTCTTCAGTTGTTCTGAATGATATGCTCATTTCTCAGGTCAAAATGGGCTTGATCGTTTTGGCCTCTCTTCTCTTACACATCCATGTCGACCTTCTTTGAAACTGGAAGGACTCTACTCCCATCGCCATCATCTTTTGCCATGATTTCTTATTACTAATATCAAGTGCAAATCTCCATATATCCTCCCTGAAACGAAGAAATGTATATTCCTCCTCATCATCCAAAAATCTCAAAACGGGAGCAACTTTGGATCCTGGAAAATCGGACAAGTGGTATAAAACTAATCTCAAGACTTTTCTTCTCAAGTTTTTTTTTTTTCTATTGTTCTTAATCAATCTTTGGTTTCTACTAACTATTACGTATTGATGATTGTGGAAGTTTGCATTTGTTATGAGATTATGCATGAGACCTAGTGACTTGGTAACTTAACAGTTAAACTAATGATTTAAACTCCAATTCTTGTCAATGACCAAACCAGTTCCTAAAACTATACTTTCAATTACCACAAAACATGAGAAAAGATGGTTTGCACTTATAAGTATTCAAATTTAATTAGCATATGGAATTTAAGTGGGGGCAAAAACATAAATAGTGTTCACTTTAAAAATTTATAATATAAGCATAAGAAGTTAAAAAAAATATATTAAAAAGATTAAATAATATAGGAATGGATTGTAAAAAATGCCTAATATATTATATTTTCATTACACACTGTCATATCCTAAATTGGAAATGTGACTGGCATGGAGGAGCACAAGAATATGGATGCAGCATGCTTCCTGGCAAGAGGCACCCAAAAGTTTTAGTAACGGTTTCAAACGTTGTTAAAATTTTTAGTAACAATAAAAACTGTTACTAAAAGATGTAAGTTTCTCTTATACGGATGAGTGAGCCCACGCCCCAAGAATATTTACTTTCGTAAGCCTCACTCTAAAATAATATAATATATACTCAACATTTAGCAATAAAAATCACATAAAGACACAACTTAAACCTAGATCAAACAAAATCAATGATTCCATGTTTTCATTTAACATAAATATTAAGGTTCATCAAGCAAAGTTTTGGCAAAGTCTCCCTTATGAATTGGACAATAACCATATATATAATCCAACAGTTACAACAAAGAGTCCACTCTCACCAATCTACACCCATCATGGTCAAAATAATACAAGCATACAAAAGACCCAATAATGGGACAATTAGGGGCAAAATAATTTTTGGAAATAACATAGTTTTATAAAAACGTAAGAAAGGAAAATTTATGGCAAATAGGTAAAGTAAAATAAAATTTAAGATCGTGCAAATAATAAATTACATACAATCGTTTATTTATGTAAAATGGAGTAAAGATAAGGTAAAGATTAAAACTATATATCTCTATATATAAAAGAAAACATAATGAAGTAAGAATTTTAAATATATTAAGAGTTGTCAGGGGCAATTCTAACAAAACTATCAACAAACATGAGCACACAGTTCATGAGGGTAAGTAACCAAAAGACATGAGCACATGGCCCATGAGGGTAAATAACCAACATACATGAGCACACAGCTTCTGAGAGTAACTGACCAACAGACATGTGCACACTACTCATGACATAATTATCCAAAGACATTTTTTTCAATTCCACTTCCCTTCAATCCATGTTTGTTGGTCTCCACGTAGGGCTAGCACCTTAAACAACCTTGCTAGCTAAGGTTTAGATCAAGGTGCACAAGGGCTAACAGTATTGCTATTAGCTTCCAAGTTCTATGTCAGACTTTCCCCCAAATAAGAAAATTAATCAAAATGATACATTCATTATTAAAAAAAAAAGGAATGATTAAAGAAAAGAATTTGAAGCCCCACTTTATAAGTAGCTGAGTTAGTTGGTCCAGCGAGATGTTAACTTGACTCTTGGGTTTGGTATATGGGCATGGGTTCACTCCTCTGTGTAGGAGGAACATACGCCTTCTGGCAACGTTTAAAACCTTTGTTAAAAGGTGTAGATGTCTCCTATGTGGAAGAGGCACACTGCATTTCTTGGTATACAATACTTGATGATGTGTTATATGTAGATACTTTTGACTCTAGGGTCTGCCCAATAATCCTATAGGAAAACCGTTGTTAAAAGGCGTAGATGCCTCCTACGCAGAGGAAGCACGACGCATCCCCTAGTATACAATACTTGATGATGTGTTATATGCAGATACTTCTAACTCTAGGGTTTGCCCAGTAATAATATAGGCAATTTTGTTCCCTAGGAGAACCTCTATGTAATTAGGCTCTAGCCTCATTTTTTTCCAAAAAAAAAAAAACAAATGTATCTTTTCTCATATACTTCCCTTATGAGAGTTTTTTTCTTTTTATGTGGGAACCATTGTTTTTCCTTTTATGAAAGTTTTGTCTCTTGGCCCCAGAAAAGAGTAATGACCTAGCTTTATAGAAAATGATAACAATGTAAGTCATTAAGCGAGCACATATAAAAGTTAATCTTTGCATTTTATGGACCCAAAATTTAATCATTATTGGAAGAGTAAATTATTAAATTGTTTTTTAATTTCACTATATTCCTATTAATTAACAATAGTTAAAAAAACTAATTGCACTCAGAATTCCTTCCAATAATACAAATAAAAATAAGCATAAACAGTGTCATAGATTTTAGAAATTTTAAAATAACTTAAATTTAATATTATGATCTAAAATAAATAATATTGAAATAAAATTTAAAAAAAAACTAAATTTGAATTGATTATATTTTTAATAAAAAATATTTTTTATCATTAAGGTTGTTTTTGCCCAATAGATTTAGCTGCATTGAAGCGTGAAAAAAAAAAAAAAAGCCAAAGGAGGAACCTCTTATAAGCATAACTGAGAGGTAGTTGGAGCATCTATCTTGACAGAATATTAGCAAAGTGATTGCCCTCTCAAAAGACATGCCTAAAAAGTACTTTTGCCAAATAAATAAAGATTTAATATCTATAGTATAAGCCAAATTTTAAATAGATTCACATAATTTAATAATTTTTAGTTGAGTTTCATAATTTAAAATTTTCTTGACAACATATTAGGATGGAGATTTAGCGTTGAGGTCTTAGTTAAAAAAATATTGTAATATGGGGATATAATTAGTAATTTAGTAATTTTAAATTATAAGAACTTAATTAAAAATTCATTGAACTGTACGGAACACAGACAAAATTTTATAAAACTAAATTTAGTCAAATAAAATTAATATTTCATAGCAATTAACAAAAGTCAAGCTTGAAATCTTTCAAACTGAAATATCATTTAAACTGTAATTGTTTTATATCCTTTAAAATTTTAGAGGCATAAATAGTTCTAATAAAAATAGCAGCATTCAACAGCTGACGTCACAATAAACCAAACTTGGAAATATAATATTAGACAACTTTAAAACGGGGCAATGCTTTTTAAAATAAAAGAGAAAAATAAAACTCCGGCACCTAAAATATTAGGTTTTTCAATTCAATTTTAAAAAATTATATTTGTCTTGACTACATCCATTTATTTATCTAAGTAAATTTTGGTAATGAAAAATATGAGATTGACTAATGATAGATTTTCTTATTTAGCAAAATGATCAAACTGAGATAAATATAATCTTTTCTGAATTAAATTGAAACACTTGATCTCTTAAAAACCAAATTACAATAATTGCTATCTTTTAAAGGCAAACTAGTGATTTGCTTAAAATTAAGATAAATACAGTCTATATTTATTTTATGTTTCATTTTAGTTCTTTATGTTTTAGAAATTTCATGTTAATCATTTACATTTCTAAGTCTTGCATACTATTATGGATCTTTTTCGTTAGATTTGTTATTCCATATAATAGAGTAGACACGTCATCCTTCAAACATTGACATGGACTATCTACATGACTATTGACTTGATATTAATGCTCATGTGTAATTTTTAAAATGCTCATAATGCCCTTATGCTTCCTCCCTTAAATAGGCCATTGCACCCACCAGCGTAGATGTAAGGGAATTTTGAACTTTTTTTTTAAAAATTATACGTGAAACATTAATATCCAGTCAACAATCATGTAAACAGACAATGTCAACAATTAGAGGATGACATGTCAATGTTAACATTTTTAAAAATTACACGTGTCACTGCTCTCTGATCGTATATCACGTCCATTACGCCATCCAAGATTCACACTGCACGTCCTCTGTGCCATAAATGTTTTTATCATTCCTTTTTTTTTTACTGTTAGGGACACCTTTAAAACCATGCCCTGGTGCCTCTGTTCCTTCACACTATCAATCTCTCTGTACCTTCTTTCAAACATTAAAATTCTTCCACAACCTTCTTTTTTTCTTTTTACTATTTCGATGACTTCACCACTGAAGAAGGGTCTGATGCTATTGTCACCACCATGGTGACCCCTTGGGCTGGAAAAACGTTCATTGACAAGAAGGCAAAACAACGTTATCTTACAAATTTCTGCCATAAGTATTATTCTACTCCTGCAAATTTCTGCCATAGGTATTATTCTACTCCTGCTCCATTGATTTTTATTACTTCATCAACGTTGGTATTACAATGTTTCGAATGTTCAAGAAAATCGGTTGGGGGACCATTCTTCGCAATCAACAAACTAGTCTTTCCTGAAATGATAAAGGAATTCTATGTAAATCTCGAGTTTGATGGTGACATTGGGGTCTCTATGATTAAAGGCAAAAAAATCCACATCACTACTGAATTCATTTCTAACATTATTGACTATCTAAATAAAGGAGTGTAACGCTATGTTAGTCATAAGGAATCTTCTTTTGAAGGATACATTCGGGATCGAGCAATTCAGGAGTTGATGGATGATAAATCCGACACTATGGATGTTTCCAAGATGGATGTCACCAACAGGGTACTTCTTTCTGTCCTTACCCAGATGGTCATTCCAAAAGCAAGTAAGACAAATATGCCCACCTACAGTGAAATATTTTTCTGCTAGTGTATTCTTTATCACACTCCCCCTCAATCTGCCATTTATCATTTTCAATCATATGCGTGCTGCTTTGGGAAGTAAGAAAGCATAATTACCTTATGGTTCCGTAATCACTCTTATTGCCAAAAAACAGAATGCCTTTATGGATTGTTACACTGCTGCACCCACCTCTCTTCAAATCATCTATAATAGTAAGCTTTTGTAGCAAATGGGTTTTCGATCTTCCAATAAAGGATGGGGTTGGATTGAGGAACCAGAATCTGATGTGGAACCTGCAAGCCGCAAGGGTAAAAGAAAGGTTGGTTCTTCTTCTAATCTCAAAACACTTGTACCCCATAAGTTGCTCATCTCAATCGATCTCATCAATATGTTCCCCCTACTGATGCCTTTGAATCCTCTGAAATGCTCGACAAACTGATCACTCTTATAGTCTTAGAGGACAGTTTGGAAGAATCGAATAACAAGGATCCCGCTAATGTTGAGAAGGAAGATTTCATGAAATATTCGTTCGAGATGCCTTCTCCTCTTCTCCATCGCTCTGTTGTTGCTTCTCATGTGCTACCTACCTCATCTTTGGCCCCTACTCCTCCTCTTGATTGTCAGGCCCCGAATCCGGGCCTATGACCGGTGCAGACGGTGCCTAATCCTACATTGTTGCAAGCCTAAAACTTCCTTAAAATTTTTACTTTCATTGTCTCAAGTATTCTTTAATTTAAAACAAATTAAAATTTTTATAAGTGTCAATGATCACAAAGTCATATTCCTTTTTATAACTATATATAAAAATATAAACAAGCATTCATTCAATTAAATTATAGGTTTTCTAACTTTACTACATTCACTAGTATTTTCTCTTATAATACGTAATCATATCACACAACAACACATGACTTACCCGATTACAGAGCTTTTCTAAAATTATACAACTTAACATAAACTGAGGTATTATACCTTTACCTTGAACAAAGGGGAGATATTCTTAGCATTCACGTCATCGAAGCTAAAAAAGTCTTCTATACCTGAAACTGTGAGAGAGTGAGTCCAGTCCACTTGGCTCACCATAAAAACTAGTCCTACCTATCACACACATTCGACAATGCATGCCAAAAGTACATATAATCATTCATGAACATATGAGTACTCATAACATAAATAATTCATGAAGTAAATATGTGTCAAGAGAAAAATATCATGAGAGAGTTCATAAATATTTACATGTACCCTGCCCGAAGGCGTCATCTCGCCCGTAGGCAATGTCCCCTCTGAAGGCATATCCTGCCTATATCCCCGCCTGAAGGCGTATCCTGCTCGTAGGCTATATCCCCGCCCGTAGGCGTATTCTGCCGTAGGCTATATCTCCGCTTGAAGGCATATCCTACCCATAGGTTATATCCCCACTCGTAGCGTATCCTGCCCATAGCCTATATCCCCGCTCATAGGTGTCAACCTTATTTCACCTTTGCCCTCAAAGGAACATTAAAGTAATTCAACCTTATTTCACCTCTGCCCTTAAAGGGACATCAAATCAACCTTATTTCACCCCTGTGCTCAAAGGAACGTCAAACAATTCAACCTTATTTTGCCCTTGTCCCCAAAAGAACGTCAAAATTTCAACCTTATTTCACCCTTGTCCTCAAAGGGACGCAAAAGTCTCTAAAATCTCTATGTCTTTCAAATACAATCACATGCACAAACAAGAGCATCCAAATGCACATCATGAACTTTAATAAATCCATGTCATTCATAATCATCAACCATTCACATGCATTTCCTTTGCAAGTTCAATCCAAATATATAGAAAATATATTCATCCATTATTTTATTACATCTATAGGAAACAAAATTCTAAAAATAAATCAAACAAGACAATACTAGATCTTTCACCTGAAGTCCAAGCTATATTTCTACACTTTATACTCAAAAAAAGACTTCAAGAACTTCATTGTAAGCCTAGAAATTAAATCAAGCAAGTAACAACACCAATTCAAAACATAAGCTATCAATCATCTAACTTTATTTTATTTTGAGGCTAAATTTGGATCCAAATTTTATAAAAAAATTCTGGTATTAATCTTAGCTCTAAAAATTATGAAATTTGGTACAGAGCCTTTTTAGTATGTTGACATACTACGATAAAAATTTCAAAATTTAATTATATCATTTGGTCTCAATAAAGACCCTTTTAGTAACTATAGGTCAAAGCTGTCTAAATTCTGAATAGGTACAGTGTTATATGTTTTAGCCTTAGTTAACCATGTCCAAACGCCATGAAATTTTGTAGCTAATTAGTTTCATGTTTTAGCTAAGTGCTATAAAAATTTCAGCTTAACAAGAGGTCTTTAGCTATTAAACCAAATCAATTTTCGAAACTACCCAAATTTGTTCTGCACTGAACAAACTATTATTTCCATGATTATTTGACCAAGCAAACCAATTTTAATAAGTAGAACGTTAAGAGTAGCTCATAAAAATTTCAAGGATTAAAAATATTACTTGGCCACCCAAACAGATCCAAACACCTAACCTGCCGGGTTTGTTTCTGCAGTGATTAAGGTTCTATTCTTGGGTTAGTTTACCAAGGTAGACTCTCCTAAAAAATTACAAAACTTTCCAGATCAGATTAATAACATTTTAGGAGCCCCCAATAAAATTTTCATGTTTTATGGACATCATTGACCATCCAAACTACAAAGAAACCAGAAGCATAGCAAAACTGTCATGATTTTCCCATAATTTCATCTAGGATTTACTATGCGTGAAAATTAGAGAAACTGGGGGATTTTGATGAAACTTACCTTAAATCAAGAGTTTTCCAGCATAGAGAAATGATGGAGGAAGGAACCCATCGGAGACTTGATCAGAAACAAACTCTTGAAAGATTGGAAGGGAGAGAGAGATTGACTGAGAGAGAAAATGGAATATGTATGTTTATCTTGAGAGAGAGATTGAGTATGCGTGAGAGAAGAGAGTGCACATGAGGAAGGAAAGAAAAGAAAATGTAGTTGGTGAGAGAAAATGAGAGTATGTCATGTATCTCACTCTCTTAATCAATTCCTCTCTGCTTCCTTTCTCTTTCGGTCTCCTAGACCATTATTTTTCTTCTTTTCTTCTTTTTCCATTTGACTCCATCACGGCAAAGATAGTGAAAGTGGTAGTGGGATACACATTTATGTGATTTGGCTACCATTAATATTTCATTTGGTTGAAATGTTAGAATACCCTCCCTAAACTTTTTGCTTTTTCAATAAGGTCTATAGTCCAATGGGTAAAATTATATTTATACCTCAAAAATTATTGTCAACTATCTCTTTATGTTTTATCACCATATATATATATATATATATATATATATATATATATATATATTCATACAGCTTTATAAAATTTTCAAATAAGTCCTTAATAAAAACTAAAAATATCCACATAATTTAATTTGCCAACAAGTTCCTAAAATAACTTTAAATATTCATATAAATTCTTGGGGTATTACATTGATGTTGTTCCTCCTGAACTCACAACTTTGGCCCCTGTCTCTTTAACATCTACACCTGTGGTTTCTGTCGTTCAAGACTCTATTCCTCCTGTTGTTACTACTACTGCAAAAACATCTGGTCCCACTCCTATTCATCCTACCATGGAACTTCTCATTGGTGTTAGCTCCGCCATTAACAATATGCAAACGTTTATTGCTGAAGAAGCTCAGCGCATTATTGGCCATGTCAACAAAGAAGTGTTGAAAGTTCATGGCCGCCTTGATCAGTTGGAGTCCAGTGTTAAACAACTTGCCATCAATGTTGCTCCCATTGTCGCTGCTACACCTACCTTTACTGTTGAACCGGACAAGCATGCTTCCCCTTATGTTGTTTGATTGGCCCAGTTGTGGCCCATTAGGTTTTCTATCTCTGTTTGGCTATGTTTTGTATGGCTATAGTGAGATCCCTTAACTATTTTTGCTATCTTCCCTTTTTGAGTATAATGTCAATGGGGGAGAAAATTTAGGGATCTATTTTGTAATGTCATAATTTTAATTACATTGCACTTATTTATATATTGCATATTTCTGGAAATAAACATCTCTCACCCTTGGTCAAGCGATTTTATAACACATGATATACGCACTTGATCTTTTTTTGTGAAAGATATTGTTTCAAGACCCTGAAGACACCCTAGCACAAAGTAAGGGGTAGTTAAAGTCAAGATATCTGCGCAACAATTGTGGGGGAGTTTTACAGATTGCCATTAATCAAAAAGGGGGAGTATGTTGATACAATTTCTTGTAGAACAATTTTTTGATTAATGTTTTGAGGAACCTGATTGTTAGGACCCTGGAAACTCGGAGCATTAAATGTAGTCAAACTAAAGCTAATTGAAGTCTGTTTTTAAAAAAGATAAGTCCAATTTATTCAGAATCATGGTAGAAAATCATATTGAGAAGATATGAAGTCATAATTGTAATACCCATGAAAAAAATAAAATATAAATATTTGTTTACAAACTACTGTTACTATTTCAGTATATGGTACTATTTACCCGTATAATACTATTTACATATATGATACTGTTTATTTATACAATCGAAATGTCAAGTACTAGATGTGGTTTGGTCATAAGAGAAAACTAGAAAGAAGTTCGTGGGAGAAAATGACGTTTTATGTGTAAAAATACCCTCAGGGACTAAAGTGAAAGGACTGAATTGAAAAGAAACTTAAAGGTTTAAGGTGAAATGATAGTTTTCCCCTTAAGTTTTCAATAGTAAGCCACCTGCGACTTTTCCGTAGTTGTACAGTAACTGTAAATAATTAACGTGGATTATTTTATTAGAAATGTCATTTTCATGAATAGTAAATTGAATATTTTATTAGTGCATAGTGTTAAATAGTACCCTTGACTTTTGCTATAAATAGGCCCTTCCATTTCACTTCTAAACTCACACCTTCAACTTCTCTTCTTTTCTCCTTAAGTTTCTCTTACTCCAATGTTAGGCTTATGAGATTTTGGACCTTTCCTTTTCATCTTAGGTAAGGATATTATGTCCTTTCTATGTCTTTCAAATTTTAGAAGTTAATTTCTTAAGTATGCTCTGTGGTTGCGGTTTTGGCCGATCTTCCACATTAGAAAAACTGTCCTTAGCTGTTTATATGTTATTTTGATTCTCTGATTACCGAAATAGAATGTAAACTGTGAAGAATACATGTCTAGGAAAGTTGTGGCTAAGGAAAGACCTGGTTTTTAAGTGTGTCCAGTGTGACCCTCCACTCTTTCCTGGGAACTTACCTGGTGTACTCTTTTACAGATTGTATTCTCTATTTCTGGTATGAATAGTACCTGTATGTATGAATAGTAACCGTACATATGAATAGTATCCATACGTAAAAATAATATTCATACATATGAATAGTGACCGTATGTACGAATATTATCCGTATGTATAAATAGTATTCGTATATATGAATAGTGACCGTATATATGAATAGTACCATATGTATGAACAGTATCTGTATGAAAACAATCCTAACTTGTTTTCTCTAATCTTTCATGAAAATCTCCGTAGCGGAATACTGAAATTCATCTGTGTACTCTTGTCTGTAACGACTTAGAGAAGCGATATTCGTACGGAATCCAGGTGAGTGAAATGATCCCGTTTTAATAGAGTTTTAGCATTACTGGTGATAAAAAGTATGTTGTAGGACACTCCTAAGATTCATAGGGGGAAATTGGATTCAGAATGGTGAATATAATGAGATAATTAATCCAGAAGTATGGATAAGAAAAAGCAAGTATCTCATGATGATGTGAAGATTGAATCTCTTGAATTGTGGTTTATAAAGCTATAATATAGTTATATACTATACATGTTATATGGATAAATATTATATTGAGCTTCTGATTATGATATGAAATGCTATTGATTGTGATTGAGCGGGACAGTACCCCCTCTCACGGCAAGGCGGAAAACCCGGTTGACAGGGTGTCTTGACCAATGAGTGTGGAGACAACGATTCCCTCAGTAGGGATATAGCCCGGATTGGTGATAAATCTGTGAGGCGCCCTAGTTAAGAGGATGAGGTTGTGCGTCATGGCGAAAATATACATAATTGGTGAGTCGGCCTGTGTGCGCTCTCCGGGATATATTGTCATTGACGAGTACTAGTAACGTTTGTTGAATTGGATGAATTTTTATCTTCTTGTATGTAAACGGATGATGTTGTGCGTCATGGCGGAAATATACATAATTGGTGAGCCGGCCTGTGTGCGCTCTCTGGGATATATTGCCATTGACGAGTACTAGTAACGTTTGTTGAATTGGATGAATTTTTATCTTCTGTCTATTGGTTGAGTATGAGCCTTTGGATATGCTTGCATGACTGGTAATGTATTTGAATTTTATTAACGCGAGGCCGATTCGCTTATTGAGTTTAAAAGCTCACACTGTTTGTACAACCTTTTTGTTCAGATCAGGTTGCCAGCGAAGAATATCTGCTAGAGGAGTAGATCACTTTGGACCTTCCCGTTGTCAGGTAGACCCCTCTTTTGTTATAGATTATGTTGCTCTGTAATCGTCTAGGACATCTAGGTCAGGGGTTTGGTATTTGGTTTGTATGTCAGCATAATAATGTATTTTATGTTAAGGATCTATTATTATATGCAAATAATCTCTATAAATTTCAAATAAAGAAAATTTGATATATTTTCTTCAGGAATGGTTATTTTGATAATATAGAGATAATGACTAAACTCATGGGTAGAATTTATCGAAAGGCTTACAGTGATGGGATATTCATCATTGTGCCGGTCATGTGCCCAAAAAAATGGGTCGTGACAATAATACTACTTAAGGAAAGATTTGGGACCCTATTTGAAGCAAATCAATTTTCTTGATTTCGTATTAATTGCAAATGCGTTGATTTGAAGATAGGAACTTGTGGCATCATTCATGCATCTATTCTGGACAGAAAATAAGGAAGATCACGTTCAAATATATGCGCATCAAAAATAGATATATTTAAGTAAAATATTTCCATTTAAAGATCAATCAAGGACCCTGATTGATACTGCAATTAAGTGAGCCTTTCAAATTGAAGATTTTCAACGACTATTATGAAAAATCTATAAGAAAACATCGAAGTAACAATTCAAATGCAACAAGAGAAAAAGAAAAGAGCATATACTTCTAAGTTGCTTGTGCTTGTTCTACTGCGCCTTCTAATCATTGTTTTTATGTGAGAGCTTGTTCTAACACTCATATATCCTGTGTGAGGAAGCTCTAGTATGCTTAGGTTTTATGAACCATCACTCTTCGTTTATTGTAACTTGTCCCAATAGTGGATTATCTGTTTATGGGGACATAGAGATTGGACCCTTGTTTATAAGTGTAAAAGTCAAGAGTTAACCCTTTATAGAGGAAAGGTTACTGGTTTAAAGGTTTGCTAGAGATCCATGAAGTCTTAGTTGTAAGAATTATAAAAATAGGAACCTGCTAATCCAATCTTGAAGGTTGCTAAGTTGCTTAGCATAAAAACATGTTGTTGATCTTCAAAATTGGTTGGTCTTGTACTCGTTTTTGTTACGCCCAATAAAACTCTCAATATTGCATGTTTTGAGGAATAAATGTAGGAGTATTTTATAAATACATCTGAACCACTATACTTTCTGATGTGCTTTATTTTCTACATTCTATTATCTTGCACAAAAAAATTTGATTTTGAACACAAAAGTTTTTATAGGATCCTGAAACCCCCTTTCAGGTACCAGAATTATTTCAAAGAAAAGAAATTGTTTCTAAAAAAATTTTGAAAACTCAATTCACCCCCTCTTGAGTTCACTACTGCACTAACAGAAGCAATAAGGGTGGCTATGTATATGCACATAGAAATTCAATGAACATATAAACATGTACATACTTGTCAAGATACGTGATCGGCACGGTAAGTGAGCTTAATCTCATTACTATAAGCCTAGACTAGTCCAGGCCACATCAAGATAAAATTAAAATTAATGTTGCACTACAATTAAACATTATCAACATTCAAAAGGCAGTTCATGATCTCTTTTTTTGTTGGCCACCCTGATTACATCTCTAATATAAAAGTTAATCTTTGCATTTTATGGACCCAAAATTTAATCATTATTGGAAGAGTAAATTATTAAATTGACTTTTAATTTCACTATATTTCTAAGGTAATTAACAATAATTAAAAAAAAACTAATTTCACTCAGAATTCCTTACAATAATATAAATAAAAATAAGCATAAACAGTGTCATAAATTTTAGAAATTTTAAATTAACTTAAATTTAATATTATGATCTAAAATAAATAATATTGAAATAAAATTTTAAAAAAATAAATTTGAATTGATTATGTTTTTAATAAAAAAATATTTTTATCATTGAGGTTTTTTTGCCGAATAGATTTAGCTGCATTGAAGCGTAAAACAAAAAGCCAAAGGAGGAACCTCTCATAAGCATAACTGAGAGGTAGTTGGAGCATCTATCTTGACCGAATATTAGCAAAGTGATTGCCCTCTCAACAGACATTCCTAAAAAGTACTTTTGCCAAATAAATAAAGATTTAATATCTATAGTATAAGCCAAATTTTAAATAGATTCACATAATTTAATAATTTTTAGTCGAGTTTCATAATTTAAAATTTTCTTGACAACATATTAGGATGGAGATTTAGCGTTGAGGTCTTAGTTAAAAAAATATTGTAATATGGGGATTTAATTAGTAATTTTAAATTATAAGAACTTAATTAAAAATTCATTGAACTATACGGAACAAAGACAAAATTTTATAAAACTAAATTTAGCCAAATAAAATTAATATTTCATAGCAATTAACAAAAGTCAAGCTTGAAATCTTTCATACTGAAATATCATTTAAACTGTAATTGTTTTTATATCCTTTAAAATTTTAGAGGCATAAATAGTTCTAATAAAAATAGCAGCATTCAACAACTGACGTGACAATAAACCAAACTTGGAAATATAATATCAGGCAACTTTAAAACAGGGGCAATGCTTTTTAAAATAATAGAGAAAATTGAAACTCCGGCCCCTAAAATATTACGTTTTTTAATTCAATTTTTAAAAAATTATATTTTTCCAGACTACATCCATTTATTTGTCTAAGTAAATTTTGGTAGTGAAAAATATGAGATTAACTAATGATAGATTTTGTTATTTAGCAACAGAAATAATCAAATTTAGATAAATACAATCTTTCCTGAATTAAATTGAAACACTTGATCTTTTAAGGATCAAATTATGATAATTGCTATCTTTTAAAGGCAAACTAGTAATTTGTTTAAAATTAAGATAAATACAATCTATATTTATTTTATGTTTCATTTTAGTTCTTTATATTTTAAAAATTTCATGTTAGTCATTTACGTTTCAAAGTCTTATTTACTATTATGGATCTTTTTCGTTAGATTTGTTATTCTATATAATAGAGTAGACATGTCATCTTTCAAACATTGACATGGACTATCTGCATGTCTGTTGACTTGATATTAGTGTCTCATGTGTAATTTTTAAAATACCCATAATGCCCTTATGCTTCCTCCCTTAAATAGGCCATTGCACCCACCATAATATCCAGTCAACAATCATGTAAATAGACAATGTCAACAATTAGAGGATGACGTGTCAATGTTAACATTTTTAAAAATTACACGTGTCACTGCTCTCTTACTGTGTATCACGTCCATTACGCCATCCAAGATTCACGCTGCACGTCCTCTGTGCCATAAATGTTTTTACCATTCCATTTTTTTTACCATTGGGACCACCTTTGAAACCATGCCCTAGTGCCTTTATTCCTTCGCACTATCAATCTTTTTGTACCTTCTTTCAAACATTAAAATTCTTCCACAACCTTCTTTTTTTCTCTTCACTATTTCGATGACTTCACCACTGAAGAAGGGTTCTGATGCTATTGTTACCACCATGGTGACCTCTCGGGTTAGAAAAACCTTCATTGATGAGAAGGCAAAACAACGTTATCTTACAGATTTTTGCCATAGGTAGTATTCTGCTCCCGCACCATTGATTTCGGTTGCTTCATCAACGCTAGTATTACAATGTTTCGAATGTTGGAGAAAATCAGTTGGGGGACCATTCTTTGCAATCAACAAACTAGTCTTTCCCAAAATGATAAAGGAATTCTATGTAAATCTCGAGTTTGATGGCGACATTGGGGTCTCTATGACTAAAGGCAAAAAAATCCACATCACTACTGAATTCATTTCTAACATTATTGACTATCTAAATAAAGGAGTGTAACGCTATGTTAGTCATAAGGAATCTTCTTTCGAAGGATACATTCGGGATCGAGCAATTCAGGAGTTGATGGATGATAAATCCGACACTATGGATGTTTCCAAGATGGATGTCACCAACAGGGTACTTCTTTCTGTCCTTACCCAGATGGTCATTCCAAAAGCAAGTAAGACAAATATGCCCACCTACAGTGAAATATTTTTCTGCTAGTGTATTCTTTATCACACTCCCCCTCAATCTGCCATTTATCATTTTCAATCATATGCGTGCTGCTTTGGGAAGTAAGAAAGCATAATTACCTTATGGTTCCGTAATCACTCTTATTGCCAAAAAACAGAATGCCTTTATGGATTGTTACACTGCTGCACCCACTCTCTTCAAAGCATCTATAACAGTAGGCTTTGTAGCAAATGGGTTTTCAATCTTCCAGCAAAGGATGGGTTCGGATTGAGGAACTAGAATCTGATGTGGAACCTGTAAGTTGCAAGGGTAAAAGAAAGGTTGGTTCTTCTTCTAAACACAAAACACTTGCACCCCATAAGTCTACTCATCCCAATTACTCTCGTCAATATGTTCCCCCTACTGATGCCTCTGAATCCTCTGAAACACCCGACAAACTGATCACTTTGATGGTCTTAGAGGACAGTCTGGAAGAATCAAATAACAAGGATCCTGCTAATGCTGAGAAAGAAGATTCCACTAAATATTCGTTCGAGAAGCTTCTCCTATTCTCTATCGCTCTGCTGCTGCTGCTTCTCATGTACTACCTACCTCATCTTTGGCCCCTACTCCTCCTCTTGATTGTCACGCCCCAAATTCGAGCCCATGGTCAGTGCAGACAGTACCTAACCCTACACCGTTGCAAGCCTAGAACCTCCTTAAATTTTTTACTTTCATTATCTCAAGTATTCTTTAGTTTTAAAACAAATCAAAATTTTTATAAGTGTAGATGATTACAAAGTCATCTTCCTTTTTATAACTATACATAAAAGTATAAATAAGTATTCCTTTAATTAAAATATAGGTTTTTATAACTTTACTACATTCACTAGTATTTTCCCTTACAATATGTAATCATATCACACAACAATACATGACCTACCTGATTACAGGGCTTTTCTAGAATTATACGACTTAACATAAACTGAGGTATTATACCTTTACCTTGAATAAAAAGGGTGGTATTATTGGCATTCATGTCATCGAAGTTAAAAAGTCTTCTGTACCTGAAATTGTGAGGGGGTGAGTTCGGTCCACTTGGCTCACGATAAAAACTAGTCCTACCTATCACACACATTCAACTATGCATGCCAAAAGTATATATAATCATTCATGAACATATGAGTACTCATAACATAAATAATTCATGAAGTAAATATGTGTCAAGAGGAAAACATCATGAGAGAGATCATAAATATTTACATGTACCCTGCTCGAAGGCGTCATCCCGCCCGTAGGCAATGTCTCTGCCCAAAGGCGTATCTTGCCCATAGGCTATATCCCTATCCAAAAGCGTATCCTGCCCATAGGTTATATCCCTACTCGTAGGCGTATTCTGTCCGTAGGTTATATCCTCTACCCGTAGGCTATATCTCCACTTGAAGACGTATCCTACCCATAGTATATATCCCCATTCGTAGGCGTATCCTGCCCATAGGCTATATCCTCTACCCGTAGGCTTTATCCCCGCTCGTAGGTGTCAACCTATTTCACTTCTGCCCTCAAAGGGATGCTAAAGTAATTCAACTTTATTTCACCCTGCCCTCAAAGGGACGTCAAACAATTCAAGCTTATTTCACCTCTGTCCTCAAATGAACGTTAAACAATTCAACCTTATTTCACACTCGTCCTCAAAGGAACGTAAAAAATTCAACCTTATTTCACCCCATCCTTAAAGGCATGTAAAAGTTTCTCAAATCTCTGTTTCTTTCAAATACAATTACATGCACAAACAAGAGCATCCAAATGTACATCATGAACTTTAATAAATCTATGTCATTCATAATCATTAACCATTCACATGAATTTCCTTTGCAAGTTCAATCCAACTATATAGAAAATATATTCATCCATTACTTTATTACATCTCTAGGAAACAAAATTCTAAAAATAAATCAAACAAAGCAAGACTAGATCCTTCACCTGGAGTCCAAGCTATATTTCTACACTTTATACTGAAAAAGAGACTTCAAGAACCTCATTGTAAGCCTAGAAATTAAATCAAGCAAGTAACAACACCAATTCAAAACATAAGTTATCAATCATCTAACTTTATTTTATTTTGAGGCTAAATTCGGATCCAAATTTTAGAAAAATTTTGGTATTAATCCATATCTCTAAAAATTATGAAATTTGGTACAAAGCCTTATTAGTATGTTGACATACTAGGATAAAAATTTCAGAATTTAATTCTATCATTTGGTCTCAATAATGACCCTTTTAGTAACTGTAGGTTAAAACTATCTAAATTCTGAATAGGTACAGTGTTATGTGTTTTAGACTTAGTTAACCATGTCCAAACGCCATGAAATTTTATAGATAATTAGTTTCATGTTTTAGCTAAGTGCTATAAAAATTTAGATTAACAAGAGGTCTTTAGCTATTAAACCAAATCAATTTTTGAAACTGCCTAGATTTGTTCTGCACTGAACAAAGTGTTATTCTCATGATTATTTGACCAAGTAAACCAATTTTAATAAGCTTGAAACTTTCCATTTTGAATATGTAGGATGTTAAGAGTAGCTCATAAAAATTTCAAGAATTAAAGATATTATTTGGCCACCCAAACAGATCCAAACACCCAACCTTCCCGAGTTTGTTTCTACAGTGATTAAGGTTCTATTCTTGGGTTAGTTTAACAAGCTAGGCTCTCCTAAAAAATTACAAAACTTTCCAGATCAGATTAATAATATGTTAGGAGCTCCAGATAAAATTTTCATGATTTATGGACATCATTGACCATCCAAACTACAAAGAAACCAGAAGCATAGCAAAATTGTCATGACTTTCCCATAATTTCACCTAGGATTTACTATGCACAAAAATTAGAGAAATTGGGGGATTTTGATGAAACTTACCTTAAATCAAGAGTTTTCCAACATAGAGGAATGTTGTTGGAGGAAGGAACCCACTGGAGACTTGATCGGAAACAAGCTCTTGAAGGATTGGAAGGGAGAGAGAGTTTGATCGAGAGAGAAAATGGAATATATGTGTTTATCTTGAGAGAGAGATTGAGTATGCATGAGACAAGAGAGTGTAGGAAGGAAAGAAAGAAAAGAAAATGTAGTTGGTGAGAGAAAATGAGAGTATGTCATGTGTCTCACTCTCTCAATCAATTCCTCTCTGCTTCCTTTCTCTTTCGGTCTCCCAGACCATTTTTTTTTTCTCCTTTTCTTCTTTTTCCATTTGATGCCATCACGGCAAAGATAGTGAAAGTGGTAGTGGCATACACATTGATGTGATTTGGCTGCCATTAATATTTCATTTGGTTGAAATGTTAGAATACCCTCCCCAAACTTTTTGCTTTTTCAATAAGGTTTATAGTCCAATGGGTAAAATTATATTTATACCTCAAAAATTATTGTCAACTATCTCTTCATGTTTTATCGCCATATATATATATATATATATATATATATATTCATACAACTTTATAAAAGTTTCAAATAAGTCCTTAATAAGAAAATAAAAATATCCACATAATTTAATTTACCAACAAGTTCCTAAAATAACTTTAAATATTCATATAAGTTCTTAGGGTATTACATTGATGTTGTTCCTCCTGAACTCACACCTTTGGCCCCTGTTTCTTTAACATCTACACCTGTGGTTCCTGTCGTTCACGATTCTATACCTCCTGTTGTTACTACTACTGCAAAAACATCTGGTCCTACTTCTATTCATCCTGCCACGAACTTTTCATTGGTGTTAGCTCCACCATTAACAATCTGTACACATTTGTTGCTGACGAAGCTTAGCACATTATTGACCATGTCAACAAAGAAGTGTTGAAAGTTCATGCCGCCTTGATCAGTTGGAGTCCAGTGTTAAACAACTTGCCATCAATGTTGCTCCTATTTTCGTTCCTACACCTACCTCTACTGTTGAACCCGACAAGAATGCTTCCCCTTCTATTGTTTGATTGGCCTGGTTGTGGCCCATTAGGTTTTCTGTCTCTATTTATCTATGTTTTGTATGGCCATAGTGAGATCCCTTAAATGTTTTTGCTATCTTCCCTTTTTGAGTATAATGTCAATAGGGGAGGAATTTTAGGGATCTATTTTGTAATGTCATAATTTTAATTACATTGCACTTATTTATATATTGCATATTTTTGGAAAAAAAATCTCTCACCCCTTGGTCAAGAACAATTTTATAACACATGATATACACACTTGATCTTTTCTGTGAAAGATATTTGTTTCAGGACCCTGAAGACACCCCGACACAAAGTATGAGGGAGTTAAAGCCAAGATATCTGTGCAATGATTGTGGGGGAGTTTTACAGATTGCCATTAATCAAAAGAGGGAGAATGTTGATACAACTTCTTGTAGAACAATTTTTTGATTAATGTTTTAAGGAACTTGATTGTTAGGACCCTGGAAACTTAGAGCATTAAATGCAGTCAAACTAAAGTCAATTAAAGTATGTTTTTAAAGAAGTTAAGTCCAATGTATTCAGAATCATGGTAGAAAATCAGATTGAGAAGATATGAAGTCATAATGCTACTTGAGAAAAGATTCAGGACCTTATTTAAAGCAAATCAATTTCCCTAATTCTGTATTAATTACAAATGCGCTGATTTGAAGATAGCAACTTGTGGCATTGTTCATGCATCTATTTTGGATAGAAAATAAGGAAGATCACGTTCAAATATACGCACATCAGAAGGAGATATATTTAAGTAAAATATTTTCATTTATAGGTCAATCAAGGACCCTGATTGATACTGCAATTAAGTGAGCCTTTCAAATTGAAGATTTGCAACGGCTATTATGAAAGTCTATAAGAAAACATCGAAGTAACCATTCAAACACAGTAAGAGAAAAAGAAAAGTGCATATACTTCTAAGTTGCTTGTGCTTGTGCTGCTGTGCCTTCTAATCATTGTTTTTATGTGAGAGCTTGTTCTAATACTCATATATCCTGTGTGAGGAAGCTCTAGTATACTTAGGTTTTATGAACCATCACTCTTCGTTTATTGTAACTTGTCCCGATAATGGACTGTCTGTTTGTGGGGACATGGAGATTGGACCCTTGTTTATAAGTGTAAAAGTCAAGAGTTAACTCTTTATGGAGGAAAAGGTTACTGGTTTAAAGGTTTGCTAGAGATTCGTGAAGTCTTAGTTGTAAGAATCATAAAAATAGGAACCTACTGATCCAATCTTAAAAGTTGCTAAGTTGCTTAGCATAAAAATGTGTTGTTGATCCTCAAAATTAGTTGGTCTTATACTCGTTATTTATTACCCCCAATAAAACTCTCAATATTGTGTGTTTTGAGGAGTAGATGTAGGAGTATCTTATAGATACATCCAAATCACTATACTTTCTGGTGTGCTCTATTTTCTACATTCTATTATCCTGCATAAAAAAATCTAGTTTTGAACACAAAAATTTTTATAGGATCCTGAAACCCCTTTCAGGCACCAGAATTATTTCAAAGAAAAGAAATTATTTCTAAAAAAATTTTGAAAACTCAATTCACCCCCTCTTGAGTTCACTACTGCATTAATAGCAGCAATAAGGGTGGCTATGTATATGTACATGGAAATTCAATGAACATATATACGTGTACATACCTCATGAATAGAGATGTAATAGTAATAAGGGTGGCCAACGAAAAATGAGATCATGATCGACCTTATGAATGTTGATAATGTTTAATTGTAGTGCAACATTAATTTTAATTTTATCTTGATGTGGGCTGGACTAGTCTAGGCTTATAGTAGTGAGATTAAGCTCACTTACCATGCCGATCACGTATGCTGTTTGGGGCGTGCAACTAAGACTTCAAATTGTTGTGGGGGCGTGATAAGAGATGAGATGGAAACTTGGTTGATGGACTTCTCTAGGAAGCTAGGAAATACTGGAGTCCTGGCTGCGAAATCTGGGGCATCTACTTTGGGATCTATATGGCTCAAAGCTTATTCCTCTTATGATGATAACAATGAAAGCCATTAAGCAAGCACATATAAAAGTTAATCTTTGCATTTTATAGACCCAAAATTTAATCATTATTGGAAGAGTAAATTATTAAATTGACTTTTAATTTCACTATATTCCTAAGGTAATTAACAATAATTAAAAAACTAAGTGCACTCAGAATTCCTTACAATAATACAAATAAAAATAAGCATAAACAGTGTCATAAATTTTAGAAATTTTAAAATAACTTAAATTTAATGTTATGATCTAAAATAAATAATATTGAAATAAAATTTTAAAAAAACTAAATTTGAATTGATTATATTTTTAACAAAAAATATTTTTATCATTGAGGTTGTTTTTGCCCAATAGATTTAGCTGCATTGAAGCGTAAAAAAAAAAAAAACAAAAAAGCCAAAGGAGGAACCTCTCATAAGCATAACTGAGAGGTAGTGGGGCCATCTATCTTGACAGAATATTAGAAAAGTGATTGCCAAGACATGCCTAAAAAGTACTTTTGCCAAAGAAATAAAGATTTAATATCTATAGTATCAGCCAAATTTTAAATAGATTCACATAATTTAAGAATTTTTAGTTGAGTTTTATAATTTAAAATTTTCTTGACAACATATTAGGATGGAGATTTAGCGTTGAGGTCTTAGTTAAAAAAAATTGTAATATGGGGATTTAATTAGTAATTTTAAATTATAAGAACTTAATTAAAAATTCAATGAACTATACGGAACAAAGACAAAATTTTATAAAACTAAATTTAGCCAAATAAAATTAATATTTTGTATCTATTAACAAAAGTCAAGCTTGAAATCTTTCATACTGAAATATCATTTAAACTGTAATTGTTTTATATCCTTTAAAATTTTAGAGGCATAAATAGTTCTAATAAAAATGGCAGCATTCAACAACTGACGTCACAACAAACCGAACTTGGAAATATAATATCAGACAACTTTAAAACGGGGGCAATGCTTTTTAAAAGAAAAGAGCAAATTAAAATCCGGCCCCCAAAATATTACGTTTTCCAATTCAATTTTTAAAAAACTATATTTGTCTTGACTACATCCATTTATTTGTCCAAGTAATTTCTGGTAATGAAAAATATGAGATTGACTAATGATATATTTTGTTATTTACCAACATAAATAGTTATATTTAAATAAATACAATTTTTCTTAAATTAAATTGAGACAATTGATCTTTTAAGTACCAAATTATAATAATTGCTATCTTTTAAAGTCAAACTAGTAATTTGCTTAAAATTAAGATAAATACAATCTATGTTTATTTTATATTTTAGAAGTTTTATATTAGTCATCTACATTTCAAAGTCTTACGTATTATTATGGATCTATTTTATTAGATTTGTTATTCTATGTAATAGAGTAGACACATCATTTTTCAAACATTGATATGAATTTTGTACATGATTATTGACTGAATATTAGTATTTCATGTGTAATTTTTAAAATGCCCATAATACCCTTATGCTTCCTCCCTCAAATAGGCCATTGCACCCACCAGAGTAGAAACATTAATATCCAATCAATAATTATATAAATAGATAATGTTAACAATTAAAGGATAACGTGTCAAGTCTACTATATAGACTAACAATTTTAATAGAAAAAGAATAATTAGATTTTAAAATATAAAAGATTAATATAAAATTTTAAAATATAAAAGACAAAATTAACACTTAAAATAAACATAAAGGGCTAAAATACTGTTGTTGTTAAAAAAAAATAAAAAGGAAACAGCTACGAACCCAACTTGGATCTGAAAACTGTACATTCGATTCTTTTCACTAAAGCAGTCAATGTTGTTTATTCAAGATTTCCTTGCAATTCATTCAACCCTCAGATCTGGGTCAGTACTTTGCACTTGCAGTGATCAGGGTCCCCACAGTGCTGCATTGGGTTGGTGAAATGTGCTAATCCCATTTCTACCCCTACTCATTTTGTAGTAGTACACAATTGTTACGTTTTCAAAATCAAATGAATAATTTTTTTATAAAAAATTTCATAACATAGGCCTAAAAAGTTTATCAGAAAAATTCTATCTTGCAAATAGATAAATGCAATTTATATTTGATATAATATAATCATTTGTTTAATTCAGTCATTTAATTATTAAAATAATTAGAATATATCATTTTATTTTATTTTCATCAAAAATTTAATATCAGACCAAATAATTTATTAATTAAAAAATTTTTTACTAGTCATTACCTAAATCAAAATTGTCACCTAAAAACATTCAACTCAACATATTATTAAATTTAGTGTTAAATTTTGAACAAAAATTAGAGAATATACAAATGTTTTAATGATCAAGGTATTAAATTAAAATAAACGATGTTTTTCTCAAAATGTTACATCTTTTGTATTGGTATTTACTACAATTGGTCCAAAATTGAAACTCTGTATTTCTGACGTAGCTCGAAGTTCTGTTCACCAATGCTCAGCCACCAACCTCATGAATGTGATCCTCACCGCCTCCATGGGTGTGAATATTTATATATATGTATGTGTTTGTGTGTGCATGTATGATGGCTATATTCAGAGCAAAGCATAGGTAACGAAATCGAGGTTTGTTGTGTACAGACCCACATCCTCCGTTCCTCATTCCCGTGAGAAACGATACCCTTCCCTTTCTTTCTTTGTGGGTCCCTTCTTCTCATTCTGATCACAGCAACCTCAAACGACGATCCATCCACTTATTCCAATATCAACGACAACCTTACGAATCCATTCATTTTTTTTTGTTCTGTCGTTTCGTAGCTGCTTCTATCTGTTATATTTCTGGTTGTGGTTTTTGTTTATCTTCTGTCTCTGAGGGTTTCCTCTTAAACTGTTTGATCCGTAATTGCCACTTGCACTTCGTCTTCGTTGTCATCGATTTATGGTTCATATTGGACTTTAGATTTGTGTTCTTTCTGGTTTTTGACGCGCTGTGAAGATTTTGGATTCGTTTGGGTTGTTGTTCTGTTTGAGCTATATCTTGAAATTTGTCAATTTCTATATCTAAATTCGGGCACTAGAATTTTTAATTTGCTGTTGAATTTTTTGGATCTTGTTACTGGGAAGGTGTTTGGATTTGTTGTATTGGGGATTTGGGAGCGGTGGGATTTGTGGTCATTCAATGGGCTGTTTGGATGAGGGGCATTTCAATGTTGAGCTTGAGAATGTTGTGAGTAATGGGTTTGCTCAATTGAGTTTCGAGGAAGAGGCGGACACAGCTGCTATTGAGAATGCTGTAAAAGTTCTTTTGCGGGGTCTGGGGGAAGATATAAACAGGGAAGGCCTCAGAAAAACACCACTTCGTGTTGCCAAGGCCCTTCGTGAAGGAACCAGAGGTAACAACTAAACATCTTAATGGTCTTTAATGATCTGAAACTATCTTATATCAACTGGTACTTTCACTATCGTTGTCTTCAGTTGATGGAATTTCCTTTTTTTTTTTTTAATACTTTCTGTCCTAGTTTACTAAAACTTCTTCCTGGTATAGCTAATTTCTTTTAATTGAATATAATTGATGGATATATGACATGCATGTGCATATGTGCTAGTTGCAAGGCTTTTGCATCCCCTAGCTCGTTATCGGAAACATAAAGGGGTGAGACTTGGGAAATGTTAATACTAGCTAATGCATAAAGAATGCTTCATCAAATTCCTTCTTCTTTATTTGGGAATACAAGTACTTAGGAAGTTAAGACTTAAGATTTCTTTAGTCTTTGCTTGTTCAACTAGACAATTGCATCACTAAATCTGAAGTTTTTGATATTTTGTTGGTTATATAAATTTGGGTTATTTTATGCATTGTTTAGGAAATTCTTATCAATAAGTTGTATACCTTCAAATTGGTTCCGTATCTCCTCAAACTAAATGGAACTTGTTTAATCTTTTATTATCATTGCTCAGTGCCATATTTTGGGGTTTGATATTCGTTGGTTCAATTACATTGCTTTTGTAGTAAAAATTGTTGAGCGTTACTTCATGAATCTAGGTTGTTTCTTGACAGAACTTCAAATTGGTATGGTCTAAGACCATTAGATGAAGCACTCTGGGGGGAAAGAATGAACAGTTCTTGGGAAAATGTTCATCTCAGTACTGCAACTTTGTTGTTTAAATTACCCTATAATATTTACCCTCAATTTCTCGAGTCAATTATTTGGATTACTCTAACTATTAGTTCATCTTCTATCTCATATACAATCAATTAGACATCATTTCTTTATTATGGTCTGCTAGAAGTTCTGTGTACACACTACTACACAGTAGTGGTCTGCATTCTGCATTTGCTTATTATGCAAAGATATCCATCCTGGAGCTAGAAAATAGTTGGTTGTGATTGTATTTCTTAATGTAGGAGGATAACCAAAAAGATATTCATCTCTTCCATATCTAAATCTTGAAACTGCATTAGATACTTCTTTTTTATCCCCTGACGTTAGCTTTTTGTCCATTTGTTTTAAGGAAATATATTTCAGGTCGTATGTAAGGTAGTTTGACTTGTTTTCCTTCTTCAATAATTTAATTTTGATGCTTGATTTGTCCATACGTTATTGAAGTGGGCAACGTCATGTGACATTGTATTGAGTTAAATGTTATCCTATTTTCTTGAAATAGTAGGTTTTTAATTATTAGGATTCCAATCTTCTTTCAGGTTATAGACAAAAGGTGAAGGACATTGTTCAAGGTGCTTTGTTTCCTGAAGCTGGCTTGGATAGTAAAGTTGGTCATGCAGGGGGAGCAGGTGGACTTGTGGTTGTACGAGATCTTGACCTTTTCTCCTATTGTGAGTCTTGCTTGCTTCCATTTCAAGTCAAGTGTCATGTGGGTTATGTCCCTTCTGGCCAAAGAGTTATTGGTTTAAGCAAGCTCTCTCGCGTGACTGATGTATTTGGAAAACGACTCCAAGAGCCTCAGTGTCTGGCTGATGAGGTATGTTCAGCTTTGCATCAGGGGATAAAACCAGCAGGTGTTGCTATTGTACTCCAATGTTCACATATTCATTTTCCAGACATAGAGTCTGTTTTTCTTGATTCAAACAACCAAGGATGGGCAAAGATACTTGTTTCTTCAGGTTCTGGGGTTTTTGAAAACAAAAATGCAGATATATGGGCTGATTTCTTTAGTCTTCTTAAGTTTAGAGGTATTGATAGGGAAAAAATACATTTTAGAGGATCATCTGATCAGTGCTGGTGTCCTTCTCAGTCTTCCCTTTCTGCTAAAACTTCCTCCAAAATTGAAGCAGTCAACCCTGAAATGGTCACTGCAGTAGCCTCGATTCTCAAATCTTTGGGAGAAGATCCGTTAAGGAAGGAGCTTGTAGGGACTCCAAGTCGATTTGTGAAATGGCTGATGAACTTCCAAAACAGTAACCTGGAGATGAGGCTGAATGGTTTCCTTTGCAATGGGATCAATTCTTCAAACACCAATGGGGCTGTTAACTTGAATGACAAACATATATGCTCTGAACTCAACTTGCCCTTTTGGTCTCAATGTGAGCATCATTTACTTCCATTTCACGGTGTTGTTCATATCGGGTATCTCGTCTCAGACGGATTTAACCCCATTGGAAAATCCCTTTTGCAGTCAATAGTGCATTTTTATGGCTTCAAGCTTCAAGTTCAGGAAAGACTTACTCGACAGATAGCAGAAACCATTTCACCACTGTTAGGTGGAGATGTAATAGTAGTTGTAGAGGCAAGCCACACATGTATGATTTCTAGGGGAATCGAGAAGTTTGGAAGTAGCACTGCTACCATTGCCGAATTAGGACGGTTTTCAACTGACACTGCTGCTAGGGCAATATTTTTGCAGGGTATTCCAAGTGCTACTATATCTCCTGGATGGCAATGATTGTTGTTTTGATCTCACTTGGAATAACTTGGCGTTAGTTCTAAAAATTCTTAGATCTTTCTGGTTTACAAAATATAAGTGGAACAAGTCAATTACAGGGAGACTTGTAACGATGTTAGATATCTGAGTGGAACTTACCACTTCTGACATATTTACGCTTCTCTTTATAATTGATTTGGTCTAAACATTTTGTAGATCAGATCTATTTAAGAATCTGTTGTAGTAGTTCAACTCATTCTTTGCAGTTTTGAAGGTATAACTGGCAGCAACTCAACGGCCTAGATATGGATAAATTCAAAGAGATCTTTTCATGGATAACCTGCTGAAAAATCAGAAGTTGCTCGGATTTTGTTGTGGTGCCAGAGATTTACAGGCAACAATTGTTTGATGATTAATAGTTTGATCTTCATTTTCTTCCCCTTTTGTGGTCTTTTTTATACTTTTTTCTTTGATGAGTGATTACTATATCATAAATCACTTAAAAGTAGGATCTAAGGGACATGTCCCTTTTTCCATGTTTGGTTATTGCCAGCAGAATCCTAGAAATGTCCTTGATATTAGCCTACCCCTTAGTTGTTCCTTAATGTTAATTTCAACGATTGTTTTTGCATCTTTATTTTTTCATCAATGAAACACGGATATTTTAAATAGATAATGTCATGTTATTATATTTCACAGTGGATGCTATAAACATTTTTCTTTGTTTTTCATCATGGGACAGAAAAATAGAGAATGAATTTGAGCTTTTTTTTTTTGTTTCTCAGAAACACAATGGACAACAATTTTCTATGAATAAGGTTTTCAAAATTCATCCAAATATTTGATCAAACGTTAAATTACTTTTATGTTACAATGCTTTTTAAACAAATTTTTTGAAAAGAATAAAGAAAATTTACAATCAGCCAAATTTATATTTTTTGTCAAATTAAATCTATTCAAGAAATTTTTTTTTAAAACAAATTGAAGAAAGAAAAATGCCACTCCATTCAGACAAGCACAAACTGTACGAGCAGAGCTCCTTTGGCACGGTGCTTATTGCCCGTGAGCCGTTGGATAGGGTGGGTCCCCCACAGACAGATGGGGTTTATTCCAATCCAACGGTTCATGGGCAACAAGCAAAGGATCTCCTCTGAAGTTGTACAAGCAAGGTGAGATTAGAGTGGAAGATTTGAGTTTGATTTTTATGTTCAAAACAAAAGACAATTTGAGTTCAACAATTTAGGAATTAAATTATAATTTTATATATATATAAAAAAAAAAAGAACTACAGATCAAATGAATGTGACCATAGTGCTAGTACCTAAAAATTTATGCACAAAGATTCTCATCTCCACATGACCATATGGGAGAGGATGCTTAACAAATCCCTATTTCTGAGATTATGCTCATGGTGTATACCCAGCCAATTAAATTAGAGAAAATTATACTTTATGTCCTTAATATTTATACAAATTTTATTTTATGTTCTTAAATTTTTTTTTAGGTCAAATATATCTCACATTTTTAAAAAGTTTGCAAATATCTCTTTTTTTTTATAACTCCGTCAATTCTATTAACGGAAAATGCTGACTAGCTTGTGATGTGGAAAATTTCAGCTTCCACATCAAATTTCACGTGGACCTCGACCTTTGAAATTCCCCAAATGTCCATTTTCCCTTTAGCCTTCAGATGGAGACAAATTAGGTTAGAAAACTTTGAAAAAATATTTGAAGGAGCGAGAACGACGTCATCTTCTCTTCTGCAACTGTGGTTGACTGGCGGAAGACTTCATCGACAGCGAGTGTGACGAGAATGGCGGCATAGGAAGATGATACTTCCGCATTGGCATAGAGGTAATTTTCTTCTTCATTTTTGCAAAATACGATTCATGCCCTAATTTTGAAATAAATTTTTGATTTTGTTCTCCTTTGATTTGTACCCTAACTTCGAATGTTGAATGATTTTGTTACCCTAATGTTTGATTTGTGCCTTGATTTTGATTGTTGCCCTAATTTTTTCTACCTCATAACCCGTATTTTGATTTTATGCCATACTCTATTTATTTCTTCGTCTCTCTTACTCTATGGATATCCCTAACGTTGCTATGAAATAAACAATATCTGGAATGATGCATGATAATGTTGGGAATGATATGTTAATGTGTTTGTTTTGTGGTTACCTTTGCGCCATTCTTGCATTTATCTCTATTGAGATTATGCTCTGTACGACATCCTTAAACATTGCATTTGATTCAGAATTTCCGTGGAGATTACAGAATGAAAAATCAGTTACAATGTACCCTTAAGAATTTTCAAAGCATAATAAATGTAATCCACCCTCCCACCCTCCTTGCAGTACCAAGTGGTCTTAGTGTCAGAGTGGAATCTTACATGTAAAGTAGTTTGCCTAATAATTAATGGAAAAACATATTAAAAAATAGATTAAATTATTGTTTTCTGGTTTCCAATCCTATTAAGATGTGTGATTAGTCAAAGATTTGTTGTTGTTTTTAATTAAAGATTTGTTGATGAAGTATACCTTAATTTATGTCCCTTTATTGGGTGTTTTTTATTTCAATTCTCGATAAAGTTATTTGCTGTGGAAGTACACTATGGTGGCAAGCTCAATGGAGGAGCATATGTTGGCAGTAAAGTTGACTCATGGAACTCATGTGATTCTAATAAATGGAGTTATTTCAAGATTCTTGATTTGATTAAAGAAGACTATGGATATGCTGAAGTTGAGTCAATGTGGTGTAAGGCTCCGAGAGATTCAATAGAGGAAGGTTTAAAGATACTGAAAGATGATAACAGAGCATTGGAAATGGTGGACATTGTGAATAAAGAGGGCATAGTATATTTGTACATCATTAACAAGTTTGAGGGGCCCATAAATGTCAGTTGACCCATTCAGGATCTAGTCTCAATGTCACATACACATGCTTCCCCTTATTCTAACAAGGAAAGTAGAAGGAAAGAAAAGGTATAACATTGTTGTAATTTTTATATTAGATATACAGTTACTTTTTTATGGATGTAAATGTAACTTTTAAATTGTATGTGTACCATTTAAATTTTAAATGTATATTTTACATTTGTTTGTGTTGCTACTTTGACAATTTTGAATTGTATACTTGAAGAATTTCCTTTTAGTTTACCATAAGTTTTGACTTGAATAAACATTTGTATGTGTACCTACTGTTGTGATAGGACCTTTTATTTTCGTTTACATGCTAAATGTGATATGAGAAAGAAACAAAAGATTAAATGTGAAAGGAAAATGAAGTAAAATAAATGCAACATTTAATACATATATACATTATATATATCTATTAAATAAAGACTTAGACATTATATATATCCATTAAATAAAGACTTATAGTCCCTTTTTAGGTAATCATTATTTTAATTGTTACATTTCTTTGTTTGTTAATTTGTAGGACAAGCAACACATTGGTAGGGACGATGGTGAGGCAAGTGGTGATGAGTCTGAGGAGGATAGTGCACTGAAGGTGAGATTCATGGATAGTGAAGATGAAGATAAAGATTTTTTTGATGGGTTGTTTGGTGTAGAGCAGATGGAGATGTATCTGACTAGTAGTAACAAGGTCCACACATAGACTTCAAAACCATTTAGTTGTGATCTAGTGAGCCCAACAATAACGTCATCAACTGTAAGGGGCCTTATGATGATGAAGAATATGAGACTGAGTCCTTACATAGCATTGATAGTGAAGATGAGGAAGGACTTATTGAAGGTCCAAATTTCCCACTTCATAAGCTTCTGAGGGACATGTTTGAGTATAAGTGGGAGCTCAGCACAATTTACCTGACTCAGGAGGATTTCCAAGAAGCCGTGATGATGTATGCTGTAGATGCAAGGAGGAATTTGTACTACGACAAACTTGACTTGGTCAGGGCAAAGGTGAGGTGTAGGGGTGACTGCCCTTGGGAGGTATATGCTGCTAGATTAACGAATGAGGATACTTGGTAGATGTGGACAACTAAGAACAAGCACACTTGCACAAGATGCTTTAAGGTGCGCTTGATGAGCTCAAGTGGCTTGGGAGGAGAATAGAAAATAAATTGAAAGACAACTCGAAATTAAGGCTTAAATGAAATCATGAGAAAGACCTAGGAGAAATGGAACATGGGCATTTCAACTACTAAAGCTAGTAGGGCTAGAAGGGAAGTAGTCAGTGACTCTTTCAAAGAGCAATTTATAAGGCTCTAGGACTACTTTGAAGAGTTAAGACGATCAAGCCCCAGCTCTACAGTGAAGATGCAAGTAAATAGACCACTGGGGTTTGAGAATGACACGCCAAGTGCTAGTAGCGATCCCACTTTAATGATACCAAAGTTTGGGAGGTTGTACATGTGCTTAGATGCATGTTGGAGGAGCTTTCTACTATGTTGGCCCCTAGTTGCTCTTGATGGGTGCTTCATAAAGACAATATATAGAGGGAAAATTTTGATAGCAATTGGCATTAATCCCGACAACCAACTTTTGCCAATAGCTTTTACCGTTGTGGAAGCCGAGATAATAGAGACTTGGATGTGGTTCTTAAAGCTGTTGACGGAGAACATTTGGATATATAATAGCCGATTCGTGACTTTCATTTCAGACCAGCAGAAGGTTACTTTCTTACCTTTGCTCATGTATTTACTGCTTTTGGACATTTTCATATATGTTACTGAAGTTTTTGAAAATTTCATATATGTCCTTTAAGTTACATGAATTTTCATATATATCCTTTAACTTTCTAAAATTATTACACCAGTGTCCTATTATTTTGCTACTATACTATCATTTCCTTTCATGCATGGCTATTGTTTTTTGCATAGCCACTGGTTTGTGCTTGGCTACTGTTGTGTTCATTTCCTTTCCTTTCCTTTCATTCATGCATGTTTTATTTAGAATTGCATGTGGTGCTACTATTGTGTGTTTCATTCAACATAATTATTTTGGGTTTTTTCTTTGTTCTTATAAAACTCATCCTCCACCTTAACATTTAATGTTCTTTATTCTTATGGACAAGGATAGGATGTTGCACTTGATACGGTGATACCCAGAGTAGACCGGAGATTTTGTCTACGTCATCTATACAACAACTTTAGAAAAAGGTTTATAGGAGTCCAACTAAAGAAGCTAGTATGGAAAGCCACAAGGGAAACTTATCCCCAGACATGGAAGAAAGCAATGCTTGAAATGAAGTCTTATAACGAGAAAGCCTATTTGCATTTGATTGCAATTTCTCCGAGGCACTAGAGTAAGGCGCTCTTTAAGACAGACTCGAAGTGTGACGTGCTCCTGAATAATTTCTATGAGAGCTTCAAGGTTGTCATTCTCAATGCTAGGGAGAAGTCCATTGTGTCAATGTTAGAGAAAATCAGGTCATGGGTGATGCAAAAGTGGGCTAAGAATTGGAAGAATGTTGAAAAACTTCCTGATGGAGAGATGCTCCCAAAAATAAGAGCAATGCTTGAGTTAAATTACAAGGATAGCGGTAAGTGCTTGCCAAGGTGGGCTAGGCAAAAAAAGTATGAGGTTATGGGTCCTTCAAAAAAGTTTGTGGTAGACCTTGACACCAAGAATTGTACGTGTAGGCACTAGACAATTACTGGTATTCCTTGTCCCCATGCCATTAGTTGCATCAACAACATGGGTGAGGCTTGAAGACTTCATTCTATCATACTTCAGTAAGGAGTAATACCAGGCATGCTTCCAATACATGATCCACCTGATTAATGGCCCAAATATGTGGCAATCTACCTCGTATGATGATGTCCTCCCTTCTCTATATAGGAAGCCCATCAGACATCCAAAGAAGAGAAAAAGAAATGATACTGAATAAGAGTCTCAGAACACAAGACGAATGTCTCGTAGGGGGTGTGCCCAACAATGTGGCAATTGTGGAACCATTGGGCATACCAAGAGGGCTTGTAAATTGTCAGGACCATAACCATTCGCTTCTTCTGTGCGAGTACCAGCTTCTTTATATATATTTAAAGTCTAAATGACTGTTTGCAATGTTTCATCTTGTCATTACATCTCACTTTAATTGCTCTTATTGAATTACAGTGACCACGAAGGCAAAAGATGGAAATAAGACGTTCAAGGACTCGAGTATATCCACCTCAAACTCCATTCATGGTAATTGTGACTTTTACCTCATACAGGCTATCTTACTTTATGTTCAATGGTTGACTTAATTGATGTTCCATGGTTGCAAATTGTTATACTGCAGCAAGTACCTTGACAAAATCCAGTTCAGAGGCGTAGCTCATAGCCAACCACATTAACTGCTCATCTTCCAACTATAGCTCCAACTGTCTCACAGCCATAAACTCCATCCCATACTCAACCACGGGCATACTTCTAACTTAATTGTAAATGAATACTTGGTTAATTTAGTTGACAAAATTATCCCTTAGTTATTTTGTGTATATATATATATATATATATATAAATGTAGACCTAACAGCCACAATAGAGTGATTCACTGAGCACCAAAACTAAGTACCAGACTAGGGCAAAAAGGAATCTGAATAGAAGAACAAGGATGAAAGGTGGTGCATCAAGCCAACCCTCATAGCACAGTGCTTCGTGACTTTTAGACTAGAGATCATTGTTAGGCCATTATTTTGAACTTATGTCGTTGGCCATTATTTTGTATTATTTTGGGCATTCTTTTGTATTTATGTTGCTAGCCATTATTTTGGATCTATGTTGCTGGACATTTTTTGGTTATGTGTAAGTGTAAGATGAATACATTGTACGTATACTTATTTTGTTGGTTAATACGGATGAATCATATGGCCAATTCTCCCTATTTACATGTCAATAAATTGTTTCAAATCAAAATTTATGACAAGGTGATAGGTTTGAATAATTGGAAATCGTGAGAGTACCACGTCATTTATGTTTAAGGAATTTTCAAATATATCCCTTATGTTTATGAAATTTTCATATATGTCCTTTAAGTTTATTCCAATGTTCAAAGATACACTTTAAGTTTAATAAATCGTCAAATATGTCCTTCAAGATTTATAAAACTTTACATTAATGTCCTTCGAGTGTTTTGTAACATTATTTTTTCCATGTCTATTGATATGGTTTGTAGCATTATGATTTATCAAGCATATTTTATTTTACTTAATTTAAGATTCAAGATTCACCTTTGTTCTTTTTTACTTAAAAAAATACAAAACATCCGATATTTGATTCAAATGGAATTAATCATATATGAATCATGTTAAGTAAATTAAATGGCTAAGATAAAATGTTGAAGATACACAATACCATTCATCAAGTTAATAACAAATGTTCCCACATAATTCATAATTTATCATTACAACACATAATACATTATTACAACAGATATAGTTCATTGGAATGAACTTAGTTTTCTTACATATCTTACAACACAATCCATCCGCTTACTCATTCATTTTAGAAAGCATACATTCACAATCAAAGACAAAATCAAAAGTAAGATAAACAACGTCTTTATTCTCCTTTCTTCCTTCAATTCATCTTCAAGCTTCCTCATCTTCTTCCAAAGATGATACATGGCCAATGTATCCTCTTCAATCAACGGATCTGACCATACAAAAAAATCACAGCCTCTTTTATCCTGTTTATTTAGCATCAATATGGTAAAACTTGTACAATAAACATCAAGTAAAAGTAATAAAATTTATTCTTTAATTTCCTTCATATCATACAACATAATTTTTACATCCCCAAAACTTCCCAGATTTTTTGGTGTGCGTGTAGTAGCCAATCGGGCATATTCGCTGCAATCACAAATGAACCTTCCCTTCTTACCACTATAACTAAAAGCTTGGGATGCCATTGATGCTAAATTCCACAGAAATGCTAAGTCAAATTGAAATTAAGGCTCACATTGAAAATAAAGATTGAGGTTAACACTAAAATCAAAAGATGAATACTCAAAGGGCCTATCTTGCTTGAACATGCATGATGTGCTTATGAAGTAATTATTGGCTTTAACAAAGGTAGTGAAGTCTCTTTGTCAAATTGAAGCATATAGACCTAAAATTCCTTCATTATATTGTATTACAAGCTGAAACAATAATGTTTTAAAACCTCTAAACATTGAAGCAAAATATTGGAAAAACCATTACAATAGGATATACTTACTGGCATTGTGAGAACAACCATTAACCAGCCATCAGTCTTAGAATAACATTGTTATAACAACCAATCAATAACATAGAACAAGCACTTTGAGATTTAAGTTGATTTGTTGACTATTTCTTGTGAAATTTGTTTTCATTGTAATAAAAAAGTTGCACTTCACAAGAATCTTTTCAGTTTAGGTGGTACAATGGTACTCATTTCTTCTCTTGCCAAAATACTTCAACTTAGGGTTCCAATTCGAGCTAGGGTTCGAAATAAATTTACAGCCTAAATCTTCTTTGCAAAATAGAAAAAGGACAGGGAGATGGAAGAAAGAAATCACTGGTGCTATCTACCTATGCTACCATCCTTATCACCCTTGTCGCTAATGAAGAAGTAGTCCAGTAGTGAACAATGCTTTGCAAGAGAGAAGACGATGTCGTTCTCGCTCCTTAGGATGATTTTTTTCAAAGTTTTCTAACCTAATTTGTCTCCATCTGAAGTTTAAAGGGAAAAAGGGTATTTGGGGAATTTCAAAGGTCGAGGTCCACGTGGAATCTGAGGTGGATGTTGAAATTTGCCACGTCACAAGCCTAGTCAGCATTTTTTTGTTAACAAAGTTGATAGAGTTACAAAAAAGGGTACATTTGCAAACTTTTTAAAGATGTGAGATATATTTGACGAAAAAAAAAGTTTAGGGACATGAATAAAAATTTCTATAAACGTTAGGGACATGAAGTATACTTTTCTCATTAAATTATTATTACTATCAAAGGGTTTATTTTTAAAGATTAAGAAGTATGATTTTCAATACATATTTCATTATTAAAATTTTGCATTTAAATTTAAAAATAAATAACTAAGATTGTTTATATTTTTAATATTCATAAGTATTAAACATATATCAATAGAATATATATTCAAAGTAAATAAACACTTAAAAAATTAAAAAAAAAACACAATAAATTAAAATTTGAAAGAATTAGATTCAAGCTCTAAATTTAATTAAACGTCCTTTAAATTAATTTAATAATTATTAATTTGTAAGTATTAAAAAAAAGATAAAGTTAGAAAATGATGGGGCTTCAAAGTTCAAACTTCAAAAAAGTTCCATACTAGGAAATGAAGTGGACCCATTAAATTTAGAATTAGTATCATTTTCAATACTCTAAAAGTATTAGACTCACTTAAACTGTTTAATTGAAGTCATAGACGGTTCATATCACATTTACCCAATAAATAGTTTATTTATCTAGTTTTTTATTTAAAATTTTTTTTATTTTTTACTTAATTTAAGATCATATTTAACTTTATTTAAGTCTCTTGTTTTAAAATACATTTTACTTTGAATTTAAATCAACCTCTATAAACTTATAAATTTATTTAATTTATTCTCGTTCAGTCATTTGAGATATTAGAAAAAAAATATTAAAATATTAAATATGATCTCAATCCTAAAAATTGCGCCTATAATTACGTTATCTCATTACGAGGCCACTTGTACCCTCCCAAGGCACACATAATCCAATTTCTGACCACATTTGACAAAAGAGTCTATCACCAAATTATGGCCTTTCAAGTCTCAATCATGCGCTCATTTTCACTCAATTGTAAGAGCAACGTTTATCATTTTCATTTCTGGATTTGGTTTCTCCCAATAAGAAAATTAATTTCTTGTATGTCTATTAATGAAATAGAGTATTCAAGAAGAATTGGATATTTAGTCTTTAAAAATCTTTTTAGCTATCGTTTTGGAGAACTTCTTTCAGTTAATTGTACAATGGGTATTCTAGTAAATGAGGTAAAGTTTTAGAGAAAAACTTCTCAACTTTTCTTCAAGTAAAGTATCTTGGCAAAGGAAATAAAATCTTAGAGAAAACTTTTTAACTTCACCTTAAGATAAAAACACTTAAAAGACAAAAAGAGTAACTTAGAAGAAGAATGCCACGATATATAAAAGGTCTAAATACTTCTACGGAGAAGTCTTGTGCTTTTTTGCTCAAATACATAACAAGAGAACTTTAACAATCACAAAAAATATAGTATAATGGCAACCTCAATTCTTGAGGATCAACATTTTACTTTTACACTAATATAGCATCCCACTATATTTTCTCAAGATCTTAACAAATTTATCACCAATAGACTCTCTTAGTCCTTATAACCTCTTCACCTAAGAGAATTAGTTGCAATGACTTTTAAACCTATCAAACCCTTAGGATTTTTACATAGTTTTCTAGAAACTTACACTACCAGTCTTCTTACCAAGATCCTTTAATCACATATTCAAGAAGATATTTCACAACTCATTAATAGCAAACACAGTGGAGAGCAAAACTCACTCAGAACAAGAAATACACAATAAAATCTGTCTCACAAGTTGAAGCACGAACTCTCAAGATCTGGCTATATTTTTTCCAAACAACAGAATGAAATTCTGCTTTTGCTAACATTAATATTGTGTTTTCTATTTGCTTCTTTCTACAATTTGTATATTATAGAGGAAATAGGAGATCTGCTGTTGGTTGATTTGAACAAATGAGGGCTCTTGATTTTTGTCCTATGGTTTAATCTTTGGTCAATTGTTATTCTACGTTTTCTGAAGGAACAGCCTGCAGAGCATGCTACCCTGTATACTTTATTCTTAAAATACGTTGTTTTTTTCTACCAAAGTAAAAGAGGCAAGAGAAAAAGTAGCACAAGAATATCCTAATTTCACGCTATGACATGTGCAGTGCAATTATGGGGCAAATGTTTTTGAAACACGTTGGGCCAAAGGGAAATAATAGTAAATAATTGGTTAAATTATAATTTTATTTCTTGTAATTTTACTATAATTATAAATTGGTCCCTATACTTTATTTTATATAAAATAGTTCTTATAGTTTCTTTATTTATATAAGTTAGTTTATATTATTAGTATGATTAACTTTACTATTAAAATGATCCTACATGACAGCTGATTTGTACATTTGTGAAAATGTCAAATATGCATGTTCAATCATTAATTTCTATATAGTTTTTAGTCTTTATGTTAACAAAATTCTCAATTTTCCCTTAATTTTCATACTAATGCTAGGTCAAAAAATTAGGAATTAAGGACAAAATGAGAATTTTGTTAACATGAAAACTGAGTTATATAAAAATTAATGACAGGGCATGCTTAACATTTTTATTAATGTATACATTAACTGTCATGTAAGACCATTTTAACAGTAAAGTTAACTATACTGATGACATGGACTAATTTATATAGATAGGAAAACTATAGGGATCATTTTACATGGAAACAAAATATAAGGACCAATTAATAATTTTGGTAAAATTATAAGTATCAAAATTACAATTTAACCTAAATAATTTTTTAGGCCTTTGAAGAAAATAAGTCCGAAATTACTAGGAGCACAAAACTTGAGCTTCGGTCAAACATATGAATACTCAGGCCCAAAACATAAACACATAGACCCAATATTTGAAATCCAACTTCTTGCAGCATGATTGTCTTTTTTAATCACATGGTTTTCCTTAATCTAAAAAAAATGATTGAATTAATTTATTTTTTTATAAAAATCCTTGCACTAACAATTTCTTTTTTTATTTTCTAACCTCTATTACTGTGGTTAGGCTTCACTTTGTTTATTTTTGTTTAATATAATCAACTGTACTTGACCTTTATGTCGTCATACACAACAGGAACATAAGTGAAAATTTTTTACTTGTGTCTCTATGATAGAGACATAAATAAAAGTGTAAAATATAAAATGTAGCATGTGCATGTAATAAAATGAATAGATTTAAGATTCAGACCAACTAGAACCATTAAATGGATGAACTAGCCACTCGGTTATCAATGTGAGCCGGGTCTTATACTCTTACGTAGGATTGTTTATCCAATAGACTCAAATCGAACCATTTTGACTTGATGATTGAACTGTTAAACCAAAACCCAGGGCAATGGTAGTGGATTAGGTTTTTTCTTTTTTATTTTCATTTTATTTTCAATGAAAAGTTTTATTATTAATTCTCAATAGACGTCTATATATTTTAAGAAAAATGAGTTTTACCAAGCGTATTAAATGCATATGAGATGATATATGAAAGGGGCTGTGTTTGGGAGGGAAAAAAAACTAATATATAGTTTATTTGACTAGCTTATAAGCTTTTTAGAATTGTTTGATAAATAAATTTATTTTACTAGCTTATACTTTATTCTGAAACGTTATTTTGAGTAACTTATAATTTATAGATTTTATATTTTTTTTATCATTGTTATTTTATGAAAATTTCTATTATACCCTTATATTTCATATACGTGCCCCAAATCCTCAAATCTATTCCACTTTCATCTTGTCTTCTCTGTCATCTGCTCTGTCGTCATTCATCCTTCTTTGTCCTCTACTTCGTCATCTCTGTCCTTTTCTGTCCTCTGCTTCATCATTGTTCGTCCTTCTCTGTCCTCTGCTCTTTGTCATCCGTCCTTTTCTGTCCTTTGCTCTGTCATCATCCGTCCTTCTCTGTCTTATATTTCGTTGCTGAAAGTTTTCAAGGGCGACTTTTGTCATCACCAAAAAGTTGCTATGAAACCTACAATTAGTGGCGACTATTGTCATTACTGAAAACATAATTTTCGTCACATACAATTAGTTGTAAAAAATAAGGGTCATCACTTAAAGACACTTTTAGTGGTGACTTTTGTTGTCATCGAAAATAGCTTTCAGTGGTGACTTTACTATTGTCACTAAAAGTGTCTTTTGGAGGCCACTAAAAGTGTAAATTTTTCAAAAAAAAAAATATAAAGTTCAAATTCTTCGTTTATAATTGTAAATATTATTTAATAAGTAATTAAAGGATTAATATAAATAATTTCATCACTTAAATCTGAAATTCTACAGTACAATATGTTTTCGAACAAAACAAGATATCTTGCCAGAACTCAATAGCACCATATTACATTCGAAGAAGTTTAAAAATTATATACTCCTAATTCCTAACATCAAAATCTTAAATATGACATACTAATGCCAAAAAGAAAATTTTATAAGCCAAGTTAGCACTAATATATCAACTAGCAAAAGACCATAAAATCTACTTGGAATACCAGACCAATGCTCTCCCTTTGGTCATTGAAGGCTGAACCTTGAAATCATGTCTCCTCCAGTCAACTCCCTATATCATTTTTGCAAGTGTGTTTGCTATCTAGAACAATACAATAACAAAAAGTCGAATAATAAAGTAGAAAGGGCTGAGAAGATTGCATTACATTCAAACAAAAACTGTTGAAATTTGCCAAAGCCAAAAAAATAATGAAATAATTAACTTCTTGATCACTAAGGAATTACCTATATACCTTTGAAGATGAAATCCATTTGTTGCAGAGATAAATCATTAAAAATTCAAACATAAAAGAATTGTAAAATAATAAAATAATAAATAGTGCTATAAAGGGATTTCAGCTGAATATGTTATTATTTCTAAAAGAGAGATTTTGTTTTTTATGCACGTAAGAGGACTTCAAACACCTTCAATCAATTAAATATTCTTGATTTACTTCATTTTAATATATGGGAATTTTCATGTTATTTGAAAACTAAAGGGTAAACCTTATAGTAATGGGAAAAGTCGTTATTGTGCTAGTCACAAGCTCAGGTAGCGGATTATGACAAAGATGTTATCAAAGACAGGTTAATTAGGTTCTTATAGACTACAGAGCAAGACATCTTTTGTGTGACCTTCCTTATTGTCGTGAACCGAGGCATGAACACAGGACGGGGATCCATTGAAGGCCCTATAGAGTTCTGAGTGTCTTTCTTTCGTGTCATAATCCTCAATAGTAGCTGTATAGGATTTTCTCTATCTTGAGCTGTGTGCTCGTAGAATAAAGATATTGTCGCCTCCGACGAAATGTGAAGGGCTGTTGAATGTGGGTTAAAGACCTATAATGCATAACGAGAGTTGAACCTTTAAGGGGGAAGTCCCTAAGAGGACTTGCGTAAACCATTTCAGAGCCTTAGTGGCAAACCACCAGTAGATGATTTAGTGGTTGTTGAAATTCAGGGATGAAATTTCTTTTAGGAGGAAGTAATGTAATACCCCAAGTATTATAATGTTGTAAGAAATTGTGAATTTGGACATACGAAATTTTTTTTTTGGTTAATAGATGGATATCCATAAGTATTTTTGCCATATTTGTTCATTTGCTTGCCATATGCGTTGTTTGAAAGAAAATTAAGCATAAACAAGATCTAAACATTCCAGAATTATAGAACTCAAAATGCGAAAAATACTCAAATGTAATTCTGTTGTTTATCATTTTTTGATAAGCAATAATAACACATAACAATCAGAAAATAAGAGTATACATTGATCCGTCATAATTTGGAGCTCAAATCACAGGAAGGCTCTTCTAGGAGAGTATAAGTGTGACTCTCTCACTATTTTGGTTTGATAAAAGAGACAAATGACAAACTGTTGACCCTAAGGCTATATGCCATAAGTTTTGATGATGACAAATTGTAATATCCCAAGAATTTTTATGAATATTTAAAGTCTGATTTGAAGTTTAGTGAAAAATTTAATTATGTGGAAAATTTTCTTTTTGAATTAGTGAAGAAAATGTGGAAATAGAAATTTTTATTTTTAATTTAGGAAATTTTTACAAATTCTCAAGGACATGTGGGGAAGAGAAAGGCATGGCGCCCAGGCGCCAGGTGTGTCGGAAAACCTTAGCTCATTTTCAATCGGCCATAACTTCTTCATACGGACTCCGTTTTGGGCAAACTTTATATCGTTGGAAAGTTCTTTGAGTCTAGTTTCCAATGGTATAAGTTTCATTTAGATATTCATTACCGATTAGGAGTTATGACTTAAGATATGAGTAAAGGTCGAGAGTAGTGGTAGGAAATTTCTCTATTTCGTAACCCTAATGTTTTTGTCTGGTTACAATAGGAATGGTCAAGGTGCAAAGTGGGAGTGCCGAGAGCGTGAAATCCAGGTGAGTGGGTTAATACTTGCTATGATTAAATATCTGTTATTGACTTTTTGCATCATAGTGGAAATATGTTGTATATCCAAGTTTGAAGAGGATGATGTGGAACGATGAGGCATAAACAATTGTGGAACGTGTCTGGTAATGTATATAATTATATTTTCTTATTTTCCCATGAATGGAGGTTATATAATGGATTGTGAATGGCATGTGAACTGAGTTGAATAATTGTTCTATATTATGGGTTATGTTGTATACATGCTATGTTGCTGGAACCACATTTATTATGTTGTGGCTTGAATTGTAAATGACTGAGTTGTGTATGTGGCTCAAGATTATGATTGAGGATGTTTTTATATATGATTGTGATTGTGTTTGACTGGAAAGGAAAGGCATGGTGGTGCACCCCATGGAGAAATTTATGTGAAGTTATAAGGGTGGAGATTATAAATGGAGCGATAAGGGTGGATGCGGCAGGGGCCGCGGGCAACGATCCAGAGGTATTCTGGACGACCCGGTTGGTACGGGAAATTTGTGTGAAATTTGATTTCACCGATTGTTGTTGTGAACTTTTGAATTATGTTGAAATGTATTTGATTTATTTGGATATTGTCGTGAAGTACTACGAATAATATCATATCATATGATGATCGATTTACGTATGATTGCTGCATGTTATCATTATGATGTATGATATTTTTTTGTCATAATGTTGTGTTATCTACTCACTGGGCACGTGGTTTGCTCATACCCCTCTTATTGATATTTTTTTTCAGAGTTGACAGCTGAAGGTAAATATCGGAACAAGGAATTATGGATCCTTAGTCCATGATTACCTTTTCATTTGTTCAGGATAAAGGTATAATAGTTAAGTTTTATTCTAAGTTGTATAAATCTAGAAATCTCTGTAATCGGGTAGGTTCATTCACTGATGTAATGTGAGTAATTGTAGTATGTATAAAGAACTCGTTTTGGTTGCATGAAAAAGAATTGTATGATTTTTAAGAGAAAGATAGGCTTACGGAGGTGAAATGAAATTCACTTTCCGTGCCGGTCACGTGCTCAAATTTTGGGACGTGACAAGTTGGTATCAGAGCTTTGGGATTAGGTCTCCTACCGATTACAGAGTAAGGTAACCTTAGTGGGATCTCCTCTATCGTGGTGAACCCGGGCACGACTATAGAGAGATGGCTCCACTGAAGGTCCTGTAGGATGTTTTCATTTCCTTTTCCTCCAAGACTTGTCTTTTCTTATGAATTATGTTTTTAGTTTTAGTTTTAGAGAGTTATGGCTATACTTTTGAACTCGGTAAGGGAAAGGTTATTATTTGTTTTGATTCCGTTGCTGTCGGATCAAATTGTATGTATGGGGCTTTATATGTTAAATTCATGATTGATTTTGTGTGACTGATTTATTTTATCTTTCTTAATTTTATTATTACTATTTTTGGAGTACCATCCCATAAAAGAAACCACTGGCATTAAAAGCAGAAGGATTACATTGCAAAAAAAAAAAAAAAAAAAACAATTACTCATGCATGAGTAATCTAAAAGCGAGATGTATTGACTGTATGAATGGAGTGACTTCTGCACTTCGCCAAATTTCCCAGACGTTTCCTCCAGAAACTCTTTCTAGGCTGCAACGATTAACTTCCTCCTTAAGGTCTGAAGCACCTTCTTCTTCTAGACCTGGAGCATCTTCTGCATTTCAAAAGCCTCCTCGTTCTTAATTTATCTTTTCTTTTGTTTGTACCTAAAGCTGATGTTTGATCTAATGTTTAAGTATTAAAATTATCTGTTTTGTAAATCAAGTTCAGCTTGTTGCCTGTAACTTATGTATTAGAAATAAAAATATGTTGAACTTGTTATATTTTGTACTTGATTGTGAAAATTCTAAGAGAGAGAATGAGATATAAAAAAAATATTGGCATTTGCTTCAATCTTGAGGTAAGTTTTGAATTCGGAGGACCGAATTCTTTTAAGGGGGGAAGAATGTAATATCCCAAGAATTTTTATGAATATTTAAAGTCTGATTTGAAGTTTAGTGAAAAATTTAATTATGTGGAAAATTTTCTTTTTGAATTAGTGAAGAAAATATGGAAATAGAAATTTTTATTTTTAATTTAGGAAATTTTTACAAATTCTCAAGGACATGTGGGGAAGAGAAAGGCATGGCGCCCAGGCGCCAGGTGTGTCGGAAAACCTTAGCTCATTTTCAATCGGCCATAACTTCTTCATACGGACTCCGTTTTGGGCAAACTTTATATCGTTGGAAAGTTCTTTGAGTCTAGTTTCCAATGGTATAAGTTTCATTTAGATATTCATTACCGATTAGGAGTTATGACTTAAGATATGAGTAAAGGTCGAGAGTAGTGGTAGGAAATTTCTCTATTTCGTAACCCTAATGTTTTTGTCTGGTTACAATAGGAATGGTCAAGGTGCAAAGTGGGAGTGCCGAGAGCGTGAAATCCAGGTGAGTGGGTTAATACTTGCTATGATTAAATATCTGTTATTGACTTTTTGCATCATAGTGGAAATATGTTGTATATCCAAGTTTGAAGAGGATGATGTGGAACGATGAGGCATAAACAATTGTGGAACGTGTCTGGTAATGTATATAATTATATTTTCTTATTTTCCCATGAATGGAGGTTATATAATGGATTGTGAATGGCATGTGAACTGAGTTGAATAATTGTTCTATATTATGGGTTATGTTGTATACATGCTATGTTGCTGGAACCACATTTATTATGTTGTGGCTTGAATTGTAAATGACTGAGTTGTGTATGTGGCTCAAGATTATGATTGAGGATGTTTTTATATATGATTGTGATTGTGTTTGACTGGAAAGGAAAGGCATGGTGGTGCACCCCATGGAGAAATTTATGTGAAGTTATAAGGGTGGAGATTATAAATGGAGCGATAAGGGTGGATGCGGCAGGGGCCGCGGGCAACGATCCAGAGGTATTCTGGACGACCCGGTTGGTACGGGAAATTTGTGTGAAATTGATTTCACCGATTGTTGTTGTGAACTTTTGAATTATGTTGAAATGTATTTGATTTATTTGGATATTGTCGTGAAGTACTACGAATAATATCATATCATATGATGATCGATTTACGTATGATTGCTGCATGTTATCATTATGATGTATGATATTTTTTTGTCATAATGTTGTGTTATCTACTCACTGGGCACGTGGTTTGCTCATACCCCTCTTATTGATATTTTTTTTCAGAGTTGACAGCTGAAGGTAAATATCGGAACAAGGAATTATGGATCCTTAGTCCATGATTACCTTTTCATTTGTTCAGGATAAAGGTATAATAGTTAAGTTTTATTCTAAGTTGTATAAATCTAGAAATCTCTGTAATCGGGTAGGTTCATTCACTGATGTAATGTGAGTAATTGTAGTATGTATAAAGAACTCGTTTTGGTTGCATGAAAAAGAATTGTATGATTTTTAAGAGAAAGATAGGCTTACGGAGGTGAAATGAAATTCACTTTCCGTGCCGGTCACGTGCTCAAATTTTGGGACGTGACACAAATGTATTTGAATAGTAGCATTGATATATATAAAGATTAATTATCATATATATGCTACAAGTACTTAAGCATGATTATGTTATTTAATATGTATGTTGCATATATTGAATCATGCTATTAAACTAACCATTGGGTTTGCAAGTAAGATATATTTTATAGGTTGGTTCAAAACAAGAAGAGTGAGGATTGTATTGAAGAACAAGGAAAAGCAATATCATGCTTCACTCAAGGAAAACAACATGCAAGTATGAAACTCCAAGAAATGAAGAATTAGAAGATTTGAAGTCTTGGAAGCTTGGATGCATCAAGATAGCCTATGTGTTTAAATTAGGTATATTTTATATAGGCTAGTATATTTGTACAACTCAATGATTTAGATTTGCATACATTGGCTCAAGCATTTTTGAATAAAAAGATAGTGAGATATGAAGTTTTACAAAAGTTATTTTTTGACCTTTGGTCACTCCTTATATCATATCTCATAAATGAAAAATCGGTTTTTCAAGTATCTTAATCTCATTTGATAGTAGACTCAAAGATCTTTTCAACGGTATATTATTTATTCAAAACGGAGTCCAAATGAGAAATATATGACTATTCAAAATATAGTTTGAAAAACTGAAAGTTGATTTTACTGTAATAAAAAATTATTCTGTTCTGACCTATAGTCAGTATTTTGATTATATCTTTTAAAAGAAAAATACTTTTTGAGTAAAACTTGGTTCATTTGAAACTAGACTCCAAGATCTTTCCAACGGTATATTATTTGTTTAAAACGGAGTTCAAATGAGGGAGTTATGAATTTTTAAAGAAAGCTCAAAATCTGGACTGCACTATAACGGCTATATAACGGCTAGTTTTGTAAAATCTTATATATATGACCTTAGATACACGATTTTGAGCAAGAACAAAGTCCTACAATGTGATATTAACTTCTTCTATCATCTTTGAGAGAAAGGAAAGCATTCTTGAGCCAAATCTTGCATATTCTCTATCATTAGAGTTATTAGAGCTTCATTTGTTTTCATCTACTCTTTAGAGAGAGTTTCTTTGTATTGTTGATTTTGATCAACACATATATTATTATGAGTTGAGGTTTGCAAGTACCGGTGTTGGAAGAACTTGCTTTGGGTTGAGGAGGAGCCCGGATTCATAAATTCTTCATTGTGGTTTCGCAAATACTCTGATCGAATTTGTGTGGTTGTAGTGGTTTGCAAGTACCCGGATTAAACTTGCAATTATAGTGGAAATACTCAAGTGGTCTCTTGAGGACTGGATGTAGGCTTGGATTAGCCGAACCAGTATAAATCTCCGAGTTTGCTTTCTCTATCCCTTACTCTTTAATTTGTGCATATTGATATCTATTCTTTAATTTCTTGATCTTTATAATTATTTATCTTGACAGCACATTGATTTTCTGTATTGTATTTATTATCCTAAGCATTGTACTTTTACAGAAAATCATTTTAACTTCCAATTAATTCTTGTGAAAAATTTATAAAACTCAATTCACCCCCCTCTTGGGTTCCAACCATTACTTTCACAAACTTTCCATCTCACCAAAACAAAGTCCCTTATATAACTTAATAAACCACTACCCAAATCATCATACATATAGGTCGACCCATGGATTAACCCATTTATAATGATATCCCATCACTATTATTATTTTGAGCCAAGTATCTACACACAAAATATTTACACTAACACTTCAGTCCAATTTATAGAATATATCAAATAGGTCCCTCAACACAAAATACATGAAGATCTTATTAAAAATTTAATTAAATATAACACCTAATATATACGTCCCAAAATATGCATAAATATACAATACTTAATATGTCAGTCCACTACCCAATAAATTATTAGCATTCTAAATATCATTTATAAAATAAATAATATATATAATATAAATAATGCTAACATTGTTAAGTTGTTTGATAAGTATGCACGTAGGTTGTGTGATTGTTAATGCTCATGAGTCATGTTGTGAATACACAAGAGACTAAAATGATAAATTATATATGACTGGGATGCCACATCAAGGGTACCTTGATTGGTGGTAGGTGATGTGGAACACATGTGGCGTTAAGGAGATTAAATTAAATAAATGAATTAAATAGTCAAGTTAAATAAGAGTTAACAATAAATTAGAAAAAAGAATGAATGGATAATAATTAATAATAATAGAAGGAATGGACAAGTTTAGGGGAATAAAAATAAGATAATTAAATTAGGAAGGCGTGTTAGTCAACCAAATAAAATAGGTAAGATTAATTTATATTGAATAAAACATATATGATAAGGTAAGAATGAGTAAATCAAGATTAAAAGATTTAAGTGTGGGATGTGTGATATTAGAGAAAGAATTAGGAAACAAAAAAATTTAAAATGGGATTAGGCAATCTAAGAGGTAAAAAGGAAACTAATAGAATATGAAGGTTAATAAGATAGGAAGGTTTTAGAGTAGTATTAGGAAAGAAAAGGGAATATGTATGAAAAAATAGTAATAAAAATAACAATAATAACCTAATATGGCAAGAATGGGAAAGGAATGTACTATAGTAAATTAAAAATTCTAAGTGTAGGCATCCTAAATATTGGAAAAAATATATATAATATGGAATAAAACAAATTAAATAAAAGGAAAGTTTTAATTCATCAATCAATTAAAAATTCAAATTTAAAATGAATTAGAAGGCTCCCACCTAAATCCTAGTCATCCCACTCTTCCACAAAAGGAAACCTAGGTATCACCTTAGCTCTCTCTTTCATACAAGAACAAACCCTAGACGAGCTTCCCACATCAAACATTAGAAACCTAAACATTCATCCTCTCATACACCACAAACAATTGAAAACCCTAGCCTCAACACCACTCACTCTCAAGCACCTAAATGTCACTCACACTCTCAAAACCCTAGGTTCCTAGTGCACACCCCTTTAAGGAGAAATCTCAATCACCGGTAATCTTTCCCGATGTCGAAAAACTTCAAGAAACAAAGATAAGTACTAAAAATCCTGATCTCTTGTACTTTGGTTTTCATGTAACTTAAATCGGTGATAACTCCCTCAATCTGTCACAACCTAAAACCAGGCACATGACCGGAGTGGATGGTACTCAGCCCGCACCACCGTAAGCCTAACTTTTACTTAAGAACCGATGCTTTTCATTTACTTATTTATCCTGCTTAAACAAACTTTATCTTATTCAATCGAGGCTAATGAAAACCTCTTTCCATACGCATACTAGCATTCATAATATACAAATAAACAATTAGTTCATCATAATACAATCATAAGTCATAGTTTTTGTGCTAGTTCCTTCTATCCTTTACATGAGTACACATCATAGTATGGTCTACTTGATTATAGAGCTTTACTAAGATTACTTAACTCAACATGACTCTAAGGTACTATACCTTGCCCCTGAACAATGGGGAGGTACCCTTAGCTCATATGTCGTCAGCCATGTAGTCCTCTGAACCTGAAACTGTGAAGGGGTGAGTCCAACCACTTGACTCACCATAAAAAGCCCTACCATAATAGATGCAAACAATTGTGCATGCTACAAGAAATAATTTACATGTGATGAATGCATGAACATGTGATTATCCATATATAATTAAGCATTACCATTATTCACATGGCAAATTCATGAATTCAATACCCTCATGAAAGGCAACATGGCAACATATCATACTACTCATAACTTATCATACATGTTCAAATACAAGTATTAAATTGTATTGTGTTAAAATCAAGGTCACACTTAAACATAACATATAATTGTCATACATGCTTAGTCGATTAGGTTGCCGTGGGCCATCGCCATAACCGGCTGCAATAACCCAATAAGCCCTCTCAAAGAATATCGGGTCACTAGAGAAACTTGACCCACCAAGCCTTTTTGCTAAATATGACATTGTGGACTGAAGGCCTGCCAAGTTATTCTTGTTATCGGGGGTCACTGTGAGTCCTACTCAACCTAGCCCCTCACCATAAAAGCTTAGGCATCACTTTCATGCGTAAATAATCAAACACATAAATGCACATAAGGTTTGTTAACATATTCATTTAATCTTATTCGCAACCCTATGGTTCAACTTATGTACTTTCAATGGCTATGAACATTACATATTATGACAATCTTACAATATTCATCATAATGCATCATTTCATACATTCTAATGTAAGCCTAATTTAATTAGGAAAACATTATGTATGAATATAAATATACATATAGAGAATAACTGAAGTAAGGTGAGATTTTTCTCACCTTTGGTCAAGCTTAACACTTTCCATTGTAACTCAAGGAAGGATATGGGAATTTATTTCTCATGTTCTTTCACATTTTACAACACTTCAACACATTCAAAGGCAATTACTTAAACTTTCCTTTCAATACTAAGTCATTGTATAATTTCGTTAGGTCATTATTATATATATTCTTTCATATTTTTATACCCAAGCCCATTGGATTCACAATGATACTTAAAATACATTTTATAACCGTCACTTCAATACAATGCCTCCATCATTCAGCAATAGTATACAACCATTTACATTTAATAATTAACATGTAAAAATGTAGTTTTAGGCCTAGCATATTATCATCCTTCTTCATCTCACATATACATCTCTAACCATCTCTAAGAGGTATTAACTTAAGAATTAAAATCATGTAAGAAAAGGCTAGTTCCCTCACCTTGGTCTTGAAGCACATCTGGCCTCTGAGAAATGCCCTAGCTTAGCCGCAAGTCATGATCAAGTATGAGACATTAATAATCATCTTAGAACTTGAAAACCATATACTTCTCTCGGGCACCATAGCTTTTCTGAGCTATAAGGCAAGCTTCAGGTGTTGGCGCCCTGGGCACCAACACATAAACTCTCGAGTAGTGGTGGCGCCCTGGGTGCCTACCACTTGTTCTTCGACTCTTCTACCTGTTTCTCACGATTTCTAGCCCAAAATCATCAGATCTTCACTATTTTTTATAATTCCTTCAATGGAGTTTCTACCACAATGTTGTAGGACCAATTTGGCAAAACCCCAAGTTAATTCCATGATTCTAAGCTTGAATCATTGATTTCCCAACCAAAACCCCTATTTTCTTCCTATCTCAAATTAGCTTAGAACTTCATCCTTAATCTTGTTAACCCTATAAATTCCTGATTCTAAACTCATCAACAAACATCCTAGGGGGCTTAAAAGAGTTAACCAAGCTTCAAATTTCATTAACAGAAATAGCATAGAGGGGAGGGAAGGGAAGGGAGGAACTTACCTTATTTCCTTGGCTTTTTTGGCGTAGTGGCTTGTTAGAGACCCATGCCTTTATTGGAGGGAGGTGGTCAGAGCTTGGGTGAAGAGGATTGAATGAAAGATGGAGTGGAAGAGGGACCTTGGCATGTAGAAGGAAGAGAGACACGAGAGAAAAAGAGAGGTGTGCTGAAGAAAAGGAATAGAGGGTGTATGTGTAGTTTTAGTATTTATAATCTTTATGGAAAGTTACCTTTTTGCCCTTAAGTCATACCGTAGCCAACTCTTATAGTGGCAAATTTGTAGTTTCCCAACTTAGTTATTTTCCTCCTTACTAAGCACCACATATTTTCCTTCATCACCCTTTCTTCTCTTTTTTTTTTTCCCCCATTTTCTTGATGTGTCACATACTTATCTTTATTTTCACTTTAGTCCCTCTTGGTGACTCAAGCTCCACACTATCCTCATAGGATCATTTTTCCACATGGCTTCTTAGTTTTGTTTTCTTTTCACTTTAGTCCTAGACATACTTCTTGCTCTCAATACTTAAGTTTTTTTTTTTCTGTTGCAATTTTACTTAATCCATGATGTGTCTTGGGCCTTATTAAACCTTAGGACTCTTTGTTGTTTTTGTTGGAACTCTTTAATTAGCGAAAAATTTTTATCCCCATAATTATGTCCTTTTTAATTGCACAGTAATACATGAGGTGTTACACAATTGAACACTATTTTTAACATTGGAAAGCCCTTTTGTAATTATGTATTGTTGTGCGCCTATATGGCTCGATTGTGATGGGAACAATATCCCCTTTCACGGCAAGGCGGGAAACCATTCAAAAGGTATCTTGGCTAGTGAGTGTGAAGACGACATTCTCATAGTAGGAAGTGGAGCTCGTGTGACAATGCTGAACCTGTGAGGTGCCCTACTATAGAGACAAAAGGATCCTCCATCAATGGCAAGAAGGGGCCGAGGGTTTAGCATTTTCTCCCAAGGGGTGCCTGTCATACGATGAGTATTAGTTTCGGGGTTTGGATGTGATGTATATTTGGTATGTGTTCTTAACTGCAAACCTTGGTTTGAATTGTGGCCTTCGAGCATGCTTGTATAATTGGTAACGTAATTAGATTTGGATACGGTTGTGCTGTTCCATTTGGATATGGTTGTGCTATTCTATTCACTGAGTTTTATAACTCACCCTCTATGTGGCTTACTTTTTCTACAGATCCGGTTGACGTCGAAGAACACTCGTCAGAGGAGTAGCGGGACTTGTTGTGTGACATTCTCGTTGTCAGGAAGGCTCATTTGTTATTTCGTTTTTGAGTTCGTAGAATGCTCTGTAGTTGTGTAGGACACTTAGGAGTTTTTGGAACAATGCCTACCTTGTTTTAACTCTATTTATTTTTGTAAAATTTTGTTACTTGGATGATTTGAAATTTCTTTGAAATTGAACGTGCTTGTGACATTCATTTATTTCAAAAAGAACTTAAAATGAATGTCTCATTTGTTTGGAAGAATGATTTAATATTGAACCCTTATTTATATTAAAAAGGATTAAAGGTGGAATCCCCATTTGTTTTGAAAAAAGGACGTACATTAAATTCCCACCTATTTTGAAAAGAGTTAGCGTAGAAATCCTATTCATTTGAAAGAGGAGTTGATGTTAAAAATGCTTATTTATCAAAACAAGAATATGCATTGCTACCTACTGGTTTTGAAAGGGGATTTTCGCTGAATATTTTATTATTTCTAGAAGGGAGATTTTGTATTTTATGCGTGTAAGAGGATGTCTAGCACATCCAATCATTTAAATATTCTTGATTTATTTCGTTTTAATATATTGAAATTTTTATGTTGTTATCTGAAAACTAAAGAGTAAGACTTACAATAACGGAAAGAGTCGTTACTGTGCATGTGACAAGTCCAGGTAACGAGTCATGACAGCAGGGCTTCTTGGATTTGGAAAGGAAAGGAAAGGAAGATAAGGACCAAGAGGACGGGTTCTTATTTGTATTAAGTATTCTGTCAACCTTCTTAATTTCCTCATTATCAGGGAAAGGTCCAAAAAACTTTTCCCTCAAGGTGGTTTGTAGCCATATATATATACACCAATTGGCTTACAATAACGGAAAGAGTCGTTACTGTGCATGTGACAAGTCCAGGTAACGAGTCATGATAGCAGGGCTTCTTAGATTTGGAAAGGAAAGGAAAGGAAGATAAGGACCAAAAGGACGGGTTCTTATTTGTATTAAGTATTCTGTCAACCTTCTTAATTTCCTCATTATTAGGGAAAGGTCCAAAAAACTTTTCCCTCAAGGTGGTTTGTAGCCATATATATATATACACCAATTGGACCACAATTTAACCTTAAATTGCAAATGGCCTCCTTCTATAATTCAATGACTAGTTTAATTTTTAAAATATTAAAATTAAGATAATTATAAATTTTTTAGAGACTAAATTAATAATTTACTCAAATATTTGTCTTATATGATTTGGGAATTTATATAAGAGCTCCTTTATTATTATCAACGATTTCAATATGAATAAGAAATCTAAAACTCCACAAAAGGGCATTCACAAATCATTTCGGAAATTTGATATTGATGGAATTTAATAGTTTTTTTATTTAGCGATTAATAGAAAAATAATAATAATTAATAAGATGACAATTTTGCCTCCCTGTGTGTGCGCGTTTTTTTTTTTCTCCTCTGCCCTCGTTTATTAGCACTCATTAATTACAGAACAAATATTAGCCAAACTCAATGTAACTGCAATCACAATCACCATGGCTTCACCAGGTTGCGACCCTCTCCACCGGCTTTGCCATCACAACCGCCATCACCGCCATCACTGCCACCATCACTACTTGCTCCATCTCCATCACCACCGTCATCATCACTGCCACCATCGATTTTCCCCCTGCGCTCTCCACACCCATCACATTCATTGTCGCTGTCAGGGGTTCCATAATGTTACTCCTATTCCTCCAAATCCAGAATCCATCGTTCCCTTTCCCATCGGAAACAATTCATATGGGGAGGCTGTGGAGTATAAAGAAGCCGACAGTTCTGCTGCTCAGTAAGACAGTCTAATCTTCATTTACCCCCTTAATCCTCTCGAATTGTTTCTCCCATTTATTTATTTTTTTCGTTGTGTTATGGATTGGTTTATGCTATGTAGAGAATGAGGTAAAACACTGTAATCTGAAACAATATTTGATGGCGAAAGACAATTTGATGCGAAAATGTGCTCAGTACCTGGGTAGAAGTTCTCCGCTGTAAACTGGAAGAAGGGGGACTAGGACTTGAAGAACCTAGATGAATGGATTGAAGCATATGAAAAATTTTACTTTTGGGAGACAATGAAGTATCTCATGGTGGATATGAATAGAAGACTCCTCCTAATGATACTGCTGGGCTTGGAGGAAAGCTGCTAAGCTTGAGAGGGAAAAAAAAAAAAAAGCCTGGCTGTAAAGGAAGGCCCTAATCGGGCTATATTGAGTGATTTTGTTAGTATCTTGGCTGGTAGGTTGTATTTTATGCTGAAATGGGTTCATTACAACATATTAAGTGGTAGGTTACGCTGAAGGGAATGAAGAAAATGGTTAAGAATGCTGACAACACGGGAAATTCAGGAATGACGACTAAGAGAATTGGTGGTTAAATTAAAAAGGCAAAAGAAATAGAAGGTTTGGAGAGAATATTCAAGATTCCTTTTCAAGTATCCCTCTTTACTATCTTGCATTGTTAAGATTCTTGTTGGGGTAGCTAATTGAATGGAGAAGAGTATGCAGGATCTCTATTACAAGAGATCAGTTGGTCAGTTGGGAATTGTACTATAAATCTAAGGAGGATTGGTTCTTGGGTCTTAAGTTGTTCATGACCTTGCTTTGTTAATATCCTCAGCCCTTTTTGTGTTTATATTTTGCCAGATACAAGGTTTGGAGTTTAGTTTCTTTTGGAATTATATACTTGTATTCCTTCCTCAATTTTCGGATGTGAAATCTGGATTCCCAGGGCCCTCTTTGTCTACATCTTTTGGGAAGATAAAAGGTCCTCATTAGATGAAGGCTGGTCCACCTAGCACCGTTTGATCGGGTGCCATGTGGCACCTGTACGCTATTAGACGATGATGGGCCACCCAACACCCTACTGTCAGGCAGGGGATCTGGGGCGCTTTTTGATTCCTGTGATACTTGAGTACCATCCTATCCAACTCGGAACAACATCCATTTTTGGCCTTTTAGTTCAAATACTTCTGTATTACGTAGCAGCAATATGGGGCTTTTGGGGTAAGCTATTAAGTGAAGGGCCATGACTAGTTTTATGATAATCTGTCAGGAAGTAATTTGGTAATATTTCCTGTTTATTTTTTAGAATTTTGATGTTCTGTAGTCTTGGTCACCCTATAATATCTAACTTTATAATCTAGATGATGCATGATTTGATGTGATTATTGTTATTTGTGTTATGATTATGAATTCATGAAACTAATAAAGTCTTCATTTTCAGGATATCTTCTCAAGCTAATTATTAACTGTTTTTGGTCGGTATACAGGATTTCACAAGAGCTGGAGCATCTGGATCTAGATGAGGAAGAGGATGAGCCAATTTTTGTTCTAACTGATGAATGGAGGGAGTTCTTTGCAAAATCCGAAGCTAGGAGGCAACAAGGTAGTTAATATTTCCTCTGACGTCTTGGTATTTTACATTTACGAATAAGAACTACATCCATACAATGAATTATGTAATACTAGTCATGCACCTGCCTGTTTGTACATTATTTCTCCATTCTGAACTTTACTGGCTGGTGCAAAATGGAGCACGTTATCAAGGTCTTTGAACTGTCTGGTTCTTTAATTTGATGATTAAGATAACAGAATTGGGCAATTATTAATAAACTATTATGTATCTGTATTAATAACCCATTATGCAAAGTAGATCTTTTTATGTTTGTAGCGGGAACATGATCCTCATGTTCTTGATCACTCCTATTCATTTTAGATTAGACGGTTCAAATTAAAAAAAGAAAAATCACCACATGAGGTCTGGATTTTTTTTCTTCTATTTTTTTTTTCTTTAATCTGAACCGATAAGTTAAAATGAAAGGTTGTGATTAGGAACATGAGGATTATGTTCCAGCCACAAATATGAGAGGATCCTGATTCCCAATTAAGTATATGCCTTTTAATGTCTTGCATTATAAATATAATGCAGAGAAGAAGCAGCGAAAGAAGGGAAAGAAGTAAATATAGAGGATGGAAATATTTTGACCAAGTTGAGGGAGGAACTTATGTTAGTCATAATTCCTCACTGCTGATCAAGAGACTTTAACTGATCAAGGCCTCGCTATTGAGGATGTGATATTTCTTCCTAGTATGTCGAAGAGGATCGACTCCTACTTCATGGAATTGTTTGACATGGAATACTGGAATTTCTCAGGGCTTTGAGGACGGGTGCTTGACTAATGTTAGCAGTTAATGTTTGTAAGATATCATTTTGAAAATTTCAACAGACAAATCCATAGAAGAAATATGATATTGAATGACATTGTTTTTAAGCTCTATATATCTTACAAGTTTTTTTATCTTACAAGTTTTTTTTTTTTTCCCAAAAGGGTAATTCAAAATACGTATAGCCTTCTATCTGAGATTTGAGGCAAGAGATCAAAGAGACATCATTTTAGAGTGCAATTTATAAGATGACAAAACAAAACCTCCGATGATGCATTATTCGAGTTATGAGATTTTTATCCGTGCGTGCCACTAATACGGTGACGAACTCAAGAAAGAGGCTTGATTATAAAAAAAAAATATACAGTAAATGAATTGTTCATATCTCATAATTATGGTTGTCAAGACTTATAGGATCAAAAGGGGCACATGATAGATCAGGATTGTAAGATTCTAAAAAATATATAAAATAATATATAAAAAATATATATAATGATATAAATTTTATAAATAATACAAAACTATCAAAGTCTTATTATATTTTAATAAAATAAGTTCAAATATCATACAATTAGTAAAAAAAATAAAAATAGAGATCAACTCTACTTTCTATTGTATTTAGAAACTTTTTTTTTTGTTATCAAATAGACATTTTCTTCTTCAAAACTTATAATACTATATTTCATTGTCAATCTTTACTAAACTAAATTAAAAATTGAACAAATTATGAGTGGTAAGACTGTAATTATATAGTATTAGTAAAGATTTAGATTAGTTTAATGATTTTTTTTTCATCCCAATTGGCTAAATAGATTAGAAATATATTAATAAATAAAAAATGACAAAAGTTTAAGATATTATAAGATCAATAAAATCGTAAGATTTTAAGATTTAAATCAAAATTTTATTAAGATCTTAACAAATTTAGAACTTATAAAGGATTGAGATCGTTCAGGTTGTTTAGAATCGTAAGATAGTAAGATCTTAAGATTTAGATCGAGATCTTTACAACCATATTCATAATATTAAAATTGAGGCAAAAGTTTTTTTTTGTCCGTAGCATTTATTTTGAGTTTTAATTTTATTTCTAATATTTTTTGTGCCAATTTTGTCTCACATAGTTTTTTTTTGTTTTAATTTTGTTCTTAAGGCTAATGTCGTTAACAAAGTTGATGAAAAATACTGACATATCTTCTAAGTGACACATAGACTCCACTAAATGACATGTAGACTCTTTCATGTGATACATTAAATGATTTAAACATTAATTTTGGATGAAAGAGAACAATGAAAAGGTATTATTTGAGGCAAAATCAAAATTTAATCAAATATTTGAGATAAAATTAAAATTAAAATCAATTAATATGACATATTAGTAGTGGACATGTTATATGAAGAAGTTTTATGTCAACATTTTCTGTCAACTTTATTAATAACATTAGTCTTAAGGGCAAAATAAAAAATAAAACAAAATATGCGAGACGAAATTGACACAAAATAAAATGGTAGAAACAAAATTAAAACTTGTGGTAAATGTTAACAACTAAAAATGTACTTTTACCTTTAATATTAATGTGCAACGCTCCTGAACTGTTAGCGGAAAAATCAGCCTTGAGAATGCATTTATGAACTTTAATAATGCGATAAAAGAGTTGTGCTAGTTAATAATTTTTTTCAAATATCAATGAAAATTTACTGATATTGACAAGGAGGATGATTCAATTAAAAATTTCCAAACTATGGAAACAAGAATATAATTTGACAAAAAATTAATTACGAAGACATAAATGATGTATCCTGAAGTATTTTATAAAAAAGACATATTACATGAAACACTTAATGTCATGACCTAAAAACGTGACCGGCACAGAAGGTAAATTCATTTCACCTCTGTAAGCCTAAAGCTTAACCTTACTCTAGACTATCCACAAGCAAAGCATTCACATCATCACAAGGAGTATATATAAACATATCATAAAAAGGCACGTAGTAGTGGTTAACGAGCGGTCTATTACGGTCTTGATTTAAACAGACCGATCACGGGCCGACCCGTTTATAAACGATCTTTATATAAGAAGACCAACACCACCCGCATAAGACCGCGGGCTTAAACGGTCTGATCGCGCTCTACCCTCTTGTTTTTTTTTAAAAAAATAATATAATATAATATTTAATTTTTTAAGTAAAAAATTCAATAATTTTTTATTAAAATAATATTTATACATGTTAAATATTACTTTTTTAATACTTTCAAATAATCAATCATTTTAATTTTTCATATTTTCTTTCAAAATTAACTATATAATACTTAATTTTGAAAATTTTATATTTATTTTCAAAAAATTACAAGAGTTTTCATATATAAAATTACTATATTTATTGAATATAAGGTTATAAAATATAAAAATGTGATAAAATATAATTATTTATACTAAATAATATATTTTTTATAAAATAAAAAAAGACCGTGGGCCGGCCTGCAGAGCCTGTGGTCTAGACTGTTTAGCCCATTTTTTAAACGGGCCTAATTTACTCTGTCAAAGACCGCCTATTTACAGGCGGTCACGGGCTGGCCATGGTCTACGGCTTTTTGCCCAATACTAAAGGCAGGGAGAAATGGATTTCATTACTCAAAATGTTATTACAATATTCATCCTTATTTGATTCATTCTTACTGTTAATAACTAAAAGAATGTTGCAAATAGAATATACAAAATATAGCCTTTTCAAATACAAAATAAATAATCCACATTCAGACATCTCCCTAGGACCACATATCCTGTTATAGAGTGAACACTAGAACTTTACAAAAAGGTAAGATGTACAAAACAGTAAACTATTCCTCGATCGATAGGGTAGGATACTCAGCAACTACTTTACAAGGTGAGCTTTGGCTTCTTCTTGCGTATCTGAAGGGAAAGGAGGGGAGTGAGAACACAAAGACTCAGTGAGAGAAAATATCCTACACTACTCAACTAAATAAACATCATCAATGTGGCACTAAGTACATATGCATGAGAAACACATAGCATGAATAATTCAAGCATAATAGTCATAAATACAATTCTTGGGTGCTTGAACTAATGTTTTCCGGTCAACTTTCCATGGCCATCGCCATTACATCATACATCCCACCCTTACTGACTTTGTTGTCGCTCTTATTGACTCCAAGCCACCCTTATTGTCTCCATCCCATGGGTCTCAACCCATGCCATCCTCCACATGATATAAATCATCACAATTATATATGGTCATATATGTATATATATATATATATATATGCATCATGAGAAACAACCATGTAATTCAACTCAAGAGTATAACATTTCCTAAACCACAAGTCAACAAGAGTTTAGTCCACCACACAACAAGGTATACAGTTGCCTTCACATGATTCGCATATTCAACCAAGCTCCAAAGGGCATTCTCATGCAACATCATTTACCAATCATGTGCATTCACATTACCCAATTCTATTTTAGAGAACATGAAAAGGAATAAATATGAGTACGTAAGAGTTTTTCCCTCACCTCAAGTCCAAGCAACAAAACTACCTTTAATCCAAGTATTTGTCGTGGTAAAAGATGTTGGAATGATTTAGGAATGAGCCTTAAGGATTCGGGAATGACAACAAAGAGGAAAATGGGTTAAAATCCATTAATTCTGACACTTGGAATCGGCCGGTCGACTGGCTCTCCTGAAGCAATCAATTAGCTACTCTCAGGTCAACCAAGCAAAATGCTTCTAGTCAATTGCTGCCTCAAGGTGGTCAACTAGTTGCTCTCGGGCAAGATTGGGGTCTTTTCCAAAATGTTGCTAGTCGACTGATGACCCATGATAGTCAATTGGTTAGCTTGGTACTTTGTTGGTTAAGCTCCAAATCTTCTCCAATGTTTCAAGAAATCATAAAATCATTTCAAATCAAACCTTTCATCCAATGTTTCACCAATTCAAGTTTTGGAAACATAAAATCACTTAGGAGAAGGTTTAGAAACTCCACCCATTCACTAAGGACCCCAATTTAAATCTTTTGCCACTCTTAGGGTTTTGAAAAATTAGGGGAGGAAGGGAAAACCATGAGACTTACCTCAATCCATGGTACCAGGGTGGAATGGTGGTTATCGAAGGGCCCAAGTTTGCAAGAAATTCACGGAAATGAAGGCTTTAGGGAGGATTTTAGTGAGGACAAGAAGAGAGGCGTGAGAGAGAGATTTGACATGTATGACCATGTGAGAGAGGGAAGTGAGAGTTGAGTATGTGGGTTAAGTGAATAGAGCCATATTTGACAAGGTTGCCTTTTGAGCTTCAAAAAGGCAAAGCTATAGCCAAGGGCAAAAAGGGAAAATTCTCAAAACACACATGTTACACATACAACCTAGAACACACCATCTTCATCAATTAATCCCCCATTCATGAACATGGTTATTTTTTTTTTCAAATTACTTTTTTTGTTCCATAACACGAGCATTATATTTTTACATAACTTTCAATTTAGTCCCTAAAAGGGCTCAAATATACTTAGAACATTTCCAAGCACACATAAACATTAGAAATCAATAATTTCACGTAATCAATATTAGAGTAAGGTGAACAGTAACAGAATTAACAATAAGGCAACTATGGTTATATTAGTTAACTCTAGTTAGTGAGTATAAATAAACACCTCCCCTGTATCAGAAAGTAACTTTGATTCAATAAAGGAGAACTTCTTAGATCTCTCTTTCTTTCTCTCTCTCACTCACTCACTAATATTTCATGGTATCAAAGCACGATCCAATGGAAAATAGGACTATGAATGGATCGACGAGTTCAATCACGGCTATAGCACAGAGGAACGAGGTGATCTCATTTTCTCATCCCTTCTCGGTGAAGTTGAGCAATGAAAATTTTCTGTTGTGGGAATAATAAATCACAGCCACTATTAATGGACATAAACTACAGAGGTTTATTACAAGGGAGAAACCTCCAAGATTCGCGAGTGAATAAGACAGAGTTTTGGAAAAAAGTGAGCGATCTGTACATGAAATGGGAGCAAGAGGATCAACTCATTCTTTCAAATCTAATTCCACTAGTCAAGAGCTCATGAATCTAATAGGCTAATGGTCTTCGTACCACAGCAAGGTGTGCTACACTCCTGAAGGACTTTCAACTCAAAGCATCGGCCACGACATTCGCTTTCCCGGGATGGTAGAGAATAGTGCAATCATAATCCTTAAAGAGTTCCATCCACTTCCTTTGTCTCAAATTTAGATCCCGCTGATCGAAGATATACTTTAAACTCTTGTGATCAGTATATATCTCACATGTCTCCCTATAAAGGTAATGTCTCCAAATCTTTAGGGCAAAGACTACTACTACCATCTCTAAGTCATTTGTGGAATAGTTCTGTTCATGATATTTGAGTTGCCTCGATGCATAAGCCACCACTCGGCCATGTTGCGTAAAAACACAACCCAATCCCACTCTCGAAGCATTGCAATATATTGTGTACCCTCCCGGTCCTGTCTGTAATACCCGTTAATTTCAGAATATAATTCGCTTAATTAGAATTTTACAACGTTACTTTAGTTATTTATTTTGGTCATTTTTAATTTTCATATTTAATTGTTCTCTTTGAATATTATTTATGAAAATTGAGTTAAATGATTGGACTAAATATTTGCACCATGTGGGATATATTCTAAGAATGGTGAAATTCATGGAAAAGTGGTTTAAGAATGGTCAATTAGTCCATTTATTGTAAATTGACTGGATGAGTTTGGATGTTGGGTTATGGATACCCATGGGTTATTCAATAACCCATTAGAAATATTTAATATAAAGCTTCAATAGTACCCCCCTCATTTTCTCATGCAACCAAAGCAGGCTGAAAGGGTTTTCTCTTATTTCCTCACCCTCTTCTCAAATCCTTTCCTTGATCTTCAGAATTTCGATTATTTGTTCGGTTCAAAAGCTTTGTAAGGATCAAAGGTAAGATTTAATCTCATTATTTTCCTTAAATTTCAGTTTATGTAGAAGATCAGAGGATGTTTTGTTCTTGAAGATTTTGATGATAATTCATGAATCTCAGTTGTTTTAGAAGTTATATTTGAGTTATAATCAGTTAAAAGAGTTGAGATTCTGGTTTTGAATCAAAAGAAAGGAAAGGATGAATTTTTGAAAGATTTTTCTGCAAAACTCGAGTTACTGTAGCGACCAGAAATTTCGGGAAAATCTGGAAATTTTTCTCGAGTTACTGTAGCAGTTACTGTAGTGTCGGCAGTCAACGGTACTGTAGCGAACCGTCACTGTAGCAATCAGAAAATTTTGCGTATTTTCGTGATTTTGTTTCCTTTCTTATGTTTCCTTGTAATATATTTTACTAGGAAATTTTCCTACACAAATTCTAGTGTGGAACAAGGTAAACTTGGACAAACATCAAGGTGAGTGAATAATCTTGCTAAGCTAATTTGATATTACTAGTCAAAGTACAATATAAGTCTCATTTACAATATTATTTGGATAATAAGCAATCAATTTTTCATATGGGAGTATATGATGATCGGTAGAAATAAGAGTATGTAGAAATTATTTTATTTCATGGCAATTGTACTATGTGATAAATTCTCACTATCTTATTAATGAGTAAAGATCTACGGAATCTAATACACGAGTTTGAAAGGGTTAAAGTCTCATACTACTCGGTGTATACCTATGAGATCTTATTCACGAGTTTGAAAGGATTAGAGTCCCATACTACTCAGTGTATACCTATGAAATCTTATTCATGAGTTTGAAAGGGTTAAAGTCTCATACTACTCAGTGCATATCTATGAAATCTTATTCATGAGTTTGAAAGGATTAGAGTCCCATACTACTCGATGTATAAGACAATTAATTATATGAGTAAATGTGGTATTTGTACTTTTAATATTTTATATAGTACAGTTATTTACTTACTGAGTTTTTAAATAAACTCACGCTCCCTATGATTATCTTTTCAGATACAGAAAACAAAAAAGAAGAGTATCCGTTTGAAGAATAGAAGCCGCTTGGAATTATCCTCTATTTCTGTCTGGTGGGATACCAGTACTTATTAATGTGGATACTAGGAACGCTCTGTACTTTCTATAGGTCTCCTAGGCTTGCGATGAGATAGAAATATCAGACTATGTATGTCTATATTTTCTTATCAGATGAATATAATTCTGTAGTGTGGAATGAATGATTAAGGTTGAATGTAAAACCTTACAGAATATATGTAAATAACGTATGTTTGAGAATTTTATCAAATGAGTAGTATCTTTTCACATGTTCAATTTTTGGGATGTGACAATTTGGTATCAGAGGATAGGTTTTATAGGTCCCCTATAGAGTACAGAGCAAAGTGATCTTTGTGGGCCCTTCCCTATTGTCATGAGCCGCGGTATGACCATAGGATTAGGTTCCATAAAAGACCTTGTAGAGTATAACGTCATTTTATAGATAATTTTCAGTGGGGCTAGTAAGTGATATTTTGTTTATATCTGAAAATTGTTTGTTATGTGTGTAGATCTGTGACAGTACAATGTCAGAAGGATCTTCTAATAATAATGAGCATATGGGTCCAAGGAGGGCCATAATTCCACCAGTACATGTGCAAGATGATCCTAACCGTGGTGATAATTTACATGCTCAAAGTACTGAGGGCGCAACTAGTGAGCAAGCAAGGATAGTCAAACCTGATGCTCACATTGGTAATGCAACTATTGCACATGTGATTAATATGATGAATGAACGATTTGACCGATTTGAGGCTGAAATGAGAGGTCAAGCTGCACAAGCTAACCTGCCAGTGGATCCTCCTATTGTTGAAGCTAAAGTTGTACCACCAGCTCAGTTAGCTGGAGGAGGTAATGTAAGGGAGGTAAAAATGTCTGAATTCCAGAAAATGAGGCCTCCTACTTTTTCGGGAGAAGATCCCAAAGAGGACCCACAATGTTTCCTTGAAGATTGTGAAGTAATCTGTGATGCTATAGGGTGTTCTCCTACTCAAAAGGTAGAATTCACTTCCTTTCAGTTAAAGGGTAGGGCTGGTAAATGGTGGAGAAACTGGAAGAAAGCTAGAATTCAAGGCGCACCGCCAGTTATGTGGAAAGAATTTTACAGATTGGTTATGGATGAATTTCTTCCGGCAAGTGAACGATCATCTAGGGCCAGGGATTTTCTGTATCTACGGCAAGGAACCATGACTGTTGATGAATATTCAGCTCAGTTTGTTAAATTATCTGAATATGCCCCTAAAATCATTCCTTCTGAAAGGAAGAAAATAGAAAAGTTTGTGGAAGGGCTTCGTGATGCCTTATATGATCAAGTGGGTTCTAATATGAACGATTACTCTTCGTACTCAGAAGCTGTTGATGTGGCCCGAAGAATGGAAAAGAGGTCAAAGAATAAAGAAGAATATCGTCAAAAGAAGAAAGCTAGATATAGGAGATCTTTTGATCATGGGGAAGACTCATGGACTTTGAAACCCTTTACTGCATCACAACATGCTCCAGCCACTCCTACTAAGTCATCTTATTCTACAGCTAGTGTGGCTAAGCCTCGTTCAGAGAGCAGGGGTGGTTTTAGCTCTTCTAGTAGATGAGGTACTCAAGGTAGAAGGGAAAAACCTTAATGTCCTGAGTGTGGAAAGTTTCACTTCGGAGAATGCAGGTTAAACACTGTTGGTACAGGTTGTTTTAACTGTGGACAAAAAGGACATTTTATAAGAGAGTGCCCTCAGCTCATGACAAGACCAGGTCAAGGGTCTACTTTGCCACCTCGACCACAATCTATTACTTAAACACCAACCCCTTCAATAGGGGGTAGTATGGGAAGAGGTTCTGGAAGAGGCCAAGGTGACCGTGGAAAACAAGCTGCTGGCAGAGGAAATGCAAGAGTATATGCTCTAACCCGACATGATACTCAAACATCCAATGCTGTAGTTACATGTATATTATCTGTTAATACTTTTGCTGCACGTATTTTGTTTGACCCTGGTTCTACTCACTCATATGTGTCACCCCTATTTGCCAAGAGATTTACATTTGATTCGATTACTCTTAAAGAACCATTCTTGGTTTCCACACCGATGAGAGAGACTTTGATGGTTAAAACATGTTATCGTTCTTGTAAAATAATTGTTGGGGGCACGGAAACTGAGATAGATCTTATGATTCTCAATATGTTAGATTTTGATGTGATTTTAGGGATGGACTGGCTAACTTCTTGTCATGCTACTATAAATTGTCGTGACAAAGTTATTTCCTTTAATATGCCAGGGAGGAGTAATTTTGTGTTTCAAGGAGATCGAAGTGATGTACCTTGCAACATGATATCTATGTTAAGTGCCCGGCGTATGTTGCGAAAGGGATGTCAGGGATTTCTAACTTTTATCAAAGATTTAGAAAAGAAAGAACAGAAGTTAGAAGACATTCATGTGGTTAATGAATTCCCAGATGTGTTTCCAGAAGATTTACCTGGATTACCGCCAGAAAGAGATATTAAGTTCAGTATTGATTTAGTCCCAGACACAAGACCAATTTCTATTCCACCTTATCGTATGGCTCCTGTTGAGCTAAAATAACTCAAAGAACAATTGGAAGATTTGTTGAACAAAGGGTTCATTCGCCCAAGTTTTTCACCTTGGGGTGCTCCTGTTCTTTTTGTGAAAAAGAAAGATGGTTTTATGAGATTATGTATAGATTATCGTCAGCTGAATAAAGTCACAGTGAAAAACAAGTATCCTTTACCAAGGATAGATGATTTGTTTGATCAGTTTCAAGGAGCAATATACTTCTCAAAGATTGATCTAAGGTCTGGATATCATCAATTACAAATTAAGAATGATGATATACCTAAGACTGCTTTTCGTACACGGTATGGACATTATGAATTTCTTGTGATGTCTTTTGGGTTGACAAATGCACCAGCAGCATTTATGGATTTAATGAACAGAGTGTTCAAATCATTCCTTGATAAGTTTGTAATTGTATTTATTGATGATATTTTGGTATATTCAAAGAGTCATGAAGAACATACTGAACATTTGAGAATAGTGCTTCAGACCTTGAGAGAGCATCAGTTGTACGCAAAGCTCTCAAAATGTGAATTCTGGATGAGTCATGTAACATTTTTGGGACATATTATTTCCCAAGAAGGTATTCATGTAGATCCAAGTAAAATTGAAGCAGTAAAACAATGGCCTAGACCAACAATTGTGTCTGAAGTACGTATTTTTCTTGGCTTAGCAGGGTATTACCGTCGCTTTGTCAAAGATTTCTCTAAGACGGCTCTCCCATTAAATAAGTTAACTCGAAAGAATGTTAAATACATTTGGGATGATTCATGTGAGCAAAGTTTCACCAAATTGAAAGAGTGTTTAACTTCTGCACCAGTCTTAATCCTACCATCAAGACCAGGGGGTTACTCTGTATTCTGTGATGCCTCAAAGATAGGCTTAGGGTGTGTGTTGATGCAACATGATAAAGTCATAGCTTATGGCTCACGTCAGCTTAAAAAGCATGAATTGAATTACTCCACTCATGATTTGGAAATGGCAGCTGTAGTATTTGCCCTAAAGATATGGAGACATTACTTGTATGGGGAGACTTGTAAAATTTTTACAGATCACAAAAGCCTTAAGTACATTTTTGAGCAGAGAGATCTCAATCTAAGGCAACGAAGGTGGATGGAACTTCTGAAAGATTATGATTGTACCATCCTTTACCATCCAGGTAAAGCAAATGTAGTGGCTGATGCTCTAAGTTGAAAGTCTATGGGAAGTTTAGCTCACATTGCCATTATAAAGAGGTCTCTAATACATGAACTATAAGAATTGGAAGCTGATGGAGTATTCTTCGAGATCGCTGAGTCAGGTACATTTCTGGCTCATTTAACAGTTAGATCATCCCTTGTTGAAAAAGTAAAAGCAACTTTAGAAAATGACATTGATATGGTCAAAATCAAAGACAAGGCAAGGCAAGGTCTAGCACCAAGTTTCTTGGTAGATGAAGAAGGAGTCTTATGGTTTAATGGGAGACTCTGTGTCCTCAACATTGAATCTTTGAAACATGAAATCTTAATGGAAGCTCATGGTTCGCCCTACGTTGTACATCCTGGTGCTGTGAAAATGTATCAGGACTTGAAACAAGTTTACTGGTGGGAGGGCATGAAGCGAGATGTGACTGACTTTGTAGCTCGATGTTTGACTTGTCAGCAAGTTAAAGCTGAACATCGACGACCACCTGGTTTGATGCAAAAACTAGATATTCCCGAGTGGAAGTGGGAAAGGATCACTATGGATTTTGTAGTAGGTTTACCTCGGTCAACAAAAGGAAATGACTCAATATGGGTCATAGTGGATCGACTTACTAAGTCAGCACATTTTCTTCCTGTTCATACCACTTTCAGTGTAGCAAAACTTGCTCGACTTTATGTTAAAGAAATAGTGAAACTTCATGGTGTACCAATATCCATTATATCAGACCGAGGACCTCAGTTTACTTCTCGGTTCTGGAAAGTCTTTCAAGAGGCTTTGGGTACCAAAGTGAATCTTAGCACAACATTCCATCCTCAGACTGATGGACAGTCCGAAAGGACAATTCAGACTTTAGAGGATATGCTAAGAGCTTGTGTGATGGATTTCAGTGGAAGTTGGGAAGATCATTTGTCTCTTATTGAATTTGCTTATAATAACAGTTACCAAGCCAGTATTCAGATGGCACCTTTTGAGGTTTTATATGGGAGACGGTGTCGATCTCCTATAGGTTGGTTTGGACTTGGTGAAACCAAAATATTTGGACTTGAGATGATACAAGAAGATATAAATAAAGTTAAACTGATCAGAGAGAAGTTGTTAACTGCTCAGAGTAGACAGAAGTCTTATGCGGACAACCGACGACGTGACATTGAATTTGCAATAGGTGATATGGTTTTCTTACGAATCCACCTATGAAGGGAGTAATGAGATTCGGGAAGAAAGACAAGCTTAGTCCGAGGTATGTTGGCCCATATGAGATTGTAGACAGAGTGGGTAATGTGGCATATCGCCTAGACCTACCTTCCGACCTAGAAGGAGTTCATCCAATATTTCATGTGTCCATGCTACGGAAGTATCTTCCTGATCCTTCTCATGTCATTCAACCCCAAGAAGTTCACTTTGATGAAACTCTCACCTACGAAGAGGTACCAGTAACTATTCTTGATAGAAAAGTCAAGAAATTGCGTACTAAAGAAATTCCTACTGTCAAGGTTATTTGGAGAAATCATTCTCGTGAGGAAGCTACGTGGGAGGCAGAAGATGAAATGTGGAAAAACTATCCACATTTATTTGAAACTTGAGGTAAGATTTTAATTCGGAGGACCGAATTCTTTTAAGGGGGGTAGAATGTAATACCCGTTAATTTCAGAATATAATTCGCTTAATTAGAATTTTACAATGTTACTTTAGTTATTTATTTTGGTCATTTTTAATTTTCATATTTAATTGTTCTCTTTGAATATTATTTATGAAAATTGAGTTAAATGATTGGACTAAATATTTGCACCATGTGGGATATATTCTAAGAATGGTGAAATTCATGGAAAAGTGGTTTAAGAATGGTCAATTAGTCCATTTATTGTAAATTGACTGGATGGGTTTGGATGTTGGGTTATGGATACCCATGGGTTATTCAATAACCCATTAGAAATATTTAATATAAAGCTTTAATAGTACCCCCTCATTTTCTCACGCAACCGAAGCAGGCTGAAAGGGTTTTCTCTCATTTCCTCACCCTCTTCTCAAATCCTTTCCTTGATCTTCAGAATTTCGATTATTTGTTCGGTTCAAAAGCTTTGTAAGGATCAAAGGTAAGATTTAATCTCATTATTTTCCTTAAATTTCAGTTTATGTAGAAGATCAGAGGATGTTTTGTTCTTGAAGATTTTGATGATAATTCATGAATCTCAGTTGTTTTAGAAGTTATATTTGAGTTATAATCGGTTAAAAGAGTTGAGATTCTGGTTTTGAATCAAAAGAAAGGAAATGATGAATTTTTGAAAGATTTTTCTGCAAAACTCGAGTTACTGTAGCGACCAGAAATTTCGGGAAAATCTGGAAATTTTTCTCGAGTTACTATAGCAGTTACTGTAGTGTCGGTAGTCAAAGGTACTGTAGCGAACCGTCACTGTAGCGAAACCGTCACTATAGCAAAACCGTCACTGTAGCAATCAGAAAATTTTGCGTATTTTCGTGATTTTGTTTCCTTTCTTATGTTTCCTTGTAATATATTTTACTAGGAAATTTTCCTACACAAATTCTAGTGTGGAACAAGGTAAACTTGGACAAACATCAAGGTGAGTGAATAATCTTGCTAAGCTAATTTGATATTACTAGTCAAAGTACAATATAAGTCCCATTTACAATATTATTTGGATAATAAGCAATCAATTTTTCATATGGGAGTATATGATGATCGGTAGAAATAAGAGTATGTAGAAATTATTTTATTTCATGGCAATTGTACTATGTGATAAATTCTCACTATCTTATTAATGAGTAAAGATCTACGGAATCTAATACACGAGTTTGAAAGGGTTAAAGTCTCATACTACTCGGTGTATACCTATGAGATCTTATTCACGAGTTTGAAAGGGTTAGAGTCCCATACTACTCAGTGCATATCTATGAAACCTATACACGAGTTTGAAAGGGTTAAAGTCCCATACTACTCAGTGCATATCTATGAAACCTATACACGAGTTGAAAGGGTTAGAGTCCCATACTACTCGGTGTATACCTATGAGATGTTATTCACGAGTTTGAAAGGGTTATAGTCCCATACTACTCGATGTATATCTATGAAATCTTATTCATGAGTTTGAAAGGATTAGAGTCCCATACTACTCGATGTATAAGACAATTAATTATATGAGTAAATGTGGTATTTGTACTTTTGATATTTTATATAGTACAGTTATTTACTTACTGAGTTTTTAAATAAACTCACGCTCCCTATGATTATCTTTTCAGATACAGAAAACAAAGAAGAAGAGTATCCGTTTGAAGAATAGAAGCCGCTTGGAATTATCCTCTATTTCTGTCTGGTGGGATACCAGTACTTATTAATGTGGATACTAGGAACGCTCTGTACTTTCTATAGGTCTCCTAGGCTTGCGATGAGATAGAAATATCAGACTATGTATGTCTATATTTGCTTATCAGATGAATATAATTCTGTAGTGTGGAATGAATGATTAAGGTTGAATGTAAAACCTTACAGAATATATGTAAATAACGTATGTTTGAGAATTTTATCAAATGAGTAGTATCTTTTCACATGTTCAATTTTTGGGATGTGACACTGTCGACAAAGTAAGGACTAGAGTCATTGTCAAACACTCTTTTAACTTTGCGAAACTTTCCTCACATTTATCATTCCATGCATACTTCATATTCTTCCTTATCAATCGAGTGAAAGGTGCAACTATCTTCGATAACTCCCGAATAAACCAACGATAGTAACTTGCTATCCCAAGAAACTATGAATCGCTATTGCAGTTGTAGGTCGGGGCCATTTCTTTACCGCCTCCACCTTACTAGGATCCACCTGGACACCATCTTTTGAGACCACATGCCCTAAGAACGCTACTTGATTAAGCCAAAACTCACACTTGGAGAACTTAGTAAATAATTGATTTCCCTTCAAAATTTGTAGAACAATTTACAGATGCCTCTCATGCTCTTCCAGATTCCTCGAATAGACTAGGATGTCATCAATAAAAATAATAATAAATCTATCCAAGAAGGGTTTGAACACATAATTCATGAGGCCCATAAAAGCAGCTGGTGCATTGGTTAAATCGAAAGACATCACTAAGAATTCATAACGACCATATCGGGTCCTAAAAGCAGTTTTAGGGATATCCTCCTCCTTGGTCTTAAGTTGATGGTACCTTGACCTTAAATCAATTTTTGAAAGGCGAGAAACACAATTGATTAAAGAGGTCATCTATCTGTGGCAACGGTTATTTATTCTTTACCATCACTTTATTTAATTGACGATAGTCAATACACAACCTCATTGACCTATCTCTCTTTTTCAAGAAAAGAATTGGGGCTCCTTAAGGTGACACACTCGGTCGAATAAACCTTTTATCTAAGAGATCTTGTAACTATCCTTTGAGCTCTTTAAGCTCGGCCGGTGCCATATGGTAAGGTGGGATGGATATAGGTTGCGTGTTTGGGGTTAGTTCTATGCCAAACTCCACCTCTCTATCTAGAGGTAAACCAAGTAACTCTTCGAAAAATACATCTAAAAATTCTCTTACTACTGGCACTTCGTCCAAGTTCACCCCTGTCTTCCCAATGTCTTGGATGAAAGCTATGAAGTCTTGACATCCTTTTCTTAAGATCCTTTGAGTGCTTATCATTGAGATGAAATCTCATGGCACATTGCCCCTGTCTCTTTGAAATATTGAGACAGGTTTTCTGGCATACAAAACTTTATCGCTTTTTTTCAATAATCGATAGTCATATGGCATAAGGCCAACCAATCCATACCCAAAATGACATCAAAGTTCGTCATGTCAAGCATTAACAAGGTAGCTAAGGTCTCTAGTTCACTACCTTAACATGACATCCCACATAACCCTTATCTAAAAGAATAGTTTTTCCCACCAGGGTGGACACAAGAAATGGGTTATTCAGGCCCACAAGATTAATAGATAAACACTTTGCAAACACAGGGGACACATAAAAAAGTGTAGAACCCGAGTCAAATAGCACATAGGCATTATAAGAGCCAATAGAGACAATACCTGTGACGACGACATTGAATGCCTGGGTATCTTGTTTGGTAATGGCATATACCCTGGCTGTACCACAGCCCTGGGCTTATTGGCCTCTACTACCTTGACCTCTACTTAAACCTCTTCCACTACCAACAACGGATGTGGAAGGAGCTTAGATTACCGATGCTGCCTTTATCTGTGTGTGAAGGGGATGTATGGACCCCTGACTGGACACTAAGGCTAGTTGTCGGCATTCACACTACAGTGAAAACAAATTAGACTTCCCCTGTAACATGTACTAGTATGATACCTCCTACATTTCCTATAACGAGGCTTGTCGCGTCTAAATTGAGAACCTGACTGAGGCATTCTTGATGCAGAGAAAGTTTGCCCTAAAGCTGCAGTAAGCACAAATTGTCCCCTTCCTTGGGATTAAGTCACCCCTGAAGTACCTCCATGATTGAAGGGCCTTCCCTCTTACCCTCACTCATCTTCTTCTTTTAGGCATTGTTATCATCTTTTTCATCCGTCTCTATTAATTTTTCCGTATCCACTATAGATTCATATGAGGGATATATATCCATTTGGAGTTTTATCAACTTTCAAATAGAGTGGCGAAGTCCCAATACAAACCTTTGAATCTTTTCTCATTCATTAAGAATCATATGAGGAACATAGGTCGATAAATGATTAAACATGGTATCATATTCTTCCACCAATAAAGACCCTTGTTTTAAGCTCTCAAATTCTCGAGCCTTAGCCAACCTAATGCTTTGCAGAATGAAGCACTCCATGAACCTCCTTTAAAACTCATCCCACTCAAGAAGTGGGGAATTCGGGCCCCTCGACGCATCCTAACTTTTCCACCACTGGTCTGCCTTTCCCGTTAAGTTGTATATTCCTACTTTAACCATACGGATGCTTGAACATCCCAAGGCTTTGCACGCTTGGATCGTGCCTTCTAAGAACCACATTGGATCTTCACCTGTCGTCTCTGTTAGCCCTAATGTATTATGCTATAAGTTTTGATGATGACAAATATGTGGGAATTATAGTATGACTTAATCTTCTTGGCCCAAATGAATGATTTAACTTCTTAGCCCAAATGAATGATTTAATCTTCTTGGCCCAAATGAATGATTTAATCTTCTTGGCCCAAATGAATGATTTAATCTTCTTGGTCCAATATATGATTTAATCTTTCTTAGCCCAAATAGTATGATTTAATCTTCTTGATCCAAATACATGATTCAATTTTTCTTGGCCCAAATATATTCAATGCTTTATATATTTAAATCTAGTAGTATAAATTGATTTTTGATAAAGTTTATTGGTTGTTGTAATATAATTTGAAAAAGAATACTTTTACTGTAGCACTTTTGAAAAAAGAATTTGATTGTTGAAAAAGTATGATAAAGTTTATTGATTGTTGTAATCAACTTTGAAAAAGAATATCTTTTACTGTAGCACTTTTGAAAAATGAATTTGATTGTTGAAAAAGTATGATAAAGTTTATTGGTTGTTGTAATAAACTTTGAAAAAGAATACCTTTTACTGTAGCACTTTTGAAAAATGAATTTGATTGTTGAAAAAGTATGATAAAGTTTATTGGTTGTTGTAATAAACTTTGAAAAAGAATACTTTTTACTGTAGCAAATTTGAAAAAGAATATTGATTGTTGAAAAAGGTTGATAAAGTTTTTTTGGTTGTTGTAGAAAGGTTGAAAAATGATGATGAAGCTTACTGTAACAATTCTGACTAAAGCAGTCACTGTAGCAGCAAGGTTTCACTATATAAAGGGGACTTCACAACACCATTTGCATCAAGCTTCAATTGTTCATTTTTCATATTATCTTGAGTTTCATTCTCTCTAAATTGCTAGAGAAATATTCTGAGCTTAATTTCTGCGTTATTTACACTTTGAGAGTGTCCACCATTATTTTCCTTAAGCCTTCAAATTTAGTTGCTCAAGGATTGGTTCCTTGAGTTAGTGTTTGAGAGAAAACACATTGTAAGGGGGAGAGACACCCTTGAGGAAGAAAAGATCTCTATGTTGTAGTGGCTTACAAGTGCCCAATTGCATAAACTTGTGGTCTATAGTGAAACACTCAAGAAGTTATCTTGAGGACTGGATGTAGGCTTGGTTTAAGCCGAACCAGTATAAATCTCGCTGTTTGATTTTCTCTTCCCTTGCTCTTTAATTATTTATATGTTCTTTACTTTCTTGCATTTTATATTCATTCATCTCTTTAATTGTTTTTGATTAATTGTACTCTATATTTATTCATCTTGATCATACTTATTTTACTTTCATAAAAAGCTTGGCATTGTTTTTAAAACTTCTTAAACTTCCATCAAGTCTTCGCAATTTTTTTTTAAAACCCAATTCACCCCCCTCTTGGGTGCTAGCCATTTCTATCAGTCTCCCCTAAGAACACTGGGAATTTAAGCTTTAGGAACTCAGATAGATGTACATCTTTCATTATTCTCTCCCTTTGAGAAGGGGGAAGGAGTGGTGGTCCAACCTGCTTTTGTATTGGCACCATAGGGGGGATTGTTAACGATTGGTCGTCCCACAATCAAAGCCTCTAAATTATCTAGCCGACTGATCATTTCTTCGACTAATGCAACATTTATTTGTGGTGGTACCTCAACTCTTGGCATATGCCCTTCAATAAAGTTCCTTTTGTCACGAGTATACTCATTGTCACCATGTTCAGAAACCTCGTGTTGCCTGTTTACAGGTAAAGTAGGCAATTGTGCCAAGTTTACCTCTTCACAAAATGGTAAGACAAAATTCCTTTCGTCTTCTATCTCAAAAGAACTCATAATCTATAAGACCAACAAGCAACTTAGAATACAAGAAATTCCTAACTCAGGTCATAATTGAGGAGTAAGACACGAAGGAATAGACTCTGACAACTCTAACAAGGCCTTCAATGGAACCTTACCCTAAGGTTGCATCACGGTTCATAACCAATAAGAAAGGGCTCATCTAGGACACCTTGCTTTGTAGCCAATAAGAGACCAATCCCTAACCTCTAATACCAACTTTGTCATGATCCAAAAATGAGACACGTGACTGGCACGACACATGAATTTCTCCCACAGATGTAAGCCTAACTCCTATTTTTAATTCACATGGTAATATCAATAATAATATGAAAGAGAAAACATTTCACTTTACACTATTATTGATAAGCAAAGTCACACATTCATTACATAAAATAAATAGTCGAGTCATAGTAATACTATTTCCCATATTCAAATTATTGCTATAAAAGGATAATCAAGAAATATACAGAAAATACACTCAAATAAAAACATACCAAACATTGCTCCTAGTTGATCCTATTGGACTACAGAGCGACCATCAAAGAAATACTAGAAGGATGACTTCAAAGATGTTACCAACCCAAGAATTGAATGGGTATGATATTTGAACCTTCGTTACTCCTCATGTGGGTGTTTTTCAATGTTCTTAGTTTCTAAAACATGGAAACAATAATGTGAGATAATAATCTCAGTAAGGGTAACCAATACAAGTAGTATAAGTGAAGCACTAGGAATCCACATCTCCTGGCCTAAAGGCTCAATTAACTCCTTGCCATAAGTGGTATATATATTTTCCCAGCTCAAAGGCTCAATTACATTCTTCTCATACAAAAGTAATCGGTCTCCATGCCCATGGGCAATATATCACTCCCATGAGCATAGCCCACAAATCTCCCATAATACAATTCAAGGTATTAAGCACTTCAAGAAATTTAAGGTATGTACATAGCCAATACACACACACACACACATACATATATATATATATATATATATATATATATATAAGTTCATTCATTCATTTAAACTAAGCTAAAGATCATATACCTTCACAAACTAAAAATGATAAATACAAAGTTTATCTCTTATTTCCATGTTCCTTTATCTCATGAATGTTAAACATATTAAGTTTTAAATTCATAAATAATTCACATACTTGGGTAGGTTAATTACTCACCTTAATTGTCACCTAATAAACCTTATGAATATAGGTTGCTTACAAGAAGCATGTCCCTAAATGAATTCATAATTTATTCCCAAAATTTCTATACTGTTACAATCACCTTGCTACAGTACCCACGAAATCTATTGATGAATAGTAACTTCAAAATCTACTATTTATACATACAGATACTATCTATATGTATGAGTACTATATGCATAGATACTATTCATACATACGTATACTATTCATATATATATGTGTACTATTCATATGTATAGGTACTATTTATATATATAAATATTATTCATACTGAAAATAGTGAACACAAGTTGTAAAAAGTACACCAGGAAAGTTCCTAGGAAAAAGATGTAGGCCATAATAGACACTCTTAAGTACCAAGTCTTTCCTTAGCCAAACATTTCCTAGACATGTATTTTTCACAATTTTATAGTTTATTCCGGCAATCAGAAAATAAAATAATTTTCAAATAACCGAAGATAATTCTTTTTTGATGTGGAGGATTGACTAAGGCTGCAACCACAGAGTATACTAAGAATTTGTCATATAGGTACTTATAAGAAAAGAGCATAGTATCCTCACCTTGGATTTAAGCTAAGGAAAAAAGGCCTAGAATTCTAGAGCCCTAGCATTGAAGCAAGAGAAATTTGAGAAAAGAAAGAAAGAAAAAATAAAGGTATGAGTTTAGAAGTGAAATAAAATGTCCTATTTATGAGAAAAGTCAAGATACTATACGCTAATAAAATAATAATATTTTGCTATACACTTTTAATAAAATAATAATATTTTACAATGCACTTTTCACTATTCAAGTAAATGACAGCTAATTTTACTATTTAAAAACTTAAAGAAAAAATTATCCTTTCTCCTAAAGTTTTAAGTTTCCTTTTAAATTAGTCCTTTCATTTTAGTCTCTAAGGGAATTTTCTCACACAAAACATTATTTTCTCCTCCAATTTCTTTCAAAAAGAATTGAATCTCCCTCCTATGTAATTACAATAGAATGTCTCCAACACTATACGTAAGTTACAATAAAATTGTAACAATAAAACAATATCAACAAAGTACATAATCAAAATAAACAACAAAAAGAGATTTAGTGCACACGTGCGATATAAAATCTCCCGGGGTATTACAATAGCCCCATTCATAAGGGCTATATGTGTCTTACTCCTCTTGGCAAAGTGATAATTTCTAGACATTTTCTATTTGATGAATTTATTTTTCCTTTTGTTGCAAAAGAAAATAAGCCCAGTTCTACAATTCAATCTAGTATGCTTACATCTACTCCTACTTCATCTTCCAATTCTATAGCTCAACTTGTCATTATATCTAATATTTCCCCATATGCTGAGTCTTTACCTAATAATAATTCTATTGCTAACCATTCACTTGTAGAACATGGAACTTACCTGACAGGGAATATGCCCGTGAGAGAAGAATAAGTTGTACAAAATACATCTGCAGTAAATTTAACACCAATACTAGTTGATACAAACACCAATGCACAATAAAACATTCTACCACAAATCCAATCTATGGAGCAATAGTCCTCAGATGAACAAACAGTTGTGCAGCAGACCTTAGATATGTAACAAAACTAGCAGTCCATATATAATAGTGTTTAGTGTACATATTAGCCATAGCACAATGATATAATTTAGTCAACACATGATAGGTCACACAAGAAAATGAAGTTCCCATTTTAAATGAGGTCAAGATAACAAAGATGAGAGGTGCACAAGGCATCCTCAGCCCTTTTTTGCCACTTTTATTTACCTTTATTCTATTTCACTAATTATTTAATCGATTAATAGATAGTTTCACAAAATTTATGCATAACATATTTTTCACTTGCCATACAACATTTCCAAGTATGTGCAGAAGCATAGTTATCAGGTTAAGCATAATTTACACATCATTGAAGAGTAGTATCCTATCCATCCTATGGTGCCCTTGCACCGACTCAGCGGGTGACAACACAAAGGCTTCCTCAAAGCCTGTATGCTCACCCCCACATAACAATCCTTCATATCCTATTGGGGGTGACGACATCCTACATCATGAGCACATAGCTCAATACATAGATAAAGTTTATATGCATGTTATTGAGGAGTATGACATGAAAGAAAATACCATCCCGAACCACCCCAAGGCCTTTAGTAGAACCTTATCCTATAGTTGGTCGCAGTTCACAACAATAAGGGAGGTCCTATCAAGGTTACCTTGCTCTGTAGTAAATAAAAGACCTATAACCCTCTAATACCAACTTTGTCATGCTCCAAAATTTGAGGACATGATCGACACAGTGGGGGTTCATACCACCACCGTAAGCCTGACTTCACACACATTGGCACCCAGAAATTTATATATAATAAATTAAAATCTTTCGATCACAGAATTCACAATAATTCTAGGAGTTCTATTTACTACAAAAGCAACTCAAATAACTCAACATTCCCAACATCAACGTTAACCAAAATGGGAAAGGGTTGAGGACTTGGAGTCCCCGCTTCTCTCGCACAAAGTCTTACTGACAAAGCATGAACTTGTAAAGTTACACCAGAGAGGGTAAGTACAAAATACTCAGCCAGGAATGACAACCAGAAGTATAAGTAAATTGTGTATCACTCACAGGAATGGGACCTTGAACAAGATCCTGTCAAAAATCACCACCGGACTAATGTAATCTTTCACTGCATAATCACACGGTTATATACAACATCCCAAAGCAACACAGTTATAAGGAAAGGCACAACTAACTCTGAGTGGCCCAGTTCAGTATATAAAACAAACCACTTATACAAGCATAATGTCCTCGTCTAAAGCACACCAATTTTTAAAATATCAACATATACGCTTATATATATAACATTCATATATCTATCACAAGATTTATTCAACGCAATAAAGAGTGTACGGGGTAAACCCACGATATCATGGATTCATCCGTCTCAAGAACTTCCTTTGCAATAATATGAATATATATACACATATGAACCTATATATGTATATATAAAATGTTTATCGCCTTTCCTTCATAAGGCAGCATTCTTGAGTGTGACATTCCCGAGGGGTAAGGTCGCTAAGCCACATCGTAACTCGTTATTAGACTGTTTCACTGACAACTCAATAATGCACTGTTCCAGCATTTAGGTCTTCCAAACTAATTTAGCCCTATAGGCTTCTAATAGTATCTTAAGGCTCTTCCTTCAATTCATCATCCTTAGAAATTAGGGTCACATGAATTTATACTAGTCTTTACCATTCTTGATATTAATATATATATATATATATATAAACTCATGTTCTACAATATGCATCATGATAGAACAACATGAACTCCCATTACTGTAAAATAAGTTCACACATTGTGACTCTTACAAGACATTCCTAGAAATTCAAACATCAAGATCAAATTGTGTAACATGGGACCTCTCATAGGCCATATAGACAATCCATAAGGAATATTACCATGTACAACAATTCCATCACGCAAGTATAATGTCATATTTTCTATTAACCATTCAACACATAGGAGTTACCTACACACATTTACACTTTAAATTATCTAACCATGATTAGCATGAATCATGAATGAAAATAACACAACTGATCACATAATACTTAATAATGGCATAAGGGTTTGGTACTTCATTCGCTCAAACCTCAAAGTAGCCAACATCATTTCCATAACTACTTTAGAACTCTTCCACATTGCACCCCTTATAGCAATTATGGTCACCCATGGTGTTACTAGAAAGTTTATATGATCATTTTTCCCCTTTCCTCATTTGTACCCAAATTGCGTTTAATCAAAGAAAATAAATGCATATATATCCATCACACTTATATATCATAGTACAATATGCCAACCTAATGGCTACCATCAATAGTATAGACTCACATACATAGTTTGCTATTATAAGGGAATCACTCGTACAAACAAGAATTAAATAAATAGATATAATTATTTAGAAATAAGAGTGATTTATCATAACTCATCACATAATACTTACAACTACAAGGTTCCTTTAAGAGTTCTCCATCTCTAGGTGTCCCACAATCCAAGAACGCAATTAATTTATGAGATAAAAGTTCAACATATGAAAATTAGTTAAACTACTTCCGCCTCAAGGAAAAGGGATGTGATTATCATTCACCTTAATTAATATTAACATAACCAATACTAAAGAACTTAGAATTTTATTCCATGATATTTCCACTATGAGCTTTATCACCATAATTAGTTTAAAGGAGAAAAACAAATACATCTCCTAGCCCCTTTAAATTATTTCCTTTCTATATAAATGGAAATATGTAAATTCCTTAACATACAAATCATTCATAAGATGCAAGTTATGTAGAGTAGAATGATTGCCTCACCTCTACTCCAAGCTGGTAGTTGCATCCTAAAAGATGTGAAAGATGCATCAAAGAATCCATTCCTATAAGGTAACCATGTAAGGAGCATTTTGACACCAAAAACTTAGATTAAAATCGAGTATGAAAGCTTAAATCATCAATTGTTCATCAAGAACCCTAACTTTCACCATTTCTCTTTCATACTCTTTAATCTCATTCCCTACATGATCATTCCTTTAATTCTTTGTTCTTTCATCATCAACTAACATTAAGAATGAGTTTTAAACACTAACCAAGCTCAAATGCTCTTCCTCAAGCCCATTTCCATCCTAAGGGTCCAAAAATTCGAAAATGGGAGAAAAGAGGGAATAAAAGATACTCACCTTACTTCTTCCTTGTTTTTCTAGTGTGGTGGCTAGTCAGAGGTCCACCTTCTTGTTGGTGCTTAGTGGCCAAAGATTTAGTGGAAGAAAAATGAGTGAAAGATGGAGAAGAGGGTGACTTGTGTGAGTGGGAGAGAGGAAAAAGTGAGAGAAAGAGGTGGAGTGAATGAGATATGTGTGATTGAAATAAACATAAATAGTTACCATGGGGATATTACCTCTTTGCCCTCGGACCAACCCGTGATAAATTTTAACAGTGGGTTACTAGTAATTTCCCTAACTCTAATATTTTTCCTTTTCACTAAGAATAGCACATATCCCATCACCTTCTTTATCCCTTTTCCTGATGTATCACATAATTATTCTCATTTTGACTTTAATCCCTTTCCCGACCCAGTAACCCTTCATGTCTCTTAGTCATGTGTTCATCCTCACCACAAAGTCGCTTTATTATTTTAATCACCTTGTCACTTTAATCCTTGAGTTTTTCCCTTTTACAAAAAATGAAAAAATTTTCTACATCCAAAATACTTCTTAGGAATTTCCAATAAACTAACATCCAAAAATGATAGATATTACTCATTACCTCTAAGAAAAAGAGCCATCGGATGTAAGTGGATATTCGAGATTAAAAGGAATGTTGATGGATCTATTCAGATGTACAAAGCATGACTAGTAGCCAAGGGATTTCATCAAGTTAAAAGTGCTTATTTTTATGGGACCTTTAGTCCAGTTGTGAAACCAACCACAATTATAGTAATTCTTACATAGCTTTGTCAAAAGGGTGGCAGATTAAACAACTTAATGTGAATAATGCATTCCTTAATGGGGAATTGCAAGAGGAGGTTTTATGGAACAACCTATAGGATTTGAGGTTAGGGGCAAGGAAACTCTAGTTTACAGACTCCAAAAGGCTCTCTATGGCCTTAAATAGGCCCCTAGAGCATGGTTTGACAAGTTAAATCTCACTCTACATAAGTTTGGATTTCAATCTAGTAGGTGTGACTCTTCATTGTTTATCAAAATTGACTCTCATCATTGTACCTTTGTACTTATGTATGTAGATGACATCTTAATCACAGGGAGTTCAAAGGAGGCTATCAATTCTCTTGTTGAGAAATTGAATCTGGAATTTGCTCTCAAGGACTTGGGGAACTTAAACTACTTTCTGGGGATACAGGTTAAGTGTCTAGGTAATGGGACCTTACACCTGTCACAGAAAAATTACATAAAATATTTCCTGGAGAAAGCCAAAATGCAGGAAGCCAAAAACATTGCAACTTCAATGGCAATAAACACTAAACTCTCAAAGGGTGAAGGAGAAAACATAGAAAATGCTCAGTTGTACAGACAAGTAGTGGGAGCTTTATAGTATGCTACAATAACAAGACCAGAGATCTCATTTTCTATTAACTAAGTCTGCTAATACATGCACGTTCTACTTGACACTCACTAGAAAATCGTAAAGAGGATAATGAGGTACTTGAAGGGCACCCTCCAATATGGCTGAACATTTCAAAAGTCTATCAACTTAGCCTTGACTAGATTTTATGATGCTAATTTTGGGAACAATTTAGATGACAAAAAATCAACATCCAGCTTGTGTGTATTCCTTGGTCTCAATCTGATCTCATAGGCATCCAAGAAACAATCTGTGGTAGCAAGGTCAACAACTAAAGCAGAGTATAGAAGTTTGGCAAATACAATGGCAGAAATGGCTTGGGTTAAGTCTCCCTTAGCTGAACTAAAGGTAATGACTCAAAACATGCCCACAATCTACTGTAACAATAGTAGCACTGTTCTATTAGTTGCTAACCAAGTATTTCACACTCAGTCAAAGCACATAAGGTTGGATCTCTTCTATATTAGAGAGAAGGTATTGAAGAAGGAAGTCTTTGAATGCCATATACCATTAAAGAATCAAATTGCGGATATCATGACCAAACCGTTGTCTAAAACCCGGTTCTATACTCTACGAAGCAAACTGAAGGTGAAGCTAGATGAGAAAGAAGTAAGCAGAGGACATGGGTAAAGAGTAAAGAAGGTCAAAGAAAGCACTTTGGATGAAGGACCATTGTATAGAGTGATTGTGGTATACTGGGGTACTCTGCGTCAGAAGCAAAGCAATATGGTCCCAATGTCTTAGCTATAGTATTTGTCTATAGTATAGCTATACTAGTTCAAATTGGTTTTTTATTTTATTGTTCTGATGTGTTTTTGGAAATTCCTTGTGATTGGTGAATATTAGAGTAAAGTGAACAGTAACAAATTTAACAATAAGACAACTACAATTATATTAGTTAACTCTAGTTAGTGAGTATAAATAAACTCCTCCCCTGTATTAGAAAGTAACTTTGATTCAGTAAAGGAGAACTTTTCAAATCTCTCTCACTAATCTTTCAATCAACACATTCCTCATATCATCAACACACCACACACTATTCTTATTGCAAAAATAATCGTTTATAATTGAGGGAAAATTTATTCTCATAAATATGCACATATATTCAGGTCACATCAACATATACACATACACAAAGGTCAAGCGTATTAAACTTAAAATTTGACTCAAGATCTTTGTAAACTCTCTATTTCGTGTAGTAAGCCCCTTCAATAATCTGTTAGTTTGACTAACGATTAATATTGATTGGTATTACAATTGTCACGTCAACTCTGTTTGTATACATCAGCAGTTGACATGGTTCGAAATTTGTGTATAACTGACATGCAAGAATCAGCAGAGACAACAAAAAGAAAGATCAAGGACCATGAAAGAAACTCATGTTTTATTAAGATGGGTCGGTTATGGGTCATATGAGTTTGGATATGGGTGACATGGAATTATTTAAGCCATGTTAGCTATTGATCTATACAAATAAAGCTAACGTGGCAGTCTTGTAATCCTAATCAGCATTGATTGTTAGTCAAATTAATGGATTATTGGATGGAAGAGCCTTTATCACATGAAATAGAGAGTTTAGAGAAATCTTGTATTAAGTTTTATAGTTTGTAAAGATTATCTGCATAATAAAAAAAAGTTCATGGGGTTATCCGCATTTTTTCCTAAATAAAATGATATGATAATGGTTGAATTATTGTAATTATAAGATAAATTAGCATCATACCTCTTCGATTGTGTTCGACACACACCATAAGTTAGCTTATAGCTTATTTGACTAGCATATAAGTTCATTAAAAGTGTTCGGTAAACGAGCTTATTTTAATAGTTTAAAGCTTATTATGATAAGCTACTTTGAGTAGTTTATAGTTTATGAATTTTTCCCTTTTACCCTTGTTATTTTATGAAAATACTCATTATATCTTTATTTCATATTCATTATACCTTTATATATATATAATATAATATAATTATAATAAAATATGAAAATATATTTTATTATATATGATAAAATATAATAATATATATAAATATATTATACATATATAAAATATATAAATATATTTTTCAATGAATTTTATATATATAATAATTTAAATTGATTTAATTAAAAACAAAAAAATCATATATTTATTTATATTATTTTGGGATTAAAAATTATATACTCTTTTATGTTATTTTATATAATAATTTAAATTAATTTAATTAAAAAAAAGTAATATATTTATCTATATTATTTTGGGATTAAAAATTATATGTCCTTTTATGGCATTTTACACTTTTCAGCTACTTCAAAAGCTATTTTTATCTAGAACTTCTAATTAATGAGCTAGCTTATAAGCTTTCATCTATAAAATATAAGCTAATTTATAAGTTAATTTTGTCGAACAAAACTTTCGTCTTTTACAAGACTCAACTGGAACACGTGTTAATAGTTAAGAGTGCCTATATAATAATGACATGAGTCATTCTTGCGTGGTATGATAATTACAAGTATGCAAAAAAAAAAAACAATTTATCATTATATGGGCTTAGGCTCTCTGCCATGGTGTTTTCACGGTAGAGTGTCATACTTCTTTTAGCAACAATTTTTTTAATTGTTAAAAGTTTTAGTAATAGAATCTGTAACAAAATTTGTTGTTAAAACTTTTAACAACACAAAAAAATGTTGCTAAAAATTCAGAGAGAAAAAACAATGGCAGAAAGCATGAGTCCATCATTATATAGGCCTTGTCTTCATGTGATTCAATTGTGTCTATAAAATCGGTGAATGTTTATTATAAAAGAAAAAAAAAAGTAAGGGACAGTTCTTTTTTTAATTTTGAAAATAAGATTGATAAAATTATTCTTGAAACTAAATTTAAAATAAAAAATCTGTTCAGATAATTTGTTCTGAAAACAATTCTAAAACTTTTAAAAAAACTATGTTAGTAAGATTTGTTTTGAAAAACAAAATTAAAAAACATTTGATATAATGAAATAATTAATAACGATATTTAGAAAAATTAAAATAAGTACAAGTCAAATATATTAATTATTATAGCTTGAATTACATTATTAGTTAAATTTATTAGCCATCTACATAAATTATTAAGAATATCGTTACACAATTATTTGAAATAATTATACTTTTAATAGAATAAAATGGATTGGCACTAATTACTCAAAAAATATTTATAAATTAAAAAAATAATTATCAAAATTGATAAATTCATAAAATTAAATAAAAAAATAATTCTTTTATAGATATTAGAAAAGTGAAAAAAAATACAATTAGCACTAAAAGTATATTATATATTTTGTCTAAATCCAAATTATCTACACCTCCCACCGAAATTAAATTGCATTCACCAAATATGGATCGCCTGCTTTTAACCGAACACCCAAGATTGAAAGAAAATGCATTTTACATTTTACTTTTTATTATTATTTTAATTATGATCGTCCAATATAAAACAGACAATCCAAATTTGGTGATAGCGCGAAAATTGCAAGACTTCGGACTCATTTTTTCTTATCATTGACGAATCTAATTGATTACAATCTGCCATTGCATTTTTTTTTCTGTTATTATCAAAACAATAATTTTTGAAAACATTTAAAACATGTTTTCATTTTTTTTTATTTTAAAAATAATAATTAATCACTGTGTCACCTACTCTTCAACCACCATCTCCTTCTCTTACTACTTTTCAAACACTAACCCTATCTATGAATTGCCTTGAGCATTGGGTCCAAAATGGGGCCTCCAATCCCCTTTTATTTTTGACCTAAGAAAGAATTATGGGATTTTCAAAATCAAAGTATATTGACCAGGTCAAATTAAATTGTTCATAATTAAAGAAAAATCTAAATTGGTTATCAAAATAAAAATTTTAATTGATTTTATTTGATCATCAATTTAGTTTAATTTAATTTAATTTTAATTGAATCGAATCGATTAAATCTAATATATATATTTACTTATATATTATTTATATATAAGGACTCCCTTACTAACACTTATTTTTATTAAGTTCTAATATCAAATTAATAATTATTTAATCTTTCGTTACCCTTACTTAACAATAAATAAGTCGCTAATGGTGCACTCCAAAACCTGTGTATAATATAAGCTTCTTAACCAATTCTCTTAATAATTGGGCTTAATTGAGTAGGATTCCACCTCTAATTAAGCTGACATGTAGAGGATTCGGATAAGCTCCTACGCGCACCTGCGGTTGTTGGATCAAATTTGATCTAACAACTGTGGATAAACTTATTAGACGAATTAGCAAATGTACCAGTCGCTCATGTAATATAGTGATTTAAGAGTAAAAGTATCATTCCCACGGGAACTAAGTGACTAATTACCTAAGAAATTTAACTGAATTAGTTAGACGAAAGTAATTGGATTGAAGATAACTCTAATGAAGAACTAACAATTAAAAAAAAGGCATGTGACAGCAATTTTTATGAATTTTCTTATAATAATAGCAAGAAAGATTCAAACTGATGAAATTAATGAAATTAAAAGCCTAGGGTTACTAATCTTTCTTCTCCATCCTAGAAATTGTAAAACTCCTCTTATGCACTCGCAACTTATTCAACTAATAAAGTTAATCCTAGGTTATTCTAATAACTTAAAAGAATTCTCTCGAATTTCAATTAATATATTTAACACCTACTCAATTCCTTAAGTGAGTTAAGTCTAACTGTCCAACTTAGCTTTGATTAAAAGAGATTAGCTAATAATACTATTAGCTAACAAGTGAAAACACTTAAGTTAAGGTTCGCACACTCGTCTTCCCTATTCAGTGTTCTACTCTCACCTCCCTCTTCCGAGATTGATAACAGAAACAATCATATAAATAGACTAATCAATTTCACCATATGCAGCAGTAAAATGACTAAGAAAACATATATTGATTGAATCAGAGTTGCAACTACATGAGAGGAGACACAATCTATTCTAAGGTTGAGTTCATAGTAACTCCAGATGGAAAAATTAGCTACTCATGAAAAACAAAGAACAACAATCAGAAATAAAGGTGAAGAAAGTCATGAATCTGAAATCGGATGGATGATCTGAGCCTTAAAGCCTTCAAAGTCGAGTTCTCCCTTCTATTCTTAGCAAAAAAGGCATTCAATCCTCCTCTCCGGATCAGAATACCCTAAAGATAATTCCCTTCCAACTATTTAAACAAAGTCTGAAGTGGCAGGAAAATAGCTCCGCTGCTGTAGCAGTACGCCCTCACCACTGCAGCGGTGGAACACAGAAAATGAGGGCCAAACAAACTTGCAGCGTAATGCTACATAGAGCAGTAGTGGGTCACAGAAAATGACCTACAAAATTTTCACTCCAGCACTTAACACTGGGTGGCTGGCACTGGGCATCATCAAGCGTCGCAACGGTAAATGAATGGCACTGCAGCGAGAGATGGCATATTTACTTTTGATGCTGGTTTGCTGTTTCATATTTCCTTACTCCTAAAGTGGATTCTTTTGTACTCTGAAATGCAAGATCAAATGTCAATTACTAGCATAAAATTGAAGATGAAAATAGAGAAAATTACAAGTGCTTAGGAAAATCAGAATTAGAATATCTTGAGGCCAAAAGGTCATAATTCAGTAAAAATCAAGCAGAACTAAGGTTCAGTTACCAAGAAAAAGGGCACATAAATTATGTTAATTTGGCAATTAACACTCCCCCAAACCTGAACCCTTGCTTGTCCTTAAGCAAAAATTTCCTATGAGAAAATTTGTGATTAAGATTTGTACAACCAAGAACATGTGCAACCAGGAGGTGTAAAGACTTTAAAATATGTGAGTTAAAGCAGACCAAGCCTCATCAAAATTATATCTAAGATTAAACTCAAGAGTCTGCAATCTTAAAGATTCTCAAGACAAGTGTTAAACGAACCACAATAAAACTTATAAAATTGATTTTTAGAAACATCCAATCCTCTCCTCTAAGAACAGTTTATAGTACCAAATTCAAAATTTCCAAAACTGAATTGATTCTTTGTTCTCAAGGGCATCGTTTTATTTCGATTCTTAAGGGCTTCGTTGTTTTGTTATCAAGGGTATCGCTACCTTAATTCCTTATTTCCTTCGGATATATATATATATATATATATATATATATATATATATATATATATATATATATATATATTTTAAGACTCATTTTGAGTTAATTATAAGAGTCTACCCCTTATTGAAACTTTCAGCTATCTCCTTATTGAACATTTTTTTCACTAGCTCCTTATTGAACTTTTTCTTTTTTTTTTTTAATTTGAAAATTTGAAAATGATCTCTAAACCATTCACAAAAAGATATTATCACTTCTGTTATCATGAAATGGTTGGGCTCACACTTATACAGATAAAACTTAAAGATTTTTAAATTCAAGAGCTAAAACTTAAAATTTTCAAAAATTTCTCTTCTTAATCACATATGTTCATTTGAACAGCTCAATACCAGCACCAGTCAGAATTTCCTCAAAGAGAGACTCCACATACACGCATGCTAAATTTCTCCCCCAAACCGAAATCTTACATTGTCCTCAATGGGGGAAATAGGTAACATAAAAAAGAGCATTTATCAAATTTTCAAAATAAGGGAGTAAACATCATAAAAGTATTATATATCAACCATCAGTGCAACAGGATTTCAAAACAACTAACATATGAAATTGCAACCCACAGTGTTCACAGTTCATCACATCAAAACAAAATTCAAGGAACTATTGCAACAATTATCCATAACCACACCATTACAAAAATAACAGATAAAAGCAATGAAAGATACATCAGAATAGATACAACCAAAGAGAAATAATCAAATGCTAAATATATTAGCCTTCCATGTCATCATTCCCCTCTTCAAGTTCCTTAGGTCTGTCTGAACTCTCTCCCCCAACAAGATTTGGAAGCTTGGATGCATCCATGTCCAATTTTGTAGCTAATAAGCCTCATAAAGCATAAAGATAGGCTTTTTACTAATAAGACTCAATTTGAAGTCTAAACATGGCACTCTACATTTCAACCCATTCACTCCTCATTCCAGCCATTTCGTTTTTAATCTTGATGATCCCCTCTTTAATTCTTATTCCTCTTTCGTTTATGCCGGCTAAACTTGCTTTTTCCTTTCCTTTACGCAACGGCTCCCTAGTGGATGCATCTTTATTACCTTCAGCTATCTGTCCTCTGATGTACTTTGCTATGATGGGCTCTAGAGGTGTCATAGCTTTTTCTTCTCTCATTGGGATGGGACCTCTTTCTTCTTTAGCAACTGAGTCAGAAGGAATGGATATCTAATTATGATGGGGTTTGCTTGCGCCAACTTTTCAATGTTGTCTGAAATGAGATGTCCTACATTTATTTGAATCCTTTTCATGATGCAATAAATCAGCAGTGTTTTTGGAATAAAGATGTTTGAGATGTTAAAAGATGGCAAGAGGGTGTATCCAATGAAGTTGATCATACTCTAGCAATTGGGAGCAATGATTTCCTTTACACATGGTGTGGAGCTCCTCTATTGTTTACCTCCCACCTGGTTCCAGGGGCAAAATGGTGCTCAGAACATCTTCAAGGTCCCATGACCCATCACTCTTCAATGTGTGGTAGCTGAAGGGTTGCTCATGGTAGAAATATTCTCCAAGTAAGTCCGTGATGGCTTGAACATGGAAATATACCTTTTTACCTCACACCCTTGACTCATATTCCTTCAATTCATCATTTGCCACCCGGTAGCTGTTGGCGTAAAACTCTTGCACCAACCTCAGATATCCATGGGTTGGAGTGGGAACCAACTTTTCTCAATTCCTTAAGGCAATAATCTCTTGAATTTTCGGGAACTCATCTTCTTTTAAGCTAATTCCCTTCTCCTTTACTGTTCTCCTACTGAAGGTATTTATTTTAAATCTCCTCTGATGAGCCACTGATTTAAAATCACTTGCCTCAAAACTTAAAAAGGCTTCAGCACCTGATTTTCTTTTGGCAGTTAATTTCTTTTTCTTTTGCTGAGGAGGGGCTATGAGAGTGACAAGCACCAATAGGAATCCTGCAAAAGTAAATCTAGCAACACATCCAGCATGAACAACCATTGCACACAGCTAGCATAAATCCAATCTCTAAAATGCTACAATGCTGATAGGTAACCTCCCCCAAACCTAATTTCTATTCTAAAAGATACCCAAAAATTGTAAAGTCCTAGTATAAGGGCAATTTAAAAACTAACCTTCAGTCTGCAAAACCAAATTAACTAAAGAATGACAATCTAGACAATGCCAAAAGTCTAATCTAGAAAAAAAATAAAAGATTATCTTTTTAGAGTCTAAGCAAAAAGACTAGCCTAGTTCTAACTACAGAACTAAAACAATAAAATTTAAAGAAAAGAAAACCAAATTACCCAAATAACAATCAACAACAAAAACTAGCCACAAGCGTACGGTTGAAATGCCTAATGGAAATAAAACCTTCTAAACAATAAACTAAACCACCCACAATCCTTAATATCTAACTAATTCTACAAACATGGATGAATACGAAAAATGAAAGGGGGAGAGGGGACTTACCAAACATGGTCAAAGAATGAAGGAAATAGCACACAACAGAAGTTCCACTACACGTCGAAATTGATCCGAACACGAGGGCGAATCCAAGAAAATGAAGTTCTTAAATGAGGATTTGAGAAGAAGGAATGGCTGGAGAGGCGAGAGAGGTGGTCGACCAGGGGGGTTGCAGCCGCAGGAGAGGTTTTTTGAAATTAAGGCAGAAGGTGGAAGTGAAATTGGGGATTTTCCTTAAATAGGGAATTCCCCGCTGCAGCGGCACATGCTTCCCGCTACATCATCCTTCTCTCACTTTTTTTTTTAAATGTCGAAAGCCTACCAAAGCTACAGCGGTGCGTCTTACCCGCTATAGCATGCTAAGATAGCACTCAAATCCCATGGTTTCCCACTTATCACTGCTGTAGCCGAATATACCCACCGTTGCAGCATACTTTAACAGAACTTAAGCCACTGAAACTTACTCTCTCGCTGCAGCGTACTTAAACAGAGGAAAACACCCCTTCTGAACCCAAATTTTTGTTGTAATAGTAATAAGCCACCGCTGCAGCATGCTAAGACAGAGAACATCCTTACCTGTGATTGTTTTCAAAGCCTCAGTACCCCAGAATACTTCAAATATTAGTTTCCCAAGCAACCAATTATCAAGCATATCAGGAAGTTCAAAATGGCCAAATTTTCAGAAATAACCCATTCTCAGAACCATAATCTCAATTAAAGCAAACATCCTCAATCATCAGCATAACATTCAATCACCTAACATCAAGCATCAAATCAGCTAAACAGTAGAACATCAGGGAAGACTTGATCAATCAAAACTATAACATCAGCCAGTAAGGCTTATCAGTCAAAACTAGCACACCCACCAATTCAACACTCAAGGAATGTCAGTACAACAGCATAATCAATCAACTAAAGCTAAAAACATAAAATTATGACTAAAATTAAATTTCAAAGCAGTAAAGACTTGGGTTGCCTCCCAAGAGCGCTAAGTTTATAGTCTTCAACCAGACTTTACCAGGACGCCTATGCAATTGGTGTAGTGAGGGCAATTGAAGTCCCTTCCTTTTCACTCTCGTGTCCCAGATAATGCTTTAGCCTTTGACCATTTACTTTGAAGCTCTGAGCACCCTCCAAATCAGCAATCTCCACTGCTCCATTATCAAATGCTCTTTTAACCACAAAAGGTCCCGACCATCGGGATTTCAACTTTCCAGGGAATAATTTCAATCTTGAATTATAAAGCAAGACTTTTTGGCCAGCAACAAAGGATCGACGAGTAATTTTCTGATCATGCCATCTTTTGACTCTTTCTTTATATAAATGAGAACTTTTATAAGTTTGAAGGTGAAGGTCATCCAGCTCATTCAGTTATAAAAGCCTATTTTCTCCAGCCTTTTTCACATCAAAATTTAGAAACTTCACAGCCCAAAAAGCTTTATGTTCAAGTTCAACTAGAAGATGTCATGCCTTGCCATAGACTATCCCTAATGGTGAAGTTCCAATTGGGGTCTTGAAAGCAGTACAGTAGGCCCACAGCACATCATCAAGCTTAGTTGCCCAATCCTTCTGTGAGTTACTAACCGTTTTCTCTAAGATTCTCTTCAGTTCCCGATTAGACACCTCCACTTGGCCACTAGTTTGAGGATGGTACGGAGCCAGTGTTTGACTCCATATTTGACTAAGAAAGTCTCCAAAATCTTATTACAGAAATGTGATTCTTCATCACTAATCAATGTTCTTGGGACTCCAAAGCGAGAGAATATGTTCTTTTTCAAGAACTTTAGTACCATCTTGGCATCATTGGTGGGTGTAGGAATTGCTTCCACCTATTTTGATACATAATCAACAGCCACCAAGATGTATTGGTTGGTGAATGATGAAGGAAATGGCCCTATGAAATTGATTCCTCACACATCGAAAACCTCTATTTCCAGCATAATATTTAGAGGCATTTCGTGCTTTCTTGATATATTTCCACTTCTTTGGCACCGGTCACATCTCTCTATAAACTTTTTTACATCTTTGAAAAATGAAGGCCAATAGAATCTACTTTCTAACACTTTTTCTGCAGTCCGGATACTATTATAATGACCTCTATAGTCCGATCCATGACAATGCCACAAGATATTCTTAAATTCTTCCTCTGGTACACAGCGCCAGAGGATTTGGTCAGCACACATCCTAAAAAGAATTGGTTCATCCCACTAATAAACCTTGACATCATGCAAAAACCTCTTCTTTTGTTGATAAGTGATGTCAGGTGGAAAAATCCCACATACTAAGTAACTCACAATATTAGCATACCATGGTATTTGGGTATCTTCGATAAAGAACAAAGTTTCATCAGGGAAACTTTCATTGATTTGTAGCTCTACATTATCACTTACGTCCATGTTTATTTAGGATAGGTGGTCAGCCACTTGATTTTCAATACCCTTCCTATCTACAATTTGCAAGTCAAATTCTTGTAGTAGTAAAATCCATCAAACTAATCATGGCTTGGAATCCTTCTTGCTAATTAAATATTTGATGGCCGACTGATGAGTAAAAATAATCACTTTATTTTCCACCAAATACGGTCTAAATTTTTCAAACTGAAAAACTACAGCCAATAACTCCTTTTCAGTAGTTGTGTAGTTCAAATGTGCGTCCGCTAGAGTCCGGCTAGTATAGTAAACATGATGAAAATTTCTCCCATGCTTTTGACCCAATACCACTCCCAAAGTGTAGTCACTGGTGTCACACATAAGCTCAAATGATTTACTCCAATTGGGAACGACTACCACAGGAGCTGAGATTAATCTCTTCTTCAGGTCCTCAAAAGGCTTCATACATTCTTCATCAAAATGGAAAGGCATATCTTTCTCTAGCAATTTGCACAAAGGCTTTGCAATTTTTGAGAAATCCTTAATGAAGCGGCGATAAAAACCCGTATGCTCGAGGAAACTTCTTACACCCTTTACTGAGTTTGGAGGTGGCAATTGTTCAATCATAGAAATTTTTGCCTTGTCCACCTCTAAACCTCTTTTTGAAACTTTATGACCGAGCATATTTCCCTCTCGGACCATGAAATGGAATTTATCCCAATTTAGTACAAGATTGGTTTCTTCACATCTTTTAAGCACCAATTCTAAATTTGTTAGACAAATTTCATATGAAGTTCCAAAAACTGAAAAGTCATCCATAAATACCTCCATAGATTTCTCTACCATATCTGAGAATATTGCCATCATGCATTGTTGAAAAGTTACCGGTGCATTGCACAGTCCGAAGCGCATACGCCAGAAAGAAAAAGTACCATAAGGGCACGTGAATGTAGTCTTTTCTTGGTCACTAGGGGCTATAGCAATCTAATTGTACCCTGAGTAACTATCCAGGAAATAGAAATAATCTTGTCCCGCCAACCAGTCTAGCGTCTGATCAATGAAAGGCAATGGAAAATTATCCTTTTGAGTGGCACTGTTGAGTTTCCTATAATCCATGCAAACTTTCCACCTGGTTATAGTTCTGGTTGGAATGAGCTTATTTTGGGCATTAGCCATTACGATCATACCTCCCTTCTTAGGGACGCACTGAACCGGGCTCACCTACGAGCTATCTGATATAGGATAAATAATTCCTACATCCAGCCATTTAAGGATCTCTTTTTTCACCACTTCTCTCATAGCCAGATTTAACCTTTTCTGATGCTTAATAGAAGTTTTATGCCCATCCTCCAAGTTAATTTTATGCATACACAATGACGGGGCTGATTCGGTGTCGTCTATGGACCATCTAATAGCCTTCTTATATTTTTCCAGGACCTCTATTAAATGCCTCTCTTACTCCTCTGTTAAAGTAGCAGATACAATGACTGGTAAGGTGTCATTTCTTTTAAGAAAAATATACTTGAGGTGGGATAGAAGTGGCTTCAACTCAAGTCTAAGAGGTTCTTTAATGGATGGTTTTAAAGGGGTTACTTTGCCTGCAGGTCTGTCCAACTTCTTAAAAGATCGACTTGGATTGCAAAATAGCTCCGATGAATTAAGAAATCCAATTACCTCTTTGATGTCATCCTTTTCAATTTCTTCTTCCATCATTAACGATGTTTCCAAACTGTCAATGCTCACCAAGTGATTAAAATGCATTCGTGTCACCAAGTGATTAAAATGCATTCATGCACTTTCATCGATCACCTTCACTAAGTTACATTCTTCAGGTTTGTTTGGTGCCTTCATCACCTTATTCATGTTGAAGGTGACTTCTTGATCATTTACCCTCATAGTGATCTCACCTTTGAAAACATCAATCAAAGTTCTTCCAGTCGTAAAGAATGGCCTCCCTAGAATGATAGGAATTTTCTTGTCTTCTTCATTGTCAAGGATAATAAAATCTGCAGGAAAGATTAGCTTATCTACCTTGACCAATATATCCTCAATCACTCCATTTGGGTAGCATAAAGGTCTATCTTCCAGTTATAGAGTCACAGTAGTAGGCCTTACTTCTCCTAAACCCAGTTTTTTGAAAATGACAAGGGGCATCTGATTAATGCTAGCCCCCAAGTCACATAAAGCATTACCAGTAAAATTCTTCCCTATATTACAAGGGATAACAAAGCTTCTAGGGTTTTGGATCTTAACCGGCAGCTTCCTCTGGAGTATTGCACTGCATTCCTAAGTCAACTTCACATTTTCAAATTCATTCAGTCCTTTCTTCCTTGAGAACATATCCTTCATAAATTTCACGTAACTAGGCATTTGCTCTAAGGCTTCTGCGAAAGGAATGTTTATATGCAACTGTTTCAATATCTCCAAAAACTTCTGATATTGCTTATCCATGTTTTGCTTTTTATACCTTTGAGGAAAAGGAATAGATGACATAATTCTTGAAGAAGAGGAAGAGGGTACAGATGATTCCCTCTTCGATTTTTCTTTCACCACTTCTTCTTTCTTTTTATCATTGGCTCTAGAACCTCATGCTCATCTACATTCACCCTTTGTTGTGGATGCTCACTGATTCTTACTTGATCATCAAGATTATCATCTTGCTTCTGAACACTTGAAGTGGAAACTTTAGGGAGTTGCTTACCACTTCAAAGAGTTATCACCTTGTAATGTTCCTTGCCATCTTTCCTGGAGTTATTTTCTGTGTCACTAGGAAAGTTGCCTTGTGACCTACTATTCAGAGCAGCAGCCAATTGGCCCATTTGAATTTCTAAATTTTTAATGGCAGTACTCTGAGTTTGGCTTATAGCTTCAATTCTCTCCATAAACTTCATGAACATTTCTTTCATGGATGACTTATTTTCCACCTGAGGTGGTGGAGCTCTATTATGAGGAAGATAATTACTCTGATTATTAAATCCCAGAGGTTGAGAAGGCCTACCAGAAGATGAGGAAGTCGTGGGATTCAAACAGTGGTTGTTGCTCTATGAAAAGTTTGGATGATTCCTATTCCCCATATGTATGAATTGGAATAAGAATTGTTCTGGCTCCTTTGATGATTACCAATATAATTCAACTGTTCCACAAATACTTCCTCACAATAACCATTGATGTGAGCAACTCCACAAAAGTCACACTTGAGTTCCAAATTACTTACCATATTAACTCTCACCGGCTCTTGTTGTTTAGCACACAACATATCAACCTTTTTAGTTAAGGTTTCATTTTAGGCCATAAGAGCATTAAGGGTATCGAGTTCCAACATCCCTATCTTTGGATTATTCCTAGCTCTGATGGTAGCGTTCTAACTAGCCCCTACAATCTCGATTATGTCCCGAGCTTCTTCAGTTGATTTTACCATCAATGCACCTCCAGCCGCAGTATCCAATTTATCCCTAGTTTTATAATTCAGACCACTATGGAAGATAGAGATTTGTTACCATTCATGAATGCCATGGTTTGAGCATTTTCTCAGCATTTCCTTGAATTGCTCCCAAGCAGCATAAAGTCTCACCCTCTTGTTGGTAAAAAGTAGTAATTTCATTCCTTAGTTTCATCGACCTAGAGGGAGGGAAGAATTTGTCCAAGAATTTCTTCTAAAGCTCAACCCAAGTAGTAATACTTTCTAGTGGTAGAGTCATTAACCAACTTTTTGCACAGTCCCTTAAGGAAAAAGGGAATAGTCAAAGGCAAATTGCATCATCAGTAACTCTGTTAAGCTTGACCATATCACAAATATCAAGAAAATTCATAATATAGTTGTTTGGATCCTCCATGGGACTTCCTCCAAACTGATTTTGTTGGACCAGGTTTAACATCATGGCCTTCATCACAAAATTATTGTCACCAATAGCAGGCTTTACTATGCTCAAAGTGTTTCTAGTGTTATGCCCATGCCAATGCAGTACCTCACACTTGTGTCCACCCCTAGCCGTACCACATTAATATAGAGCCACAGGAGATCGTCCTGCCTAACTCTCCTTCAGGAGGCACATCGAGACTGGATTGCATCACGCTCGTCTTTCACTATAAAGAGCCGACTCCTTGCGGTTAAAACCTCTTTTCCTGTAGAGGAGAAAGAACCGGTCAGGCACTGTTGTGAAAGGCAATGATGCGTGCCGCACTCATGAGGGATTGCCTATGATGTTTCATTCCCAAGCCACTTTCCTTCCATTTTCTCCTAGACCCAACCACTGTCCTTGTTCCAAGATCTCACTTCATTTACGTATCTGCCTCCTTTGTTTCAGAGTGCACTTAAAAAGCTCTTGCGCCCTTCCTGAAGTTCATTGCCCGCACCATTGCCAATGTTCAATTCAACACCTCGATGATTTTGGTTATCTTCAGCCATTTATTCTTGTGTAACTGGGCTCACTTTCGTTTTTCTAGCTTTTGCTTCCTTTTGAGTTCTTCTTGCAAGTCTTTCAATCTTAGGCTCAAAAAGAAGATCAGAAGGATCAAGGGTACCTCGCATGCATAATAAGAAACACCGATTAACAATGAAAAATACAACAACAAATAAATCAACAGAAGAAAAGCTAAAATGACTAAATAAACAAAAAAACAAAGAAGCATCTAAGTTAGCACTTTTAAATTGCTTTGAATATTAGCACAACACTTGGTCCCCGGCAACGGCACCAAAAATTTATTAGGCGAATTGGCAAGTGCACCAGTCACTCAAATAATATAGTGATTTGAAAGTAAAAGTATCGTTCCTAAGGGAACTAAGTCACTAATTACCCAAAAAATTTAAATGAATTAGTTAGACAAAAGCAATTGAAGACAGCTTTAATGAAGAACTGACAATTAAAAAAAAAAGGCATGTGATAGTAAATTTTTATGAATTTTCTTATAATGACAGTAAGCAAAGATTCAAATTGATGAAATTAATGAAATTAAAAGCCTAGGTTTACTAATCTCTCTTCTATGTCCTAGAAATTATAAAACCCCTTTCATGCACTCGCAACTTATTCAACTAATAAAGTTAATCATAGGTTATTCTAATAACTTAAAAGAATTCTCCCGAATTTCAATTAAGATACTTAACACTTACTCAATTCCTTGAGTTAGTTAAGTCTATCTGTCCAACCTAGCTTTGATTAAACGAGATTAGCTAATAACCCGATTAGCTAACAAGTGAAAACACTTAGGTTAAGGTTCGCACACTCGTCTTTCCTATTCAGTGTTCTATTCTCACCTCCCTCTTCTGAGATTGATAACAGCAACAAGCATATAAATAGATTGATCAATTCCACTATATGCAGTAGAAAAATGAATAAGAAAACATATATTGATTGAATCAGAGTTGTAACTACATGAGAGGAGACAAATCTATTCTAGGGTTAAGTTCATAGTAACCCTAGATGGAAAAATTAGCTATTCATGAAAAACAAAGAACAACAATCAGAAATAAAGATGAAGAAAGTCATGAATATGAAATCGGATGGATGATCTAAGCCCCAAAGCCTTCAACGTTGAGTTCCCCCTTCTATTCTCAGCAAAAACGGCGTTCACTCCTCCTCTCCAGATTAGAATACCCTAAAGATAATTCCCTTCTAGCTATTTAAACGAAGTCTAAAGTGGCAAGAAAATAGCTCCGTTGCTGCAGCGGTACGTCCTCACTGCTACAACGGTGGAACACAGAAAATGAGGGCCAAAAAAACTTGCGGTGTAACGCTACATAGAGCAGCGAAGGCATTCCCGCTGTAGCGATGAGACATCACCGCTGTAGCAGTGGGTCACAGAAAATGACCTGCAAAATTTTCACTCCAGTGCTGAATGCTGGGTGGCTAGTGTTAGGCGTTGTCTAACGCTACAATGGTAAATGAATGGCACTGCAGCAGGAGAAGGCAGATTTATTTCTGATGCTGGTTTGCTACTTCATATTTCCTTACTCCCAAAGTTGATTCTTTTATACCCTGAAATGTAAGATCAAATGTCAATTACTAGCATAAAATTGAAGATGAAAATAGAGAAAATTGCAAGTGCTTAGGATAATCAGAATTAGAACATCTTGAGGCCAAAAGATCATAATTCAGTAAAAATCAAGCAGAAATAAGGTTCAGTTGCCAAAAAAAAGGGCATATAAATCATGTTAATTTGGCAATTAACACTTTGTCCAATTTTTTTTTTAAACTTGGCAACCATCTTCCTCCACGTGTCCTCCACCTTTCCTCACTATCGTCATCCTATGCCTCACAGATATCTCTCTCTTCATGTTCCTCAGTATGCTCCTCTCTGCTCGTGTGGTGTTGATTTGGGAGGTTGACGGTGCTTGCGATTTGGGTACTGTGAATGTGGATGGAGGGCATAACGGTGGCTTGCGGCTTCGACTAAGGCAGAGAACAATGGCGAAAGGCGATTTGGAAAGTGATTTGGGAGGTCGACATGGTGGATGATTTGGGACTATGGTTGTGCGAAGACAATGTGAAAGTAAGGGAGAGATATCTGTGAGGCATAAGATGACGAAGGTGAAGAGAGGTGGAGGACGGTGTGGTGATGGGCGACTAAGGACAGTGGTTGCCAAATTTTGAAAAAAAAAAAAAATATATATATATATATATAGTGGGCAAAGCCACAATATTTGATCCAACAGCTGCAAGTGTGTGTAGGAATGTATCTGGATCCATATACAGAGGCCAGAAAAAATGGAAAAAATAGAAAGACCCTATAAAAAGGAACAATCAAAAATATAATTTTTATCCTTAAGGAAAAGTAAATTACAAAAAAGCCCCTCAGTCAAAACCAGGGAAACTTCATCATCTCTAAACGTGGAAAATATAAAATTAGACTAAAATACAATGCATCTTATCTTATAGTTAGAGAGGGAAGAGTATATATTTTAAAAATAAATAAATTATTATTTTGGTCCTCAAAAAATTATAGTTATTTCATTTTAGTTTTTAAAAATCAAGTGTCTCAATTTAGTACATGAAAAATTATGTTTGTTTCAATTTAACATCAATAAATTTCGTGATTTAGCAACCAAAATAACCAAATTAAGATAAATGTAATCTTTCATGGGTTAACTTAAGACATTTGACCTTTTAAGGATCAAATTAAGAAATCTGTAATATTTTAGAGATTAAATCGGTAATTTACTCTTACTCTTTAAAATAGAGGATGGATTGTGTAATTTTAAAAATTTATTAAAAAAGGATGAAAACTTGATGGCCATATTAATTGCAATCAACACGTGAAACGACAACAAATGATAACGGTGAAAAAATCAAATCCACGAACAAAAGTTTATGAAAGATTGAAATGTATATAACTCCAAAAGTAGAATGGTCAAGTTAGCTAGAACAATCTGAAGAAGAGATTTCTCAACCACCACAACTACTTAGATCAACAAAACAAAAAAATATGGATCCAAAATATACTAATGTAATAATAATAGAGAAAGAGATAAATCATTGAGAGGGAGTCTTAAATAACCATGACTTCTCTCTCATAAGAAACATTAAAAAATAGAAAAAGATATTTAGATAAATATAGAAAATTATAAAATGAAAAAATAAAGGCGGAGAAAGAAAAAGAAAAATCGAGATAATTGTTGAAGTTGAAAGAAAAAGAAAGAGGGATCAATATCATGACGGAACCAATCTAGCATCATCCACCAACACCCATAAATAGTAGCTAGTATTAGGTTAGGTGTTTTTGAGTGAAATAAGCGTATGAGACATATGAGATTGACGTGAGGTAAATTATTAGAAAGAGAAAGTGAAATGTGTGTGAAAAAGAAAAAGATATACTTACTTTTCTGTTTTTTATAATACAGAGAGAGTGTTATTCTTTATTTTATTAATAAAATAAAATTTTTTATTTAATCCTACAACAATATAAACTAACTTTTTTTATTCATAATTGTTATAATTACATCACAATTGATCACATGTATATAATAATTAAAAAAATACGTAAATAAAATTTTTATATTTTAAATATTGCATTTGTCTAGTGTCTTGAACTATATCTCTATAATTAATCTGATTTTTTTTTAAGACCACGTAAAGGAGGTGTTTCATTGGGTCCGGATTTTTTGCTCAGAATTTTTTTACTTAGAGTTTTAGTAACGGTTTTAACTATTGTTAAAATTCTAAATAAGTGTCTGCTTGTTTTATTCTGAGCAAAGGATCCGCAGGCTATTTTTCATTATACTTGTCGAGAGTCTATATCTAATTCTCTTAGATTTCAATTGTGTTTGATTTTTTCATTTTTTTAATTTACTTTGAATACATTTTAGCAAGTAACTTGGGTATATTTTCATATATTTTCATATATTTTTATTATTAATTTTTTCAATCAAAATATAATAAGTGTATGATTCTTTAATTAAAATAATAAGTGTATCGTCTTTAAAAATAACTATGTTTTTTTACAAGTTATTACATGATTAGTCTTTTAAGAAACATTTTATACATGTACTATTTTTAATTGAGAACTTGACAATAAAAATATAAAGAATTATATATATGTCTTATATTTTATTCATAAGATCTCACAAGAGGTCTTAAAAACTTTAAGAAAATATTAATTACTCTAGATACATTGTTTATTGACATATATCTAATGCGTAGAGATAAACTATCTTAATTATTTATTATTTAATTTAGAGATAATGTCTTAATAATTAGATCTATATATCCAAATCTAGACAACTTATTATTTAAAAAAAAGTAAAAGTACTTTTTACTTTCTTAATATTTATACTGAGTTTCAATTTCGTCTTTAATTTTTTTCTATGTTAATCATGTCCTATATGTTTTATTTTATTTCAAATCAATCTTTTTTTTATTAATACCGTCGTTCTATTAATGAAAAATGCTAAGTTAGAGTTACCTGAAATGTGTCACGTGGACTGCTTAGTTGGCATTTTCTATCAGTGGTATAAACGACTTTAGTAAAAACGGTAAATTTGAAATAAAAATAAAACATGTAGGACATAACTGATATCAAACAAAAGAAAATTAAAGACGAAATTAAAACTTAATGTAAACATTAGGAACATTAAAAGTACTTTTATCAAAAAGAAAAATTCTCCTTGGTTCAAGTTTGATGGCGAATTGGAATTAAGGTGAGCTTGGCTTTTCTTCTGACTGTGGATCCAAAAGACTCAGTCATGTCAAATTCAGCCATCCCCATTCCATTGGGAAGCTTCCAATCAAAATGGTAAAGCAATTAATAGGGCAAGTGGGTACTCAATGAGAGCCATGGCAAATGTGATTCCTGGGCATATCCTCCTTCCACCCCCAAATGGTATGTATTCAAAGTCTCTCCCTCTGAAATCTATTGGGCTATCAACAAACCTCTCTGGTTTGAATCTCTCAGCTTCATCCCAATAATTAGGATCTCTTCCAATTGCCCAAGCATTCACAATCAGTCTTGTCCCTCCAGGTATCTCATACCCATTGATTTCACATTTCTCCTTGCTTTCCCTTGGAAGGAGCAATGTTGCCGGTGGGTGTAGTCTTAGGGTTTCTTTAATCACCAGCCTTAAGTACTTCAATTCTTGAAGCTCTTCCTCATGTATATCCTCTTTTCCATTGAACACCCTTCATACCTCTGCTTGTGCTTCTTCCATAGCCCCTGGGTTCTTCAACATTTCTGACATAGCCCACTCTAGAGTTGTTGATGATGTATCAGTTCCCGCACCGAAAATATCCTAATCAAATCATTCACCATAAGCTCTCACTGAGTTACAATGTAAAATGACCTAGAAATAGGCCTGCTCAAATTTAATATAGTAGATCAAACCGATTATGGTTGGACAAGACCTGTATATAAAGTTTCTTGTATATTTACCGTAAGTTTTTCACTCAAACCAAGACATGAATAAAAAGTTTTTTTGAAACTAATTATGCAATGAATAGTTGTAAAGAGTATATATGTCACATACTTATCGTGTTTAATTTAATTGAAAAATCATATATTTGTCAAATTCTAATTAGAGAATCATCAAATATATAAGAAATTACACCTAAATTTTTTTTACTATAGATATATAGGTATATGAGCATGTCAAAGGTAGGTTCTAGTCCTACTGAGTAGAGTGTTAGACATATTTATGTTTCAATTCATAATTAGCTCAATCAACATTTTTTTCTTTTTTTCTTTTTTTTTTTTGAAAAGAGCAAGTCTGGAAAGCATAACCTTTTATGAGGTTAAGCTCAGATTACCTTAAAATTTAAATAAACTATTTTTTTATTTCTAAACACACTTTATCATGAAGTGATACGAAAGTGAAAAAAATTCAACTTTTTAATTTTTCATTGGCTTCTACTTTTATAAATTGAATCTACTTAAGAATTTCTCAAAACATAAATTTATGCATACCAAAATGCATGAAGAAAAAAATTTGCATTCAATTAAAAGTTGTAGCTTATTTTTAACGGAATATTCTTTGTCCCATATCAGATTTTCAATTTTGAATAAAAATGTTGAGATATGAGCATATTTAAAAAAAAAAAAAAGTATGCTAACACTCATAAACAAATACACTATATAGCAACAAAAAACTGTTGAAGCTATTTGGATGCAGCCGCTTTGGATGCAGCCGCTGAAATGTTGGCTTTTGTCATAAATTTAGTACAAATTATTTATTCTGTAAGACTACATCATAAAATTCAAGAATTAAATCATGTAAAGTAAACAGTAGACCCATGTATCTTTCGAGAAACTAAATTGTTAATATATATAGTCTAGAATATATTTATATTCGCGAAATAAAAGACAGTTGGCACATAATGAAAGAAATGGGGATGAAATTTGATATTTGTCCATGTTTGGCTTTTAATTAAAATCGTTGTTAAAAGTTTTAAAAAATAATTTTTTGTAACGATTTTAACTGTTTAGCAAAGACCGTGCTTGTCCTTCCATCGGGAAGAAATGACGTACTAACCAGGATAACAGCTTTGATATTATCGTCAGTAAGGCGAGGAGAATCAAAGTGATCATTGTGCTGTTGAAGCTTTAGCAGAACATCAACTAGATCTTCCTCTAATTGACCATGGCTGCTCTTTTTCTGTCTGTGATCCCTAATAATGTTCTCTAGTACTCTATCGATCTCTCTGTGTAGCCTCTCAAGTTTACCTCTCATTCCAGTCATAAGTGGAAGCACTTTTACTGAAGGATACAGGTCAGAAAGAGAGAAACCTCCAGCCAGCTTTAATGCCTGCTCCATCGTTGAAAGAAACAATTCATGGTCTCTATATTTCTTACCAAAGGCTGCTCTCGCTGTTATCCCAGTTATGAGTGAGAAAATATGGTCACTGAGATTAATCACCGATCCTTCATTTGCAGAGATTTTTCTGACAAGAGCTGAAACCTCTTCTTCTCTTATGTAACCGAATGATTGGACTCTCTTTGCAGATAATAGCTCCACGTTGCATATTTTCCGGAGATGCCTCCAGTAGCTTCCATAAGGAGAGAAGCCAATGTTGGTTGAGTCGTAAGAAATGACTCTGGAAGCAAGAAAATAGGGCCTGTTGGAGAAGATGGCGTCGTGTGTCTTCATGATCTGTTTGGCCATTTCTGGGGATGACACGATGATGTTTGAAGTCTCTCCAAGCTGAAGATGCATTAAGGGTCCATATTTGCTTGATAGATCTCTGAGTGAACGGTGAGGTAGTGACCCAACAAACTGATGAATGTTGCCTATTAGAGGGAGAGTCCATGGTCCTGGTGGTAAGTTTTTGGGGCTTCTGGAATATGACCTCTTGATTATGTTCAATAGGAAGAAGAAGCAGAAGAAGGTGAAGAGGATAGAAAATGGTAGTTGAAGCTGCTCCATTGCTATAGCCTAAAGGGAGAAACACACAGCAGATGAGCTTTTGTAAGAAAACTATTACTATTATCTAATAATGTTAATGTTTGTATCTAATAAGACTAAAATCTTATTTTAATCCCTCACAGATAACCTATCTATAATTTGGTCTTTCATAGATTTTCATTGTCAATTTAGTTCTTTATAGATTGATATGTTACCAATTCAGTTCTTCAAAATTTTTTATTCTCAATTTGGTCTCTTATAAATTGATATGTTATCAGTTTAGTCATTCATTTATTTTCAGTCTTACTTTGATCCCTCACAAATTGATATATTATCATTTATTTTCGTACCAAGGAAATTCCCATTGTCAAAGTTCTGTGGAGGAATCATACTCACGAGGAAGCCACATGGGAAACAGAAGATGAAATGTGGACAAAATATCCACACCTATTCGAATCATGAGGTAAGTTTTCGAATTCGGAGGACCGAATTTTTTTAAGGGGGGTAGAATGTAATACCCATTATATTTTTTTAAGTATTCAAGAATTACGATAAATTTATTTTGGAGAAAATAAATTCCTTATCGGTTTAATTTTTGTATACTCGTTTGTGCATATTGTTGAAAATACAAATTTTTATTTTTAGATTCTATAAATTGTGGGATATAATGGATGATACGATATGGAATTAATCCCATTAAGTAAAAATACAGTTCAAAAGTGGAATCTAGAATGAATAGTTAAAAGTGAGACTGGTAGATGAAAACTGGTAAGTGAAACTGGTAGATGAAAACTGGTAAGTGAGACTGGTAGATGAAAACTGGTAAGTGAAACTGGTAGATGAAATAGTAAAGGAGAACGGTAGATGAAATAGTAGCAAATAGTACCATAACTTCTCCTATAAATAGGTCCTTCCATTTCACTTCAAAACTCACACCTTCAGTTTCTCTTCTCTCCTCTCCTCAAACTTCTCTTGTTCCGGCATTTGGGCTCTGAGATTCTAGGTCTTTCTTCCTTAACCTAGATCCAAGGTAAGAATACTATGCCCCTTTTCTATGCCATTCAGATTTTAAAAGTTATTTTCTTAAGTATGCTCTGTGGTTGCGGCTTTGGCTGATCTTCCACATCAGAAAAATTGTCCTTAGCTACCTATATGTTGTTTTGATTCTCTGATTACCGAAATAGAATGTAAACTGTGAAGAATACATGTCTAGGAAAGTTCTGGCTAAGGAAAAACATGGTTCTTAAGTGTGTCCATTGGGACTCTCCACTCTTTCTTGGGAACTTACCTGGTGTACTCTTTTACAGATTGTATTCTCTATTTCTGGTATGAATAGTATTCGTATGTATGAATAGTACCCGTACATGTGAATAGTAACCGTATGTGTGAATAGTGATCGTACATATGAATAGTATACATACGTATGAATAGTGATCGTACGTATGAATAGTGATTATACGTATGAATAGTATTTTGGTACAAAAGCAACCCTGACTTTCTATATCTGATCTTTATGAAAATCTCCGTAGCAGAACCTGAAATCCAGCTACGTACTCTTCTTTGTAGCAACTCGGAAAAGTGACTGGGATACGGAATCTATGTGAGTGGATGACCTTGCTAACCGACTTTATTTACTTTTATTCCAAGTACAATATAAACTCCATCTCATATTGCAATTAGATTCTATATTTATTGATGATTGCTAGATAATGAAATCTATTGTTGATTTAAGATTATTATGAATTGAGTATATAATACACATGGAATGGTTGAGGGCTTGACCCAAGATACCAATGCATGGAATTATACACATGGAATGGTTGAGGGCTTGACCCAAGATACCAATGCATGAAATTTTACACATGGAATGGTTGAGGGCTTTATTTCCCAAGATACCAATGCATGTAATGATTGATTATAAGTGGAGACTGAATTCTTGAACATTCAATACAGAGGTATAGAAACCCTGAATATCAAAATAATTGTTGTTATTGTGATTATGATTCTGGTATTTGTACTTGTGATATATTTATTATTGCACAGTCATTTAGTCACTGAGTTTTGATGAACTCACACTCTCCATGAACATTTTTTTTAGATACAGTGGATGTCAACGAAGAAAATCCACAGGAGAATTAGTATTCCTCGAGGATACTTTTTATCTGGAGGGCTTATAAATCCAAAAGCTTAGGAATGCTCTGTAATCTCTATAGGTCACCTAGGCTTGGAAAGTTGTATCATATTGTATGATATTTGACTTGTGTTTCTGTTTCACTATGCTGAACTTTTTATATGTATAAATATCTTTCTTGAAAAATTATGTTATGCATTAGTATTAACCAGAGATTTTATGGGATACCATTGAGGTATACTCTTGAGTTTACGAAGTTACTCACATGCTCAAATTTGGGATGTGACAGTTTTGGTATCAGAGGAGTTTTAGGTCCCCTATAGATTACAGAGCAAGTGTTCTTTGTGGACCCTTCCCCATTGTCGTGAGCCGCGGCATGACCATGGGATTAGGTTCCATAAAAGACCTTATAGAGTATAGTGTCTTTTGTTTTTATAACTTAATCCTTAGTGGGTTAATATAAGGTGATCCTGTTTGATCTGAGAAGTATTTGTTCTCTGTGTAGACTTAACTCTACGATGTCAGAGGGATCTTCAAATTATAATGAGCATGTAGGCTCAGGAAGGACTTTAATTCCACCAGTTAATACACAGGACAACCCTTCTGACCATGGAGATAGTTCACATGTTCCGAATATTGATGGTTCAACTGGTGGCCGGGCGGAGGGAGCTGGAGCCGCCCAACAGATTGACGCTGCTGTTGTCATGCAAATGTTCAGTCTGGTGAATGATCGGTTAGATCATATAGAGGGAGAACAAGCAAAACATGTTGATACACCAAAGGTTCCTCTTGCTATTGAGACCAAACGGGCTGGAGAAGGCACAGTTAAGGACGTGAAAATGTCTGAGTTTCTAAAGATGATGCCACCCATTTTCACCGGCGAAGATCCTAATGAGGACCCCCAACGATTTCTGGATGATTGCGAGGCAATTTGTGATGCTTTGGGGTGTTCTGATGCCCGAAGAGTAGAGATTGTCTCCTTTTAACTAAAAGGGAGAGCCGGTAAATGGTGGAAGGCTTGGAAGAATGGGACAACCCAAGATGCACCACCAATTACATGGGCGGAATTCCAAAAAATGATTATCAATGAATTCCTTCCAAAAAGTGTTCGATCATCTAGAGTAAGTGACTTTTTGTATTTGAAACAAGGATCCATGACAGTAGACGAATACAATGCCCAGTTTATTAAGTTGGCAGAATATGCTCCGCAACTGGTGCCTACAGAAGAGGCTAAAGTGGAGAAGTTTGTGGAAGGTCTTCGCGATTCTCTTTATTCGCAGGTGGGTCCTAATATGGTTAATTATAACTCTTACTCTGCCGCTGTCGATACTGCACGTAGAATGGAAAAGAGGTGGAATAAAAAGGAAGAATTTAAAAATAAAAAGAGGTCTAGAGATGGGAGGTATTTTAACCAAGGTGGGAACTCAGGAACCTCAAAGCCTTCCATCACTTCACAGCATGTTCCGATTGCATCATCTAAACCCACATTTTCCACGGCTAGTGCAGCTAAGCCTCGCTCAGAATATAAAGGTGGTTACAGTTCTTCGAACAAGGGTGGTTCTCAAGCAGGACGAGGAAAGCCTCAATGTCCTGAGTGTGGAAAATTTCATTTTGGAGAATGCCTCAGGAAGATGGGAACATTAATTTGTTTTCATTGCGGACAAGAAGGGCACTTCAGGAGGGAATGCCCTCAACTTATCTCTGAATCTGGTCAAGCATCTGTTCTTCCATCTCACACCCAACTGGGAGTTACTCCAGTCGCTCGTACACCGACCACTTCTACTGGAGGAAGCTTTGGGAGAGGATCTGGCAGAGGCCAAGGAGGTCGTGGGCAGCAAGCAGCTGGTAGAGGAACTGCCAGAGTATATGCCTTGACTCGACAAGATGCCCAGGCATCCAATGCTGTTATTACAGGTACTTTATTAGTTGGCGCTTTAGCTGCACATGTATTATTTGACCCTGGTTCCACACATTCGTATGTGTCACCTCTGTTTGCCAAGAGGTTTGAGTCTGAGCCAGTTATACTGGACGAACCATTTCTGGTAGCTACACCGATAGGGGAAGCCCTAGTAGTTAGATCTGGATATCGTTCTTGTAAGATAACTGTTAAGGACATAGAGACAGAGGTAGATCTTATGCTGCTTAGTATGACAGATTTTGATGTGATCTTAGGAATGGACTGACTATCCTCATGCCATGCTACATTGAATTGTCATGACAAGACCATTTCTTTTAGTATACCGGGTGGGCATAATTTCATATTTCAAGGAGACCGAAGTGAGGTTCCCTGTAACATAATATCCATGTTAACCGCCCGACGTATGTTACGAAAAAGGTGTCATGGATTTCTAGCCTTTGTCAAAGATATAGACAATGAGGAAAGAAGTCTTGAACAAATACCAGTAGTTAGTGAATTTTCAGATGTATTTCCAGAAAATTTACCTGGTTTACCACCAGAGAGGGATATTGAATTTAATATTGAATTGGTTTCGGGCACTAGACCAATTTCAATTCCTCCTTACCGCATGGCACCCGTTGAGTTGAAAGAGCTTAAAGAGCAATTACAAGACCTGCTAGATAAGGGGTTTATCTGCCCAAGTTTCTCACCTTGGGGTGCCCCAGTACTCTTTGTGAGAAAGAAATATGGCTCTTTAAGACTGTGCATAGATTACCGCCAGTTAAACAAGGTCACGGTAAAGAATAAATATCCTTTACCAAGAATTGATGACTTGTTTGACCAACTTCAGGGGGCACAATGCTTCTCAAAAATAGATCTGAGATCTGGTTATCATCAACTGAAAATTAAGGAGGAAGACATACCCAAGACCACCTTTTGGACGCGATACGGGCATTATGAATTTCTCGTAATGTCATTTGGATTGACTAATGCGCCAGCAGCATTTATGGACCTTATGAACCGAGTGTTCAAACCTTTCCTTGATAGATTCGTGATCGTCTTCATTGATGATATTCTGGTTTACTCCAAAAGTCGGGAGGATCATGTAGAACATTTGAGAACGGTGCTGCAAACTTTGAGGGAACATTAGTTATACACTAAGTTCTCAAAATGTGAATTCTGGATTAGTCAAGTAACATTCCTGGGGCATATAATTTCTCAAGAAGGTGTTCATGTAGATCCAAGTAAGATCGAAGCAGTGAAGCAGTGGCCTAGACCAACAACTGTATTTGAAGTTCGGAGTTTCCTTGGCTTAGCGGGGTATTATCGTCGCTTTGTCAAGAATTTCTCTAAGTTGGCTCTTCCACTGACAAAGTTGACTAGGAAGAACGCTAAGTATACTTGGGATGATGCTTGTGAGCAAAGTTTCTCTATGTTGAAGGAGTGTCTAACTTCAGCACCAGTTCTAGTTCTACCATCGGGACCGGGGGGTTACACTGTATATTGCGACGCCTCAAAGGTAGGATTGGGATGCGTGTTAATGCAACACGGTAAGGTCATTGCTTATGGCTCTCGACAGCTTAAAAAGCATGAACTTAATTATCCTACTCATGATCTAGAGATGGCAGCCGTAGTGTTTGCTTTAAAGATTTGGAGGCATTACTTATATGGGGAGACATGTGAGATTTTCACTGATCACAAAAGCCTTAAATATATCTTTGAACAGAAAGATCTCAATCTAAGGCAACGGAGATGGATGGAACTCCTAAAGGACTACGACTGTACCATTCTCTACCATCCAGGGAAGGCAAACGTGGTAGCAGATGCCCTTAGTCGGAAGTCGATGGGAAGTCTAGCTCATATTACCACAGTAAGGAGGTCCTTGATTCAAGAATTACATGAATTAGAGGCTAGTGGGGTATTCTTTGAGATTACTAAGTCAGGTGCTTTCTTGGCTCACTTGACAGCCAAATCCTCCCTTGTAGAAAGGGTGAAGGCAACATTAGAGAATGACACCAAAATGGTTAAAACTAGAGAGAAGGCGAAGGTAGGTTTAGTACAGGGTTTCTCAGTAGATGAAGAAGATGTGTTATGGTTTAACGGGAGATTGTGTATTCCGAACATTGAACCCTTGAAGCGAGAGATTTTACAAGAAGCTCACGGAGCGCCCTATGTTGTTCATCCTGGTGCCAACAAGATGTACCAAGACTTGAAACAAGTTTATTGGTGGGAGGGCATGAAGCGAGATGTGACTGACTTTGTCGCTCGATGCTTGACATGTCAGCAGGTCAAATCCGAACATCAGAAACCACCTGGGTTGATGCAAAGGCTTGAGATTCCTGAGTGGAAATGGGAATGGATTACTATGGACTTTGTGGTGGGTTTGCCCCGATCTTTGAATGGATACGATTCTATATGGGTTATTGTGGATCGACTTACTAAATCGGCACATTTCCTTCCTGTTCATACCACCTACAGTGTGGCAAAACTTAGTCGACTATACGTGAATGAGATAGTAAAGCTCCATGGCGTACCAGTGTCTATCATATCAGATCGAGGACCCCAGTTCACTTCCCGATTTTGGGGAGCTTTTCAGAAAGCTCTAGGCACTAGAGTAGATTTGAGCACAGCTTTTCATCCTCAAACTGATGGTCAGTCTGAGAGAACTATTCAGACCTTAGAGGATATGCTGAGAGCATGTGTAATGGATTTTGGTGGCAGATGGGAAGACCATTTGTCGCTTATCGAATTTGCTTATAATAATAGTTATCAAGCTAGTATTAAGATGGCTCCTTTCGAGGCATTATATGGGAGGCGATGTCGATCTCCTATTGGTTGGTTTGAACTAAGCGAACCTAAAATGGTGGGACCCGAGATGATACAGGAGGCTGTGGATAAAATTAAACTGATCAGGGAGAGGTTATTAGCCGCTCAGAGTAGGCAAAAGTCCTATGCAGACAATCGGCGACGTGACTTAGAATTTTCTGTTGGTGATATGGTCTTCTTACGAATCTCACCGATAAAAGGAGTAATGAGATTCAGAAAGAAAGGGAAGCTCAGCCCAAGATATATTGGTCCTTATGAGATTGTGGAAAGAGTGGGTAACATAGCTTATCGCCTAGCCTTACCCTCGAACCTAGAGGGAGTACATCCAGTATTTCATGTATCGATGCTACGTAAGTATCTTCCTGACCCCTCTCATGTCATCCAGCCACAAGACGTACGATTTGATGAGACTCTTGCTTATGAAGAGGTGCCAGTAGCTATCCTCGATAGGCAGGTCAAGAAACTTCGTACCAAGGAAATTCTCATTGTCAAAGTTCTGTGGAGGAATCATACTCACGAGGAAGCCACATGGGAAACAGAAGATGAAATGTGGACAAAATATCCACACTTATTCGAATCATGAGGTAAGTTTTCGAATTCGGAGGACCGAATTTTTTTAAGGGGGGTAGAATGTAATACCCATTATATTTTTTTAAGTATTCAAGAATTACGATAAATTTATTTTGGAGAAAATAAATTCCTTATCGGTTTAATTTTTGTATACTCGTTTGTGCATATTGTTGAAAATACAAATTTTTATTTTTAGATTCTATAAATTGTGGGATATAATGGATGATACGATATGGAATTAATCCCATTAAGTAAAAATACAGTTCAAAAGTGGAATCTAGAATGAATAGTTAAAAGTGAGACTGGTAGATGAAAACTGGTAAGTGAAACTGGTAGATGAAAACTGGTAAGTGAGACTGGTAGATGAAAACAGGTAAGTAAAACTGGTAGATGAAATAGTAAAGGAGAACGGTAGATGAAATAGTAGCAAATAGTACCATAACTTTTCCTATAAATAGGTCCTTCCATTTCACTTCAAAACTCACACCTTCAGTTTCTCTTCTCTCCTCTCCTCAAAACTTCTCTTGTTCCGGCGTTTGGGCTCTGAGATTCTAGGTCTTTCTTCCTTAACCTAGATCCAAGGTAAGAATACTATGCCCCTTTTCTATGTCATTCAGATTTTAAAAGTTATTTTCTTAAGTATGCTCTGTGGTTGCGGCTTTGGCTGATCTTCCACATCAGAAAAACTGTCCTTAGCTACCTATATGTTGTTTTGATTCTCTGATTACCGAAATAGAATGTAAACTGTGAAGAATACATGTCTAGGAAAGTTCTGGCTAAGGAAAAACATGGTTCTTAAGTGTGTCCATTGGGACTCTCCACTCTTTCTTGGGAACTTACCTGGTGTACTCTTTTACAGATTGTATTCTCTATTTCTGGTATGAATAGTATTCATATGTATGAATAGTACCCGTACATGTGAATAGTAACCATATGTGTGAATAGTGATCGTACATATGAATAGTATCCGTACGTATGAATAGTTCCTATACATATAAATAGTAACCGTACTTGTGAATAGTAACCGTATGTATGAATAGTATCTGTACGTATGAATATTGATCGTACGTATGAATAGTGATTATACGTATAAATAGTATTTTGGTACAAAAGCAACCTTGACTTTCTATATCTGATCTTTATGAAAATCTCCGTAGCGGAACCTGAAATCCAGCTACGTACTCTTCTTTGTAGCAACTCGGAAAAGTGACTGGGATACGGAATCTATGTGAGTGGATGACCTTGCTAACCGACTTTATTTACTTTTATTCCAAGTACAATATAAACTCCATCTCATATCGCAATTAGATTCTATATTTATTGATGATTGCTAGATAATGAAATCTATTGTTGATTTAAGATTATTATGAATTGAGTATATAATACACATGGAATGGTTGAGGGCTTGACCCAAGATACCAATGCATGGAATTATACACATGGAATGGTTGAGGGCTTGACCCAAGATACCAATGCATGAAATTTTACACATGGAATGGTTGAGGGCTTTATTTCCCAAGATACCAATGCATGTAATGATTGATTATAAGTAGAGACTGAATTCTTGAACATTCAATACAGAGGTATAGAAACCCTGAATATCAAAATAATTGTTGTTATTGTGATTATGATTCTGGTATTTGTACTTGTGATATATTTATTATTGCACAGTCATTTAGTCACTGAGTTTTGATGAACTCACACTCTCCATGAACATTTTTTTTAGATACAGTGGATGTCAACGAAGAAAATCCACATGAGAATTAGTATTCCTCGAGGATACTTTTTATCTGGAGGGCTTATAAATCCAAAAGCTTAGGAATGCTCTGTAATCTCTATAGGTCACCTAAGCTTGGAAAGTTATATCATATTGTATGATATTTGACTTGTGTTTCTGTTTCACTATGCTGAACTTTTTATATGTATAAATATCTTTCTTGAAAAATTATGTTATGCATTAGTATTAACCAGAGATTTTATGGGATACCATTGAGGTATACTCTTGAGTTTACGAAGTTACTCACATGCTCAAATTTGGGATGTGACAAGTTAAGTTTCCTGGTGAAGTAAATTTCTATTAGTGCTACTCTGTACAAGACAAATGGCAAAGCTTTATAAGCTCATACAATGACGAACAGGAAGGTCTTGCTTCGATCAAGAATCAAGATCAATGGTCCAGAATTCACACACCTTTTTAAGTCATTTTATTTTTGAAAATTTCATTTTTTTCACACTATTAACCTTAAAGATCAACGATATAGTTAAAATAAGACCTCAAAGAAGTATCAATTATCTTGATACTATTACTTACATTGGCTGAGTACAACTTCTTGATAAAAAGCCAAAAGAGAAGAAAAAGAAGCTAAGTGTCACTTCAATAATTTCAACATGTTGAAAATTCTCGGCCTTAAATTGGCAGGTCCAAATTTGCTACTGTTGGTCATTCACGTTGATTAGCAAAGAAGGCTATACGTGTACAATGATAAGTGATAACACATTATTATCGTCAAAATAAAATGTAAATAATTTTCAACGGCAGCCCACATGTAAAACGCTACTAAGTGCTAAAGTTTTGATTATTGATAAATAGACAACAAAATACTGGTAATGAGATACATTTAATAGGATGAATAAGTAAGTTAATATTATTTCATTCTATATATTGGAATGTTCAACGTTCTCCTGATCGCTAACATAAATATCTAACGTAATTTCTCACTTAACCTCCGAAGAAAGAAAAAGGAAAGTAATAGTTAGTGGATTTAAATCAACGCAATTTTGGATTTACTAAAAGAGATATTACATAAAATAACTACCTTTGCATCTTCTATTTCTTTTGTTAACTATCTGTGTGATGCCAACAATTAGGAAGATGTTGAAATTAACACCAAATTTAAGGGACAAAAAAAATATTTTTCCTATATGCATATATAATCTGCAAAGAATCAACAGCAGTTTGCAACCCCAAACTTCTATTAGCTGGCACAGAAGAGATACATATCAGTAATTTTGCCTGCAAAACTTTTCAAACTAGAGCTCGAAAATTGAAGAATAATATATTCAACTAAAACCCCATTTTGACTCCTCACATATGCCTTTTTTTTCATTTTGATCTGTTCCAGATTTTCATTTCAATTTTATCCTTTACATACTAATATTTTATCAATTTAGTCCTTCATAAATTTTCATTCTTAATTTGTTTCCTCACTTATTAATATTGTAACAACTCCCATGCTAGTGCCTTTATAACATATTCATCTCTCAGGAATTATTTTCTTACTTATACACGTCTCTTGTCTCAAATTACTTTTGCTCTAGAGACTCGTTTAACTATAGAAATCTTCCATTACGTGCATAACTGGCACAAATAGAATTCGCCTCTACCTGTGAGCCTTATCTAAAGAAGACTACTCAAAACCTGTACTTTCAGCAACTAAATATAATCTTAAGATGCTCTACTAATTAACAAGTGATCATAATCTGTCTCATAACTTTACATAACATACTAAAAAATATGAACTGATATTTCATCCACATATATAGACAATGTCATTAACTGTTTACAGCATGCACAACCAGATATAAGATTTAGCAGCATCTTTGAATTTTACTAACAATGTTTCAAGCATTAATCCTCAAGTCAGACACTAAATCACCTTCCCAGTACCTACATAACTAGGATCTACGTCCCTTATTCATATTATACCAGAACAAATCAGAATAATTATGCAAATTACCAATTAAATCTATTTAACACCCACAACAACTTTTTTGTACATTCATCACCATCTTCTTTTTTGTTTATGTCTCTCGACAGCTTTCATTTTGGTGTGTTTCTTTGCCCCAAGTCAGATATTTAGCATTCACCCATTTTGTGAGCAAGAAAAAATATGCCTCTAAGTTCGGCTTCTATATTTTTTATTTTTTAAAAAATGAATATTTGGATTTTAGACAAACTAAGAGAGGAAATCTTTTTCATCTCTAATATTTTTAATTTTTTTAAAAAATAAAAATTAGGATTTGAGAGAAAATTTGGAGACCAAATTTTTCTATCTTCAAATCTGTCCCCAATTTTTTCAATTGTTTTGAAAAAATAAAAATTAGAAACACCACTACTGGAAAATTAGAGAATTGTAGTAGTTTTTTACTAACAAATTTAATAATTGTTACTGCAAATATAATATAATGACAATTTTCTTTTTGTGTTAGAATAATTAAAACTTTTACTTAAAATTTTTAAAAAGTGCTAATAATTAAATACTATAGATATTTCACCAGTTAACCCACAACTACAAGTGTTACTAAAATAAAAATTGTTTTCATGTTTTAATAGTTTTAGTACCTTAAATTTGAGCATGGATTGTTAGATCTTGGCTATTGAATGATTTCATTCAAAGACCATCGTTAATCTTGCATTTTTTCTTCTTTTTTTTGAAAATTCGTCATTAATTTAAAAAAAAAAACTCAAGATTAATGGCCAAGATCTAGGTCCCTCCAGTGCTGGAGGGGAATCCATGCGCCTTAAATTTCACATTCGCGACTCTCCCATCTCTCTATCTCTCATCTTCCTCAGAGTTTCGTCTTTCAATCTCCGATCCTCTCTAAATCTTAAATTCTCACTAGAATTGCACTATAAGCCAAAAATTAAGGATATGTTTGGTTTGTGAAACATTTCCTATTTTTATTTTCAGTCTTCATTTCTTGAAATGCATTTCTTGAAAACATCTTTTTGGTGTTTCAGATTTCGGCCTATTTTAAGAAATATTTTTAAGAAAACATTTTCATTAAATTCAATCAAACATATTTTCAAGTCTATTTTTTATTTTCAGTAAAAATGTAAATAAGAATACCCAAACCAATCAGACTCTAGAATTGTACTCTGGCCTCCTTCCACCGACCACTCATTTTAGGGTGACAGGTTGGTTGTTCTTTCTCTTTTCTATCCCTTTTATCATCAATTAGGTGTAATATCCCAAGAATTTATATGAATATTTAAAGTCTATTTTGAAGTTTAGTGAAAAATTTAATTACGTGAAAAATTTACTTTTTGAATTAGTGAAGAAAATCTGGGAATAGAAATTTTAATTTTTAATTTAGGAAATTTTTACAAATTCTCAAGGACTAAAGTGAAAAGAAAAGAAAATATGGATTACTTTTGAGAAATGACCAAATAGGAACTTGAGAGGAAGAATAAAGCTTATGAGAATGAATTATGAGTCCGGTACCGAAGAGATGATTGATTCGAGGTTAAAGTGGTATTTGAGACATCGAAAGGGATTAAAGTGAACAAATCTTATAAGCTAAGGTGGCTATGAGCGATTTTATCGAAAAAGAAATTGGTGGGGCCCACGCGTATACACTTCTCCTTATTCTTTTCTTTTTCTCATTCTCCCTCCCGTAGCTTCACTTTCTCTCTCTCTCGATTATGCTTGCAAAGGAATTTCTTCATCAATCATTCATGCAATTTTTGCTTTGGGAATGAAGCTATGAAAGTTAGGATGATTGGTAAGTTGATGTTCTTCTTCTTCTTCCTCTTATTACAAGATCAAATCCTTGGTTATCATTTTTGCAAAATTTTTGTAGAATATTTTAATGGATGAATTTAAGTGTGGATGTTAATCTAAAACATTCCTAGGTGGTTTATGATGTTATTAGAACAAGAAATTTGGAGAAAACTAGGAGAAATTCGTAGAATTTAGATATTTGAAAAAAGTTAGTGTTCTTGATGAAAATTTGAGATTTGAGCTTGGATTGTTGGTAGAAATTGAGGGTTTTGGTGTTAAAACACTCCTTAGATATTAAGGATGAAAACCCATGGAAGAAATCAAAAGAAATGAAAACCCATGGAAGAAATCAAAAGAAACGTTACTGTAGCTGCGTTGACCGTTGACCGTTACTGTAGCATCAGTTTTTTTTTTAATATCGTTGAAAAGCTCTTTGAGTCTAGTTTCCAATGGTATAAGTTTCATTTGGATATTCATTACCAGTTAGGAGTTATGATTTGAGAAGTGGATGAAGGTCGAGAGTAGTGGTAGGAAATTTCTCTATTTCGTAACCCTGATGGTTTTTATCTGGTTACAATAGGAATGGTCAAGTGCAAGGTGGGAGTGCTGAGAGCATGAAATCCAAGTGAGTGGGTTAATACTTGCTATGATTAAATATCTTTGTTATTGACTTTTTGCATCATAGTGAAAATATGTTGAATATCCAAGTTTGAAGAGAATGATGTGGGATGATGAGACATAAACAATTGTGGAACATGCCAGGTGATGTATATAATTATATTTTCTTATTTTCTCATGAATTGAGGTTATATGATGGATTGTGAATGGCATGTGAACTGAGTTGAAATGTATCATACTCTGATTGTTGAGTTCATTCATATGCGGATAGTTGAAGTATGTTATTGTTGAATAATTGTTCTATATTATGGGTTATGTTGTATACATGCTATGTTGCTGGAACCACATTGATTATGTTGTGGCTCAAGATTATGATTGAGGATGTTTTTATATGTGATTGTGATTGTGTTTGACTGGAAAGGAAATGCATGGTGGTGCACCCCATGGAGAAATTTATGTGAAGTTATAAGGGTGGAGATTATAAATGGAGCGATAAGGGTGGATGCGGCGGGGGCCGCGGGCAACGATCCAGAGGTATTCTGGACGACCCGGTTGGTACGGGAAATGTGTGTGAAATTGATTTCACTGATTGCTGTTGTGAATTTTGAAGTATGTTAAAATGTATTTGATTTACTTGGATATTGTTGTGAAGTATTATGAATAATATTATATCATATGATGATCGATTTACGTATGATTGCTGCATGTTATCATTATGATGCATGATATTTTTTTTGTCATAGTGTTGTGTTATCTACTCACTGGGCACGTGGTTTGCTCATACCCCTCTTATTGATATTTTTTTCAGTGTTGACAGCTGAAGGTAAATATCAGAACAAGGAATTATGGATCCTTAGTCCATGATTACTTTTTCATTTGTTCAGGATAAAGGTATAATAGTTAAGTCTTATTCTAAGTTGTATAAATCTAGAAATCTCTGTAATCGGGTAGGTTCATTCAGTGATGTAATGTGAATAATTGTAGTTTGTATAGAGAACTCGGTTTGGTTGCATGAAAAAGAATGGTATGATGCTTAAGAGAAAAAAAAAATAGGCTTACGGAGGTGAAATGAAATTCACTTTCCGTGCCGGTCACGTGCTCAGATTTTGGAACGTGACATTAGGGTTGTGTTTTGAGTTTTGATTATTGATTGAATTGTGATTTTATTGATTCTCAGATGTGTTTCTATAAGCTAAGTAGTCCGATTAACTCAGATCCATTAAGTGTACATGGAGCTCTGCCTCTGAGTGATCGAAATAGAGAAAATCGACGAAGGAAGAGCGACTCCATGTGTTCATAGACCAGAAGACTCCGCCATCTTTAAGAGCTCCCAATCTCTCTCGTAGGATGATAAGAAATGAGTCCTACCATTACATAAAAACTTATTCTTCTGTTGTTGCTCTAGTTTAAATAATGCTCTTATGTTCTTGTGCGTATATCACCAGGGAGACCAAGGTTAATAATTTACATTTATTACTAGAAAGTATTTTGTTGAAGTTAGCCGGAAGGAAACGTTTGATACAGTAAAGATATATTATGCGTCTGGGAAGGCTGAAAAAAAAATGAATTATAATTTTTAAAATATTTTTTCTTTTTTTGCTGGAGTAAATATATAAATTGATTTATGAAAAGCGCAAATCTTTGTTGTTTAGTACTTGAAAATTAAGTACAAATTGAGTTAGTTTCTAATTCTTACAAGTCATAGATTTAATACAAATTGTATATTTGTTCAGAGAGACTAACTCAAGAACAATATATATCAAATTCATAACAGAAAAACTAAATTATATGAATTTAAATTTTAAAGAACCAAACAATCAATCCATTGTAATACCCGAAGTTTTTTTTTTGGTTATTCACAATATTTTTAAATATAGGGAATTATTATTTTTTATTTATTTAATGAAACTTTTGAGGACTAAATTGAGATTGAAAATAAAATGAAATAATGATAACAGTATAATTTTGATTTTTTTTGGAAATAGAAATTAGAAATCTTTAATTTTCTTTATTTGGGATGTGGAAATTTTCCAAAAAAAAAATGTATGGACTTAACTGAAAGATAAATCTTATGGGAAGTTAAATTCAAGATTTCCTCCAAGAGTGATGAAATGGCTAACCAAAATCAAGACACATGGAATCCACTAAGTATGTGATATGCTTCAGGCGAAAGTGAGAGACAATTTCCTACAATGAAATATGGTGGTAGCCTAAACACATGACATGTATATCCCACTATCTCTTCCTTATCTTTTCGGTGAAGGATTCATCAAGAAAGAGAGAGAAAGCTTAGTTTTTCCATTTTGCTTCCCAAAAGGCTTCCTTCTCTTCTTTTCCGTGAGTGAATAGAGAGAGAGAAAGAGAGGATTTGAGGTAGAGCAGTAAATTCAAGAGTGAGCTGTGGAGAGAAAAACTGTGAAGAAGAACAGAGTGGGGCGACGATGACTGAGAGGTAGATGATGTTTATAAAAATTTTTTTTATGTCTTTATACTTGCGTGAATGTTCTTAACTTTTGGGTTTGAAACTTTTATAAATCAAAATCTGTGAGACCAGATAGTGAGTTAGAGATATCAAAAAGAAAGTTTTTAAGGATTAAATTTTGATATGGTTGTTCTGTGTTTGGAAAAAAAAATTGGGTAAATTTTACTCGATCTGTACAATTGTTGTAAATCCTCTGAAATGCATCACTTACATCCTTCTAAAAGAATAATAACCATTTCCCCCATTTGAAAGAAGAGGATAGATGCCAAAATATTTATGGATGGGATTGTGTGTATGGCTTGTAGTAGATTATAATGGATGTAAACTACAGTGTGCAATAACTAGTAAGTTTAACTATGTCTAGCATGAGACTCCATATGTTGCTTGAGAAAAAAAACATGATAGTAAACTACAGGGACTAAACTGAACATATTAAAAAGTTTATTGGGATTGATTTAATTTTAGAAAAAAAATATATTCTTAATCTATGGACCTAGTTGAAGTGAAATATGAGTTTAAATCAAGTAAAGGAAATAAGAAAAATTTACTTAGGAGATATGAAGAAAAGTAGGACAATTTTAAATGCTTATAGTTTTATGTGTTTTTGGATAACCAAATGAACTTCTAAATTCATGAAATTTTGTGGAGAGATTCTTTTTATTGTGATAATCTGATCTGGAGAGTTTCAAGTTCATTAAAATTAGTTTGCTTGGTCAAATAAATATAACAACCACACTTTATTCAGTGCAGAGGAATTTTAAATAGGTGTGAATTTTGGATTTTACGCAATAACTAAACGACCTTATTTTGACTTAAAAATTTTATGACACCTAGATAAGACCTCATACTAATTGTCTACCAAATTTCATAGCATTTGGCTAAGGTTTGATAGGCTTATTAAATAGAAAGTCATAACGTATATAAATTTTGACAGTTCTAACCTTTGGTCAATAATAGGGTCTTTAGAGGGGTCAAACGATAGAATTAAATTGTGAAATTTTTATCCTAGTATGTAAACATAGAAATAAGGATTTGTACCAAATTTCAAAATTTTCAGAGCTACAATTTATTCCCAGAAATTTCTTAAAGATTGGTTATAATTTTAGCCTCAAAACAGAACAAAGCAAGATGATTGAATAGCCTATGTTCTGATTTGGTGTTATGTCTTTACTTGGCTTGTTCGTTAGATCTTTGATGAGTTCCTTGCATTTATCTTCAGATTTGAAGTGTAGAATTTTAACTTGGAATTAAGGTGAGAGATCCTACCTTACCTTGTTTACTTACTTAATGTATATATTAGAAGTGTACTATAAATATATATATATATATATATATATATATGTGTGTGTGTGTGTGTGTGTGTGTGTGTGTGTGTGTGTGTGTGTGTGTGTGTGTGTGTGTGTGTGTGTGTGTGGCATGAAATTCATGCATTCATGTTATGCATTGAAATGTGTAAATATGAGATTGTTGTGAACTTTTCCTAAAATGGGATGTATATGGTTGCCTATGATTGTGTAATGTGACTGTGTTTGATCTTGAGAGAAACGAAAATGGAGTTTATGGGATCCCATGGAATGAAATCACTATAGCCACGTGATATTGAATATGATATTTGTCCTTTTAAAGACAGGGTGAAATAAGGTTGGACTACAGATTTGTCCCTTTGAGGATAGGGGTGAAATAAGGGAGGATGCGGCAGGGGCCGTGGGGCAACGGCCACTTATTGTGGACGGGACCTGAAAAATGTCTGGGAACTTGATTTGGAATTGTATAAATTGTTTGAATTGTTTGAAAGGTGATTTGGCTTGATCTTAAATGTGTTGTTAATAATTGTGAGGTGATTTCAAATGTTTGTGTCTTGATAAATATCTTGTACATTAAAATTTAAATGATTATACCGTTAGATCAATTATGTATATCTACATGTATATACATATATATACCTATTGTGTGTGAATGTGGTAGGATTCTCTCAAGTAGAAGCTGTCTTCAGTTTTAGGTATGGAGGATTTTTTCTAGTTCGACGACGTACACGTGATGATTACCTTCCAATTGTTCAAGATAAAAGTATAATGCTAAAGTCTTATAATAAGTTGTATCAATTTAGAAAGCTCTGTAATCGGGTAGGTTCATTCAGTGATGTAATGTGAATGACTGTAATGTGTATAGAGAACTCGGTTTGGTTGCATGAAAAAGAATGGTATGATGCTTAAGAGAAAGATAGGCTTACGGAGGTTAAATAAAATTCACTTTCCGTGCCGGTCACGTGCTCAGATTTTGGGACGTGACATCCATAAATATTTCAAAATGAAAATTTTTAATATAGTATTTTTCCACTTTCAATTCATGAAAATAGGGAGGCAATACATTTTTAGTGTAAACCGGTATTGATGCTATTTTCTAGTTTCTCTCATAATGAAACTAATTAAAATAAGCATAAAGCAAGCTCTCATATGTATAGTTGTGAGACCTAAATTGACTCGGCGAGTCGACCAGAGACCCAACAACCCAGAGCCGGGTCCGATCCGAGTCGAGCTAAAGGACTGAATGAACATCAACCCGACTATGACCCTGACAACCCAGTGACCCAGTTTCCTCTTTTTTTTATTTTTAAAATAAAGTTGCATTCGCCTGTTTTTCTTTGTTTTTCTCTTTTCTCTGTAATGGTGCTTTAAGGTCTTCATGTGTTATATATATATATATATATAATGATATAGTGATGTAAATTATTTGGGAGATATAGAATGATATTGAATTTAAGTTACAGATTGATTTAGAAGATATTGGATTTGAGTTACAGATTGATTTATAATGATATTGAATTTCATTATTTGGGAGACATTGAATGATATAGAATGATAAGTCTTTAATGTATGAATTATTATGTTTAAATGATATTATTTATGACTTTATAAATTATTATGAATATTGATGACTTTAAAGTGTAAAATTTACATATAAATAATTTATTTCACTTGTTTTTGAATTTATATGTAAAGATACATAGTTATATATATAATTTTTACTTTTTTAATCAATTTACATGGGTCAACAATTGATCCAATAACTCAGTAATTGAATCAATAATCTAATAATTCAAAGATCAATTAGGGTCAATGGCCGGGTTGAGTTAAAAAACATTGCTCATATGCAAATCAATCCTCAGATATTTCAAGCAATTCTAAGGACGTCTATGTCTTTTTTCTATTTCTTTGGCACACAAACCTTGCACTTTACTTACATAATGATATTAAGCTTAGCATTATACATTATAAGTTGTAGAGAGAGAAAGAAAGAGAAGAAAAGTGAAATTGAAGATGACAACATGGTCAAATTATTACAAAAGAAGGGTTTCGAAAAGTAAAACTCACCCAATTTTGTATCATCTGTCAAAAACTTTTATAGTAACTGACAAGTACTATCAGGGTTTATCTCACTATTAAATAATGATGTAAATTGTTTATAAATAATTAATATTGGTAAATCTTTATTAATATGTTTATTTTATAACTTAATGTTATATAAGATGTTTCTTTTCTGAGAAATATATGTTCATCGTCATCATCGAGTTACACTCCTCCTTCAAATGGTCAAAGAAATAGCTAACACTTTTGTTAATAAACATTTTATATAAATTATGTCCAGTTTGTGTAATTTGAAGAATTTTATATGACTTTTATGTTACTTTATGTTAGTTACATTAAATATATATGACATTTATTTTAGTAATTATAATATTTGTATTTTTTACTTATGATTGTGATAATTTAAATACATATATTAATTAAATTTAGAAATGGTACCAATAAAAATAAAGAATTATTGAAAAATCATATATTCATTAAATAAGTATATTAATTAAAATTAAAAATGATAAAAATAAAAATATTTTATTTTTTATTAAAAAAACAACAACAACATTAGTGGTGGTTACAAAAATCGCCATTATATTATACATCGTGTTACATTTAACTGTCGCAAAAAACAAAGCAAATAGCGGCGATGGTCACTACTGCTAAATACACAATTTTTTTAAACAAAATAATCGCCACAAATACCACCTACGTGCTGACACTTGCATTGTCGGTAATTTTTGCACCTCCATGTGGTGCAACTCTTAGCGGTAAAAATTATCGAGAATTGCTTCTTTTTTTGTAGTATAAGATTATAGATAGAAATTTATATCCCTCTAGGTCTATTTAGACTAAGGATCGATGTTCAAGCAAAAATTAGTTAAGGTAAAGTTTAGGTGTTATTTCACTAGAAAAAAAAATATAAAAAATAGAGTTGAAATTTGTTGTCTTTTCTAACTTTTTTTTAAAATATTAATAAATTGAATTAGAGATGATTTAGCAGATACAACATTCCGTCTCTTAATTTTTTTAATTTTTTTAAAATTATAAAAGTTAGGATTAGAGACTGAATTTGGAGTAAGAAAAATTATGTCCCTTAGTATTGCTTTTATATCTTTTATTTTTTTTAAAAAATAAAAATTTAGATTTAAAATAGACTAAAGTTGTGTTTGGATAACCAAATAAGCTAGCTTATAATTTATTTGACTAGCTTATAATCTTGTTAGAAATGTTTGATAAATAAATTTATTTCAATAATTTATAATTTATTTTAAATAGTTTATAATTTTTCTTTTCATTTTACTTTGTTATTTTATTGTAACTCCTATTATATCCTTAGTTTTATTTACATTTTCTAATCCAAAAAGCAGTTGCTCCCATCTTCTTTGTCCTTAACTCCGTTGTCAGTCGCCCTTTTCCACTGTTGTTTGTCCTTCGCTAGCGTCGTTCGTCCTTTTCCATCCTTCTCCATCGTACTCCTTCAACTTCTGTCATCTTTTGTTGTTGTCTTCTGTTATCTTCCTTGTCTGCGTGTATATATACATATATATGATAACAAAGAAGAAGATCATCTTCTTCGTGGGAAGATGATATTGTATTATATAATATATATATATATATAAAATAAAATATATAATTAATTATATTATATATATATATATATTTTTAAATTAATTTAATAAATAAATAATATATTTATTTGTATTATTTTGAAATTATAAAAATATATGTCATTTTACATCTATTAACTAATTTAATAATTATTTTTATCAAACATTTTTAATTCAATAAGTTAGTTTAAAAGTTTTTAGCTTTCATACTAAAAATTAGTTTATAAGTTTTTCGCTAACTTATAACTAATTTTGCCAAACATAATTTAAGAGCTGAAATCTTTTCATCTCCAATTTTGTTTAATCTTTTTAAAAAATAAAAATTAGGATTTGAGATGATATTTGAAGACGAAAATTTTTCTATCTCTTAATCTATCTCAATTTGTTTCAATTTTTTGTTTGAAAAAATAAAAATTAGAAAACCACTACTCAAAAATTAGGGAATAGTAATATTTTTTTACTAACAAATATATTAATTGTTACTGCAAATATAATATAATGACAATTGTATTTTTGTTAGAATAATTACAACTTTTACTTAAAATTTTTAAAAAGTGCTAATAAATACTATAAATATTTGTTTGAATTGGGTACCTGATTATTTTCAAAAACTTAAACGATTTTTCTTTTCAAAAGATATTTGTTTAAGTTCACAAAATCATTATGAGGTTCCTACAACAATTTAATTAACTTGTCTAGACATTAGCTGCTTGTTGCAAGATATAGGCAATAAGTAAATAAAGATAAGTAGAGAACACAAACAATGTATAGTGGTTTAGAGATATATCAAGAGATATTCTTACGTTTACTTCTCAAATACATAGTATGAGAGTTTATTAAGGAAAATGTAATGATTACAACAAACAACCTAGTTGAGGCTTAGCTCCTCGCTTTTGTACTACACACTTGGCAACCCAACTATGGCTCAACATGTTTTTGCTGTTACGCTTAAAACACAACTAAGTCTTACCATGTCCTTAGTAAACGTAATACTAAGTAAGTCACCCTAGACCTTTTACAACATCTCTCTTTGAGAGGATTAGCTAACAAATTTTACACCTAACAAATAGGAACCACACCAGGTTTCTAATAACAACAAGTCAACTCACTAGTACAATATAGAGAAGACAAAGATGATTTAGTTTGCTCAAAACTTTTACAGATAGCATACTCACTAAGAGAATGTAAAACAATACAAAACTCTCTAAAAAATATATGAAGTAGAATAAGCACACATCTCAAACTCTTTCAGTCTGACTTTTCTCCTCAGCAAGGGTATCTTCAAAATGTTGAAATGAACTCTTTAGAAAGTTTCAAGAAGCTAGCCATTGGGAATAGATGCTCTTTCATAATGAGCTTTGAATGCTTGAGTCAATTTGATGATTATCTTTAGATCAGGTACCTCGAATAGAAAATTTTGTTGTTTCGAATAAGGAAATAAAATTCTATTTAATTATACATCTTCATTCCATGCGGATCTTTTAGAAATATGCATCTTGAAATTATTTTTTCCTTATCTGTAGTATTTGCTTTTAATTATATGTGAAACGACTTCATTCCTTATTTAGAGGCCTCAGCATTTAATATGCAATTTTTCCTTTTTCGTGGTAGTTGATAATCTTCGTTTTTTACATTATAATTACTTCAATTTAATCTGCGAATAATCGTAGAAGTTGTTAGTCATCTTCGATGATACATTGTGATGCTTTGCTAAATTTATACAAGCAATAAAAGAGAGCCCCTCTTTTGCTCCCTTGCACTAGGTTATGATCGGAGTAAGATCAAGTTAATGGTGGTTGAGAAGTGTCTAAACGTTGCTAGAATATTTATTATTTGAAGACACACAAACTTATCATCGCCTAATTATCCCCACAAAGGTATCTATGAACAATAAATATTTAGTGACGCTCCATTGAGAAGTTACCATCAACAATCAATGGGCTCAGGCCCACAATTTTTCTCGGTGCTACATTTATTGTCAAGTTTTATTGTCGTATTACCAAGAAAAATTCCATTGTACAAATTGCGGTTATAACTGATTTATGTGAAGAGGTAACATATGATAATAAATATAGATTTAACATAAGAATATTTATTTTTCTCTCCACTTTTTATCTTTTACAATTTATTAAGGATTCACAATTAATCACATATAAGTGTGCTTAACAGTATCTTAAATCTTAATATAGGATTCAGGGTATCATACCTTTAAGTTCAAACTTTTCCGGGGGGGGGGGGGGGGGGGGGGGGGGGTAAAAGGTTTAGAGGGGCCAAACCGCCAGAAGCAAAACCAACGCGGCTTCGCCTCTTTTACATCATCATCATCATCATCATCATCATCATCATCATCTAAAAACTCGCAAATCAGGAGGGTCATACCACTTAGCCCAGATTTCGTGCTGCAAGCAACCTCTGCTCGCTATCAGGTCAGCGTATCTATTCCCTTGGCGTTTGATATTTTGAAATTTCAGTCCACTCTTTGTCAATTAGATGGTAAATGTTCTGGATAATCTGATTATTTGCTTCAGTGTTGAATTCTCTGATATTGAGAAGAGAGATTAAAATCTGTGCGTCGCTCTCCACTATGAGAGATCTCGTTTCAAGGTCCCACGCGATTTTCAGCCCATCTTTCACCCACCAGAGCTCCGCTGTAAACGCATTACACTTCCTCAATCTCCTACAGCACCCTTTTATCCGATTTCCATTACAATCTCTTCCTTCTTGCTGATCCGTCACTGTTCAGCTTCATCCAAGGGGGCTTGGGAGGTTTCCATTTTCCAGACCTATCAACAGCTGGCCTATTCATTGAAATACTCCTCTTACTATTTGGACTGCCATAGCTATCCATTATTCTGTAGATAAAGATTTCAGGATTTTGGTGATACACAAAATCTTCGTTAAGTTCAAATTTTTTGATTGTGAGAAAGTTGGCAATATTTTGGATTAGCATAATAATATATATTTTACAAACTCGTCAATGAAATGTATATAATTATTATTTTGTTACTTATATTTATTAAAATTATTGATATTGAACATAGCTACAAAATAGTAGGCACAAATTACTTTGTTTAATATCATAGTCCAATGATCCATGGTACTTCCTACATCTTGTTGTGTGCTAGAAGAGAATAGTGAACCAAAGAATTGTCTAAACAAAGTATCAGATAGGCACTAGAATTTGCTGACACGTGAACATTTACATGTATCACCAAAAAATATAGCTGAAGAAACAAAGATAGGAGACGATGGTTAATGCAATCTTTGGACTTTGGACAACACTAGAATTTTGTTTTTGCTTTGAGTTGATTGGGTTCTCATCTTTGCCTGTTCTACTGATTTGCTTTGTTTTCTATTGGGAGCTGCTCACTTTGTATGTTCCTTTTTCTCTGTCCTCGCTTTCAGTCTCATTGAAGGCCACCGTATTCTGCAACCGTACCCAGAACCTTGAGGAAACTGAATTGATGATAGACCCATTGAAATTCAGTCTCTGTCAAATGATTCGGATCTTTGAATTTCTTACATAGAAGACGCTGAGATTGGTTCCCCCCCCCCCCCCCCTCTTTTGTCTGTCTATGTTTATTGATTTATGGGTTCTTTACTTCTTTGCACCCAGTTTTTGCTAGTATCATCAGTTCACTTTCTTTTGCTCTTTGTATTGTGAAGTTCTACATGAAATTTGCGCTTTACTTTTTTACTTTCAAGAAGCAAAGAAATGAAAAGAAGAAGAAGAGGGATAAAACATGTAAAAGAGGGTGTTGCATATCCTTTACTGAAATAATTGGTTTACTCTTAAATGGTATTCCTCATTTTAATTGTTTGATTTACATTGCAGAGTCTTTCTACCCAGTTCATTTCCTCTCACACCACGTTCTCTAATCTCAGTGGAAGAAATGGCTACCAATTTCTGGACGTCATCTCATTAGTATGTTTCAGAGCCAATATATTAAATACACCCACACACATGCGCGCACGCGCAAAAACACATATACCATCTTTCTGTGATTCTGCCTCCCTCTTCCCTCTCTGCTAGGTACTAATATGGGTTGTTGTGGTTATGCATCTTGCAGCAAGCAACTTGTTGACCAAGAAGATGTGGATATGGTGAACCCACTTGACAAAGAAAAAGGGGTCACACTTGAGGATTTTAAGCTTATAAAGATGCACATGGCAAATTGTATGCTCTCCTTTTCTGTGTCTCCTTGCCTTTGCCCAATCCCCATGATACATGTGCATTGTGGTTCTCTTTCTTCCTTACTGCATTTCAGCTTCTTCACTTCACTTGGTGACTGATGCTGATTTTCTAGTTAACTGTTTCCTCTTTTGTTGCCTAAGATTTGTGTGTAATGGATTGGTTTTTGAGGGAGAACTTTGTATTGTAATTTAGGAGAAATTTGTGGAGTCTAATATAGTTAAACATATGTTTAGTGTCTTTGGTATCCCAAAGATTTGATACCTTACCCTGCAAAATAAGAATAATGGTTAGTAGCTATTTATTTACCCATAACACTTTTATGGATTTTCTTCACTTATTCCAGTGTTTGGAAATTTAGAAGAAACTTATGGAGTTTAATATGAAAAAAACTTACATTTGATGTCTTTGGATCCCCATTTGAAACTGTGCCCTGAAAAATAGGTATCATGGCTAGTAGGTACTTATCTGAAATTTGAAACTTACTGTATTCTCTCTCTAATTTGTTAATAAATGTATACTATGATAAATCAGTACCATGCAATCCAAGACACTAGTTATTACTATTGATATCCTGTTGTGAATATTTTTTCACAATTGACATGGTTGATTATTCATTATCTACTTTTAATGAATTTCTGCTTCTTTTCTTGCACAGATATCTCGAAATTGGCACAAAATGTTAAAGTTAGGCAGAGGTGTGACCCTAAATTCCTTATATGTACTTTATAACTTTAAGCTGTCTTCTTTTGACTAATAGTCTCATTCCAAGTTTATCTGATGTCCCTTTGGGGACGTCCGATAATTTTTTTGCATTATTTCATTTTATGTAAAAGATCTGGAGTGCTGGACCTTTCTTCATGCTCTTGATTATTGTGTTTTATATCTTATTTGCTTGAATATTTGCAGCGTTGTCACTTAATTGCTAGGACCATAGGTATTTGTAATTGTAATCTACTAGTGCTTTGTCAATGTCTTCACAACTGTATTGATGTTAACAACATCTATACATTATATGGAGGTATGGATATGTTAGTGATTGTACAAACTCATGGTTATTGTAGCATTTCTAATGGATCAAGAATATTTATTGTATTTCTCACGAAGATTTTATGTGTTACTGTTAGGTACGGACAAGGATGGTTTCAAATAGTTAATCAATTAGAATGGGAGATTGTTATCCTGGTTTTGTCTTTTTGGCTTAGAATGTGATTTAATATTATTGATTTCAATTTATGAAGTAGATAAGAATCACTGCACTTCCAGAGACCAAAAAGTCCTGCCATTTGGGAGTCAGCCAAATTAGAAGAAAAAGTATAAATCTGTATATATGAATCATACTAGAGCTTATATCTAATTTTTAAAATTCACAAGGTTCTCACCTTTGTTAGGATTTTTTTAGGAATTTTAATGTCCAGGACAGTTCTGACCTTTCTTTGTCACTGGGTAGTCTTGATTCGTTTTTAGTGTTTTACTTAACCTGAGGAAAGAATTGGACCTTGGTGTCTTCTGGTTCTTCTACTTGTAAAACATTCTTTCTGTTCTGTTTCAAAACTCAACATTTCATAAGTTTTTCTTTTTCCAAGCCTTTTTGGAACTCTTGAATGTAGAACCTGCTGTCTGGGTAGCTGTACTTATTAAAATTGATAGAAATGATGTGTGGCAAACTAGTAGGCCTTATAAAGACTATGTGGCAAACTAGTAGGCCTCATAAAGACTATCTCTTCCGAAGTCTCTGTTATATGTTTTTGGAGTTCATAGACAAGTGTGCCTCTTTTTTCATATTGAGGGGAATCCTAGCAGCTGTGAACGTGAGCTTCTGGAATTTTGAAGTGGCAGTGGGTTTGTGTGGCTACTATTGGCCAATTTTGTCTATCCATTATAGAATTTTTGGCAAAAGGGTCAAGTGTAAGGTGCTATGGCACTGTGGTCTCTTTGTGGGATTATAGTGAATATGGCTAGGGTGAAAACTGAAAGGCCATAATATTTTAGCAGATATTTTTTTCCTTCACCTTTTATGAGATGGAGTTGTTTTCTTGGCTTCCTTGTGGGTTTCATTTCATAGTATCTTTAAGGTTTTTTAATAAGATTTACAGAGGGACTGGAGAGCACTGTTGTGCTACTGTTTTTCTTTTTGTCCTTCCTTTTTTGTGGCTGTTCTGCAAGGATTTCTTATCTTTGTTGTACTTTTCTCTTCTTATTAAATTCTTCTTTGATTAAAAAATTTAGAAAGTATTGCTGTTGTACCACCTTTATCATTCAAATTTTTAAATCATTTTCACCTTTGTTCTCATGAGACCTTATCCTATTGACATTTCTTTTTAAGTATCCAATTATAAACATTTGTGCTGCAACAATGTCCAACTGCATATTAAGCAAGATGGGACCGTCAAGTGGGCCTCTACAATATTGATTGTACTTGACTAGATTTCTTTTCTTTTCTTTTTTTTCTTTTAAGGCTTTTACTTTTTCTAGATTTCCTGCTTTCTTAAGAGAAAGTTTTGAAGGCAACGAGATTGATTTGGAGAAACAGCCATCTATGTTATAGCACTTCCATTTCTTCCATTTTGTGTTGTTTTATTGGTTTATGTAATATCTCCAATCATGGTTGTCAAGATTGCTATTTTGATCATAAGAACTTACTATATTATTTCCAATAGGATAAAAAATGACTGAGATAATGGTAAGATCACAATCGAACTATGCTGTCACACTCAATCTTGGAAGATTGAATATGTTTATATTTTTTGTTCCTTATTTGACTCATGATTCATCTTTTTAATAGACGTGACACATCTCTATTAACATCATTTATATGTAGTTTCTATTCTATGATTTGATTTGTTGATTTGTTGCATATTGTTGTTGTGTATTCACTATTGTTTCTGTTGTAACTTTTATTTTGCCCTTTTCTTTTCTAAGTTCTTTTTTTGGTTTTTGTTTTTTGGGGGGGGGGGGGGGAGGGTTCTCTCTGTGTGGGGATAACAGTGGGCGTAGATTTACTCTTGAGAATTTGGGGATGGGTTTGTATTATACTTCTGCTTTGGTTTATTAAAATTATTAAAATACCATTTATTTAATTAATTTCTTTAATAGATACATGTCTAGAGCAGTTTTAAAGATATAAGATTGCAGTTTTTGCTTTTTTAAAACTTGATGGGCCTGTGATATCAGCCTGCTGTTACTAAGACTTATAATCATAGGCAGAAAGAGCAGGCTGAAAAGGATGGGCCTGGGGTGAGGGTGACCTATTGGTTTATTCTAGAAAGGTGAAAAAGCAGGTGCAGAAGTGGAAATTGGGAAGGATGACTAATTCTGATGCATCTTTGAGGGATGTTGGGTCAGAGCAAGCTGTTAAAAGGGTTGTGATGGAAGGAGGAAGGGTATGAAGAGTATTCTGAAACAAGGAAGAGAACCTAGCCTTTCGAAAGCTAGGCAACTTATCGTTTGTGTGTGGTTTTTATTATCCTAGTGAGGTAGAACAGAGTGAGGGGAGACTAGAGAGGAGAGTAAAGCAGAGAGAAAGAGGGAGGAGATAGAAACTTTATGTTTAATTCATCCAAAATCTGATTACAACATATGGAGGACCCCTTTATATAGGAAGTCTAGATACAAAGATAATTTAATGCATGAATTAAGTCCTAAATGCATAAGCTAGTTTCAAAGTAAATAAATGCATGAGTAGTTCCGAGGGTTATAAATGCAACATCAATTTCCAAGGTATGTGTTTTCCTAAAATACTAGTTCCTAGAAATTTTATCACGTCTGGAATAGGTCTTCAATGGTTTTCCATCACTTAGATACCTTTGTTAGAATCCATTGTTGTATTATTATTATATTTCAGTAATCAGTATATTAGCATTGGGTCATATCAAAACTTCACTAATTTCTATACAAATCTTAGAAATTTGTTGTATTTATATGTCTTCTCTGAGTTGCATAAGCTTTTGGGATGAAGTAGTCCTTGACACAGTATCTAGATCCCTCATAACTGTTAAAAACCACTTCATTCCAAAAGTTTCAGTGAAGTGAAGGCTCAGGATTGGTTTTAATATGTTGTTAGTATCTCTAACGCACCTTCTTATGTGAAAGCCCTTTGGGCTTGAAGTGTGGACAGATGCATAGATCTACCATACCTTTTTCTGAAACATAAGTTTATGAGAATGGAGAGTGTCAAGTGTCAAACTCTTGACCTCTTAGTGATGGGGACTTCAATGCCATATCAAGGAGACAAGGACTGCTTCATCCCAACTGTTAGGGTTGTTGCATGAATAGGCATGATTGGTTTTATTAATATTTCCAACAATGACTAAGAGCAAAATGATTTTTGTAGGAAAGGTATTAAGTGCATCAAGAATAAACATTAGTAAATCTCGCAAATACTATAAACCAGCAATGGGACTAACACAGCTGACTGCTAACCAGATTTTGGTCACAGATTCGTTTTAGTTGTGCTTGAACCCATGTTGTATAGAGATCATGAAGAATTTTTCCTTTGATTCAGTTGATCAACACTGATTGATATTGGATGCAATTCATTGAAATCTTTCATTATTGCTTGCTTCTTGCCAAGAAATTAAACATCTGTCTTGCTGTTTCAGATTAAGCATATCACAGACAATAGTTTAAAAATAATAAAAATTGTTAGTATACAGATTATGAGTTTATTTTTTATATATTTTTTATTCTTAATATAGAAACAGATTATGAGCTTTTTACCAGTGACTTGCTTGTTTCATATTATCGAAAGATAGGAAAGAATTATGGCTTTCTTAGGGATTGATCTTTGGACTACTACAACGAACTGCACAACTGGGCATCAATCTTATTCTAGTCTGTTCTGTCTGGATTGAAAATATTCGTTTCTTTCTTACTTAGATGCTCCTCAGGGCCCATAAACTGTAGTTTGCAAAGGTTGATCAAAGAAAATAATTTGAGCAACCTGTCAAAATTTCATTTGTAATGACTGGGAACCTGGTAAAGGAAGATGTCAACATGCAAATCCAAGGTGGCCACCCCTTTGATATGTACAAATAACTGTATGTAACAAACTCATGTACAAATAATTACAGTATGCAACAAACTTTATCATAATTATGATCGAAATCCAGAATGGAATGGATTATGATTATGCTGATAATGGTTATGCTTGCATTATTTGGTGTTTTGGACCCCTTATTTGATAAAGATTTGAATGTCTTTTGTGCCTTTAATCTTTTCATTTGTATTCCATAGGTGAAATTTAATTCAGTTTAAAATTTTCATTTAGTATTGGGATTGGAGTAAATCAGGAACTTAATAAATCTCACTATATTAGATCAAATTAAATGGAAGGAATGAGATTGTAACTGATTGACATAAAAATTTAAAAGTAACTGAAACTCTCTTGTGCAATACTGGTTTAGGAACTTTGAAACCCCTACCTACTATAATATGTTAACTTGTAAAACCATTGTATCTTAAATTTAGAAAGGATGCCAACCTTTAGGAGTATTGCCTTATGTATTTTAATGGATTTGCAGTGATTTCATTACTTTTTCTTACTTCTTATGGCTGATGATAAAATGGATAGTGTTTATTCACATGAAAGTTTTAGTAAATTCATCTGCTCTTTTTATTATTTGCTTGATATGTTGGTCAATCTTTCAGGGTTGTTGCCACAGCAGTCACATACATGAGGCGTGTTTACACCAGGTATATATTGAAAACTTGTAACACTTTGATTTGGGGGGAAGATTCTTGTAGGATGATAGAAGCTCCTGTCTAATTTATGTGTAACTTATTTTTTTGGTGACTCTGGCTGATATCTATGCATTATTTATGGACTTTGGATTCAGCAGTGAAAATCCATAACATCATTAGTTATTGTTCTTCTGATGTCAATCTTTAAATCAGAAACGTTTTCCTTATTCATTTCATTAAAGCCAATGTTGTACTAAAATGACAGAAAAGTTTCATTGGTGACTGCTAGTACCCATTGATTGGGCTTGACATATTAATTTGCTCCATATACAGGACTATTTTTCTGTATCTAATTTCCTCCTTTTTCTTCCCTTTGTATTTGGGGGAATTTTTTTTTTTGGTTGTTGATTGTTGTTTTTGTTTTTTTTTGGGGGGGGAGGGGGTCTTGGGCTCGTAGTGCCCTCCCTGAAATCTCACATGCAACACTCAGAGGTCAACTGTTGGGCTGACGCCTTGGGGGCTTCTGATGTTTATTCTATAATTACATTGTCTATGCTTGTTCTCCTTTAATTCTTTGATTTTGACATCCAACTGTACATTGTCTTCCTTTGTCATAATTTTTCTAGAAAGACAAAGCTGCTTCTAAGGTAAAGGCTTGTGTGTAGATTAAGGTAATGAACATAATTAATACAAATGATCTGCTTTCCAATAAGGCTTCATCACCTATTTTTGTGTGATGTGTTTTAGAAGTTCTGAAATGATTAGCCATGTTCTTCTACATATGTTAAGTGGCTTGGAGATGTGGATTCTTAATGAGAATTGGCTTGTCTAGTTGATCGACAGATTTCTTGGCTATTACTTTGACGAGTTTTTGAGAGAAGAAAGGGTATAATTCTTTGGGAATGTGCGGTCTTTGCAGGATTGTGGTGTCTTTGGTTAGAATAGATCTCATTCACATGTTCCTTTGGTGTCACAATTGATTTTTCAATTCAATGAATGAATTTGTCTTTGTCCCTTGTCTAGTTGTCCACAGTGCTGTCTTATTTCCATTGGAGCACATGGATAGAATCATTTACTAGCTACTTTCATCTTCACTGTCAGAAAGAGTATGAGTGAATATGATCCACGTCTGGTGGCTCCAACTTGCTTGTACCTGGCATCAAAAGCAGAAGAAAGCACAGTGCAGGCTCGGCTACTTGTATTTTACATAAAAAAATTATGTAAGCTCTATGTTATTGATATCTATTTCTCTCTCTTTCTGTTGGGCTGATTTTAAACTAATAATTAATCATTTATCCTCTTATCTTCAAAGTTATCTTTTGCTAACTTATTGTCTGCAGATTCTGATGATAAGTACAGATTTGAGATCAAGGATATACTTGAAATGGAAATGAAGATTTTAGAAGCTCTTAACTATTACTTGGTTGTATTTCATCCTTACCGTTCATTGACTCAGTAAGTAATTGATTAGCTTGGTTGTTCATTATGCATACATACCCCTTCAAATAGGGTAAAATACACAAATAATCCCTCAAGATTATCCTTTTTGTGCATACTATCTGTATAGTTTTTATTCTTTCAATCACATCCGTTGTAATTTAGTAATTTGGTAAGTAGATAATAACTTGTTTAGTCTTCTGTTGAAAATCAAATTGGCTGTAAAAAACTGTCTTTTGAGCAATACATGAAATACTTAGCTGTTGGAATTCACTCTGAATAATGCAAACACAGATATATTGAAAAAAAAAAATAATGGTTAAATTAGTCCCTACACTTTTTTTGTTGTAAATTGGTCCCTGTAGTTTCTCAATACATTAAAAGAAGTCCCTTCCATTAGAAAAAGTGAAGTTGCCGTTGTTACGTCTACGTGTTAGATGATGTGGCACTCATTTGTACAGTAAGCAAGCCACATCATTTTTTCATCCAAGTCAGCAGCACAACATCTTTGCTTATGTTGCTACCCTTCTTCTGCAACAAGCATCAGGGAAACTTGAAGCTGGGTTATGATGCTTCAAGTATCCCTTGATGCTTGTTGCTGAAGAGGGGATACCAACAAAAGAAAAGATGCTGATGTGTGCTGACCTGGATGAAAAAGATGATGTGGCTTTCTTACGTGTACAAATGAGTGTCATATCATTTGCCATGTGGACATCACCTAACGTCAACTTAACTTTTTCAAACAGTAGGGATTTCTTTCAATGTCCTGAGAAAATTACAAGGACCAATTTACAACAAAAATAAAGTGTAGGGACTAATGTATTAGGACTTTTCCTCTTAAAGCATTCTCCTTAAAAAAATTCTTGCAAGTTGAATAAATTTTAATAATTAATATTTTAGCTATCCTCACTTCTGTCCAAATTGACCAGGGGACTGGTCGTGCATTTTTATTAATCCAATAAGATTTATTTGGTGATTGTTATTAATTATCATTATCATTTGTTCTTCAGGTTCCTCCAGGATGCTGGCTTGAATGATATAAATTTGACTCAACTGACCTGGTAAGAATCCTCTGCTGCTGAACAGATGAATAGACTATTCTTTTCTACTTTCTTTCATTTTTTTTTTCATAGGTTTTTCTTTTCTCCTTGCCTCCCTATTATTATATGTTTTTGTCAGTTGATCTTCCTTCACTATTTGATCGTGCATTGTTTGAAGAGAAGAAAATGCCAAGCACATTTTGATGTAGTACTGGAAGGGAAAGTAAAAGAACAATAACAAATTCTCAAAATATCTCAATTTAATTGATCAATTATTAATGAGGTAACTGACTACTATTGTATGCGACTGAAGCCTTGTTTATAAGAACTGAAAAGAGAAATCCTAATACCATTAAGATACTGAAATAATAAATTGGAGGGCCTCATTGTTTTAGGTGTTGTTAGTTTGGGTTGTTTGGTTTTCTCTATTTGTTTTCTTTCTTTTTCTCTGTGGAGGATTCCTTGTCCTCCCTTTTATGTGTTTTTTTTTGTTGTAATTTCTCTTCTTTTTTATTAAAATCTTTCTTTTTCTATCAACAACAACAACAACAACAACAACAACATAGCCTTATCCCACTAAGTGGGGTCGGCTACATGGATCGCACGACGCCATTGAGCTCTATCAATGACCAACTCTTTAGATATCTCATTTACTAAAAGATCCCGTTCAATAATTTCTCTAAGTGTCCTTTCTTTTTCTATCAAATAAATAAATAAAACTTAATCCTTATAAATTACTATGAGGAAATAACATTTCCATAGGTCCAAACACTGTTATTGATATCATATCCATAATGTTAATCACAGAATAATAACGTCATTATGAAATAATAAAATATAACATGATCCTATTAAATAATAAAATATAACATGATCCTATCTTCTATAGGAAGGTGTTAAGGAGATAAAGATTAAATAAGTTTTTGGTTGGAGAAAGCATATCTTTGTTATTTGTAACTTCCCATTTAGTGTTGTGTTCATGGCTGCTCTTTGGTGTTCAGCTCTTTAAAAAACAATTATGGGTATTTTCTTTTGGGATGAATATATTGGGCAGCTTTGTTACAATTTTGAATCTCTCTCTCTCTCTCTCTCTCTCTCTCTATTTCTTTTTGTTTTTGGAGTTGTACACTCTTTTACTCTTGAATAACTTTTTGTTTCTATAAATAAAAGTATATGTGGAAGAATGTGAATGTAGAATAGCTGAAGATACTGCAGATAAGTATCAAGTTAAAAGCATGTTTTGCTACTTAGCAAAACAGATGGAACTGCTTGAGAGTTTAGATTAATCTTCCATTTATCAGTTAAGCAAAAGGTTTGCTGTAAAAATGAAAATGGAAGAAAAAAAGTTAACTTACTAGGAACTTGACCGCTGAAGAAACAGTTATAATTCTAATTTTATTACTTCCTTTTTTTTTTTCTTCAATATTCTATTCTATTTTTCTTTTAATTACAAAATTTGTTGAGAAATATTTTCATATGAATGCTTCGTGCTGTTAATTACTGTCTCTTAATCCAAGATTTTCTTTGTCTTGCTTCACTAATAGCAATGCTTTTCCAGTTGGTCCAGTATTTATCTTTCTAATGCTTTTGGAATTTAGCAATCATCGTTATGGTCAGCCTTGCTGATTGCTTGAGCTACTTTGGCTCTCTTGTTATATTCCTTTTACATTTTGTTTTATTTTCCCTTTTGGAGGATATATTATCTCACAGTTCTTCTCCCCTTTTCTTTCTAATAATATTTCTTCATTTCCCAATAAAAGTGTATTATTGTATTATTCTTATTGGCTTATTGCTTCATTCATATTATTTCATTTACAAGAACATAAATATGAAATGTTGATGCCCACAGGGGACTTGTAAATGACACCTACAAGATGGACCTAATTCTTGTACATCCTCCACATCTGATTGCTTTAGCGTGCATATACATTGCCAGTGTGCTCAGGGAGAAAGACACCACCGTTTGGTTTGAAGAACTTCGTGTTGATATGAATGTGGTTAGTATTCCGTGTTGGATAACCCTAAGCACTTTGTTGCTTCTCATTTACTCTCCTCCCTCTATCTCTCCATCCTGCTTTGTGCTTATCTCTTTTCTGATTTTCTATCTTGTTTACCTATAGCAAACTTTTCTCTTCAACACTTGAATGATGACAGCTTGCTAGTGAAATTTTTGCTTGAACCGCTGTAATTTCATCTTTAGTACGAAGTGAGCTGGTCTAATCTTTTATGATCTTTAGAATAGAATGCTGTTTGTATTCCATGTTATACGTACTCATCATGATAGTTATATGATCCTTATCAACTACATTATATGCATGTGATGAAAGAATGGGAAAAGAATACTTGAAGTGATATGGATAGGGATAATCATTTGCAAATCTAGGTTGTTCTTGCAGATTTATTCGAGGCATAATAATATAATTAATAAATAGGATTTATTTATTTTAGACTTATCTGTTATTTTAATATTCAAATATATCTATTTTACTTTTATTTCTTTTACGGCTTCATATAAATAGTCCTCAATAATTGAATGATGGCACATTATGACTGCTGAATAATATTGACCTAGTTTTCAAATCCCCCTTGTTTCTCTCCTCTCTTCCCTTTCTTACTGTTTCTCCAACTTTCTTTTCTTCCCCTTACAGTTTTTCATCAGTATATTATTGCCCAAAACAGCAAGATGTGGAGATATGGTGCTCATATATAGGGATGTTGCTGGGTGGGCTATATTTTTCATTTTTGAAGAGGATAGGAAGATAGTTAATGCGGGTGGGGCATGCCGTATTAGAGAGCCCTGTTTTTTGACCATTAATATGTTGTCCGGGGCCATTTAAACAGTGTAGTTCATTTGATTATTAGCTGGATGTCTGGTTGTTTCTTGATAAATATACTAGAGTTTCTACTAGGGTTCTGTTTGACTGCGCTGTACTTTTTTTAAAAAAAAAAAAATTATTTATTTATTTATTTTTTGTAAATGGCTTTTCTGAAAATTACTTATTTTGTAAGTGCAATAACAAAGGAGCAATATAGTGTTTGGTCAAAAGTTCAATTAATGCTTACTGTCAATGTTTGAGATAGTATTTGTAACTTTTTTTTTTCCCTGAATAGGATATTTTGTCTAAAAAATAATGATTTTTACTCCTGATCTTCTTTACAAGAGAAACTCCATTTTCTTAATTCTCTCTCATTTAAAAGTGACTTTTTGAGGTTCTTAAACACTTTTTTTTGGGAAAAGAAAAAAAGACGTTTTCTTCCTTCCATAACACAGTCAAACAGGCATGTATTTCTGAGAAGAGCTACATGTTGATAACAGGTTGTGTGCTAAAACCAGGTATTTGTTTTGACAGGTAAAGAATATATCGATGGAGATACTTGATTTCTACGAAAGCAATCGAATGTTCACCGATGATAGAATCAATGCTGCTCTCAACAAGCTAGGCTTCAGATCTTAAAACATTTGTGTTGCTGAGTCAATATTGAATCAATGTGGGATGAAATTTGATCCTGGAGCTGGTGGCCTGAATGAATTTTTCATATATCACAGCTTGACCTACATGAAGCTTCTCTGGTAGTCAACCTGTTAAGGACTTGCTCTGCACTAGAACATTTTCAGAATATCGCCAATATTGAGATCAAGATGATTAAGTGTGGAAGAGCACATAATATTGGGGTTGGTTTTAACTTGTTGAAAGCCAGGAAAAGCTATGTAACGTTATGTTTTCTAAAGAAGGTGGTGCGTGATCGGTTCTGATAATGACTTCTGTCTGATAGATTCATTTGAGGTTATAGTTTTTTTCTTTTGTCGATTCTTACTTGGTTCAGTTCCTTTAGCAGTGGAGATTTAAGTCTGTCTTCTTAAACCTTGAAGAACTGATGAACAAAATTGTAGCATGTAACTGTTGTCTTGTATGCTAATATAATATTCACTAAATAAAAATTGACTTCTCTCCCATTTTGAAACATCTTACAGAAATTCCTTCAATGTACTGTTTTTTTTATAAAAAAAAGTTAATATTCTTTCAATGAGATTATGTTATTATTTTTAATGAGTAGAAAGGGAATTAAGTTGGTGTCCCACTCTAACATATGACTGATTTTGTTTACGGGCACAAATATCATTTTGATCTGTTAACTTTGATCATTGTTTTAAATTGGTTCCTTAGCTTTTAAAAAATGTTTTATTTTGTATTTTTTAACACAATTAACTTGATAAATGAACATTGTTGACATAGCTACTAATTTAATGAATATTTGAATTTCTATCCTATAAAGAAAAAAAAAATGTGACTGTTGACTCATATATATAAAAATAATAACAATAATAAGAAAATTGTTTGAACGTTCATCTTCTTTCAACTCCCTTTTTTTATTTTAGAATTCATTTTGTGCAGACCAAAGTGTGCAAAAATAGGCAGTGTCGCAAGAATGTGTTTCTAAGAAGATCATGTGAATTAAATCTTTCTAGTTGGACAATGTGTGTAGACAGAGTGGTGTAGAATTGTGAAATAATCGAAAATGAAGATCAATTATAAGCTTCGATGCACAATTTTTTTGTGCCCCTCCCATCAACGTAAATCAAATCTTTCTAGGTATATGGAAAAAAGTGAAATGACGTCGCGAGAGTCTGTTGAAAACAAAATCATGCAATTAAATCACTTTATTTAGAACAAAGTTTGTCAAATTATGAAATAATCAAAACAGAAACCAAGCTTTTGCTATTTAGAATAGTGTATCGAATTCTTTCGTGCAAAACAGTTATATCTTCCACCTACACAAAATCGAATGTCTAGGAGTTTTGTTTCCCTTCAATTTGAAGTTTTGTTCATCCTTGCTCCCGCAGATTTCATCGTGTATATATATATATATATATATTTTTTTTTTTTTTAAGGTATTCATTTGCAACGGGTTTTGTGGGTTATCTTGCAACGGGGCTGGTTTGCTTCATTGTGTATTATTTGCAGTGCACTTGGGTTAGAACAGGGGCCCCCCTATATCATATTTTGTGTGTTATATGTAGAAAGTGCAAGACAGTAATATTTTGCACAAATCTACCTTGTATTGCAGAATTCTGTTTCACACGCCGTTTTGCAAAATATAAGGATTTCATTAATCTTTTTTTTTTAACGCACTCTTTGGATATTGTCGATTATCGCATATTTTCATACACTATTAAGCAAAAAGAATTTCTAAGAAAAGGGAGGAGTTGAAAATGAGAAGATAAAAAAGATGTGTATTTGAATGTAAGTAGGCTTACCTTTGTATGTAAATCATTGTTTTGTTTTGTTTTTTTTTTAATTTTGATATATGAGTCAGCTACCACATGTTTTCCTTTTAAGTTAAAGATTTAGATATATACATTCAGTCAGCATCCATGTTTCCATTCATAAACGGTGCTTGAAAAAAGGATCATAATCAAACTTTTTTTTAAAGTTAATGGATTAATATAAAATTAAGTAAAGATATCAATATGAAACAAGGGTCAAAATTAAGGGAACAAAATGATGTTTTCGCCTTAGTCTTAATATATTGTAAAGATTGCTAGGTAGTTTTATGTACAGAAAGGACACATATCGTGTAAAAAATTGACTTTAATAATAAAAAATGATAAAGAGAAGGGGAGTTTAGTGTAATTTTCAAAACAAGAGATATATTTAGTATAACATAGTCAAATTTCAGGTCAAAGTATAATTTACTTAATTTGAAATTCTTATTTGTTTCCCTTTCCCAATTTGTGGTAAAAGAAACATATTATGTTGACTCAAATGCACAGAACTCTAAAGTGAGGTTGTGCATTTTATGTGATATCTCAAATTTAATTACCTTAAAAAATGGGTCTAAATAAATAAATGAGCAAGAAATAAGGATAAAATAGTTATTACGAAATTTTTGACAAACATAAAGAGAATTTTATCATTGATTAGGGACTTATTTGAATAGAATAAAAAGATTTGAGAAACGAAGACACGTGGGGTAATGTGAGGCGAACGAAGGAGAAAAAGAGTCAAAAAAAAGAAAAAAAAAAGAGAAAGAAGAGACACGTGGGGTAATAAAGAAATAAAATATATATATATATATGTGTGTGTGTGTGTGTGTGTGTGTATTATGTGAGTCACGGTGGGGAAGGAAGAAAGAAAGAGAAGAAAGAAAGAAAGAGAGGAAAGAGAGAAAGAAAAGAGGGAGAGAAAGAGAAAAGACAGGAAAGAAGAAGAAGAGAAGACGATGGGAAACGCAGAGCAAAGAAATAAGTTTAAAAAGTTGAGAGGTTGAAAATCATATCAGGAAAAGGGCAAAAAGGAAAGGCTTTGATGATATTAATGATGAGATTGAAGTGTAGAAATATATTTTATGATAGTTTATGATTCAAATATGTAAAGAGAATACCAAAAACTATGTAAATTATTTTTGTATATATTCAAGCTGAGATATAATTTATAAGAATTCTGTCAATTTTTCTGTGAGATTACTATTCACATGAATAGTAAAATTCGTGAATAGTAAAATCTATAATTATTTGAAAGGAAAATATTTGGAAATTATCTAGTAAACTAATTTAGAGAAAAATTATTATTTTTAAAGGAAAGAAAAAATCTGGATGTTACAAAATGGTATCAGAGGAAAAGATCTTGCCATCTTATGGAAAGGAAAATATTTACATGTGATTGTTTGATTTGTTAAAAGTATTATTTTTATGATGTTTGTGTTTGAGTTACTGTGAATGTTTGTTATGATTAAGTGAGATTTAGAAGAATATATGAGTAAAAGTAAGTCATATAGAGAATTGATTAAAGATGAATAAATGCATACCAGGTATCTTTTGATGAATAAAGAAAATAATGGACTCTTATTTGTAAAGTATGTCTGGCCAGTATATTTTACATATAAGAAATAATTATAGCTTAAATTCATGAAAAAGAAAGGTATGCCGAAGTTAAATTAAAATTTACTTTGAATGTGATAATCTAGATAAACATATTAGAGATATTTATCTCTATAAAATTAAGTACCTAGTGAATTGTATATTGAATTATAGATAAAGTTTATATTTCCTATGATCATATGAATTATCCATGTATTTATTCTCTCTCTAAAAGTATTCTTGAAGATGGAATTCTACAAAAATGATATGGAATTCTTATTCCATGCAATATTTATGATTATATATGTTAGTAGTATAAACATATCTATGTTTATGTAATAACTCTTAATTCTATAGAGAGGATTAGAGTTAGAAGAAAGTATATATGATTATGATGAATTATGAAACAAGATATGTTTCATAATAGAAATTAAATTCTATAAGGAAATAAAATTAGAACAAAAAAAAAGATTGCCTTGGATGCTTTTGTGATGCATTTTCCATTATCTTACACATTTTCAATGATAGTTCAAGGTAAGATTGGGCAAAAGTCAAGGTAAGTGAATAATCTTGTTTAGATATTATTAGTCAAAGTACAATCTAAGTCTCATTTACAATATTTGGATATTAAACAATCAATCTTTCAGATGACAGTGTATGATGATTGATATATTTTTATAGAAATTCAAAGGAATAAAAATATGTATAAATTAATTTATTTCATGGTAATTGTACTATGTGATAAATTCTCACTATTTTATTGATGAGCAAAGATCTACAGGATCTAATACATGAGTTTGAAAGAGTTAGAATCTCATACTACTCAGTGTATAACTATAAAAAACCTGCAAAGATCTACGAGATCTAATATATGAATTTAAAAGGGTTAGAGTTTCATACTACTCAGTGTATAACTATGAGAACCTATGCACAAAGAGTTTGAGGGTTAAATTCTCAGGTCACTCGGTGCAAGTATCTACCGCACATAATGCAAAGTGATTGAGAGATTGATCACCCAAGAAATTATACGCAAATCTATGGTACAAATGCAAAGTGATTGAGGGTTTGATCACCCAAGAAATCATACGCAAATCTATGATATAAAATGCAAAGTGATTGAGGGTTTGGGGGTACAAATGCAAAGTGATTGAGAGTTTGATCACCCAATAAATCATACGCAATTCAAACAAATATAATACTACAGTTGTGTAAAATGAATGATAGATTGACTATATTAGTAAGTGTGATGTTTATATTTGAGATATTTTCATGCATGTTGTGGTTGCAATTTTCATATGTGTATGTATGCATTAGTTTGAGTTTTGGGGACAAAATTCATTTTAAGGGGGGGAGAATGTGATATCTCAAATTTAATTACCTTAGAAAATGAGGTTAAATAAATAAATGAGCAAGAAAATAAAGATAAAATAGTTATTACGAAATTTTTGAGAAAAATAAAGAGAATTTTATCATTGATTGGGGAGCTATTTGAATAGAATAAAAAAATTTGAGGGTTTTTATCATTTTTAACCAAAAGAAAAAAAAAGAGATAGTGATGTGTGTGAGGTGTGAGGTGTGCGGTAGAGAAAGGAAGGATGTGAGAAAGAAAAGAAAGAAACGGAGACACGTGGGGTAATGTGAGGTGAATGGAGGAGAAAAAGAGAGAAAAAAAAGAGAAAGAAGAGACACGTGGGTAATGAAGAAATAAATAAATATATATATGTGTGTGTGTGTGTGTGTGTGTGTGTGTGTGTGTGTGTGTGTGTGTGTGTGTGTGTGTGTGTGTTATGTGAGTCACGGTGGGGAAGGAAGAAAGAAAGAGAAGAAAGAAAGAAAGAGAGGAGAGAGAGGAAGAGAGGAGAGAAAGAGAAGAAGAAGAGAAGACGATGGGAAACGCAGAGAAAGAAATAAGTTTAAAAAGTTGAGAGGTTGAAAATCAGATCAGGAAAAAGGGCAAAAAGGAAAGACTTTAATGATATTAATGATGAGATTGAAGTGTAGAAATATATTTTATAGTAGTTTATGATTCAAACATGTAAAGAGAATACAAAAAATTATGTAAATTATTTTTATATATATTCAAGCTCAGATATAATTTATAAGAATTCTGTCAATTTTTCTGTGAGATTACTATTCACATAAATAGTAAAATTCGTAAATAGTGAAATCTATAATTATTTGAAAGAAAAGTATTTGGAAATTATCTAGTAAACTAATTTAGAAAAAAATTATTATTTTTAAAGGAAAGAAAAAATCGGGGTGTTACACTTTACCTTTGTTCAAATTTAACAAAGAACTCTTTCAAACTTTTTAAAGTGTACAAATCATATTTTTCTTCGTTAGTTTGACTATTAATCAATATACATGTAAGTATATGAGGTCTATTTATATAAAAAAAAAAATGGTTCACTTTGTTGCTAACTAGAGCAGGTCACATATCTTTTTTTTTTTAAAATTAGATTAATGAAATAACAAATCTATAAAAATAAAAAAATACAAAAAACTGAAACCCAATTTGAACTTCCTAAATTTGTTAGAATAATAACAAACTAAATCTATCAGAACAATGAAAAAATAATTTCTGTTTTATTGTTATGAACATGTATTTTTTTCATTAATCTAAAAGTTTTTTTAAAAAAAAAACTAGTGGTAATTATTCTATTAGAATAATGAAAAAAATATTTTTTATTATCCTGATAGATTTTTTTATAGTTCCGAAACATAGTTTTTTAAAAAAAGACATGTAGCTCATCTTTGTTAGCAGTCAACTAAACCAATTTTTGCACAAATAAATTTTTTTTGGGTACAGGTAAGAAAGGCTACAGCCTCAACAAAGCAAAAAGATCTAAGGATAAATTTGGTACACGTTAAAAAAATATATGTTTACACTTCCATATGTTTAAGCTCGTGTCAAACACGTTAAGTTTACACTTAAATTTCACCCTTTGAAACCCTAATTTCAGAAAATTATTATCAACTCCTTATACCTACTTGCCGACAAATCATGTAGTTAAGAATTATTCAACAATCTATGATCATAGTAATGAGAGGGAAGTCGTGGAGTTAGACGAGCTTCTAATGGGGTAGCCTTGGGCATAGTAATGCCCACTCCTTCTCTCATGTCAACCTTCACTGCTTCATCCACTATCTCCAGTTCAAACCCTTGAAGAAGACGAGCCAGAGTCAACAAGCTCACTTGCATGGCAAAAGTAGAACCAGGACAGGCTCTTCTCCCATACCCAAATGGAAGGTACTCAAAATGACGACGATGATCTTCTTCTTCATTATCATCATTACCATCATCAACATCTTTCCCATTATCCCTGATGAACCTCTCGGGCATGAACCTATCAGGTTGTGACCAAATGGTTGGGTCTCTGTGGAGCCTCCACACATTGGCGAACACGCTGGTCCCTTTTGGAACAAAGAAGCCACAAATATGGCAATCTTGTGTTGCCTCGTGGGGTACCAAAAGAGGAGCAGGTGGGTATAATCGAAGGCTTTCTTTGACTATGGCTTGCAGGTAATTTAGGGTTTTGAAATCTGGAGATTCAACCCATCTCTGCATAGAGCCCACGTGAAAATCTATCTCCTCTTGGGCTCGCTTCAAGGCATGCTTGTTGTTTAATAACAAGGAGAGGATCCATGTCATGTTGATGGATGTTGTTTCTGCCCCAGCTAATATCAAATTCTGCATATAACAAAATTGTACGCATATCAGTCATATCAAATACGTCAAGAAAATTATCATTTATCCCTTTCTTCATCATCTTTTTCTCTCTTCACTTTTTATCTCATTCAACTTTCCATCTCCTCTCCTCTCTTTATATATAGCTCGTTGCTATTTATTGACTCTGAAAAATAGTAAAAATACTTAGCACAGTATCCCTTTCAAAACGACGAACCACAATTTGGCAAGTCTAACCAGAATATTATTAGAAAATAATTTAGAAAAATCTACTGTAATTAAAAATAAAAATAAGAATAATTTAGAAAATTCTAGACAAAATGAATAAATCTGGATTGGCAGCAATGTGAAGAAGAGCCCAGACAAATTTAAATATGCTGCCGACATGAAAGTGAATAAGAAGCAATCTTGCCTCTCTCTTCGTCCATCATCATCATTCTCTCTCCCTTTCATCATCATTGCACTTTAACTTTCATAATTACTCTCATATACCATTAGAAATTACGAAATTGCCATTCTTCAAACCATTTCTTCTATTTAAAATCCCATGTACCTGAGATTTGGTTTGAAAAACTCATATCTATATCCCAGCCACTCTATCATAATATTCTATTTATAAATTCCGGTGGCCTTCACATCAAATTTCAATCCTACCTTCACTTATACACAAACTTTAATCCTGATATTTAAAGGAGAAGTTTATGATTTTTGGACACAAAAATGAAGACACTATTTATCTCATAAGACTTGTGAGAAATACTGCAAGAAAGTTTTTAACAACCAAACAAGCAACATGGACAACTACCAGGAAAAAGGAGTATAAGCAAATTATTCATAAAGATGCAAGAGTGTTACTCCTCATTCAGCAAGGGGTAAGCAACATAATCTTTCCAATAATCATGAATGCAAGTAATGCTAAGGAAGCATAAGAGATTTGGAGGAGCCAAGTCTGACAAGAGAGTTACTATTAAACTTCAATCTTTATGGAAAGATTTTAACAATTTATTAATGAAGGAAGGTGAATCAATTCAAACTTTTTTCTCTCATGTTTCTAATATTATTAATTAAATTAGAAGTTAGGGAGACACGATAGAAGATGAAAAAATCATTAAAAATTATTAAGATGGCTTCCTGTCAAATATGATCATGTGGTGACTGTAATTGAAGAAGCTAATGATCTATCAAAGCTCACTTTAGTGGAATTAATAGGATCTCTCCAAGCCCATGAGGAGAGAATGCAAAGATTTAAGCAACCACTAGAGCAAGCTTTTCAAACAAAAGCAAATATCTCCAAAAGTAATAGAGATAAAAATCATAACAAAATTCTCAAGATAGAGAATCATTTAATTACCATGGAAGGGAGAGAACAACAAAAATAGATCTAGCTCATCTTGTAATTTATGTAAAAAAAATAATCATGATACAAAAGACTGCCGATATAAATGAAAAATGTACAAAAGGCACACACATCTTGAAAAAAATTGTTGGTATTGACAGAAAAACGAAGCAAATTTTACTGAAAAAGATTAATCCCTTGATAAAATATTTTATTTTGCATTTTCTACTCAATAAGAAACAAAAGATTTTGGGTATTTAGACAGTGGTTGTTTAAATAACATGACAAGCAATAAAAATTACTTCATCATTTTAGATGAGAATATAAAATCCCAAGTTACACTTGGAGATGGGAACATTCAAAGAGTTGAAGGAAAAGACATAATTGCCATAAGAACAAAAAATGGCCAACAAAAATATATTCATGATTTTTTTATGTTCCAAGCCATACTCAAAATTTATTTAGTGTTGGTCAATTAATACAAAACGGCTATAAGTTGATCTTTGATCATAATAAATGCATAATATTTGATAAAAACAAGAGGCAAATTATAACTAATATTAAAATGGGACCTAACAAAAATTTTCCTTTAAATATGTAACTTGGGCAATATGCTATGAAATGTGAATATGTGGATGAAGCTACATTATGACATTTGAGATATGGCCATTTGAATTTTAATGGCCTTAAAGTTTTGAATCAAAAAGATATGGTGCTTGGGCTACAATTTATGCATTTTGAGAGAAAAATTTGTGAATGATGTATTTTTGAAAAAATGCATAGATTATCATTTCTAAAATCATCTTGGGGAGCAAAAGCTCTATTAGAATTGGTGCATGTAGATATTTGGGATCCTTCAAGAACCCTCGCTCTTGGTGGAAAGAGATATTTTCTGCTCTTTGTTGATGACTGTACTCGCATGATATGGGTTTACTTCATCTAGCATAAATAAAAAACATTTAATTATTTTACTCAATTCAATGCTTAGTCAAAAAGCAAAGTGGGCATCCTCTCAAAATCTTAAGAACTGATCGTGGAGGAGAATTTACGTATCAAAGATTTATCAAGTTCTACAAAGAACATGACATCAAGAAGGAATTCACTGTTCGTTATACACCACAACAAAATACTGTGACAGAAAGGAAAAACAAAACTATTTTAGAAATGGTACGAACAATACTACAACAAAAACATCTGCCAAAATCATTTTGGGCAGAGGCAATAAATATAGCTGTCTACATTCTTAATCGGTCCCCCACAAAGGATGTTTCAGACAACTCCACATGAAGCTTAGTTCGAAAGGAAGCCGAGAGTTTATCATTTCAAAGTCTTTGGCTGCATTGTTTACTCTTATATTCTGAAAGTCAACTGAGAAAAACTCAACAAAAAGGAAGAAAGATGCATCTTCATTGGCTACAGTGACGAGTCAAAAAGCCATTGTCTTTACAATCCAGAAACGAAGCAATTAATCATTTCAAGAGATGTCATTTTTAATGAAGGAACAAACTAGGAATGGAGCAATGAAGCATCCAAAGGAGTCTAACACATAAAAGCTGAAGAGGAAGCAAGAGAAGACACAAGCCCAAGCACAAGCCAAAATTTCAAACTAGATTTATCATCAAATTTGTTTCCTCCAAGAAAAAATGCGATGAAAGACTGTAAGCCAATATTGACGCTGATAGAGACAAATGAAAAATTATCGAAGGAAGATGGAACAAAAAAGGTGGACGAGACAAGTTACCGAAGCCTAGTTGGATCGTTGATCTATCTCACAAACACAAGGCCGGATATAGTGCATGTAGTCATCATTATTTCAAGATTTGTGTAAGCTCAATAAATCTCAGTAAACTGCTGCAAAAAGAATTCTAAGGTATGTTAAAGGTACGAAAAATTTTGTCATCTTGTACGAGGCAGAAGAATATTGCAAGTTAATTGGCTACACGGATAGCAACTAGACAGGCAACGTCAATAATCAGAAGAGCACATCAGGATATGTCTTTCTTCTGGGATCTAAAATAATTTCATGGTCATCAAAGAAGCAGAAGACTGTTGCACTCTCATTAGCTGAAGCAGAATACATTGCTGCAATAATTGTTGCATGTAAAGCAGTTTGGCTCAAGAGAATTATTTTAGAAAATTTGCGTTAACGTGATAACAGTCCAACAATAATATATTGTGACAACATGTCAGCTATCACCATGATGAATAATCCAATATTTCACAGCTGCACCAAGCATATTTATATTCGACATCATTTTATCCGAGAGCTCGTGAAACAAGGAGAAATCAAGATGGATTTTTTGTAAGACTAAAGACCAATTATTAAATAATTTTACAAAGTCAGTCACCGTGAAAAAATTCATCAAATATAGAGAAATGGTCAGAGTTATAAATTTTTTCTAAATTACAGGGGAGTATTAGAAAATAATTTAGAAAAATATTTACTGTAATTAAAAATAAAAATAAGAAAAAGTTAGAATCATAAGTTAGAATAATTTAGAAGAAGACTAGAAAACAGTGAAAAAATCTGGATTGGAGGCAATCTTTCCAAGTAGCTTCCCTCTTTCTTCGTCCATCATCATCATTCTCTCTCCCTTTCATCATCATTGCACTATAACTTTTATAATTATTCTCATACACCATTGGCAATTACGAAATTGCCATTCTTCAAACAATTTCTGCTATTTAAAATTCCATCAGATATGACATAATTTGTAAAATAACATGGTTTAGGTATTGATTATTTTGATTTTTTTTTCGAAAATAACTTCACTTGCATTTGTAATTTACATAAAAGAAATTTTCAGAAACTAAAATACATCTAAATATTTTAATTAAGTGTTTACTTATAAAAAAATCTCATTAAAAATTCAAGACATTAAAGAAAAACCATATATAGTGGTCATAAATTTTCTTTGTCGAACTAAGGCCTAATCATATTTTAAGTAAATCAATTGTAAAATATAACAAAAGTACCACTTAAGAAAAATCACAAAACACTTCCAAATTAAATGGCTGTCAACTTTATAAATTTTTTTTTTGAAGAAAAGAGGATGTGTTTTGTATAATTTTAAAACTAATATACTTCATAATAATAAAACTTTTATTTTTCCCAATTCAAAGTATCCTATTTTCAAATTTGAAAAATCTAAAGCTAGTAATCAAAGCTCACATGAGAAATCAAGAAGACATACCAAGACATTTGCCTTGATGATAGTATCACGTGTATGGCCCAAGGAAGAATCCTCTTCAATAACAGAAAGCATGAAATCAATGAAATCCTGCTTCTCACTCTCACTTGACTCACTATTTCTTTCCTTCTTTTTGTGTTCTTCAACCCAACTTCCCACAACACAGTCCAAATCTTTCGCAACTTTCTTCATAGATTTCAACACTTTACCTTCACCACTAAACCATCCAAGCAAAGGAATCAAATCCGAAGGAACAAACTCACCAGATATCTTCATGAAATCTCTCATAAGCTTCACAACCCTATGTGCCTCCTCGTGATCATCCACATCTCGCAACTCCCCGAAATACCTCTTCCCCGCAATCATCTTTGTGATTATATTCAACGTCAGCCGCTCCAACCACTCACTGATAACCACAACTTTAGCTTTTCCAGACGGGTTATCTCCAAGATACACGTACAAATCGAGAATAAAAGTATCAATCTCAGATTCATACACATGCCTCAACAATTCGAGGCTGCGAGGCGATAGGAGTTCGAGCATGACTAGTTTCCTCAATTTGCGCCAATAAGGACCGTCCGAGGCAAACGCTAACCCAGCGTTGTTGTAACCAAAGTAGACCCCGTGGGAAGAATTAGAGCGAGAGGCTAGTATTCTGTCGTTGATGGTGAAACATTGCTTTATGGCCTCTTGGCTGCTTACAATAAGGGCAGGATAGGCTCCCAGACGTATAGTGAAGATAGGGCCGTATTTGTCGGCTAAAGAAGCAAGGGTATGGGCAAGAGGGACATGGGGTTGTAAGAGATGGAGGTGACCTATCAAGGGCAAGGCTCTTGATGTTCTGGTGGGACCTTGCCTTTGTTTGTGGGGTTTGATGAGTTCTTCATCTTCCATAGTTTGTAGAGAAGAAGTGGAATAAGAAGAGATGAAATTATTGTTAATATTATTGTGTATGAAAGGGGATCCATGGCTTCTCTGAGCTCTGGAGGTTAAGGATGAGTTGAGTCACTGATACTGATTTATGATTTCTCTTATATTGGAAAAACGACCAAACATCATTTTGGTCCCTCGTGCCTTTTTTCTCAAATTAGTCCCTCACAAATTTTCATTCTCATTTTGGCCTTTTATGTATTGATATGTTATCAATTCAGTCCCTCATAGATTTTCATTCTCAATATGTTCTCTTACAAATTGAAATGTTATTAATTTAGTCCCTCACTTATTTTTATTTTTAATTTGGTTCCTTATAGATTTATATATTATCAATTTAGTCTCTCACATATGAGGGATCAAATTAAAAATAAAAATTTTTAAGGGACTGAATAGGTAACATATTAATATGTAAAAGATCAAATTAAGAATGAAAAATTTTAAAATATTGAATTGGTAACATATTATTCACAACGTTATAAATTTAGGAATATGTATATAAGTATATTAAATATGTTTAAATAATTTAAATTTGTTGTTTACTATATTCGTTAAGAGTTCAATAATATTGTGTGGTACATATAACGGTTCCACCTAATAAGATAAATTGTTATTGTTTACTGTATTCATTAAACTTAGTCTATGTATTTTTCGTAGGGAGGATTTTGGTGAAAGTCTATTCTTAGATGATGACAACTGGAAAACGCAGGAAGCAGACAGACAGACATTACAAAAGGAAAAGACAAATATACTTTAGGTTTAAGATTACCACTTAGAACCTTATAACAATATATTTAGAATCATAGATAGACTAATAAAAATTTTGATTCAAAATATTACATCTGAAGAATTTTTAATTTTTTAAAAAGGTTATTTAGCAAGAAGAACGTATCTTTTACAATCAGTGGTGCCCACTGCATAGGTCAATTCCACATTGTAGTGGTCCAGTTTTGACTGGACAACCACAATTAAAAAAAATTAAAAAAAGATAAAAATATTTTTTCACCTTTTAATTATTACCTCCGATCAAAATCAGACATCACAATGTAGAATTTCCCTCAGATTTATTCTATTTAACAAGCTCCTAAATCCTAAAAGTCAATACATCTCATTGCAAAAAACTAATACAATTAATTACCTAGTGAAATTACTAAAAATATATTAAATATAACAATAAAATTCTGAAATACACTTAAAAGTGATTATAAATAAATAGATAAATATTTAAAATATAATTTTAAGTAATTTTTAATATATATATATATATATATATATATATATATATTTGCCTTGATCTTTATAAATAAGCATATTAAATATATATATTTGAATGACTTTTTTTTTTTAACAAACTTGTGTGTGTGTGTGTGTACACATTAAGCATATACTAAACTACACGATTTTTATCCCTTAATAACATCGCTTTTTCTTTCTTCAATGGGAGTGTCCTATCATATATTGCACCCGATCGAGAACACTGTAATAACACATTAATGAAAAGGACTTGGACTTTGGATGAAGAAAAACTACAGACAAACAAAAAAAAAAATTTGAATAGAAATAAAATCACCTATGTCAAAAAATAAAATAAATTACACTGACCCTCTCATGAAATGTGATTAAAATATATTAGTATCTCTTTAATTTGTTTTATATATCACACAAAGTTCTTCTCAGATTTTGATATGCATTGTAGAATTTTTTTTTTATTTTTTTTTTGTCGAATCAGTTAGCTTTATACATAACATAAGACTATAATTTGATTAATAATATGACAGTAAATACACTTAAATCAATGATAAAGTCTAATGAAACTATAATTTTATTTTTAAGAAAACAATAAAAACTATTGAGTAATTTTATCAATTAACAGAAGAAACATATATTAATATATTATGCAAAATATTAACTTTAATAGCAAAAAATACATTAGGAGGAGCTTATTGTAATATTACAAAAGGTACCAAATATAATTTTTACGAAAGGGAAGTTTGTGTATTTTACTCTGAAAGATATATACTCGTTACATATTCATTGTCTAAATGAATTATTTAATATCTAATTAATAATAATGAAAATGACAAAGTTTGCTTGTATTTGAATTGAATAAGTACAAAATTACCTAGGAAGAACGGGTCAAAAAACACAAAAAAAAAAAAAAACGTTTTACAGCACCATGGACCTTGTGATTGTTGGTTACTTCAACAATAGACTCTCTGGACTGTATGAAATTGTAGACAACAAATTTGTCCGGTCGGTAGATCAAAAATAAAAAACATAAAAATAAAATAAAATATAAAAAACAAAACATTAAAAAATAAATGTGGCCACATTACAAGAAATTGCTAAAATAGCGAAGGAATTTATTTCCCTCGCAATTTCCTCGTTATTTAGCAAAAGAATTGCGAGAGAAAATAAATCCCTTGCTAATTGTGGCCCAAACACATAGGAAGATGGCACGAAAAGTTCGCGTGAAAACAGAGACAACATGATTATACATTAGTGAGAAAAAAAGTTGTCGCTTATTTCTTCCATCGCTAAGGCTATTAGTGAAGAAATAGTTTCGAGACTGATTTTTTTCTCGTTAATTGATCACTAATTCCTCGCTATAAATAATGTATAAATATATATATATATATATATATAATAAAAATAATAGGTAAGTAAAATATAGATATAGAGAAATAATTAAATAAAAATATACAAAAAGAAATTTTCTTTTAGCAATTTAAAGCTCTACTTGATTTAATTTTGAGTTAAAGTAAAGAAAGCATAGAGCTGAATTAATAACTCACTAAGAAGAAAAATTAAGCAAGCAATTCCCACAGCATAAAAATACAAGCTTAAAAATATTACATATATATAATCCAATATCTTAACAACTTCAAAAGACTTATTAGGAATATTGAAATTAAAAGAGAAAGGGATTGAAAGAAACGAACCATTAATTTGCAAACGCACTACTATCACAACAACATCAACTCTCCTCCTAACCTGTGATGAATTTAACTTCTCTGATTTTGAATTCCACCTTCCATTACGTATGCAACCTCATATAGAACTCAACAAATGCTCACTCTCTGCCTTAATTATTCAAAGCCCGAGTTCTAGAAAAGAGACAACTTTAATGATTGTGACCAAATGTTGAGGTCAAAATGGATCTTTGGATATAGATCAAAGGGACTAAATATCGTGGAGAGTGAAGAGGCATTGAGAATTGTCAATTTGGTTTGAGTGTCAAAGAAGCTTATATTCATTTTAGAGTGTGTCGCGCTCGGATCATGAATCTAGATTTTCACACGGATCCAAGACTTAGTGCTCTCTCATCTATTCCTTCCATGTCTTCCCTTTGTCACCATTGACGATATGGATTTGGTAATAGTTAATCAATTAACTATGTCAATATGTAGTTTTATTTTTTGCTCATATGTCGAAATAATTAGTTGCTCAATTTGAAACAAGTAAATAAATCCATAGCTATACAATTTAATATAATATTTATTGTTAAATATAGTTTAATATAATCAAATTAGAATATTTTCACTGACACAATTTACTCTTATTTTTTAAAAGAGATGGGGCAACAATCTTTGTTGTCTCCTTTTTTACTTATTAAATTGTTCAAATATTCCATAGATAAGATAATTAGGTAAGGGGATAGCGGGTTTCCTTACCATATACCTCTAGAAGTATTGAAATAATTTAGTTTTCTGCCATTGATCAAAGAGATAATTAGGTTCATCAGACTAGAAGGCAGTTGTAGGGTATAGCCGCAGATATAGATCGTTCAATCGCACAGAATAAATGGTTCAAATTACACATAACAATGACATGAAAAATTCTCAAATCAAAAAATCCACGTTTGTCCCACACTTTCCATATCTCTTCTTGTGTACAGCCTCAAGAAGCTAGCCAATGAGTCCTTTTGTTAGCCTCTCTTTTGATAAGAAGAATTTAATTTGCCCGATCTATTAATGAGGTCATAGGTGAAAGTGGTGAGATGATGGTTTTGCTTTTTTGGTTGGACCTATCCTTGAAGATCAACATTTTAAAAATCAGACTAGTCACTAAACCGATAGAGACACCAGTTTAAAGTTCAATAGTTGGACCGTGGTTGAACTCATTTGTTAGGAAAGCTTGCAAAACACCAATCTCCATGCTAAGATATATTTTTTAGTAAATAATTTTTATTTTCTATAATATTTTAAAATATAATTTTTAGTAAATAATACTTTAGGTTCCCAATGCATAGATAATGAGTGCATTAGCTTAGGCTACTGGCATTGCAGACTTGCAAGTCCTTATTCCCTTTTTTTCTTTTTGTTTGTTTATTCAATGCAACATGAAATCAAGCTTCCATCTTATTTCAATCAAAGATATTTCTCTCCAAGTAGTGGCACTGGAAATTGTAGAAGAAAGAAAGATAACTTTTTAGCTCATCTTCTTCTCTCGTTGCTATAGAGCCGTGGATGTGTGAACCTGCTTTTGGCTTCTTCTTTTTTTCCCCTTCTTCTTCTTATTCTTTGGCTTTCCTTTTTTTTTTCTTTTCCTTCTTCATCGTCATCATCCTTTTATTTTCTTAGCTCATCTTCTCCCGCAGCCATTGTCGATGCAGGTGCCGCTGCTACTTAGGACTTTTTTTTTAACCGGTGAAACTAATTGACTGGTTGGTTTTCCTAATTTGAGACCAGTTCAACCGATTCTGTACCTATTCTACTTTTTGCCAATCCAACCTGTTCAACTGGCCGGTCCAATCCAATTTTGTAATCCTTGCTAGAGACTAAAACCACAGGCAAAGAATATGCACAAATGAATTGAATATGCTAACGTGTGTTTGACTGACAGCCAACTAGCATATCAACTAACGGAGAAAGGATTTGCAAACTTTTTAAAGTTTGAGAAGGTTTCTTTATTGAGTTTGAAAGTTAAGTAAAGTGTATAACCCTTTAGATTTAAGAGGTTTTTTGCATTTTTAGCATATTATATTATTTTATTCTTCTTTAGAAGCAAAAAAAAAAAAGACGATGGTCTTTAAAGAAATAAAAATAATTACTTCATCATATGCTTAAGCTCTTGTTTCAAATACGTTGAGTTTACACTTAAATTTCACACTTTGAAACCCTAATTTCAGAAAATTATTATCAACTCCTTATATATGCTTCCCTAAAAAATCGTGTAGTTAAGAATTATTCAACAATCTAAGATCATAGTAATGAGAGGGAAGTCGTGGAGTTAGACGAACTTCTAATGGGGTAGCCTTAGGCATAGTAATGCCCACTCCTTTCTCTCATGTCAACCTTCACTGCTTCATGCACTCTATCTAGTTCAAATACTTGAAGAAGACGAGCCAAAGTTAACAAGCTCACTTGCATGGCAAAAGTAGAACCAGGACAGCCTCTTCTCCTAAACCCAAATGGAAGGTACTCAAAACAACAATGACGATCTTCTTCTTCTTCAATATCATCATTACCATCATCAACATCTTTCCCATTATTCCTTATGAAGCTCTCAGGCATGAACCTCTCAGGCTGTGACCAAATGGTTGGGTCTTTGCGGAGCCTCCACACATTGGCGAAGACTTTGGTCCTTCTTGGAATGAAGAAGCCATAAATATGGCAATCTTGTGTTGCCTCGTGGGGTACCAAAAGAGGTTTCTTTGACTTTGGCTTGAAGGTAAATTAGGGTTTTAAGAGATCTGAAGATTAAACACATCTTTGCATGAAGCCCAAGTGAAGACCTATCTCCTCTTGGGCACGCCTCAAGGCATGCTTATTGTTTAATAATAAGGATAGGATCCATGTTATGTTGACGGCCGTTATATCTGCCGCAACTAATATTAGATTTTGCATATAAGAAAATTTTCACTAGTTAATTTACAATTTATTAGTAAATTACTAAATTAATCCTTGAAATATTATAGTTATCTTAGTTTGGTCTTTGAAAAAATGAGAATCTCAATTTAGTCTATGATCAATTGTATTTGTTTTAATTTAGTTTTTTTTTCATTGCTAAATACTGATCAATTGTATTTGTTTTAATTTAGTTTTTTTTTCATTGCTAAATATCAAAATCTATCATTGCCAGATTTCATATTTTTTGGTTGCCATAAGTCACTTAAACAAATATAAGAACAAAATTGAGACAAGCACTATCTCTCAAGGACTAAATTAAGATATTTGATCTTTTAAGGAATAAATTGAAACAGTTGTAATTTTTCAGGGACCAAATTTGATTCTCTCTTTTTTTTCCCAATAAAATCCTATTTGATGCTCGAAAATTTTTCTATTGGAAACTATATAATTTTTTATGAAAAATATCATCTTTATCCTTTAAATTTGACTCAATTTTCAATTTGGTTTCAAAACATTTTTTTTGTCTCAATTTTCTCTCACATTTTTTTTTTCATTTCATTTGGATTAATTCCAATCGGTCACTAAATTTCAACATTTTACAAATTAGTGAGGGGTTGAAATCTATCACTAAAATCCATCATAAAATGACAAAATTAGTGACGGATTTCAGTTCGTCACTAGAAATCCGTTACTAAATTTAATCATAAAATGACAGAATTAGTAACATATTTCAATCTTCCACTAAAAATCCATCACTAAATTTAGTTTTTCTAATAGTAAATGTCATATAAATTGTTAACATAAAATGTTGATATAGCCTCGTCCATTGTGCATGTCATTGCCAACTGGTTCCTCTAATTATACACATGTCAGCATATTAAATCACTACAAGAAAACCTAGGAACAGAGACAAAATTTAGTGACGAAATTATTCCATCTTAGAATCCATCCCTGAACTGTCTCAAAATTCGTTTCTAATTTGGATTAATTACGGCGAGAAATTGAAAAATTTAGAGAAGGATAAATTCTATTTTTGAATTATTTCCGTCTTTAATTTTTAAGTAAATATTTTTTTAAATAGTTAGAGACGGGCTTGTGAAACTGAAATATCCGTTTCTAAAATTTTTTTGCCAAACAATGCCGTATGAAGGTTTGAGATGGAATTTTCCATCCCAGAAATCCGTCTTAAAGCCAAATGATGTCGCATCCTTAAACTAAGAGCCCCTTCCTCACGAAAGGCAGCACACACACACATTTTTGTCTTCCTCATTTCAGTATTCTCATGGTGCTCCCTCTCTTCCATACCTAGTCATTGTTGGTGATACCTTGAGCACTAGCGGCCATTTCTTTGTCACCGTTGTGACCGTATTAAAGGTAGGTGCATTTAGTCCTTTCATCTCCTCACTTTCCTTGATTCCTCAAACTTTAGCCCGTTACCGTCTCTCATGTCTTTTCCTCTTTTTTGAGTCAATTTTTTTAGGGAAATGACAGAGAAAGTTGAATTATTGGTGGGTGTTGTTCGACTACATACCCTAAAATTTGTCCCTCCTCCATCTTTCACTTCTGGGTAATTGCTCGTCACTATTATTATCTTTTCTGTACTGCATCCTTTTTTTTTTGCTCTATTCATCCCTCTTTCCCAACAATTGCAAAGTAATTATTATTTAAAATTAGACTGAATTTATTTTAGTTTTAAGATAGTGTGCCTCTGGATTTTCCTATATATTTTGATGAATTTATTGGTTCTTTTCTGTTGGGTGATCTGTGGGCTCTATCAAACACATGCTGATTGAATATCTTATTGGTTCACACATGTTGGTTTTGGCCTTGGTTGTGTAATTCAACTAAAATTGCTTCTATATTGCTATGATTGCTACAGTTATGTTTGTTGTTTTGAATGAATTGCAGATGGTTAAGTAAAATAAGTTGCTTAGTTATAGGCTATTTTAAATGAATTGTTGTTATATATATTCAATTTCTAGGTTATGCTCTTCACTTGATTGTTAGTCGAGTATGGAATTCGTGGGATGAATTTGTGATCTTCTCTATTTTGCTTCTGATGGGGCCATTCCTCTTAACAAGTCTATATTTCTGGGTGGAAGTTAAATTTAAGATGGAGTATTGTTTAAATTGCTTCCCCTTGTTTTGATAGAGGGTGGATGCTATAAGAATATGTCTATATAAAGCATTTTATTTTTTTGTTCATACCATATATATATATATATTATAATTGACTTCAAATCTAATAAGAGTAATTAACTACATGCAAAATACCATATACTATAAGGCTGACTAGCTATAATCATCTTATTCACCTAACTTTAAAAGATAACACATTATATTTCCTAAATTTTGTCATGTGATACCTTTTAATTTGATTAATTTTTTCTATTTTTTTCTCTTATTTCTTTTGAAAATATACATTAATTTTGATTAATAAGTAAATTAATTTTTATCTTTGTGAGAGTTGAAGATAATTAATAAAATAGTATATATTAAAATTTAAAAATTAAATTATAATTAAGCTATAATATAAAAGAATTATATATTATGTCCCAGCCATTGAATACATCATACTTGCATGCACCAAGAAATAACTACTACTCATAAGAATATTATTAATCCTTTTGTATCTTTGCATAATTTAATCCAAATAACTTTATGCATTGCAATTGCAATTGCAATTGACTCATTTACATTAATGTGGAAGGAAGCAAAGATGCTAATATTGTATTTCAAATAGTTACATGCATACTTAATAAGAGTTGAAAAATTAGAATTAGGAATTGAACTCCATCAATTTGCGCAGAAAAAGAAAGAAGAAAAAGGGTAGATATTGAAGAAAGAGTTCAGCTTAGTTGCTCCATGTTTTTCTTTTGTTGGTCAGCACTTGTATGTGTGCTGAAGTATTGACCATTGGGCTGTTTTCTTTTATGTATAGCATCAAAAATTTGATTTGTTGGTCTATCAAAATTTGATAGTTGGTTTCTTTAGGTTACTTTTAAATTTGGATATGTACTACTTTAAGGGAAAACTCTGCCAAAATTTTTGCCAACTTATAATCTACTTTAAATTTAGTTCTTTAATGTATTTATAATCTACTTAATTTAGTATCATAATTCTTAACCATCTTAAGAACTTAGTTTCATGCTTGCATCTGATGAGCGTTTTGAATATAATAGTTTATGCCATATTGTAGATTGGATACAAATTTTATGATTTTTTCTTTGTTAGTCTGCATTTATGTGTCTGCTGAAATGCTGACCATTGGGCTGATTATAAGGACAAATATGAAAGACATAAATCTCAATAGGTAACCAACTATAGGGTGAAGAAAAAAGACATAGATCTCAAATATTAAGATACTGTAGGGAGAAGATAAAAAATATAAATCTCAAACATTACGATATTGATTTATTTAAATTTGTGTAGTTAATCTTAAAATGCCTTGACCTCTTAGGTGGAGAACATGGATGTACCACAAAATCATCAGTGGATGCAAAACAAGGTGAGACCTAATAGGGTTGGGTTTATAGATGAGTTTATAGAGGGAGTAAAGATGTTTATTAGTCATGTTGAGAAATTACGGGTTTACTTGATGGAAGGGACGATAAGGTGTCCTTGTGTAAGGCGCAAGAGTAGAAATTATGAGTTTACTTAGCTTATTTTATTATAAACTGTTTTTATCGAGGAAACGAAAGATAATAAGCAATAAAGATAACTAAGAACACAATCTATATATAGTGATTCGGAGATATCTCGAAAGATATTTCTACATTCACTCCTCAAATACACAATAAAAGAATTTATTACAGGAAATAGTAACAATTACAACAAGCAACCTAGTTGAGATATGCTACATAATCAACAGCCTCAAACTATGACTCAACAAGTTCCTGCTTTTACACTAAATATATCCCTAAGTCTTTCCATGTCCTTAGCAAACGTATTACCAGGTAGATCACCCAAGACCTTTTACAACCTCTCCCTCTCAGAGGACCAGCTACCCGCTTTTACACTTTACAACTAGGAATCTCACAAGGTGCAAGTCCACTCATTAGACAAATACAGAGATGAAGTAGTTCACTTAGAACTTGTCACGACCCGTTACCTGGGCCTATAAACGGCACAGTGACGACGAACCCTGTCACTGTAAGCCTTACCCTTATCGTTTGCTACCCTTTAATTTTATTTTAATCTTAGCATAAATATTTTACATACATCACCAAGGTAATCATACAATGACTGAAATAATAATAAATGCTAATTCATCACATAAATTCATACATACACATCACAATAAGGGGATTCGTACCTGGGCTCAACGCCATGTGCACGAAGCACACATTTCCAAATTTACATATCATGCAATATGTCATTAATCATAAATTAATAAGTCCCTAATCACTATGCCATAACATGTTCCACACACCAACTCATATCAAAGTGTCATGTCTTAATTCCAAAATACATTAACTTATAATAAAACGTTGAGCTATCCCATTCAAATCCTCATCATCACCATTATCAAATAACATACGAAACATGAAATGGTCTTTATCACAACATAACAAAACATAAGTATCTTAAGTTCGGAATGACATAATTAAATAACAGAGCTCCCAAGATCCTCCCTAGTGTTCTAAGTAACTATAGATCATCCTAAGACTCAGCAAATAAATGGATAATTGAACTTGCCCAACAACGAGAAGGTTCATAGAAAGCCCCGCTACTCTTTAGGTCTGAAAGAAAAAAAACATAATAGCATGAGTTATAAAACTCAGTGAGTGGTACGGCTCCGTCGTAACCAAGCTCAAATAAAACAAACATCATAAAAGTAAGTAGTAGGTCATAGTCTCAATCAAAATTAGTGAATATACACATATCAAATATACAACAATATATATAGCAACCAATTGATGACACACGCTAATGACAAGGCACCCAATGAGAGTCTCTGCTCAATTGGGTCCTAACCTTACCATGACGCATGACCATCCCATTAATCAAGGTGCCCAATGGAAGTCTCCGCTCAACTTCAGTCCCTGCCTTGATCTCGCCATAAGAGTCGCCCATTACTCACCAATCAAGGCACTTAATGGGAGTCTCTACTTAACTTGGGTCCCAACCTTGACCTCACCATAAAGGGGGTACCACTAATACTAACCAAACAGATATATAGATACAAAATTCATCCAAAAAAATATTCAAGATAATAAATAGCCATATAATGTACAAAATTTCTCAATTCCACAATTATTACATAAACGTGTACTAGATCTCTACAGTTTTATCTGGTTAAATCATTTTTTCAATATAACACATGATAAAATTTCCATCGTCAATCAATAGATTTTTGTCACAAGTCATCAAGGCTCAATTATGCTATTTTCACTACCAAAAAAAAAAACACTTTTGGTGGCAACCTTGGTTGCCACCAAAAGGTCTTTGGTGGCGACTTTTAGTGACAACTAAATTGTTGCTGAAAATTCACGGCTGAAAGGTTTTTGGTGGCGACTAAAGGAGTTGCCACCAAAAGTTACCCTTTAGTGGCGACTTTAGTCACCACCAAAACTCATTTTTCGCAAAAAAAAAAAATTGTGTCAAAAAATAATTTTGGTTACCTTTAGTGGTGACTTTAAAAGTCGCCACTAAAAGACCTTTGATGGCGTCAATAGTAATTTTTAGACTCGGATTAGTTCGACGGATCAACCCGAGACCCATTTGACCTGTGCAGGTCTTAGCCGGTCTACTAACTTGCTGCCTCAGGGTGACTCAATTTTTTTTGTGCAATATTAGAGTTTATTTGAAATTAAACTAAACATATGCATACCTGAGATTCGAACCTGGGTTCCTTACTTGCAACCATGTGTGTATTATTATTACGCCACCACTTTATTTGTGTTATATAAGGGCAAATATTATTTATATATATATATATTATTAATAGATTAATAGATAAAAAATAATTATATATAAATAAAAAAATTGACTTTTGGTGGCGACTATGAGAGTCGCCACTAAAAGTCCCGCTTTCAGTGGCGACTCTCAAAAGTTGCTACCAAAAATCAATTTATTTTTAAATAAAAATAAAAAAATTTAGACTTTTGGTGGCGACTCTCAGAGCTGCCACCTAAAGTCACATTTAGTGGCAACTATAGTCGCCATCGAAAGTATTTTAAAAAATGTTAAAAATAATTTTTTATTACCTTTGGTGGTGACTTTTGTCGCCACTAATGGTGTTTTGGTGGCGACTTTTGGTCGCCACCAATAGTATTTTGGTGGCGATTTTTAAGAGTTGCTACCAAAAGTTAATTTATTTTTAAATAAAAAAAATTTAGACTTTTGGTGGCGACTCTCATAGTTACTATCAAAGTCACCTTCAGTAGCAACTATAATTACCATCAAAAGTAATTTTAAAAAAATACCCAAAATCGATTTTTGGTCACTTTTGGTGGCAACAAAAGTCACCACCAATGTTATTTTGGTGGCGACTATGATAGTCGCCACCAAAAGTCTAAAATTTTTTAAATTTTATTTTGAAAAATTAGACTTTTGATGGCGACTTTCAAAAGTCGCCACCAAAAGTACCTCTTTCAGTGGCAACTCTCAAAAGTCGCCACTAAAAGTTGGACTTTTGATGACGACTTTTTAGTTGTTACCAAAAGTCGGACTTTTAGTGGCGACTCTTTTAGTCGCCACCAAAAGTCGACTTTTGGTGGCAACTTTTTTAGTTGCCACCAAAAAGTTGCCACTGAAAGTTATTTTTTTTTTTGTAGTGTTTTACCAACTGATCGTTTAGCCATACAGTTTCATTATCATTAATTTATTAAAATTTACATTTATTATTTATTTATCTTCCCCTTCTCTAAAACTCCTCGGATTAAAATCTTATGGTGTTCTCATTATGACATACTAAGTTAATGATAAGTTATCTGAAATAGAACTACATTGTTATGCATCATTCGATTACAATTTACAATCTACATAGTACATCATATGATCTCACGAAAATTGGGAAAAACTACCCTACAATACATGATATGATGATTGCTCCTAGAACCGAGTTAAAGAGAAGTCATCCACTCACTTGGATTCCAATGTTAATCTTTCTACCATGTTCTAAGCGTTATTCAGAGGGGTATAAGGTGTAAAATAGCCAATTCACAATTACAATACAAAATATTGCAAGGAGAGATCAAAACTACAAAACTAGAAAATTGCATATTAATGCACATGACCTATCATCATTGTTTTGGTCATAACTCCCAAGGCTTTCCAGTGATATCTAATTTGTTGAAAATGGAGTTCGAATGAGGAAATTATTACCGTTTCAATCAACATGAAAAACAAAGTATGAAAATTTGGGTTTTTTCTGTCACATCCCAATTTCGGACATGTGAATAATTCTATAAACTCGATGGTGTACCTTTATGTTATCCCATAAAATCTTTAATTAGTACTAAAGTCCACAATTATGCAAACATAATTTTTCTAAGAAAGAGATTTCTACATATATATATATATATATAAACTTCAACATAGTAAAACAGTAAATACAAGCCAAATATCATATAGTATGATACACTTTTTCAAGCCTAAGTGAGCTATAGAGATTATAGAGCATTTCCTAAGCTTTTAGATTTATAAGCCTCCAAACAACGTAGAAAGTATCCTCAAGGAATATTAATCCTCCTATAGATTTCCTTTATTTTAACCCACTATATCTAAAAAAAATATTCATAGAGAGTGTGAGTTCATCAAAACTCAGTGAGTAATTACTGTGCAATAATAAATGTATCACAAGTACAAATACCATAATCATTATCACAATAAGAATAATTATGTTCATATTCAGGGTTTCTATACCTCTGTATTTAGTTTATATTCAGGGATTCGATTCCCATTGTATTCATATTCAAATCCATTACATGCATTGGTATCTTAGGGGATCAAGGCCTCAACTATTTTATGTGTATATTTATATGCATTGGTATCTTGGGTCAAGCCCTCAACCATTATATATATATATATATATATATATATATATATATATATATATATATATATATATATATATATATATATATATATATATATATATATATATATTTTTTTTTCAATCATAATTTTCATCAACATAACAATAAATTCTATTATCTAGCTATCATCATTAAATATGGAATCTAATTGCGATACGAGGTGGGATTTATATTGTACTTGGAATAAAAGTAAATAAAATCGGTTAGCAAGGTCATTCACTCACAAAGATTTCGTATCCAAGCCACTTTTTTAAGTTGCTACAGAGAAGAGCACATAGCTGGATTTCAAGTTCTGCTGCAAAGATTTTCATGAAGATCAGATATAGAAGGTCATGATTGCTTTTGTACAAAATACTATTCATACTTATGATCACTATTCATACGTATGAATACTATTTATGTCTATGGATATTATTTATGTGTACGAATAATATTCATACGTACATATACCATTCATACATATGGTTATTATTCATATGTACGAATATTATTCATACGTATGGTTACTATTGATACGCACTATTACTATTTATATTAGGAATAGCGAACATAAGCTATAAAAGAGTACACCAAAAAAGTTTCTAGGAAATAGAGGTGGGTCACAATGGACACTCTCAAGTACCAAATCTTTCCTTAGCCAGACCTTTCCTAGACACGTATTCTTCATAGTTTTATACTATATTCTGATAATAAGAAAATAATTCTTAAGCATCGAGGATAATTCTTTTCTGATGTGAAGAATCAGCTAAAGCTGTAACAACAAAGCATACTAAGAATTTAACTTCTAATGAGGAAAGACCTAGAATTTCAGAGCCCTAACGTCGGAGTAAGAGAACTTTTGAAGAGAAGAGAGAAGAGAAAGTGAAGGTGTGAGTTTAGAAGTGAAATGGAAGGATTTATTTATAGGAAAAAGTCATGGTACTATGCACTAATAAAATATTTATTTTATTATGCACTTTAATAATTCAGTTTACTATGTGCTAATAATTCAGTTTGACACTATACATTTTACTGTGCACGAGGCGGCTGAGTTATTGTTACTATTGGGAACCAAAGGAAAAATTATTCTTTCTCCTAAACTTTAAGTTTCTTTTCACTTTTGTCATTTTTCTTTTAGTCCCTAAGGGGATTTTCTAATATAAATCATTATTTTTCTCTCAGTTTCTTTCAGATTTCTCTTATGCTCAAACCATATTTTATCCATGGGATAAATTCCATATTATAACATCTATTATTCCCCACAATTTATGCAATTTATAAATGAAAATCCGTATTTTCAACAATATGCACAAACAAGCATACAAAAATTAAACAGATAGGGGAATTATTTTCTCCAAAATAAATTTATCGTAATTCTTGAATACTTATAACTTTAAAATATAGCAGGTATTACATTCTCGGATAAGGAAATTTGTCACGACCCATTTTCTAGACACATAACCGGCATAATGATGAATATTCCATCACTGTAAGCCTTTCAATAAATTCTACCCACAAGTAAAATTATTAGTCATTATCTCTACTATATTCTCAAAATACCATTCCTTAATAAATATAAAGAAAATATATCAAATTTTCTTATTTAAAATTCATAGAGATGATTTGCGTATAATAATAGATCATCAATATAAAATACATTATTGTACTAAAATACAAGCCAAATACCAAACTCCTGACCTAGATGTCCTAGACGGTTACAGAGCAACATAATCTATAACAAAAGAGGGGCCTACCCGACAGCGGGAAGGTCCAAGTGATCTACTCCTCTAGCGAATGTTCTTCGCTGGCAACCTGATCTGAACAAAAAAATTGTATAGAGAATGTGAGCTTTTAAACTCAGTGAGCGAATCAACCTCGCGTTAATAAAATACAAATACATCGCCAGTCATGCAAGCATATCCGAAGGCTCAAACTCAACCAATAGACATAGTTAGAAATTACATACAAGAAGATAAAAATTCATCTAATTCAACAAACGTTACTAGTACTCATCAATGACAATATATCCCGGAGAGCGCACACAGGCCGGCTCACCAATTTGTATATTTCTGCCATGACGCACAACTTCATCCTCTTAGCTAGGGTGCCTCACGGATCTATCACCGATCCGGGCTATATCCCTACTGAGGGAATCGTTGTCTCCACACTTGTTGGTCAAGACACCCTTTTAAATTGGGTTTTTCACTTTGTCGTGAGAGGGGGTACTGTCCCGCTCAATCACAATCAATAGTACAATATTTCATATCATAATCAGAAGCACAATATAATATTCATCCATATAAAAGCTATAGTATATAACTATATTATAGATTTATAAACCACAAATCAAGATAACAATTAATCTGTTTTTGAAAAGATTCAAACTTCATCATGAGATACTTATGTCATTTTATCCATACTTCTGGATTAATTATCTCCCCAGATTTGCCACTCTGAATCCAGTTTACCCCTATGAATCTTGGGAGTGTCCTACGACATACTTTTTATCACCAGTAATGCTAAAACCTTATTAAAACAGGGTTGTTCCACTCACCTAGATTTTGTACGAATATCACTTCTCTAAGTCATTACGGACAAGAGTACCCAGGTGAATTTCAGTGTTTCGCTACGGAGATTTTCATGAAAGATTAGAGAAAATACGTTAAGATTGTTTTCGTATAGATATTGTTCATACATACGTACTGTTCATACATACGGTTACTGTTTATATGTATAGTTCCTATTCATATGTACGGGTACTATTCATACCAGAAATAGAGAATACAATCTATAAAAGAGTACACCAAGTAAGTTTCCAGGAAAGAGTGGAGGGTCACAATGGACACACTTAAAAACCAAGTCTTTCCTTAGCCAGAACTTTCCTAGACATATATTCTTCACAGTTTACATCCTATTTTGGTAATCAGAGAATTAAAATAACATATAGACAGCTAAAGATAGTTTTTCTGATGTGGAAGATTAGCCAAAGCCGCAACCACAGAGCATACTTAAGAAAATAACTTCTAAAATTTGAAAGACATAGAAAGGCCATAGTATCCTTACCTAAGCAGAAAAGGAAAGGCCCAAAATCTCATAGGCCTAGGGTCGGAGCAACAAAAACTTAAGGAAAGAAGAAGAGAAGTTGAAAGTGTGAGTTTAGAAGTGAAATTGAATAGCCTATTTATAGGAAAAGTCAAGGGAACTATTTGACACTATGCGCTAATAAAATATTTAATTTACTATTTATGAAAATGACATTTTTAATAAAATATTTCACCCGTTAATCATTTACAGTTACTGTGTAAAACGTACGCTTGAATTATTGGTTATTATTGGAACTTAAAGGGAAAACTATCCTTTCACCTTAAACCTTTAAGTTTCTTTTCAAATCAGTCCTTTCATTTTAGTCCCTGAGGGTATTTTTACACATAAAACGTCATTTTCTCCTACAAACTTCTTTCTAGTTTTCTCTTATGACCAAACCACATCTGGTACTTGACATTTTGATTGTATAAATGAACAGTATCATATACGTAAATAGTATTATACGGGTGAATAGTACCATATACTGAAATAGTAACAGTAGTTTGTAAACACGCATTTATATTTTATTTTTCGTGGGTATTACAAAATTATGACCATTTCAATCAATATGAAAAACAGAGTATGAAAATTTAGGTTTTCTCAATCTTCCATTTGTCTCCAGAGCACACAAGTGAACTAGGTCCTTTCTCTTCTCCTTTGGTGCAAATAACGGCTAGAACTGAGGAAAGGTTGAGAGTATGAGTGCTCTCTCCTTGAGTGTGGGTGACTGCAAGGTCTTAGGAGAGTGTTTGAGAGTGTGAGTACTTAGGCAAGAAAATGCCTATAGTGAGTTTGGTGGAAATGAGGTGCCTAGGGTTTTCTTAAGATTATATAGTCAATTGGGATTTTAGCTAAGGTGAGAATAAAGGGCAGCTAGGGCTTCAAGTGGCAAGGAAAGTGGCTAGGGTTTCCAAAAGATGAGGGGTGGCGGCTAGGCTTTTTGAAAGAAAGTTGGGAACCAAGAGAGAAAGAGAGTTCCACTAGGGTTTTCTAGGAGGGGAAGGGGTGGAGTAGCATGCCTAAAGCTTCATGGGTGCCGTGAACTAGGGCTTCAAAGGGAGAAGGTTGTGGCCATATGGATTATTTCCTTTTTGGTGAGATTAGGGTCAATTAGGGTTTTACTTGATAGAAGGTGACAAGATTTGATTAGGTTTGGGTGGGATTAGATAGGAGATTCTAATGGCAATTTTCAAACTTTCATTTCTTGTTTCCTAGAGTGATTCACATGCCTAGCCCATGGTTAACTTACCACAATTGTCTCCTCCCTCTTCTTTCCTAACCTTATGCTTTCCCTTTTCTTTAGTTCTTCTTATTTTATTTCCTAATTCCTCATGCTATCCCTTTTTGGTAAGTTCTCTAGCCACACGCCACTAGTTGGATCCAATTTAGGTAAGTTTCATCTTGCTCTTTTATGATTTATTTTATTATTATTAATTTTCAATTATCTATGTCTAGTTAGATGGGTCCACACGTCCACCACATATATATATACTAGTTGTATTATTTATATTTTCCAAAATATAATCACACTAAATAAATGGGCTTCTAAATAAATGGGCTTCATAATAAAATGCTCTTACTTGTACGTCCAACATATTATTTATTTCCTTTATTTATTTACTTACTAATTCTCTTATTATTCCTTGGTTGAAATTAAATTATTATCCCATATTTATTTTATTTAATTCCTAACTTGATATAATACCATCAAGCCCCTAGCCAAACCTTCATCCTTTTCATTTTCTTTCCTGGTTATAACCAATAACCCATGGATCATATAGCCTTCATATTCTCATCTAATTTAAGCACAAAGGACGTGTGACACTTGCACACATAGTTGAGAATAGAAAAATGTAAACAGACATAGAAATTTTAAGTCCACGGGTATTACAGAACTTTTACAGAGAGTACACTCACTAAGGGGATATAACACACAGTACGGAACTCTCAAATATAAGTAGTATATGAGCACAACTCAAGCTCTTTTAGTCTATTTTTCTCCTTTAGTGAGGTGGTTTCAAAATGTCGAAATGATCTCCTTATATAGCTTTGTGAAGCTAGTCATTGTGAGCATAGGCTCTTTCATAAAGTTCTTTAAATGCTTGAGTTAACTGCATAATTGTTTCGGATCTTACCTCCAAATCAGGTACCTTGAATAGGAAATTTCGTTACTCCAAATAAGGAATAAATCACCATTTAACTATACAATCTTATTTCATATGGATCTTTCAAATATGTCTGTTGTAATACCCGTTAATTTTGAAATATAATTCGCCTAAGAGTATTTTAGAATTTTACAACGTTACTTTAGTTATTTATTTTGGTCATTTTTAATTTTCATATTTAATTGTTCTCTTTGAATATTATTTATGAAAATTGAGTTAAATGACTGGACTGAATATTTGCACCATGTGGGATATATTCTAAGAATGGTGAAGTTCATGAAAAAGTGGTTTAAGAATGGTCAATTAGTCCATTTATTGTAAATTGACTGGATGGGTTTGGATGTTGGGTTATGGATACCCATGGGTTATTCAATAACCCATTAGAAATATTTAATATAAAGCTTCAATAGTACCCCGTCATTTTCTCAAGCAAACCAAAGCAACCGAAGCAAAGCGTTTTCTCTCATTTCTTCATCCTCTTCTCAAATCTTTTCCTTGATCTTCAGAGTTTTGATTATTTGTTCGGTTCAAAAGCTTTGTAAGGATCAAAGGTAAGCTTTAATCTCATTATTTTCCTTAAATTTCAGTTTATATAGAAGATCAGAGGAGGTTTTGTTCTTGAAGATTTTGATGATAATTCATGAATCTTAGTTGTTTTAGAAGTTATTTTTGAGTTAGGATTGAGTTATATCGGTCAATGGAGTTGAAATTCTGGTTTTGAAACAAGAAAGGAAAGGATGAATTTGTGAGAAAGTTCTGCAAAAACTTGAGTTATTGTATCGACCAGAAATTTCAGGAAAATTTTTCGAGTTCTGTAGCAGTACTGTAGTGTCGGCAGTCAACGGTACTGTAGCAGTCAACGTACTGTAGCAAACCGTCACTGTAGCGAACCGTCACTGTAGCGAACCGTACTGTAGAAAACCGTCACTGTAGCAATCAGAAAATTTTACGTATTTTCGTGATTTTGTTTCCTTTCTTATGTTTCCTTGTAATATATTTTACTAGGAAATTTTCCTACACAAATTCTAGTGTGGAACAAGGTAAACTTAGACAAATATCAAGGTGAGTGAATAACTTTGCTAAGCTAGTTTGATATTACTAGTCAAAGTACAATATAAGTCCCATTTACAATATTATTTGAATATTAATCAATCAATTTTTCATATGACAGTATATGATGATTGATATATTTTTACAGAAATTCAAAGGAACAAGAGTATGTATAAATTATTTTGTTTCAAGGAAATTGTACTATGTGATAAATTCTCATTATTTTATTAATGAGTAAAGATCTACGGGTTCTAATACATGAGTTTGAAAGGGTTAAAGTCCCATACTACTCAGTGCATATCTGTGAAACCTATACACGAGTTTGAAAGGGTTAGAGTCTCATACTACTCGGTGTATACCTATGAAATCTTATTCACGAGTTTGAAAGGGTTAGAGTCCCATACTACTCGGTGTATACCTATGAAATCTTATTCACGAGTTTGAAAGGGTTAGAGTCCCATACTACTCGATGTATAAGACAATTAATTATATGAGTAAATGTGGTATTTGTACTTTTGATATTTTATGTAGTACAGTTATTTACTTACTGAGTTTTTAAATAAACTCACACTCCCTATGATTATCTTTTCAGATACAGAAAACAAGGAAGAAGAGTATCCGTTTGAAGAATAGAAGCCCCTTGGAATTATCCTCTATTTCTGTCTGGTGGGATACCAGTACTTATTAATGTGGATACTAGGAACGCTCTGTACTTTCTGTAGGTCTCCTAGGCTTGCGATGAGATAAAAACATCAGATTATGTATGCCTATATTTGCTCATCAGATGAATATAATTCTGTCATGTGGAATGAATGATTAAGGTTGAATGTAAAACCTTACAGAATATATGTAAATAACTTATGTTTGAGAATTTTATCAAATGAGTAGTATCTTTTCACATATTCAATTTTTGGGATGTGACATCTGTGATCTTGAATTGCACTTTCCTTTTTCTGTAGCATTCGCTTTTAATTATGTACAAAAACAACTTCATACCTTATTTAGGGACCACGACATTTATTTTGCAATATTTTCCATTTCGTAGACACTAGCTAGTTTCCTTTTCTACTTTGCGTTCACCATGAGTAATTGCATATCATTAATTTTGATGGTAGTAATCTTCGGATTCTTTCCATTTGAAGCTTGATATTGTTTTAGATCTTAGTGCATTAAATACTCGAGGCTTCAAGGTTCTAATGGTTGCATTAATTAAAAAAAAATCATGTTAGATTCTTGCCTCAATAATTGATAGATATTGCATCTTTGTAGGAGGAAGAAGAAGAAGAATTTCAAGTAATCTAAATATAATTTACTCTAAAGATTTGAAATTCTATGCAATTTACCAGTTTGTGATATAAGAAACATGTTGTGTTACTTCAAAAAAAAAATTGCAAAAACATAATGGTCATCAAAGAAATAAAAGGCCTTTACTCCATTATATGCTTAAGCTCTTGTTCCAAACACATTCAGTTCACACTTAAATTTCACCTTTGAAACACTAATTTCCAAATGTTACTATTAACTCCTTACACCTGCTCGCTACAAATGGTGTAGTTAAGAATTGAATAAACATACAAATTGGTTGAAAGATATAATTATTATGTTTAGTCCTTGAATTGTAAGCATTCAATGAGCTAGTCCTTATAAATTACAAGCTCAATGCAAATTAATTCCTCTATAGATTTAAGTTACATATTTATTTATCTTTGAAAAATCAACTCAACAACAATATTTAACAAGTTCATGGTATTAAAGGACTGAATTGTGCAGAGTTAAACTTGTAGTATAATCTTAAGAATTTTCGGACAATCTGTGATCATAATATTGAGAGGAAAGTCGTGGAGTAAGACAAACTTCCAATGGGGTAGCCTTGGGCAAGGTAATGCCCACACCTTCTCTCATATCTATCATCTCTGCTTCATCCGTCATCTCTAGTTCAAACCCTTGAAGAAGACGAGCCAGAGTCAACAAGCTCACTTGCATGGCAAAAGTAGAACCAGGACAGGCTCTTCTCCCGGACCCAAATGGAAGATACTCAAAATGATGATGACCACCTTCATCATCAACATCTCCATTTTCTGCAACGAACCTCTCAGGTATGAACCTATCAGGCTGTGACCAAATGGTTGGATCCCTATGGAGCTTCCACACATTGGCGAACACTCTAGTTCCTTTTGGAACGACGTAGCCACAGATATAGCAATCTTGTGTTGCCTCATGGGGTACCAAAATAGGCCCTGGAGGGTACAACCGAAGGGTTTCTTTAACTATGGCTTGCAGGTAAATTAGGCTTTTGAGATCTGATGTTTGCACCCATCTTTCCTTGCCCACATGAAGGTCAATCTCTTCTTGGGCACGCTTCAAGGCATGCTTGTTGTTTAACAATAAGGATAGGATCCATGTCATGGTGATAGATGTTGTGTCTGCCCCAGCTAATATCAGATTCTATGCATAACAAAATGTTCAAAGATGATATAGTTATCTATTTAAAACTGTACTTTCAAAATGTAAAATCCATCTCCAGTAAATATGACATATACTACATTGTATTCTAATTTTATATTTTCAGTCTACAGAGATCTATTATAGTTTTTTGTTTGTGGCATTTGATAACCTAATGTCATATATCTTCTTACTAAAATATTTTATATTGAACTAAGAACGTCAACTTTTACATATTGTGATACTCTTTTTGCTGTTAATCCAAAAAATGTCACAAGCATCCTATTTTCTTGCTAAAAAAAAATCCAATATGTATTTAAGTTAATAGATAGTATTTTAGTCTAAGAATGTGGTATGAAGTTATAAAACATTAAAAAAAATAATAACCTATGGACCTCTTTGAAGAGAAAATATAAAGTTCAACTAAAGTGTAGCAATTTCATAGTTATAGGGAATGGAGTGCAATTTTGAAAATTTAAAAGGGAGGAAAGTGTAATTTAGTCTAAATATATTAAAAGAGTCTAGAAGATGTGAGTGATCCAGCATCATACATGAGAATAAATTTTCTGTTTAAATAGAATGTTTAGTTCATTTAAACTGTTGAACAGTTTAAATTTTATTATTTTTTTAAAAAAAATAAAAATAACATCTTAAAATTTATGTTATTAATTATAAAAATTAACAGTTCATATAAGTCAAATACATTTCTTAACTTTTAAAATCTAACAAAAAATTCATTGACATATAATAGATGTGCCAGATATGAAATTAAGCAGTTGGGTAGCTTCAGCGAGAAAATATGAATAAGTGGAAATGGTGTAATGGAATGAATTAATGTGAGTGAATTTGTTTCTTTTTCTGGTCTCTTTCTATTTTCATCTCAGTTTCTACATTAGAAATTGCGTTCTTCAGTTTTTCTATTCGGTTGCGTCTTCATAGCTAAAATGCTACCAGATTCATGTAATCCAAAGCATGAAAGTGAGTATTTACTTATAAATTTATATATCAATTTACAACTTAAATCTTTGTAAAGAAAAATATCTTCATTAGTCAAATCATTATATTTATGTAATAATAACTCCGACGCATGATCAACGTCTATCCCACTCACTGATGTAACCCACCTTGACTTTTCTTCGTTTTAAATAATTCAAATTATTTTCTTATCTCTCCTCCATTACTGTATGATGTAGTTCATTGGACTTTACTGATTCAAAAAATAGTTCCGAGTTCAATATTAAAACCATGAAGGAATCTTTGATAAGTCTAATCAGAACACATGAAACTAATCACTTGGCATATAAAACTCTTATGTTCCCCATTTTAAAAATATTCAATTTTGAAATTTAAAAAAAAATCCAATAGTAATCAAAACCCAATAATTTAAAAAGAAAAAAACATACCAAAACATTTGCCTTGATGATATTATCACGGGTATGGCCCAAGGTAGAATCGTCTTCTTCAATAACGGATAGCATGAAATCAATGAAATCCTGCTTCTCACTCTCACTCGATTCCCGATTCCTTTCCTTCTTTTTGTGTTCTTCAAGCCAACTTCCCACAAGACAGTCCAAATCTTTCGCAATTTGCTTCATAGATTTCAACACTTTACCTTCAACACTAAACCATCCAAGCAAAGGAATCAAATCCGAAGGAACAAACTCACCGGATATCTCCATGAAATCTTTTATAAGCTTCACAACCCTTTGCGCATCTTCATCATCAACCACATCTTGCAACTTCCCAAAATACCTCTTTCCGGCGACCATCTTCGTGATTATATTCAACGTTAGCCGTTCCAGCCACTCGCTGATTATCACAATTTTAGTTTTTCCAGCCGTGTTGTCTCCTCCCAGATACATGTACAAATCACTGATAAAAGTATCAACTTCGGAGTCATACACATGCCTCAACGATTCGAGCCTACGAGGTGACAAGAGTTCAAGCATGACTAACTTTCTCAACTTGCGCCAATACGGGCCGTCCGGGGCAAACCCAAACCCGGCGAAGTTGTAACCTAAGTGGACCCCGTGGGCTGATTTAGGACGAGAGGCTAGGATTTTGTCGTTGGCGGTGAAACATTCTTTTATAGCCTCTTGGCTGCTCACAACAAGGGCAGGATAAGCTCCCAGGCGTATAGTGAAGATAGGGCCATATTTATCGGCTAAAGAAGCAAAGGTATGGGCAATAGGGACATGGGGTTGCAAGAGATGGAGGTGACCTATCAAGGGCAAGGCCCTTGATGGTTCTGGTGGGACCTTGCCTTTGATTGTGGGGTTTGATGAGTTCTTCATCTTCCATATTTTGTGGAGAAGAAGTGGAATAAGAAGAGATGAAATTGCTGCGAAAATTGTTGAGTACGAAAGGGCATCCATGGATTCTTTCATTTCAGGCATAGAGGTTGACGATGGGTTGGGTTACTATATACTAGTCCACTTATGATGGTGACAAAGTCAACAATACGGGAAGTCTTTGTTGCTAGTATAAATAGTTGTAGTGAAAAAAAAAAGTTCTTTTAAAATATTATTTAAATTGCGTAAATAATAAGTTAAAATATATATTTGATCCTTATAGTTTCACTCAATATTAAATTTAATTTATGTATTTTTAAAATTTTAAATTTGGTATTTGTAGTTTTTAAAATCTTTAAAGATCTTCCTTGGTATTAGTCAATCGTTCATTAGGACTCTTTGCTCAACATTTAAATTTACATCAAATATCACATTAATTTTACTCATCTGCTACGTCATGTCTAATCATATGTATTAGAAAAAATTCTTGTAATTATATACAGTATAATAACAAGAACTATTTTTTAAAAAATAACTAAATATAATGTAATATGTAAGTAAGATTGACGTGGCATAGTTGAGTGAAAATTAAGTATTAGTCAACGCTAGTAAAGGTCCAACTTAATTAAAGTATTATTTATTAGGCTATTGAACAAATTAAACTCTTAATTGTCAAAACATCTCCTGCAAAATGATTGATCACTAATTGAAATTACCAAAACTATATTAAATTAATACATTGAAAAAATTAATCAGTAGACCAGATGAATTATTATAAATAAATGTATAAGTATGTTAAATATATTTTCAAATAATTAAAATATACCTCTTAATATATTCGTTTTATTTAGTCATGTATTTTTAATAGATAGGATCTAGGTAAATTTCTCTTCTTAGATGATAATAGTTGGGGGAAGAGGAGAGTTACCCATTACAAGGAAAAGACAAATGGAGAGAAAACAAAAAATACAAAGAAAACGACAGAAATCTTGAAACTTGTATAGGATCCTATTAAATTTTTTTAGTAGGCTTAACTTAAATTATAAGTATGTAAATGAGAAATATTCACCTGGCTATAAGTACTTTAGGATTACCATTTAGAGCGTTAAAAATATATCGAATATAACAATAAAATTCTCAAATACACTTAAAAGTGATTATAAATAAAAAAAAAGGTGATTATAAATAAATATATAAATGTATTAAATATAACTTTAAATAATATTTTAATAATTTATTTAACTTGATCTATATATTTATAAATCTTTTGGGAAAGACGGCAATCACCGTATATTTAAATGATACTCTTTTTATAAATTTAAAAATTATTTAGTTTGTAAAAATATTTTTTATTTTTATTTTCAATCATCATTTCTTAAAATGTATTTTTTGAAATATTAAAAATATTTTTTTGATATTTTTAAATTTAAACTTATTTTAACAAATATTTTTAAAAGAACGTTTTTAGTTAACTTATTTAAATATATTTTTAAATTTTTTTTTTATTTTTAATAAAAATAAAAATAAAAAATATTTAAACCAAACATACTCTGACTTATTCATCTTCATCTATTTATCTTCTTTGTATAAATCTCATACGAAAATTTAAATGATTATAAATAGGGAAGACGACCCCTTGCCAAAGGACACTGTCAAAAAGCCAAAAAGTGTAGGGTCCTTATCGTGCTGTTCACATGTAAGAACGACTTGAAACCAATGATATCAATTGCTTTGGCAACACGGACACAAATTTCAAAGTGACTATTGATTTCTAAACTTTTGGTCCTTTTTGGCGTCTCCTTCGCTTTTTTTTAAAGCAAACTAGAATGTGACACAAGTCATGCACGAAAATGCTATGATTAATCACCAATAAAGCTATGATTAATCTTGAATATGCAGAATACACCTAGAAGTGGAGTGAATAGGCGCTTAGGATACAATTGACTGAAACCTGAAACTCTGCAGAAATAAAACAAAGATATGAAGAGGAATATATCTTTGCTCGGTTTGATTACCTATGTCCAGTTTCCTTGCACTGCAAGTATGATGCTCAAAATTTTGATTTAATTCTTTAAGATTTTATGATTCTATAATTTAAAATAATTTATGATATCAATTTTATGTCAGATTTAAATTTATTAGGATCTAGATTTAAATATTAAAATATTAAAATTTTATAATTTTATGATTTATCAGTCTTATAACATTTTAAATTTTTGTCATTTTTTATTTGTTAATATGTTTATAATCTATTAAGTTAGTTGAGATAAAAAATTATAAATTAATTTAATTATTTGCTAATACTATTCAATTACAACTTTATCACTCATAATTTGTTTAAATTTTAACTTAGTTTAATGAAGAATGACAATAAGATATAATATTGTAAGTTTTAAAAAGAAAATGTTTATTTGATGAGAAAAAAAAAATATTAAATACAATAGAAAGTATGGATTACTCTCTATTTTTTTCTTTATTAATTATATGACATTTGAGCTTATTTTATTAAAATATAATGAGATTTTAATGATCTTGTATTGTTTACAAAATTTATATCATTATATATATATATATATATATATATATATATTGATAGAGATTTATGATTCTTCATTCGATCCTATAATTCAATCTGTCATATTCTCATCCTGCATAAGATCTCAATCATAACAATTATGACTGCAAAAGATTTTCACTTTATAACAAACAAGTACATGTTGGTTTTTCTAGGTCACCACTAACTTAAGAGTTACACAAATCACCCAAAACTACAAATATTTTTTCAAATTACTAGCAATTAGAGGATTTTTACAGTTCACCCGCAAGCCACAACCAAGATAGAGAGAAAGAGAAGTTTAACCTTTAAAATATGTTGGTTACAGATTTAGTACACTATAATTGTTAGTTCTCAAAAGCTTAAATAATTAATGATACTAACCTTATATTTTTTTCACCAACTAAAGATAATCACAAATACAAGGCGGCGTGAATGTTTCTCTTGGTTTTTGATATTTTGCAGCTTCAGTTTTATAAATTTTATAAATGTGAAAGTACTAGTCAATTAATTTTCTAATATTTTTTTTGGGGTCAAACATAAAAATTCAGGCCTTTTGCACCTTCTTTGTGTGGGGCAATCCCTAAAGAGGTAGGACACCCAAGCAATCAAAACGGTCCGGGTCATGTTATTGGGCTTTTAGGAGCCCATGGTGTGGAAGTGATTATTTTATTGGGCTTTCAACCCAATAAATTAAATATTTAGGGCCTGTTTGGTTTGGACATTTCATGTTTTCATTTTCATTAAAAACAAAAAATAAACTTAAAAATGCGTTTGGTTGAGTTAACTAAAAACGTTTTCTTGAAAACATTTCTTAAAATAAGTCTAAATCTAAAAACACAAAAAAGATATTTTCAATGTTTCAAGAAATGAAGATTGAAAATAAAAACAAGAAAACAAACTAAACACCTTTAATATTTTATGATTCTCGTTTTTTATTTGGAAGACATACCGCTTCTTTTTATTCTTTTCATGCAAAGAAAGAAATTATCACGATTTTTAAGACAGCGGAATAATTAGGATCTTTATAAGAATAAATTAACAGTTTAGTATTGAAGAATTTATCTTTTTTAGTTAATTTTATCTTTTAATGATATTCAATTAATTCAGTCTTTAGATATTATCATTCACTCGTTTTAATTATTTAAAAATAAGTTATCTCAATTTAATTTTTAAAATTAAAATGATCTTTCTATTAGAATATTTAATTTCAATATAACATATGTATTGAATATATATTAATAAATACAAGTATTTTTATAAATTTGATAAATTTATAGAATAAAATAAATTGATGATGTTTATTATAAAATAAATGCCAAGATGCAAAGACCCTTCTCAATTTTGTGCAATTTACCCCATTAAAAGTTGGTAATGAGCTCTTATAAAGTTTCAATTTTGTATAGTATAGCCTTTTTCATTTAAGCTAAAAAAGGATATATTGAGGGGGGGGGGGGGGGGAAAGCATCTGACTTATTATTCTAAGTAAGAAAATAATAACTTTTTTTATACATTTTGCAATAAAAAATCTAGGTGACATGTATTTTTCATTAATCATTTTTTAGTCTACATGGACGAATAGCATTAGGATTTAGGGTGAAAAAGTTAATGAAGAGATTGAGTTGCGCAAAATTAAAAGTTTAAAAGATTTATTGTCAGCTTATAAAATTAAAGGAGTAAATTGCACAATCCTCCAAATTAAAGAGAGTTCCTTGTCTTTTAATCCTTTAATAATTAACCAACAACCCACAAACTTCTAATTTGCTGTAAAAATGAAAAATCCAAGGTTTAGAAAGACAGATCCATTATTAAACCGATGAAAACACTGATTCAAATATCAATAGTCAAATTGTATCGCTGATACTTAAAATATATTAAAATATTAATATATATATATATATATATATAATTAAAATATGTATATAAAGTCACTCATACATAATAATTAAACTTATCACCATTCACTAAATATTAAATAACTATTTTTGTCTTTTTTAAATATCGAAATATAAGTAAAAACTAAAAATTAGTGAGTAAAAAAAATTATAAAACTAAAGTAAAAAAAAGTTTTTTGAAAAAAACAAAATCAAAACTAATTTAACCGATTTTTTCCTAATTAGTTTTACTAATTTTTACTAATTTAAGATCATTTCATCAATTTTTTAATCCAATTAATTGATCCAATTCAATTGAAAGTTTTCTTCCATCAGTCAGACCATCCAAAATACTAACAAATAAGAATCAACGTCCACATTTAAAAAAAAAAATCAACTAACTCAACAAAAATATATCTTGTTTTTGTCTTAGTGACAAAGATGGGAATTTTAGTCATTTCATAGCATTTCCCTTTTTCCTTTCCCTTTGTATCTTCATTCTTTCTTAATTTTCTATCTTTGTATGCTAAAATTACGAGCACAATTTAAATCAAACATGATTTCATATCTTTTATACTTTTTCATCTTTCATTTCTCCCGATCTATTCTGTAAAATCCCTATCTCTTTATAGATTCCTTGTTTTTCTATTTGGGTTCAAAAATTGGATTTGGTTGTCTGCGTTACTTTTTTTTTGCCTAGACTTTTAGTAACAATTTTTTCTGTTGCTAAAAGTTTCAATAACAAAAAACTCTGTTGCTGAAACTTTTAGCAACAGAAAAAAATATTGCTAAAAGTAGTATTGCACTCTACTATACTTTTAGTATGGCAAAGAACCCCGGTCCTCACAAATCTAGTTTAAGTCTACAATTTTTTTCTTGATTTGTTTCGTCCACCTTAAACACTTGCATTATCAAACATGATGCCACAGTACTAGGAATGGCAATTATTATGGATTTTTCAAGCATCTTTTAAAAAAGATATATGATAATATGATCAGATGTCAAACATTGAATAAGGCACAGATAGTGAAAAATAAATACTAATCGAATATTAGGAGAATATGAATGGCAGTGAGTACCAATGTACCATATATTCATCAAATATAAATAAGTGGATATGGTATTCGATATTGATCTGATAATTATTATAAATATATATTATAAATTATAGAATTTTAATAAATTATTTATATAATATAATTGGATGGATATCAATATCCATTATAAAATACTTTTTTAGAATATTTCTAGTATTTTAAATATTGAGTATTTCAAGTACGAATACTAAAAAGTTTTTTTTTTTAAATTTGATAGGATACAAATATTGGATATTTCATATGAACATGAATTTGAATAATTAAAAAATTGAGTAAATACATGTGCATTGCTATTCCTCTACAATACCACAAAGCTTTTCTTCTATCTTTGGTAGTATAAGCAAACAGGTTCAACTTGCACGTGGACTAGCACCATACTAGACTAACAAGAGTCGTATGATTGGAATGGGCCCATACAGATCCCATGTGCTCTCTCGACTTGAATCACACGAAGATTGAACCTAGAAGAGAAAACTAGAGTAAAAACTCCAAAGCTAATGACTTGTTATGGATTTCGATAGGTTGTTTTTCATTGAAGATGCTGCAGATCAAAATCAAGAAGGATTTGAATACTTGCCATATTGCCATTTACTACAATTCAAATTGAAGTTAAACTAGTTTTTTTTTTTCAGATTTTTTTAACTCTGCTCTTCTAGATTAAAACTTCAAGTGATTCAAGTTGAAAAGGAGAAAAATGTAAAATGAACTCGGGATGCGAGAGAGAGATCTAGGAGTCTAGGAGAATAGGACAATTGAAGATGACGTGGACGCTAAATTGAACGTTGATAGGATGAAAAAAGATGTTTCCAGTCACATATGTATAATCTTGAATTTTTTGGGTTTTGGGCCACTCAGCTGGTCAACCAAGAATTTGAACTGGTCCTTGTCAAGCTTTTAAATTAGCTTGTCATTAACATGACCTAGACTCGATTTTTTTTAAAAAAAAATAATAATAATTTTAACTATGAATTATTATACTCAAATTAATAGTGAATCGAGTTGGATAGAGCACCCACCCTGAGACAACTATGCAATGAGGGAATCCAATCTATGCCTTTTTATATACTTGGATAGGCCCCATCTTCTTGGTTTGCACAACGACAACACCGTGGGACTCCTCATTTATCTTTTCCTACTAATGAATGAAGGATTTGCCTATTCCTACTAATGAATTCCCATGCTCCTACTAATGAATGCCCATGTTCTCCATTGATTTTTCTTTTTGCTCCTAATTTTACGTTTGATTGTAAGACTTGTAATATGTTTTCTACTTTATGAAATTTTCCTATTTCACCAAAAAAAATTTCTATGATAAATTTTTATTTATAAATTATAATTTCAGCCTTCATCTTTTCATAATGATGAAATAATATTTGATTTTTTATGAAATAAAACTTGATTTTTTTAAAGTGCAGTCTCACAACTATATAAAATTAAAATATGTATATAGTTAAATTTAAAATATATTCAAAAAATTTTATATGTATATAAAATTAAAAATATATATATTTGTAAATATAGCTGGTTTGATCACAATTGAACCATTAACTCTTGAACTAGTGTTTTGACTGGTTTAATGACTGGTCATGTTTTATGAACCTTGATATTTATGACTTTATGTTTGAATTATTATGGATGTTTACGACTTTAAAATGTGGAACAAAACAATCATCATAATGAGGCTTAGAGTTCTCAGGTAGGGTTTCTTCATTGTCACCACCGCTGTTAGTGAGGGCTACCTCCCCTTCACTCTTCTTCTTCCCTTTTTCCTTTGTGAGAGATCTTCCTCTTCTCTTTATAGAAGTTTTTCCTCTCTTCTTTGGAAGAATTTGTTGTCATGACAATCCTCTACTGCTTTTGACCTTTCTCAATGAAACACCATCATCATTTTCTTCATTAGCTTCCATCTCAATCTGTCACATCCCAAAAATTGAGCATGTGAAAAGATACTACTCATTTGATAAAATTCCCAAACATACGTTATTTACATATATTCTGTAAGGTTTTACATTCAACCTTAATCATTCAGTCCATACTACAGAATCATACTCATCTGATAAGCAAATATAGACATACATAGTCTGATATTTCTTTCTCATCGCAAGCCTAGGAGACCTATAGAAAGTACAGAGCGTTTCTAATATCCATATTAATAAGTACTGGTATCCCACCAGACAGAAATAGAGAGTAATCCCAAGGGGCTTCTAATCTTCCAACGGATACTCTTCTTCTTTGTTTTCTGTATCTGAAAAATAATCATAGGGAGTGTGAGTTTATTTAAAAACTCAGTAAGTAAATAACTGTACTATATAGAATATCAAAAGTACAAATACCACATTTACTCATATAATTAATTATCTTATACATCGAGTAGTATGAGACTCTAACCCTTTCAAATTCATGAATAAGATTTCTTAGATATACAACGAGTAGTATGGGACTTTAACCCTTTCAACTCGTGTATGGGTTTCATAGATATGCACTGAGTAGTATGAGACTTTAACCCTTTCAAACTCGTGTATAAGCTTTCTTAGATATACACCGAGTAGTATGGGACTTTAACCCTTTCAACTCGTGTATGGGTTTCATAGATATGCACTGAGTAGTATGGGACTTTAACCCTTTCAAACTCGTGTATTAGATCCCGTAGATCTTTACTCATTGACAAGATAGTGAGAATTTATCACATAGCACAATTGTCATGAAATAAAATACTTTCTACATACTCTTATTTCTACCGATCATCATATACTCCCATATGAAAATTGATTGCTTATTATCCAAATAATATTGTAAATGGGACTTATATTGTACTTTGACTAGTAATATCAAATTAGCTGAGCAAGGTTATTCACTCACCTTGATGTTTGTCCAAGTTTACCTTGTTCCACACTAGAATTTGTGTAGGAAAATTTCCTAGTAAAATATATTACAAGGAAACATAAGAAAGGAAACAAAATCACGAAAATACGCAAAATTTTCTGACTGCTACAGTAACGAGTTGCTACAATACGGTTGGCTACAGTAACGGTTCGCTACAGTGTCGGTTCGCTACAGTAACGGTTCGCTACAGTGCCAGTTCGCTACAGTAACGTTGACTGCTACAGTACCGTTGACTGCCGACACTACAGTACTGCTACAGTAACCCGAAGAAAATTTTCCAGATCCTTTTTCTGAAATTTCTGGTCGCTACAGTAACTCGGTTTTTGCAAAAATTTCTAACAATTTCATCCTTTCCTTTCTTGTTTCAAAACCAGAATTTCAACTCTTTTAACCGATTATAACTCAAATATAACTTCTAAAACAACTGAGATTCATGAATTATCATCAAAATCTTCAAGAACAAAACCTCATCTGATCTTCTATATAAACTGAAATTTAAGAAAAATAATCGGATTAAATCTTACCTTTGATCCTTACAAAGCTTTTGAACCGAACAAATAATCGAAACTCTGAAGATCAAGGAAATGATTTGAGAAGAAAATGAAGAAAGGAGAGAAAACTTTCACTGTTCAGTTTTCAACTTTTCCTTCTGTGTGAGAAATGAGGGGGGTACTATTGAAACTTTATATTAAATATTTCTAATGGGTTATTCAATAACCCATGGGTATCCATAACCCACCATCCAAACTCATCCAGTCAATTTACAATAAATGGACTAATGGTCCATTCTGAAACCACTTTTCCATGAATTTCACCATTCTTAGAATATATCCCACATTGTGCAAATATTTAGTCCAGTCATTTAACTCAATTTTCATAAATAATATTCAAAGAGAACAATTAAATATGAAAATTAAAAATGACCAAAATAAATAACTAAAGTAACGTTGTACATTCTAAAATACTCTTAAGTGAATTATATTCCGAAATTAACGGGTATTACATTCTACCCCCCTTAAAAGAATTCGGTCCTCCGAATTAAAATATTACCTCAAGTTTCAAATAAATGTGGATAGTTTTTCCACATTTCATCTTCTGCCTCCCACGTAGCTTCCTCGCGAGAATGATTTCTCCAAAGAACCTTGACAGTAGGAATTTCTTTAGTACGCAATTTCTTGACTTTTCTATCAAGAATAGCTACTGGTACCTCTTCGTATGTGAGAGTTTCATCAAAGTGAACTTCTTGGGGTTGAATGACATGAGAAGGATCAGGAAGATATTTCCGTAGCATGGACACATGAAATATTGGATGGACTCCCTCTAGGTCGGAAGGTAGGTCTAGGCGATATGCCACATTACCCACTCTGTCAACAACCTCATATGGGCCAACATACCTCGGACTAAGCTTGCCTTTCTTCCCGAATCTCATTACTCCCTTCATAGGTGAGATTCGTAAGAAAACCATATCACCTATTGCAAATTCAAGGTCACGTCGTCGGTTGTCCGCATAAGACTTCTGTCTACTCTGAGCAGTTAACAACTTCTCTCTGATCAGTTTAACTTTATTTATATCTTCTTGTATCATCTCAGGTCCAAATATTTTGGTTTCACCAAGTTCAAACCAACCTATAGGAGATCGACACCGTCTCCCATATAATACCTCAAAAGGTGCCATCTGAATACTGGCTTGGTAACTGTTATTATAAGCAAATTCAATAAGAGACAAATGATCTTCCCAACTTCCACTGAAATCCATCACACAAACCCTTAGCATATCCTCTAAAGTCTGAATTGTCCTTTCGGACTGTCCATCAGTCTGAGGATGGAATGCTGTGCTAAGATTCACTTTGGTACCCAAAGCCTCTTGAAAGACTTTCCAGAACCGAGAAGTAAACTGAGGTCCTCGGTCTGATATAATGGATATTGGTACACCATGAAGTTTCACTATTTCTTTAACATAAAGTCGAGCAAGTTTTGCTACACTGAAAGTGGTATGAACAGGAAGAAAATGTGCTGACTTAGTAAGTCGATCCACTATGACCCATATTGAGTCATTTCCTTTTGTTGACCGAGGTAAACCTACTACAAAATCCATAGTGATCCTTTCCCACTTCCATTCGGGAATATCTAGTTTTTGCATCAATCCAGGTGGTCGTCGATGTTCAGCTTTAACTTGTTGACAAGTCAAACATCGAGCTACAAAGTCAGTCACGTCTCGCTTCATGCCCTCCCACCAGTAAACTTGTTTCAAGTCCTGATACATTTTCACAGCACCAGGATGTACAACGTAGGGCGAACCATGAGCTTCCATTAAGATTTCATGTTTCAAAGATTCAATGTTGGGGACACAGAGTCTCCCATTAAACCATAAGACTCCTTCTTCATCTACCAAGAAACTTGGTGCTAGACCTTGCCTTGCCTTATCTCTGATTTTGACCATATCAATGTCATTTTCTAAAGTTACTTTTACTTTTTCAACAAGGGATGATCTAACTGTTAAATGAGCCAGAAATGTACCTGACTCAGTGATCTCGAAGAATACTCCATTAGCTTCCAATTCTTGTAGTTCATGTATTAGAGATCTCCTTATAATGGCAATGTGAGCTAAACTTCCCATAGACTTTCGACTTAGAGCATCAGCCACTATATTTGCTTTACCTGGATGGTAAAGAATGGTACAATCATAATCTTTCAGAAGTTCCATCCACCTTCGTTGCCTTAGATTGAGATCTCTCTGCTCAAAAATGTACTTAAGGCTTTTGTGATCTGTAAAAATTTTACAAGTTTCCCCATACAAGTAATGTCTCCATATCTTTAGGGCAAACACTACAGCTGTCATTTCCAAATCATGAGTGGGGTAATTCAATTCATGCTTTTTAAGCTGACGTGAGCCATAAGCTATGACTTTACCATGTTGCATCAATACACACCCTAAGCCTATCCTTGAGGCATCACAGAATACAGAGTAACCCCCTGGTCCTGATGATGGTATGGTTAAGACTGGTGCAGAAGTTAAACACTCTTTCAATTGGGTGAAACTTTGCTCACATGAATCATCCCAAATGTATTTAACATTCTTTCGGGTTAACTTATTTAATGGAAGAGCCGTCTTAGAGAAATCTTTGACAAAGCGACGGTAATACCCTGTTAAGCCAAGAAAACTACGTACTTCAGACACAGTTGTTGGTCTAGGCCATTGTTTTACTGCTTCAATTTTATTTGGATCTACATGAATACCTTCTTGGGAAATAACATGTCCCAAAAATGTTACATGACTCATCCAGAATTCACATTTTGAGAGCTTTGCGTACAACTGATGCTCTCTCAAAGTCTGAAGCACTATTCTCAAATGTTCAGTATGTTCTTCATGACTCTTTGAATATATCAAAATATCATCAATAAATACAATTACAAACTTATCAAGGAATGATTTGAACACTCTGTTCATTAAATCCATAAATGCTGCTGGTGCATTTGTCAACCCAAAAGACATCACAAGAAACTCATAATGTCCATACCGTGTACGAAAAGCTGTCTTAGGTATATCATCGTTCTTAATTCGTAACTGATGATATCCAGACCTTAGATCAATCTTTGAGAAGTATTTTGCTCCTTAAAGCTGATCAAACAAATCATCTATCCTTGGTAAAGGATACTTATTCTTCACTGTGACTTTATTCAGCTGACGATAATCTATACATAATCTCATAGAACCATCTTTCTTTTTCACAAAAAGAACAGGAGCACCCCAAGGTGAAAAACTTGGGCGAATGAACCCTTTGTTTAACAAATCTTCCAATTGTTCTTTGAGTTCTTTTAGCTCAACAGGAGCCATACGATAAGGTGGAATAGAAATTGGTCGTGTGTCTGGGACCAAATCAATACTGAACTCAATATCTCTTTCTGGCGGTAATCCAGGTAAATCTTCTGGGAACACATCTGGGAATTCATTAACCACATGAATGTCTTCTAACTTCTGTTCTTTCTTTTCTAAATCTTTGATAAAAGCTAGAAATCCCTGACATCCCTTTCGCAACATACGCCGGGCACTTAACATAGATATCATGTTGCAAGGTACATCACTTCGATCTCCTTGAAACACAAAATTACTCCTCCCCGGCATATTAAAGGAAATAACTTTGTCACGACAATTTATAGTAGCATGACAAGAAGATAGCCAGTCCATCCCTAAATCACATCAAAATCTAACATATTGAGAACCATAAGATCTATCTCAGTTTCCGTGCCTCCAACGATTATTTTACAAGAACGATAACATGTTTTAACCATCAAAGTCTCTCTCATCGGTGTGGAAACCAAGAATGGTTCTTTAAGAGTAATTGACTCAAATGTAAATCTCTTAGAAAATAGGGGTAACACATATGAGTGAGTAGAACTGGGGTCAAACAAAATACGTGCAGCAAAAGTATTAACAGATAATATACCTGTAACTACAGCATTGGATGTTTGAACATCCTGTCGGGTTAGAGCATATACTCTTGCATTTCCTCTGCCAGCAGCTTGTTTTCCACAGTCACCTTGGCCTCTTCCAGAACCTCTTCCCATACTACCCCCTATTGAAGGGGTTGGTGTTTGAGTAATAGAAGCAGAAATAGATTGTGGTCGAGGTGGCAAAGTAGACCCTTGACCTGGTCTTGTCATGAGCTGAGGGCACTCCCTTATAAAATGTCCTTTTTGTCCACAGTTAAAACAACCTGTACCAACAGTGTTTAACCTGCATTCTCCGAAGTGAAACTTTCCACATTCAGGACATTGAGGTTTTTCCCTTCTACCTTGAGTACCTCCTCTACTAGAAGAGCTAAAACCACCCCTGCTCTCTGAACGAGGCTTAGCCACACTGGCTGTAGAATAAGTTGACTTAGTAGGAGTGGCTGGAGCATTTTGTGACGCAGTAAAGGGTTTCAAAGTCCCTGAGTCTTCCCCTTGATCAAAAGATCTTCTATATCTAGCTTTCTTCTTTTGACGATATTCTTCTTTATTCTTTGACCTCTTTTCCATTCTTCGGGCCACATCAACAGCCTCTGAGTACGAAGAGTAATCGTTCATATTAGAACCCACTTGATCATATAAGGCATCACGAAGCCCTTCCACAAATTTTTCTATTTTCTTCCTTTCAGAAGGAATGATTTCAGGGGCATATTCAGATAATTTAACAAACTGAGCTGAATATTCATCAACAGTCATGGTTCCCTGTCGTAGATACAGAAAATCCCTGGCCCTAGATGATCGTTCACTTACCGGAAGAAATTCATCCATAACCAATCTGTAAAATTCTGTCCACATAACTGGCGGTGCGCCTTGAATTCTAGCTTTCTTCCAGTTCCTCCACCATTTACCAACCCTACCTTTTAACTGAAAGGAAGTGAATTCTACCTTTTGAGTAGGAGAACACCCTATAGCATCACAGATTGCTTCACAATCTTCAAGGAAACATTGTGGGTCCTCTTTGGGATCTTCCCCTGAAAAAGTAGGAGGCCTCATTTTCTGGAATTCAGACATTCTTACCTCCCTTACATTAACTCCTCCCGCTAATTGAGCTGGTGGTATGTTAGTCGATTTGGCAAGCGCACCAATCGCACAAGTAATATAGTTATTTGAGAGTAAAAGTATCGTTCCCACGAGGACTAAGCGACTAAGTACCCAAGAAATTTAATTGAATTAGTTGGACGAAACAATTGGATTGAAGATAGCTTTAGCCAATGAATGATAAAATAAAATCAATAACCGTAAATATTTATGAGTTTTCTTTTAATAACAGTAAGCAATGCAAAAACTGATGAAATAGTCTAATTAAAGCCTAGGGTCACTAATCCCTCTCCTCTATCTTATAAATTACAAAACCCCTCTCACGTACTCGCAACGTATTCAACCCTATAAGTTAATCCTAGGTTATTCTAATAACTTAAAAGAATCCTCCCGAATCTCAATTAAGTTACTCAACTCCTACGCAATTCCTTGTGTGGGCTAAGCCTAATACAACCAACCTAGCTTTGATTAAACGAGATTAACTAACATTCCTATTAGCTAACAAGCGAAAACACTTAGTAAGGTTCACGCACTCGTCCTTCCTATTCAGTGTTCTACTCTCACCTCCCTCTCCCGAGTTCGAAGACAGCAACAAGCATACATATAGATTGATCAAGTCCATATAACGCAACAATAAAATGGATAGAAAGACTTATATTAATTGAAATAAGGTTGAAAATACATGAGAGGATGTAAAATCTATTCAAGAGTCAAGTTCATAGTAACCCTAGATAGAAAATCTAGCTACTCATAGAAAACAAACAGCAGAAAGCAGAAAAAGAGATGAAGTTGGCCATGAATCTGAGGTGGAATGATGGATTGAGCTCCCCAAGCCTTGAGAATCAGGTTCCCCTTGCTCCTCTCAGCCAAAACGGCGCTTCCCTTCAGTCTCCAACCCCAGAATACCCTAAAAATTTCATCTGAAGCCTTTTATATCAGTGCAGGATCGCGAACTACCGCTATAGCGGTAGGAGGCAGAGAAGAAGGCTTAAAATTGAGTTTTTTAAGGTTTTACCGCTATAGAGGTGAAGATCCACCGCTATAGCGGTGGATGGCAGAGAAGAAGGCTGCAACATCTTTTTTTCAGCACTCTACCGCTATAGCTGTAAATTCTACCGCTATAGCTGTGGGAGACAGCATTCACATCAGCATTTTCAGAATTTCAGCTCTAGCATTCCATCTTCTAACACGAACTTTTTACCAACTCAACCTACACCAAAAATAACAAATAAACCCATTAAATCGCATAAAAGAAACATGAAATCACTCCATTTATTAAAAGATCAAAGAAAACTAAAACTAATCTAAACTACTCAAAATATGAGCTAAGAATTACAAGACAACAAGAAAGAGATCAAAAGAGAGGGTATTTAACATCAAAATGGCTCTAAATTGAGAACTCAACACTCCCCCAAACTTGAACCTTTGCTTGTCCTCAAGTAAAAACTTTCAATGAGAAAAATTTTGAGAAAAATATGTGCGACCATGAATATGTGCAACTAGGAGAAGTAAAGATCTGAAAATGTGAATTAAAACAAACCAAGTCTCATCAAACCATTACTCAAAAGATTTAACTCAAGAGTTTGCAACCTTAAGGATTCAAAAAGAAGTGTTAACCAAACCACAAGAAAATTTGAAATCAAAGCTTCACCTCTTGGAACAGTTTATAAAACCAAATTTACAAAAATTCCAAAACTAAATTACTTCTTTGTTCTCAAAGGCATCATTTTATTTCGATTCTCAAGGGCTTCACTGTTTTGTTCTCAAGGATATAGCTTCCTAACTTTCCTTATTTCCTTTGGAAAATTTTTTTTTTCAATTTTCTCATTTTAGTTTAATTACAAGAGCCTATCCCTTATTGAAACTTTCAGCTATCCCCTTATTGAATCCTTTTTTTCACTAGCCTCTTATTGAACTTTTTTTATATATATAAATATGAAAATGATCTAAAAACCATTCAAAGAGACAAAAATAAAACTCCTGATATTTTGAAGTGATAGAGGTAACACTTACAAAATATGAAAACTTAAGATTAGCAAACTCAAGAGGTAACTTTTAAAAAGAATTGCATTTGACATGGTTTGACTTGCCAAAAACTTCAAACTTTCAGATTTCAAAATTTTCAAAAATTTCCTCCTACTACACATGCATATGGACAACACAAAATTAACCAAAATTTTCTCAAAGAAGAAACCCATCAACAAATCTCTCCCCCAAACTTAAATTTGACAGTGTCCTCACTGTCCCAAATTAGCCCACAGAGGAAAAAAAGACCCAACATAAAAAACAAAACAAAACAAAACAAAATGCTATTACGAACATCCTAACTGCCATTCACCAAGATAATAAACATGCCCATAATCAGCATTTATCAATTCGACTCCAAAATAAATAATAAATAGCAGTTAAAATTTTACCAATAGCAGCACATCAAACCACAAAAAAAAATGACGAAAGCAATAAACTTGGGTTGCCTCCCAAGAGCGCTAAGTTTATAGTCTTCAGCCAGACTTTATCGATGCTTGTTCAAGGTGGCTCATCCAATGTCGGCTGCTTCTTAAATGCTTTTGACTGAGTCACAACCATTTTTGCAATGTCAGGCGGTTTGAATTCATAGGGATCATCACAAAGCTTTGTATATGCCTCTGAAGTTCCAAGATCTCCCCTTGTTCTTTCTCTCACATCATCAGCATCCTTCAGACAATTTTTATCTATCCCATCATGAAAATACCCATGAGATTCTTTATCAATTATCTTCACGAAGTAGCACTCCTCCAGCTTATCAGAAGCTTTCGTTGCCTTGTTCATGTTGAAGGTGACTTCTTGATCATTAACCCTCATGGTTAACTCACCTTTTTGAACATCTATTAAAGTTTTTCCAGTTGCTAGAAAAGGTCTTCCCAAAATGATCAGAATTTCCTTATCTTCCTCATAGTCCATAATGATAAAATCAGCCAGAAAAATCAACTTGTCCACCTTGACAAGTACGTCCTCAATGATTCCGTTCGGGTAGCACATCGAACGGTCAGCTAACTGTAGAGTCACTGTGGTAGGCCGAGCATTACCCAAACCCAATTTCTTGAAAACAGAGAGCGGCATCAGATTCACACTCGCTCCCAGATCACACAGTGCTTTTCCAGAAAAGTTGCTCCCAATGTGGCAGGGAATGACGAAGCTACCCGGATCTTTCATTTTGCTAGGCAACTTCTTTTGGAGAATGGCGCTGCATTCTTGAGTCATAGCTACAGTTTCAAACTCACTCATGCGCCTTTTCTTTGACAACACATCCCTCATGAACTTTGCATAACTAGGCATTTGTTCCAATGCCTCTACGAACGGGATGTTGATGTGAAGTTGTTTCAGGATCTCCAAGAATTTCCTATATTGCCAATCCAGATTAAACTTTTTCTGTCTCTGAGGGAAAGGTAATGGTGGAATAAAATTTTCAGTCCTAATGTCTTGCCTTGCATTGTCCCTTTTACCTTGATCACCTGAAGCATCAATTTTCTCAGTTGCCTTCTGTTGAGGCTTGATAACTTCTTCATTCTCTTCTGCACTAATCATCCCTTGCCTCTTATCATGCGACTTAACAACATTAGGAAGCTCCTTACCACTCCTTAATGTAATGGCCTTGCAATGCTCCATGTCATCTCTTCTTGGATTATTTTCTGTATTACTTGGGAGGCTGCCTTGTTCCCTTTTGTTCAAAGCACTTGCCAATTGGCCCATTTGAATTTCCAAATTTTTAATGGCTGCACCCTGGGTTTGGCTTATAACCTCTGTTCTCTCCATAAACTTCATGAACATTTCTTCCATGGATGACTTCTTTTCCACCTGAGGTAGTGGAGCTCTGTTCTGAGGAAGATAATTACCTTGATTCTGGAAACCTGGAGGTTGAGAAGGCCTACTAGAAGAAGAAGAAGTCGAGGGATTAAGGCAGTGATTATTACTCCAGGAGAAATTTGGATGATTCCTAGAACTCGGATGATATGTGTTGGAGTACTGGTTGTTTTGGTTCCTTTGCGTATTGCCCAAGTAATTTAGTTGTTCCACAGAAGAAAATTCTTCACAACAACCATTGACATGAGCCCCTCCACAGAAATCACAAGTTGCTTCAGGCATTGTTATTGTATTTACTTTCGCCTGTTCATTTTGTCTAGAGCACAACATGTCAACCTTTTTAGTTAGGGCTTCATTCTGGGCTATAATAGCATGAAGAGTGTCCAACTCTAGCATCCCTTTCTTTGAGTTGCTCTTGGCTCTGATGGAAGCATTTTGACTAGCCCCCATGGTCTCAATAATGTCCTTGGCTTGCTCAATTGACTTGCCCAACAATGCACCGCCAGCTGCGGTATCCAATTTATCCCTGGTTTCATAATTTAATCCACTGAAGAAGATTGAAATCTGTTGCCACTCTTGAATGCCATGATTCGGGCATTTCCTCAACATCTCATTGAATCGTTCCCAAGCATTATATAATGTCTCGCCATCTTGTTGAAGGAATGCTGTAATCTCATTTCTCAATTTTACTGATTTGGAGGGAGGGAAGAATTTATCCAAGAATTTCCTTCGCAGTTCCTCCCACGTAGTTATACTCCCCGGTGGTAGAGTCATCAACCAATTCTTTGCACCATCCCTTAAGGAGAAAGGGAATAATCGAAGGCGGATGGCATCATCTGTGACTCCATTCAGCTTGACCATATCGCAAATATCAAGGAAGTTCACAATATGATTGTTTGGATCCTCCATAAGACTTCCCCCAAACTGGTTTTGTTGTACCAGATTTAACATCATAGCCTTCATCTCAAAATTGTTGGCTCCAATCGCAGGCTTCACTATGCTTGAGGCATTCCCAGCATTAACAGGTGATGCATAATCCCATATTGCTCTGAATCCCATTTGAGGCTCATCAACAACTCCATTTCCAGCATTGATCTCATCACCCTGGTGATTCAAGTTGCCTTCAGCCATTTCTTTTTGTATAGCTTGGCTTACTTGAGCTTCTCTGGCTTTAGCCTCCTTCCTAACTCTTCTTACTAGTCTTTCAATCTCAGGTTCGTAAAGAAGGTCAGAAGGATTGAGAGTACCTCGCATGCACAAAAAGAAGATACTAATTATCAATGACAGTAAATTCAGCAGCAAAAATCAACACAGCAAAAACTAAAAATGACTCTATAATAAGAAATTGAACAAAAGCAAAAGAGAACAAAACAAAACAAAGAAAACGTCTAAGCTAACCCTTTAAATTTCTTTGAATATTAGCACAAATCTTAGTCCCCGGCAACGGCGCCAAAAACTTGTTAGTCGATTTGGCAAGCGCACCAATCACACAAGTAATATAGTTATTTGAGAGTAAAAGTATCGTTCCCACGAGGACTAAGCGACTAAGTACCCAAGAAATTTAATTGAATTAGTTGGACGAAACAATTGGATTGAAGATAGCTTTAGCCAATGAATGATAAAATAAAATCAATAACCGTAAATATTTATGAGTTTTCTTTTAATAACAGTAAGCAATGCAAAAACTGATGAAATAGTCTAATTAAAGCCTAGGGTCACTAATCCCTCTCCTCTATCTTATAAATTACAAAACCCCTCTCACGTACTCGCAACGTATTCAACCCTATAAGTTAATCCTAGGTTATTCTAATAACTTAAAAGAATCCTCCCGAATCTCAATTAAGTTACTCAACTCCTACGCAATTCCTTGTGTGGGCTAAGCCTAATACAACCAACCTAGCTTTGATTAAACGAGATTAACTAACATTCCTATTAGCTAACAAGCGAAAACACTTAGTAAGGTTCACGCACTCGTCCTTCCTATTCAGTGTTCTACTCTCACCTCCCTCTCCCGAGTTCGAAGACAGCAACAAGCATACATATAGATTGATCAAGTCCATATAACGCAACAATAAAATGGATAGAAAGACTTATATTAATTGAAATAAGGTTGAAAATACATGAGAGGATGTAAAATCTATTCAAGAGTCAAGTTCATAGTAACCCTAGATAGAAAATCTAGCTACTCATAGAAAACAAACAGCAGAAAGCAGAAAAAGAGATGAAGTTGGCCATGAATCTGAGGTGGAATGATGGATTGAGCTCCCCAAGCCTTGAGAATCAGGTTCCCCTTGCTCCTCTCAGCCAAAACGGCGCTTCCCTTCAGTCTCCAACCCCAGAATACCCTAAAAATTTCATCTGAAGCCTTTTATATCAGTGCAGGATCGCGAACTACCGCTATAGCGGTAAGTTCCCACCGCTATAGCGGTAGGAGGCAGAGAAGAAGGCTTAAAATTGAGTTTTTTAAGGTTTTACCGCTATAGCGGTGAAGATCCACCGCTATAGCGGTGGATGGCAGAGAAGAAGGCTGCAACATCTTTTTTTCAGCACTCTACCTCTATAGCTGTAAATTCTACCGCTATAGCTGTGGGAGACAGCATTCACATCAGCATTTTCAGAATTTCAGCTCTAGCATTCCATCTTCTAACACGAACTTTTTACCAACTCAACCTACACCAAAAATAACAAATAAACCCATTAAATCGCATAAAAGAAACATGAAATCACTCCATTTATTAAAAGATCAAAGAAAACTAAAACTAATCTAAACTACTCAAAATATGAGCTAAGAATTACAAGACAACAAGAAAGAGATCAAAAGAGAGGGTATTTAACATCAAAATGGCACTAAATTGAGAACTCAACATGGTACAATTTCAGCTTCAACAATAGGAGGATCCACTGGCAGGTTAGCTTGTGCAGCTCGACCTCTCATTTCAGCCTCAAATCGATCAAATCGTTCATTCATCAAATTAATCACATGTGCAATAGTTGCATTACCAACGTGAGCATCAGGTTCGACCCTCCTTGCTTGCTCACTAGTTGCGCCTTCAGTACTTTGAGCATGCAAACTATCACCACGGTTAGGATCATCTTGCACATGTACTGGTGGAATTATGACCCTCCTTGGACCCATATGCTCAATATTATTAGAAGATCCTTCTGACATTGATCTGTCACAGATCTACACACATAACAAACAATTTTCAGACATAAACAAAATATCACTTACTAGCCCCACTAAGAAGTTATCTATAAAATGACGTTATACTCTACAAGGTCTTTTATGGAACCTAATCCTATGGTCATGCCGCGGCTCATGACAATAGGGAAGGGCCCACAAAGATCACTTTGCTCTGTACTCTATAGGGGACCTATAAAACCTTTCCTCTGATACCAAATTGTCACATCCCAAAAATTGAGCATGTGAAAAGATACTACTCATTTGATAAAATTCCCAAACATACGTTATTTACATATATTCTGTAAGGTTTTACATTCAACCTTAATCATTCAGTCCATACTACAGAATCATACTCATCTGATAAGCAAATATAGACATACATAGTCTGATATTTCTTTCTCATCGCAAGCCTAGGAGACCTATAGAAAGTACAGAGCGTTTCTAATATCCATATTAATAAGTACTGGTATCCCACCAGACAGAAATAGAGAGTAATCCCAAGGGGCTTCTAATCTTCCAACGGATACTCTTCTTCTTTGTTTTCTGTATCTGAAAAATAATCATAGGGAGTGTGAGTTTATTTAAAAACTCAGTAAGTAAATAACTGTACTATATAGAATATCAAAAGTACAAATACCACATTTACTCATATAATTAATTATCTTATACATCGAGTAGTATGAGACTCTAACCCTTTCAAACTCATGAATAAGATTTCTTAGATATACAACGAGTAGTATGGGACTTTAACCCTTTCAACTCGTGTATGGGTTTCATATATATGCACTGAGTAGTATGGGACTTTAACCCTTTCAAACTCGTGTATAAGCTTTCTTAGATATACACCGAGTAGTATGGGACTTTAACCCTTTCAACTCGTGTATGGGTTTCATAGATATGCACTGAGTAGTATGGGACTTTAACCCTTTCAAACTCGTGTATTAGATCCCGTAGATCTTTACTCATTGACAAGATAGTGAGAATTTATCACATAGCACAATTGTCATGAAATAAAATAATTTCTACATACTCTTATTTCTACCGATCATCATATACTCCCATATGAAAATTGATTGCTTATTATCCAAATAATATTATAAATGGGACTTATATTGTACTTTGACTAGTAATATCAAATTAGCTGAGCAAGGTTATTCACTTACCTTGATGTTTGTCCAAGTTTACCTTGTTCCACACTAGAATTTGTGTAGGAAAATTTCCTAGTAAAATATATTACAAGGAAACATAAGAAAGGAAACAAAATCATGAAAATACGCAAAATTTTCTGACTGCTACAGTAACGGTTCGCTACAGTGCCGGTTCGCTACAGTAACGTTGACTGCTACAGTACCGTTGATTGCCGACACTACAGTACTGCTACAGTAACCCGAAGAAAATTTTCCAGATCTTTTTTCTGAAATTTCTGGTCGCTACAGTAACTCGGTTTTTGCAGAAATTTCTAACAATTTCATCATTTCCTTTCTTGTTTCAAAACCAGAATTTCAACTCTTTTAACCGATTATAACTCAAATATAACTTCTAAAACAACTGAGATTCATGAATTATCATCAAAATCTTCAAGAACAAAACCTCCTCTGATCTTCTACATAAACTGAAATTTAAGGAAAATAATCGGATTAAAGCTTACCTTTGATCCTTACAAAGCTTTTGAACCGAACAAATAATCGAAACTCTGAAGATCAAGGAAATGATTTGAGAAGAAAATGAAGAAAGGAGAGAAAACTTCCACTGTTCAGTTTTCAGCTTTTCCTTCTGCGTGAGAAATGAGGGGGGTACTATTGAAACTTTATATTAAATATTTCTAATGGGTTATTCAATAACCCATGGGTATCCATAACCCAACATCCAAACCCATCCAGTCAATTTACAATAAATGGACTAATGGACCATTCTGAAACCACTTTTCCATGAATTTCACCATTCTTAGAATATATCCCACATTGTGCAAATATTTAGTCCAGTCATTTAACTCAATTTTCATAAATAATATTCAAAGAGAACAATTAAATATGAAAATTAAAAATGACCAAAATAAATAACTAAAGTAACGTTGTACATTCTAAAATACTCTTAAGCGAATTATATTCCGAAATTAACGGGTATTACACAATCTGTAAGCTTCAGCAACGAAGACCTACCTTGAATTCGTCTCTTCCCTATTGTTCTCTCCCATTTCTTCTCCTCTGTCGAGGATTCGTCCTTCATTATCATTCACCATTCACTGCACAGTCCCAGACTCTGTCTAGGTTGCTATCAATCTACGACATGAAGGCCGCGCATGAGATACTAGAGGCACTCTAGATCTACATATGAGGGAAGCATGTCGGGCCATGATCGAGAAAAGTCACTAAAAATGATCCAGATGCAGCAATGGTCTTCAATACTCAGCCTTGCTCAGTGACGATGAAGATAGATGAGACTCGCGGATGTTTTTTGGGTGGGAAGATTTTGCCAGCTCCTTGGAGTCCACGCCGTCATCGATGAAGGCAAGTTGGCTTATGACCTTAGGCTTGATGCAGACGAGAGACAAACGAGGCTCGGGTCGAGGAACAGATAAGGCTTAAGCTCCAGCAATGTAGACTCTGCTCGTTTTTTTTTTGTCATCTTTGTTCTATTTTTGGTAGATTTTGGGCTTTCGGTGATAGTTAGTTGTGGTAGCATTGTATTTTTTTGGTTGCTTGAAGACACTCCCTTATCTAGGTTTAGGGTCTGTAGCCTCTTTAAAAAAAAATATGTCAGTTCTTTGGGTTAGACTTTATTAACCTTAATTCTATTGTTTTTTATAGAGTGTATTGCTCTAAATTTATGTACCTATTATCCTATGAGTCCAGGACTGAACTGTAATTGTTTTATCTCAAGGTCCTGTATTATCTTCTATAACCGAGACTTATGCCTTTAATGGAAATCATTTTCATTTGTCCCAAAAAAACTTTAAAGTGTGAAATATGCATATACATTATTTATTTTACTTTTTTTAATTTATTTGTATATATATATATATATATATATATATATTAATTTGTTTACTCGGGTCAGCAATTGACCTAGTAATATGGTAGTTAAACTAGTAATCCGATAACTCAAAGACTAGTTTGGGTAAATTACCGGACCAATTCAAAAAACATTGATAATACTAACATAAGTTAGTCTCAAAGTAACGACAAAATTGGTAAGTATAGCAGCCTAATTAAAAATGTTGAAACTAAAGGGACCCAATCTGTATAGTTTAACCTATCATTTTTATATGCATGTAGGATTGCTTTTCCAAGTAGCCATATGAAAAAAATTTTAGTTTGCCTATAAATTTAGGGTTGTTAAAACAGATCAGGTCCTATGAGCCAACTTGAATAACCTTTACAGTATGTTTGATACGTAAAAATAGAAAAGGAAAGAAAAAGGGGAAGAGAGTGAAAATGAGTAACTTTACTAAAATATCTTAACTTAAAAAAAAAGAGAAAAAAAAAAGCTTTTTTAAGGGCAATTTGGGTATCTTCAATAAATTAATCATTACCCTCTCTTATTTTCTCTGTCACTCTCTTATTAACGCATCACTTACCAAACATATACTTATGGAAAAGACTAATATAAAGTTAGGCCAAAATAGTAGTTTGTTCCCTTATCTTTATTTTAGATTTCAATTTGGTTATATATCTTTCAAAAGTTTCATTTTGTCATCTATCTTTCAAAATTATTCTATTTTGGTTCTTTACAGTCAGAGCCATGTCGATGATAGCTAGATGTTGACTGGATTAATGATTTTTATGTTAATAGTATTTTTATAATGCCTGCCAAATTGGGATCAGGTAATTGGGAGTATTACAACATATATAGTGTTATATCGCCATTATTTATTTAAAATTAATTTAGTCACTTTATTTTCATATTTAATTTATTCTATTTGAATGTTATTTATAGAACTAGTGTTGTGACCCGTGCGATGCACGGTTAAATTATAACTTTAAAAATTTAAGTAATTTATAAAAATAATAATAATTACAATTGATTTATATGAAACTTATGAGTTATGACATATACTTTTTAAACATCAATAACTAACTCTTTTAACTGATTTATTCGTTCCATAATCAAATTTATTTTACCTATTCCAACTTTGATTTTAATTGATTTATTTATTTAATAGAATAAATAAATGAATAAAATAGGTAAATTAATTAATTTATTAATTTGTGGATTATTTTTTATTTGTTATAAATTATTTATTGCATAGAGCAGTGATTGATTGAATATTGATTTCATCTTTACTTTTGAATGCGTTTTTTTTTCAATCAGATCCATATAAGAAAAAAATTGAAAGTTGCTGGTACATTTGTACTGGATCTCTAAGCCTTAGATTTCGTCTTTCAATAATTTGATTTTTATCTTTTGTTCAGTCAAGGGATAATAATTTAAAGATTCATATCTCAAACTTTGATTTCTATTAAATTAAGAACTTTTTTGGAAAGAAATCAAAATAAAGTCAAATAAAGCAAAATTTTTAATTCACATATCAATTTCATAATCAAATTTATTTTACCTACTAAAAAATCATCTAAGACACTACAATGGTCAAATAATAAAAATAATTTTTTTAATTTCAATTCAAATAATTTAAATAAATTCAAATCAAATAATTAATACTATGTCATATCATTAATTTATCAAATTTATTAATTTACCTAATTTATTTATTTATTCAAATCAATTCAAATTAAATAAAATAACAACATTTACTAATTATTAATTTCACTTATTAATAATTATGATAATATATTCTAATAAAAATATATTCTGCTATTCACTTTAACAGTAACCTACATAATATATTAAATATATTGGGATCCACATAATTTATTTTAATAATAATATTATAATTTATAAATTTGTGAAACTTATGAAATTTATGAGACTTATGAGTTATGAAATATATTTTTTAAATGTAACTATTTAATATAAATTTTAATTATTTATAAAAATATAAATTATAAATTCTAATAAAAATTTATGATAATAACTGACTACATTATATTATGATGTAGAATAATTTATCAAATGGAATAAAATAATAAGATGTATGTACAATCTATAAAAAGTTTTTAATTTAAAATTTTTTACAAAAAAATAATAATCAAATTAAAAATGTTCATAAGGAATATAGGATAATCAACTGTAAAGAAATTTTATACATATGATCAATAATTCATTCTAATATGTCTTGATCCTCATATATGTATATTTTAACAATTTATTATCTATATATTTCAATTTATATCAATTCAAATCAAATAATAGAGGTGATTGTTTTTTAATTTCAATTCAAATCAAATAATTCATTTAATGTGATGTTATTAATTATCCTACAATGGTCAAATAATAAAGGTAATTGTTTTTGAATTTTAATTCAAATATTTTCAATCAATTCAAATCAAATAATTAATCTTATGTGATGTCATTAATTTACCAAATTTATCAAATTTATTAATTTACCTAATTTATTCATTCAAATCAATTCAAATCAAATAAAATAATGAAATTCACTAATTATTAATTTCACTAATTACACTAATTAATAATTATGATAATATATTTTGATAAAAATATATTTTGGTATTTACTTTAACAATAACTCACATAATATATTAAATACATTGGAATCTATATAATATATTTTGATAATAATATTATAATTTATAAATTTGTGAAACTTATAAAACTTATGAGACTTATGAGTCATAACATATATTTTTTAAAATGTAAATATTCTAATATAAATTTTGATTATTTATACAAATAAAAATTTATGATAATAAACAGCCACGTTATATTATGAAGAAATACCATACCTTTGACATGAGATGAATATTTTTTGCATACTATCCCAGTACTTTCTGAACTTTCACCAAGTATAAACCTTTTGGAGTAAAAAAAAGAACAATCATGTCAATTTTGTTGATAATTCCCCATTTTAAGATATCATCATTGTATTTCTCTATCAATGTAGGGAAATTCACTATCACTTCAAGAAGATTAACATTTTTCTCTCGTCAAGAACTGTAAAGTTCTCATAGCGACATCAAACCAAACTTAATTTTTTGTCACATGATAAGACCGTAAAAGAGATAATTCTATCTGAGCACAATATTACACTACCAGGCTTTACATCCTTAGTTAACTTTTTATAGCTATTCTCATCTCCCTTTATACTATAGTAAGTTGATACGGTTATTTCCTGACTTTTTTTCAGTTTAATAGGATTACTATCATTCAGAAATCCAGTTTGAATCTTGGAGCCCTACAACATTAGAGACAAAATAAAAAATAAAGAACACCATAAAATTAATTAACTTCAAGATGTGAAGTGGATTCAAACAAAAGAACTATATTAAATTAAAGAACAAACAAATTAAAAAGGGAAAAAAAAACATTGAATCTGAGGAGTTTATCTTTCTCCTGTAATCGCCATCTTCTGGGACTCTTGCTTATCAATTGAGTTCCTTTTTCAGCATACTCGTGAGTGATATTTTGCGTGATTGTTCTTGATTATGTGTATTGAAATGATTTTGATAAGTAATTTTACAAATGCTAGTTTAACAATTTCTGAGTATGCTTGTTGGAGATGTATACTTAATACTTACCAAATAGCTTAAGATCTATGTAGTCGGTGACGAGAAATCTACTCTGAAGTTGATGCGGGAGCCATTTGATCGTTCTTCCAATGCTGCTTCTCAGTTCAACGCATGACACTCAACATTTGGTTATTATTGAAGTTTGAAACGCATTGTATTAGCTTGAGATTGAGCTTCAGATCGGCATAGAGTCAACTGATATAAACTCTCCTGTAATATCCCAAGAATTTTTATGAATATTTAAAGTCTGATTTGAAGTTTAGTGAAAAATTTAATTATGTGGAAAATTTTCTTTTTGAATTAGTGAAGAAAATGTGGGAATAGAAATTTTTATTTTTAATTTAGGAAATTTTTACAAATTCTCAAGGACTAAAGTGAAAAGAAAAGAAAGTATAGAGGACTTTTGAGAAATGACCAAGTAGGAACCCGAGAAGAAGAATAGAGCTTATGGGAATGAATTATGAGTCCGGTACCGAAAAGATGATAGATTCGAGGTTAAAGTGGAGTTTGAGATATTGAGAGGGACTAAAGTGAATAAGGAAATTTGTGGGGCACCGAGGATTTAGAAACACCTGAGGTGAGATTTTATGAATTTGCTTTTGCTAGTCTTGACTGAGGGTCAATTGCAGAGCAAGTGATAATTTCACCCCGGGCGAGTATATAGGTGGCCTCACCTATTTTTTTATTCATTTTTCTCCTTTCCTCTCTCTCTCTTCACTTTCTCTCCTCTCCTTCTCTCTTCCTTCTCTCTAATTTCTCTCTCTACACTCCAACTCTACAACCGGGCTTTGGAGGCTGGATCTCAGGCTACGGGGCGAGCCTCTAGGAGCCAAGCAACATAGGGAAAGCAAGGAATCGAGGTAGAAATTTCTATTTCTTAAGCTTTTCTCTATTTTCTAGTTTTAAGAGTGTTTGAGGTAAAATCGAGATTCCGGCTTCGTTTCTCGATTAAAATTGGTGATTTTGGTGTCTAAATGCTCCTTAGACATTAAGGGTGAGATCCCATGGAAGAAATCATGAAAAACGGTGAAGATTTGGCCAGATTCGGGCCAAAACCTAGAGAAAGTCGCGAAGGGTCGCGATCGTGGCGCCCAGGCGCCATGTGTGGTGCCTAGGTGCCAAGGACATGTGGGAAAGAGAAAGGCATGGCGCCCAGGCGCCACGTGGGGCGCCTAGGCGCCGGGCATGGGTGGCGCCCAGGCGCCATAGGTGGCGCCCAGGCGCCAGGTGTGCCGGAAAACCTTAGCTCATTTTCAATCGGCCATAACTTCTTCATCCGGACTCCGTTTTGGGCAAACTTTATATCGTTGGAAAGCTCTTTGAGTCTAGTTTCCAATGGTATAAGTTTCATTTAGATATTCATTACTGATTAGGAGTTATGACTTAAGATGTGAGTAAAGGTCGAGAGTAGTGGTAGGAAATTTCTCTATTTCGTAACCCTGATGGTTTTTGTCTGGTTACAATAGGAATGGTCAAGGTGCAAAGTGGGAGTGCCGAGAGCATGAAATCCAGGTGAGTGGGTTAATACTTGCTATGATTAAATATCTGTTATTGACTTTTTGTATCATAGTGGAAATATGTTGTATATCCAAGTTTGAAGAGGATGATGTGGAACGATGAGGCATAAACAAATGTGGAACGTGTCTGGTAATGTATATAATTATATTTTCTTATTTTCCCATGAATGGAGGTTATATGATGGATTGTGAATGGCATGTGAACCGAGTTGAATAATTGTTCTATATTATGGGTTATGTTATATACATGCTATGTTGCTGGAACCACATTGATTATGTTGTGGCTTGAATTGTAAATGACTGAGTTGTGTATGTGGCTCAAGATTATGATTGAGGATGTTTTTATATGTGATTGTGATTGTGTTTGACTGGAAAGGAAAGGCATGGTGGTGCACCCCATGGAGAAATCTATGTGAAGCTATAAGGGTGGAGAATATAAATGGAGCGATAAGGGTGGATGCGGCGGGGGCCGCGGGCAATGATCCAGAGGTATTCTGGACGACCCGGTTGGTACGGGAATTGTGTGTGAAATTGATTTCATCGATTGCTGTTGTGAATTTTGAATTTTGTTGAAATGCATTTGATTCACTTGGATATTGTTGTGAAGTATTATGAATAATATTATATCATATGATGATCGATCTACGTATGATTGCTGCATGTTATCATTATGATGCATGATTTTTATTTTGTCATAGTATTGTGTTATCTACTCACTGGGCACGTGGTTTGCTCATAGCCCTCTTATTGATATTTTTTTTCAGAGTTGACAGCTGAAGGTAAATATCGGAACAAGGAATTATAGATCCTTAGTCCATGATTACCTTTTCATTTGTTCAGGATAAAGGTATAATAGTTAAGTCTTATTCTAAGTTGTATAAGTCTAGAAATCTCTGTAATCGGGTAGGTTCATTCAGTGATGTAATGTGAATGATTGTAGTATGTATAGAGAATTCGGTTTGGTTGCATGAAACATAATTGTATGATGATTAAGAGAAAGATAGGCTTACGGAGGTGAAATGAAATTCACTTTCCGTGCCGGTCACGTGCTCAGATTTTGGGACGTGACATCTCCAAACACAAAATTCGTCCAGTTTCAGATCGAGCTCTAAACACTCAAATTTTATGATGATTCACAGTTTTAAAAGGGATTATTTGAATTCATTTAAATGAAAATTTTTCAAATTCATTTGAATGCAATTATAGAATCAATCACACCAATTTGTATTTAATATATTGTAATTATTTAATTATTAATTAAATTTATGACATTTCATAGTTTTAAAAGGAATAATTTGAATTCGTTTGAATGCAAATTTTTCAAATTCATTTGAATGCATTATAGAATCAATCATACCAATTTACATTTAATATATTGTAATATTCACAGAATTTAAAGGAGAGCCCTACAGTACATATCAAAAAGGTTATTTAGAATAAATTTAATGTAGTATCATTAATAAGAATGAATTTATTCATTTAATTTTTATTTTAATTTATTAATTTTATTATATGTTATTTAATGACATCCATTCAATTAATGCCTTAGAGTGGAATTATTTTAGTCTATTATATAGATTGTGGTAAATGACTGAACTGAGTATATCAATTCTGTGTTCTATTTTTTTGCATTTTATGAAAAATAGGAGAAAGAATAATTTAATGGAATTAATATGAAATTTATGAAATTTCATTTTGTTGGAATAAGTAGGTTTTGGGAAATTGAGTATGGGTACCCATTGGTTGCCTATTGATCTACCTAGCCATTTAAGCTTTCATTTTCCCTTTCCTCATTCACGTTGAAGCAAGTCTGGAAGCTACAAAGAGAAAGTTGTTTTCTCTCAACTTCATCAACTCTTGCATCCATTTTTTTTTCCAATATCTTGTGTCTTTCGGCTATACTTTCGATTCACAGGGGTTTTAGAAGCAAAGAGGTAAGTTTTATCTTTTTTTCTCTTTTTTTCCTTCATTTTCAGACCTAGTGTGCTTTAAGGAAGAAAAATAAGATTTTGAGTTGTATGCGCTAAAACTTTGCTCCCTTTATCTCTTTCTTTTGGTTTGCTTGTTGAAATAATGTCACACAACATAATAGAAGAATAAGAATGGTCTCAAGGGAGAAAAATGGTAAAATGGGTTTTTGAAAAGATTATGGAAAATTTAAGAGAAACCATAGGATCAATTTTTCTGTTATTGTTGTGGGATTCTTTATCATTTAAAAACACTCTTGAAGATAAAGGGATAAATTTTTGGGTTGATTTGTGTCTTTTTTTTTGTGGAAACAGAGAGCTGTAGAACTCAGGGTATCCAAGGGCCCACGAGACAGAGAGCCATGGAAGGCTCTAGGTCGTGGCGCCCTGGTGCCATAGAGGTAGTAGCCTCTAGAGTGCATAGTACCCAGGCACTATTTGGGCAGAGGCGCTTTGCCTCTTTGGAGCTCTAGGGCGCTTGGACCAGATAGAAAGGTAAAAAAAAAAAGGGAAATGGGTGTTGTGATAAGGGAATTGTTGGATTTATTTTTAGATGGTTTCAAAGATATATTGGCTTCATTTCTCAGTCCTTTTCCTTGGTAGATCCTAATCGGCATCGAGGTAAGTGAGTGACCTTGCTAATTAGTTTTTATTAAATTCAAGTACAATATAAATTTCGCTCACACCATAATTGGAATTAAATTGGTAAAATTCCTTAATTGATAGTATTAACTAGATATCAGAATTTTCTTGTGTAATTAGAAATCTCAAGTGGTGAATTGTGCTTGAAAACTCCAGATTGTTGATTTGTGTGTTGTGTGGTGTTTGTGTATGGATTGCATGCAGGAAAAAGAGTCATGTGTGAATGTAGACCCATGGACGAACTAGTAAGTACGTCTAAGGGTGGTTAAATCCTTACGAACGAACTTTGAGAAATTTAAAAACTAAGAGAATGTAGACCCTTAGCACTTTTCTAATGAGTTACAACTCAATGTGATATTCGAGTGAGAACGTAGACTCATAGGAAAATAGTACATATCATTGTCTCATGGTTCATTTTGTGTGTGTGTGTGTATTTCATTATGCATGTATGTGTTGGTCATCTTATTCTAATTGTGGTAGTGTTTATAATATTTGTACTTGTGTTATATATTAATTTATTGCACAGTCATTTGCTCACTAAGTTTTGATGAACTCACACATATTTTAGTTATCATTTTCAGATACAATGGTTGAGGAGGAAGAGTACCCGCTGGAGAATTAGCGGTTCTTGGAGACATACTCCAACTTATCACTGGTGGGTTCATGGAACCAAATTTTGTATAATCTTAAAGAAGCTTTGTAGTCCCATAGGCCACCTAGGCCCGAATGTATTTAAGAATTGTTGTTGTTATTTGGCTGTAAATTACTTTTATACTCTTTTGATTGTTTTGGGACATGGAAAAAAAAGACATAAGAATGTTCTATGTATATTAATGAATACTCATGTAAATCTCCTTTCGTGGTAATTTATGATTTGTATAGTTATAGATATTAGAACTGTCCAAAGGTTTTTTCAACTTACCACGGAGGTACATAGTAGGAGTTATATGTAACTCATGTGCCCAATTTTCGGGTCATGATAATTTTGGTCCTTACCTTTATTGTATGTTTTATTTTGGTCCTCTATCTTTCAAAAGTTTCATTTTGGTCCTCTATGTTTCTAAGTGATTTTGCTTTGATCCTCTGCTATTAGAATCGTTAACTTACCTAATGGAAATTACATATCATCTACCACATGGGTGCCAATAAAATTAATGAGCCCATGTGTAAAATCAAAATTCTCTAATTGCCCTTGTCATCTTTCACCTAAATTCACAAACATTGGTGCCCTAATTCCCAAATGTTTGTAGACCTTTCCAATGGAAGGAGAAGGCATGAAGCAGAAAATGTGATCAAAGGTGAAAGCATGAGGCATTGAGGTAGAAGCAATTTTCGATTTGTACTTCGCCTCCCTTGTACGTTTCCTTTCCCTTCTTCTATATATTTTCTCCCCATGTTGAAGCACATTATGTTTATTGATTGTTTTCATTTCTTTCTCTTGTTTGTTGTCTATTTCATGTCAAGTTGCATCAATTTCAATTTCCAATCTTTAGTTCACAAATCTTGCCGTGGAAAACAAGCAGTAAGAGAACTCCATGGTATTTTGGTCTTTCTTAGCTACTCCCATCATCTGCCCTAGGATAAAATGCAAAGGAAATCAAATGCATAAGGATTAAAACGCATAAGGAGTAAAACACAATAAGAGAGTTGGGCACCCAATATTTGAAAATCAAAAGGAGAGCAAATTTTAAGGGCAATATGGGTATTTTGAGTTTACATTTGAACTCATTAATCTAGTCAACACTCATATGGCAGATGATGTGTAACTTCCTTTAGGCAAGTCAATAGTTTTGATGGTAAAGGACCAAAGTAGAAACTACTTTGAAACATATAGAACCAAAATGAAACCTAAAATAAAGATGAGGAACCGAAATACTATTTTTATTCATAGATCATTAATCTAGTTAGTATGTAGTCATCATCCATGAGGCGTGTGACATGTCATTTCTGTTAGATGAGTTAATGACTTTGATAATAGAGGACCAAAGCGGAACGATTTTGAAAGATAGAATACCAAAATGAAACTTTGAAAGATAGATGACCAAATTGAAATTTAAAATAAAGATAATGAACCAAAATAATATTTTTGCCATAAAATTATTTATATCTTTACTGTCAAGTTCTGTAATAAAAATAGAACATGCATAAACAATGTTTCAAAAAACCACTCATTTAATGTTGAGTTGTAAAAAATTTTATTTTTTTCAAAGACCATACACATGTTGTATTTTGATTGGTGAGTTATACACTTGTTATGTTTTAATGGGCAAACTTATAGCAAATATATAAAGAATTGTGTATAAGTTTTTTCTCTTAAAAAATATTGGATTGGGCTTAAAAAATTCTAGCTTGTATTTAAAATAGGTCAGCCCAACTTAAATTAGAGTATTATTTGCATTTTGACCTAAAATAAATAATATTAAAATAAAATTTTAGAAATATATTGTAAAAATTATATTGTAAGTAAAAATTAACATTATAGTTGAGGATATTTTAGTTATCTTTTTTTTTAAAACAGATTTATGTATAATTTAAAACAAAAAGAAAAACAGTATAACATATATACCTTTCATTAAGAAAGACTAATTTATTTTTATAATTTATATACCTTTTGTAATTTACTAGTAGATAATTAATATTCTCAAGTCTCAGCCTATTTGATTTTTTTCTTTTTCTTTTTTTCCGGAAAACTTCGATGTTCCCTTTGCTGTGATTAATCGCTCAGTAAGAGAGACCCACCCCTTTCAACGGTGACGAGCTCTGAGCCGAAGGAAGAAGCAAGAGGACGTCGCTGGAAAAGTGTCCACGCGCTGTCGCACCACCAGCTGCCGCTGTGTCTTCACCGTCCGCCGCCGCTCGCATTCTCGCTCAAACTCCTGATTGTCGCTGAGGCAGAGCTTTAGCCGAGAGAGGTAAAATTTCTAGCACTCTTCCTTCTTCTTTTTTCCCTAAAATTACCCTTCCCTCGTCTCTAAACCACGAGAGCTGCTGATTCTCTTGGTGAAGTGATTTGATTGAGTTGCTGAGTCATCCTTGATTGCTACTTTGTCTAGTAAATTGGAATTCATGATATGGTGGAGCCATTTGGGTTTTTCCGTAGAGGTTCCATGTTTATCTTATTAAAGGTACTCTTTGATGCTTATGCTCATTTTAGGTTTTCATTTGGTTTTGCTGTTAGCTGCCGTAGAGATTCTGTTTAGGTTGATGTTAATTTGGAGGTTGAATGGGTTTGAGTGTTCGATGAAATAAGAAATGCCTTGTGTTCTCATTCTCGTGCTTCTATGCAATAAAATGAGATGGAGGAAAAAGGTGCTGGATTCTCGTAATCAAACTCGTCTCTTTTTTATTACCATTCTCTATGATTCTTGTATTGATATTGAATAAAGAAATAAGAGAACAGGGAACTTCAACTTTGATGGGTGTGCTGTGGTGCTTATTTTTGAGATGGCAATGCTGGATTTTTGTTATTGAGTGAACTTTTGGTGATTTACTTGATGCCTGTTTTGATTTCTCTTTGTTAAACATATGCCTCATTTTCATTCCCAGCTTTACCACTTCCAATTATAGAAAGCACGGGGTAGGGAATACTTTGTTAGCTTTATCTGATTAATTTATTGGATTTGTTATATATCCTGAAATTTCTTGCTAAAATTGAATGCTTCATTGTTTACTCCCGAGGATTTCACCACTTTCAAGTTATGAAAGCCAGGGAATATGGAGTGCTTCTTTAGTTTTATTTGCATGATAATTAGGATGTTATGCATGCTAAATTTTCCTTGCTAAATAATTTAAGGTTTCATTGTTTAATTCTCAAGGATTTCTTCACTTTCAAGTGATGAAAGCAAGGGAGTGGGGGACACTTAGTTAGTCTTATATGAATGTTAAATGGGATATCGTGCACGCTGAATTTTCTTTACTGGGTTTGAGAATGCTTTCCTATTTTGTTGGCTTTGTTTGATGAATGATGATAATTAGAATATTGTGTTTGGTTAAATTTCCTTGCTAAAATTGAATGCTTCATTGGCTATTTCCCAAGGTTTCTCTACTCTCAAGTAATGAAAGCAAGAGTGACACTTTGTAGATTTACTTGATGGCAATTGGCCAATTGCACTGCAGTGAAAGCTGGGAGTTATTTGTTAAATTTGAAAATGCTTTATTGTTTATTTTCCTGATAATTCCTCCACTTTCAACTAATAAAAATTGGAAGAGAGGGAATACTCTCTAGATTTATTTAGTACTGATTGGAAGATGTGAGTGCTGGGCTTTGGGTACAGTTTGTGTTCTTTTCCATTTCTCACTTCCCTATGTTTCTCCTTTTGAAGTTGAGAATAGAGAAATAAGGAATTATTCCGTGGTAGGAACATATGATAATTGTTCTCTCTTAGTTGATGCTTACCTTGAATCACTCATGGCCATGTGCATGTTAATGCTCTATGTGAAGTTTTATTACTATGAACTGAATTCTTAGTTGGTTGAAACCAATTGATGAATCAACAAGTGACTATTATCTGCTTGGTTGACATGAGCATAAAAGTAGACTTGTGCACAGGATATTTTAGCAAGCTTGCAGATACTAAATTGAAATGAAGTTGATGCATTTGATCTAGTTTTTCTATATCTTATCATTCCCTTCAAGCACTGTTTTATGCTTCTTAGGGTTTGTTGTTCCGTTTGCACACAAATATTGTTGATCGCTGTAATCCGTTGTCTTAATTTTGGCAATGGCAACATAATATGTTTACAGGATCATCGATCTCAAAAAGCAAATTTGGGTTAAGCTTTTAGGTTTGTTGTTTAGACCGATTAATTTGGGTTTCTTATGTTGTGATTTTGTTCCTTTTTTACTACCACTACAAGAAATCATTTATTTAATATAAAAAAAAAATTACACTAAGTAATCTTTCTAAGCATACTAAAGCAATCCAGAACCGCTCCTTGATACCAGATAAATTATCAAAGTGGGTTAATCTTTTTGGATAGTAGATAATGGTGGTTATAGGAGTTTTATTCTTCATACAGCAAAGTTCAAGCTGCTGCAATTCATAACCCTTCTCATCATGTGTGCAATACAAATGAATTTATATGGTTCAATTGTTTTAATCTTTTTTTTTTTTTTTCAGTCTTGTAGTACCACTGGAAACTGTTATAAAGACCAATATTATGTCAGGTTAAGAACATGGGATAATGTCATGGAATACTTGTCTCAATATCTATCTACTAGTAAGAGAAGTAATTTTATTCCAGTTGTTGTATATGTGCTTCTTTTCTACTCTTTTATCTTCTCTGACTTAACCCTGGCCATCGGCACACAGCTGCTTGCCTCCATTCTTTACTAGTTTTTTGGGAGTGAAATCCAGTTTTGGTTAGGCTCATAATTTGGTCTTGTTCTGGAACTTTGCTAAGAAAGAGTCAAAGGAAATCGATTTTGAAGAGTTTGAGCCGTTAAGCTATTGTTATTGCTGGAATTGTGTTCACAGCTTTCTCTTGGTTTGTTCATTGTGATAATTAGAATGAATAAAAATAAGATTTAGTCAATCATTTTATTAATTGTTCTTAGTCTAAGAGTAAAAGTAGAGTACAATATCAGTTTTCAAATCATGATCAAATTTTTCTGATTGGATAATTTATAACATTAACATAGGATATACACTTCTTTGATTGTGTCATTGCCTGATTACAGAATTTGAATGTCATTGCTTGGAGCACTTTTTCTATTAGCTTAATAAACTATTATTTGCCATTGCCTAAACAGCATCTTCTGGCTTGACCTTTCCTTTTTTTTTTAATACCAAATTTTAGTTGGTTAGAAGTTAGTTGTTTTTCTGGGTAACTCCTCCTCTTTTAAATCCATGGCAGTTTAGTTTGCAATATCACTATTTAAGATGCTCAATGTTGAAATTATAAATTTGTTCACCAATAACTGATTGACGCCTTTGCTGTTCTCTGCTGTAGCTAGAGGCATAAAGTGGGAATTTGTCATGTTTATTTAATAATTTTAGTTGATTACTCTAAGGCCGCCCTTGGACCTTGCATGCCTTACTATTGTCCTCTCCAAAAAACATAGGTTTTTCATAAGGCTACTGATGGGAATTAATATTTCATCTTTACTTGAATTTAAGCTATTTTTATCCATCTTTTTCCTGCTATTTTGGAGTCCCTGTGGGAGGTGGGGAATGGGGATGGGAAGAATCCCCCCCCCCCCCCCCCAAAAAAAAAAAAACCACACACACACCAAAAAACAACAACTGCAGTGATTGGGGATGGGGATGAGGTCAGGGATGGGTGGTGCTGGGTTGATGAGACACCCCCTTGCTTCCCACCCAATAGGATTTCCATCCTTAATAAACACTCCTTTTCTTTTCTTTATTTTTTTTTTTTGGTGTGGGGGGGGGGGTGTTTGTCATCTTCATTTTGCAAATGATGTTTATTTTTTAAAACGTAACAGCAATAGCAAACTGGTTTAAATATTTTAAGCAGAGCAAATAACATTAAACAGCACTAGACTACTACCTGAGGCAGAAGACGAGAGGATCTTGATTCCAGCTTTTCTTAGTTTCAGATTGTGGTCTTCCTCCAGTTGTTTCTTTATTTTCTTCCTAGCCATTGCAATATAGGGGAGAAAGGGTATTTCTTCTTGGCAACAAAGCATGTGGAAGGGCCCCATTTTGCTCCATTTTTGCTTGTTGTTTACCCTTGCAAATGCTTCTATTTTCCTTTTTTCGGATCACAATGGAACATTGACAGAAAAGGAAACCGGCTTTGCTTTTGGTTTTGTTTTGGTCTCAGATTTCCACCCTTCCTCAATTTGATTCCCTATTCATTTTGCTGTGGGTTATGTTCAAGTGATACACCTAATAAAGCCCACATTTGACTTAAATGAGAAACTTTATTTGAATAGATAGTACAGATCATATTTAATTAGGTTCTTACTTTGGCATACTTTTAAAGAATAATAATTTCAGAATCTGTATGTTATTTTCATATTTTGTTGTCATCAAGATCTAAATTGGGCCCCCTTGTGGAAAACTTGGGGCTAACAACTCTACTTCTAGTCTCCTATCATTCCCTTTGCACACTTCTATGGCCCCTTTGGATTTGTTCTTCTGATAGCACAAAAAAATTCACTGTAGCACATCATCTTGATTTTGGTTACAGCAACATAATATGTTTACAGGATCATCAGTTTTAGAAAGAAAATTCAGGTTAAGCTTTTAGGTGTATCTATTAGTAAGCTTTCTTACATTGTGTTTCTGTTTTTCCCTATTGTTTTCTTATAATATTAATTTGTCTTTTCCTGAAGCAAATAGCAATATTAGAAATCGTTATGGCAAAACAAATTTTATCTGAGATATTTTTTTAGTCTATGAATAAAAGTAATATTTTTAATCATGCTAAAGTAATCCAGAACCAGAACCAGTCGTTTATACCAGATTGATTATCATAGTTATCTTTGGATAGTTGATTATCACAGTACATAGTCATCCTAAATGAGTCCCATTATATATACAGTAATGCACTGCAATTCATAACCCTTCCAATTCAGTGGCCATACAAATGAATTTAATTGGAGTAACTTGTTTTTGAGGAATCGTTCAATTATATCAAATTTATTTTTTATAGTCTTGTTAATTGAAAACTGTTATGTCTGGTTGAGATAATGTCATGGAATGATTATTTCAACATCTAATAGTAAAAATGGATTTCATTTTCATTTGTTGTAGGTACATAGAGAAACTCATTAAGGGCAGTTAAATTGATAGAAACACTAATGGAGCGGCAGGGTCGTGATTATGCAGCTGCTTCTGCTACAGCATATGCTCAACAACAGCGACAACCAGTTAATATGCAACCACAGCAGCAACAGTTTGGATTTCATCCCCAACCTCAGCAGTTTCCTTCATCAGTGCATGGTCCTCCTTTTCTACCCCCAGGACCTGCACATCCTTCTATGCAACAATTCCCATACCATCACCCCCTGCAGCAACAGCAACTTCAACAATTACACCCTCATGCTCCTCCACCTCCTCACCTTCTTCTCCAGCAGCAGCATCAAGCACCACCTGCTTTCCCATCTCATTTTCCTCCTCCCCTTGTTCCATCACCCTTTCATGGTCAATATGATTCTGCTCCACCCCCAGTTGCTCCCCCTTCTGACCCTGAGCTCCATAAACGTATTGACAAACTTGTTGAGTATGCTGCTAAAAATGGTCCTGAATTTGAAGCAATGATACGTGAAAAACAACAAGATAATCCTTCTTATAGTTTCCTCTTTGGAGGGGATGGCCATGGTTACTATCGTTATAAGCTTTGGTTATCAACTCGTCCCCCAGGCGGTCCTTTCAGTCCACCTTTTCCACCATCTTCCATGCCTGTGATTCATCCCCCTCCAAATCCAATTATGAATCCATCTCCTCTAAATGCTCCTCCAATGAATGCTGCTGCAATTAGTTCTTCAGCTTCAATGCTAGGTCCACCTCAAATGAACCCACTTCCTTTCCAACAGTTTTATGATCAACAACACCATCATCAGCATCCTCAGCCTTTTGCACATCATGGTCGACCGGACTATGATCAGGCATCCAAGTCTTATAAAGGGCTCTCTGGGCCACTTCCATCTGATGTTGCAATGGAGCTCAGTAATATTCTTAACAATCTAAATGGTACAAAAGAATCTATTAAAGGTGCCAAAATTTGGTTCATGCAGAGATCTCCATTTGCTCCAGCTCTAGCAGAGGCTCTTAGAGACAGAGTTTTTACACTGGACGACATTGAAAGGCAGTTACATATCATATACCTTGCCAATGACATACTCTTTGACAGGTAATGTACATTATCATCTAAGTGTTATGCAGATTCTCTCTGTTGCTATTTCAAAAACATAAGTTGCGTCAACTGCTTGTTTTGTCCTTGAATGACAAACTCCGTGTACCATTGAGCTTAGGTAAACAATACATTACAAGATGATTGGCTAAGATACTACATAATGATGTGTGACTATGTGTAAACATTGCTTAACATCTGCATTTTTTCTAGGGTTAATGAGTATTTTTCAAATATGAAAATTTAAAAATATTTCCACATCAAAGTTCCCTCAATAACACTAGATAATATGTTCTTTTTAAGAATTCTGCTTTAATCCAGAAAATCATATGGATTCTACTTGTACTCCATTTTGTGTCTCTTAAGTGCCATGATAAAGCTTGGTTCTTTTGTGCCTCTTTTTTCAGTTTCTTGTTTATGGTTAATATAATTCTGTACTAGGAGCTACTAATGTCAGATATGCCCCTTTCTTGTATATAGTGAACAAATTTCCTATCCCCTGTACACCGTAAACCATTTATATAACAATGTTAATTAACTTCAATGTTTAAAGAAATTCTTTAATATATTACCAGGATTCTTTTATTACAAAAACAAAAAAAAGTTGATTGACGAAGGAGAGAAGAAAATGAAAACAGAGGACAAGAATCCTTCTCGAATCAATATTCTTTAACTCAAAAATGCTTTCCACTCCCCCTGTGGATCCATCAGAAAAACCCAAAAAAAAAAAACCTTCACAAGAGGAAAAAACTAAAACCCATGAGGAGGCCATAGAAGTAATCCTTCCTAGAAGAAACTTGTTAAAAGTTCGAACATTCTGTCACCAAATTTATATTGTTAACAACAAAATGCTAAATTTTGTATGTATCCAGATTATTTTACTTAGAGTGTTAAATTTAAAACATTTTACTAATAAGTTTTTGATTTTTGTTAGTTGGTTACTTGTTCATGGTGTGTGCGATGAATGTTTTTTTGGAACATTAGTTAACTGCTTCTACTTTTGGTTCAAAGGCTGACACTTCATGTTTAGCATCTGTTCACCCACCATATTAAGCCAATTTCTCTCTGTCCCAGTCACTGTTTTCTATCTTTCTCATAGAGAAATAGAATAATTTTTCATACTATACATTGTTGCAGGTTTTTGTACTTTCAAAATCTTCCCTTTCTCTTGCTTATTTTCATCGTAGTTTTTAATATTGAGCATAACATGGATGTTATTGTGGATTCTGCTTTTCATCATCCTTGACCTCTGCATTGCTGATTTACAGTTTGAATAGGAGGGCAAGCAATCCTGACCTTGACAATGAAACTCTTGCATTCCAACCTGTTTTAGGCTCTATGCTTGCAAGGATTTATCATAATCCTCAAAGCAATGAGGAATACCGGAAACGATTGCATCAAATGGTGGAGTTCTGGGCTTCTAAAGAGGTTTATGATCAAGAGACAATATCTCTACTGAAGGGTGAGATGATTGGTGGACCACAAACAAATTCTTTTCTTGGGCCTTCAAAGGATATATTATCTGCTTCATCAGATTCAGCTGCAGGTAGCTTTTCTTTGGGAATATGTGAAAATTGGCTAATTTTCAAGAGAGGTGATGGTAGCTCATTCCGAGATACCCTCCCAACTGCACCCCCCCCCCCACACACCCGCGTGCGACCCCTTCACACAAAAAAAAAACAAGAAAGAGTCCTATAACAATATCCCCTCTTGCCTTTAGAATTTGTCTGCTAAAGTTAGTTTGTGCTCTTTTTTAAGGCCAATTCTGTTAATTTGGTTTTCTCGTCCATAAAAGAAGCTAATATTTGAGTTTTTCCTGAAGTTTCAAATCGATGACGATGTGGCAAATTGTGATTGCATGATTACAATTCACACTCACTTACCATCTGCAGTGCCACCAGTGATGGGGGAATGAATAAGCCTCTAACATAGTCAAGGCCTTTTAGTGAACTTAGTTTTGTGCCCGCGGCACAACTGTCAAATTTTTATTTTTGTTGCGAAGAGATTGTTGCCTTGAGATTAGTTGACTTAACTTCAGAATTTATTCGTTGTTCCTTTTCTTCTAATTGCAGGAATGCTGCAGCAGACTCCTAACCATTTTGTCCAGCAGTGGCAATCTGAAAGGCCAGGTTCTGGATCAAGTGTACCAGAGCAAGATCATTCTGAAAAGCATGCTGCTCTAGGGCAGTCCATGCCGCCATCTATGGTTACCCAGCAGTTTCACCCAAATTCAGCTCCTCTCAGCGCCTTTGCAGGGCCGATGGCTGTACCCTCTTCTGTTCAACCACCTGCTGCACATTTAACGTCACCTCCATCATCTGGCACTGCTGATAAACTACCTCCATATCCGTTGTTCCCACCTGGCCTTATTCCTGGAATGGTTAAAAAAATGCAGATTGGCAGTGGTGTCCCATATTCTCCTATGAGCCCTTTGGACATCCCAACAGTTATTCCACCATCAACTGTACCACCATCAGATATACTTCAAAGAGTGTCTAAGTTCTTTAAAGAGATTGGAGAGGTTAATCCCTCTGAGGGCCCAATGAAGTCTGATTCAAGAGATGAAGATGATGAGTATGAGAGAGAATATGAGAGGGAGCCCCCAGTGCGGAAGGGCGGTGCTTGTATCCCTCCGCCTCTAAACTTGCAGGTTGATCCAGAGACAGGGACCTATGCCGATGGAAGTGTTGATCGGAAACCAGGATCAAGTGGATCGGGGAGGCTGGGACTTGGGGCCACGGCCAATCCCAATGAGGTGAGTCAGTATGATGATGTATATACGTCTTACAGGAAGCAGAGAAGCACCACTTATCACTCCTCAATGAGCGCAAGAGGAGCAGCTAGATGAAACACACTTATTTTCATTATTGTGGAAAACTTGAACTCCAGGATATTAAACTAGGCATCTGTTGGTTTTGTTATTGTTAATCTGTCTCTCTGAAAAGCTGGTAATTGAACTATGATATCTTTATTTGCTATGAGCTTCTGCTCTTTCTCATCTAGATTCTGGATGTATTACAATACGAAAGATCTGACAGACGTTAGAGCTCAGAGGAGTATCAGTTTTGAAAATGTTCAGTGTTTGATTCGTCTTTTAAAACTAGAATTCCGATTTCAATGAAGTGGAAGATGTAGCTAAGTTGGATATGTTGTAGTTTGATGATATATTAAATATTATAGTGAATCATTGCTTTTGTTACTGTAAGATGCATAACAATTTGGCCTTTGAAAGAAAAAAGAAATGATTAGAAAATAATAAACTAAATTGAGAGCGTCACATTTTAGAAGAAAAATTAGTTAATTTTCAAGGACAAAATAATAATTTATTTTAAATGATAATTATTTAATTGTTAATGAAAATATAGAGCAACATATTTTGTAGACCATTAGTGGCATTTATTTTCATTTAACATAATTGAATATAATTATTTGACAAGAAGGATTGGTTTAATTTAAACCTTAATTTAAAATTTCAAAATTATTAGCTCCATATATTTTTAAACATACTAAAAAAAAATCTTAAATCGTCAAATACATTAATTAATCATTACAACATTAAAAAAATTACATCACTATTGACAAAGTCAAACCAGACGGATCAAATTGGGGCAAGTGAAGCAACACAAAATATATGTCAATGAGGCTGCACGCCTGCACAACATACTAAAAAGAAAAGTGTACATAGCTGTGTTCCAAGATTGCTCTGTTCCTCTTCAGCCTGAAGACTCTTTCAGGGCAGCAACGATGGTTTCGAGTTGCAGAGATAATGACCTTGCATCAAAAGAAAACGAAGTGGGATGATGATGATTATCAACGTGACATTATCTTCAAGGGTGATCCTGAAGGAGACTAATCATGTGTTATTATTAAGGTCTCTGAGAAGGAAAAGAAAAGACTCTGGAGGCCTTTCTCGAACTCCTTTATCATCAAGAGAAGGCGAAGCTAATATAGAGATACCATCTAAGAATCGTTCCCTCTTCTCGCTTTGATGTGCTTGGCAACATGGACGAAGACCAAGATTGAAACTTCCTCACCCCTCAGAATGATAAGGACACTGCAAAAGATCACAGAAATGAGCAGTCTACTATTTTTTCTGAAGAATAGAAAAGAGGTGGTTCAAGTAAGGAGATTAACACAGTCCAAGAAGATCACCTTCGCATAGAAACCCAAAGAACTGAAAAAGGAAAAAGTCCAATATTATCAAGGGAACATAAAAATGCCACCATAAGTAATGGATCCAACCCATCCTCATCAAATTCCATGGCATTTCCTAAGAAAAACAACCATGAAACTGGGAAGATGAAAAGAGTTGGTAACTATGAATTAGACTTGAATCAAGGTTACATTGATAATGCTATTTCGAACGTCTTTCATGCTGGTCGTCAACCACGGCCACCAGATTTAAGGGAGGAAATAGTGAAGATAAGTGGCAGAGTTTCTAGTTCCTATCCTGAGGAGACTATAGCTTTTGAGCAGCAGAGAAATATGGAGCTTGGAAATGTCACGAGAAGTTCCTATCCTTTTAAACGATGATCAATGAATAACAAGATGCTCATTTGGAATTATAGGGGTTCTAGTAGTAAAGCGTTCTTAAGGACAACAAAAAAACTATGTGGACACATAACAAAACTTCTGCACTAGCCTTTTTAGAAGGCGAACGTCATTTTTAAATAGTTAGGATTCAATTCTTTACACTACATAGATAGTATGGGTCTGTTGGGAGGTATTTGGTTTGCTTGAAAGACAGTTTTGGGCAAGTCAGCATCTTAAAAGAGCAGGGGCAATTTTTACATATGGAAATAAAGAAAGATATTAAAGTCTGAAAAGCATAGTGGTTTATGCCAGCCCGCACCCTAATCTTAAGACGACTCTTTCGAAAGATCTTGAGGATCTGAATGCTTCTAACACTCAACCATAGGCCTTAGTGGGTGATTTCAATGAAATTTGCAGTGAGTCAGAGAAGATGGATGGAACTCCTATCAACCCCAGAAGATGCCTAGTTGTTAGTCAAATATTGTACCTAGGAAGAGGGGTTGAATTGGATTTCAAATCCTTCTTTAATTTTCTTGTTTTGTTGAAAAACTTTTTCTTGCAAATCAGTATCCTAAAAGGTAGTTTAATAAAAATAGTTTTCTGACTTACTGCCGAGTAAGACTTCAAGAAGACTAATTTGAAGACAAATGTTATGCTTTTTCTAGAGAACTTAAGAGAAAATTTGTTGGCTAACAATCACTTGAATATTTGGTAAACTTAGTAAAAAAACTGTGATTTCAGTAAAAAAAAATATTCCTAAAAATATATGATCAAAGTCAAAGAAGATAGAACATCGCGATATCTAGTGGTTCAAGACCTCTTAGAAAGAAGTCCCTACATCTACTCTTCAAGAACACAACAAAAAAATTTTTATAAAGGGAGATCACAAGTGTTTCAAACAACAACCCTAACCTTTGAAGATCAACAACCTACTTATACGCTAGCAACCCTCTAAATTTGTCTAAAATCTTACCAAGCTTGATGTAAACGTCCAATGGACAAATTGGAGTCTCAACAACGATAAGGATCCATGCCTTAAAGTTACTGAGATAAGTTGGCGTAACTCAATGCATAAAAGAGAGGTGTCACAACCTAGAGTTGATAAGCCTAAGTTGTAGAATAGAAATTTTACTCTAAGTAAATTGTATTCACTTCAAAATAATCAGAGTCTTCTATTCTACCACAAATGGGCCAGATCCCTTTTATAAAGAAAAGAAACCCTAATTCTTATTGGGTCTTTCTTAACGGTCAAGATAACGAAATTCTAATTAATAAAAATAAGTGTTTTGGACCTTAATTAAGCATATACAACTAAATTATAACTTTTTAGCTCAAATAAATATCTTTCTATTAGAGCTATCAAAACGGCCATACTTGTCTTGTTTTGGGTCCAATCCAAAATGGGTTTTACTGGGTTGGCCTATTTTTAAACGAGCTAGTATTATATTGGCCTAACCCATTAGGCACGAGCTAGCGAGCTAAACAGGCCAGTCTACACCTTCTTCTTCTTTTTTTCCATTTTTTTAATTTTTATTTAAATAAAAACTAATAAAAAAATAGTTCATTTGCTTAAAAAAAGAGTGAAACATATGGATTTAGAAATTTGAAACTTAAAAAAAAAGTTAAAAATGGAATTATTCCTTCTTTTTTAATTATTATTTCTCTTTTTTCTTTAGTGTTATCTTTTCTCATTAATTAATAATTAGGATCAAATTATTATATAAATTTAATATGAAATTATCTTTAAATAATATCTCTTACTCCCTTTTTATTATTTAACTTAACATATATTATTGATATTATATATATATATAATAAAAATGAAAAAAAAGGGCCAATTTGCGGGGGTTAGGCAAACTGGACTAATTCAACCCGGTCTTAAATGAGCTAGCTAAAAGCCAACCTGGCCCTCCTCTTAAGTGGGTTAAATGGGCCCAACCTAGTGGCTGTGGCTTGTTTTGACAACTCAGCTTTTAGCTGAAATAGAAATAATATAATCTATTTTAAAAGAAAAGGCCTTTAATTGTTAATTTTAGACTTCCTTGCCCAAATGCATGGTTGGTTAATTCCTCTTAGATCGTAAGGAAAAATTGCTCTAAAAATTGGTGACATAAAATTGCGAATTTTTCCCTTTAGCATATTTCTTGGATTCATACCAAAACTTTAACTTGGTAGACCTACTTTGGTCTTTTGCAGCCCCTTCTACCTAAAAGGATCAGCTCAACAAGCTTTTAAACCAAACTCTAAGATTTTACAAGATTCTGATAAGCTTCAACTATCTCACTCACAGGACTTCTATTTACAACAGAATCAGTATGCTAAATTTTTGTTTACTTAGAACACAAAGAGAGATAAACTCACAAAGAGGGATACAAGTAGAAAACTCTCTCACATAAATAAGGGAAGTAAATGCTTCAAGCTCTCAAGATTAACAGAGTTTTTCTCAAGGAATCAAACCCCAACATGTGGTAAGAGAAGATCTTAAATAGCCTTCAGTCAGGGTTCTAGCTATTGAGGAAGAAGGTTCCATCAATTGAACTCCAATGGTCTTCTTCTTCCATTGATGCTCCTCTATGAATTTCTCCTTCATTAAATGCTCCTCTGAGAATTTTTTTTGAAGTCTTGTATGTTTGCAAGAATGGAGGAGATATATAGCTTCTAACTTGGAGAGCTATGAGATGTATGTCATTAACCACTAGGTTGCTGTTTTGTGAATTTTGTCTACTGGTCTTTTTGAAAAAGGACATTGTCAACATTAAGTTCCTTCTGCACACTTTATGCTTTATTCTTGGATTGTGCCACTTCTTTTTTGCACATGTACCATGCTATTAGAAGCCGAGAAGATGTCCAAATATTTGGACATCACATGAGGCTAGCTGGAGCGACATGGATTAAGAGCATCTTCAATAGTAAACATCACTTAAGTTCTTATTGTAGGTCTCACAATACCACTTCAGCTTAAGCAACTCCCCACTACTTTAAGTAACTCTACACTTCAATGGTAAACTTCTTAAGAACCTACAAATAGATCCTATAAATAACCCTCCACTATTTTAATGGAGAACAAGATCATTTAATGCATTTAATTTAAATCTTTTTTTATTATTTTATTATTTTTTTCGTATAAGAACCTGTTCTTATATAAGAAATATTCTTGCTCGTGGCAATCAGCGTGGTGAACTCCAGTGATAAACCAGAATAAGAATCAATTCTTAAATTTAAGAACTCTTTAATAACTATCATTGAAGATGCTCTAAGTAGTTTGACAAGGCTTAAGATATATAATTTCAGCAACTTAAAACTCAAAAGACCCAATCTATATTATTCAAAATAAGCCCAAAGTCAAATAAGGCCCAATGTATATAATTTCATAAACTTTATTCAAGGCCCAAGACATATAATTAATTAGTTTTAATATACGTCCATATTTCTAAGAAATATTTTAAAAAATTTTGGTCCAAATTGATGAGTTTAATTTTTTGAGATTTGTGTTACATATCAAAAAACGATTGAATTAATCAAAAACTTGTTCATAAAAAATCATTGCATTAACACTAGCTAGTTGCAGTTTTATGGATTTGCATCCCCAAGAGGCCTTTTATACATGGAGGGGTCCTAAGGTTGCAAACTATGATTGAGTTCATAAAAGGTTGGATAGACTTATTTGTAATCCTAATTGGAGAACTACCTTTGAGGAAGTGTGGGTTAAGACCCTTCCTAGAGTTTATTCAAACCACCACCCCTCCTTGTCATTTTAGAGGCAAATTAAGTTTATGAAGGGTCAAGGCTTTTTTGTTTTGAACTTTCATGACAATCTCACTCTTCATTTATTGAATTTGTCAAGAACTCATGGAATTTTGAAGATGATTGGTCCAACTGTGTCTCGAAATTTATGGGTAAAACCAGGAATTGAAAAATTGGAATTGTAGTATCTTCGAGCACAACTACAAGAGAAAGAGGAGAGTCTTTGCTAGAGAGGAATTGACATGGTACCAAATATCTAGGGTTCAGTGGATTTCACAAGGGGTTAAAAAATACTTATTACTATCATACAAAAACCATTGTTAGAAGAAGAAAAAAAAATTAAGATCTTGAAAAATGAGGAAGGCACTTAGGTGGAGGATAAAGATGTGCTTAAGGGGCTAATAGTAAATTATTTTAAAACTTTATTGTTGTTTAATGAGATTTATACTTCTGATTACGCATATCTAATGTCGAATACATATTGAGGGAACAACCCTAATTCTGGCCCAAAAGGCAACATTATGAATAGCTTTAGCCCTTAGATATAGGAGGAAGAATTAAAAAGAGCCATTTTTGCTATAAAAGGCACCAAAGCCCCAAGTCCATATGGGAACTAGCCTCCTACTCTCCAGTCACGCCCCAAATTCAAGAATATGACCAACACGGTAGTGGGGTCCATGCCACCACTGTAAGCTTATCTTCACACCCTAGCATACACAACAAATGTATATATATATATATATATATAATATGAAACTATTTAATCACAATATTTGTTGAATAAACCTAGGAGTTCTATCCATTACAGAGCGACTCAAGGAACCTAGACATACTCGACTTTAATGCCAATCCAAATCCAAAAAAGAGGCAGATGACATGGAAACTTTGCCACTCCTCGTACGGAGTCCCACCAACTAACTAGAACGTGCAAGGGCACAAAGAAAAGATGAGTATAAAGATACTTCGTGAGAGAACAATTGACTGAACGGGTTACCACCGCGTGCAGCTCATAAGGATAGGACACTAAGTTAATATTGTATCCACCAACACTAGGCCCAAGCCCCATCCTGCATAACCTGCGTAGTTAGTGGAGAAACCCTACCCTATACACACGATCATCATTAAGTCATGCCTCATAAGGGAAATACAAAATCTATATTATTACATGACCCAATCACACAATTTTAACACATAACATCAAACCATTTAAAATTGAAGAATTTTGCCATAATCACCATATTTAAATAAAATGAACCAAAGTCTCTGCATAAAGCATACATGAGATAAATAATCATTTAATTCAGCATAATTTCAAATTTGCAATATGTCTACCGTTACAAAAAATTTAAAATTTATGGTCTGTCCATCATTTTAGGACAATTGAAATTTATAATGAGATATGTCCACTATTCCAGGACAATTGAAATTTTATAATAACAAATAAGAGAGAAAGAGCACCAAGGTTAATCCATAGAAATTAATATAATTCCCTCTTAGCAAAGCCACAGGATTATAATTATATATGAATCCACCATAGCCATCACATATATCCAATCATAATTAAATATTATCTCAGCATCAACAACATTCAATCAAAGAAGGCATATATACATGTATTCATCATGCGGGTATATCATATTGCAGCAAGCCAACTAACGGCTACCACTCCATAATATAATCTCAATGTATAAATTACTATCATCAGGGGATCATTCACCCAAGAATAAAATGGTAGACTTAATTGTTTAGAATGATGATTATCATAACATATCACATAACAATTACAACCATTAGATTCCTCTAAAATTCTCCAATCCTAGGTATCCCATAATCTAGGGACATAATTGATTTACGATGCATAAATCCAACACAGAAATTTATTGAAAAACTCTTGCCGCTCGGAAAGAAATATGATGACTTTTCACAATCATTAATATGTCTAATGCTTGAAAACTTAGCAATAGATATACTTAACAAACAACATCATTTGAATTCATCAATCTACGTGGTGACAACAAGGCACCAAGATTAATCACATGGGTGACACTTCTACTCTTAACAAATACACAAACATCTATATAGAAGTTCATTTCAAGTCTTTATAAACTCCTTCCTTCCCTAATATAGTCACCACATAGTTTATATTGTATTAGCAATCTATAGCATTCATAATTGTAATTAGTAATTACTTTACGAGCTCTTACTTGGAAAAATGGTAGGGGTAAATATATGAATATTATACCACAACATATATATATATATATATATATATATCATACCCAAATTAGGATAGGAATTCCTTCATCTCGATCTGAGGCATACTCGGCCTTCGGGAAACACTCCAGTCAAGTCTTAAGTCAACGCCCCAACTTTGGAACAACAAGATACCTTCTCAACACATGAATCTATGAAAGGAAAAGAAAAGAGAGCATCACACCCAAGAGCATCCGATGCTAGCGCTTGAGGCGCCAGCCCTTCAACTTTCTAGTGTCCCACTGCCTTGTGACGGTTAGGGTGCCATGCTATTGTGCAGCACGAAGGTTCACGATTTTGGGTCCAAAATTCCCAAATCTCCACCAAGATCCTTGGTTACTTCAATGAGGTTTTGTTTCCAGTCTTCCATGGTCAATTTGGCATCAAAACCCCATGCTAAAAGTATGATTCCAAGTCTGAATCATCAATTGTTCATCAAAGCCCTAATCTTTCACCATTCATCATCTCATACTCTAATCTCATTCTTTATGACCATTCCTTTAATTCTTTGTTATTTCCTTATCAACTAACATTACAGACCCCATACCATTTAGTTCATAGAAAATTCTACAGTAATTTTCCCCAATGTGTTATTCTAGGGTTTAGTGTGCAAGAGAAAAGAGAAGATGAAGAAGATGAACCATATACTTACTTGAAGATCCTTTAAGCTTGGCAACAATAAGGGTTTCAAAAATCTTTAAAATTGTCAAAAATCTCCAAGACAACTCAAATTCATGAATTATCATAAAAAATCTTCAAAAACATAATCTCTCCTAATCTTCCTAAATAAATTGAAATTTGAGGAGAATAATGAGATTAAAGCTTACTTTTGATCCTTACATAGCTTTTGAACCAAACAAATATCCAAGAATCATCAAGTTTATTTAAGAAATTGGAGGGAAGTCTTTAGGGTTGAGAGAAAATGGCTCCTCCTCTTGTAGGCAGAGGTGGGTTAATCGGGTAACCCATGGGTATCCATACTCATCACCTAAACTCGTTTGACCTATTAAGCATAATACCTTAATTAATTCTCCAATTAATTAGATTAAGTCTTTTTTTTCATAAATTTCACAATTCACAAAAATACATTGTATAGCGTTAAGAATATTTAGTCTAATTATTTAACTCAATTTTCATATATAATATTCAAAGAGAACAACTAAATATGAAAATTAAAATGACTAAAATAAACAACTAAAATAACGATGTAGATACCAGAATACTCTTAAACATATTATACTCCAAAATTTGCGGGTACTACATTGTTAGACACTTATAAGCAAGGCAGTCAAACTCAAGAGTTTACCTCAACTTGGAGAGGAAGGGGGAAAACTTGGATTGTAAACTTATAAGAGTTTACATTTACATGTACCCTCCCTTTCAATATATATATATATATATATATATATATATATATGTACTTCTAATACTATAACACAAAAAGTCATAAATAATTAAAAATACTTAAACTAACATAAGAACAATCATAAACTAGTTACAATATACTATATCCATTAGATATCAACATGACCATTCTCTTTAAAAATGAAATAATTGAGAACAATTATTGATTTAGTATATACACAGATAAAAAAGCCCATAAAACTAGATATTATGAGTCATCAATGGTCCATTTCAGTTCATGTACATATAATGTTAAATTTTCTTAAAATAGAGTTTAAATGATAGTCATAAATATTTAAATTAAACTTGAAAATTGCAAGTCGACTGGTAGCACCCAGAAATTTACTACTTCTAAATTTTAGTCATTGTTTTGATCATATCTCCTAAACGATAAAGAATTTTTTTAATAAAATTAATCTCAATTGAAACTAGACTCAAATATCTTTATAATGATATATCATTTTCTTAAAATAGAGGTCAAATGAGAAAGTTATAATTGTTTAAATTAAAATTGAAAACAGTAAAAAGTTAATTATTTTTGACATTTAGTCACTCTTTTAATTATATCTCCTAAACTGTAAATAGTTTTTTAATAAAGCTTATTTCATTTGAAACTAGACTCAGAGATCTTTTCAATGATATATCATTTGTTTAAAACTGAGTCCACATGAAAAAGTTATAAGTATTTAACTTGAGTGTCACTATTCAAACTAGGTTGACTCGGTCCAATTCGAAAATTTTGAATGATTTTTGACTGAGTTTGATCGATTTTCAAGTTTAGGATCGAGTTGACTTGATTTTGGTACTTGGGATTGTAACCTCATGCGAGCTTAAAAGTTAAATCGAGAGTTTGACTACCTTGCTTATAAGCTATTACTAATTACATTAATTACAGGATCGACAAATTTGTGAAGATTTCAATATTCTACATTAAATATAAATTCATATTAATTTAGTCACACTGTATTCTAAAATAGAATTTTCAATTTTCAATGATCACAAGACATATTTAATTACATTTAATACTAAAAAAATATTTAAATGAAAATCTGGAATAGAGAACAAATTATTAGGAATATATAAGTTATTACTAATTAAAATAATTACAAGGTTGACAAATCATTCCAAATTTTCAATATTCTACTTTAAATATGAATTAATATTAATTTATTCAAGCTAAAAGTCATTTTCTAGGCATTAATCAAAGTTGTGCACTGTTGAAATATTCATGTAAATTCCTTTCAAGGAGATTTGAGCTATAACCACACTTTATGTATGTATGTATGTATGTATATTATTATTATTATTATTATTATTATTATTATTATTATTATTATTATTATTATTATATAATGTTATTCATATGTTTATATTTAGTGATTTCTATATAACTTTATTTAAACATAAAAAATAAGTTGGAGCATTTAACTTAAGGAACATGATCTCATAAAATAGAATACATGACACAAACAAATGTTCAAAACAAACATTGCTCAAAACAATACTCTAAAATAGGACATCTACTCTTAACTCAAACAACGTAACATATGAAAAGACATTTTGATGAAGACACCAACTATTATCTTCAGGCACTTTCTTCCCAACCTCATCGCTTGCAACAAAATCGATATCAAATTCAAAAGATTTAACAAACTTATTTTGTATCTAAATATTGTTACCCAAGCCAACTAGACTATTGTCTACATGATCATTTCTTGCATTCCAATGTCAAGAAACTCATACTGGAGGCTGAGATCTTTAATGTTCTTATTGATAGAAATGGCTAAATCCCAAGAGGGGGCGAATTTGGTTATTAAAAAATTTTACAAATACTTGTTGGAAGTTAAAGAAATTTTCTAAACAAATACCAAACTTTAAAATAAAATAAAAAAAAAAGCACAATCAAGATGAGCAAAGAAGATGTACAAGGAATCAAAAATAAAAGTTAAATAAGCAAAAAGAGAGAGAGTTAGAAGATCAAACACCAATATTTATATTGGTTCAGCTTATAATTAAGCATACATCTAGTTCTCAAGACCACTTTTTGAGTATTTTACTATAATCCACAAGTTTATGAAATTGGACACTTGTGATCCACTATAATTAGAGAAAGTTTTCTTCTGAAAGGTGTTTCTCCCTTTACAATGTATTTTTCCCAACACCCATTCAAGTATACTCAAGGAATCTCAATCCTTGAGTAAACAACTCAGAAAAGATGAATAGAACCTTGGTCAACTCTCTTTGGTAGAGTGTATATACAATTGATAGCTCTCAAATACGTAAATGATTGACAAGAAAAGTTTTTCAGAGTTTCAGCAACAAAAGGAATGTTTTTTTCCTTGATGATTTGACATCTACTATAGCTCATATATATATAACCCAAGGTGTAAAAGATCCATTGGAAAAAGATTACATTAGATTTCTTAAGAAAATAACTATTATAATTGTTATAACTGATGTCAACATGTTAGCAATTGACTGGTAGACCCACAACAGTTGACTAGTACCTTTTAATAAGGTGTTGGTCAACCGGTAGACACCTAGCGGTCGACTAGTAACTCTCTATTTGAATTTTTTAAAAAGCTCTAGACTCTAGTAGTCAACTAGTTCTTAACAACTAGTCGACTGCTAGCCTACTGGAGTGACTTTTGATTTTAAGTTAGAGAGTATCCAGTCGACCGTTTGCAAGCAAATTGTCAATTGCTTGCCTACTATAAGTCTTAAAAATGTAACCTGAGAGCAAGCAAGCAATCAACTACTTGCTCACTGATGGTCAAAAAAAAAAGTTTTCAAATTTTAAGAAGTTCTAAGACTATGAGTAGAGCTTCCCAGCAGTCTAAAACATTTTCCAACATTTCTTAAGGGTTTAAAAACCATTTTTTCTTGTCATTCAAATACATTTACATAAAATTCCTAAGTTCTAAGGCTCTAGAAATAAAGATACTTCATTCTTTAGCTTTTTACCTTTGACTTCTTCAATTTCCTTGAAATTATTTGTCATTGTAATTCAAGAGATTTATTTTAATTTGTTTGTTGTCATCAAAATAAGATTTTCACATGCAATAGGATTAACAGTCTCCTCCTAGGTTAACAATCTCTCTATTTTTTGATAATGACAAACCAAATTAAAATAAGGATAAGTTTTTTAAATAAAAATAATTTTAAGAAAGTCAGAGCTCCTCTTGAATTTCATGTCCATTCCTTCGTAAATGATTTTGCAATAAGCACAATGATAATCATCATATATTCAGCAATAATAACCAGAATATTCTCAGTCAATATATTGAAATCAATATCAACTAAGCCAATATATTTAGCAATATATTCAATAACCATTATATTCAAACCAAAATGCCAATAATATCCATAATCCATAATTTAGAATCAATGTTAGTAACATGAAAAACTAAATACATAAAACCATAAATATAAGCACCAATGTCAGAAAATAACATAAAATCAAACTAAATAATAAAAAGACATAAACATCTCAAATATTCTCCGCATTTTGTCATCCCAGAAATAGGGTCTTCAATCGTCAAGGGTTTCTCAAGGCTCCTCTCTTCATCCTTCTTACTGTCCACAAACTAAATCTGAGAGCTTTCTAAATCTTGCAACATGTTAAACCAAGATAGACTCCAAGTTGAGAAGGCGGGCATTGATTTGATCAATGCTACCAAACATGCCAGCCATTGTCCTCATCATATCATTCATCATTTGAGCCATGTTCCCTTGAGGTTCATAACTAGAAGGCACAACAGGGGTTTCTTCTTCATCACTTCTATTAACTTCTTCAAACTCATCCTTCTCATCAATATCCATACATATCTCTCTTCTTTCTCTAGCCCTTTTGATAGTGAGATTCTCAACATTCCTTCTCTAAGTCTACCAATTAAGGAGAAATTCATTCTCCTAAGAGAATTTTGTCAATGGTAGAGGAATCCTCTCTCTAGTGCATAAGAGGACTGATATTGAAGTGCTTCAAAATTTTAGATTCAAATGCAGCATATGTTAATGGGGATTTTTTCCATGCACACCCTATCATCCTTTGCATCATCAGATATGAAATATTAAACATTTCCCCTTGAAGAATGCATGTCATTGCGAAAAACTCAGGCTCACTACCACAAGCCCAATTCCCATACTTGTTGAATAGTATATGGGTAATCACATTCAACAATAGCCTATCACTAGCATCTATAATACTGACTCTAATCTCTTTTCCTGTAAATTATGGCTCCCTAGTTATCGTCTTATACACCTTAGCTTTTCCATAAAAAGAAGGGGCTAGGGAGTTATGGTGATCAATAAAATAGTATGTAGAAGAATCAGGTTGTGGCAAACCAAGACACCAGCAAAATATTTTCATTCAAAACAATTTTCTTTCCTCTAACTAAAGGAATTAACAGGATTAATTTTCTAATCCTAGATCGGTGTAGGTACAAACTGTAGCATATTAATTAACAGAACATAAAATGGATGAACAGAACATGTACCTGGCATTACTGCGCTATCCATCTCGAACAGTAGAACAGAGGGAATTTTTCTTAGGGTTGTGTGAGAGTGGTACTACTCTCTGTCTGATAAGTTCTGTCTAGGGTTAGACTGATTAATGGGATGTCAGTCTATTTAGTATCAGACAAGAGCAGGGACTTCTCAACAGGTTATGTGATTGGCCCAACCCATCACGGGCCACTCACAATATAAAAGCCCAATTATAATATTCATATATTAAATGCTATATATTAGAATAATATAGTTAATATAATAATGATATTTAATAATTGATTAATGCTAATCCAAAATAGGATATATATTATATTAAATTTCAACAATTCTCCCACTTGGATAGCAATAGTCAATTATTAAAATACAATAATCATTAAGGCTAAAATACCAACTATATTTATAGCACATGTCAATAAACATAAGCTTTAACGATGCAGAAATAGTATCCGATAGGGAAGTAAATCATACAAAGTAAAAGCCCATATTTCATATAAAGAATAATGAATATGGATAAGCATAATTAATTAAAAGAAATATGCAATCCAAGAATAGTCCAAGCATCTGAAAATGCTAAAAGAGATATGATAACAAAAGTGACGTCATCTCATACATATCTCATAAGAATAACAATTGAGTAAATGTAAAATTTCAGACTCTCACTAACCCAAAACATCAAAAGACTTAACTAATCCCATATGGGTTACATGATTTTGAAAAGCTTTAACAGTTAAGCCTTTAGTTAGTGGATCCGCCAACATGTATTCTGTAGCGAGATGTTCAATACGAGTCTGAAACTCCAGAATTTTCTCTCTAACAAACAGATATTTGATATCAAAGTGTTTTGATCGAGAAGAGCTTCTGTTGTTTTGAGAGAAATGAACAACAGCAGTGTTGTCGCAGTATATCACAAGTGGCCTAGAAATGCTTTCAACAATGTGAAAACCAGAGATTAAGTTTTTCAGCCACACGGCTTGAGAAGTAGCCTCATAGCAAGCGACATACTCTGCCTCCATGGTAGAAGTAGCTGTAAGAGTCTGTTTAACACTCTTCCAAGAAATAGCTCCTTCTGCCATCATAAAAATAGAGCCGGAAGTAGACTTACGGTCTTTAGGGCAACCTGCAAAATCAGAATCAGAATAACCGATGACCTGAAGTTGATCAGACTTCTTGTAGGTCAACATGTAATCCTTGGTTCCCTACAAATATCTCATGACCTTCTTCACGGCTTTCCAATGACCCAAACCTGGGTTGCTCAAGTATCTCCCTAAAGCATTAACTGCAAAAGCGATATCGGGACGAGTACAAACTTGAGCATACATTAAACTGCCAACAGTGGAAGCATATGGGACCTTTCTCATTTCAGATATCTCTGAATCATTTTGAGGACATTGAGATTTAGATAGTTTGTCTCCTTTCTGAACAGGTGCAGCACATGGGGAGCAAGAATGCATGTTAAACTGCTTGAGGATCTTTTCAATATATCCTCTCTGAGACAATCCAAGAATGCCACGTGACCTATCACGGTAAATTTGGATGCCTAGAACAACTGAAGCATCACCAAGGTCCTTCATATCAAAGTGGCTATTTAACATCAATTTTGTCTCAGTCAAAAGGTTAACACAACTGCTTGCAAGCAAAATATCGTCGACATATAAAACAAGAATTATAAAATTACTCCCACTAGTCTTCAAATAAATGCACTGATCTGAAGCATTTTCCTTGAAGCCAAAAGAAGTGACAACACGATCAAATTTCAAGTACCATTGCCTGGATGCCTGCTTTAGTCCATAAATGGACTTTTTAAGTTTGCAAACTAAATGCTCTTTACCTGGTTCAATGAAACCATTAGCCTGAATCATGTAGACATCCTCGGCTAGATCTCCATTCAGAAAGGCTGTCTTTACGTCCATCTGGTGAAGTTCTAAATCAAAGTGAGCTACTAAAGCCATAACAACCCGAAAAGCATCTTTCGTAGAAACTGGTGAGAATGTCTCTTTATAATCGATGCCTTCCTTTTGACTATAGCCTTTCGCTACTAGTCTAGCTTTATACCTCTCAACTTTTCCATCTGGACTACGCTTAGTCTTAAAGACCCATTTGCACCCAATCGGTTTGCAACCATCTGGCAATTCTACAAGATCCCAAACATCATTATGAGACATAGAAGCTAATTCATCATGCATGGCATTCAGCCAATCAGAAGCATGAGAACTAGAGATAGCCTCCTGGAAAGTGATAGGATCGTCATCATTATGGAGATCAAACTCATGCTCCTGAAGATACACCACATAATCAACTGGTATAGAAGGCTTGCGTACTCTCTGAGATCTTCTCAATAGAGGTACTTCTGCAATGTCATTTGGCGGTGCCACTACATCTTGCGGTGCAATTACACCTGTTTCAGTAGCATCACCAGTTTCCTGTTCAATAACAGGTGGTACCACTACATCATGTCCTCCTTGAAGTGTCTGATCATCATCATGAGCGACTGGAACCACAATATTCATGGGAAGTAAAACAGGCAACGCTGGAGCTGTGGTCCGATCTTCCTTGAGAGTGATTGGTCGTGGTGTATGACTCCCACTATCCAAATCATCATCAAAGAATATCGCTCTGTCAGACTCAATAACTCGCGTAGAATAAGAAGGGCAATAGAATCTGCAACCTCTAGAGCCCACACAGTAGCCGATGAAGAAACCACTAATAGTTTTAAGATCAAGCTTCTTCAATTGAGGATTATAGGGTCTAACCTCTGCTTTACAACCCCACACGTGAAAGTGTTTCAAACTCGGCTTCCTTCCACTCATCAGTTCGTAGGGAGTTTTCGGCACAGATTTGCTAGGTACCTGATTAAGGATGTACACAGCTGTCTTTAAGGCATCTCCCCAAAGAAAAACTGGTAATGATGTATGATTCATCATGCATCTTACCATATCCATGAGTGTTCGATTACGTCTCTCTGCAACTCCATTCTGCTCAGGAGTACCAGGCATAGTGTATTGAGCTTCAATTCCACATTCATCGAGAAATTTGGCGAATGGTCCTGGATTTCTCCCAGTCTCACTGTATCTTCCATAATACTCACCTCCTCTGTCGGACCTCACACATTTAATCTTCTTTCCAGTCTTTAATTCAATAGCAGCCTTGAAGGATCTGAAGGCATCCAAGGAACTGGATTTTTCTTGGAGGAGATCTATCCAACCAAATCTTGAGAAGTCATCTATGAAGGTAATAAAATACCTATATCCACCCATAGCAGTGGGTGTAATAGGTCCACATATGTCTGTGTGAATCAACTGCAACACATCATCACACCTATTTGCTCCTTTCTTCCTAGTCTTGGCAGTGAGCTTGCCTTTAATGCAATCGATGCAAGAGTCAAAATCAGAGAAATTGAGATCATGAAGAATGCCTTCCTTAATTAGTCTTTCAATCAGGGGCCTAGAAATGTACCCTAAGCGTCTATGCCACAGCATAGAAGAACTTTCATTAGTCCTATTACGCTTATTTCCAACAACAGAGTTAACAGACATATTGTTCAAATTCAGCATGTAAAGCCCATCACATAATACTCCTGAACCGACAGTAACAGAATTAAAACGAATAAAAACTTTTCCATTACTGAATTCAAAAGTGTAGCCATATTTATCCAAAGCTGAAATTGAAATCAAATTCCTTCTCATAGAAGGTACATAAACAGCGTCTTTTAACAATAAAGTATGTCCAGAAGGTAAAAGCAATGTAACTACTCCTATTTCTTCCACCGATACTCTAGCTCCATCTCCCACAATGATATTGGATTCAGCATCACTTGGCTTCCTCAGGCTTGTGAACCCCTGTAAAGAATTCACAACATGAATGGTTGCACCTGAGTCAAACCACCAAGTATTGGGAGCAACATCAATCATATTTGATTCATAACAAGCCAAAGCTAGGAGTGTACCTTGCTTGTCAAGTTTCCTCTTTAGAGTATAACAATCATCCACGTTATGGCCATACTTCTTGCAATACTTGCAGTTTCCTTTGAAAAAATTCTTCTTTGGCTCTAAGTGTTGAGAAACTTTTCCCCCTTTCTTCTTGTCACGTTGAAACTTTCCTTTGTGACCTCTCCTTTTCTCAGACTTAGCACCAGAAGAAGAAGCAGCAGCAAACTGAACACTGTGTGCTTTCCCTTTCTTTATGGAATCCTCTTCTTGAGAGACAATGGCAATCATTTCATCAATCGTCCATTCAGTTTTCTGAGTATTGTAGGAGGTTTTCAGAACGTCAAACTGAGAAGGGAGTGACTCCAGTACTTGCCAGATTAGATAGCTCTCACCAAGATCAACCTTGAGAGACTTCAGTTTATTAAAATAGTGGACTAACTTCATGATGTGCTCACGAACTCCACTAATACCATCATATTTAGTCTTCTCAATCAGAGAGAGATACTGGCCTTTCTGAGCTTTGTCAAAAGTGGTGAATTTCTCACCAACGGACTTCAGAAAATCCTTAGCATTCTTGTTCTCTGGAATGCTCTGTCTAATAGACTTCTCCATGGTGTATTTCATCACCATGAGACACACCCTGTTGGAGTGCTCCCACTTTTCACGAGAAGCCCTTTCAGCAACAGTGGACTCAACAGTAAGAGCTGGGGGCTCTTCCTCTCTCAAGGCCAAGTCCATATTAGTGATGGCCAAATACAAATCTAGAGATTCTTTCCAGTCCTCAAAATTGGTCCCATTTAGTGTTTTGACAGAAGTTAATTGCATAGGCAGGGAGGCTGGCATTAAAACAACAAAAAGAAAACATTTAATATGCATAATGTCATTATGCTATAAGAGAATTAAATGTTTCTATGTGCACAGCCAATCAAGCCTGTTAGAGAGAATTTCTTGTCTACCTGGTCCCGCCTAAGGGTCCCGGACCAAAATAAACAAGAAATATAATAATACAATACTTTAGACCTCATATCATTATCTAAATTTTGAATGCCGATAGGGTATTCAAAATAATTGATAGAGGTATGAATAACATGGTATTGTATAAGAGAATTACATTAATAATAATATACCGATAGGATATAATTATTATTAATGCAATAAATTAGACTAAAAATAATGATTAAAAAAAGGATAAAATAAATGAAATTTTAATCATTTAAATCGAATATTTTGCATAACTGTGCCCACGATAGGTGAGTTCACAATCATACAAAATAAAAGGCAATTATATTCAACATAATAATTAATTATTAATGAGGGAAAAGAATAAACAAACAAATAACAGAAAATTCAAAAATAATAAAAGGGAATAATTTTCATATGGACTGAAATTAATTCCATCACTAAGATAGCTTACTGGGGAGAGTACAATATACATAGATGTTGTTAACAGAGTGAGGAACTTCCACAAAAAATTTCAGTTCAAAAATCCGAGAGTACGATAATTAAAACAGCAAAATAGTCTCGGATTAAATACAATAAAATACTTAGGGGTCCCGGAAAATTTTCCAAAATTACCAAAAATAATATTATGTAATTATTTAATTTTTCAAAAAAAAATTAAAAAATTTTGGGGCCTGGAAGACGCTGCACGCGCCCACATGCGCCAGGCCCACGCGTGGGCGTCGACAGGGGAGGTCATCCCCTTTGCCCGGATGACTGTAACCGGGTCTCGCGACCCGCGAGCGCGACCCGGTTCAATCTCACTCAAATGGCCACGAAAATCACGTTTTCTTGAGGGTTTGTGTTCTAAATCTTCCGAAAAGGAGAAGCCCTCAATCAATTTTGAAAATTAGTGGGTGTTTTTGGAGAAACCATTTTCGAAAGATTTGGAGAAAAAACGGTTTAAAAAAAACTTTGGATCTCTCAACTCCCTCGATGAAAACGTCTGATTTTTGGATATGTTACTCAAGTAATGGCGTAGATGAAGAACCCTAGATCAATTTAGGAAAAAATTCGCTGATTTGAAAGCAAATCGAATTCGAAGTTTAATTCAAAAAAAAAATTTAAAAAAAACTTTAAATCTCACAAAATACCCAATGAAACTCTATGATTTTTGCATACTTCATTCGTGTTATAGTGTTGAATTGAAACCCTAAAACAATTTCGAGATTAACCCACTAAATTAGGACAAACGAAATTTGTTCTAAAATTAGGGTTTAAGGAATTTCGAAAATCAGAAAAAAAAATTGCTAATTAATAGCTATAGTTTGTACTACGAACCTGGCTCTGATACCATTAAAAGAATTAACAGGATTAATTTTCTAATCCTAGATCGGTGTAGGTACAAACTGTAGCATATTAATTAACAGAACATAAAAGGGATGAACAGAACATGTACCTGGCATTACTGCGCTATCCATCTCGAACAGTAGAACAGAGGGAATTTTTCTTAGGGTTGTGTGAGAGTGGTACTACTCTCTGTCTGATAAGTTCTGTCTAGGGTTAGACTGATTAATGGGATGTCAGTCTATTTAGTATCAGACGAGAGCAGGAACTTCTCAACAGGCTATGTGATTGGCCCAACCCATCACGGGCCACTCACAATATAAAAGCCCAATTATAATATTCATATATTAAATGTTATATATTAGAATAATATAGTTAATATAATAATGATATTTAATAATTGATTAATGCTAATCCAAAATAGGATATATATTATATTAAATTTCAACACTAACTTCTGAATAAATAGTTCTCTCCCGTATTCTATATTCCAAATTAGTATAAAATGATCTAAGTACTTCAATAGACTAATAACCTTTAAATTTGACAAAAAATTTTAACCCAAACTCATAGAATTTCTCAAAAAAGGGTATATTTCATTTAGCAAAATAATCCCAACCTAGATATTTGCTAGAAAGAACTTTTTGTTTATCAAAGGATTCAAAATACCTTGTTTTCTGTTCAGGGGAAGAGAAAAGATAGCCAATTGGTTTATTAGAGGGGTTCTTCATGCGAATTCTCTTTTTTCCAGAGCCACTAGCCATGATTTCTTGAAATTTCTCTAGGGTTTTCGCAAAGAGAAGGGTGAAAATAGGTTATGTGAGAGGAGAGGACTATTTCGTTGCTTTACGCTACACAAATGATTCAAAAAAGTAATTGATGTCCTTTTATAATTGCGTGTGTTTGTATCCTAGCGATCAACTGTTGTCCCTTAAGAGGTCGACCAGTTACAACAAATTTGGGGCTTTTCTGATAAATGAGCTCCCAGTTAACCGTTGAGGGGCTAGCAGTCAAATGCTAGCTCTTTGGAACTTCTTCTAAGAAACAGTGAGCACTTGGTTGATTGCTTGACCTGTAGTGGTCGACTGGTAGTCTCTTTACTTCGTTAAACAAAACTAGGGTTCCCAGTCGACTACTACCATTCAGGCAATTGATTGGCAGCATCAGGAGAGCTTTAATTATGATGTGCTTGAATTGAGGAGTGAGAGAGCCATAGAGGATTCAACAAAGATCAAATAGAATCTGCAAAACAGTTTAGTGGACACTTAAAAGCTCAAGTTAGTGATGGATAATCACTAAAAATAATGTGAAAAATTTAAAGACATGCAATAGGAAAACAATTAAAGTTCATTGGGATTTACCATCCCAAGTTCTCTCCTTATAAAGTTAAACCTATTCTCAATAAGAGGATTTGAAAAAATGTCAACTAACTAAAAATTTGTTTACACAAATTCAAGTAAGACATATTTTTTTGAATATGATCTCTTATAAAATGATGGCTTATTCAATATGTTTAGTTCTTGAGTGCACAATTGAATTTTTAGTTAACCACATAGCACTTGTGTTATCACATCTAATGGGCATACTTTCAAGAAAAACACCATCCCTAAAATAAAGAAACGATATTCGAGTAATTCTGATTGATTAATAGTTTGAAAGTATATAAAGAGTTTGAAATCTTCCTGATGCTTGCCCATGTCACACTCAAATAGAACCTTACGTTACAGTAATAAGTAATATAGAGAAAGAAACAAAACATACTTCTTTAAGGATATAATAAGTTACTTGGAAATTCTTTTATTTTCACCCACTATAAAACAATGATAATTATCGTGAAAGGACATTAGTTTCACTGCTTCATCTTTGGGAAACTTGGAGATGATGAAGGACAATATTTTATCAGGGATGAAGGTGGTGAGATCTGGAATCTCTGAAGTCAAAGTCTTGGCTTTTAGTTTCATCATGACCATCTCTAATGTGAGAGTGTGGCTACAAAATCTAGTTTGATTTAGGGTTTCGTAGAGACGGAGAGAGAAAAGTTTGAAATTCTTGCCTTATCAATTCTCCTACAAGATTGAATTTATTTAAATAGAAAAGTACAGCATGAAAGGAAATTCAAGAGGAATTTCAAAAATAACACATTATGATCATCAAATATGTTAGGGGTTTTAGTATAAATGTTATCACATGTCAAAATTTAAAAAAAAATGAGATTTCATTAATTTGAAATAATTGTAATTTGGAAAAAAAATCAAAGTCGAATCAGATTAGCTCATTTTAGTATTAGAGAAAATGGTAGTGATAGATAACTAAAATTAGGTCAACTGATTGGCAAAAATCAAATCAATCTTAATTCACATATTAAGGAGGTAATCAAATTAAAAATTACATAATTAACAATTTTTGTTGCCATAATACTATGTCATTAATGTGTGCATTAAATGTTTAGAGGTGGAGCTGTGTGCATTAATCAAGATGAGCAAAGAAGTGCAAAGAATTGAAAATAAGAATCAAACAATTAAAGAGAAAAAGAGTTAAAAGATCAAACACCAATATTTATACTGATTCAGTTTATAACCAAGCCTATATCTAGTCTTCAAAACTACTTCTTGAGTATTTCACTATAATCCACAAATTTAGGAAATTGGACACTTATGAGTCACTATAATCAGAGAACTTTTTCTTCTCAAGGGTGTCTCTCTCAATTAAAGTGTGTTTTTCCCAAACACCCACTCAAGGAATCCCAATCCTTGTGTAAACAAATTAGAAAAAATGAACATAACCTTGGTTAACTCTCTTTGGTAGAGTGTGTATATAATTTATAGCTTTCAAATTAGTAATTGATTGTCAAGAAAAGTTTCTCAGAGTTTCAACAACAAAAGGAATTTTTTCTTGATAATTTGACACTTGCCATAGCTCATATATATAGCCTAAGTGTAAAAGATTCGTTAGAAAAAGATTACATCAAAGTTCTTAAGAAAATAACTGTTATAACTTATGGCAACATGAATGAGGTGTCAGTCAACCCATAGCCACCTAGCAGTTGACTGGTTTCTAGCAATCAATCGACTAATAGACAACTAGAGTAACTTTTAATTTTAAGTTAAAGAGTATTCAATCGACCGTTTGTAGGTAAACGGTCAACTTCTTGCCTACTGTAAGTCTTAAAAAATGTAACCCAAGAGCAATTGGTCAACTGCTTGTTCACTGATGGTCAAAAATCAAGTTTTCAAATTTTAAAAAGTTCTAAGACTATGAGTAAAGCTTCCCCAGCAGTCTAAAACATTTTCCAACATTTTTTAAGAGTTCAAAAACCATTTTTCTTGCCATTCAAATACATTTACATAAAATTCCTAAGTTCTAAGGCTTTAGAAATATAGATAATTCATTCTTTAGCTCTTTGCCTTTGACCTCTTCAATTTCCCTGAAATAATTTGTCAATGTAATTCAAGAGATTTATTTTAATTTGTTTATTGTTATCAAAATAAGATTTTCACATGCAATGAGGATAACACTTATTTTTCATTATGTATTTAACCCATGACACAACTTCTTCACAAGCGATGTTGTATAGGAAATGAATGAGATGACAATTATAAATGTCACTAGAGTGACGCACCGATAAGAGAGAAACCATTAGATTGTACTGTTTAAGTCTTCTTTGTATGGATTGGTTAAGAGTGGACGTTAGATCCTGATCTTCGAATAGATTTTGCCTTTAAGATAATGGCATAATGATTCTCTTCCTATCGATTTCAAGGTGGGTGATGTGCCACCAAAGTGGCTTCCGTTTGTGTGAAATGGCATTGATTCTCACTGCTTCATCTATTGGAAGCTTGACGATGATAAGGGACAATATTTCATCAAGGAGGAAAGTGTGAGATTTGGCATCTCTAAAGCCAAAGTCTTAGTTTTTTATCTCTTCACAACCATCTATAATGTGAGAGTGTGGCTGCAAAATCTTGTTCAATTTAGAGTTTTGCACACACACACACATATAAAGGGGATGTGTCAAGACTTTGGTTGAATTTGCTTAAATAGAAAAACTATAGCATAAAATCAAGACAACTAATTGGCAAAGATAAAGTCAATATTAATTCACATATTAAATATACAATCAAATTAAAAGTTTCCAAAATTTGAATTTAAATTTTTTGATATCACAAAATTGGTGTTGATATGTAATTAAGATCAAGATTACTGATTGATAAAAATTAACACAATTTTAATTCATGTACTAATCATGCAATCAAATTCAAAATTAAATAATTAACAAATTATAGAATAACAAATTTTAATTATATGACATCATATTATGTCATTAGGAATATGCATTAAATTTGTGGAGGTGGAGTTGTTTTAGTCTATTATATAGATATATATTAGTAATTTTGAAAGAAAAAACAAAAAAAAAGTTAATTTTATTAAAACATATATTTAATCAATAATTAGACATATAACCTCCATGCCCAATCTGGTAATTACATATTTAAAACCACGTTTGCAAAATAATATCTAAACATAAATCACGTTTATAATCTGTTCAAACCTTGGTTTGTCCAACTGTTTTTCAAAGATAAATCACGTTCACCCAAACTTTGGTTTATCCAAACCACGTTTTGCAAATCATGATTTGTCCAAACTACTAAGTGGAGTTTGGAAATGTAGTGAAATTTAGTAAACGGGCTTCTATTGCCCAAAACCAAGGTTTTGAAAAATTTAGAGATGTTTTGTAACATACAAGTGGGTAATTTCAAAATTGCTTATAGCCACCAAACCTAGGTTTGTGCCAGCTTGAATTATTGAAGCTTCTACCTTTGTTAAAAGTGCTTTTAATATTTTGTGACACAACTTCTCCCCTTGTGTGAGTTTGTTGATCTTGTTCTTGTACAATTTATTGAAAAACTAATACATGTATATTTTTAATCAAATACTAGTGCCAATAATTAAAAAAATTATCATTAAAACATTCATATAACTTATTTTAAAAATGAAGATAAAATAAATAAATTCATTTCATTATAATATTCATAAATGTATATTTTAAATCAAATATTAGTACCAATAGTTAAAAAATTATCATTAAAACATTAATATAATTTATTTTATTACATTTTCATATGAGAGAAGCTAAATAAAAATAAATAAAATAAAACAATATAAAATTCATGCTCTTTGTGGTATTAAAAGTCCAAACAAAATTCTTTTTTCAAAACTATTTTTTATAATAATTTTCAAATATAAATCACGTTTCTGCAAATTTAACTTTGTCCAAAATCAATTTTAAAAATTAATTTTGCTCAAATCTAGGTCAATAATTTTTCAAACACCCCCTAAATAAACTACTGGGAACTAAAGTTTTTTTTAAAAAGATTAAGATATTTAAATATGGATACATAACTAATTATTAAGATATTATTTTTAAACGCAATACTATATAATTAAACTTTCATTTGTAAACATCTGTATGTATTAAAATAATGGAAGTTTAAACTACATAGATTGAGACCTGTTAAATGTAATCAAATTCAGCAGCTCATGAAACTTCAATGTCATTTATATTTTATACCTATAAGCCTTATTTTGGAAATTCTCAGATAATACAACCATTTATGAAAAACATAAAATCAATGCATAAAAACGTTATATATTGAGAAAAATAGGGGGAAATGGTTGAAATTCATAATATCGCATGAAAATCACGTAAATGTTAAACGTCGGTAAGTTATTTTTAATTTAAATGTAACATTTTAATTTCAATAATATTTTAAAAAATTAAAATATTATGTTTCAAAGTTTGTATATTATAATTATAATTTCCAAGTTATATCCATAGTTTTTTGAAATAAATGTAATAAATGTAATAAATATAATTTAAAGAGCAAAATAAAATTAATATAAATAATATAATATTTTTTGTATTATAATTTAGTTAGAATATGTTGGTTAATTATTTAAAAATGTATTATGGACTCTCTTTTTTAGCCTAATTATTGGAATTTTCCCTTTTAGCAGAATGTCCACAATAGTGTGCTCTGATTTTCATTTTGAACAAAAAGAAAAAAAATATATTTATTTGTGAATACTACATAAAAAATTATATATAAATAATAATTCAGTAATTATTACAGATTTTGAAATAATAATTAATAATTTTGAAATTTTAATTATTTATATTGAACAATTTTTTTATAAAATGTAACATAACATAGATAGTGATATTATTTTAATGAAATATAAAATGGGTAACCTACTAATTTTCGCTCTCTCTGTAGTCAAAACCCAGTTCCAAAATTAACTCAGTCAAAGAAATTCTTAATGAACTTTCATTTTGTAATTTTTTTTTTGCAATAATTGGTCAAATGCAATAGGATTAGTCTTTTCCAATATTACTATATAAAAATATGTACCAAAAAATAGATTACTGTAAAAAAAATTTTATTGGTTTTCCTAATTATTAAATTCACACATAAAATAAAATTTTAATATGGAAATATTTTTATAACCATTTAAATTTAAAATTACATCTAATTTCCACCTACCCAAATATCATGATACATCAGAATCTAACCAATATTTACAAACCCCATCAGTAATTCATAAAACATATAGATTTCTTTTTTTCTTTATATATATATATACACACACACACACACATATGGACTTTCAATGCATCTAAAATTTTTTAAAGATATTAGATATAAAATTATTATTTTTGGTAAAAAATAGTAATAATGACAGAATAATCAGACGCTGTTAAGTGGGATGTGTAAAAATTCTTTTATAGTCCATATTTTATATATCAAATCCTCTACAATTATGTCTAACCCTTTAATACATACATACATATATATATATATATATATGAGAATGAAATTTATCTAAAAATTAGGAGAACTATATAAGAAGGATTGAAGCTCTTACCAAATCCTTTTCATCAAATTACCTAACTTGTGTTGGCATATATGTTAAAAATATAAAAATCTAAAATATGTTGCGTTAAAATTTTAGGAGATACTTTGGAATAAAATATATGTTGCCATGTTTAACTACTAAAGACTAATTGAATTTGTCCATAAAAGAATTTTTTAATCTAATCTTCTAAAATATAAATCTCTAAATTCAATCTTTTGATTTTTTTTCTCATTTATTTTCAATGTTATTGAAGGATCAAATCAAAAAAATTAATCCATGTAACTATAAAAAAATTAAAAATTAAAAATAGTTAACAAAAAATAAAAAGATATTAACCACTAAGAATTGAGTTTAGCAGAAAAGACTAGTCTCCCATGAGGATTTACTAAGGATAACTGGTAGATTAAGGATGACAATGGATTTAGGTATTTCATATATTCAATTATATATGTTTGAAAAAATATTTGATATTTGACGGATATCGAATATCGGGTAGAACACAAATACCAAAAGATAATTAGTTGATGGATATCAAGAAAATTATGATATTATTATCGAATGTCTTTTATCCGTCTAATAATTATTTATATAACACATAAATATATATTATAAATTATAACATTATTATATGTAAACTATAATAAATTATTTATATATACATGTTTAAATAATAAAAAATTGATAAATTTAATATTTTTGTTAGATGGATACTGTAATGAATATTTGGAGCAGAGTCAGATTCAAATATTAGAACAATGATTGGGTACCATTCCTGCGATATAGCCTTCCCTAAATTAATGTCTCCGTAACCAAACCTTGCAATTTCCAAGGTTGAACAACCGCCATTACTGTAACCAAAACTGGTTAATACTTAATATTGAGTTAAATTATAATACCCTTTAAACTGGAAAAAAGAAAGTCATTAAAAGTCAAATCCTTTCAAAAATTAATTTCAAATCGACAACCTAAAAAAAAAAAAAACAGATATCGTATCACAATACAAATCAGCACCAACATCGGAATCCTCCCAATTAACCCTTTTTGATTCCCTTCCCTCGCCTTCCCTTCCCCACATTTTTTCTCACTCTCATTGCTCCCCAAAACGACAAGAAATTCACCTCAACGACACTCGCCATTCCTCCCCGGGCTCTCCAAAACGCTTCTCTTCTCTCTCTGTCCCTTCTCTCACAAAACACAGTTCCTGTCTGTGTGTATATATCTAAATCTCTCTCTCTCTCTCTCTCTCTCTCTCTCTCTCTCTCTATATATATATATATATACACTCACACATTGATTAATTTCAGAGTTTTTATCGTTTTGAGGCAGCGATAATGGGAAGAAGGAGGAGTTCGCCACTGAGCGTCTTGTTTGTGTGGGTGAGGAAGCAATCGATGAAAGTGAAGATCTTTTTGGGGTCTCTCATAGCTGTTTGCGCTCTGGTGGGTTTGAAGCTCACGATTAGAGATCACGCCTATTTCTTTATATCCTCTGAAACTGTTCACATTGCTGGCATTCTCGTCCTCCTTTACAAGCTCGTCACCCAGAAGACATGCTCTGGTATTTTTCTTTCTCAATAATTTATGAACTTGGCTCCTCCGTTTAGTTAAGCAAAATCGTTCAATCAAGTGACTCTACATGAACTCCACTTATACCATCTAATTAGAATTGATAGGTAAAACTCATATAAGATCTACCTGATCGAACAGTTTTGTTTGGCCAAGTAACCTACTGACAAAACAGAATATCCACAAGCATAATTTATTCATTTCATTCACAAAAAAAATTGTACTTATTTTAATTTAATCTCTACAAATAAAAAGCTCGCTCAATTTGATAATTTTTATTGTTAAATTTTAAATTTTTTTTACCATTTGTTTTATTGATAGATAGATAAAATTGAAAACAGCAATGAGTTAAATTGAAATGATTATAATGTTTTGAGACAAAATAGTAATGCATTTTTTTCTCAGCTAAAGATAAGAAGATTTTTATGGTGTTGATGTTGTGTATTTAATGGGTTGGAGATTCAACAATCTATAGAAAGACTAACATGCTGCTTGTCTCTTGATATCATATGAAGGGTGGCTTTTGATTGTCTTGTGAAGTGAAGGGTTCGTATATCTCTGCACCAGGCTTCGCGTAATTTTTATAAAAAAGAGTATCATCGATCAATAAGCATATGCAAAATTAAGTACGAGTTTTTTAGTTTAGGTTGGGGGAAGGGTTAAATAGATTATATATTTTTATAACTTTTTTATATATAAAGTCAACAGCAGTTCATATTTCATTGTGACAATTCATCATTTATATAATTTTTTTTAGTGAGTTTTCAACATTTCATTCACTCTTTGATAAAGTATACTTCAGTTTGCTTTTCCCACAAGTACCATTATAATATGAGTTTATGCGTAGAAGTTTGCAGTTAGTGAATAGATTAGATAATGATTATGAAGAATAATCATTAATTTTTAAGGGGTGAGGACAATGAAGGCAGAATTTTTATTAGTGGCTATACAACCAATGTAGTGAAATTCTTCAAACACCTTCATCAAATCATCTTTCATAATGGACCAACAAGATTGGATGAGGTGTTTGGGAACACTATCTTTCAAAACCAAAGTGTATTCATTAATGAGCACCAAATTTTTTACGTGATTCTGATTGTTAATGAGTTAGTTAAGGATCTTAAACGTAAAAAGTATAAGGGTTTAGTGGTTAAGTTAGATTTTGAAAAAGTCTTATGATATAGTTAATTGGGGTATCCTAGATAGGGTTTGGTGATAGGTGGAAGCTATGGATTAAGGACTGCCTTTAGGTGACAGGTGAAGGTCATCTTTCTTTAGGGGAGAGAATTACATTAGTTCAGGCTCATTTATCTAGTATGTCTTGGTATTTTTTTTTGTCCTTGTTCAAGATTCCAGTTGGGGTGACTAATAGGATTGAGAAGATTATGAGAGATTTTTGGTGATTTGATGGAGGGGAGAGTAAAAGCGATCATTTGGTCAATTGGGAGGTATGTTGTAGATCTAAAGAAGTTGGGGAGTTGGGTCTTAGTAATTTGGTGTCTAAGAACATTTTTATTTTGGCTAAGTAGTTGTGGTGTTTCCCTCTAAAGCCTAACTCCCTTTGGCATAAGGTGATGAAAGCTAAGTTTGGTTTACATCAGTCGGAATGGTTAGGATGCAAATTTGTTGGGGCACTGTTGTTACGCATGAAGTCCCTATAAGGCAATTTCTTAGGTATATCATTTTTTTTTTCTCCAATGTTGTCTTAGCGTGTTGGAGATGGGTCACATTTCCACTTTTGAGAGAATTGTTAGATTGGTCATATTTTTTTTAAAGAAAGGTTTCCTCGTCTCTACTCTTTATCTTCTTTGCATGATGCCCCATTGTTAGTGTATGTTTTCAAGGGGATCGATTTTCTTGGAACTTCCATTTTTCCAAAAATATAAATAATGGACTTGTGAGTACGCTTACTTTGATGCTCGACATTTTGATCCCATTCTGCATATGCACTTTCCCTCATAAGAAGCTAATAGAAGTTAGACTCTTCAGGCTCATACACTTGGGCTTCTTTTTATAATTTTTTTATTCGTAGCCTACATGTTTCGTTGTCTTTTAAAATATTGTTTTGAAAAGCGAAGGTAACTTCTAAGGTGAAGGCATTTGTTTGAACGATAGTTATCAATATAATTAATACAATTGATTTGCATTAGATTAAGAGGTCTTTTAAGGATTTATCTCTTGGTATTTGTGTGACGCATTTGAGGTTTTAGAGACAAACAGTGAGGTGGCTTAAGATTTTTTAGGGCGTACCCAATGCCGAAGCTCCCACATTTGCGGAGTCTGTGGAAAGGTATACCTGGACAGTCTTACTCTTGCTTTGCAAGGAGGCTAATTCAAACCCAGGACCTCCAGGCCACAGTGGAAAGACTCCACCATTGCGCCAAGCCCAACCCTTCGGCTAATATGTTTGGCTTAAGATATTTGGAACAAATTATTTAGTCCTTTTTAGGGGAGTTAGGTTTGGCTAGTTGACCTTGGTTGACCTCTTTGGGTTTTGGCTCATAGGTTTTGTAAATGATTGTCCTGTGTAGATGTTTATAGGAATTGAAAGACTTTGCCGTATTAGCTCTTTCTTTTATTAAGTTTTTTTGATTGGTTTTGTTTGAGTTTTGTTTTTTTTTTTGGAGGATATCTAGTCCTCATTCTTTCTTTTTGTTTTCTCTTTCCTTTGTATCCTTCTCTCTTCTTTAATTTTGAATAAAAACAAGTTCATTCTTATGAATAAAATTACCAAGTATTTCTAGCTCAATTTATATGATATTAGAACTGTTGATTCCTCAATAGTGACCTTCCCATGTTAGGCCACCCATTATTTCTTTTGTAGTTTCACACACTAGTTGTTCAATTCTAACCATGTTGGGGGTGTGTCAAAATCTCATATCAATGATGAAAATGTGTTAAGAGCTCTTTATATGATTTGGGTGTTCCTCTTCTTTTGAATTATCTTTTAAAGTGAATTAAATTCAAGTATCATTTTTAAGAAGGATCACATCAATATTATTTTACCCTTAAGACTTAAAAAATAAAAAATGTGACCGACGATGTATTTTTTTACAAAAGATTAAGTTATCAACTAAAGTGGTAATTGATTTAGTTGGTATTTTGCATTTTACAGGTCTTTCGCTAAAGACACAGGAGCTGACAGCTCTGTTCATAGCCGTGAGATTATTTTGCAGCACGTTGATGGAGAATAACATCCACACAGCTTTGGATCTTATATGTCTAGTCTCAACATTGCTGGTCATATATTGGATCAGATTCAAGCTTAAATCATCCTACATCAAAGACCTCGACAGTCTTCGACTTCCTTTTCTGGTACATAATTCAAATTTATTCTCTATTTCTCTTCTTTTTTTAATGTTAACCATGAATAGTCAAATTATAATTAAATCGGTGGTAGTTAAAATATATAATTAATTTATATGATACAATGTTATTATAAGATTTGTTATTAATTTGATTATTTTTACTATTAAATTACAAAACTCTATTATTGCTAAACGTCAAATTTTTCATTGTTATAAATTGCTTTGACCAATTAAAAGAATGACTAAATTGAAAAAAAATACAATCTTTTAACCGATTTGCTCTTGACTGGTTTGAAGCAAAAATTGACCGATCAAGATTGGTCAAACCCAATTTTTGACTAAATTTGATCATTTTTTAACTTACTGTTCTGGTTTAATTTTTCAAACAAAGATTTCAATACCATAATTCCATTTTATTTCTCGAAAATTAGCTCGTTTTGTACTCTATCAAATATTTGTTGCTTGATAGAAACATTGAATAGCATCATTTTAATATTTTTGAAATGACTCAGACTCTCTCTACTATTAAAAATGATACAAAAATCTTTGAAATACAGTAAACGTGAAAATATATTTTGGTGACCTTCTTTTTTATATCTAAAAAATAGTCAAGACTATTTTAAAAATTTTTAAATTATTATACAAAATGATCATTCCGTCCATTATTTCTGTCATGACATTAAACAAAGGGCACAAATTATTCAAAAATTTTAAAATATGACTAAAGTGGTCATTTACATTAGTATGCCAAAATACTACGTCGTTTCAAATCACTTTTATACTAGGAAATAACAATGCACATTAATAGATAATGTTGACTGTGACAGTAAAATCAACTTTTTGAACTATAATTTTGTGTAATAATTTCAAAATTTAGGGACTAAAGTGATCATTAACAAGTTTTTAAAAATCAAATCATCATTGAAATATATTTTTAAGGACCAAAATGTAGATTTAGTCTTAGGATTATTTTTCAAAAATAAAATAGAATTTGTCTCCAAGTTTAAATGGCATAATCTGAAGGGGAAGGCTTGCTTATATATATGTATTCAAAGGATATTTGTGTTTTGAAATTGAATCAGGTGGTGCCTGCAGCAATAATGGCAGTGGTGGCGCATCCTTATACGAACAATTTTTCCTTCACTCGAATCCTTTGGGCTTTTGGTGTGTATTTGGAAGCTGTTTCTGTGTTGCCTCAACTTCGCTTTATGCAGAATGCAAAGGTTCATCCCTTATCCTTTGTTGTGTGCTAGAGTCAATATGTGTTCTCTGCTAACTCTCAATGTATTTTTTAAATTATATTATATCTAATTATTTTGGTCATTATTAATTCTAATCTTACGTGACAAAGTCAAGATAAATTAGTGAGTATTGATATCTATAAATTAAAATGCTAGGTCATTATCTACTGTTAAATATTTGGACGACATTAGGCTTAGGTGTATAAATCATTAGAAACATACAAATTATATTTGACACAAAATAAAGTTTTGGGTTATAATTGAAATGTGTATCAAAGTTTAGGGATATGAATAATACTTTTGCCTTAAAAATTAAGTTAACACACAAGTTGGTTTTGAAAAGATAAAATTTTTATTGTTTAGTCTCTCAAATTTAAGTATTGAATAAGTTAGTCCTCATAGATTATAGACTCGATAGAAATTAATCATTTTGTTGTACAAAATAGTTTATTTATTTATTTTTAAGGACACTGACTCAATAATAATCTTTAATCAGTTTATAATATTTGAGACTAAATTGTCTAAACTTAAATTTTAGAAATTGAACAAATTGGCTCATACTTGTCTTGGGGGCTAAATTGTTAATATAATCTTAAGAATTTCATGTTCTTTAAAGTGAGATGCTGACTCTGTGTTCCCAGATGGTTGAAACATTTACAGGACATTACGTATTTGCTTTGGGCGTTTCGAGATTCTTGGCTTTGGCTCATTGGATTATTCAGGTCAGAAAATTTTCTCTGTTATTATTTTAATAGGCAAAAGTGTGTTTCGTAGAGTTTTGACCTTTATTTTAATTATAATTTATAACACAAAATTTTATTTTGTATCAATTATAATTTATATATTTTTAATTAGTTTTGATTATGTCTTTGAACCTCTTAACGCTATTAAAATATTTAATGATAAATGTTGACGTGATATCTTATTTTGTATATATTAATACCAAATCACTCACTCTAAACGTGTCACCTTAGATATCAATTTAAAATGATCATGTGACCCCTATAAAATCCCTCATTTTTGTTATTAATAAAGTTTCACATGGTTATTTTAATATTTTAAGTTAGTATCTATGTAACACATATCTATAGTGAATGATATTTGATATTAATGCGTACAAGATGAAATGTCATATTAGTGTTTACCGTTAAATATTTTAATAGTGCTAGGAGGTTCAGATGTATAATTAAAACTAATTGAAAACATTTGAGTTTAATTAACAGAAAATAAAATTTTAAGTTATAATTAAAACATGAATTAAAATTTAAGAGCATGAATAGTAATTTTGCCTATTTTGATATTAGTTTGTTTAGGCTCATAACTAAATTTACATTTTACTCTCTAAAGAAACAGCCTGTATTTCAACATAAAACACCCAGGCTTTGTTCCAGAATAAGAGGTTCCCGAAGCCTCTTTTGGTCAAACAACAAATTTCATTTTGTAAGATAGGAAGGAAATAAATGTTGAGGACTTAATGTAATAATAATCTCATGTAAGAAGAGAAATAATCACAAACCTACTTCAACAATGAATCTCACTTAATGGTAAATCCTACAATGTAAAAGAAAATAAATTGGACTAATATACACTTTCTCACAATTTTTTAGGAGCCCTACGTAGCATAGTCAAGAAAGGTGGCCAACTTGTTTAACAAACGGGTTATTTTTCAATTTACATATTTAATTATTGTTGCTTGTAAGCAAAACAAGCTACACCATTCAAGTCCGTCTTTAAACATGTTAAATTTTTTATACTCAAATTCATCCAAATAACAAGTTAAACAGAAAAAAGAATTCCTTTAAACCCTAAAAGGAGAGTATGTTAAGAATGAACACCTAATTAAGTCTATATAAAAAGATTTTAACAACTTCTTTTTTAACGTGAAATTTCAACACACTCATTACATGTATAAAATTAGACAATTAAAGGATAAAACTATACGAGCAGCAATGAGTGGCCCAACATGAACCATCTAATATTAAAAAAATTAACCTGACTCTAATATAATGTTAAAAATAATATTTAAGTTTAATTCACATTAAAAACTAATTTAAAAAGAGAAAAATATCAAAATCCATGTGAAAAACTCTCCACACGTTTTTCTTTCGGATGTGAAACTTTGACGTGGTATGAAATTAAAATGTATATGAATGTGTGTGCAGATCTATGAGAACGGAGGGGCATATTTATATTTGGTAGGGAGTGGGTACTTCTGGGCATTGGCGGCTTTTCTGTCGGAAATGGTTCAATCATTCATCTTGGCTGACTTCTGTTACTATTATGTCAAGAGGTACACCCATGACCATCTCTCTCATTTTCCATTTCTTTTTTTCCTTCTCAGAATTTTCTATTTATCTCCTATAGCTGACTTCTGTTAATACCAAAATCTCTTTTTATTTTTAATTTCAATTTTTCTAATAAGTTGGTTTGTCAATTTCTTTGTTAAACCTAACAATTTACCTTAAGTGAGTTAGGTTGATTCATTTTAACCCACTTTAAAAGTGGGTTAACTCAACCCTACTCACTCTGTCTCAACTCAGATAGCAACTTACATGTGTCAAATTGGCCAGTTAAATTGGTATATGAGTTGAGACATATAGGTTATGGTATATTTCATTATAGTAGCTTTAATTTTTTGCTATAAAAACCAATTATTTATATAAGAACAGGTTCTTATATGTGATAGTCACACTGACACACTCTAATAGTGAAACTCACTAAGAACTGGTTCTTTAATGGAATTCTTAAAAATAAGAACCAGTTCTTAGTGAGTTTCACTATTGGAGTGAACTAGTGTAGCTGCCAGATATAAAAATCGGTTCTTATATAAGTAATTAGTTCTTACAGCAAAAAATTAAAGCAACTATAATGAGATGTACTATAACTTGTGAAACTCATTTGTGAGTTCTTTAGAATTATATAATTAAAGTGAAAAGTTGCTTAAAATAAAAAATAGTAATATGACATTATAAGACCTACAATAAGCGACTCCGAATTAGCTACTCGTCCATAAGGAAGAGCAGCATGCTCGTCGAAAACCGTGACAAACTCTTTCAGCAACAGTAAAAATCGTTGTTGAAAGTGATATTAAAAAAAATTCTATAGCACTTTCAGTAGCTATTTTTACCATTGCTAAAACTTACAGCAGCAGTAAAAATCGTTGCTGAAAAAGTTTGCCACGGTTTAGGAACTGATCCAAACCCCACAATAAGCAATTCATCAGAGTTGCGTCATTAGAAATGCTCTAAAAGACTCTTATATATATATAGGGGTCATTTGGTATCCAAGAAATAGTAGGAATGAAAAGAAAATAGGAAAATGGAAAGGAAAAGAGAATGGAAAAAGGAGAAGGAAAAAGAAAAAAAAAACTTGTTTGATATGCACTGAAAAAAAAAGGAACAAAATAAGATTATTATATTTTTTTAAAGATAATAAAAAATAAATCTAAAAATAATTTACTATTTTGCCCTTAACTAAAAAATGTATTACTTAACCCCAAAGCCCTAACCCCAAGAGCCATACAGCAACCGATCAACCGGCTGTGAGCCTTGTAGCAACCGGTCGACTAGCTGCCAGGAGCCGGTCGACCAGCTGCCAACCCTGCAACAACCGGTCAATTGGCTACCAGGAGTCGGTCGACCGGCAGTAGCTGGTCGATCGGCTTCCAGGAGTCGATCGATCGGTGACTGCCAAGGGACTAGTAGCCTCAGGTCGACCGGTTGTCAGCTACCAATCGACTAGCTGTTGTAGTATCAAAAGCCAAGCGTGCACAAAGGAGAGGACGAGTGCCACACAAATAATTTGGAAGCTCCAACAGCGATTGGAATTTGAATAAACATAGTGTGGGCAAATAAGAAATTTTACTTTACTTTCCATTAAAATGACCAGTTTTCTATTCAGAATGCGATGGAAGCCAAAACTCTAATTTTGAAAGAAGAAAAAATTTCAAGTTCTGTTTCCAACTGCTACAATAGGTCACACCAAACGACGAAAAAAAAATCAGTGTTAGAAAGACGCTTTTATTTCCAACAAAAAGCCACTACCAAACACCCCCATAGTATTTGGGTTCTGTACATTTTAGGCACCAAATAAAGACTTTAGTTCACAAATTGTTACTATTAGTTTTAAAGAGAACGACAATTGAAGAGATGATATTAAATTATTTTTAGAAAAAAAATATGCACCATCCTTTTCTTTCTTTAAATGTGGTTATTCATTCTAAAATGAACAACACTATGATTCGATGACATCCAAAATGGAAAGAATCTAGAATATGTGAGGTGTAGATTAAATCTTAACAATTACATGTATATGCATTTGGTATATACTATGTACAAAATTTTCTCTTTCATAATCTTTCTTCAGCCATGAGATTTTCCTGCACCTATATCTGTCTTATTTGACTTTTGAATTTGCAGCTTCGTACAAGGACAACTTCTGAGGACGATGCCTGTTTAAGGATAGATCTCTTGGTTTGCCAAATTAATTACAATGTTTTAAGATAAGCATAAAGTGAGTCTGAGGCGAATTGTGTGTCTTTGGAGATGTAGTGTAGGCTTTAATTAATTCCCTCTTTATCATTTGATCCATGTTTGTTGTATGGGTACATATCTGTTTTATACACTTATTTCCCAACATTTCAGACGTCTCATGTTAACAGGAGGACTTGTTATATATGTCATTTTCTGTAATGCCCCTCTATTATGAATTATTGCAACTGAGGGCTTTTATTAAAATAACATGGTGATATAAGTTTGTTAAGGTCAAAACAATTGGGAAGTAACATGTGAAAAATTTAAATAAAAAGGGAGAAATTACGCATAATTTTATTCAACAACAGCCAAATTACAATTTCAGTTTCCAAATTTTAAAATATTATACTTTATTTTTGGTGTGTTCGAGCCAATCAAAACCTTAAAAAAAAAGTTTAAATTGGTTTTTAATATAAAACAAGCAGACAATTTGTTTTGATTGTCAATTTTGATTTAGTTTAGTTTGGCAAACTAAACCAAACCAAACACTATATATATATATATATATATATATATATATATATATTAAAAAACATTTGATATATTAATGAACAAATTTTATTTTTTATAATGATTGGATGTCAATTAAATATATTGTCAAAAATTTGTTTATTAACACTAATGTATTAAACTATGATTTAAATTATTAATAAATAGTTTAAAGGAAGAAATGTAAAGTTATGAAAAAAAAATTAAAAATAAGTTTTTTACTATGTTTATACAAGGATATATTACAAAATGATTCTTTCAAGTATACCAGTAAAGGGTTTAAAATATTATATAAGAACTTTATAATAATTTTTTTTTAAATTATCTAAAATCAAATTAAATTGTCTAAAAATAAAATTAAATAGATCTATTTTTTTTAAAAATCAATTAATTTAATTGAATTATATTTGATTTTGGTTCAAAATTGAATCAAATCGAATTTTTAAACACTTGTACTTCACTCCATAAACTATCACAAAAAATAAAAGCATTACATATAATAGTTAAAGCGAGAAAATAGGGAACATAATGAAAACAAAAAATATCACATAAATAATTATATAAATTTTACATGCTAATATATATTAATTAATATATTTTTACTTTTTGTAATGGTTTAGAGGGCTAAATTACTATGTTTTAAAATTTAAAAACTAAAATTATAGTTAAATTATAGTTTAAGAAGTCATCTAATATATATTAATATTTTACATTTCTAAGTTTTAAAAATTTTTAATTTTAATTTGAATACTGCGTGAGGCCAAAACGGTTCACATTTCTTTTTCCTATCACTCTTTTACTCTACATGGTTATATTTCTAAGAAGTTGAGAGAATCTTTAGTATTGTAGAAAAAATGAAATGAATGGATTTACTTGCATTCATTCTAAATTTTGAAAGATATCATTAACACAATTAAAATCACATGCATCAAATTGAAACTTTTACAATACTAAAAAAAATAAAAATATTTGAGCCAAATATTACACACATATCACAGATGCATAGCAAAAGAATATATAATATATTTTTAAAATTTTATGAATTATATAATACAATATATCAAAAAACATAAATAGCAAAAATTAAACAAATAATATTTGTATAATTTAACGGATTTATGGTTAAAGATATATTTAAAAATATATAAAGTAAGAATTTATCTATAGGAAGTATGGCAGTATAATGAACATAATAAAACATAAATCACGTTATTTGCCCACAGTATATAGTTATAAACATAGTTTTGGACCCTTCACTCGGTTTTGGACCACTAAAAAACCAATTGAATATATATAATTCATATAATAAATATTTTATTCTAAAATTATATATATAATAAAAATATCAAATGATTAATAATAAAAATAAGCAAAACAAACAATATCTCTAAATGTGAATTTCTCTGTAAATCAAATAAAAAATAAAATATTTGCAATTAAACATCATCAAGCAAACTAAAAGTATGGATGAAATTAATCACTGGAGATTTTTAAACCCAGAAGATCATATGGGCATGAACAAAAGAATTTAGATTTAAGCTTTGATGGTTACAATACTGGGCACATTATAATTTAATTTAAGATAAACTTCATTGATGGTAGCCAAATAGAGAGCAACAAAGGATATATATATATATATACACACTTTTTATTCTAAAGTTTTTAAAACCATTTTTAATTTCATCTTAAATTTTTACTTTATATTAATATTTCATATAATTGTTTAAATTTAAATTTCTAAATAAAAATGACACACAATTATTTAAAAAAAATTATTTAACATCTCATCCACATGAGTTGTATTGTTATACACAATGTTCTCAAAACCAAACTAAATCGATTGGTTCAACTGGTTAGACCGAAAACTAGTCAAGTAATGTCTGATCTAAAATAACTTTTAAAATTGGTGAATAATCAAACTAGCTAAGAATTGGCCAAACCGTGTAAAAACTCTTGTTAAATGGACCAGTTGAACTGGTTAACTTGAAATTTATTTTTTTTTAATTTTACTTATTTTATAATTAAGTAATGAAGAAATTAATATTACAGATTAACCAATTTTAGTAGATATGCTAATATATTGACATTTTATGAATTTAATATGAATGAATATTATATTAATTAATAATATTTCCTTATTATTTGATCAGTTTTTATTATAAACTTTTGATTATGAATGTTATTTAGTGTAATTTAAAATCAAATTTTATTTTTAATTAAATTTATAAATTTATATTTATAATATTTAATTATATATATTATTTTTTTAATACTTTAAAATAAACTGATCCAATCATAATTTAATCATTAACTATTAAATCAATAAATTCAGCACTCCAATTTTCAATACATTGGTTATACCAACTAATCTACTGGCGAGTACTAAAGAAAAATGATAAGTATATTTAAAAAGTGAAAGAATAAAAAAAGCAAACGATAATATTTAATTATTTTTATCTTTTGAGACTATCTGATCACTATTTTTGGTAGACAATTATATGCCATTTAAATTTTAAGAAAAAATTAAAAATATTTAAAATGAAATTGATATGAAAAAATTATGAGAAAAATGCAAATAATCTCACGAACTTTTTTATTGTGCAGATCACCCCAATGAACTACAAAACTAAACATAAAAACCCCTCTAAACTTTTTATCTCACTGTTTCGTATTGGTGCTCTGTTTCAAGAATTTCCTCCACGGAAGGAACCACATAGTAAGCGAAGACAATGAGGTTGGGTCAGGTTTAAGGGTGACATATCATTATTTTAGTCTTGTTAACTACTTATATGTACATATTGCATTAAGTTGGAAATCTAAAAATCTTAGTCAACATTAATTATTAGTCAAACTAATGATTTATTAGACGAAAGAGTGCTATCACACAAAATGAAGAGTTTAAGAAGATATTGTGTTTAGCTTTATAGTTTATAGGTATTATCTATAAAATAAAAAAAGTTCAGAGTTATTTGTATTTTTTTAAAAAATTATTAATAAATAAAAATAATATTAAACTTTTTTCTACAAAAAAAAATATTTATCAAAAGTAATATCATGAAACTTCTTGTACAATCATTCAATGTGCTTGTTTCCTTTCGTTATTCTGAATTAATGATCTTCAGCCGACCACTCTTCTACGTAGGCACTTGGTTAGCAATTCCATCCTCCCCTCTCCCAACTATTTTACAGCTTCCCTCCCCGCCTCTCTGCCCCACCCCTTATTATTGAGATAGAACAACAATAAATTCGGTTATTTCGCAATGAGAAGGACCAACTTAAAATTTTTTTAAAGTTTTTAAGGGTTAAATTAAAATATTTATTTTGATAAAGACTAAATTAAAATATTATAATATTTTACGAATTAAATCAATAATTTGAGTGAATTATTGGTTATTAGTTTAGTTTCTAAAAGATGATAATTTTCTCAATATAACTCCTAAAATATTAAGTATGTCAATTTGGTACTTAAAATATTATATTTGTTTTAATTTAATATTTTTTATTGTCAAATCACAATAATTATTATTTTTAAATTCAAAAATTTTTTATTATTAAAAATTATTTTAATAAAAATAAAAAATTAATACAAGTATAATTTGTGTGAGATTAAATTAAGAGGAATAATTGTTTAAAAATAAAATTGAGATAATTATATTTTTTTAGACAAAATTTATAATTTACTGTACACCAGACAGCGTCAACTATAGCGCACTCCCCCCCCCCCCCCCCGGACGTGTCTTCCATGCACCTTCCCAACACCAGTCCTTCCTTTTTCAAACCGAAGCCTGCTCTCTGGGCCCAACCCATCATTCTCTGACGTGGCATCCCCCGCCTTTAAAAACCCTTTCAAACATGCTCCACGTGTCCCTTCTTGATCCACAGTTCCACCACGCGTACGTACGAACCAGTCAGGCCCTCATACGTCGTCATGTCAACATCACCCCTCGCAGGTCTCTCTGAAAAAGCGATGCTGAGCTGTACCCCTCCCTCCTCCATACACGTTTCCTCCCCTTAAACCTCCCCAGCAGGAAATATAGGGCCCCACTCAACGTCCTTCCCCCGCGTGTCGTTTTCCACTCCTGCCTACGTCGTTCCGTCCCCTCGTGATTCGTGGAGTAGTCCAGACGGTAGAGATTCGCGGAAACACGCAAGATCTCCAACCACGTGTCCCCGACCACCTCTTGCTTCCCTCCACGTTTCACTCCCTGAACTCTTCATGCATATGCTCCACGTGGCATTCCTGTAGCCCCCAACCAAACCTACGATTCTTCACCAACAAAGGAAAACTTTCAAAATTAAATAAATAAATAACTTGAACTGATTTTTAATTAGCGACTAATGAGGATTTCGGGGTACAACCCTTTCTTAATGGTCCCATCTAATTATATCCGGAATTGGCTTACGTGTCACCAACCGTCCTCGCTGCCTTCTCCTGCTCCGCCACGTGTTCTCCCCTCCCCACCCTCCTTTTTCTCCCCTTAGAAAATCCAGAGTCCAACCTCTCTCAGAGAGAGAATTATTACTAGTATATGTAGCTGTTAACGTTTCGGCCTTCGGGGGTTTCGACAATGGTGGAATTTTCAGAGATTGGCTTGGAGGACGACGAGGTAGAGCTCGATTTGGGATTATCCATCGGAGGGAGCTTCCGGAGATCCGAGAAGCCGATACAAACCGATTCGAAGCCAAAGGGGTTCGAATTGCATCCACCGCAACATCAGCAGCAACATCAAGCATGGCAAGGATCGTTTCAAGATGCGAAGCGGGAGTCCATTGCCGTGGTCATGAATCCGCAGTCTAAGCGTGAGATTCACGCGCTGCGCAGGCTGGAGGCTAAGAAGAAGCGCGAGGAGAAGCAGGCGCAGCAGCACAAGAGGCTCGTGAGAGAGCCCGAACCAGAACCCGAACACCAACGGCGCTCCTACAAGAGAGACAAAACGGATCACCACGACGTCGGTGGCGGCGGCGGAACCGAATGCCCGAACGCGAATCTGAATTTAAACAACGGCTGCGGCCAGCTGCAGCAGCAGCAGGGCTGGAGCCGCGCCCCCGTCGGCTCGACGGCGTCGTTTCCGCACCCAAACGCGTACCTGCAGTTGAACAATGCGTATGCGTACCCTTGCGTGGTGCCGTGGATGGCTTCGTGTCCGAAGGAGAAGAATGCGGGTCAACCGGCGGTGGCTTGCAAGGGTTTCCGACCCTTTTTGGGAAACGGGTTCGGGTCGGACCCGAACGGCGAGAGAGACAGCGGAGATAATAAGAAGGCCAAGTCCGACGGGTCTTCGATGTGCAGTTCTTCCGTTGTTTCCGATCACCAGAGCTCCTCGCACGAAGGTAATTTTTTAAAAAATAAATATTTTAATTACTTTTGTTTTTGAAAAAAATGGATATTTAATTTATATTTTGGTTATGATACCACGTGTTTTGAGTATTTGACCACGTCTAACAGAAACGTTCAAAAGTTCAATGAGGGCCAGGCTGGCTTAATAATAAAGATATTATATATTTTGAGGTGAATATTTCGCCAAAGGATAAAAACTATCAGAGTTAGTTTTGGGTTAGACGTAAAATTCAGTCAAAATGATTTCGGAAACAAAAAGGAAATCTTCAAAATGAAATGCACTTTCTATAAGGCGCTGTTTTAGTTCATCTACATTCTAATTTTTTAAGAGAGGAAACGACCTATCTGTTTCTTAGATATTTCAATCTTTTTGAAATTTTAAATTTATAACATTACTTGATTAACATAAGGTTGGGGAACTTTAATGAACAGAGGAAGGATAGTTGACTTCATTTTTTTTCATTTTTCCAGGAAGTTTAATGCATATTGATATCGAGTTTACTTATAAAATTCTAAATAGCAAAAATACATTTAGGTAATGATTCAGAAGGAGACGATGACAGTAAATTCATGATTACAATAGCTTGCTTTTTATCACTATGAGAAGTGAAAATTAAATCATTTATGTCATTCTCATTTGGATAAATTTACTGCTATTATTATTATTATATAAACTCAACTTGATAATTAAGTCGAGTCCAATTAAACACGGTTGTTGGTGCTTTTTGGAGATTTTTATTTTTGTTTCATAATACTATTTTCTGTAGCGTAACATCTAAGTCAAACTCATGCAGACTTCACCATCTTCGGTTTATTATTTACCATATTTTTAGAAGCACAGATACAAACATTACGATAGTCACATTCGATGGATATGAGAGAGTGAAAATGTGAAATATAAGATAGGAGGAAAGATTACGGCCCTGTTTGGCACTCCTTAAAACAGAGATTTTATTTTTATTTTACTGTTTAAGCACATTTGGTATTTATTAATGGAGATGAAATTTTCTTCCTATGCATGTTTGGTATATAAAATTACAAGGTAAAAAAATAAAGATTGAAATTTAATTTTTACAGTTTCTTTCCATTTAAAGATGGATAAATGAATAGGAATTTTATTCCATTTGAAGCTATTGAATTCTCTTCTTCTCAAAATTAACTTTTTATACCAAACACAACCTTATGTTTTGAGAACTTAATTTAGTAGGCTGGGCGGTTCAATAAGTGGACCAAACTTGTTATTTACCTTTACTTTTTCCGTACCAAGTTTGGTTTGATTAACTTTAATCATCAATGTTATGTTAGGTCTGTACTGATGATGGTACATAAATTTACTATGCTTGGTTTGTTACTTTGTTTAATAATCAAAGTCACGTCATGTCTTGTCTATGCTAATTATGGACACTTGATAATATTGGACACTGACATCACTTTATTTATGAAATGTTTCAAAAAATAAGTAACTGTCAGTCATGAAAGTGTCTTGGGCTCTGTCATGAACTCTACTAATGCTCACAAGCGTAGTTACCTCATTAATTCACTGGGCTGGGCCGCTCAAGTCCAGTAATAGCCGTAGATCAAATTTATATTTATGACTACATCTTCATTTAAGTCTCTCATAAATCTTAAATCTTATTACTTCATTTTAGTTTCTCACGTGTCTTTTTTTTCAATATAATTCCTCGTAAATTTTTCCTCTCAATTTGTTTATATTTTAGATTTAGTCATTCATAAATTTTTATCTTTAATTTAATCCCTCACAATTCTATCGTTTTTTAATTTGACAGTTAACTCCCGAATGTGGATGTCTTGTAAATTTTTTTTCTTTCTTTGTGCTAATATATGGGCACTGTCAAGAAATTCAATAAAATTGATAATAAAATTGAGAACCAAATTGAGAATATTTAGAATTGTGAGAGACTAAATTAAGAATAAAATTGTGTAAGAGACAAAATTAAAGTGGGTTTTAGTCTTTATATTTATGTACACATTCTATCCCAAGGTTGTGTTGTTTTAATGATGAGTGTGAATTTATGTTGTCAGGTGGAGGAAGCAGTGATAGCCACAGCCATTCAGTTCACTCTTTAGCAGAACCAACCCAATTAAATAGCTCCATGGAAATCAACAACAACAACAACAACAACACGAGAAGCCAACCTGATCAAAGTGCTTCTTCTCACCCCATGGGATCAGAGTCGGACCATGTCAATGCAGAAAGCAAAAAGCACACTGTGACACAACCAGAGCAAGCCAAGCTCAAGGAAGAACAAACCACAATGGGCAACAAAGCCGTTCAAGAAGACAACAAAGACAGCAGCAAAAAGCCTCCAAAACCGCTGCACCATCACACCTCAAGGCTTACAATGCCGACGCTTCCGAAGATGCCATACGTGTCGACGACGGGGAACGGGCCGAACGGGAAACGGGTGAACGGGTTCTTGTACAGATACAGCAACTCGGAGGTCAGCATTGTGTGCGTATGCCATGGAAGCACGTTCTCACCTGCTGGGTTCGTGCAGCATGCTGGTGGGACAGACACTACGCATCCAGAGAGGCATATCACTGTGATTCCTCCTGCCTTTGGGTGATTCTTGTTGTTATGGTTTTTTCATGTCTTTGGCTTAATTATCTCACAAATTTGTGTCTCTCAAATGAGAGATGCAGAAGCGTAATCTGATCTGATTCCATGTTTAGATTAGTTTGGTTTTTTTTATTTTTTCTATTTTTTTGTTTTTCTGACTGAGAATTTTAGTTTGGATCCAGGGGATATAGCTTAGCTCTTCCAGGCAAGTGAACTGGGAAGGCTGATTTGTTTCACTGGTTCATGTCACATTCTAACTGCATTAACAACTATTCTAATTAACTGCAAAATGTCTTGTCCTTCTGCGTAATGCTAGTTGATTTTATAACTACTGTTCCTTATTCTTAAAAACATAAAGAAGCCATAGGCTTAAGAAATAAGGATGTTCAAAAATTGATCTCATCCGTTATTAAGAGAATGGATCTTTTTGCTTTGCTTTCAAAGCATGTTTAACTCATTTGATTTTTTAGTTTTCACAATTAATAGTTTAAATATTATAATTATTTAAAAAAATAAAAATAATATCCTGAAATATAAACTATTAATTGTGAAAATTAATAAATCATGAATCAAATATCTATTTGGCTTTCAAAGTGGGATCAATTGGCAATTATTACGGATGGTCTAATAAAAAGGGATTTGGTTAATTAGTAAGTGGTTTTATATTTAAATCTCGTTTTCTCAAAAAAAAAAAGAGTAAATTGTTGATTTAGTCTAGATTATAATTTTTTTAAAAGATTATATGTCTCTTTTGAATTATTAAATTTTAAAATTTTCTATTATTAAATTTTAAAACTATTGTCGCTAAATATTATTTTGACAAAAAAGAGAAGTTAAATTAAAATGAATGTAATTTTTTAAAAATTAAATTAAAATAATTATAAACATTTAGGACCAAATTAGTAATATATATATATATATAAGTTTTTAAAAATAAAAATAAGTCACCAAAATTACTATTATATTTTAGAGATATTAAAAATAAATTGTCTTACAAGTTTTAAAGTCTTACAACAGAGAATGAACGGAGAAAATGTAAAATGAAAGCATTTGGCTCTTATGCATTATTGTGTATTTTAGCCGTTGGATCATGCATTTAATGGATCTAGAGATCTCTTCTTTATTTTTTTTTTGAAAAATCTTATTAAATGATAAATTTAATTTAACTATCACTAAATTTAATGGTTAATATAATTTTAAAATAAAAAAAGAAATCATAGTCATTAAATGCATATGATCTAACGACTAGTATCATGTGCTAAAGGCACGTTCGCATTGCACTTTCACTTAAAATAAACATCATTTTTGTTTGTTGCATTTATCAGCATGAAGACATAAGGCTCGAGAAAATCTTCGTGGAACTCTCAGTAAAATTCATTACAAAATGCTTGATGTAAGGAGCTAATGAATTACCTTTGTCGCACCTATGATTAGTGCAACGCCAAAGGCACGATTCGTCACTGATTGCACTGTTTGGAATAAAACCCTGACAACTACAAGTCAAGATAAAATAAGGTGCATGAAAGTCATTTTCGTTTTCCTTAAGCAAGGATTCTTGACCCTGTAATAGCAGAAAGAAAATGGCGATAATCTCATTCACCTAATTCCTCTGTGTGACAATTATTGTCAACAAGTAATACCCAATAACTATCTCCAGGCGTAGCACCTTTTTAAGCTCTCCACTGTCTATTAGATCTTCTTACAAAAAAGATTTAGTATGAAAGAAAATCCAATTCAATTTCTTGCCACAATCTTGACGATAGATACAGTGTTCTTGGATCTGGCTGGCTCAACTTGGAATTGGTGATCCGAAGCTCAACTTAGTTTGGGTTGTTTCATTGAATCATAATGCATTTGGTCCAATTGAACTAGCCATCTAGCGACTTATTTTGATTAGGGTCTGAAGTTTTTTATTTTAAATTTCAAAAAATACATATATAATTAATAAGAATATTTGACCAGTGTTGAGTTCAGTACCTCATGAAAGAAAAATATTATTTTATCCAATAAAATTACAAGTTATAATTATTATGTAAGTGCCCCAATATATATATATAATAGTAATTTGAAACATAAAATGTTATTATTTTATGTAAATTATATCTTTATATTATCTAAAATAATTGTAAATCATAAAAGTTGAACAATATTGGTAAAAGATTTTAACAATCAAATATTCAAAAATAAATTACTTTTAATTTTATTTTTACAATTTATTAATATAATTATAAAGATTTTATTTATTTATTTATATATTAAATATGAGATTTGTGTGCTAACTTACTTTAAGATAAATGTTTTATGATATTTTAATTGTGAAATTTGTATATAAATTATTTGTTTTATTTATTTGAATATTTATTTATGAACATATATATATATATATATATATATATGCATATATATATTTTTTGGTTCAGTAATTGGTCTAGTGACCCCGACAGTGATATCAATGACACGGTGATCTGAAAATCAATTTGAATCAATGACCATATCAATTTTTAAAACTATGGGTAAAAATATTAATTGTAAATTTGCTTTATCTAAAAAAAAAAAAAAGAGCAAGTCGATGCTTCAACAGAGCCAAAGTGCCAAACCTCCCCTAAGATATAAGGGGTCAGAACAACGCTTGATAATAAGAGTCCCTATTCCTAATTGAGGTCAAGCTTGCACATTTAATGGCAGATTTCAATGAAAGAAATTCAACAAGAGGCACATTTAAGGCATTGTTTATTTTACTTATGCTTTGGTATTTTGTAATTAGTGTTCAGAAAATCGGACCATACCGGCTTACTCAACCGAAAAATCAGTGAACTGGTTAGATTTTTGATCCAATTTGGACTGGTGAATCGATGAGTGTTTAAACCAATCAAACTAGTAAAATTGACCGGTTCAACCAGTTCCTTTTTTTTTTGAAATTGTTACTAATATTATTATGTATTTTTAAGAAATCTCTAAAAATTTAAATTATTAGGGAGAAGATCTAGGATTGGTATATATATATATACATATATATCTGTAACATGTCTAAAATATTTTAATATTTTAATATATTTTAAATATCACTAATTTGATCATGGTTCGATTATTGACTCTTGAACCGATACCTCAACTATATTCTACTAGTAAGGTTGCAGGGATCCTTGAATCCAGGGCCCCATAGCCGAAGATTTTCCCCATTGGGATGGGGATCAGGGGGAAATCCCCCTGAAAGCTAAACGGGGACATGGACGAGGATTACATTCCCAGCCTCGTGAGGTCCTCATCCTCAAGAGCATTTTAGTAATTTCACAAAAATTACTAAAATGCCCTTTATATTTATTTATTTATTTATTTGTGGATATTTTAATAATTTTATAACTAAAATAATTTAAATTAATTTAATTAAAAAAATCCTAAAATCTAAAATCCTAAATCCCCATTTTCCAGACTCCAGTAAGGATGGCAATAGGGACTCGAATTCGAGAAAATCCATCGGGATCCCCTCATTCAGGGCCCCGTTGGCAGGGAAATTTTTCCCCACGGGGATGGGGGCGGGGGAAAAATTCCCTCGAAAGTTAAAAGGAGACAGGGACAAGAATCACACTCCTCGCCCCGCGGAGTCCTCGTCCCTGAAGGGTATTTTAGTAAATTTACAAAATACCCCTAATATTTATATATATATATATATAATATATATATATTATGGATCTTTTAGTCATTTTATATTCAAAATAATTAAAATAAATTTAATAAAAAATAAAACCTTAATCTCATTCCCCCAAAATTGATTGATTTTGTTGGTCTTGCATACATGAGTGCTGAATTTTTCCAATTGTTTCCCAACCCATAAGAGAAAAGAGAAGATTTTTTATTAAAATATATATTATTGATTTTTTTTTACATTTTTAAATTTTTTAAATAACCCCGCGGGGTCCTTACGAGTCCCCGCTCCCCGCGGAGAATGGGAATAAGAAAAATTTGTTCTCCCCGACAAGGATCGAAGACGTGGACAGGGATAGATTTTGGGGGCAGGGACGGGGACGGGGAAGGCACTCCCCACCCCACCTCGCCCCATTGCCATTCCTAGACTCCAGTTGTGCTCTGATCTCTTGTCTCTCCATTCTCCAAGTCATGCTTTTGTCTCTCTGTCCTCCTCAGTCCTCTTGTCATGCTCTTGTCTCTCCGTTCTCTTCTAGTCTCTCCATTTTCCAAGTGGTGCTCAACCATTGTTAACTTTGTCGTGTTTCCTCCTCCCGTTGTCATCATCTCTACTTGTGGTCACTGTCGTCCTCGTGCTTCCTCTCTCGCCATTAACATGCTCAGGTACTAAATCAACAATAAAATAATTTAAATTAATTTAGTAAATATCAAAACCCTAATACCCAATTCCTCCCTTATTGTAATACCTGTGAATTTCTCCCTTTTCTTTTTTTTATTTTCTCAAAATTTTTGTGCTTGAAATTTGCTGATAATTATATTTCGTGGTTGATTTATTTTTCTCTTTGACCTGCCTTGTGAACATTCCACTTGGCACTTGTATTCTTTTGGGTATTGCGGTATTTATAAGAATTGTAGAATTCCTTTATGGTGTGGTAAAATTTTATGTTAAGTGGAGAGATAGAGTAAGAAGGAAACTGTCACATCCCAAAACTTACATGTGATATAAACATAAAATACCTAGGGTGTACCTCCGTGGTACCCCATAATCTCTGTGAACATTCTTAATATCCATAATTATGTGAATCATAAATATGCCAAAAAAGATATTTTGTATACATATTCAGAAAATGTTCAACCTTCAAACACTATACAACCTCCCAAGCCTAGGTGACCTACTAGATTACAGAGCGTTTCCTAATCCTTACCAATTGTTTACCAGACAAAAGTGGAGTATATCCTTAAAGGCTATAAATTCTCCTCCTCAACCACTGTATCTGAAAAGATAATCATGGAGAGTGTGAGTTTATCATAACTCAGTGAGTAAACAACTGTACATGAAAATATCATAAGCACAAACACCACATTTACTAATACAATCAATCTATCATTTATTGTAAATAATTATAGTATTACACTTGTTTGAATTTGCGTATGATTTCTTGGGTGATCAATCCCTCAATCACTTTGCATTATATGCCATAGATACTTGCACTGAGTGACTTGGGAATTTAACCCTCAAACTCTTGGTGCATAAGTTTCACAGTTATACACTGAGTGGTATGGGACTCTAACCCTTTCAAACTCGTGCATAGGTCTTCACATTTATACACCGAGTAGTATGGGACTCTAACCCTTTCAAACTCGTGTATTAGATCTCGTAGATCTTTTGCTCATCAATAAAATAGTGACAATTTATCACAATATAATTACTATGAAATAAATGAATTTACACATACTTTTGTTCCCTTGAATGTCTATCATCAACCATAACAATCATCATATATTATCAACAGCGATACTGATTATTTCTCACTTCAATACTATTATAAACAAGACTTGTATTGTACTTTATCTAATAAGATCACATTAATTTAGTAAGGCTATTCACTTACAAAATGTTCCAATTTATTCAAGGAACAATCACATCTAGATCTTTAGTCAACTAGAGAAATCAATTCTCAAAGGTAATAAAATACCTTTCAATGATATTGTACTTTTTCTCAACCTGAACACACACTGATACTATTCTCAATTTCACAAATAACGCAAATGGGATTTATATTGTGCTTTGACTAATTTATTAAATTAATTTTGCAAGGTTGCCTACTCACCTGTATTCCACGCTCTCGGCGCTCCCACCTTGCGCCCCAATCATCCCTATTGTAACCAGGTAAAAACCATTAGGGTTACAAAATAGAGAAATTTCCTATCACTACTCTCGACCTTTACTCACATCTTAAGTCATAACTCCTAACCGGTAATGAATTTCTAAATGACATTTATACCATTGGAAACTAGACTCAAAGAGCTTTCCAACGATATAAAGTTTGCCCAAAACGGAGTCCGGATGAAGAAGTTATGACTGATTGAAAAATAAGCTAAGGTTTTTCAGCATATCTGGCGCCTGGGCGCCACACATGGCGCCTGGGCGCCAACACAAGCCTGGCGCCTGGGCGCCAAGTCCCTTTTCTTCCCAAAATTTTCTGAACCTTGGCGCCTGGGCGCCAGAGCTGGCGCCTGGGCGCCAGGATCGTGACCTTTCGCGGTTCCTCTCGGTTTTGGCTCAGATCCGGCCAAATCTTCACCGTTTTCCATGATTTCTTCCATAGGATCTCACCCTTAATGTCTAAGGAGCATTTAGACACCAAAAACACCAATTTTAATCGAGAAACGAAGCCGGAATCTCGATTTTTACCCCAAACTTTCTGAAAACTATAAAATAGGAAAAAGCTTGAGAAATAGAAATTTCTACCTCAATTCCTTGCTTTCCCTACGATGCTTGGCTCCTAGAAGCTCGCCCCGTAGCCCGAGATCCACTCTCCAAGCTCGGTTGTGGAGTTGGAGTGTAGAGAGAGGAAGAGAGGAGAGAAAGTGAAGAGAGAGAGAGGAAAGGAGAAAATGAAGAAAATTTAGGTGAGGCCGCCTATTTACTCGCCCGGGGTGAAATTATCACTTGCTATTCAATTGACCCTCAGTCAAGATTAGTAAAAACAAATTCATAAAATCTCACCTCGGGTGATTCTAAATCCTAATTGCCCCACAATTTTCTTCTTTCACTTTAGTCCCTCTCAATATCTCAAACTTCACTTTAACCCCAAATCTATCATCCTTTCGGTACCGGACTCATAATTCATTCCCATAAGCTCTATTCTTCTTCTCAGGTTCCTATTTGGTCATTTCTCAAAAGTACTCCATACTTTCTTTTCTTTTCGTTTTAGTCCTTGAGAATTTGTAAAATGTCCTAAATTAAAATTTTTTTGAAATTTCTATTTTCTAATTTCCTTTACTAATTCAAAAAGAACATTTCTCATGTAATTAAATTTTTCAATAAACTTCAAATAGACTTTAAATATTCATGAAAATTCTTGGGATATTACATTCTTCCCCCCTTAATAGAATTCGGTCCTCCGAATTCAAAACTTAACTCAAGATTGAAACAAATACAGGTATTTTGTCCAAATCTCGTTCTCTCTTCTAGAATTTTCACAATCAAGTACAAAATATAACAAGTTCAACATATTTTTATCTCTCGAGCTTCTTCAGTACAAGAATTGCCTTATTTCTAGTACATAAGTTACAGGCAACAAACTGAACTTGATTTACAAAACAGATAATCTTAATACACGAAGCTCAGATCAAATATTAGCTTAAGGTACAAATAAAAGAAAGAATAAATTAAGGACGAGGAGGCTTCTGAAATGCAGAAAGTGCTCCAAGTCTAGAAGAGGAAGGTGCTTCAGATCTTAAGGAGGAAGCTAGTCGTTGCAGCCTAGAAAGAGTTTCTGGAGGAAACGTTTGGGAAATTTGGCGAAGTGCAGAGGTCACTCCATTCATACAGTCAATACACCTCGCTTGTTGGTCACGAAAATTTTGAGTTGCAAACATCGAATGTCTATCAACTCTATTCGCCAATTCCCTAAAATGACGATTCAAGAGCTTCTCTTGTTCTACAAAGAGATGATTTATCAATCTTCCCTGGTCCTCAAAGTGGCGGTTTATCAACCTTTCCAAGTCCTCCATCTTTTTTCTCATAAGCGCAAGCTCATCATTTGAAGATGTTGCTGTGCTAACATCCTCTAGCTCTACTACATCCCTTTTTCTTTTCTTAGCTTCTGATGACTCTTGCATGGATCTCTTATTCTTATAGTTCTCCAGACTAAGATTTAGATCCAGCTCTACCTTGCCAGCCTCAAAGTTTAAATTGAAAGACTTATTGCTGGCCATATTTTTCTGAGCTATAAGGGTTGTATGGAATGAGGGGTTTGATGCTAGAAAGCTTATAAGTAATGAACTCTTAGTGTAGTGAGCGGCGTAATGGGGCATCCATTATTTATAGACGAAATTTAGGGCTACCAAAACCCTTACATTACACCCTAAAGATGGCCTCCAGACCTTACCCGTCGTAAAGCCAACGGTTTAATAAGCATGCTAAAAAAATAATAAATATAATCTCATGCAAAAGATTTTCTCAAAGACTTTCGGCTAACTTTTGACTCTTGCTCAAATCATTCAACTAATCGCCGCTTCAATATATGACTTCCTAACTCTGTATTTGTCTTATCCAATAATCCTAGATCAAGATATTACTCCATGAACGGGTAGTTTCATATTAACCTTATCTAGGTTTCTAATCCGTGGCTTTGCTCTAGGCTACACATTTTCAAACATACATATTAAAATAAAAACTTCTCACATTTACACATATCAAGTGTTACTATAAAGTGAGAAAAATTTTTACCTTTCTCTTGCCTCTACGAGCATATATGTATGTATGTATCAATATGGAGATACATCCTTATCTATATATTTTCATCTATTCAAGTCCTTTCTAAATTTTAGACTTCTCAATCTCTGAATGTATGTAGAATCATTACATATTATTCCTGGCTACAACAAATAGCCTTCACTCTCAATGCATGGATAACATACATACATGTCATATGTATTTAAATACATATAATCACAATATAATTCATTCAATCATGTATATTATACTCAACTGAAGGCTTTCAAGAACAATACAAGAAAGCAGAGAAATACATTTTAGTTCATCATAAAAGCATCCAAGGCAATCTTTAATGGCTACGCTGTCGGCTTCTTAGAATTTCAGAAAATGCCAACAAGAGATATGAAAAATAAACAAGTATAAATCGGCCGCAAATCCACCGAATATTGACTTACGTGGTTTTACCATTAATGTGACACACTGTTGACACGCATGCCTACCCTAGACTTCTGGCTTCCAGCTTGCAGAAATCCATAGGTTGAGCGTGTAGGAATGCGGCGAAGAGATATCTTCTTTGGCTCTAAGTCTAAATTTTTCTCTATAAAAACTGCCCCGGAATTCTCAGTCACTACACCACAAAGAGTAATCATCTCTGAGCCTACAATTTTTCAGCATTTCTCTCTCATCATACTCCTGCAAAAACTTCTAAATTTTCTAAACCATGGCCACCAGAAAGTACATTGATCTCACAGTGGAGGCCAAGGAAGAAGAGCTCGACTTAAACTTAAGTCTGGGCAAAGACAAGGGCAAAAGACCTTTTGAGGGGTCTCAAGAGGATCAAAAGGAGAAGAAGATAAAAATTGAGGAAGTTGAGGAGATTAGCACTGGCCACACGTCAGAAAACAAAATCGCTTGTCTAGAGAAGGAGGTGAAAAATCTGAAAAAGATGATAGAAGACCTGGAGAAGTTAACTAAACGCAATAATGCGGCAATGACTTCAAGAATAGACAGGTTCTTCTATTGGTCTACCCAATGCTTCTGCAATCAACAACAAAGAAGTGTTGATTGTATGAATGGGATTTACACTACCCTTCGTGACATTGCTCAGTCTCTTGTTCCAAGAAATGGTCGAGGGGTGATGATACAATACAACCCTCCTAATCCGAGACCACCTCGCTTGTAGATTACTCATGCATGAGTAATTTCTCTTTTTGTTTTTTTTTTTTGCAATGCAATCCTTCCGCTTTTAATGCCAATAGTTTCTTTTACTAGATGGTACTCTAACTAATAATAATAATAAAATGAAGAAAGATAAAAGAAATTAACCACATAAAATCAATAACAAATTTAGCTTATAAAGCCAATCGCATAAAAATTTAATGACCCTATAAGCTGTCATAGAGACAAACAGAAGTTCTGTACAAGTCTCATTATCTTTCCTCTTATCATACAGGAGTAGATGAAGGCTTACCGTATAGATCTATTGAACTCGATATTATGCCCTCGAATTGTCATGAATTCTTGCTTAAGAGCCTCAATTCGCAAGCTTTCCTTAAACTAACACTCTAAGGCACAAACTACCATAAAAATATCTTTCTAGACCATTCCAATCATACATCACGTTTAACCATTAAGAATGTTCATACGCCAACAGCCTACCTATAACATGCTCTAATGGTTCCAATGTTACAAAACTTCTACACTGTATATATATTTTTTTTTTTGAAACACTTCTATCACATAGTACCATCATGCCAATCCCTAACTAAACAAGTGCAACTTTGGCAAGTCGCCCCTAAAGAAAACTTATAGTTTATCCCAATATCTCTTATGTTAGGTTCCACTTTACCGTAGTATTTCCCTTAGGAAAACTACCTAGCCCACATCTATTTTCTCAACCAAGCTTTTATCAAGGAACATATTATTTAGGACTTACATCCTCTTTCATAAATTACATCTGTCTGGCATCTATCAAAATCAAATCTTGATCTGCCTCACAAGGGTTCTTTCCCTTTCCTGCATTAGTAATCTGCTCTATATTCTTTGCAAAAATCTTTCTTAAACTCTAGCCCATGCCTCATAATCAACTTTACCCCATCTAATACATCACTCTTGGCCCAGCCCTCAAGCCATATTCTAGTAATTACTAATCCTCAGCTTTCAGAGTACACTACAGAGTTATGTTCCCAATTTCTCAAAAAGAAAAATTTCATACAGAGATCACCTTTTCCATCGGTATAAAGATCATACCTCCAACAAGTTCCAAAGTTCCACATATGAAATCAATTATCTCATATTGTAACAAAATTATCTCTAACTAACTCCATCGAAGGGTAAGTTATGACAAGAACACTCAACTTTACAAGGTCTTTTATGGAACCTAATCCCATGGTCATGCCGCGGTTCATGACAATGGAAAAGGGCCCACAAAGAACACTTTGCTCTGTAATCTATAGGGGACCTAAAACCACCTCTGATACCAATTTGTCACATCCCAAAACTTACATGTGATATAAACATAAAATACCTAGGGTGTACCTCCGTGGTACCCCATAATCTCTGTGAACATTCTTAATATCCATAATTATGTGAATCATAAATATGCCAAAAAAGATATTTTGTATACATATTCAGAAAATGTTCAACCTTCAAACACTATACAACCTCCCAAGCCTAGGTGACCTACTAGATTACAGAGCGTTTCCTAATCCTTACCAATTGTTTACCAGACAAAAGTGGAGTATATCCTTAAAGGCTATAAATTCTCCTCCTCAACCACTGTATCTGAAAAGATAATCATGGAGAGTGTGAGTTTATCATAACTCAGTGAGTAAACAACTGTACATGAAAATATCATAAGCACAAACACCACATTTACTAATACAATCAATCTATCATTTATTGTAAATAATTATAGTATTACACTTGTTTGAATTTGCGTATGATTTCTTGGGTGATCAATCCCTCAATCACTTTGCATTATATGCCATAGATACTTGCACTGAGTGACTTGGGAATTTAACCCTCAAACTCTTGGTGCATAAGTTTCACAGTTATACACTGAGTGGTATGGGACTCTAACCCTTTCAAACTCGTGCATAGGTCTTCACATTTATACACCGAGTAGTATGGGACTCTAACCCTTTCAAACTCGTGTATTAGATCTCGTAGATCTTTTGCTCATCAATAAAATAGTGACAATTTATCACAATATAATTACTATGAAATAAATGAATTTACACATACTTTTGTTCCCTTGAATGTCTATCATCAACCATAACAATCATCATATATTATCAACAGCGATACTGATTATTTCTCACTTCAATACTATTATAAACAAGACTTGTATTGTACTTTATCTAATAAGATCACATTAATTTAGTAAGGCTATTCACTTACAAAATGTTCCAATTTATTCAAGGAACAATCACATCTAGATCTTTAGTCAACTAGAGAAATCAATTCTCAAAGGTAATAAAATACCTTTCAATGATATTGTACTTTTTCTCAACCTGAACACACACTGATACTATTCTCAATTTCACAAATAACGCAAATGGGATTTATATTGTGCTTTGACTAATTTATTAAATTAATTTTGCAAGGTTGCCTACTCACCTGTATTCCACGCTCTCGGCGCTCCCACCTTGCGCCCCAATCATCCCTATTGTAACCAGGTAAAAACCATTAGGGTTACAAAATAGAGAAATTTCCTATCACTACTCTCGACCTTTACTCACATCTTAAGTCATAACTCCTAACCGGTAATGAATTTCTAAATGACATTTATACCATTGGAAACTAGACTCAAAGAGCTTTCCAACGATATAAAGTTTGCCCAAAATGGAGTCCGGATGAAGAAGTTATGACTGATTGAAAAATAAGCTAAGGTTTTTCAGCATATCTGGCGCCTGGGCGCCACACATGGCGCCTGGGCGCCAACACAAGCCTGGCGCCTGGGCGCCAAGTCCCTTTTCTTCCCAAAATTTTCTGAACCTTGGCGCCTGGGCGCCAGGATCGTGACCTTTCGCGGTTCCTCTCGGTTTTGGCTCAGATCCGGCCAAATCTTCACCGTTTTCCATGATTTCTTCCATAGGATCTCACCCTTAATGTCTAAGGAGCATTTAGACACCAAAAACACCAATTTTAATCGAGAAACGAAGCCGGAATCTCGATTTTTACCCCAAACTTTCTGAAAACTATAAAATAGGAAAAAGCTTGAGAAATAGAAATTTCTACCTCAATTCCTTGCTTTCCCTACGATGCTTGGCTCCTAGAAGCTCGCCCCGTAGCCCGAGATCCACTCTCCAAGCTCGGTTGTGGAGTTGGAGTGTAGAGAGAGGAAGAGAGGAGAGAAAGTGAAGAGAGAGAGAGGAAAGGAGAAAATGAAGAAAATTTAGGTGAGGCCGCCTATTTACTCGCCCGGGGTGAAATTATCACTTGCTATTCAATTGACCCTCAGTCAAGATTAGTAAAAACAAATTCATAAAATCTCACCTCGGGTGATTCTAAATCCTAATTGCCCCATAATTTTCTTCTTTCACTTTAGTCCCTCTCAATATCTCAAACTTCACTTTAACCCCAAATCTATCATCCTTTCGGTACCGGACTCATAATTCATTCCCATAAGCTCTATTCTTCTTCTCAGGTTCCTATTTGGTCATTTCTCAAAAGTACTCCATACTTTATTTTCTTTTCGTTTTAGTCCTTGAGAATTTGTAAAATGTCCTAAATTAAAATTTTTTTGAAATTTCTATTTTCTAATTTCCTTTACTAATTCAAAAAGAACATTTCTCATGTAATTAAATTTTTCAATAAACTTCAAATAGACTTTAAATATTCATGAAAATTCTTGGGATATTACAGAAACTAGCTAAAATACTAATCCCATAGAAAGCTTGTGTGGTGGGCTCTAATATCCTTGAACCTCCTCCTCATTTTCTTTTCCTGATGTCCGTAAATGAATGTGTGTGTGTGTGTGTGTTTACTCCTCAATAGTTTCACTTTCTCTCTCTCGTGTTCCCCCTTGTGCTCTGACCGAAGGTGTGGTTTGGGAATGGAAGATCTACTCATATTGAGTTAGGTAGGATATTCAAGTAAGTATCAATTCCTTCCTTCCCTTTTCTCCTATAATTTTTGAAACCTTCAAACCCTATAATGGGTGTTGGGTGCCTTGTTGAGTTTTGAGTGGGAATGAGTCTCCAAGTGGCTTCTATAGTGATTCACTTTGGTCATATGTTTCTGATACACTTGGATAGTTGAGGATGCATTTATAGGACAAGAGAAGGGTTGTTGTTGCCATTATTGTGAATAAATCCTTTCAAAAGGTAAAGAGGAAATTTGAAACTGGTGACATAACCTTACTCTTTGTCTCAAGATAGAGTCAAGGGCAGTTTAAGCAAGATCTTGACCACCTAAGCAAGTTTACTAAACCACCATAGAAGCTCTTGGACTCAAGGATGGCATTTTGGGGGAAAATCTCACTGATACTGATGTACTGTTGTCGAGGCGCCTAGGCACTGGGCGTGGTGCCTCAGGCGCCTAACACATTGCATTGGCAGATAGTTGGGGGCCTAGCACCTCGCTCGACAAAAATCTTAGATAGAAAGTCTAGGATGTGGGGCCACGGGGCGCCCTGCACCTGGACGTCAGAATGACCATGGGTAAATTATGGCTCCATGGGTGCTACCCCCTGACACTTCTTCCTAGATTCCTAAACCTCAAATCTGTGCCCTTTTTCTTTCCTAGGTGTTTCCGTCATTATTCGGTTATCTTTTACGTTTGCTCTTCATCCGGTACCACTAGATCTCAGGTGAGAGAGCTAACTAAATTCTTGTGTTGGAACTGGTAGTTGTGCATACAAATATATCTAAGCATATATGTATTGTGACTTTACCCTTTCAAAAGAATTGATTTTACTCTAAGGACACATTTATTATTGAATTGTCCTAAAATAAATATGGAAACACTTCAGTCTAGAAGATTGGTTCCTTATAGGTAGTTTGATATAAGCTTTGTTATATGAATTCATCACTTAATCATTTTTATTATTTCTCTAGAACGGTGGACATCACTTAATTATTTTTAGTATGGCCCTGAAACGGCAGGTATCATTTAATCATTTTTATTATTTCCCTGAAACGGCAAGCATCGCTTAATGATTTCTATTATTGCCTTGGAACGGTGGTCATTTCTTAATTATTATTTTTGCATAAGGGAAATCGCATGGAAGTGACTAAAGTCTATAAATTTTCTTACTGAGGTTGTTACTATGTATGTTGATGTGTGTATGTCCAATCCCATATTCTCAAATGATTGGGATTGATGATAACTATCTACAAAGCCTTGGTGATTCTCCCTTGATGGAAAGTATGTGGTAAGTTCCTTTGTGTTTAATTCACTGAGTATTTTACTCATTCCTGTGCATGTGTCCCCTTGCAGGTTCTGTAGTTGCCGACCAGTCTCTGCGAAAGGAGTAGCAGAGTCTCACATCATCGCGACTAGTTCATTGTCGGTGATTGCTCCTTTTGGTCTATTTTTTTCTTTGGAATGTTGTGTCGCTCTGTAGTTGTTAGGACTCCTAGATCTTGTGTGAATGTCATTTTGGACTGTCTAATTTTTTGTATTTAATGAATATAGTTTGACTATGTTTTGACCCTTTCCTCACATTATTTTGTGATTGGGAGGAAAGTTTGGAAATATAAGTTATTATGACAAGTATATCATTGAGATAATTTTATTTAATGAAGTGCATTCATGTATAATTGTACTCACTTATTGGTTGATTTGTATTGTTAAGATCTAAGCTTATGGTCAAGGGATGGTCCTTTGATCGTACTGGTCACTCACCCATTTTGGGCCGACACTCATATTTTCCAAGTCCCATTGTGCTTTGCTACCTCCCATGAGTCGCGTCAGCCATTGTTTGGTCGTGCTCCATCCTCTCCCGCTGTTGCCATCATCTGCTTGTTTAGTTTCAAGTATGTCGTTGTCCGCTTGTTCAATTCTTGTCATCTGTCGTTTGAATGTCTGATGCATACTTTGCTTCCTTCCTCCCCCCGTGAGTCTTCCTCAAATAATTTTATGTATTATTTTTTTTTTACATTTTCAAATTTTTTTTAATAACCCCACAGGGTCCCTGCAAGGAAGCAGAGATTGAGGATAGGGAAGATTTCTTCTCCTCGACGGGGATCAGGGGTGAGGACGAGGATATAGACTAAGGGTGGGCTGCCTCGTTGCCATCCCTATTAACTAGGCCCCTTACTAAGATACGTGCTTATTCTTACGAAGCGTCACATGAAGTTAGGTTATTTCCCTCTTCATTATCAGCCATGTTGCAAAAATATTCCCATTTTTTTTATCTTTAAACACCACTTCTGAAAAAGACAAGAGTATATGATAAATTCATAAACATTCTCATTTACATGCAAATAAATTGAAAGAAAAAAGTGAAATGAATTAGGAAAAGAAACAACTGTCAATACTATATTTTTATCAGAAGGCATAAAAAAAAATGGTAAGCATATTGTGAGGTTGGAAATTTGCATAAATATATAAAATAGAAAAAGAAAACATAATTCTAATGGGATCAGTTCATCATATGAGAAACGTAATGTAAATCGTATACCACTAAAAATGGTGTTTTCATGTAAATAAGACATCAAACAAAATTAAGTCAACATACTCAAACAAAGTCAACCGAATCATTCAAACCCAACTCACATGGACAAAGTTAGCTGGATCATTCAAACACATGAGAATCTTGTGCAACATATCATGTTAACTTCAAAGTTAATTTCAAAGTGAAGCATAAGATGGTGAGGTCGTGTGAGGAGGGAAGAAAGAAAAAATAATAATAAAGAAAGAGTAGGATGAGGAGAAAGAATAAGAAGAACGAGCATTTTTGTCGTTTATGAAGGAATTAAGAATATTTTGGTCATTTTGAATTTGTATTTATCATGAAATATCTAAATTTGATAGTTTGACGTTGATGTGTGCAAAAAGAGATATTGTGTCAATATCAACTATTAAATATATGGATGACATTAGTTTTAAGAGTATAATTGAACTAATTAAAAATATATAGAGTACGTATAATTGATATGAAATAAAATTTTAGATTATAATTAAAAAACACGAGTTAAAGTTGAGGGACATGAATGATACTTCTGTCACAATATATCCTTTTTTTTAAGAAAGACCACAAACTCACTCTATCATTAAATCCAAACTTAGTAAAATATTAAAAAGAAAAACTTATATGCACCAAATCAAACTAGTGGCTTGAATATTAATTTTTTTACTTTAAAACATAAATAAATTATAGTAACTTTTATTATATTTAAAAATAATAAAAGAAGTATAATTTCTCACTATTTTCTACTCCATTATATATACTATTAACTAAGAATATATATTTTAATTAAGACCATCAAATAAGTTGGATTGACTTATCTCAGCACTAAGCCTTGTAAGGCCATTTGTAAACAAGGATTGAGTTAGGCCATACTACATGTGCATCGTTAGCCAAATATTTTGGTTTAGCCTAACCTATCAATGGCTTTGGAGTGGGTTGGATTAGCCTATAGGTCAAAATTTTATATATGTATCTTTAATTATTTTGAATGATAAAACTAGATGTTGAGAGTATGAAACTTTCAAAAATTTAATTACACTTATAATAATATAGACTAAATCTTTAAAAAAAATCCAATAAGACTATTATCATCCTAATCCATTTAAGCCTAAAAAATTTCTTTAAAATGAACCATTGAATTATTGTCCTAATCAACCTATTTAAATAAATAAGGTGAGCTGATCTAATAAACCAAGCTCATTTTGGCCTCTATATTTAATATGTCTTTATTATATTCTATATATATGTAATATATTAACATATAGTTTTAAAAATTATTAACTAAAAAACCTTTCAATTATATATATATATATATTAGTATAATACATCCCAATTTATAAAATTAGATTTATATTATTGCTAAAAATGTTTAGAAAGAAGACAAAGGCTATATTTGACAAACTATTTAAGCTAGCTTATAGTTTATTTGACTAGCATATAAACTCGTTAGAAATGTTTGGTAAGCGAGCTTATTTAAGTAGCTTACAACTTATTCTAAAATGTTACTTTATAGTTTATTCTAAAATGCTATTTTATAGTAACTTATAACTTTTATATTTTTCTTTTTTTTACCCTTGTTATTTTATAAACATTCCCATTATACTCTTATTTGACATAAATTATATACATACATACATATATATATATATATATATACACACATAATATATTTAATTAATTTATATATATAATAATTTAAATTAATTTAATTAAGAAACAAAATATAATACATTTATTTGCATTATTCTCTCAATGTTATATGTATATATATATATAAACTATATTAATATATATATATATATATATATATATATATTTATATATATAATAATTTAAATTAATTTATTTAAAAAACAAAAAATAATGTGTTTATTTTATATTATTTAAGATTATAAAATATATATTTTTTATGTTATTTTACATTTTTCAACTATTTCAATAATTATTTTTACCAAATACTTCTAATTTAATAAGTTAATTTATAAATTTTTAACTAAAAATTAATTTATAGACTTTAATTAACTTCTTAACTAATTTTGTCAAAAACTAAATTCCCTTTTTTCTTAATTATGGTCAATATTTCTTTTCCGTTAAATTACAAAGCGCTTTCAAAATCTTCCTTTTAGGAATTTCCTCTCAACCGATCGTACAAAGCAGCGCTCCCACAGTTCCGTCACGCAAGGTCTGCACGCTATCGCTCTGTATATAAGCTCACCCGCTCTTAAACCCTCTCTCTCTCTTTCTCTCTCATTCCTCCTTTCTTCTTGCTCGTCTGCAAGATCCAGAAGCAAACCCTAGCGAAGAAGGAGGTGAGAAAAAGAAGTCGTACCGCTACGCATAGGAAACTCCTCCTCTCGTCGGACGCCTTCGGATCCATTCTCTGTCTTCCTGGTTAGCCTCTAAAACCCTACTCATTGTAAATTCTTCGCTCCTTATGTTTTCTTTACCGGGAAAATTTCATTTCGAAATAAGGGTTCCGCTGCTTAGAATGTTTTGGTTTTGGTTTAATAGAGGTTGGACTTTTAGTGGCTTAGCGAAATAATTCGGCGGAGACTGTTTTTCTGCGTTTCTAAGGGAATTTTATTTTCTCTTAGAGGTGGTGAATTCCTGTTATGAACTAAGAATTTGAATTTTTCTAGCTTTTTGGAATAGTCTAATGTTCAGGTCTACGATAAACGATTTTGTAGCAAAACTGGTCTAGTTGGCCTGATCAGTACACTGAGGAAAGATGCGAACCTATCTGAGAGTCCTTGTAAATTATGGGTGAACGGCTAATAAATTCATTGGGCTATCTCTGTTGGCTGAATGAGCATGTATCTCTGCTGTGTGTTGCTTATTTGAATGATCGTGAGAGCCATATATACTTTCAAGTTTAGTGCTGTTGGCCAAAATTATTCCGCGGAATGGAAGCTCTGCAGTCATTTATTCCTTGTTTTGGATGATTAGTTGTACATGGTGTATAACCTGAATTAATACCTAAATGGTTTCAGCTCTTAACTTATGGTCAATTTTATTTTTATTGACTAAAAGGCTTATATATTGTTTTCATGATAGCAAGTTGGTGATTTTAATTGCAATCTGATTTGTTTTCAGATATCCATTGGTGATGGCATCTTCAGAACAGCAAGCTCCAGCTAGAACATCTCCTGCAGCTGAAATTGTATGTATATCCTGATGCTATTGAGTGTAACATATGTTTCTCTGTTAATCTCTACATAACTGACTGCTTTGCCCTGAAACTGCAATTTAGGTTGGTAATGCCTTTGTTGATCAATACTACCATATGTTGCATGAAAGCCCTCAACTTGTGCACAAGTTTTACCAGGACGTTAGCAAGCTTGGACGTCCTGAAAAAAATGGTATAATGGGTATTACAACCACAATGCAAGTGAGTTTTCTATCTCCTTGTCTCTCCCTTCATCCCCATCACATTCGTACCTGTATGCATATCAAATCTATGATAACTGCATATTTATATTTGATTTTTAAGGCAATTGTGTGTAACACTCTTGGCTCTTTTTCCCCCAGCATTTATATTTCAGTTGGGTTATAATCAATGAAATGCTTAAAAATTTGGGCACCATTTCTTTAATTTCTTGCTCACTATGAACCAATCAAGCAATATGGAAGAATGGAACACGTGGGGGTTTTGAGATATTTAGGTCTACAATATTAATTCCTTTCTCTCTCCATATCTTTCTTTTATGCCCCATTTTTATAAATTGTATCTATGAAGTCCATGTATTATGGTAGTTAATAATTGATTAATATATTTATGAGTGGAGCCTGAGTGATGAAATAGTGAGAGGTTATAGCTTTAAACTTATCTCTGATAAGTCATTTCTTTTTATTCCTATCAAGCAGGATATTGATGAGAAAATACTATCACTGGGTTATGGTGAATACAATGCGGAGATCATATCCGTAGATGCACAAGAATCTTACGGTGGGGGAGTTCTTGTCCTGGTCACTGGGTTTATGAGTGGAAAGGACAGCTCAAGGCAAAAATTTACACAATGTTTCTTCCTTGCACCTCAAGAAAAAGGCTACTTTGTTTTGAATGATTTATTCAGATATGTTGATGAAAATGGAAGCCAAGTTTCTATTGATGATGGTGGATCTCCTGTAACTCCTGATAATGGTATTATAATGCATATTTTGTGATTTAGCTTAGAGCCTTTTGGTTTCCAATGATGGTCCACTTGTAAATTTGTTCCCTCTTTGGTGGCAGATCCTTCTTTGCAGCAGATACAAGTCCCTGAGCAGACTGTTGTGACAGCTGAGGATGTTGATGCAGAGGAAGTATACAATCCTGAAAGTGAGCAAGCTCCAATTGAAGAAGAGGAATCACCTGTACCTGAGGTGGTTGATGAAATTCCTGATGATTCACTGATGGTGGTTGGTTCTACTTCTATTATTGAAGAGGTTCCTAAGAAGTCATATGCCTCAATTGTTAGTATCCATTCTGAAATACTTCCCAACTCATGTTAAGTTACATTGGAAATGCTGCCTAGTGGAGTTTCTGTGTGATTGGGAATAAAATAGTGATAATCGTCAATTTCTCTTTTCATTTATCAGGATGAGAAATATCTGCTTTTGTTACTTGTTTCTTATCTAACCTGTGGATTGTTTCCAGGTTAAGGTCATGAAGGAGACCGCTGCACCATCTTCCATGGTGGCAGCTACTCCTGTGAGATCTGCCCCTAAGAGCCAAGAGCAACAGGTGACTGCTGCACCTCCAGCACCCAGCATGACGGAGACCAATGGTTCCAATGCAAATGCTAATGAAATGGGAAACAATCAAGAAACTGAAGGTGCGGTGCCCCTTTTCAGACACTACTATTTTTTTTTCCTTGAATCTACTTGCTTTTGGATTTTACACATTAAGTGAATTGAACTGAATTACTGAAATGTACTGACATGGTACTGTACTTTTGTACAGCTGAGGGCTATTCTATTTACGTAAAAGGCCTGCCATTAAATGCTACACCTCCCCTACTGGAGAATGAGTTCAAGAAGTTTGGTCCTATTAAGAGTGGTGGCATCCAAGTTAGAAGCCAAAAGGTATATCACACATCTAGTTTATGCCTTATATTATCAATTTCTAACTTGTTTCTGCTTATGGTTAAATTGAACAGGGATTTTGCTTTGGCTTTGTGGAGTTTGAAGTGGCAAGTGCTGTGCAAAGTGCACTTGAGGTATTCATCAGATTTTGCTTTTTGATCCTTGGTTTGTTTTCTTCATAGAATGAAGGAACAGGGTTGCAGAGCTGAAATTGTTAAGTTGCAGAGCTGAAATTGTTAAAGCTAAATAAAGTTTGGATTGTCTATTATTTATGATAAATTTTGTCTAATCTAAACATGAAGAGTTTAAATTCCTTAAATATTTATTCAGAATGTCTTTCAAATGCAAGATTTACATAGTTGATGTGCTTTTCCTTTCTTTTTGTTGTTGTTGTGGTCTTTTGTATTTTTTGGATTTATTTTAAAGCGGTCTTTTATCCTCTGATGTTGTACTTCTTTTTTCCTCCTTATCTAATAATATATCTCATATTGTAAAGAATAATGGAAGGTTCTATATGGAATCTCCTGATACTTGGCCTAATTATTTAACTTGTTCTAAATGTTGTTATTTCTTGTAAATTTATACATGTATCTTTACTCTTGATTGGCTTGTCAGGCTTCGCCAGTTTTGATCAATAATCGCCAAGTTTTTGTTGAGGAAAAGAGATCAACTAATCGAGGCAAGTGCCCCTTTCTTTTTTGTAGATGTTGCTTTTTTAAATTGAACCCTTTACTTCTGCTCATAGGTAGGATTTCCAATATTCAGTTAGTAGATATGCATAATATGTGAACAAGATTACTGTCTGGCTTTTTGTTGGGAGGATATGACTATTTATGTGTGTTCTATGACCTTGTGCTTCAGAATTACACCCATCTAATTATTTTGTTAGATCCTGGCCATATATTAATAATTATCCTCTCCCCTCCCAAACATTTGCCTTTTTGAGGAAAGGTGGTAGGGGTACTGAATCAGATAAGTAATATTAATAAAAGTCAATAGGGAAAGAGGAAACAGAACCTGAGAAGCAAATGTAGAGTACGAGAATTTAATAGATGGGTCCTTATGGAGTGGACTAACCTCCCAATACAAATGAGTAGAAGAATATTAATCATGCCTACCCTAAAGACAGTGCAGGAATTTATAGAGAGCTACTGATGCTAACTGACTCTAAAAATAAGGGATTGCAGTGAATAAAGATAATGAGTAAATCCTAGCTGACTAACAAATGAATAAATATTAATTAACAAATAATTGAAAATAGGCGCACTATCATAACAGCAAAGTAGAAGTGGGAGTAGTGCTGCCACGTGGTCTTCGAGAATAAGTCTTCAATGGTGGAGTCGTAACAAAAGGATAGAAATATATTTATACTGTGTGTTGCCTAGTGCTACAGAATCATGCCTCCATCTAATTAGGCTATGGAGAAATATACATGTTGTGTCTTACTGTTTGTGTGTGTTTTAAAACGATGTTGGCATGCCTGTTCTTTTATAAATGATAATTTCCAATAATTGATAAGTTAGAAAGTTGGTGTACTGAATTTTGTATGAACCATAGTAATTGAAATCATGGTATTCGCGATTCAAATCATACAGTTTGATAGAGTTGAAGGTCTCTTGTTGCAAATCGTCATGGTGAATCAGTTTGTGCTCTGACTTGCCGGCTTGGTGGAACTGTGCAATTCGCACTAGCATTAGTGAATTGCACGGACTTGGTGATTCAGACAAGCACTTCAGGTTGGGTCACAAAGTTGAGTTCTTTGTGACCCGACACGACCCACAGCTGAAAAAAGACCATTTTTTGAGTCAAAGATGGACAGATGTGGCTGACTTACACAAAAATGGAAAAAAGATAGATGTGATCAAATTATATCTTAAAGAATCCATTACGTATGAGGCTTAAATGGCGAAAGTTGCTCTGTTTCTTCTCTAAAAGTTTTGGTATATGGAGTATCGAGGGCCAATAGGAATATTTATTCTGCCACAAAATGAGGAATATAGTATATATTAAATTCAAAATCAAGACTTTAAAATTAAAATTTTCAACTTCAGAAGTCAAAACAACACTTGGTAATATTATTATGTTATGGCTTACAACTTATGATGAGTCCTTTGATTTATTGGCTTATTATAAAATATGAATTGACATTAGAAATTACTCACTTTTTATATACAAGGCTTGTTTACGACTTATTTATGGTTTAAAATTATGAAATTTAATTATCTTCAATTGTTACAAAACTTCTATGATATTTTAGTATGTTTGGGAGTCTTACGATTTAGTACGATTTATAATTTATGATTTGACTTAGCGATTCATGACTAAAATTGCGATTTGATAACTATGGTATGAACATATTGTTTCTTCATTGTTTGGTTGGCCATGGACATAAAAAATCAACTTATGGATTTGTATTGCATTTAAATTCGGCTTCGTCTTCTGATATTTATTGTATCTTGAGGTTGAGTTTGTTGGATTCTGCACTGGATGTTGGGCTATGAAGTATTGCCTAAGGTCTACTGTTTGCTGCTCATTTCAGGGAATAGTAGGGGACGATTCACGTCTGGAAGGGGAGCAGGGTACAGGAATGAGGGTGGAAGACGTGGAAACTATGGAAATGGCCGAAACTATAGTCGAGGTGACTTTAATGGTAGGGCTGAATATGGATACAGGAATGGCAATCGCGGAGGGTTTTCAAACCGTGGTGGTGATGGATATCAGAGAGTTGATCAAATGGGAAATAGTGGTGGCCGTGTGAATCGTACTGGTGGGTTGGCTGTTAACTCTATGGCCAAAACTACATCTGTCCATGTTCCTACTCCTGCTTGAGGAATTTTCTTGTGGAGTTGAGGAGCTGATTGAAAGATTATTTCCATTCAGTACAGTAATTCAAGTAGTTGGAAAGCATTAAGGAGCAAATTCTTTTTTTTTTTTTTGAGTTACCTGAAAGTCCCTGTAGGTCTTTTTTGTTTTAGTTTTTTTAGTTTTTAGTTTTTAGTTTGTTTTTTTTTTTATATTAATGGTTCTGGGACTAGTACTTTTCTTATTGCTGTTCAGTATAGTATACATCTTGCAGAAGATAGTTGTTTTGTGCTTCCCCAGTTTTATGAATATTATGGGGCATTATTCCATTTTTAAAGAAAAATTACAATTTGGTCATGTGAGGGTTTATCAACATGAAACATTGGAAATGAAATGATTTATGTAAAACTCTGCAGTTAGTTAAAGCTTGAGCTACATTGCGGAGCCTTTGGTATGTATTGTCTGGTCAAATTCATCAAATGTGTTCTTTACTGTGCTGTTTATTGCTAAGATACCTATAGTATGTTTTAGTGGCCCTTGGCATTAACGGAGGCGGGATATAGTATAAGACATGGCAAATAGATAGATTTTGGTTGGCTTGATAATTTGATCAGCTGTAATCAGGTAACTAGATATTATCCACTTAGAATTTTCAGGTCCTTAGAGATATGACCCATAAGCTTTTTACTGAATTTAAATGATTGACTCACCCATGCCTTGGTGATTTTCTAAAAACCTGCATTCGATTCCTTTCATTTTTCTACATAAATGACCCATGCTAATGGTCGATTTTAAGGAAAAAATAATGAATATTGATAATAAATCATTTCTTTTGAGATGAATAAATAATCACCGAGAGTAATTTAATCAAACTCCTTGAAGTTACTTATTATGTGACTCTTCAATGGTTTTTTATGATTCACTGTTTGTGATAATGCATCTCAAAATTTATGGAGCAAAATTAGAATAGATTGATAAATAATATCAATCTTAAGTTATCCAGACCAAATCTAACCAGCAAACATCCAGTATTAAATTTAAATCATGAACAACTGTAAAATTTCGCCATAATCATTGTCTGGCAATTCGAACATTCCTTGATAGTGTTTGTTTGAGTCATTTGTTCGTCACTTTTGCATATTGAAACGACATTTTTCCGAAGTGATTGAATCATGAATGAATGTGAAAAGCCACGGCCTGAATTCGTGCTTGGATCACCTCACTAAAGAAAAATAATAATAAAAGTTATATTAAATGAATACAACATGACAACATCATTTCTTAGAGAGTAAATGATTAATTTAGTACCCAAAAATTATAGTTATTAAAATTCAGTTTTCAAAAGATAAAGTTTCTTCATTTAATTTTTAAAAAATTTAATTTGTCTTAATTTGATCTCCCTATTTGTCATAGTGACTTATAGCAATAAAAATTTTGATATTTAATAGTGACAGATTTTGTAATTTAACAATGAAAATGATCAAATTGAGACAAATATAATCTTTCAAGTACTAAATTGAGATTTTAATTTTTAAAGACAAAATTAAGAAAATTGTAGTATTTTGAAGACTAAATAATTTATTTTTTAATTGATATTCATCTTGTAGAAAACAACTGGAAGGGGGGCAAATATGTGTTTATTAAAATTTTACCCAATTAATACAATTAAGTTCAATTCCCAAATTCAGTTAACTAGAATAGGAACTAGTTAAAGAACAAAACAAATAATTATGCAAAAATAATAAGATAGGATTTAGAAAACCACACAATCGATTTATCCTAGTTCAGCCTCCACTGGCTTACATGTAATCCCCTTGCAAAGCAATATATTTTCTTCAATTTCACAAGCTCACTCACAACTTTCACATGGAGCTAGGGGAGATTGAAATGAACGCTTCCTTGAAGAAGCAAAAACGAGGATTCCAGGGAAAGAGTGTTGGTCATGGGGGACTGGTGGGAGGCTTAAGGGGCTGTCTGCATGCAAAAGCCGTAGTCAATTAGAATTCTTGGGTCATGCTAAAAAATATTTATAGTTTGCTTCTTCAAATCCATATGACAAGTATGAAAAAGTTGATGAATTTTCTTCCAATTGTTTTTGAATATAGTCCAATAGTACATCAACGTCTTCATATGTCATGTTTCTTTGCCTTCACAACTTTAGATGATTCTTGACGTTTATGTGAGTGTATCTAAAATTAGATCTCTCTCCCTTCCCTCACGTGCATACTCATCAATTTAAGTGAGGCTTTTTTTTTGTTAAAGTCCAGAATTCTCTGCTAACTCAATCTTATATACTTACACTTTCAATATTTTTTGTTGAAATGATATAATTAGTTTTCATAATATAAAGTTTATGATTGTGCTCTTCTACAAATTCATCCACTTTAAATTTACTATTTACATGTTTCAGTCCTATTTTCACCGTGCAACCGGTTCTAGTCACATGATAGAGACTTCTAGGGTTTGAATGTCCTTTGTCAGGCTTAAATTCACACAAACTTGCTATGCGTTTGTTTTGCTTTATAAAAATGACTAAAATGGGAAAAAAGAAGGGCAGGGAGCTGATTGAGGCTCATAGTTACTTTATTTAGATACATTGAGAAATTGAATTGACCTAAAAATGGTTTGATATCTTTGCCCTTTTTCCCACAGACGACAAATACGCAGACACATGCATATCCCAAATTTGAAAGATCCATATTTGCTTCCTATAATTATTTTTTACAGGCTTTAGCTTTAGCATGAACAAAGCAGCTCCATTACTGTTATAGCATTGAGGAAAAATAGAAGGTACTCAAGACGGTGCTACAAGGTGCTATAACTAGGGTTGAAGACGTTGAAACCGGCACTGAACAATGCTCAAGACACTGTTGAACTCTCTCAGCTAGCTTGGGGTCGATGGAAAATGCTTGGGCGGATTCAAAGTCCAATCGATGATAAAAGAAAAAGTTAGGAAAAAAAAGGTTCAAACACAATGTTATCAACCAACGAGAATTGAGTCTAACAAAAAAAATTAATCCTTAACAAGGTAGTAAATCTATGTTTGAATCTTCACATGAAGAGATATTTACATTTATTACTCAACAGTGCTTCGAATAAGATTGTCTCCAACGAAGATACCTATAAGAAAAAAAAAAAAAACACAATGTTATCAACATTTCTGGTAAAAAGAGAAGTTGGAAAAGTCCAATTGAAAGAATTTCACAGTTCACACATTAAAATATGTAGAAGATGAAAACTCCTTATATGTCAAGAGATTCACTATTTTAGGTTGACTTCTATTATAAGTGGTTGGAAAATTAAACTTTCTATTTTTTGTCAGAAACACGAGCTAAAGTGGATTGGACTTATTTCTTTGATTGATTCATGAGACACAGGATTCTGGTATGAGATTATGTCTAAAATTTTGAATTTCGATTTCAAAAATCCTAATCATGGAGTAATCGTGAGCTTTGGAAATCAGAGAAGTAGAGAACTAATGCGCTAGCTTCATCTTTAGCTAGTGGGTTCTAGGGTTTGCCATAAACGTGCAAGCTTTTCTTTCTATAAATAATATTTTAATTTCTAGAATTACAATATGCCACATATAGAGGTTGTCATAAGCAAAAGATTAAAAGAAACTGAGATTTGATAGGTTCTTTCAAATGTGAGTTTAATCTTTAGGTCCTTAAAATTTAGAGTAACTTATTTAGTTCCTGAAAGAGTAGAATTTCTTTCAATTTAATCTTTAAAATATTAGGTGTTTGAATTTAGCTCTAAATCAAAGATTATATTTGTCTTAATTTGATCTTTTTTGTTGTTAAATCGTAAAATTTATTGTTGCTACAACTCAATTTTTTGTTGTCAAAAGTTATTTTGACAAAGAAATGAACCAAATTAAAATAAACACAATTTTTGAGTAACTAAATTGATATAATTAATTTTTTAAAGACTAAATTAAGACAATTGTAACTTTTTTGAAAACTAATTAGTAATTTACTCTAAAATTTAATGTTCCCTGAAGATCTTGGAAAGAAAAATGATAGCTTAGCTTGAACAAAGTCTCACATGTAGGGGATCATTCATTCCATGAAAAAGATGAAAGGAAAGAAGGATTATGCCGGGCAAAAATAATATATAAGTTAGTTGAAAGTTTATAAGTTAATTTTTCGTTAAAAATTGTTAAGTTAGCGTATTAAATTAGAAGTGTTTGATAAAAGAAATTATTGAATTAGCTAATAGATGTAAAATGACATAAAAGAACACATATTTTATAATCCTAAAATAATACAAATAAACATATCATATTTTGTTTTTTAATTAAAATAATTCAAATTATATTATTATTATATATAATTAATTAATTAAAAAATATTTTTCATTATATTATATTATATTATATATATGAATATATTATATATATAATATTTATATATTTTTTATTATATGTTTATTATATGTTTATTATATTACATTATATATATATATATATATATATATATATATATATATATATATATATATATATATATAAATAATAAGAGAAGACGGAGAAGATGTTGAGGTGTTAACAAGGGTATAATGGGAATTCTAATAAAATACTAAGCGTAAAATAGAAAGAAAAATATAAAAGTTATAAGCTATTCAAAGTGGCATTTTAAAATAAGTTATAAGCTACTAAAATAAGATTATTTATCAAACACTTCTAACAAACTTATAAACTAATCAAATAAATTATAAGATGTCAAATAAGCTATAAGCTAGTTTTTTCCCCCTCCCAAACACATGGATCTTGAAAATTTGCAACAATTTATTCTCAATTTTCCTATAAAATTTCTAGATTTTCTGACATGCATACATTCATCCAAAACATTTCTAAATGGTCCCTTCGGAGACATCAGATAAAATTGGAACCATACAGAGAAGATTAGCAATTAGCATGGCCCCTGCACAAGGATGATACGCACAAATCAAAGAAAAAATTTAAAATGTGCAATTTATTCTCAAATTAATACGCATGTTCATGAAATTTATTCATATAAAATAAAAGAGTCTCACATTATCAATCTTATCTAAGCACAAAATAAATATAACTTGAAATTGCCTAACCTTAACAAACACATACCTCAAACATGATAACTGATATATAAATATTAAAATTAGCATATGTTCAACTACTTTAAAAAAAATTATCACACATACACATTATATATATATAAAATATTATGGGCCTACGACAAGTTGGGCTTCATCTTGCCAGTTATCGGCCCAAATTCTGTAAAAATTTCTAACAAAATTCCTACTCTTATAGATTAGGGGCATCAAAATGATAGATCCTTACCAGGTTGAAGCTAGTGTGCAATTGATGGAGATTTAACATAATTGATGGAAAAATAAATAAACTGTGAAGATTGAATTGAAAATTTTATAATCATCACAACTTGTTTTAAAAACGATAAAGAACAAATAATCTTACATTTTTAGATGTTTAACTTTATCAGAAAAAAATATTTTCTTTTTATTTGTAAGAACCAATAGATAAAATAAAATTTGTTTTATTTTGCACTCTTAAACTAAATAAGTCTGCTGTTTGATTGATCCCATTCATTTGAATTGCCAATTTAGGGTCTGGAGAGTTAACAAAGTTTTATTAGTATCATGATAAAGAGGCATTATCAAATTTAGTTCGAGCAAATTTTTTTTTAACTATTTCATATTAATTATTGTATCTAAAATTTTATTTTCAGAATATTTTCATAGAAAAATCAAATTCATATTATTTAGAGAGATACTTTGTAATGTCTAATTTGATTTGACATTCAAAATGATTGGATACCTAACTTCTTCACATATCCGGGTCCGGATCTTTTGTTGAGAATTTGTCTGTTTTGAGTTTTAGCAACGGTTTTAACTGTTGTTAAAACTTTTAGCAATAAAATAAACTGTTGCTGAAAGTTTTAGCAACAGTTAAAACCGTTGCTAAAACTCAAAGCAGACACCTACTTATTTTATTCTGAACAGAGGATCCGCAGGCCACGTATCCCCTTCATCTAATATGATTAAACTATATTATGTAATTCACAAAAAAAAAACATACAATATATATATATATATATTAGTGCTTATGGATCAAATGCCTTTGTACCATACAACATAATTGAGCAAATTTGAAAATGATCAACATGAGTTATTTGGAAAAATAATTTCAAATATAATAAATAACAGGAATTTAGGTAAAAAGACAAAAAGAAAAAAAATCCCAAGTTTGATCAATATTCATGAGAAGTACCAAACTCTTGACTTTATTCTTATGTAGTTGACCAAATTTCGAAACACTAAATTATAACAAGTAACTTTATGTGCCTTCTTAAACTTTTTAAGGTATGTATTTCATAGTATCTTATTTTCATGATATTCTTTGTTTGATAAATAAAAAAAACTAAATTAACATAAAAGAAATATATGAAATTGGCGCTGAAAATCTAGAAAGAAACACAAAAAAAAAAGTAACATGAATCTATTTTTATTTAGTTGACAAAACAAACCGTATAATTAAAGATTAAATAAGATAACAATTTGACTATTTAAACCAAAATAAGATACACGTGCATTTGTATTGGAAACCAAAATAAGAATTTTAAAGAAAGAAAATTGCAAGTGACCAAACATGAGTTGTCATGAAAGAATAATACGAACGAGTAGTTGATAAGATTCCTTTTTGATTATGGTGTGAAAAATAATACTTCAAATGATTCAATAGGAAAGTGTTTGTATACCTAATAAATATAACCACACCAATACAATACTTGAGAAGTACTGTTTTGACAATTTAGGTATATGACTTTTTAAAAAAAAAATAATTATTCGTTGTCTAAACACTAAATTACAGGTGTCAATTAATTCAACTTCAAACTTAATAAGATCACAATGGCCAGCAAAAGTCTCGTTATTTGGGTATATGATTTTCATTACATAGCATTCAAGACTTATCAAATTTATATCATTTTAATATTTTTTTTAATTTTTTTTGGTGTTCTGTGATTAGGCTATCTCCATATTTAAAATTAATTACGTGAGACTGGCCAAGTTTAGAGAGAATTATAGAATTAAAGTGCTTTTGCACCTAAATAAGGGAACAGTTGTTCAGGTGATCTGCCATTTTGCCTTTTCTTTAACATTTCTTCCATATTCACATTTTCCCATGGCATATCATAATATTTGGGAAGAAACCTGCTACTTTTAGCTGTTTTTAGGGGATTGGGGCCTAAAGAGTAGAGTACTCTTTAATATCTGAATTGTTAGATAAGTTTATATGATAATTTAGATATTCTTAAATAATATTTATTTATTTTTATAGTTATAAAAAATTTAAAAAATATATTTTTAAAATTAATTTTGAAAGATATATTTTTTGTAATTTTTTAACTTTAAAAAATATTAATATTTTAAAATTTATTAATAATTATTGTTTAGAAAGATTTAGATCGTCAAATGAATTTATTTGACGATCCAAATGTTGAAGAATACTCTGAGAGCAGAGGCTTCCAATCCATTTTTAGGAAGGTTCTACATAATTTCAACTAATTTAATGAAAATCTATTAAAATACTTTTTAAATTAAATTATAAAATTTGTGCAAAGCTCTCCTAATCGACTTAGTTGTTGAATCGTGATCAACAATATATTAAACAGGATTAATCTTGTTTACAAAAAGTTGCTTATAATGTTTCTAATAAAAGATACTTGTAAGAAACCAAAAAAAAAATTGTTGAATAATGATTTAAATACTCCATGCCATAAATCTTAATTAATTGTTTATATTTATTAAATTTTGTTTAATTGGATCATTATTACTTTTTATTTTTTCAGAGCGGCTTATGCTTTATAATATAATATTCAATTTTATGATTAAAATTAAATAAACGTAAAATTTTTAATTTTTAAAATATATGGCAAGAATTTATAGTTACGAAAAACGACCATTTGATATAATTTTAACTAATTAAGGTTGAATTGGATTAGTTTACTCTTTTTTTCTTTTTCTTCGTTTGTCCATAGTTACTAAATTAATTGGTTATGCTTCTTTTGGCTTAGTTACAGCAGCATATACTTCAGAGATCATTATGAATTACAGCATGATTCCCTAGGAAACTGGAAAACGAGACTACATCTATACTTCATTTGACCTTCACTGAATACAAACAATGCATTTACGTTTCTTATCTCTATTGTTTCCTTTCTACAAGTCCCAAGATTTATAACATGGTTTTAGGATTTCACCTATACTCATTATATCCAATGAAACCTTTCCTTTATGTAATATCCAAGAATTTACATGAATATTTAAAATCTATTTGAAGTTTATTGAAAAATTTAATTACATGAGAAATGTTCTTTTGACTTAGTGAAGGAAATTTAGAAATAGAAATTTTAATTTTTAATTTGAGAAATTTTTACAAATTCTCAAGGGCTAAAGTGAAAAGAAAAGAAAATATATAGTACTTTTGAGAAATGACCAAGTAGGAACCCGAGAAGAAAAATAGAGTTTATGAGAATGAATTATGAGTCTGATACCGAAAAGATGATGGATTCGAGGTTAAAGTAGCATTTGAGACATCGAGAGGGATTAAAGTGAACAAATCTTATAAGCTAAGGTGGCTATGAGCGATTTTATCGAAAAAGAAATTGGTGGAGCCCACGCGTATACATTTTCTTTTCTTTCTCTCATTTCTCCCGTAGCTTCTCACTTTCTCTCTCGATTACATCCAAGAGAATTTCTTCATCAACCATTCATGCAATTTTTGCACGGGGAAGAAGTTATGAAAGTTAGGATGATTGGTAAGTTGATTTTCTTCTTCTTCTTCCTCTTATTAAAAGACCAAATCCTTGGTTATCATTTTACAAAATTTTTGTAGAATATTTTAATGAATGAATTTAAGTGTGGATGTTAATCTAAAACATTTCTAGGTGGTTTATGATGTTATTAGAACAAGAAATTTGGAGAAAACTAGGAGAAATTCGTAGAATTTGGATATTTGAAAAAAGTTAGTGTTCTTGATGAAAATTTGAGATTTGAGCTTAGATTGTTGGTAGAAATTGGGAGTTTTGGTGTTAAAACACTCCTTAGACATTAAGGATGAAAACCCATGGAGAAATCTACATGAAGCTATAAGGGTGGAGAATATACATGGAGCGATAAGGGTGGATGCGGCGGGGGCCGCGGGCAACAATCCAGAGGTATTCTGGACGACCCGGTTGGTACGGGAAATGTGTGAAATTGATTTCATTGTTTGCTGTTGTGAATTATTTGAATTATGCTGAAATGTATTTGATTTACTTGGATATTGTTGTGAAGTATTATGAATTAAATTATCATTATGATGCATGATATTTTTTTGTCATAGTGTTGTGTTGTCTGCTCACTGGGCATGTGGTTTGCTCATACCCCTCTTATTAACATTTTTTCAGAGTTGACAGCTGAAGGTAAATATCGGTACAAGGAATTATGGATCCTTAGTCCATGATTACCTTTTCATTTGTTCAGGATAAAGGTATAATAGTTAAGTTTTATTCTAAGTTGTATAAATTTAGAAATCTCTGTAATCGGGTAGGTTCATTCAGTGATGTAATGTGAATGATTGTAGTACGTATAGAGAACTTGGTTTGATTGCATGAAAAAGAATGGTATGATGCTTAAGAGAAAAATAGACTTACGGAGGTGAAATGAAATTCACTTTCCGTACCGGTCACGTGCTTAGATTTTGGGACGTGACAAGTTGGTATCAGAGCTTTGGGATTAGGTCTCCTACCGATTACAGAGTAAGGTAACCTTAGTGGGATCTCCTCTATCATGGTGAACCCGGGCACAACTATAGAGAGATGGCTCCACTGAAGGTCCTGTAGGATGTTTTCATTTCCTTTTCCTCCGAGACTTGTATTTTCTTATGAATTATGTTTTTAGTTTTAGTTTTAGACAGATATAGCTATACTTTTGAACTCGGTAAAGGAAAGGTTATTATTTGTTTTGATTCCATTGCTGTCGGATCAAATTGTATGTATGGGGTTTATATGTTGAATTCATGATTGATTTTGTGTGACTGATTTCCTTTATCTTTCTTAATTTTATTATTACTATTTTTTTAGTACCATCCCATAAAAAAAACCACTGGCATTAAAAGCGGAAGGATTACATTGCAAAAAAAAAAAGAAAATTACTCATGCATGAGTAATCTAAAAGCGAGGTGGTCTCGGATTAGGAGGGTTGTATTGTATCATCACCCCTCGACCATTCCTTGGAGCGAGAGACAGAGCAATGTCGCGGAGGGTAGTGTAAATCCCATTCATACAATCAACACTTCTTTGTTGTTGATTGCAGAAGCACTGGGTAGACCAATAGAAGAACCTGTGTATTCTTGAAGCCAATAGAAGAACCTGTGTATTCTTGAAGTCATTGCCGCATTATTGCGTTTAGTTAACTTCTCCAGGTCTTCTATCATCTTTTTCAGATTTTTCACCTCCTGCTCTAGACAGGCGATTTTGTCCTCCGAGGTATGGCCCGTGCTAGTCTCCTCAGCTTCCTCGTTCTTCTTCATTTTCTTCTCCTTCTGCTTCTCTTGAGACCCTTCAAAAGGTCTTTTGCCCTTGTCTTTGCCCAGACTTAAGTTTAAGTCGAGCTCTTCTTCCTTGGCCTCCACTGTGAGATCAATGTACTTCCTTGTGGCCATGATTTGAAAAATTTAGAAATTTATGTAGGAGTATGAGAAGAGAGGAATGCTGAGAAGTTGTAGGCTCAGAGATGATTACTCTTTGTAGTGTGGTAACTGAGAACGATGGGACAGTTCTTATAGAGGAAAAATTAGAACTTAGAGACAAAGAAGATATCTCTTCGCCGCACCCTAAACGCTTAACTTGTGGATTTCTACAAGCTGGAAGCTAGAAGTCTAGGGTAGGCATGCACACCAACAACGCGTCGCATTAATGGCAAAACCACGAAAGTCAATATTCGGTGGATTTGTGGCCGATTTACACTTGATTTTTCCATTTCTCTCGTTGACATTTTTTGAAATTCAAAGAAGTCGACAATGTAGCTATTAAAGATTGTCTTGGATGCTTTTATGATAAACTAAAATGTATTTCTATGCTTTCTTGTATTGTTCTTGAAAGCCTTCAATTGAGTATAATATACATGATTGATTGAATTATACTGTGATTATATGTATCTAAATACATATGATATGTATGTATGTTATTCATGCATAGAGAGTGAAGGCTATTTGTTATGGCTAGGAATAATATGTAATGATTCTACATACATTCAGAGAATGAGAAGTCTGAAATTTAAAAGAACTTGAATATATGAAAATATACAGATAATGATGTATCTCTATGTTTATACATACATACATATATGCTCGTAGAGGCAAGTGAAAAAAAAAATTTTTTTTCTCACTTTATGGAACGTTTGATGTGTAGATGTGAGAAGTTTTTATTTTAATATTTATGTTTGAAAATGTGTAAGCCTAGGGCAAAGCCACAGATTAGAAACCTAGATAAGGCTAGTATGAAGTTACCCGTTCATGCAGTAATATCTAGATTTAAGATTATTGGATAAGACAAATACAGAGTTAAGAAGCCATAAATTGAAGCAGCGATTAGTTGAATAATTTGAGCAAGAGTCAAAAGTTAGCCGAAATTTTTGAGGAAATCTTTTGTATTAGATTATATTTAGTTATTTTCTGGCATGCTTATCAGAGACCGTTGGCATTGCGTCGGATAAGGTCTGTAGGCCATCTTTAGAGAATGATGTAAAGGTTTTGTAGCCCTAAATTTCGTCTATATATAATGGATGCCCCATTACGCTGCTCACTACACTAAGAGTTCATTACCTATAAGCTTTCTAGCATCAAACTTCTCCTTCAGCACAACCTTTATAGCTCAGAAAAGTATGGTCGGCAATAAATCTTTCAATTTAAACTTTGAGGCTGGCAAGATAGAGCTGGATCTAAATCTTAGCCTGGAGAATTATAAGAATAAGATATCCATGGAAGAGTCACCAGAGGCTAAGAAAAGAAAAAGGGATGTAGTAGAGCTAGAGGATGTTAGCATAGCAACATCTTCTAATAATGAGCTTGCGCTTATGAGACAAAAGATGGAGGACTTGGAAAAATTGATAAACCGCCACTTTGAGTACCAGAGGAGATTGATAAATCGTCTCTTTGCAGAACAAGAGAAGCTTTTGAATCGTCATTTTAGGGAATTGGCGAATAGAGTTGATAGACATTCGATGTTTGCAACTCAAAATTTTCGTGACCAACAAGAGAGATGTATTGACTGTATGAATGGAGTGACTTCTGCACTTCACCAAATTTTCCAGACGTTTCCTCCAAAAACTCTTTCTAGGCTGCAACGATTAGCTTCCTCCTTAAGGTGTGAACCACCTTCCTCTTCTAGACCTGAAGCACCTTCTGCATTTCAAAAGCCTCCTCGTTCTTAATTTATCCTTTCTTTTATTTGTACCTAAAGCTGATATTTGATCTGAGCTTCACGTATTAAAATTATCTGTTTTGTAAATCAAGTTCAGCTTGTTGCCTGTAACTTATGTACTAGAAATAAAAATTTTCGTATTTGATTTTTTTTGTTGTTGAGGCAATTCTTTTACTGAAGAAACTTGAGAAATAAAAATATGTTGAACTTGTTATATTTTGTACTTGATTGTGAAAATTCTAAAAGAGAGAATGAGATAAAGACAAAATATCTGCATTTGTTTCAATCTTGAGGTAAGTTTTGAATTTGGAGGACCGAATTCTTTTAAGGAGAGAAGAATGTAATATCCCAAGAATTTACATGAATATTTAAAATCTATTTGAAGTTTATTGAAAAATTTAATTACATGAGAAATGTTCTTTTGACTTAGTGAAGGAAATTTGGAAATAGAAATTTTAAGTTTTAATTTGGGAAATTTTTACAAATTCTCAAGGGCTAAAGTGAAAAGAAAAGAAAATATAGAGTACTTTTGAGAAATGACCAAGTAGGAACCCGAGAAAAAGAATAGAGCTTATGAAAATGAATTATGAGTCCGGTACCGAAAAGATGATGGATTCGAGGTTAAAGTGGTATTTGAGACATTGAGAGGGATTAAAGTGAACAAATCTTATAAGCTAAGGTGGCTATGAGCGATTTTATCGAAAAAGAAATTGGTGGAGCCCACGCGTATACATTTTCTTCTCTTTCTCTCATTTCTCCCGTAGCTTCTCACTTTCTCTCTCGATTACATCCAAGAGAATTTCTTCATCAATCATTCATGCAATTTTTGCACGGGGAAGGAAGAAAGTTAGGATGATTGGTAAGTTAATTTTCTTCTTCTTCTTCCTCTTATTACAAGACCAAATCCTTGGTTATCATTTTACAAAATTTTTGTAGAATATTTTAATGGATGAATTTAAGTGTGGATGTTAATCTAAAACATTCCTAGGTGGTTTATGATGTTATTAGAACAAGAAATTTGGAGAAAACTAGGAGAAATTCGTAGAATTTGAATATTTGAAAAAAGTTAGTGTTCTTGATGAAAATTTGAGATTTGAGCTTGAATTGTTGGTAGAAATTGGGAGTTTTGGTGTTAAAACACTCCTTAGACATTAAGGATGAAAACCCATGGAGAAATCTACATGAAGCTATAAGGGTGGAGAATATACATGGAGCGATAAGGGTGGATGCGGCGGGGGCCGCGGGCAACGATCCAGAGGTATTCTGGACGACCCGGTTGGTACGGGAAATGTGTGAAATTGATTTCACTGTTTGCTGTTGTGAATTATTTGAATTATGCTGAAATGTATTTGATTTACTTGGATATTGTTGTGAAGTATTATGAATTATATTATCATTATGATGCATGATATTTTTTTGTCATAGTGTTGTGTTGTCTGCTCACTGGGCATGTGATTTACTCATACCCCTCTTATTAACATTTTTTCAGAGTTGACAGCTGAAGGTAAATATCGGTACAAAGAATTATGAATCCTTAGTCCATGATTACCTTTTCATTTGTTCAAGATAAAGGTATAATAGTTAAGTTTTATTCTAAGTTGTATAAATCTAGAAATCTCTGTAATCGGGTAGGTTCATTCAGTGATGTAATGTGAATGATTGTAGTGCGTATATTTTTTTGTCATAGTGTTGTGTTGTCTGCTCACTGGGCATGTGGTTTGCTCATAATCCTCTTATTAACATTTTTTCAAAGTTGACAGCTGAAAGTAAATATCGATACAAAAAATTATGAATCCTTAGTCCATGATTACCTTTTCATTTGTTCAGGATAAAGGTATAATAGTTAAATTTTATTCTAAGTTGTATAAATCTAGAAATCTCTGTAATCGGATAGGTTCATTCAGTGATATAATGTGAATGATTGTAGTGCGTATAGAGAACTTGTTTTGATTGCATGAAAAAGAATGGTATGATGCTTAAGAGAAAAATAGGCTTACGGAGGTGAAATAAAATTCACTTTCCGTGCCGGTCACGTGCTTAGATTTTGAGACGTGATACTTTCTCTTCAACTTTCCAATTGCTTTTAAATTTTAAACTAAGACGGCCATTGCAATCTACTTCATTACAAGAATACATTAAGAAGTAAAAGATTCTCAATCAGAGGACACATTAAACGAATGCTCCAGGTAGACAGGAACATAAATATTCTCTATAGTATTCTGAAAGTTCTCACTTTGAGAGAAATGAACAAGCTTAAGCAAGGTACACCATTTGACTTGGTAATTTCTTTTTGGGATCAACATCTTTTATATAACATTATTCCATAATCCTTATGAATAAATAAGAGAGAAAATAGGGAATTACTATACTAACGTATTTTACAATTGGAAAGAAGCAATACTTTTCCTTCACCAGCTAGAAATTCTGTTAAACTTATAAGCATTAGATATCAAAACTCAAAGCAAATAACTGCAGTGGCACCAGATACGGCGACAACCATGAGGAGTTTTAATCATTTAATTACCAAAATTGCAGGCCTGGACGAAATCTAAACTGTAGTCAACATACTTTGTCCAGAGTGGCTTGAACTGAGTCATTGCAATGTCAAGCCATGGTTTCATATTACCATTGAAATGCACCACTGCTGCATTCCTGATCTCATCCATGCTGATGCTTGGGTTATAGCCAAGTCCCAGAACATGCCATGACTTGTCTAAAGGCTTTGTTGTCGAGTAATAAGTGATAAGACCTGGTGGCAATGTCCCCAGTTTCCACAGGGTCCGGTTCTCATTCTGCAGCAGCATCAACATATCCAGTCAGATATAGTAAAAAAGAGGGTGAAGCAGTGGTATAATTTCAAATTATAATAAACTAGAGCCCATAACATATACGGAATTACGGGCTATGATCTCTCCTAATGTCTGAATATGCGGTCTCCAAACTGCTACTGTTGCTTAATTCATTAACATCAAGGCTCAAACAACATCAACTACCAGGGGGATTTCACAGCAGGATCTTGAAAAGGTATCAAAGAGTAACAAGTGGTTTAAACTAAAATAAAAATCTGCAATATGGTATTGTATATGCTGATGCTAAGAGTACCTTGAGCATGACAAAAAATGTGTAAATGGATACAAGAAATATTAACAAAAAAGCTTCAAGTCTTACCAGATTCTGCCAGTAATGATACTCTTCTGTGCATTTTTCCCTTCTCCATGCGTCCAAATCAAAGAAGTTCATTCCATACGCCCAGGCACAAGCCTTTGGATTAAATTTTGCCTTAATCAAGGGATGTGAGAAATTCATGTACTGTGCATATCTATGGAATGACCCAAAACATGTTTCTACTGCCCCAATCACCTTGCCATCCATATCAATCTCCCACAACCCAGTCAGGTCCTTCTGAACCACTATGTCATCATCCAAAAAGAGAATCCTATGCAGCTTTGGGTACATTTCTGGTAAGTAGAATCTCAAATGGTTCAGAATTGATAAATATTTAGGATTCCTGAACTTCATATTTGTTGTGTCCTTGGTTGCATTCTCAAGCTTGTTCTCAAAGTAAAACCTTTGCAGGTTAGCAGATTCCAATTGTCGGAGGACAGGCACATATGAAGAATTCAAGAATTTGTAATCCTCAACCGCCTTAACCTCAATGTGTGCTCCATTATAATTCTTCAACTTGAACATCACTTGCATTGCTCCAAGATTCATCTTATCAGTTACAACATGAAACACATGTTTCCACGGTTCCTTTGCATTCTTGGTTGCTGAATTGACCACCACAGATGCTGCAATCACATTATCTGAGAATATGGCATAGTGGTAAAGATTTGGATCTTCCAATTCTGGAGGAGTTGGTTTTCCCTCATCGGAATACTTATCTGGATTTGCAATGCGCTCTTCCATCAACCGCATTGAGAGACAATGCACGCTCTTTGGAATTGACTTGGCAGCAATCAAGCTCGAGAAAGCCCCCTGCTTCTTTGCCTTGGTTAATTGCTCGTTCACAGCAAAAATTGTATCCTTCAACTTTTGAATCTTGAGCTGATTATCAAAAGACTCCTTGGCTTCACCGATCACCTGGCGGGTGACTTTGATGCGCTCCTTCACTTCCTTTTCCAACTGGCGAAGCGCAGACTCATCAATGGGAGCCGCGTCAGAGATGAAGAGAGCCCGATATTGGGGTTTGTTCATAAGATCTGAGAAGTTGCGTGAGAGATCAGCAAATATCCTAACGATCTTCGAGCTCTCAAGCTTGAGCTTTCGCGCATAAGATGCGTATACAAGAGCCAGAGAGCGATGATCATCAGCTTGCTTCCGGATCTGGTCCAGGCGAGGCTTGAGGGGATCCGTTTTCAGCGCCAGTACAGATCTCCTGATAGACTCGAATCCGCGTGCTCCAGCATCGTAACCCTAGTTCAAAAGCAAGGAGAACGAAAAAAGAATTAATCAGTATCCGAATTGGCCTGTTTTCATTCCTCACATCTCATCTTCTTCCAAATTTCCAGAAGAGCTAATCCCTCTCTAGTAACATTCCCATTCAAAATTTCCCAACTGTAAAAACACGTTTATTTCCCTAGAAAATAGAACACCTCAAACCACCCCTGGATCCAGGAGTCTGATCCTCCACACTAGAACACATGAATTAAGATCCAGAACTAAAACCCCAATTACACTCTTAAACACAAAATCAAGATACAAAAACAAGAACCACAAAATTGAAAATCTCCCCTCTGACTGTTTCTCGGGAAACATTTTCACAGAAAAAGGGGAGGGAAAAAAATGCAAGCAAGAAAATTGGGAAAATATGGAAGGAAGGCGAGTAAAGAAACCGAAGCTTACCGAGTGGGATTGATCGGGAGAGTGAGAGTGGACAGTGAAGATGAAGGAGACAGTGAAGAAAATGCAGAGGGCAAATGAAATCGCAGAGGCCAAAACTCTGAAAGAGAAGGTGAAGCTTCGGATCCCTCCGGTGCCTCCTCCTCCTCCTCCTACGGTGCGTGCAATTCGAGAGTTCACCATTGTTTTGGCTTCAGAGTGATTGGCTCTGAAGAAGAGCACTCGCTCCCAATTAAAAGCGATACTCTACTCTTTCCTCTTCTGTGAGTGTCTTTGTCACTCCTGTCCTCTGTGTGTGTGTGTGTGGGTGTGAGAGAGAGAGAGAGAGAGAGAGAGAGAGAGAGAGATCGCGTTGTTGTGGGGATTATTCTAGTGGAGCCGAGAGTAGTGGATTGGACTTCTGAATTTGTAACTAAAAAATAATCGTTTCGTCGGCAGAATATGAAAATATGAAAATGTCTTCTGACTTTAATGAATCCTTTTCAAAGGTTGAACACAATTATTAACTGTCATTAGAATAAATTACATTCCACCACCTATAAATTTTTAAAATTATACTTCCTTCCCGTTTACTTTTAAAATATACTATCCTTCCATTTTATAGGCTAACGATTTCAAGAGAAAAAAAAATAGACAAATTTTGAAATATTGAGTATTAATATAAAATTTCTAAAACATACAAGACAAAAATATCATTTTTCCCCCCAAAAAAAGTGGATGATTTGTTAGTCCAAAATTATAAAACAGACTATCACATATCTTTTTGAATAAAAAATATAAAATTAAACTAAAGTGTAACAATTACATAAATATAGCAGAGAGAGTGTATGCTTTAAATATAAAGAAAAAAAAGTGTAATTTTAAAAAATTATAGGGGAAGAGAGTGTAATTTAATCATATTATTATAATTGTTAATTCACCGTCTCACTCCAATGTGGCTGGCTACACCTAAGAACGCAAATTGGAGACTTTACTGAAGCGTGGTGGGTTAGGTTACAGGTTACAGCTAATATATAGAAATTTTGGCAAGTACACACTTCATTTTTTAAGGTATTTATAAATTGATTTATATACAAAATTTGAACATGAAAACTAGTATTTGTATGTTATTATATTTATTACATATCGTATATGTAGCATAAAATTTTCACATTTATTTATCAAATTTCAAACATCTTATAAATGGATGTATGACTAACAAACTTAAAAAATGTACACGGACATCACATTAAATAAATAATATAATAATAATAATTTATAAAGAATGCATTTTTATAGTTTTGGTATTTTTTTGTAGTATATTAATTAATGATAGTTTTAATTTAGAAATTATTATTAAAACAAATAATTATATCAACTGCCAAAAGATTTTCAATTGAAATGATGCAGTAAAAAAATTATCCAATAAATTAAAAGAAAAACATTTTAAATAAACGATTACAGAATATCTTATACAGTGTTTAGAAAATCGAACTGAATTGATCAGTTTAATCCAAAATTCAGTGATCACTCAAGTGTTCAATTCGATTTAAATTAATAAATCGGTGAGTGTTTAAACTGATAAACGAACTGATTCAACCGGTCCTATTTTTTAAAACAATTTTTTTTTTTGAAAATAGATCTCTGACAAGTTGAGACAAAGGCCATCTATAAATTTTTAAAAAATATTTATTTATCAACAAACATTTTTTTTAGTTTTTTAAATTATTATTCATTAAAGACAATTTTGTTTGAATTACTATAAAATATTAAATGTGGATGCATCTCCTAATAAAAATTTAGACCTCATTTCAATCTTTTAAAAATAAAAATGGCTAATTTAATGCTCACTGCCAGTTAGTTAAGTTTTGTATTAAAATATCATATAATGTATGGATCAAAAACTAATAAATGATTCATTAAGTAGATAAATGTGGGATGTGATTATCTTGTTATAACATGGATAATAATCCTAACAACTATCATCTTAAATAACAGTTCCAGAAATCAGTATAGTTTTATTCAGTTCAAATCAAAAATTATAAATGCGGATATGTTAATATTAGGTTTGACTGAAAAAATAATTATTTAGTTTCATGAATGAATTTATTTGGATTAAAAAATTACCTCTTCCATTCCTTTAAAGCCAAATAAAAAGAGGAAATTGAATCAAGTGAATTACGTTAGTAAAATTAAAGTCAACTAATTATTTAACTCAATATATTAAGCCATACAAATATTTTTCGACACTAATAATTTTATCTCAAATCAAAGAAATTAGTTTCTTCCTTGCATATATTTCGCAGCCACGTCGTTGTTGACAGTGCGATGAATCAAGAATTATGTTTGCAAATTTTTTTTTCGAATTAATATAAAAAGAGGCTATTTATTAAATGTTTAAAATATATCTACCCTTAATTGGTTCAAGTGAGTTGCTATTTATTCTTGTTAAACAAAAACTATGATTCTAATTTATGAAGGCATATAGCACTATAAAAGTGTTATACTAATATAGTCCGACCAAATTTAAATTAGATTAGTCAGAATCTAATAATTTAAGATATTACTGATTCTTTAATAATAAAAATATTGCAAACATAAAAAAGAAAAATAGTTATTATATCCATTGAAGTCAAGATTATTAAAATTCATTTATGGTTTATAAAATGTAAAAGAGGAAGACATATTTAAGATAAATTACAGTTTTTTTTAGAAAATTGACTAAATTACACTAATTATTTTTTATTACAAATATTATACTCGTTTTTCAACTTAATTTTTTATTAATAAAGTTAACTTTTTACACATTCTTTTAGTAGCAAAATTACTTAAAACAATTTTGATTATAAATTAAGAATAAAATCAAAGTTTTATATTAAAGTCTAACATTAATTTAGCTATATTTATTATCAAGTTTAAAATAAAATTATAGTCTTATCTTGTGTAAAAAAGTAATTAATTTAACAAAAAGTAAATTAAAGAAAAAGTTTTCGCTACATATATTAAAGTGTTAAGAAAGTTGAGTGTAATATTTAAATAAAAAGTATCAAATATAATTTTACTAAACTGAAAAAATAGTGTAATATATATTTTATTTTATTTTATGTTATTTTTTTATGTACAAAATTAGGATCTACCTGCTTTTTTTTTTGAACTGGGATTCAAGCTGAAAAGTCGGTTGTTATGGGCCCACAGATTTTGAATGGGCTGGGCCAGACTACAAATTCAGTCCAAACTACTTGGTTAAAATAATAAGTATCCAATACATATAATCTTATACAACCTTAAATAATCTTATATATTAAAAGTTCAATACAATAAATAATAATCAAAAACATTTCTTACTTTGACAAAATTATAAAAATTTAGATAAGGTTATCAAATATTTTTATACATATTAAAAACTCATAATTTAAATAATATATGGATATGGGATAAATTTTAAAAATAGTAAATAGTACCCATAGGCATTGGCATCTATGAAATGCGTAAAATCTTATATATATATATATATATATATATATATATATAAAGGAGAAAATTTTTTAACAATCATAAAATTGGTACAATCATTGATTGGGTGGGTTTTATCTATTTTTGTAGAGACTAGATCTTTTCTTTTTGGATTATATCAAATTAAATCATAGGTCAGTACTTTTTGAATTCGGATTAATCATTGACCTGGTAAAATGTTTAGGCCATTAGATAGTAGAAGTAATCATTAAATTACTAAAAATTGATTCAATTGAAAAAATTATTAAATAAATAAAATATATATTTAAAAATTCAAATAATCAAATTTTTATTTTAAAATTACATGCAATATTAAATAAAAAATATTAAGTTGTTGATAAAACAAGCAAGCAAGCAATTTTAATTTATTCACAAGTTTTATTTTCATTATCATAACTTGCAAAATTTCTTTCAACATCAACATTTATTAAATAAAATATATATATATATATATATATATATATATACATTTCACCAAATCAACTAGAAATAAGACGAGTTAATTAGGTCACACTTAATTCAAACCATATTTATTAGAGCTAAATTGGATTAATTTATCCGACTGGTTGGATTGAGAGAAAAAATTGTTTGAACTGTTGAGGAATTGAATCGGTAAAAATCAATTTTGGATCTATAAAATCGGTCAGTTTATTGGTCGAATAGGTTCAAGAATTTTTTTTTTGAAAAATTATTTGATAAATTTGATATACATGAATTATATGATTATTGATAATATTTTCTTGTTAGTTAGCTCTTTTTTTTTTAATAAACTTTTGATTGAGAATGTTGTTTTATCAAATTTTTTGTGTAATTGAATATTAAATCTTATTTTTAATTGAAATTACATATTTATGTTTATGATATGTAAGTGTGTATAGTATTTTAATTTTTTTAATTATATATATATATTTTTTAATATTTTTAAAGTACAACTAATTCTACCATGATCTGATTATTAACCCTTGAACCGATACTTTCGCCTATTTAATAATCGGTCTGATTTTCAAAACTTGGGTCAAACAATTGGTTCACTATTTTTATTTTTTATTTTTTTGATTAAACTGGTTGGGATTTTTAATTAATAATATCGGATGTTGTTTTTCAATATATCATACGATCAAAGTGACATTGGCAAGCTTAAAAAAATTGAACCGCAGTCTAATTTTCACAATATGAGATAGATTTTGTTTTCCCATAAATAATCATTTTCTTTTATATTTCAAAAATATCTTATTTTTACATTTACTCGTACGTACCAATTTTGTCAACAAGGCTACTGTTTTTGATATTTTTTTAATTCTTTTTCCTTTTTTTTAAAAAAAAATTAAACGTGTGTCTTCTTCGCACTTTAATAAATAATCACTTTTTAAAATTCATAGTAAACAACATTAAAACTAAAATTTTAAGAATATGTTTATAATAAATCTACATAATTGTTAAAAGATTAATATTACTATTGATATATTTTTTTTAATTTTAAGTTTCTAAAAGGGTTTGTGTAAATTTTTAAAATAAGAAAGAACTGTATAATTTAAATATTTTAAGACAGGAAAGTTTAATTTACTCTGAAAAAAATAATAAGATGCAAAAATTTTTTAATTAGCAATATATTAGTTGAAATGTTAACTATCCTTTTCGCAATATAAAAAAAATAATATTATTTTATTCATATTTCGTTAAATAAAAAATTATTATTTATAGTCTACAAATTAACTTATCTATAATTTAAAATAAGATCATATAATTTTGAGTAAATTAACAATTTAATCTTTAAAATATATTTATTTTCAATTTCGTCCTTCAAAGATCAAAAGTTTTGATTTAATCCCTAAAATATTGTAGTTAGGGGTGTTGATAGGTTTGGTTTAATTCGATTTTGAGTCTTAACCAAATTAAACTAAGTTAATTGATTTTACAAAATTACAGACCTATTCAGTTTTAATTTTTAAACTATTTAGTTCGATTTAGTACGGTTTTATTTACAATAATTTGTAATTTTTAATTTCAATAATATATATATAAATAAATATAAAAAAGAAAGAGATCAATTTAATTAAAATATATATAATTGTTAACATAAAAATATAAAAATATAATATTATATATAATATAATTTTTTATATATAAAATTGGTTTGATTTTAATCAAATCAAACCAATTAAAATTCATATTTTAAAAACTGATTTAAACCTCATTTTTTTTTGTTTTTTGTCAATTTGATTTGGTTTTGACACCTCTAATTGTAATTATCTCAATTTAGTCATTTTTGTTGTTAAATCACAAAAATTTATCGTTGTTAAATTTTAAAATTTTCATTATTAAAAGTTACTTTCACAAAAAGAGGGACTAAACTAAAATAAATATAATCTTTTAAAAATTAAACTATGATACTTAATTTTTAAAGGACTAAATTGAAATAACTATAATATTTTGGAGCCAAATTAGTAATACTCTACAATTTTATAAAAAGTCAATTAAATTACATAATAGTATTGAATGTTCCATACTACATAAAATCAACTCTAGATTCTAAAATAAGAACCAAATTTCTCTTGCCCCTATTAACCCCTAGTCATTCGTCTTATCATATTCCCATGAACACATTTAAAATTTGCCCATAGTTGCAGACAATTTAATTCTCTTAAATGGTGACAAAATAATATATTTCTAGCAGAAAAATGAAAATCAATTATGATTTCCAAAATCAAATAAAAGCAATATTGACTGATTTCTATCCTTTTTTGCTCTTCTTGCCCACATGCATCACATCATATTATATATATATATATATATATATATATATATATATATATATATATATATATATATTTGATTGCATTGAACCTTTGCAATATTCATGTGAAGCGATTAATCCTCAGAGTTATTTTAGCCCCATACATATGGAAAATGCAGAAACAATCCGTGATTTTACACAAAAAAGGATAAAGGTTCACAAAAGCTGCTTTTCTTTTGTTTCTTTTTTTTTTAATTCTTTTTATTTATTTATATTTATCCTTAAAATGACGATATAATTGAATCATATATATCTAACATGTAATCAGATTTACATAGGATCAAATTATGAGATAAATCTAATTTTGATGTAAGTGGAATTTCAAATTTAATTAAATATTTTTTTTAATTTGATATGTCAATTATTAAAAAGATTGCTGAATTACAGGATGATATCTGCCCAAAAGTTGACGAAAAAATCTGGTTATTTGTGAAAGATCAATTTTTAACATTTTATTCCAAAAATTTTCCATTTTGAGGACATCAAAATTGCTATTTTCATATATTGCAATGAATATTTTGATATATGTTATAATCACAAGATCAATGGTTAATTCACTAAATTAAAAAAATAATAATTTTGTCCCTTGAAATCAGAAAGCGGATTCACACCACAATTATCAAAAAATGAAATCAGTCAAATGGACAAAGTAAGACATTCCTTTGTCACTTTCTTCCCTATATTCACGCCCTTCTTCACTTCCAATCTTCACACTTTTCTCTCCTTTCAGAAAGCTTTTTCTCTCATTTTCTCTCATTTTCCTTCGCAATTCCCCAATCACCATTCCCATCACATCATTCCTCAAAACTCTCTCTCTCTCTCTCTCTCTCTCTCAAAAGATGGCTGAGTTCCCTGACTCAATCACTAAGAATCAGTCTTCTTCATCTTATGGTCTTCTCTGTCACTTCTTCTTCTTCCATTTCTGTTTCTTCATCCTCTTCTCGCCTCATGTTCTCAGCTTCATCTCTTTCCTTTCTCCTCTCTTCATCACCACAACCCTTCTTTCCCTTCTCTCTCTTTCTTCAGACACTGAATTCTCTGACTCCAAATTAGGTTTTCTTCTCTCTGTTTTCCAAAGGGTATCTCCTAAAGATGACATTTTTGAGGAAAGTGGATTCCTTGAGGAACTTCAAGCATATCTTGATGTGTTCGAAGCGCCACCAGTCTCAGAAGTTTCAGAACCAGAAAGCTTTAAAGCACCAGAAGAAGCAGATCATCATATGGGCCCACTGAAGAAAGACCCAAATATTACTTTCCATGAAAACCCAATTGCAAAACCTGATGATGATGATGGTGGTGATGAACAGGACAAGGAAGCTGGAAGGGAAGTTGCAGAAAAGAAAAGCACAGAAAGCTTGTTGCAGCATGAAAATAATACAGAAATGGAGAAAGAGCCAGATGTTAATTTACCTGAAAACCCAGATGGGAAGCATGATGATGGTGATGGTGATGGTGATGGTGATGGTGATGGTGATGGTTATGAACATGAGAATGAAGCAGGTAGGCCAAATGCAGAAGAAAAAAGCACAGAAAGCTTGTTGCTGCATGAAAATACTACAAAGCTTGAAGACATGTTTTGTCAAAAGGAAGACAAAGAAGTCCAAGAATCCAATAAAGCAGAGGAAAGTCAAGAGAAATCAGCATTCACAAGTGGATCCAAAGTTACGGGCAATAGTGATAATAATAACAGTAGCAGCAAAATTGATGCTACTAGTAACAGTGATGAAGAATATTTTGGGACTCCAGAGAGAAACACAAACTGGGAAGAGAGGAAGCCATTAAGTTCATTTCTTGGAAAAGAGAAGGAATGGAGAAGAACACTGGCCTGCAAACTTTATGAAGAGCGACAGTCACACTATTATGTGTGTGAAAGTGAGAAGATGGACTTGCTTTGGGAAGCTTACGATGATGACGACGATGATGACACAGAGGCTAATAGTAATACTAACAGTAAGGTTCAAGAGAAGTGTGAAGGCAATGATGGTGATGAAGAAGAAGAAGAAGAGGGTATGGAAGGTAAGTACTGCTGCTTGAAGGCATTGAAACTTTCTGCCGGAAAGATGAAGTTGGGAATGAGAAGGTCTAATATTGTGAAGATCTCTAAGGTTCTCAAAGGGATTGGGTTGTTGCAACATGTAAGCAAGCATGGGAAGAAAAGGGTGTGACTGAACTAGATTTAGATTTTAAGTTCGTTACTTTCATGAGGCACACAAATATTGGATAGCTTTTTGATCATAAGATTTGAGAAGTAAATATGTTCATTTCTAGTATAAATGTATAATGAAGCTTTATTTTCTTCTTTCCAATTTCTTCATCAGTTACTAAAGCTACTTTACCATGTTCCTTCATGTTCTATCACAAATATGGGAGTCGTATTTTCATCTAAGTTATTCATCTCATATCAAACAGTCCGTATCAAAAAAAGAAATAAAAAAATAAAGAAGGAAACGTTACGTAGTCTTTTTATTTTTCTTTGATCTAGACTTTTTTAGATTTGAGACATAAAACTGAATTCTCTCATGTTTATGGCGAGAATATGATTCTCATGGATTTAAGATTTAGGGTTTAAAGAACTTAATCACAGTCAGGTCAAAGAAAAAAAAAATTAAAAGAAATAGAAGTCAAATTTCTGGAGATTTTTTTTCCGTTAATAAGAATAGTCTAATTTACAATAAATGGTTGTGATCCTAAATATAAGGGTCATTTTTTAATCACAAACATCATAAAATTCACTTTTAAGAGCGTGTTGCTATAAATTATTTTTTTTAATAAGGCAAATCAAGCAAAATATAATTAATATATTTTAAAAACTTAGCTATCGAGTAAATTATTAATTTGGTATTTTAAAAATGACAATTGTATTAACGTGGTCTGTCAAATATCAAGAAGTCATAAATATAAGGGTCATTTTTTAACAAGAAACATTAGAAAATTCGCTTTTAGGAACGTGTTGCTATAATTTTTTTTATAAGGCAAATCAAGCAAAATATAATTAATATATTTGACAAACTCAGCTATCAAGTAAATTACTAATTTGGTATTTTAAAGATGACATTTGTGTTAACGTGGTTTGTCAAATATCAGGAGGTCATAAATATGGAGTCCAACACCCTTGTTTTTCTGTAGTAGAAAAGCAGGTGCTTTTCTTTTTTTAGCAACGGTTATAACCGTTGCTCAAATTTCAAAATTCGTTGCAAAAATTAAATTGTCGCGAAACATAAAAAATCGTGACTAACATTAGCCACATTTATATTTTAGCAACGATTTGTTACGTTAGCAACGGTTAAAACCATTGCTAAAGAGAAAAGTATCCGTTTTTTACTACAGCAACGGTTAAAACCGTTGCTAAAGAGAAAAACATTTGTTTTTCTACTACAGAAAAGCAGGGGCGTCGGACTCATAAATATGAGGGTCATTTTTTAACCACAAACATCAAAATATTCATTTTTAAGAGCGTGTTGCTATAAATTATTTTTTTATAAGGCAAATAAAGAAAAGTATAATTAATATATTTGACAAACTTAGCAATGGAGTAAATTACTAATTTGGGATTTTAAAGATGACAGTTGTGCTAACGTAATTTGTCAAATATCAAGTATTTCAATTTGATCCTTAAAATATTATGTTTATATCAATTTAATCTATTTATTTGTCAAAATAATTTTTAACAATGACAAATTTAAAATTTAGCAACAATATATTTAGCTATTTAGTAATGAAAAAGATTAAATTGTGACAAATATAATTTTTGAAAGATTAAATTGAGATAATTTTCTTTCAAAAATTAAATTGAGATAAATGTAATATTCTAAGGATTAAATCTATAATTTATTCTTATTTATTTTCAATTGAATCGATTAACTTAAAGTTTGTTAGCCAATATGTGACAACAATGTTAAATGAATCAACATTTTCATATACATTGTTAATTTCATACCACATGATAGAGTTCTATATTGGCCAATTTAATAAATATAAGATGATATTTAACTTGTGAGACACTTTCACTTATCAAGTTAGTCTTTTGGAGTAAGTTTTTCTCATGATTTAAGTTTTATCAACCAATATTGAGAAATCAAAGGCCTAGATCATCTCATTTAATACTTTTATTGAGAGTCGATCAATGCAAAGAAGGTGACTCTAGGTTAGATTAAGGTGCAGCGTGTTGAATATTAAAGAAATTGGCCGAGACATAATGCAAAAGGGCTATGGAATTACTTGGAGACAATAATGGCCCTATACATGATGATGCAACCCTCACACTTGAAAACGTCAAATCCCTACTCACAAGAAATTGATGGCCTTTAACTTTGGTTCAACATGGCGCACACATTAAACAATCTCTCAATTTCTCATACAATGTCAAGCCTGATTGGATGTTGACTCACAGCAAGTCAGATTAAAATTATCTATAAATGAGTAATTTTAGGTTAAGTAGTTTATGTCTTTTTAAAAATAAGTGTAAATGGTTTAGCTTGTTTAAGCTCGTAAGCCCCATGAGCTGGCCCCTTTTTAAAAAAAAATTAAAAAAATTTATTACTTAGTATAAATAATCTTACTTTATCATAACCTTATATTCAATAAATATAAAAAAATTGGAGATAAAAGCTTTTGTAATTTTTTAAAAATAAATATAGAAATCTTAAATTTAAATATAATATAATTTATTTTGAAAGAAAATATGAAAAATTAAAGTTATTGATTATTTAAAAATATTAAAAAAGTAATATTTTACATGTATAAATACTATTTTAATAAAAAAATTATTGAATTTTTTACTAAAAATTTAAAATTATATTATTTTGATATTAAAAAAAATAGCCTGCAAGTCAATACAGGCAATCTTTGTCTTCAAAATTTTGGCCCTTGATCGGCCCTTTTACATTAAGACTGGTTGGCAATCTAGCACAGTATAAACACTAAGCGTGTTTAGCAAAGCAGAAAAAAAAAAGATTTTATGGTTTATTTAACTAGCTTATAAACTTGTTAGAAGTATTTGGTAAACGAGTTTATTTCAATAATTTATAACTTATTTTGAAACGTTATTTTGAATAGCTTATAGCTTATATATTTTTCTTCTCTTTTTACTCTTGTTATTTTACAAATATGCCCATAATATCCTTGATGTATATACACGCCCAAAATGGAGTTAGACTGTCATGGGTCCCTCTCCGCTAGCTTTTGGTGGTAGTTTGTTGCCATCAATGGTTGTCCGTTGTCCTTTGTCACTGTGCATTGCCTTATGTTCTCATCCGTTTGTTGTCGTTCCCTCTCCATCCTCAGCGTCAGTCATCCGTCATCCCCAAATTCCTCAAAATACAATCAATAATCCTCTCCACCGACTTCAGTGTCCTCAGTGATGGTCGTTTGTCACAGTTGATGGTTGTCCATCATCCTCTGTTGTTGTTCCTTATTGTCTGTCCTCATCTTCGTCGTTTGCTATTTGTCGTACTTTGTTCTTTAGTCATTATATATATATATATAAGAAAAATAATATAATATGTATTTATATATATAATAATTTACATTAATTAAATTTAAAAAATATATTTATTTGTATTATTTTAAGATTATAAAATGTATGTCTTTTATATTATTTTACATTTTTCAGGTAGTTCAACAACTACGTTTATTAAAATTTTTTAATTCAATAAACTAAAACTTTGAATTAAAAATTAATTTATAAACTTTTAATTAATTTATCAGTTAATTTCGTCAAACACAGTCACTGTTAGGTCATTGATGCAAGCTTAAGTTCAACGTCTTTAATAGAGTGCCAACACAAGAGAATTAATGGCTGTTAGATCGGGCGTGAATAATAGCCTAAAAGCATTCAGTATTGTGCTAACCAACGAAGAATCCAATTCCCAACTAACAAGAATCAAATTGGAATTTGGATGCTGGCTAACACTGTACTCAGCATTGCTAGACCTCGATCCAAATATCAATTGGTCGGCTTGGATGAAGTGTCAACGCAAAAAGATTAATGGCCATTGGATCAAACATGATCTACGACCCCAGAACATTCAGCATGATGTTGACCAATAGTGGATTCAGCCCCAACTAATATAGTGAGTTAATATACCACTTCTTGTTAATAAACTACCAAACAAACGGCTCCTTGCAGGTTAGTTCTAATGCTAATGCGTGCTCTAATGTTTCTTTCTTTCTATTTTTTTGATTTTTTTTCCACTAGTTTTTTTTTAATACCTTGGTAGACGGAAAACAACAATAGCCAAAAAGGTATATGATAAAATTTGTTATAGTATTCACTTCTTAACTTAGATGTTTGAATTAAGTTCCGATTTTTGCCATTTTCATTCTTCATGTCTAAATAAAACTTCACCTCAAAGTTAAAAGACTTTCCAACATGTTAGAAATGGCCACAATTAAAATCTCAGATTTTTCAATGAGTAAACATTAATCTATATTTCAATTATAAATAAAATTTTTATATCATGTCAATTATAGCTCCTTTTTTAGTTAATTTTAATTATATTTATGAACTTAATGTCATTTAAATTTAATATCAGACGTTGATATAACATTATATTTTTCACATGTCAACATTTATTAATTCTTCTTAACTTTTTCATGTAAAATTAGAACTCACAATGACCCAAATAATTAAGTACAATATGAAGTAAAACAATCAAATATAAAGCAAAATAATAATTATTTTAGTCATCATCAATTCCAAACCCAAGTGGTAAAGCTAAAATAAATTAATAAGTACTGATTTATGGAAGATTAAATGTCACATAAGAGTACACTGTTAAATATTTAACAATATTAAACTCATAATCCTAAAAACAGACCAATCACAAAATCCTTTTGCCCTTCATTTCAGTATTTTGATCTACGACTCAACGATGAACTATGACTACAGCTTTAGTTCATTTATATCTAGGTGAAGAATAAGCAGCAACAAAAACAACAACAACAAAGCCTTTCAACAGCAACAAAACCTTATCACACTAAGTGAAAAATAAGCAACTAGGGAAAATTTGCCAGTATGTCCTTCACTGGACAGCCACATTGACATGATAATTCATCGACAAGTTTTAGACGAGTACCTTCATTGCTAATGTGCACCACATTTTCATCACAAATTCAAGGCAACCGTATCAAATTCAAAAACATTAACAGCAACAAAACCTTATCCCACTAAGTGAAAAATAAACAACTAGAGAAAATTTGCCAGTATGTCCTTCACTGGACAGCCACGTTGACATGATAATTCATCGACAAGTTTTAGACGAGTACCTTCATTGCTAATGTGCACGACATTTTCATCACAAATTCAAGGCAACCATATCAAATTCAAAAACATTAACAGCATCAGAATCCACCACATCTTTCACTTTCACAATTCATAGCATCGACAATACAATAACCTACTATCCTACTTCATTCTATTTCTAAAAGTCGTCAAGCTGTTGTCATTCTGTCATCACAGGTTTGTTCTCATTGGCTTTGAATTTCTGTTCCTTTGGCTTCTGCTCTTCCATTTTCCTGAGATACAAAGCAAAAACAAAATTTATTCTCAAAAAGCATATTTTCAAAACAGGATCAGCACCAACCAACCATCAAATTACCATAAGAAAAAAAAAATATATATCACAAATCACAAATAATTTAGTGAACCAAACATGTAGAGAAGCATCAGAGATTAGAATTGACTTCAACTCACTCAAATAAATACCAATCCCTGCGCAGTTTTAAATGTCAGTTCACCTCATTTTACACACAATTGAAAATGAAGTTCCAACATAAAATGCCATTATTCATAAGTTAAGGAAATTTACATCCTATTAACTTTTTCAGTATTCAATCATCAGTCATCTCATCACTAAACTTCTGAAGATAAGTCCAGAGGTTAATCAAGGGGACGTAAATTACCATACACAAATTATCAAATATTCTATATCAAGTTCGGTGCAAGGAAAGAGAATCAACTAAGGTCCTAATGCAAACTGATTATAAATTCTAATGGTAAGTGGAATGCTGCAAGCAACAACTCAGTTTCCGCACTTACTAAATCCAACAATCCTCTAGCAGATTCGTAAACTAGCAGAAACCTCTTCTCCTCTCCCCACCATCCCAACCAAAAACAAAAAGAAAAAGAAAGCCCAAAATAATGAACTGCTGATACGGCTATGATAGACCACAGAGACAGGAATGATCCATAACAGAAAATTGTTACAAATTAGGCAACAGTCCCTACTTCATCAACTAGCTGACCACAATGTACCAAAGAAGCAACCTTGGATGGAGTGGTAATTTGAAATAAATCAATGTGAACTTGAATTGGGGGGCACAAAAACCTAACAAATTCGCTGAGCTATTGAAGAGAGCACCGCAAATAGCTATAGGCCAACCAATAAAAACAACAAAATTCATAATTAACTAAATTGATACTTGATAGTGATGCAACCATACAGAGTCACTTGCATCATAACATGCCACCTATAGCACAAAATTTAGATTTATCAGAATTCTCCTTTTATTTTACCTCATTTCATTAATTCAAAACAGAAAATAAAAAATTCGGGTTTATATACATATGACTTCGATATATTAACTATAAAGGGTTGCCCGCGACTCGAACCCGGAACTAGTCCGATGGAGTAGATAATTTATCTGTTAATATAAAGTAAATAACAAAATATAAAAAAATCCCTCCCCAAGCCGTATGACCTACATGCAAACTGATTACCCAAATAAGTGAAAGCACCGAATAATTATTTCCACAATCATAAGCTCAAAACTCCAAACTCCTTTTCGCAGATGAAGCAAAGAAACCCATAACTTAAGGACCAAATATATTAGTTCGATTAGGTGTCTAAAAGTACATGATACCAACAATTTCTGCCAACTTTCACATATCACTCAAATCAACCATAACTTTCATAAAACTACTTTTTCCATCGAAAGGTACAAAAGAAAAAGTAAAACTACTTTTTCTTCCCAACTAAGTCATTTTTCAAAATGAGACAGGGTATCTACCACCTATTAAAGCCCCAACACGGATTCACATCCAATGTTTTGACAGCAAAAAATCAGATGTTAATTATTTCACAAGCCTGAGCTCAACTTAAAGCAAACACTAGACGCTGAAAATTTTGCATAGAAATCATGCCTGTCCCATTAAATTAATTTCTGTAGCATCTTCAGAGCTATTCTGAAGCTACTTGTGGAAGAATGTGGCATTCGTCATTCAAACATACACCTACTATATCCGAATTTAGAACACAATAGAAACCTAATAAATAGGTAACAGACATTGACGCTTATCATAGCGTTTCCAATAACATATTCTCTTTGACCACCCGTGCACAGCTCCAAATAAATATTCAAAAAATCACGCATTCCACAATTCAACCGATGCCTAAGCCCAAATTTCCCATTTCTTTAGCAGTACCTTTAACTCAAACCACAGGTTCAAAGAGAAAAGGAAAAGAAGCCAAACCTCTTGTCGGAGGAGCCTCCCTTCTGACTGAGGAAGGATCGGAAAAGAGGAGAATTAACGTCGTAGATCATTGTCACTTCGATGTTTTTCCGGCAGCCAACAATTTAAAGTTAACCCTAGTTCTTCCTTTCGTCGCTCAGTTTCTGCCACCTTTGTCCAGAGACAAATAGAGAATTTGTAGCAAGGGCCATAAACGGGTCGGGTTTAACGGGCAAACGCCATACTATTGGGTTAAGCCCATTCTCACATTTCTCGTGGCCCAATATAAAGTATATTTCTTTTGGATTTGTAGAGATAGACTCTTTTAAGTAACATTCCTTATGCTATACACGTTGAATCTATATTTAGAAACAAATTCACCTCTGACGGAATAAGTCACAAAAACTTCTAGTGCAGAAAAAAGGAGCTGGTTTTCCCTTGTTGGGGCTTTCCCTCTTAGTACGTCGCTCGTGGTGAGCGTTGCCTTAGGCAACCCTCAACCCTCTTCTTTTTCCCTTAGTTTTTTTTCTTTTCTATTGTGGAAGTTCTGCTATTCTCTTTTTGAGAAGTTTTTCCACTTTTTTTGTGGGATTTTTGCTTATGCGGTCTTGAGGTGGATATTAAAGCAAAGATTCATTTTTCCTTTTGTAGTAGAATTTGCTCCCCTACTTTAGAGACCTTTTATCTTTCTTGCCGCTAAAGCCAGACGGTGGTGCTGAAGGAGATGTTTGAGATGCTGAGAGAACTGGAGGAGTTCGAAGTGGCACTTTTGGCGATGGTGTTGCCAGTGGTGGTGGCGATGGCAAAAGAAACAGTAACGGAAGGTCCAACTTCCCCAGAATAGTGTTCATCCCATCCTAGTTGCTTCCAATCCATGAAGAAAAAAATCAATTCTCAGAAGGTCTGGTCTTCGAAGTTGAACCAAGCTCAGAACTAACAAAGGCTCGTGGAGGCTTGCTGGGTGGGAAGTTTCTGCTGCCTCCTTGGAGATCATGTCGTCACTGGTGAATGAACCAAAGAAAGTGAAGGGGAGGGTAGAAAGAGTACTGCTGAAAATGAATTATTCAACCTACACCAAACCGCATTGAATTTAACTCAGAAGTGACAATGAGAAGTGTTAGACAAAACGTGGTTGTAGAGTGAAACGTGGTCGGGAAGCAGACTGCCAGTAAACACAATGTGCTGCCAAAAATATATTAAATGGTCATAACTTTTTTATTTAAACTCTGTTTTAAGACGACAATATATCAACTATTTGAGTTTAGTTTCAAATGAGACAAGTTTCATTCAAATATTTTTTATTGTTTAGGAGATATGATGAAAATGGTGACCAAATATCAAAATAAGACTTTTGTAAAAAAACATATTTCACCATCTCCTTACTTTAAAACATATGTGTTCCATGCAGTGAGCCAATAAATGTATTCTTAATCATTGAATTTTACATTAAAATTTCTTAGCCTATTATAAATATACCTAGTCAAGTTCATTGACTATCTTGATGCAACAAAGCTTTCAAGAGTTTATATCTTCTAATTCATCATTTCTTGTAACATCTTTCTTGCTTGTTATTTCTTGAGTAAAACATCATATTGATATTCTATTTTCTTTAATCCACTACTCACTCTTCTTGGTTTGAACCAACCTTCATAAAAAAATATTTAACTTGCAAACCAAATAGCTAGTTCAATTCATAATAAAGAACATGATTCAAGTATAAAGCATTACATATCAAATAATATAATCATGTTTAACTTATAGCACATGAGAGACATGAAATACAATTTTCACACATTTGTCATTTTCAAGACTATGATTCTCACACATTTGTCATCATCAAACCTTATAGGATACTACCTTAGAGCTAATATATTGGTCATGCCTAAATAATGAATGAAAGCTTATGATATATTAGATATTGCCTTGATTATCTCATACGTCATCCTTGTTAACAAATATTCATAGCATAACATCCAAACTTGTGATTTTTCTTAGAAGTTATAAAAAATAGTCAACTTTTAACTAGTCAAGAATTATTTTTGGCTTAATCATAGCCCAATTTTAATTGTATAATTATATAATGATATAATTAATTTAACCAGATTAATTAGGTTATTTAATTGTATAAGTTATGTTTTAAGTCAATTACATACATGTATAACGATATAATTAATATCATGATGTAATTAATGTCATGATATAATTATATTAACCAGAATAATTGTGGTTATTTACTTATATAAATTGGGTTTTAAATTAATTACAAAATTTAAATAAATTAGATTTTAAGTTAATTACAAAAATAAAATAAATGATGTTTTAATTATATAAATTAATTAGCAGTGTAGTTAGCCCAAATTTATCATGCATGCAGTTGCCCCAAATAGAAGTCCACACACGACCTAAAACCTGACCCAACTTAAAAGAAAGAAAGAATAGCGTTGTATTCTTGGGTTTGCTCGGATTGGCGGGTCACGAATAATTCGACTTCGTGACTTGTCGGATTTTTAGCTTAAAATTCGACAGAGAAGCAGTTTTCACAGCTCTTGTCATTGTTTGCACCTCCCTAGTAGCATAAAGAACCAAAAAAAAAAAGAGAAATGGACAAACCCATGGAGATCGTGCAACAATGCTTAACCACATTAAAAAATAAGGGAGAATAGAGTAAGGAAAACGTTGAAAAATACATACCAAAATGACGAGAAAATGCTGAAAAACTAGAGGAAAACTAATGTAACAGGGACCAACGGCAACTCACGACCAATAGGAAGAGCAATGACCAAACGCACAAAGGCCGGCTTCAAACATAGACATGACTTCAAACAAACAAAGGCATATGAGAACATACACAGAAAATTTTTGGATAAAATGCAATTATGGGAAGGCAACTATGGAAAAGGACAGTGAGCGTAGTTGAACCACATTTAATGAGCCTTAGAAGCTTTATGCTAGTGTAGTTGTTCGGCCATGGCTTCAGAAAGGAAACATGGTTAATGCAGAATGTGGATGCTCTGCCAAACATGACCTCTTTTATGTAAAATGTGGTTATTGCAATTGCTAATGTGGTTTGCGGTTGCTGAACGCGTTGCCAAACACAAACTTAAGCTAATTAGCTTAAATTACTTAATATAAGTTGTATCACATATCATATACAAGTGAGTTAATGTCATATAATTTTCTATTTTTCCTTTTTGTTGCATAAATCATGCATATTTAAAATATCATTACGTAGTTGATTGATCACATTAGAAAAATTTATTTAGATACCAGCAAAGTTTAGTAAAAGAGACTAAATTAAAAATAATTGTAAAACTTTGATTTAGTGAGCAATGACTAGAAAATTCTTTTTTTTTGTTTTTCATAGATATCTTGTTGTTAGGTATTAAATATAGACACCTCTCCTAAATGAGATTTGAGTCTTGGTTTGTTACTGTAATACCCGTTAATTTCAGAATATAATTCGCTTAAGAGTATTTTAGAATTCTACAACGTTACTTTAGTTATTTATTTTGGTCATTTTTAATTTTCATATTTAATTGTTCTCTTTGAATATTATTTATGAAAATTGAGTTAAATGACTGGACTAAATATTTGCACAATGAGGGATATATTCTAAGAATGGTGAAATTCATGGAAAAGTGGTTTCAGAATGGTCAATTAATCCATTTATTGTAAATTGACTGGATGGGTTTGGATGTTGGGTTATGGATACCCATGGGTTATTGAATAACCCATTAGAAATATTTAATATAAAGTTTCAATAGTACCCCTCATTTTCACTCAGCCGAAGGAAGCAGAAAAGCATTTCTCTCTCAGTTCTTCATTTTCTTCTCAAATCCTTTCCTTGATCTTCAGAAGTTCGATTATTTGTTCGGTCCAAAAGCTTTGTAAGGATCAAAGGTAAGCTTTAATCCGATTATTTTTCTTAAATTTCAGTTTATGTAGAAGATCAGAGGAGGTTTTGTTCTTGAAGATTTTGATGATAATTCATGAATCTCAGTTGTTTTAGAAGTTATATTTGAGTTATAATCGGTTAAAAGAGTTGAAATTCTGATTTTGAAACAAGAAAGGAAATGATGAAATTGTTAGAAATTTCTGCAAAAACCGAGTTACTGTAGCGACCAGAAATTTCGAAACAAAATCTGAAAAATTTTCTTCGGGTTACTGTAGTAGTACTGTAGTGTCGGCAGTCAACGGTACTGTAGCAGTCAACGTTACTGTAGCGAACCGACACTGTAGCAAACCGTACTGTAGCAACCCGTTACTGTAGCAGTCAGAAAATTTTACGTATTTTCGTGATTTTGTTTCCTTTCTTATGATTCCTTGTAATATATTTTACTAGGAAATTTTCCTACACAAATTCTAGTGTGGAACAAGGTAAACTTGGACAAACATCAAGGTGAGTGAATAACCTTGCTCAGCTAATTTGATATTACTAGTCAAAGTACAATATAAGTCCCGTTTACAATATTATTTGGATAATAAGCAATTAATTTTTCATATGGGAGTATATGATGATCAGTAGAAATAAGAGTATGAAGAAATTATTTATTTCATGACAATTGTACTATGTGATGAATTCTCACTATTTTATTAATGAGTAAAGATCTACGGGATCTAATACACGAGTGTGAAAGGGTTAAAGTCCCATACTACTCGGTGTATATCTAAGAAATCTTATACACGAGTTTGAAAGGGTTAAAGTCCCATACTACTCAGTGCATATCTATGAAACCTATACACGAGTTGAAAGGGTTAAAGTCCCATACTACTCGGCGTATACCTATGAGATCTTATTCACGAGTTTGAAAGGGTTAGAGTCCCATACTACTCGGTGTATATCTATGAAATCTTATTCATGAGTTTGAAAGGGTTAGAGTCCCATACTACTCGATGTATAAGACAATTAATTATATGAGTAAATGTGGTATTTGTACTTTTGATATTTTATATAGTACAGTTATTTACTTACTGAGTTTTTAAATAAACTCACACTCCCTATGATTATTTTTTTCAGATACAGAAAATAAAGAACAAGAGTATCCGTTTGAAGATTAGAAGCCCCTTGGGATTATTCTCTATTTCTGTCTGGTGGGATACCAGTACTTATTAATGTGGACACTAGAAACGCTCTGTACTTTCTATAGGTCTCCTAGGCTTGCGATGAGATAGAAATATCAGACTATGTATGTCTATATTTGCTTATCAGAAGAATATAATTCTGTAGTGTGGAATGAATGATTAAGGTTGAATGTAAAACCTTACAGAATATATGTATATAACGTATGTTTGAGAATTATATCAAATGAGTAGTATCTTTTCACATGCTCAATTTTTGGGATGTGACAAATTTGGTATCAGAGGAAAGGTTTTATAGGTCCCCTATAGAGTACAGAGCAAAGTGATCTTTGTGGGCCCTTCCCTATTGTCATGAGCCGCGGCATGACCATAGGATTAGGTTCCATAAAAGACCTTGTAGAGTATAACGTCATTTTATAGATAACTTCTCAGTGGGGCTAGAAAGTGATATTTTGTTTATGTCTGAAAATTGTTTGTTATGTGTGTAGATCTGTGACAGATCAATGTCAGAAGGATCTTCTAATAATAATGAGCATATGGGTCCAAGGAAGGCCATAAATCCACCAGTACATGTGCAAGATGATCCTAACCGTGGTGATAGTTTACATGCTCAAAGTACTGAGGGCGCAACTAGTGAGCAAGCAAGAAGAGTCGAACCTGATGCTCACGTTGGTAATGCAACTATTGCACATGTGATTCATTTGATGAATGAACGATTTGACCGATTTGAGGCTGAAATGAGAGGTCGAGCTACACAAGCTAACCTGCCAGTGGATCCTCCTATTGTTGAAGCTAAAAATGTACCACCAGCTCCGTTAGCGGGAGGAGTTAATGTAAGAGAGGTAAGAATGTCTGAATTTCAGAAAATGAGGCCTCTTACTTTTTCAGGGGAAGATCCCAAAGAGGACCCACAATGTTTCCTTGAAGATTGTGAAGCAATCTGTGATGCTATAGGGTGTTCTCCTACTCAAAAGGTAGAATTCACTTCCTTTCAGTTAAAAGGTAGGGCTGGTAAATGGTGAAAGAACTGGAAGAAAGCTAGAATTCAAGGCGCACCGCCAGTTATGTGGACAGAATTTTACAGATTGGTTATGGATGAATTTCTTCCGGCAAGTGAACGATCATCCAGGGCCAGAGATTTTCTGTATCTACGGCAGGGAACCATGACTGTTGACGAGTATTCAGCTCAGTTTGTTAAATTATCTGAATATGCCCCTGAAATCATTCCTTCTGAAAGGAAGAAAATAGAAAAGTTTGTGGAAGGGCTTCGTGATGCCTTATATGATCAAGTGGGTTCCAATATGAACGATTACTCTTCGTACTCAGAGGCTGTTGATGTGGCCCGAAGAATGGAAAAGAGGTCAAAGAATAAAGAAGAATATCGTCAAAAGAAGAAAGCTAGATATAGAAGATCTTTTGATCAAGGGGAAGACTCAGGGACTTTGAAACCCTTTACTGCGTCACAAAATGTTCCAGCCACTCCTACTAAATCAACTTATTCTACAGCCAGTGTGGGTAAGCATCGTTCAGAGAACAAGGGTGGTTTTAGCTCTTCTAGTAGAGGAGGTACTCAAGGTAGAAGGGAAAAACCTCAATGTCCTGAATGTGGAAAGTTTCACTTCGGAGAATGCAGGTTAAACACTGTTGGTACAGGCTGTTTTCACTGTGGACAAAAAGGACATTTTATAAGGGAGTGCCCTCAGCTCATGACAAGACCAGGTCAAGGGTCTACTTTGCCACCTCGACCACAATCTATTACTCAAACACCAACCCCTTCAACAGGGGGTAGTATGGGAAGAGGTTCTGGAAGAGGCCAAGGTGACCGTGGAAAACAAGCTGCTGGCAGAGGAAATGCAAGAGTATATGCTCTAACCCGACAGGATGCTCAAACATCCAATGCTGTAGTTACAGGTATATTATCTGTTAATACTTTTGCTGCACGTATTTTGTTTGACCCCGGTTCTACTCACTCATATGTGTCGCCCTTATTTGCCAAGAGATTTGCATTTGATTCGATTATTCTTAAAGAACCATTCTTGGTTTCCACACCGATGAGAGAGACTTTGATGGTTAAAACATGTTATCGTTCTTGTAAAATAATCGTTAGAGGCATGGAAACTGAGATAGATCTTATGGTTCTCAATATGTTAGATTTTGATGTGATTCTAGGGATGGACTGACTATCTTCTTGTCATGCTACTATAAATTGTCGTGACAAAGTTATTTCCTTTAATATACCGGGGAGGAGTAATTTTGTGTTTCAAGGAGATCGAAGTGATGTACCTTGCAACATGATATCTATGTTAAGTGCCCAGCGTATGTTGCGAAAGGGATGTCAGTGATTTCTAGCTTTTATCAAAGATTTAGAAAATAAAGAACAGAAGTTAGAAGACATTCATGTGGTTAATGAATTCCCAGATGTGTTCCCAGAAGATTTACCTGGATTACCGCCAGAAAGAGATATTGAGTTCAGTATTGATTTGGTCCCAGACACAAGACCAATTTCTATTCCACCTTATCGTATGGCTCCTGTTGAGCTAAAAGAACTCAAAGAACAATTGGAAGATTTGTTAAACAAAGGGTTCATTCGCCCAAGTTTTTCACCTTGGGGTGCTCCTGTTCTTTTTGTGAAAAAGAAAGATGGTTCTATGAGATTATGTATAGATTATCGTCAGCTGAATAAAGTCACAGTGAAGAATAAGTATCCTTTACCAAGGATAGATGATTTGTTTGATCAGCTTCAAGGAGCAAAATACTTCTCAAAGATTGATCTAAGGTCTGGATATCATCAGTTACGAATTAAGAGTGATGATATACCTAAGACTGCTTTTCGTACACGGTATGGACATTATGAGTTTCTTGTGATGTCTTTTGGGTTGACAAATGCACTAGCAGCATTTATGGATTTAATGAACAGAGTGTTCAAATCATTCCTTGATAAGTTTGTAATTGTATTTATTGATGATATTTTGGTGTATTCAAAGAGTCATGAAGAACATACTGAACATTTGAGAATAGTGCTTCAGACTTTGAGAGAGCATCAGTTGTACGCAAAGCTCTCAAAATGTGAATTCTGGATGAGTCATGTAACATTTTTGGGACATGTTATTTCCCAAGAAGGTATTCATGTAGATCCAAGTAAAATTGAAGCAGTAAAACAATGGCCTCGACCAACAACTGTGTCTGAAGTACGTAGTTTTCTTGGCTTAGCAGGGTATTACCGTCGCTTTGTCAAAGATTTCTCTAAGACAGCTCTCCCATTAAATAAGTTAACCCGAAAGAATGTTAAATACATTTGGGATGATTCATGTGAGCAAAGTTTCACCCAATTGAAAGAGTGTTTAACTTCTGCACCAGTCTTAATTCTACCATCAGGACCAGGGGGTTACTCTGTATTCTGTGATGCCTCAAAGATAGGCTTAGGGTGTGTGTTGATGCAACATGGTAAAGTCATAGCTTATGGCTCACGTCAGCTTAAAAAGCATGAATTGAATTACCTCACTCATGATTTGGAAATGGCAGCTGTAGTGTTTGCCCTAAAGATATGGAGACATTACTTGTATGGGGAAACTTGTAAAATTTTTACAGATCACAAAAGCCTTAAGTACATTTTTGAGCAGAAAGATCTCAATCTAAGGCAACGAAGGTGGATGGAACTTCTGAAAGATTATGATTGTACCATCCTTTACCATCCAGGTAAAGCAAATGTAGTGGCTGATGCTCTAAGTCGAAAGTCTATGGGAAGTTTAGCTCACATTGCCACTATAAGGAGGTCTCTAATACATGAACTACAAGAATTGGAAGCTGATGGAGTATTCTTCGAGATCACTGAGTCAGGTACATTGCTGGCTCATTTAACAGTTAGATCATCTCTTGTTGAAAAAGTAAAAGCAACTTTAGAAAATGACATTGATATGGTCAAAATCAGAGATAAAGCAAGGCAAGGTCTAGCACCAAGTTTCTTGGTAGATGAAGAAGAAGTATTATGGTTTAATGGGAGACTCTGTGTCCCCAACATTGAATCTTTGAAACATGAAATCTTAATGGAAGCTCATGGTTCGCCCTACGTTGTACATCCTGGTGCTGTGAAAATGTATTAGGACTTGAAACAAGTTTACTGGTGGGAGGGCATGAAGCGAGACGTGACTGACTTTGTAGCTCGATGTTTGACTTGTCAGCAAGTTAAAGCTGAACATTGACGACCACCTGGATTGATGCAAAAACTAGATATTCCCGAATGGAAGTGGGAAAGGATCACTATGGATTTTGTAGTAGGTTTACCTCGGTCAACAAAAGGAAATGACTCAATATGGGTCATAGTGGATCGACTTACTAAGTCAGCACATTTTCTTCCTGTTCATACCACTTTCAGTGTAGCAAAACTTGCTCGACTTTATGTTAAAGAAATAGTGAAACTTCATGGTGTACCAATATCCATTATATCAGACCGAGGACCTCAGTTTACTTCTCGGTTCTGGAAAGTCTTTCAAGAGGCTTTGGGTACCAAAGTGAATCTTAGCACAGCATTCCATCCTCAGACTGATGGACAGTCCGAAAGGACAATTCATACTTTAGAGGATATGCTAAGAGCTTGTGTGATGGATTTCAGTGGAAGTTGGGAAGATCATTTGTCTCTTATTGAATTTGCTTATAACAACAGTTACCAAGCCAGTATTCAGATGGCACCTTTTGAGGCATTATATGGGAGACGGTGTCGATCTCCTATAGGTTGGTTTGAACTTGGTGAAACTAAAATATTTGGACCTGAGATGATACAGGAAGATATAAATAAAGTTAAACTGATCAGAGAGAAGTTGTTAACTGCTCAGAGTAGACAGAAGTCTTATGCGGACAACCGACGACGTGACCTTGAATTTGCAATAGGTGATATGGTTTTCTTACGAATCTCACCTATGAAGGGAGTAATGAGATTCGGGAAGAAAGGCAAGCTTAGTCCGAGGTATGTTGGCCCATATGAGGTTGTATACAGAGTGGGTAATGTGGCATATCGCCTAGACCTACCTTCCAACCTAGAGGGAGTTCATCCAATATTTCATGTGTCCATGCTACGGAAGTATCTTCCTGATCCTTCTCATGTCATTCAACCCCAAGAAGTTCATTTTGATGAAACTCTCACCTACGAAGAGGTACCAGTAGCTATCATTGATAGAAAAGTCAAGAAATTGCGTACCAAATAAATTCCTACTGTTAAGGTTCTTTGGAGAAATCATTCTTGCGAGGAAGCTACGTGGGAGGCAGAAGATGAGATGTGGAAAAACTATCCACATTTATTTGAAACTTGAGGTAAGATTTAAATTCGGAGGACCGAATTCTTTTAAGGGGGGTAGAATGTAATACCCGTTAATTTCAGAATATAATTCGCTTAAGAGTATTTTAGAATTCTACAACGTTACTTTAGTTATTTATTTTGGTCATTTTTAATTTTCATATTTAATTGTTCTCTTTGAATATTATTTATGAAAATTGAGTTAAATGACTGGACTAAATATTTGCACAATGAGGGATATATTCTAAGAATGGTGAAATTCATGGAAAAGTGGTTTCAGAATGGTCAATTAATCCATTTATTGTAAATTGACTGGATGGGTTTGGATGTTGGGTTATGGATACCCATGGGTTATTGAATAACCCATTAGAAATATTTAATATAAAGTTTCAATAGTACCCCTCATTTTCACTCAGCCGAAGGAAGCAGAAAAGCATTTCTCTCTCAGTTCTTCATTTTCTTCTCAAATCCTTTCCTTGATCTTCAGAAGTTCGATTATTTGTTCGGTCCAAAAGCTTTGTAAGGATCAAAGGTAAGCTTTAATCCGATTATTTTTCTTAAATTTCAGTTTATGTAGAAGATCAGAGGAGGTTTTGTTCTTGAAGATTTTGATGATAATTCATGAATCTCAGTTGTTTTAGAAGTTATATTTGAGTTATAATCGGTTAAAAGAGTTGAAATTCTGATTTTGAAACAAGAAAGGAAATGATGAAATTGTTAGAAATTTCTGCAAAAACCGAGTTACTGTAGCGACCAGAAATTTCGAAACAAAATCTGAAAAATTTTCTTCGGGTTACTGTAGTAGTACTGTAGTGTCGGCAGTCAACGGTACTGTAGCAGTCAACGTTACTGTAGCGAACCGACACTGTAGCAAACCGTACTGTAGCAACCCGTTACTGTAGCAGTCAGAAAATTTTACGTATTTTCGTGATTTTGTTTCCTTTCTTATGATTCCTTGTAATATATTTTACTAGGAAATTTTCCTACACAAATTCTAGTGTGGAACAAGGTAAACTTGGACAAACATCAAGGTGAGTGAATAACCTTGCTCAGCTAATTTGATATTACTAGTCAAAGTACAATATAAGTCCCGTTTACAATATTATTTGGATAATAAGCAATTAATTTTTCATATGGGAGTATATGATGATCAGTAGAAATAAGAGTATGAAGAAATTATTTATTTCATGACAATTGTACTATGTGATGAATTCTCACTATTTTATTAATGAGTAAAGATCTACGGGATCTAATACACGAGTGTGAAAGGGTTAAAGTCCCATACTACTCGGTGTATATCTAAGAAATCTTATACACGAGTTTGAAAGGGTTAAAGTCCCATACTACTCAGTGCATATCTATGAAACCTATACACGAGTTGAAAGGGTTAAAGTCCCATACTACTCGGCGTATACCTATGAGATCTTATTCACGAGTTTGAAAGGGTTAGAGTCCCATACTACTCGGTGTATATCTATGAAATCTTATTCATGAGTTTGAAAGGGTTAGAGTCCCATACTACTCGATGTATAAGACAATTAATTATATGAGTAAATGTGGTATTTGTACTTTTGATATTTTATATAGTACAGTTATTTACTTACTGAGTTTTTAAATAAACTCACACTCCCTATGATTATTTTTTTCAGATACAGAAAATAAAGAACAAGAGTATCCGTTTGAAGATTAGAAGCCCCTTGGGATTATTCTCTATTTCTGTCTGGTGGGATACCAGTACTTATTAATGTGGACACTAGAAACGCTCTGTACTTTCTATAGGTCTCCTAGGCTTGCGATGAGATAGAAATATCAGACTATGTATGTCTATATTTGCTTATCAGAAGAATATAATTCTGTAGTGTGGAATGAATGATTAAGGTTGAATGTAAAACCTTACAGAATATATGTATATAACGTATGTTTGAGAATTATATCAAATGAGTAGTATCTTTTCACATGCTCAATTTTTGGGATGTGACAGTTACACTATGGAATATTATTCTCTTACGCTATACTTAACCTCTTTGGTAATAACTAGAACATTGTAATACTATATATATATATATATATATATAGTATAAACTTAATATAAAAAATTAACATGTATGTGAGAGAGTGAGAAATTAAATAAATTTTCGTTACTTTTTATTTTTAAAAATACAATAAAATATTATAATCTAATAATTTTATTAAAAGTTATGCACCTTAGTCCATATCATGAGTGAGAGTTTATTAAAAAAATTAATATATTATGTGGATAGTTTCAAATATAAGTGTTCAAATCCAGTTCAATTCAATTTTAATTAAGCCGATTTAATTTGATCCAACCAAAATCGATCAAAAGCAATGAAATAATCAGATTATTTGGATGAATTTTTTTTATAATAAATTTAATTGAATTAATTTTTGAATGACTATAGTAGTCATCCAATCTAAACTAATCATCCAATTACATATTAATATATTATATATTATATATTGTATAAAATAATTTATATTATATATATTACATATGTATTTAATATAACATATAAAATTTTGTCTTTCTTTTTTTTTGCTAGATTTGTGGATGATAAGTGATGTTGTATATGAATTTATGATTGAATATTAATTCTGTCAATGATGTTAGACTTAGATTAATTCTATGTAATTATATAATGATGCTGGATAAGTGTGATTTTTATTGTTGAAAATATTTTTTTAATTGTTGAGATTTAGAAAATAAAAAATATAATGTTTCAATTTTTTTTGGAAAAAATTGAACACTTTTTAAAAGAAAAAAAAATTGGCCATTCAATTCAATTCAAACCAATTATGTCTGCATTGAATTGGATAAATTGTATGTAAAATAACTGAACTAATTGGATGAGATATTTTTATCTAATTAAATCAAATCAGTATGTCAAAATGATCAAATCGATCTAATGATCTTGTAAACGTCCATCCCTTAGCATTGAACACTCCAGCGGCAAAAGGAATTGACAATTGAGTAAACGCCAATCTCCTTAGTTTCAAGAATTACGGTAAAATCAGTAAATCACAACTCACAAAGTAACTCATACGCTTCTTAGATTTGTCATTTGTGAGTTTCAGAAGGTGATGTCCACCAGAAAAGAGTTCTACAAGGGCAAAATGGTCATTCCGTTCCACCAGTATACGTATGTACACATTTAGCAGCTATGTGGATAGTACGTTGCGTTCTCTTTTTCAACCTACACTCTTATACATACATTAAGGGGTGCAAAACCAATCATAATCCATCAGATGGAATCCAATCAAATAAAAATGGAAAAAAATCAAAATAAATAAGGTTCAGATTGATTTTTGAAATTTTGAATTTTTTATTCAGTTTAATCAATTAATTTTTGGTTAATTTGATTCGGTTATACTTCATGATAAAAAAATTAATTTCTATATATTTTATTATATATATATTAAAAAATTAATATTACACAATACCCATACTTTTGGCAGTTCCTCTTCCCACACTTCCAATGATTGAAATGACAAAAAATTTCTTGATCATAAAAGTGAATCCACCGTCTAAATAAAAATTGAATCAAATTGTCTATAAATATAATTAAATAGATTTCAAATTTAAGAAAACTGACTAAATTAATTTAATTTGATTTAATTTGTTTAATTTACTGTATTTTAAATTAGTGTTATTTAAGGTTTAATTTTTCAAGAGAAATTCGTAGATGCCTGTGTTATTTGAGCAAGGCCATTATTTAAAAAACAAAAAAAGATTCATACCCGACCTTCTACCTTCGGTACACCCGTAACCCACATTGTAACCGCCTCCCACCACCACCATTGTCCCCATCCTCCTCTTCTCTCTAGACACTGTACGATGGGAAGAAGAGAGAAGAATTAAAAACAGAAGGTGGTAGATGCATGACTATGAGCCTCACAGTCTCACACATAGCACTAATACATATATACTATCCACCACCTTCCCTTCTTTCCAAATTCTAATATCCTTTCCCTCCTCCACGCGCAGATTCCCCCTCAAGTCTCCTTGATTCTGTGTTTTGGATTCTCTCCCGACGCTTTCAGTTCAGATGCGAACAATGACGACTTCGTCTTCGTCTTATTTTCATTGACTGGGTTTTCTCGTAATGGGCGTTCTGCGTTGACGGCTTTGAAAGCTAATTAATCTGTCTTCTTTTGTGGCTCTCCGTGTTTCTTGGATATTTGCCTTGCTGCTCGTGTGAATGTGTGTGTGTGTGTGGTTTATGGCGTTGTCTTATGTGTGTATAGGGCTTGTCTTTTCTGTTGCTTGCTGCAAGAAAAGGTGGTAGGTTGACGGGTTGACTTTGGCCCAAGCGAGAGAGACCTGGATTCAATTTTCGATTCCATTAAAGATTACAAGTTTGAGGGGGGTTTCAGTTTGCAATTTACAATATCAACTTCTTATTTTCAAGATTTCAATTAGAGAGGGTTTGTCGTAAGTGAGCTTTCCAGGGTTCAAATTAGGTAACTGATTTGGATTATTCTTAACCGTGACTTAAATCGTATTACGGTAAGGTTTGTCTGCAATTATGTTAGTTCCTTTAGGTATGAGTTTGGTTAAGGTGGTCTCTGCATCAAGGCATTATCTTTTGATTACTTTGATTGTGCTGCATATTAGTCAAAACAGCAGCAGCTTTTTGTTGATCCTTATGTTAGAATCTCTTTTTCATTGTTTCATTAATGATCTCCTTCTTTACTACTAGTCTTCTCTCTTCTTATTATCTACTTATTTCTGGTATCAGAACTAGAAAGAGGCCATACGTCTTCCTTAAATAATAAGACTATAATTAGATCCTTTAAAGTTGCCTTTATCCATTACTCATTTGCAGGGAGTATTTATTAGATCCTTTAAATGTGCCTTTGTCCATTACTCATTTGCAGTGACTATTTTGATGATTACATTATTACCCGTTTTGACAACATTTCACATATTTGTCAATTTCTTTAACGTTTTCATCTGGCTGAAACTGCTTTGTTTATGTTATAGCTACACTGCCTCTTCTATCCGAGGAAAAGTTTGTCATCATGGGAAGGCTGTAGGTTAACCATATTGCTCTGATGATTTGTTAAGAAGATTGGAACTAACCATGGTAAGCTTGAGAAGGCGCAGACTTCTGGGGCTATGCTGAGGTGAATGTTGATGCAAATGTTTTATACACTGTGCACTGTTTAAAAAGAAAGATGAAAAAGCCATCCTTTGGTAGCTGAGAGTCTACTTTTATGTGATGTCTCCTAAACTCAACTGAAAGTTTTACCAATATGATTGGGCCTTTGCAGGAAACAGTTCCTTTGTTACTCCACTTCCTCTATACTGTGAGAATCTAACTGCTTCTGAAGATTCAACTCAGCATGCTAAACCAAAAGTTGCACATCCCGTCCTTTCTGATGATGGTATTGGAAGCATCCTACACAGTGTAGAAACACAATTACTAGTGGTAAATGTTTATATAATTGCAATTTCTTTTAGCTTTGTTTCTTTACTTAAAGATGGTATTTGAGGTTAGTGGTCTTCTTTGATTTGAGTGTAGGTCAACTTTTATATGGTATGCCATTTGGGTAAGCTATGTATCATTAAGACAAAATTTGAATAAATTGAAATTGAGGCGTGGAGTTGGGAAGAAAACATTGATTTTATTTGTGCCATTCTCTCTCTCTCTCTATCTTTTCCTTTGGTAATATTTAAGATTGGAAAAATACTAGAAATCAAATTTGCTTTGTACAGTTTTAAGACTTTCAACTCTCCTAATGCAATCATGTCTGATAATGAACATTCTCCATAGATGTTTCTCAATTTCCATCTATTTACCCCAAATATATGTATATGTTAACTTGTTGGATAAACTCAATGGACCAATTGTCCATGTTTTATCTCTTATATGTTCTTCAAGTAAGGAAGAAAGAGGAATGTTAATATTTCACTATACTTGTAACCTGAGAAGCTTAGACATCAATATGTGAACATGGAGACACACCTATAAGTGTTATTTGGAATGTTGTGTAGTATCTAAGACTAGTGTCAGACATGTGCCAGACACAAATAAGACTGGTTATCCAAGGTGTTTGTGCTTTATAGATTGTAATTCATTGGATTGGCAGTGTATTTTTGGAATATCTTAAAACTCATTTTGGTACGTCAATAAAAAACTTCGACACACTCAAGTCTGCTCCCAAACCTGATAATTTTGCTTTATCTTTTTGGATTCAGTCTTGTGTTCATCCTTTAGACTGCCAAATGCCTAAAAATGAAAGAATTTCAAGCCCAACCATCAACAGGCCTGTAGATTTATAATTATTAGTTATAATATATCAAGTGAATTGTTGAGCTTTCTGGGTGGCAGTGGCATGATGTAACTTTAATATGAAAGCAAAAGAATTAAAATCTGTCAGAGTAAAGTCAGCTAAAAAAGTAATTACCATGTAAATTCGTTTGTTATCTTCTTCAACTGCCTGAAAAAGAATATAAACTGTTTTCATAAAAAAAAATCCATGCCTCCATAAAATAAAAGGGGACAAGCACGATCAAGGGGTTATCTTTTCCAGTTGTATGTGTATTGCATTAAGATGTAGAGATTGTTAATTTCACTCTGAATTTGAGCACATAAGAGGTATATATTTGATTACGATTGGAACCTATGTTTCCAGTTTGTCCTACTGCATTCCAGGATATATTTGTAATTTGCAGAATATCAAAAAAAAAAAAAAAGAATTAACTAAGAGGACTTCTTTTTTTTTTTTTTTTTTCATGAACCGTCATTCCTTTAAGATCTCGAATGCTGGCATCTTCATTTCTGGTTCCATTAGTTTTGATTTAAAAGGTGAAAACATGCTATCTTTTGATTTTGAAGTTGAGATAAAGTCCTAAATTCCTAATCTACAATCTTGCGATCTATAGATAGTTCAATTAGCAATTAATAATTGGATGTGATCAAAATAAATATAAATTTATGTCCTTGCTATTCTTTGTTATAATAAGTTAATAATTAGATTGCCAGGAACTTAGACCAACTTTGTTGATTTTTCCTGCAGAATACCCATGTGAAAGAAGAACCAGCATCTTCAAATATATTTGGTTCTAGCTCATCAAAGGAACAGCCCGGTCAGCAAGCTGCTGGTTTGTTGTTTAAGGGACACATCTTTTTTCTTCTTCTGCTTGTATCTGATTTTGTCTTATCTGATTTTAATGTATAACATTAATTATAAATTTATGGGCTGAAATTGCATAACATTAATTTCTTCAAAATAAATTTAGTGTGAGAACGTCTGGAGGGCAGACTAGAGACTTTCCTATTAAAATTAGCCTACATCAGGGATCATCCTTAAGCCCTTATTTGTTTGACTTGGTTTTAGATGTTCTGACGAAACACATCCAAGAGGAAATCCCTAAGTGCATGCTTTTTGCAGATGACGTTGTTCTCATAGCAGAGACAAGGGAAGAGATTAATTTTAAACTTGAGTTATGGAGAGCTACTTTGGAATCGAAGGGTTTTCGTCTGAGTAGGAGTAAGACCGAATATATGCATTGTAAGTTTAACAAGCGACAAGCTAGGAACGAGATGGAGGTTAAACTTGGTGATCAGGTCGTATCACAAGTGTCAAAGTTTAGGTATTTGGGATCAATTATACAAGATGACGGAGAAATTATTAGAGATGTGGAACATAGGATACAAGCTGGGTGGTTAAAGTGGAGAATGGCATCAGGGGTTGTTTGTGATCGAAAAGTACCTGATAAACTCAAAGGAAAGTTTTATCGTACTGCTATAAGACCAGTGATTTTATATGGGAGTGAATGTTGGGCAATGAAAGGACAACAAGAACATAAAATTGGAGTGGCAGAGATGAGGATGTTGCGTTGGATGTGTGGTCATACAAGAAGAGATAGGATCCGTAATGATCATATACGAGGTAGAGTTGGGGTGGCACCTATTGAGGAAAAAATAGTTGAAAACCGTTTAAGATGGTTTGGGCATGTGCAAAGAAGACCGTTGGAAGCGCCAGTTAGGAGAGTTGAGCAGATGGTTTGGAGTCCTGTGAAAAAAGGTCGAGGAAGACAAAAAAGGACACTTAAAGAAATTATTGAACGAGACCTTTTAGTAAATGAGATATCTAAAGAGTTGGTTTTTGATAGACCTCAATGGCGTCGTACGATCCATATAGCCGACCCCACTTAGTGGGATAAGGCTATGTTGTTGTTGTTGTAATGTTACACCAAAGGAAGTAGGTATCGAGGGAAACTCGTAAGTATAAAATAAGAATACTGAGCAATTGTGGATTTTGATTTGGAGTATAATAGTGTTAATTGTGATTTTTGGTTTAAGCCAAATCCAACAACAAATACCTGAATAAAATCGAAAACGATGTAGATGTTAAAGTTATGTGGTAATCTCGTTAATTCCAAGATAATAATCATTTTCGACGACTAACACATTTTTTATTCTTTGTCACCTGTAGTTCTCCCATTGAAGAAGGCTTTAGTTTACAAGCGATCAGAGGAGCAATTGGTTGAGTATAAAGAATATGAAGATAGTCAGCCTCTTCAAAAGAGAAAGAAGGCAGTCAAGATGAGTGATCGGCCACCTGTTGCATCTCCTACAAAGTCCAAAAAGATATTTACTAGGCCAGAAAAAGTGAAGGTTCCGACAAAAAGAATAATGACCCTTTCTGATGTCGGATATGTATCAAAGAAGTCCAAAGCATGTGACAGCCTAGTAGTTTCTGACCCAGCTGTTGGGTCCAAGGTATAATTTTTGAATGTCGAATAATATGATTTGTCGAATGGTTGAATATAGTATACTCATTGATCTTTCTATTGTTAGGAAAAGGAGTCGGTTCTTGAGCATTCGATCTCAGCACATGCATCCGACGAATCAAACTTGCGGATCTAGTCGAGGGTATGATCCTTTTGACACTTTGATTTTTTATTTTATTTTATATATATATATAAAATGAGGCTAATGTGAACTTTTTACCTCAGGATTCATGCCAAGAAATATTAAGTCCTATCACTGAAATTCCTGTTGGAGCTCTTCAAATCGAGGCCCTGACGACATCGCTTGGTCCAGAGCAGCCTGTCGAACCTAGTCATGAAGGGTTGACAATAGAAGCGGCTGAAGCTTTTCTTGTCGGGGAATCAATCGCTGTTCAGTCTCCTCGACAGGCTTTATCACATGGTGAGCATGGCCAAGAGCTTCTACCTTCTAGCTCTCATTTGTCTGAACAAAGCCGCTCACCTATTTGCCAGACTTCATTCGAGATGATAGAGAATATAGACATTCAGTCTTTGATGGCTAATATTTCTCCTCTTCCTGGTCCAACGCACCCGATAGTCCAAGAGATTCGAGCACTGATATAGACTTGGATGATTCGGTCAACCTATTGTTGGGTGATCATACTTCGTCAACAATTTGCTCTTTGGTTGATCGACAGAATGAACTTTTCGCCCGAGGGAAGAAAAGAGAAAAATCCATTGAAGACAATATTGACAAGTTGAATGAAAAACTCAAGAGGTTTGAAGAAGAATGGATGAAAAACAAAGAGAATCTAAAGGAAGCTGAAGAACAGAAAGAAAGACTTGACAAAGCTTTGACTAGCGAAAAGGCAAAACAAGAAAAGATCAAGCAAAATACCAAAGCCATTTTGGTCAGAGCCCAAGCCATATATGCCAGGATGAAGTCGTTGGAGCCTGGTTATCTAAAGGCATGTGCGGAGAAAGAAACCCTGGCAGCTGTATGGGAACTACGACAGATGTATAGATGTAATTGTTAGTGTCGGTTAAACTTATCTAACAAAATTTTGTGTAATGTCACTGTTCACACATCATATGTGGATTGGTGGATTTCTCATAGTTGGTACTACTACGCATGCCGTAATTTTTATGGTAAGAGACTATGATCCAACTACTCGATACAACGATCTATTAGATCGTGTCTTTAGGCATCGCGATGCAATCATATCACATCTCAACTGGGTATGTATATTCTTAGGCTTTCATAGTTTTAGTTTGTATATTCATAATCATACCATGAGTGTTTTAGGGCGCCCCCAAAATATGTTTTTAGATGGAACTCTTTTTACTTCAGGAACAAGTAGAAAAAAATTGATTAATGATTTTAATATATAATTATATTTAAATAATAATATTTTCAGAACAATAGGGCCGTTATGCTCATTATTGAACTTGTTGAAGAGATAAAATATTTTCAGCTATCATAATTGAATCAATTTAAAAAAGACCTAAAGTTAGGGATTTCTCAATAGGTAATGGTGCTCCAATACCCAACCAAAAGGCCACTGCAGTACCAATCAAAAAGACGGTTGTTGCTACTGGACGACAAAATGGGTTTTGGAATTTATTAACATTCTCTAAAAAAAAGTACTGTTAATAATCTTGTCGGTACTGAAACCATTAAAAGAACACCTAATAACTTATTGGGCACTGTACGAAGTATTTGAAATACGGAAAAAAAATACAATTTAGGTAATATTTCCAAAGGAGTTGCAAATGGATCCGCGGGTTCCCCAATCATTAATGGTTCTAGAATCACTAAACCTATGTTACAAGCAATAATACCTAGAATTACTACTGGAAAAATATATAAAAGATCATTGGACCATGCGGGTTCTTCATAATAATTATGACCCATTCCTTTAACCAATTTAGCTCTTAATACAGGATCATTCAAGTCAGGTTTTTTTTTGTTATTGGGATAGGTGAATTCTTATAGATTCATTCTCCAAAAGAATCAGACATGATAATTTTTCATCATCTGGCTCGAGCACGAATCAAACGAACTGAATGGATCCATCTAAAAAATTTATATGTTATACACACATATATGAATATAAAGATTCTATGTACGAAAAAATTTAGCAGATTCTCTTTTCCAGAGTTACAACTATCCATTGCAAGAAATTAAGTTCTTATAAGTAAATGCTCAATACCCAAGTAGGCTTACAAAGTTGATAGTGCTTTCTAGGTCATCTCAGACCTTGCGGTTGGCCTTTATTCTCCCAAAATCTCGAGACTTTTTACTTTATATACAAAGGATTTGCTTATTACTAATATAATCTAGCCCCTATTCTTCTTTAGATCTACTTGTTTCACTCCGATAGTATCATAAATCGAGTTAATGCAGAGGAAATGAATGCATTTAGATACTATTTAAGTGAAATAGATAAAACATAATCTGGATTATACCACATCACTTATTTTACTGGATCTTATGGAGCCTATTCGTGTAGGACATGATGAGTCTGATAATAGAAAAGAGTCTCTCCAAGCAAACTAACCTATCTTCTGTAGGGGGCTTACGTGGTGGTTAGAACAAAGACACATTTAATTGTGAATTCAAATGTGGCAGATAAGATAAAGTCATATATCTGTGCGGCCTAATCAATAGTTCAAGTCACACACTCCCAGAAGCCAATTTTTCTTCGAAGAATTCCCTTTAACTATTCGTGTCTGTCAAATAAATAATCCAATTTTGTGAAGCTGAAGGGAAATATCCAAATAGATGTCTTATTCTTTCAAATAATCCATATTTGTGGCAATGAAATACTATTGTTCTCCTCCCCCAAATGAAATGATAAATGATTGATTCCAAATATCTATGATCCATATTCTCTATAAAGGGTCGGAAATGCCTTGCTTACGTATCATTGGAAAGTGCATTAACATAAATAATAGAGTAAGAAGAGGTAATACAAAAGTGTGTAAACTATAAAAACGAGTTATGGTGATTGTCCCATACTAGCACTTCCGCATAATAACTCTACCAAAGATGATTCTATACCAGGAATAGCTTCCGGTATGCCTGTTACAATTTTGACTGCCCAATAACCAATTTGGTCCCAAGGTAAGGAATAACTAGTTACACCAAAGGATGCAGTTAATACATCCAAAACTACACCTGTAACCTAAGTCAATTCATGAGGTTTTTTAGAACCACCAGTGAAATACACACGAAATACATGCAGGTTCATCATTAAGACCATCGTACTTGCCGACCATCAATGAACTGATTGGATTAACCAACCAAAGTTAGCTTCAGTCATTATATATTGAACAGAAGCAAAAGCTTCAATAATGGTTGAACGATAGTAAAAATTCATAGCAAACCCCGTCGCTGCTTGGACTAAAAAACAAGTAAGTGTAATTCCTCCTAAACAATAAAATATGTTGACATGAAGAGGAACGTATTTACTAGTTATATCATCTGCAATCGCCTGAACCTCAAGACGTTCTTCGAACCAATCATAGACTTTATTGAGATAGGTAAACCAAGGGGACTCCTCTTTTGAGAACCGTATATGAGAATTTCATCTCGTACGGCTCAAATAGAAATACCCAAATACTAGTTATAACGGATATGTGTAATAGAAAGTTTGCAACTTGTTAACTTAACCCTATGATTCTAATATTACTTGAAGATACAAAAAATAGAAATCTGAAAGCTTTTCTTTGTGGTTATAATGCCAAATCTCAAGTCGGCTCACTCGTCTTTATCTTAATCGTTACTGGCCTCTTGAATATTCTATTTACTGAACTTTTTTTCTTTTCTTTGATTTGTATTTTTTTTTGTGTAATGCGGCTTTATTGCTGTCTTCTTTATTATTGATAGTAATTCTCTTGTTAAGACCCAATGAATCGATTAAAAGAAAAACCTCAGATTCATACCAAAACCACAATGATACAATAAAACCTTCAACTAATTCCAAAAATTCCATGAGTAAGAACTATTGGATCATCACTTATTCAATGAATAGATATAATGAAAAAAAAAAATCCAAAGAAACCTTTGTCCTTTGATAAAGATAAGGATAAGCAGTAGTTTGAAAGAATAAAAAATCTTTCGATTTATTATAACTTCTAACTCTTTGAAAATTTTTTTAAGTACGGTTGCGGGGTCTAAATATTAAGTATGAATCATAGTTCTAATACTTTAGAATCCATTTTATATATTTCGTGCTCCAGATACTAGAATAAATATCCGACGGGGTAAAACTATTTCTATCAAGATGACAAACTCACTATCTGTACTATCAATAGGATCAATTATAACAAGTCACACACTCATATTCTAGAAATACAGAAGAAAAGAAATTCCACGGTCGAACTATCGAGCCTGTACAGAATCCGACAAATTCTTATGTGAAGTACATTGTACAAAATTTTGATGCAATACAATATTTTCTTTTTGACAATATCTTTATTCAATTTTTACTTCACATATTGACAGCCCATACTGCTTTAGGTACTTACCATTTATTGATTTGACTCTTAATCCAGAATTAACTTTGTCAAGCGTATAAGCGTTACCAGAAAACACTTGATTAACTATGAATGGTCCTTTCCACTTTGGTGAACATTTACTATATTCTCGACAATATTTTTCAATGAGTAAAATTACCTTCCATACTAAATCACTTAATTTAAAAGATTCGTATTTAACTCGACTGTCGTAAAATCTAGCAACTCTCTTTTGCTGTCAAATTAAATTTCTAGAGCAATTAATCTCTCATCGTCTAATTTGTTTAATTTGTCAAACATTGAATTCCAATAATCTTTGACTAGTAATTCATCTTGTTTTTTAATACGAATTGACTGGAGATTAATTTTGACAGGCAATATGGCATCGTGACCATAAACTAATTTATATGGTGATGTGTCTGCCGATTCTCTTGGCGAATTCCTATATGCCCATAAAACTTGATCAAGAGTGTTATGTCAATTTTTGGGTTATTGACCAATATACCTTTTAATCAGGCTTATAAATATTTTGTTTATGGCCTGTACTTGGCCATTTGCTTGTGCATAATATGGCGTCGATGTAATCAACTTAATTTTCCTAATATTGGCCTGTTCTACATTTTTTTGTCTAGTGAAAACTGTACATTGGTCGGTTGTCAAGGTTTGAGGTATTCCAAACCTACAAATGATGTGGTTTTCAATAAAATTGATCACATCTTGCCGGGTCACATCTTTTAGAGTGATTGCTTTGACCCATTTGGTGAAATAATTAACTCTGACCAAAAATATATTTATGTCCTTTCAATGAAGGAGGATGTATTTGGCCTATTAAGTCCAAAGCTTATCCCCTGAATGGCCAATGTTTGATTATTGAATGTAATTCACTAGCTAATGTTGGCCAATAAAATTTTCACCAGCGAAGGACCTATTTCATTTTCTCTTCTATTTGGTGAGCTCCACAAATTCCTTAATGGACTTCCAACAAGGCAATGTATGCCTTCAACTCATTTAAGCATTCTTTTAACTGTTCGTTGGCAGTTTTTCTATATAATTGTCCACCTAACATTACAAATTTTAACGCTCTATATTTAAGTTTTCATTCTGCATTGGAACTCGGATTCTCCAAATAATTAATAATTGTTTTCCTCCAATCATCATGTGTTTGAACGTGATTTTGTAATACGTCTATTTTCTCTAAAGGATATAAAATTTTCCTAATTTCTATTAAATATGACAAAACTTTATGAGAAACTTTATACCCATAAGCTATTTGGGCTAACTCATTAGCTTCGTCATTTTACTCCTTGGGAATATGTTGGTGTTAGACAATTATGTTTAAAATAAAATATGTTTTTTGCCATGCGAAAGTTAAATGTTTGGCTGACAAACAATCGTCCTCAGTAATGTGACAAAATGATGCCGATTGTCCAAGTGTCAAAATAGCAATCTAGCATAGAAACTCAACAAAGGTCATCAGTTCAACAGAGACAAATTTGACAGAAGAGAGTAAGAAGGATAGACATCAAACTAGTGATGTTTCGTAGACATCCATGCACGTTTATGGTAGACATCAATCATTGGAAGCACATCATCTGACAGGTAAGTTCAATTAAATCAAACAAACAAGTCAAAAGATAAAAAACGTCAAGTGATGGAGATGTCAATTAGTGGTATGACTTGGTTGTCGAATGATGAAAGTAAGAGATTGTCATACGAAAGCCATCGAAGACTGTTACTCCAAAACTTAAGATAGTTTTGTCGAACAATGTAAACTACCACTTACATGTTAGGGCAGTTGTCAAGCAATGTAAACCATCACTTACGTGGCAATTAGATAGATAGATAGTTATTTCAGTCATTTGCCTATAAATACTAAGTTAATTGTTGTAAAAATAGTTAGCAACTCTTGATTAAAAATTCTAACATCTCACATGAGTAGATTAAAGGATCAACATCAAAGTATGCTTTCTACCCTTACATTTCAATCAATTGAATTCAAAGTCTTTTATCAATTTCTAGCAATTTTATTCCAATCATTTAATCGCTTTCATTTAATTGTTTTCATTTACCTTATGCAATCATTTAATTTACTTTTTGTCGCTTACATTCTGCACTTTATCTTTCTGTCATTTACTTTTTGCCGTTTACTTTCTGCAATTTACCTTTTATGCACTTTACGTTATGCAACTTAATTTCCTACAACTTTACCCTTTTTATTTAATTTCTACAAAAAATCTTATTTCAGGTCTCATGTGCTTTCGTGCAATACTTGTCAGATCACTTGCATTCGACACGTTTATCTTTTAAAACAAGATTACCATATAACTTTGAATATCCACATCATTCTCGATAGAATTAAGTATTTGTTATCGAATTTGGCATTAGATAAAAAATACCACAATAGTTAGATAATAACTTCATCAAACTTTTTCATTAACTTACTCGCTACTGCGTAGTACTTAATTAAATTTTGACCAACACATTTATATTCTTGAGTAAGTTGCTTGACAACTAATTGAGAATATCAAAGTATATACACTGTTTGTGATTTCATTTGACAAAGTATCTCTATTCCGACAATTACAGCCTCATATTCAACCTCATTGTTAAAACAAGAATACTTGAGTTCGAATATAAATTTAGTTGGAGTTCCCTGAAGGAAAATTATTAAAGTCCCTATGCCACTTCCTTTTTTATGCCTTGATCCATCAAAAGAAAGATGTCATGGTCTTAATTCGATAAAATTTATATCGTTATCTACATGTAGACCAAGATGATCGACTAGAAAGTCAACCAATATTTGGCCTTTGACAGCTTTTGCTGGAATATATTGTAAAGAAAATTTTGACAATGCAATTGTCTATTTACCAATATGTCCATTAAGAACAGGTTTAGATAACATATATTTTATTATGTCTATATTTGAGACGACGAATACATTACAAAGCATCATATAATATTTTAACTTCGTGCAAGAAAAATATAATGACAAACATAATTTCTCAATTGCACTATATCTCGTTTTGCATAATTTAAAACTCGACTAAGGTAATAAACGAATCTTTCAACATTTTTCTCATCGTCTTGAGCTAGTAAACATCCTATAGTCTCTTCAAAAGCTGAAATATATAATTTCAAAGGTCATCGTGGCACTGCTGGCATCATAATTGGAGAATTTGTCAAATACTGCTTGATTTGATCAAAAGCCTCATGATGGCAAGGCTCTCAGAAAAAATCTTGTTCAACTTTTAGCTTGACCAAATATGCAAATAATTTGGTCATTCCCGATAAGTTAGATATGAATCTTCTTAAAAAATTCATTTTCCCTAAGAAAGATTGTGATTTTTTCTTATTTGTCACTGCGATGGCTTCCAAAACTGCTTTAGTTTTATTCTAGTCTACTTTAATACCCTTTTTATAGACTAAGAATCCCAAAAATTTGGCTGTTGACACTCCAGAAGCACACTTCTCTAAATTCACTTTAAGGCTGTGTTTTTACATTCTTTCAAAAGCCTGCCTCAAATACATAAGATATTGTTGCTTATTTTTTGACTTGACGATGACATCACCGATGTATACCTCCATGAATTTCCCTATGAAATCGTGGAAATTGGCGTTCATCGCCCTTTGATAGGTGGCCCCTGTATTCTTCAAACTGAAAGGCATGACTACCCACTCATGTGTCCCAATAGCCCTTGAACATCTAAAAACGATTTTCGACATGTTCTCCTCGGCTATAAAAATTTGATTATATCCTGTATGACCATCTATACAACTTAGAATTTCATGCCCAAACACAGCTTCTACTAACATATCAGCTATGGGCATTAGATATTTATCTTTAGGAATAGAAGAATTTAAATTCCTAAAGTTTATGCATACTCTTAACTTATCAGTTTTCTTCATAACAAGGACTACATTAGAAAGCCATTCGACATACTTAGTGCTTCAGATGAACTTAGATTTAAGTAGACGTTCGACCTCTTCTTTTCTTTTAAGCACCACTTTAGGAGCAAACCTCTTATTCTCTTGTTTGATAGGTTTGCACCCTTCCTTGAGTAGTAGTTTGTGTTCGACAAGGACTCTACTTAAACCAAGCATTTCATTGTAATCCCATGCAAAACAATCTTCGTATTCTGTAATCAACATGATAAGTTCTTTTTTAAATTCCTTTGACAGAAATGTACTTATAAAAATAGGTCTTTTACTTGCTTCAGTACCCAGGTTCACTTCTTTCAAAGGATCTTCTACTTCAATATTTAATTTCTCGTTAGACTCCTTCTTAAAACCCAAAGAGTCATCATCTATAATGCAGTTTGATAAAATACCTTCCGAGGTATTGACTGCTTTGTCGGCCACATAGGCTGACAACCTATCTATCTGAGTTTCAAGACTCATGATTAGTACCCGACTGATTCTCGTCAGCCTTATCTACTAACTTGACACTAAATTGGTCTATCAGATAGAACTCAAATGTTATTGATTATTTTGTCCTCTATAGCAACTGGTCTAACATTCGGGGCATATATTTTTAAATCAACGTGGAGTTATTGTAGATAACAAGGACTGTCATCTGCCTCCACGATCTTTTTTTGGCCTTCGCTATTCCATAAAATCAGTTTCTGAGGCACGATTGGTGGAATGGCCTCGATAGTATGAATCCAATCTCTTTCCAATAGTATGTTGTAGCTGAATTTTGTGGGAATTACTACGAAAATGATTAACGTTTCCACTGATCAGACGTAAATGTTTAACATTACAACCCCGTTAGATAGAGAAGTTTTGCCATTGAAATTAGTGACAATCATATTTGTCTGAATCAAGTCAGACTTATTCTTCCCTAGCATTTTGAACATAGCTCTTGGGATCAAATTTATAGCTGCTTCATCATCCACCAACACTCTATTGGTGGGTTTTCCTTCTAATAAGGCCTTGATATGCAAAGGCAACAAATGTGCCCTTTACTCATTGGTTAGTTCTCAAACTGAGTTATGTCAAATACTGAGATAAAGTTATCTTCTGGACCGTTGAATCATGAGGTCAAGTAATCTTCTAAAAATAACCAATTTTTTGACACATCCTTCAAATCTTCTTCATTTTCCCCCATGTATTGAAACTTATAATGAGCCTCGTACTCTAGTGGTATCACAGAAATTAAATTGAGATTCATGTTTATAGGATTCTTTTCTGTATCCTTCTTCTTTTCGACATCATGCTTTTCTTCGATGTCATATTCCTCTTCTTTCTCCAGATCAATTACATTGTAATTATCCTCATCCATGAACTGTTCAAGCTTAAGATAATCTCTATCCATTGGCCTGGCATCTGATCCTAGTTCTAACAAAGTACTTCCTATGGCCATAATTATGTCATCCAAATCTCTTTCTATGTCAAAGTCCATGTCAAAATCTTCTTCGTCATCAAAACTTAGAGGGTCTTTAGGGTCATTGAGGGTTTTTATAATTTCTTCTGCCCATAAATCCATGTAGGTCATATGACATTCAGGTTTGAATTCAGCAAGTTGTCCCCTTGCTTTACTTTGGCAAAGGTCTCCCTCTTTTGCTTGATGTTAGTTGTAAGATCTTCTAAGATTGTCTTGATCTCTTTATTGGTCCAATCCTCATGATCTTTTCCTTTCACTTTTAATATAGCCACTTGCTTTCCTTTGTGAGCAGCTCTTTCAGTTTCCACTAGCCCAATAAGCCAAGTTTTCTTAGGATCTATTCGAATGGGATTAAAAAATGGGCCCTTACTAACTGGCTTATGTTGTATATTCTTATCAGGCCTTGCACTTAAAGTATTGGTTGCATCAATTTTCGTGCCTTTGCAATTTCTGTTGACCCCATTGCATTCAAAGGTTCTCTTAAACTTTTGATGATCAACAAACAAATTTAAATTGTTCCATAACACTCAAGAAAGTTCTTTAATGGCAAACTTATTTATTTCTTTGAAGTTGGAAAGTTGTTACTGATGCTAAACTTAAAGCAAAAATTTCTTGGAAAATCAAATCAGAAGACATCAGTCGACTGATATGCTTATAACAGTCGACTGATGCCTAGCTGTCTGATATTTAGCATAGCATCGATAACAACAGTCGACTGATCATTCATCATCAGTGGACTGATCAGTCACTGTCTCAAATTCCAAAGATTGCAGTTTCGATCAGTCGACTAATCTCCTTGAATTAGTCAACTGATAGACTCTGAAGATTTTTTAATTTTAAGACAGAGACTCATCAGTTGACTTACTCCATGAAATCAGTCGACTAATTAGTCACTGTCCTATTTCATATAAACCTCCAGTATCCATCAGTCGATTGATCTTGTTCAATCAGTCGACTGATCGCTTCTGAGATTTTTAAATGCTCAAGACAAGGAAGCATCAATTGACTAATACACAATCATCAGTCGACTATCAAGTCATTAAAGAGCATCAGTCGACTGATGATGCTTAATCAGTCGACTGTCGGCATGATGACATCAGTTTCAACGGCTATTTTATGAAGATTTCAGCTGATATCATCAAAGATTCTCTTCCAACGGGCCAAAAACTTTTAGGGCCTATATATTGACCTCAGAGGCAGTCAAAGAAGTACAATACATGAATTTTACCTCTGATTCTTGAATTGCAAAATCACTTGTCAATCAATTGATTCTAGATTGCTCTTCACTTACACACTTACTCTGTTTTAGAGAGTTACTTATTTTCTACTCATTCATTTACTTGTATTAACCAAGGAAAGTGTTCCTTGAGTTTGATTTGAGAGAATACAATTTGTAAGGGGGAGAGACACCTTTGGAAAGAAAAAGATCTTTATTGTAGTGGCTCACAAGTGCCTTTTTGTACAAACTTGTGGTTAATAAAATACTCAAGAAGTGCTCTTGAGGACTGGATGTAGGCTTGGGTTAAGCTGAACTAGTATAAATATTTGTGTTCATCTCTTTACCTTATCTCTTTAACTGTTTAAAGCTTTATATTTGATTTATTACTCTACATCTCCATTCATCTTGATATTTCTCTGCTTTTTATTGTTAACATTTTTCAAATTAGTATTTAAATTTACTTGAACTTCCAATTAGTTTTTATTAACCCAATTTATCCCCCCTCTTGGATTCTAGCCATTATTTTAAATTAGTATCAGAGCTTGGGCTCTTGATTAAAGACTTAACAGTCTAAGAGTATACAATGGCTGGCCTTGGTGATTATATTTTACCTGAAGGAAGCTCCTTTACAAAACCCATTGGTTTTAATGGTAATCATTATAGCTATTAGAAATCCAAGATGAAACCTATTGGAAATCCAAGATGAAACTATTCTTTAATAGTAGACCTAGTGTCACGACCCGTTTTCTGGGCACATGACCGGCACAATGATGAATATCCCATCACTGTAAGCCTTTCGATAAATTCTACCCATGAGTTAGATTATTAGTCATTATCTCTATATTATCAAAATAACCATTCCTGAAGAAAATATATCAAATTTTCTTATTTGAAATTCATAGAGATGATTTGCACATAACAATAGATTCTCAATATAAAATATGTTATTATGCTGACATACAAGCCAAATGCCAAACCCCTGACCTAGATGTCCTAGACGATTACAGAGCAACATAATCTACAACAATAGAGGGGCCTACCCGACAGCAGGAAGGTCCAAAGTGATCTACTCTTCTAGCGGATATTCTTCATCGGCAACCTAATCTGAACAAAAAGGTTGTACAGAGAGTGTGAGCTTTTAAACTCCGTGAGCGAATCGGCCTCGCGTTAATAAATTCAAATACATCACCAGTCATGCAAGTATATTCGAAGGCTAATACTCAACCAATAGACATAGTTAGAAATTACATACAAAAAGATAAAAATTCATCCAATTCAACAAACGTTACTAGTACTCGTCAATGGCAATATATCCCGGAGAGCGCACACAGGCCGGCTCACCAATTATGTATATTTCCGTCATGACGCACAACTTCATCCTCTTACATACAAGAAGATAAAAATTCATCCAATTCAACAAACGTTACTAGTACTCATCAATGGCAATATATCCCGGAGAGCGCACATAGGCTAGCTCACCAATTCTGTATATTTTCGCTATGACGCACAACCTCATCCTCTTAGCTAGGGCGCCTCACGGATTTATCACCAATCCGGGCTATATCCCTACTGAGGGAATCGTTGTCTCCACACTCATTGGTCAAGACACCCTTTCAACCGGGTTTTTCGCCTTGCCGTGAGAGGGGGTACTGTCCCGCTCAATCACAATCAATAGTACATTATTCCATATCATAATCAGAAGCACAATATAATATTCATTCATATAACAGGTATAGTATATAACTATATTATAGATTTATAAACCAAAAATCAAGATAGCAATTAATCTGTTTTTGAAAAGATTCAAACTTCACATCATCATGAAATACTTGTTTCGTCTTATCCATACTTCTGGATTAATTATCTCTTTAAATTCGTCATTCTGAATCCAATTTCCCCCTATGAATCTTGGGAGTGTCCTACGACATACTTTTTATTACCAGTAATGCTAAAACTCTATTAAAAAAGGGTCGTTTCACTCACCTAGATTCCGTACGAGTACTACTTCTCTAAGTCATTACAGACAAGAGTACTCAAGTGAATTTCAGTATTTCGCTACAGAGATTTTCATGAAAGATTAGAAAAAATACGTTAGGATTGTTTTCATACATATACTGTTCATACATACAGTTACTATTTATATGTACGGTCACTATTCATACATATAGTTACTATTCATATGTATGGATACTATTAATACATATGATCACTATTCATATGTACGGTTACTATTCATATATACGATCACTATTTATATATATGGTCACTATTCATATATACGGTTACTATTCATATATACGGAGACTTGTTTATACCAGAAATAGAGAATACAATCTGTAAAAGAGTACACCAGGTAAGTTTTCAGGAAAGAGTGGAGGGTCACAATGGACACACTTAAAAACCAGGTCTTTCCTTAGCCATAACTTTCCTAGACATGTATTCTTCACAATTTACATCCTATTTCGGTAATCAGAGAATCAAAATAATATGTAAGCAGCTAAAGACAGTTTTTCTGATGTAGAAGATCAGCCAAAACCGCAACCACAGAGCATACTTAAGAAAATAACTTCTAAAATTTGAAAGACATAGAAAGGGCATAGTATCCTTACTTAAGCTGAAAAGGAAAGGCCCAAAATCTCAGAGACCTAGCATTGGAGTAAGAGAAACTTAAGGAGAGAAGAAGAGAAGTTGAAGGTGTGAGTTTAGAAGTGAAATGAAAGGGCCTATTTATAGGAAAAGTCAAAGGTACTATTTGATACTATACGCTAATAAAATATTCAACTTACTATTCATGAAAATGACATTTCTAATAATGCAATTTACTGTGCAAAATGCGGCAGACGGCTTAGAATTGTTTTGTTACTATTTAAAACTTAAAGGAAAAAACTGTCATTTAACCTTAAACCTTTAAGTTTCTTTTGAAATCAGTCCTTTCATTTTAGTCCCTGAGGGTATTTTTACACATAAAACGTCATTTTTTCCTACGAACTTCTTTCTAGTTTTCTCTTATGACCAAACCACATCTAGTACTTGACATTTCAATTGTATAAGTGAACAGTATCGTATATGTAAATAGTATTATACAGGTGAACAGTACCGTATACTAGTATAGTAACCATAGTTTGCAAATACGCATTTATATTTTATTTTTCATGGGTATTACACCTAGATCTCTGGGATATTGTGGAAAATGGACCCTACATACCTATAAAGGTTGTTGAAGGGCAAAGTGTTCCAATACCCAAAAAGGAATGGTCTGAATCAGAAAAGAAACTTGTTCATCTAAATGCTAAAGCTATAATGATTATTGTTAGTGCCTTAAGTCAAGATGAATATTTTAAAGTTTCTAGTTGTACAATTGCCAAAGAAATATGGGATACTTTGGAAGTTGCACATGAAGGAACTCAAGGAGTTAAGGAATAAAAAATTAGTACTCTTACAAATAAGTATGAAAATTTCAAGATGAAGAGTGATGAAAGCATATGTGAAATGCAATTAAGATTTAATCACATCACTAACCATTTGAGAGCTCTTGGTGTGACTTATGCAGAATCTTCTCAAACCACCAAGATATGAGATGTCTCACTCCTGAATGGGAAGCTAAGAAGACAGTAATCATGAAAGTAAGAGGAGAATCCATGAAATCACTTACAGTTCTATTTGGAAATCTCCAAAACTATGAACGAAAAATTCTGAAAATGAGGCAAGAGGATGAGTCCAAGAAAAAGAAGACTCTCTTTTTGAAATCATCCTCCTCCAAGAAACCAGAAGCAGAAAGTGATGAAGAAGAAGAGATTAGTGAAGAAGATCTTGGTCTCTTTGTCAGAAAATTCAAAAAATTTATGAGAAACAAAAATACAAGAAAATGGAGAAGAGACCAAGATAGTAAAAAAGGCCCTACATGTTATAAATGCAAAAAGGTTGGGCACCTCAAATGTCCACAACTCAACAAAGAATAAGAAGAAAAGAGGGGCTATGACAAAAGTAAGAAGAAGGCATATGTTTCTTCAATCTGGGCAAACAGTGAATCAGATAAAGATAATAAAGAAGCTAACCTCTGTCTCATAGCAAAAGAAATTCAAAAATTTGCCATACAGCTGGGCACTTCAAGTAATTTAGAAAAGAAGGAAAGTGGAGAAACAAATCTTTGTCTCATGGAAAGAGATAATGAAGAGGTAACTCCTTTTGAACCCTTATATTCATTTGATGAATTGCAAGAAGGTTTTGAAGAATTGCATGATGAATCTTTACAGCTTGCAAAAAAATTAAGGATTTCAAAACAAAATATTTCTTTGCTTGAGAGTGAAATTTTAAGTTTGAAAGATGATCTTATCACACTCAAAAAAGAAAATCTGAACTTTGAAAAATAAAATTCAATTTTGATAGAGGAAAATGCAAGCATGAAATCATTATTCAACTCTCCAAAAGATAATTGTCCCTGTTGTAGATGCATTGATTTAGAAAAAGAAAATAAGGATTTGAATACCACCCTTGCAAAATTTACACAAGGAAGGGACAATTTGAACATATTGCTTGGGAAACAAAGATGTATTTTTGATAAAGTTGGAATAGGCTACAAAACTAAAGCTAGGCAAAAATATTACAAGAATTTCTTTGTTCCAGCAACAATGTCAAATAGTCCCTTCATTACTTGTTTCTATTGTGGTTTAAAAGGACATTGTTCTAACTCCTACTGTTATAAGAAAATGACTCCAAATGGAAACAAGAAAAAGTCAGTTGTTAAAGGAACAACTAACAAGGAAGGACTCAAACAAATTTGGGTACCTAAAAGGAGCTGAATTTTCTGTAGATTTGCTTCAAATCTAGGAGTGAAAAATAGTACTTGGATAGTGGTTGCTCCAAGCACATAACTGGAAACAAATCCAAGTTTCATTCCTTATCTCTAAAAGAAGGCAAAGTGACTTTTGGAGGAAAAGACAAAGATTTGATCAAAGGTATTGGTAAAGTTGGTAAGAACTCTTCAACATCCATTGAAAATATATTATTTGTTGAAGGCCTCAATCATAATTTGCTTAGCATTAGTCAATTATGCGACAAAGGAAATAGAGTTATTTTTTATTCATCTCGTTGCATAGTTGAGAACATCAATGATAAGCAAATTAAGCTTGTTGGTCAAAGGATCAATAATGTTTATGTTATAAATCTTGATGAAGATCCTTCTATAGACTCTACATGCTTAATTAGTGTAAATAAGGAAAGTTGGCTTTGGCACAGAAAATTGGCTCATGCTAGCGTGAATCATTTAGATAAATTAGTCAAAAAGGATCTTATGTTTGGCTTACCCAAAATAAGATTTGAAAATAATTGTCACATCCCAAAACTTATATGTGAGATAAACATAAAATACCTAGGGTGTACCTCCATGATACCCCATAATCTCTGTGAACATTCTTAATATCCATAATTATGTGAATCATAAATATTCCAAGAAAGATATTTTGTATACATATTCAGAAAATGTTCAACATTCAAACACTATACAGTACTATACAACCTCCCAAGCCTAGGTGACCTACTAGATTACAGAGCGTTTCCTAATCCTTACCAATTGTTTACCAGACAAAAGTGGAGTATATCCTTAAAGGCTATAAATTCTTCTCCTCAACCACTGTATCTAAAAAGATAATCATAGAGAGTGTGAGTTTATCATAACTCAGTGAGTAAACAACTGTACATGAAAATATCATAAGCACAAACACCACATTTACTAATACAATCAATCTATCATTTATTGTAAATAATTATAGTATTACACTTGTCTGAATTTGCATATGATTTCTTGGGTGATCAATCCCTCAATCACTTTGCATTATATGCCATAGATACTTGCACTGAGTGACTTGGGAATTTAACCCTCAAACTCTTGGTGCATAAGTTTTCACAGTTATACACTGAGTGGTATGGGACTCTAACCCTTTCAAACTCGTGCATAGGTTTTCACAGTTATACACTGAGTAGTATGGGACTCTAACCCTTTCAAACTCGTGCATAGGTTTTCACATTTATACACCGAGTAGTATGGGACTCTAACCCTTTCAAACTCGTGTATTAGATCTCGTAGATCTTTTGCTCATCAATAAAATAGTGACAATTTATCACAATATAATTACTATGAAATAAATGAATTTACACATACTTTTATTCCCTTGAATGTCTATCATCAACCATAACAATCATCATATATTATCAACTGAGAGATTGATTATTTCACACTTCAATAATGTTATAAACAAGACTTGTATTGTACTTTATCTAATAAGATCACATTAGTTTAGTAAGGTTATTCACTTACAAAATGTTCCAATTTATTCAAGGAACTATCACATCTAGTTCTTTAGTCAACTAGAGAAATCAATTCTCAAAGGTAATAAAATACCTTCCAATGATATTGTACTTTTTCTCAACCTGAACACACACTGATAATCTTCTCAATTTCACAAATAACGCAAATGGGATTTATATTGTGCTTTGACTAATTTATTAAATTAATTTTGCAAGGTTGCCTACTCACCTGGATTCCACGCTCTTGGCGCTCCCACCTTGCGCCCCAAACATCTCTATTGTAACCAGGTAAAAACCATTAGGGTTACAAAATAGAGAAATTTCCTATCACTACTCTCGACCTTTACTCACATCTTAAGTCATAACTCCTAACCGGTAATGAATTTCTAAATGACATTTATACCATTGGAAACTAGACTCAAAGAACTTTCCAACGATATAAAGTTTGCCCAAAACGGAGTTCGGATGAAGAAGTTATGACTGATTGAAAATAAGCTAAGGCTTTTCAGCATACCTGGCGCCTGGGTGCCACACATGGCGCCTGGGCGCCAACACAAGCCTGGCACCTGGGCGCCAAGCCCCTTTTCCTTCCCAAAATCTTCTGAACCTTGGCGCCTGGGCGCCAGAGCTGGCGCTTGGGCGCCATGATCGCGACCTTTCGCGATTCCTCTCGGTTTTGGCTCAGATCCGGTCAAATCTTCACCGTTTTCCATGATTTCTTCCATAAGATCTCACCCTTAATGTCTAAGGAGCATTTAGACACCAAAAACACCAATTTTAATTGAGAAACGAAGCCGAAATCTCTATTTTTACCCCAAACTTTCTGAAAACTAGAAAATAGGGAAAAGCTTGAGAAATAGAAATTTCTACCTCAATTCCTTGCTTTCCCTACGTTGCTTGGCTCCTAGAGGCTCGCCCCATAGCCCGAGATCCACCCTCCAATCCCGGTTGTGGAGTTGGAGTGTAGAGAGAAAAAGAAAGGAGAGAAAGTGAAAAGAGAGAGAGGAAAGGAGAAAATGAAGAAAAATTAGGTGAGGCCGCCTATTTACTCGCGCGGGGTGAAATTATCACTTGCTCTTCAGTTGACCCTCAGTCAAGACTAGTAAAAACAAATTCATAAAATCTCACCTCGGGTGATTCTAAATCCTAATTGCCCCACAGTTTTCTTATTTCACTTTAGTCCCTCTCAGAGTCTCAAACTCCACTTTAACCTCGAATCCATCATCCTTTTGGTACCGGACTCATAATTCATTCCCATAAGCTCTATTCTTCTTCTCGGGTTCCTACTTGGTCATTTCTCAAAAGTACTCCATACTTTCTTTTCTTTTCATTTTAGTCCTTGAGAATTTGTAAAATGTCCCAAATTAAAATTTTGAAATTTCTATTTCCAAATTTCCTTCACTAATTCAAAAAGAACATTTCTCATGTAATTAAATTTTTCAATAAACTTCAAATAGACTTTAAATATTCATGAAAATTCTTGGGATATTACAATAATATGCTTTGTGATGCCTGTCAAAAGGGTAAACAAGTCAAAAGTTCTTTCAAAACCAAAGATATTGTTTCAACTACAAAGCCTTTGCAACTTCTCCATATGGACCTTGTAGGACCATCTAGGACAAAGAGTCTTGGAGGTAACTCCTATGCACTAGTTGTTTTAGATGATTATTCAAGGTACACATGGACTCTCTTCTTAGCTCAAAAGGATCAAGCTTTCCAATCTTTTCTTAAATTGGAAAAATTCATTCAAAAGGAAGAAAACTTGACCATTGTGAGAATTAGAAGTGACAATAGAGGAGAACTTGACAACCATAACTTTATGGAATTTTGTGATGAAAATGAGATTGAACATAACTTCTCATCTCCTAGAACCCCTCAACAAAATAGTGTTGTTGAAAGGAAAAACAAAACTCTAGGGGAGATGGCAAGAACAATGCTCAATGAAAGGGATCTTCCTCAATACTTTTGGGCTGATGCTTGTAACACTGCTTGCTATGTAATGAATAGAGTCTTGATAAGGCCAATTTTAAAGAAAATCCCATATGAATTGTATAGAGGAAGAAAGCCCAATATTTCCCATCTCCAAGTTTTTGGCTGTAAATGTTTTGTGCTGAACAATGGAAAAAAATTTGGGAAAATTTGATGCCAAAGCTGATGAAGGAATCTTCCTTGGTTACTCTAGCACTAGCAAAGTTTATAGAGTCTATAACAAAAGAACCCAAACTGTTAAAGAATCCATATATGTTGTTTTTGATAAATCTAACCCCTCTCTTAAAGATTGTGCTAATGACTATGAAGTGTTAGATTCCTTCAAAAACTTCTCCTTAGATGATAAAGTGAAGAAGGATCATGAAGAAAATGCAAAGGAAGATATCACTATGCATCAAGAAGAAGAAATGTCGCAAAAAGAGAAAATACCTCTTGAGGAAATCTCTACTAGCAACAATGATGACCTTTCAAAAGATTAGAAGTATGCCAAAAGTCATCCCAAGGAGCTCATCATAGGGGATGCATCACAAAGGGTAACAACTCGAAACTCTCTTAGAAATGTTTGTAATCACTCCGCTTTCCTTTCTCATATTAAACCAAAAACCATTGATGATGCTATTATTGATGAATATTGGATTTTGGCTATACAAGAAGAACTAAACCAATTTGAAAGAAGCCAAGTTTGGGATTTGGTACCTAGACCCAATAATCATACAATAATTGGCATAAAATGGGTATTTAGAAATAAACTTGATGAGAATGGAGTTGTGGTTAGAAACAAGGTTAGACTTATTGCAAAAGGTTATAATCAAGAGGAAGGCATTGACTATGATGAAACTTTTCCTCCTGTTGCTAGACTTGAAGCTATTAGAATGCTTTTGACTTATGCATACATACATAATTTTAAACTATTTCAAATGGATGTAAAGAGTGCTTTTCTCAATGGCAATATCTTAGAAGAAGTTTATGTTGAGCAACCTCCTGGTTTTGAAGATGTTAAAAAGTCTAACCATGTATTCAAATTGAAAAGACTCTTTATGGTCTCAAACAAGCTCCTAGAGCTTGGTATGATAGATTGAGCTCTTTTCTTTTAGAAAATAATTTTTCAAGGGGAAAGGTTGATACAACATTGTTTTTTAAAAGGGAAAAACATGACTTGATCATTGTGCAAATCTATGTTGATGATATTATTTTTGGGGATACTAATGAAAAGCTTTGCAAAGAGTTTGCCAAGATTATGTAGGGCGAATTTGAGATGTCAATGATTGGTGAACTCAACTTCTTCCTTGGCCTTCAAATCAAACAAATGGATCATGGTACATTTGTAAGTCAAGCCAAGTATACTAAAGAGTTGCTCAAGATATTTGGAATGAAAAATACAAGATCTGCATCTACACCAATGAGCACCTCAACAAACTTGGACATGGATGAAGAGGGTAAACCATTTGACATAACTAAGTATCAAGGTATGATCAGATCGCTTTTATACTTAATCGTTAGTAGACCCGATATCATGTTTAGTGTATGTATGTGTGCACGTTTTCAAGCCTGCCCAAAGGAATCTTATTTTAAAACTATGAAAAGAATTTTCAAATACTTGATTAGCAAATCTAAAATGGGTTTATGGTATCCCAAAGGATTCTCAAATATTTTAATTGGCTACTCGGACGCTGATTTTACGAGTAGCAAAACTAATAGAAAGAGTACAAGTAGAACTTGCCAATTCCTTGGTAATTCTCTTGTCTCTTGGTTTAGCAAAAAAAAAACAAAATAGTATTGCCTTATCCATAGTAGAAGCTGAATACATTGTAGCTGGAAGTTGTTGTGCTCAAGTTTTGTAGATGAAGCAACAGCTAGAAGATCTTGGTGTTTTACTTGAACATATACCCATTAGATGTGATAATGCAAGTGCTATATGTTTGTCCAAAATCCTATACAGCACTCTAGAACGAAACATATTGAAATTAGATATCATTTTAGTAGAGATCATGTTCAAAAGAAATATGTCTCTCTTGAATTTGTGTAAATGGATTTTCAATTGGCTGACATTTTCACAAAACCTTTAGCTGAAGATAGATTCAGCTTTATTAGAAGAGAACTTGGGATGACAAATCCAAATGAACTTTGATTGTTTCCCTATTGTATCCATATTTAAACTCTTGTTCCATGATTGACTCCCTTTACTAACTTAAGCATCGGAGTGTCCACAAAATTTGTTTTGCAGGTATGAATCCTCAAATTATCCTTTAAGGCACTCATTCCCTTAATCTATTGTTAAGGTCATCAGTCGACCATCATAAGCTCATCAGTCGACTGATGCTCAACGAATACAATTTTTAGAATCCATGAATGAATCAGTCGACTGGCGTAACAAAATCAGTTGACTAATTGCTCTCTGCTCAAATATTTATATAAGTGTAGAAGTCATCAATCGACTAATCATTGAAAATCAGTCGACTAATGACCTACTGATCAAAATTTTTATTAAGAGCAGAAGCAATTGGTCGACTAAGAAAATACAAGCAGTCAACTGATGATTGTCTGCCAAAATTTTATTCAAAATGTAGAAGTCATCAATCGACTAATCACTAAGAATCAGTTGACTAATACATTACTCTATGGACTGAGCATTAGGCGCTAGTGCAGGCGCCAGGCGCTGAGACGGACGCCCAGCGCTGGTCCATTGTTGAGCGATGTAATCTTTTTAAAAGGGAACTTGAGAGCCATCAGTCGACTAATGACCCATGGACAGTCGACTAATTCAAGGTGTCTTTGAAATCTTCTAAACCTCCTGAAATCAGTCGACTGATGAGTCCTCGACAGTCGACTGATAGATCATTTAATCGAAGACCTTTAAAGGAAACTCAGCACCCTGGGCATCATTTTATCATTGCTCTCAGTACCTCTCTCTCAGTGCTTCTCTCGTCGATGACTTCTCTCTCTCTGGGATCATCTTCTTCATTCATCTCCTCTCCAAGTTTGAAGATCTCACGGGCTTAGCTTCTCAAGTGGAACATTGACTGATTAGGGCTGGTTTGTGTCTTCCACTCCTCTCTACATCTCCAAATGGCCTCTTCCTCTAAACGACCTCGCTTAAAGGATGTCTCCAAACGGCCAATGGGAAACCTTTTGAACTCTAGCCAACTGGAGAAATTCCAGGAAAGCTTCAAAAAATGAAAGGTACTCCCAAGTAGACATCTTGATTAGAATTACTTCTCCATTCAGAACTTTGAATTTATTAGACTGCTGCAGAATTTTGGTTTGAGAAATTTTGTTAGTCGTAAAAGTGCTTGGAGTGAGGAAGTGGTTAAAACGTTTTATACAAATCTTGAGTATAGTGCTAGACATGGGAAAATCACTTCATCTATTAGGGATATACCTGTGGAGATTACTAAGGGATCACTGGCTAGGACTTTAGGTATCCCTGCCCCTAATCCTGATGATTTACGCTTCAATAAACTTCCATCTTCCCTTTTTCCTATCTTCTACAATAAACAAGATACTTTTAATACTATTTTGAGGATAGAAGATTAGGATGGTCAGGACATCCGGGTTAGTGAGATGAATACAAATGACTGACTTCTTCTCTACATTATAAGTCATATCATCTTTAATAAATCTAGGAGCTATGCCAATCCCTGTGAATCTGAGTATTTTTGTCACGACCCGTTTTCTAGGTACATGACCGGCATAATGATGAATATCCCATCACTGTAAGGCTTTCGATAAATTCTACCCACAAGTAAAATTATTAGTCGTTATCTCTATATTATCAAAATAACAATTTCTGAAGAAAATATATCAAATTTTCTTATTTGGAATTCATAGAGATGATTTGCATATAGTAATAGATCATCAATATAAAATACATTATTGTACCGAAATACAAGCCAAATACCAAACCCCTGACCTAGATGTCCTAAACGGTTACAGAGCAACATAATTTATAACAAAAGAGGGGCCTACCCGACAGCGGGAAAGTCCAAAGTGATCTACTCCTCTAGCGGATGTTCTTCGCTGACAACTTGATCTGAACAAAAAAAATGGTATAGAGAGTGTGAGCTTTTAAACTCAGTGAGCGAATCGGCCTCGCGTTAATAAAATTCAAATACATCACCAATCATGCAAGTATATCCGAAGGCTCAAACTCAACCAATAGACATAGTTAGAAAATACACACTGGAAGATAAAAATTCATCCAATTCAACAAACGTTACTAGTATTCATCAATGGTAACGCGAGGCTCACCAATTTTGTATATTTCCGCCATGACGCACAACCTTATTCTCTTAGTTAGGGCGCCTCACGGATCTGTCATCGATCCGGGCTATATCCCTATTGAGAGAATCGTTGTCTTCATACTCGTTGGTCAAGACACCCTTTTAAACCGAGTTTTTCGCCTTGCCGTGAGGGGGGGTACTGTCCCGCTCAATCATAATCAATAGTACAGTATTTCATATCATAATTAGAAGCACAATATAATATTCATCCATATAATATGTATAGTATATAACTATATTATAGATTTATAAACCACAAATCAAGATAACAATTAATTTGTTTTTGAAAAAATTCAAACTTTACATCATCATGAGATACTTATGTCATTTTATCCATACTTCTGGATTAATTATCTCCCCAGATTTGCCACTCTGAATCCAATTTACCCCTATAAATCTTGGGAGTGTCCTACGACATACTTTTTATCACAAGTAATGCTAAAACTCTATTAAAACAGGGTCGTTTCACTCACCTGGATTCCGTACGAGTATCGCTTCTCTAAGTCGTTACGGACAAGAGTACCCAGGTGAATTTCAGTGTTCCGCTACGGAGATTTTCATGAAAGATTAGATAAAATACGTTAAGATTGTTTCTGTACAAATAATGTTCATACATATGTTACTGTTCATACGTATGGTTACTATTTATAAGTACAGTTACCATTCATACGTACGGTTACTATTCATACCAGAAATAGAGAATACAATCTGTAAAAGAGTTCACCAGGTAAGTTCTCAGGAAAGAGTGGAGGGTCACAATGGACACACTTAAAAACTAGGTTTTTCCTTAGCCAGAACTTTGCTAGACATGTATTCTTCACAGTTTACATCCTATTTCGGTAATCAAAGAATTAAAATAACATATAGATAGCTAAGGACAGTTGTTCTGATGTGGAAGATCAGCCAAAGCCGCAACCATAGAGCATACTTAAGAAAATAACTTCTAAAATTTGAAAGACATAGAAAGGGCATAGTATCATTACCTAAGCTGAAAAGGAAAGGCCCAAAATCTCGTAGGCCTAGCGTCGGAGCAAGAGAAATTTAAGGATAGAAGAAGAGAAGTTGAAGGTGTGAGTTTAGAAGTGAAATCGAAGGGCATATTTATAAGAAAAGTCAAGGGTATTATTTGATACTATGCACTAATAAAATATTCAATTTACTATTTATGAAAATGACATTTCTAATAATGTAATTTACTGTGCACCTTAATAATTCAACTTACTGTGCAATACGCGAAAAGACACGGCGGCTTTGAATTTTTATTACTATTAGAAATTTAAAGGGAAAACTATCCTTTCACCTTTTCAATTCAGTCCTTTCGCTTTAGTCCCTGAGAGTATTTTTACACATAAAATGTCATTTTTTTTCCTACGAACTTCTTTGTAGTTTTTTCTTATGATCAAACCACTTCTAGTACTTGACATTTTAATTGTATAAATGAACAGTACCATATACGTAAATAGTATTATATGGGTGAATAGTACCGTATACTGAAATAGTACAGTAGTTTGTAAATACGCATTTATATTTTATTTTTCATGGGTATTACAATTTTGTCATGGCATGTATAATGCAAGGGCAAGCCTTCGATCTTCCTCACTTTATTATGAAAAGGATGGAATCATGTACTAAGAGGAAATCCCTTCTTCCTTATGCAGGCCTCATTTCTCGGATTCTTGCGGATGCCAACATCAATGCTCACTTTGGACGAAAAACAAAATTCTCAGTTATTGATGAAAATTCTCTTAGAAGATGGGATTTATTTATCTTAATGAGAAATTGCTGAGGGGAGAACCAAACAAAACCATCCAGAAAGCAAGAGGTAGACGGCACAAAGAAGCTGAGGAAGATGATGAAGTGGATGAAGACATGGGTGAAGAAGAAGACATGGCCTCAGAACCATCTGCTCACAGTTTTTAAATTAGGGAGCAAACCCGGTTATTGAATGAATTGCTTGACAATTTCACTACTATGATGGGCATGCTTGCTGAAATGAGAGATGGTATGGAAACCTTTGATACTAGAATCTCTCATCTAGAAAGAACTTCAGCATCTTAGATTGAGGCGCTTCATGATCTGACTGAAGCTATTCGTGCTCTCCAGCATAGGGATTGAGTGGCCTTGGATTGAGGATGAAGACCCCCTTTTCTTTTTGCTGATGCCAAATGGGGAGAACATTTGTTGATTTATTTCCTATTTATTTCCTATGCCTTATATTAACACTTTGAATTAACATTAGACTACTGATATAAATTTCTGTTGCTGCTTAATTTACTCTGATTATCAATACTCTGATATATTCTGTTATGATATCTTGCTATGCTCATTTTAAAAAGAATATTAAATTCAGGAGAAGTCCTTCTCTTCTTGCACGTTTATCTTAAAAATATTTTAACTAATTTAAATATGTTTGTCATCATAAAAAAGGGGGAGATTATTGACTCTATTGCATTCAAAGGTTCTTTTAAACTTTTGATGATCAACAAACAAATTTAAATTGTTCCATAACACTCAAGAAAGTTCTTTAATGGCAAACTTATTTATTTCTTTGAAGTTGGAAAGTTGTTACTGATGCTAAACTTAAAGCAAAAATTTCTTGGAAAATCAAATCAGAAGACATCAGTCGACTGATATGCTTATAACAGTCGACTAATGCCTAGCTGTCTGATATTTAGCATAGCATCGATAACAACAGTCGACTGATCATTCATCATCAATGGACTGATCAGTCACTGTCTCAAATTCCAAAGATTGCAGTTTCGATCAGTCGACTAATCTCCTTGAATTAGTCAACTGATAGACTCTGAAGATTTTTTAATTTTAAGACAGAGACTCATCAGTTGACTTACTCCATGAAATCAGTCGACTAATTAGTCACTGTCCTATTTCATTAGAATTTTGGGACTTCAGATTACTACTCTTAACTAACTCCTTAGACTTTTCAATTAACCAACCATTAGAATTCAGCCTACTTGGGTTTTGCGGCCGAGATCTTGGCATGTAGAATGACTTTGGCTGAAAATTCTTCTTACGAAAAGCCTTTTTTTTTCTGATAATTCTTCAGCAATTTAGAATCAACCATTACCTTCCGACGCGCCTCTATGGCTTCCATATTATATAATTCGAGACACCTCAGACACAATTTGATTGTTACTTTTCCTTTTTTCATTGACAGAAACTCTTCATAAGTTTCCTAAGGTTTTTGATGCATGTTAAAGTGTCAGCCATTGGGTCAATATCTATGTGAAACTCATTTGAGTTTACTTCGACATACTTCTTCCTATTCCCTTTTACATTAATCATACCAATATTTAAAGGAATTTGGCTTTCGATGTTTGCAACACTGGCTTGAAAATGAATCATATCAACCTTCATGTTCGTCTTTTGTTTATTTGTGAATTTCAGTCTTCCTTTCATCGGTGCTTTTTGAATTAAATCCTTGAAATGCATTCATTCATTAGTAATGTGGCTGAATATGTTATGAAATTTACAATATTTTTGGTCTTTTATCTCATCAGGCTTTAACAACCTATTATTATCTGACAATTTTATTAGTTTTTCTTCAATAAAACATAAAAAATTTGTTCAGCTTTTGTACTATCGAATGTGTATACTTTTCTATTGACATAACTCATTTTTCTTTGGCTCTCATAGGCTTTATAGCCTGACAAACATAAGGCATTCCACTTTTCAACTCAGCCAGATCAACATTATATTCACTATTCTCTTTCTTCCTCATCGAATTCTTCTATTCTAACGAAATTTACTTTTTCTCTTTTAAGAAACTTCTTTTGTCTCTGTACTTTCTCAGTTTTTAATTGTTCTATCTATCTAACTTTGCCTCCTGACTGGGCAAGGTCAACTAAATGTTGGTTGACAAGATTTTTTCTAATGTAATAATCTAAACCCCCGATAGCCATCTTTACAATCTCTACTTTAAGAATAGGAGTAAAACATTTACTCCTCATCTTCCTAAATCTTGCCAAGTAGTCTTCAATAGGCTTGTTATACAATCTTTTAATATTAAACAAGTATGTCAGACTAACTTTTAGATCTCTCCTGAAAAATTGGTCATCAAATCTTCTCTCCATCTGTGCCCATGAATGAATAAAATTAGGTCTCAAAGTCGAAAACCAAGAGAAAGAGTTCTTTGTGAGCAAACTCGAAAAGAACCTCTTCTTAAGCTCTTCGTCTGTTGCTAAATCACTCATTTCAATGGTGTACGATGCAATATGCTCGACAGTTGACTCACCACTTTTTTCCAGTAAACTTAGAGAGCTTAGGAAATTTAACCATCCCTCTTAGCAATTGTGCCTGCTGAACCCAATCTGAAAATGCCGAGGCAAAATAGGGCTGATTAGTATAACCCACATTGAAACTCAACCTATTAAGAACTTGTTCGACTGCTTGATTCATATTTTGTTCTACTTGGTTTCCTACAAGGTTTTGTCAGAATGCTCTTATATCATTATTTTTGACTATTTGTGGTTCATTACGACGAAGAATTTGCACTTGACCATACCCCAATTGAGGCAGAGGTTGGTCTTGACCTTGAACTACGTTATTTTGTTGATTTGACCTTGGTCTTGGGCTACAGCCACTGTTCTGGTTAGACAACATTATCAAGCACAATAATTCCTAAAGCCTGACTTAGTCTACCCTTTTGCAAGTTTATGTATTACATGCATTATTAGTGTTTTTCAATAAGGGTTTCAATACAACACTCATTTGTTGTGTTAACATGCTCACCATATCATAATTACTTTCATCTATTTGTTTTCAAATATTAGCTAACGAACTTATAGTAGATGTGGCGACATTACTTGGCTTGTTTCTCGACATACCTGGGAAAATAGGTCCCAAATTCAACCTCTCTTATCAAAACACAATAGGAGTACTTGTTCCTATCATATTTAGATTTGCCAATGCAGAACTTACTGCTTGGCCTTGAACCATTTGACACGTAGGATTTTCTAACTGATTTCCAACCCCGAGTTGGGTCATTACAGGAGGAACATACCTTTGAGGTAATCCATATTATGATATAAACCTTGTAGTCTGTTGACTTGGTTGGTGACCTACTGGATTTGGTGAAACTGGTGTAGACCCAGACACTACTTTCTATAATTTACCTTTTACGAACTGTCATTTACTTCCAATTTACTTTCTCTATTCTTACTCCTTTCAGTTTAAATTTTTTGTAAATTATTGCTTTCATTTGACTTTTTTGCAAATTTACTTTCAAGCAAAAACGTATTTTCAGCCTTCTTTTCTTCAATTCATGTCGTTACTTTTCAAGTTACTTGATAACATGTATTTTTTTATTATTTCAGTCCCTATTTTAATCATTTTTGCTTCTTTAATTTTACCAAAGCTCTCCAAATTTATTGTGTTTTGGAATTTATTGGGTATAAATTAATTATGAATTAAATATTTCTTAATTTTATATTTTTAGGACTTGAATTATTAAATAACCTAATTTAATCCACTATGATCAATAAGGGAATAGAGAAGAACTCCAACAAGTGCACAAAACTATGATTACAATCAGCCAAAACAACCAAGCACCAATGCTTACAAATGAAAAACAAGATACAAACACTACAAGAACAGAGTTGTTGCTGCAAGGGCTATATCTCATACTCTTGATCTCTAATCACCAATCCGACCGTTGAAACTAAGAATCATATGTGCTAAACTTGCTGTCTAAATTTGAGCACCATCTAATGGTGAACGAATCTCTAGTCACGATTTTACGGTGACAGCAAGATTTAAATTATTAGAGAGAAGACATTGACAAAATTGATGATGTGGATGCTAATGTGGAAACCTTTGATGACATGGCAACTGACTGGGCAAAGACTAGCTAATTGAACATTAATTGTTCCACAATTCTATACTAAATAGCAGCAGAATTTCAACAAAGACAAGTCTGAAAATAGCAAACAAAAGTCAGCAAAGAAAATCTCCCTTCATGTGCAGAAAAGGACAGCAACAAATTGACCGGCAAGTTGAAGTTGGACTCATTGCATATGAATGAAGAAACCACCAACTAGTAGAAGAAAGAGACAAGCAAAATTTCACCAACAAATATCTGAAAAATAGCCAAAATATGAGTCAATAACAGCAGTAGGAAATTCGAAAAAAATGACAGCACACAAAGTTGTAACTAATTTGCTGTCCAAAATATCAAAAGTAACTACACTTTTTTGTTATAAATAAGTGTCAGTTAAGTTTTAAAAGGAGAACTCATTTGGAATTGAGGGCAATAAAAGCAACACAACTATGACAGAGGCTTCCCTAAGAGTTTGGTTAAAGGGAAAGGAAGCCTTCCCACTTGGGAATGGCTCTCCTTCTCCCATTTTCTTCCTTTTTCGATATATTTTCTTATTTTAGATGTAATTTTTTGTATTTTTTTTTTGAATTGATGTAGTTCGGTTATATAAAGCTTCGTTGTTGAACAATTTTAGTTTTAATGCAATTTCATTTTAATTGAGTGATTTTACCTATTAAATTTCTTCTTGGATGTCTCTACATGACCATTTGCCTACGCATAATATGATGTCGATGTGATCATCTTTATTTTCCTCTTATTGGCATATTATGTGACCTTTTGTCTAATAAAAATTGTACCTTGATCAGTTGTCAAAGTTTAAGGTATTCCAAACCTACAAATGATGTGATTTTCAATAAAATTGATCACATCTTGCTGGGGTAATTGCTTTGACCCATTTAGTGAAATAGTCAACTTCGACCAATATATATTTATGTCCTTTCAATGATGGAGGATGTATTTGGCCTATTAAGTCCAAAGCCCATCCATGAAATTGGTTTGATGATTGAATGAAGTTTGCTGGTTGGGATATTTTGTATATGGCCATGTCTCTAACACTCATCGTAAGATTTAGCAAACATTATACAATCTTTAATTAATCTTGGCCAATAATATCTCCACTGTCAAAGAACCCATTTCATTTTATCCCATGCTTGGTGAGCTCCACAGATTCCTTCATGAACCTATGATAATGCAATATAAGCATTTGACTCACTCAAGCATTTTTTCAACTATCCGTCAAGTTGAGATTCATGTTCACAGAAAGTTCTTCTACATTTTTCTTCTCTTTGATGTCACCCTTCTCTTCGATGTCTTCTGTATCCTTCTCTTCCACATCAACCATATCTTAATCATCCAGGAATAGTCCAAGCTTACAATAATCTTTATCCACCGGTCCATCATCTAACCCTGCTTCTGACAAAGTACTCCCCATGGCCATAATTATGTCATCCAAATCTTTATCTATATCAAAGTCCATGGTAAAGGTTTATTTTTCGTCGAAAACTAGAAGATTGTTAGGGTCATTGAAAGCTTCTATAATTTCGTCGGTCGACAAATCCATGTCGGTCAAATGATATTCAGTTTTGAACTTGTCGAATTGCCCCATTGCTTTATCTTTTTCTGTTCAACATTTGTTGTAGGATCTTCTAAGATTGCCTTGACCTCTTTGCTGGTCCAATCCTCGTAATCCTTTCCTTTTACTTCCCCCATAGCCACTTACTTTCCTTTGTTGGAGTGGCTTTCTTAGCGACCACTAATCCAGTTGGCTACTTAGTTTCAAACTAACTAGTCTTTAGAGGATCTTTCCCTTTGCTGGTCTCACCGAGTGAATCCTTTGTTTGTCCACAGCTTCCTTTTGAGCTGATGTCTTGGCTTCAACCACCAAACATCCTTTTGAGCTGATGTCTTGGCTTCAACCACCAAACATCCTTTTGAGTTGATGTCTTGGCTTCAACCACCAAACATCCTTTGTCCAAAGAGGCCTCTCCTTAATCAAGAGTGCATTTACCAAGGCTGTCTTCTTTTATGCTTGCCTGTATCTTTGCAGCCTTATTTTCTGACTCTTGGATAATGGCCGATAAGCCTCAAGCATATTTTGGCCAAAGCTATCATGTGGTATCAATCTGCCATGATAATAGTCTTCATTCCAGAAAGGCCTCTTGGCCTTTTCTTTACTACATGCTGTAGGAAATGTTGTTAGTGAGGAATTGTTCATCCACCTGCCAACCCTCACATTTACAGGTGGCACTCAAGTTTTGACTTGTAGAAATTAATTCTAAGTATTCAAATTGCTCCTAGTTGGCTCCTTGGCATTATTCTTAATCGGCCATCTTTTAGTGTTAAGCTTGGAATTTTTGACCACCTACTTATTGACACTCGACCTAGTCGGATAACTTGGTTGTGATCTTGGTGTGTAAAATGGTCTTGGTGGAAGGTTCTTGTTGCCGACAAGTCTCTCTGTCCTTTAGATCTTCAATGGCTGTGAACTGGCCATTATCGCCTTCTATAGTACCTCAACTTATTCCAAATTGTACAACTTGACATAATTTGGATAAATCCTGATCATTGTTTTCCCCTTCTTTCTTGTCAAATACTCTTCATAGGTCTCCCCAAGCTGTTGATACATAAATGTATTAGTATTTGCATGCTTTACATCTAGTTTATTTTTCATGTCAATCATGCCAATATTCAGTGAAACTTGGCTGTCAACATTTGCAACACCAGCCTGAAAGGGATTAGTATCAACCTTCATATCCGCCTTTTGCTTATCCACGAATTTCAGTCTTCCCTCCATCAGTGCCTTTTGAATTATATCCTTGAAATGCAAACATTCATTAGTAACGTGGCCGAACACATTATGAAACTTACAATACTTTTAGTCTTTTATCTCATCAGGCTTTAACAGCCTATGATTATCTGACAACTTTATTTGTTTATCTTTCAACAAAACATCAAAAATTTATTCTGCTTTTGTAATGTCAAATGTGTATACTTTTTCTATTGATATAATTCATTTTTTCTTTAGCTTTTATAGGCTTTATAGCCTAACAAGTATAAGGGGGTCTACTCTTCAATTCAGCAAGATTAACATCATATTCATCAGTACTTTCCTCTTCTTCATTGGATTCTTCAATTTTGACAAAATTTATTTTCTCTCTTTTAAGAAACTTCTTCTATTTCTGTATTTTCTCAGCTTTTAACTATTCTACTTTCGAACTTTTCCTCTTAATTGAGCAAAGTCAACTGAATGCTGGTTGAGTAGCTTTTTCCTAATATAATAATCTAAACCCCAAATAGCAATCTTAACAATCTTTACTTCGAGAATGGGAGTAAAACACCTACGCCTCATTTGTCTAAATCTTGCTAAATAATCATCAATAGGTTCATTGTATTGTTGTTTAATGTTAAACAAATCAGTTAGACCAGTTTTCAAATCTCTCCTGAAAAACTGGTCATGAAAACTTCTTTCTATTTGTGTCCATGAATGGACAGAGTTGGGTCTCAATGTTGAGAACCAAGAAAAGGCATTCTTTGTGAGCAAACTAGGAAAAAACCTCATCTTAATCCTTACATTTGTTGCCAAATCTCTTATTTTAATGGTGTACCGTACGATATGTTCGACGGTCGATTCACTACTTTCTCCAGTAAACTTAGAAAGTTTAGGAGCTTTAGCCATCCCCCTTGGCAATTCTACCTGTTGAACCCAATCAAGAAATGCCAAGATGAAATATGGCTAGTTAGCGTAACTTATATTAAAACCAAACCTATTGAGGACTTATTTCACTACTTGATTCATATTTTGTTCTATCTGGTTTCCTACGAAGTTTTGTCAGAATGCTCTTACAGCATTATTCTCGACTATTTGTGGTTTATATCGACATAAGAGTTGTACTTGGCCAAATTTGAATTGAGGTTGAGGCTGGTCTTGACTTTAAATTACGTTATTTCGTTGATTTGGCCTTGGTTTTGGGCCACAATCACTTGTTTTGGTTGGACATTATCATGCGCCATAATTCCTAAAGCTTGGCCTGGCCTACCTCTTTGCAAGATATGCATTATTAGTGTTCTCTATTAAGGGTTTTAGTACAACACCCATCTGTTGTGTTAACATACTCACCATGTCATTATTACTTTCGTCTATTTGCTGTCGAATATTAGCTAATGAATTTACAATCGATGTGGTGACATTATTTGGCATGTCTTTCAACATACTTGGGAAAATATGTTCCAAATTCAACCTTTCTTGTCAAAATACAGTGAGAGTAATTGTCCCTGTCATACTCAAATTTACCAATGTAGAACTTACTACTTGGCCTTGCATTATTTGACTCGTATGATTGACTAATTGATTTTCCAATCTCGATGTCACGACCCATTTTCTGGGCACATGACCGGCACAATGATGAATCTCTCATCACTGTAAGCCTTCCGATAAATATATCAAATTTTCTTATCAGAAAATCATAGAGATGATTTGCATGTAATAATAGATTATCAATTTAAAATACATTATTATACTAACATACAAGCCAAATGTCGAACCCCTGACCTAGATGTCCTAGACGATTACAGAGCAACATAATCTTCAACAATAAAGGGGCCTACCCGATAGCGGGAATGTCCAAAGTGATTTACTCTTCTAGCGGATATTGTTCATCGGCAACCTGATCTGAACAAAAAGGTTGTACAGAGAGTGTGAGCTTTTAAGCTCCGTGAGCGAATCGGCCTCGCGTTAATAAAATTCAAATACATTACCAGTCATGCAAGTATATCCGAAGGCTCATACTCAACCAATAGACATAGTTAGAAATTACATACAAGAAGATAAAAATTCATCCAATTCAACAAACGTTACTAGTACTCGTCAATGGCAATATATCCCGGAGAGCGCACACAGGTCAGCTCACCAATTATGTATATTTCCGCCATGACGCACAACCTTATCCTCTTAGCTAGGGCGCCTCACGGATTTATCACTAATCCGGGCTATATCCCTACTAAGGGAATCGTTGTCTCCACACTCATTGGTCAAGACACCCTTTCAACCGGGTTTTCCGCCTTGCCGTGAGAGGGGGTACTGTCCCGCTCAATCACAATCAATAGTACAGTATTTCATATCATAATCAGAAGCACAATATAATATTCATCCATATAACAGGTATAGTATATAACTATATTATAGATTTATAAACCACAAATCAAGATAACAATTAATCCGTTTTTGAAAATATTCAAACCTCACATCATCAAAAGATACTTATTTCATTTTATCCATACTTATGGATTAATTATCTCATTAGATTCGTCATTCTAAATCCAATTTCCCCCTATGAATCTTGGGAGTGTTCTACGACATACTTTTTATCACCAGTAATGCTAAAATTCTATTGAAACGGGGTCGTTTCACTCACCTGGATTCCGTACGAGCATAACTTCTCTAAGTCATTACAGACAAGAGTGCTCAGGTGAATTTCGGTGTTCTGCTATGGAGATTTAATGAAAGATTAGAGAAAATACGTTAGGATTGTTTTCGTACAGATACTGTTCATACGTACGGTTATTGTTCATACATACAGTTACTATTCATACGGTTACTATTCATACGTACGATCACTGTTCATATATACGGTTACTATTCATATAGTTACTATTCATACGTACGGTTACTATTCATAAGTACGGTTACTATTTATGTCCAAAGTGATTTACTCTTCTAGCGGATATTGTTCATCGGCAACCTGATCTGAACAAAAAGGTTGTACAGATAGTGTGAGCTTTTAAGCTCCGTGAGCGAATCGGCCTCGCGTTAATAAAATTCAAATACATTACCAGTCATGCAAGTATATCCGAAGGCTCATACTCAACCAATAGACATAGTTAGAAATTACATACAAGAAGATAAAAATTCATCCAATTCAACAAACGTTACTAGTACTCGTCAATGGCAATATATCCCGGAGAGCGCACACAGGTCAGCTCACCAATTATGTATATTTCCGCCATGACGCACAACCTTATCCTCTTAGCTAGGGCGCCTCACGGATTTATCACTAATCCGGGCTATATCCCTACTAAGGGAATCGTTGTCTCCACACTCATTGGTCAAGACACCCTTTCAACCGGGTTTTCCGCCTTGCCGTGAGAGGGGGTACTATCCCGCTCAATCACAATCAATAGTACAGTATTTCATATCATAATCAGAAGCACAATATAATATTCATCCATATAACAGGTATAGTATATAACTATATTATAGATTTATAAACCACAAATCAAGATAACAATTAATCCGTTTTTGAAAATATTCAAACCTCACATCATCAAAAGATACTTATTTCATTTTATCCATACTTATGGATTAATTATCTCATTAGATTCGTCATTCTAAATCCAATTTCCCCCTATGAATCTTGGGAGTGTCCTACGACATACTTTTTATCACCAGTAATGCTAAAATTCTATTAAAACGGGGTCGTTTCACTCACCTGGATTCCGTACGAGCATAACTTCTCTAAGTCATTACAGACAAGAGTGCTCAGGTGAATTTCGGTGTTCTGCTATGGAGATTTAATGAAAGATTAGAGAAAATACGTTAGGATTGTTTTCGTACAGATACTGTTCATACGTACGGTTACTGTTCATACATACGGTTACTATTCATACGTACAATCACTGTTCATATATACGGTTACTATTCATATGGTTACTATTCATACGTACGGTAACTATTCATAAGTACGGTTACTATTTATGTCCAAAGTGGTTTACTCTTCTAGCGGATATTGTTCATCGGCAACCTGATCTGAACAAAAAGGTTGTACAGATAGTGTGAGCTTTTAAGCTCCGTGAGCGAATCGGCCTCGCGTTAATAAAATTCAAATACATTACCAGTCATGCAAGTATATCCGAAGGCTCATACTCAACCAATAGACATAGTTAGAAATTACATACAAGAAGATAAAAATTCATCCAATTCAACAAACGTTACTAGTACTCGTCAATGGCAATATATCCCGGAGAGCGCACACAGGTCAGCTCACCAATTATGTATATTTCCGCCATGACGCACAACCTTATCCTCTTAGCTAGGGCGCCTCACGGATTTATCACTAATCCGGGCTATATCCCTACTAAGGGAATCGTTGTCTCCACACTCATTGGTCAAGACACCCTTTCAACCGGGTTTTCCGCCTTGCCGTGAGAGGGGGTACTGTCCCGCTCAATCACAATCAATAGTACAGTATTTCATATCATAATCAGAAGCACAATATAATATTCATCCATATAACAGGTATAGTATATAACTATATTATAGATTTATAAACCACAAATCAAGATAACAATTAATCCGTTTTTGAAAATATTCAAACCTCACATCATCAAAAGATACTTATTTCATTTTATCCATACTTATGGATTAATTATCTCATTAGATTCGTCATTCTAAATCCAATTTCCCCCTATGAATCTTGGGAGTGTCCTACGACATACTTTTTATCACCAGTAATGCTAAAATTCTATTAAAACGGGGTCGTTTCACTCACCTGGATTCCGTACGAGCATAACTTCTCTAAGTCATTACAGACAAGAGTGCTCAGGTGAATTTCGGTGTTCTGCTATGGAGATTTAATGAAAGATTAGAGAAAATACGTTAGGATTGTTTTCGTACAGATACTGTTCATACGTACGGTTACTGTTCATACATACGGTTACTATTCATACGTACGGTCACTATTTATGTCCAAAGTGATTTACTCTTCTAGCGGATATTCTTCATCGGCAACCTGATCTGAATAAAAAAGGTTGTACAGAGAGTGTGAGCTTTTAAGCTCCGTGAGCGAATCGGCCTCGCGTTAATAAAATTTAAATACATTACCAGTCATGCAAGTATATACGAAGGCTCATACTCAACCAATAGACATAGTTAGAAATTACATACAAGAAGATAAAAATTCATCCAATTCAACAAACGTTACTAGTACTCGTCAATGGCAATATATCCCGGAGAGCGCACACAGGCCGGCTCACCAATTATGTATATTTCCGCCATGACTCACAACCTCATCCTCTTAGCTAGGGCGCCTCACGGATTTATCCCCAATCCGGGCTATATCCCTACTGAGGGAATCATTGTCTCCACACTCATTGGTCAAGACACCCTTTCAACCGGGTTTTCCGCCTTGCCGTGAGATGGGGTACTGTCCCGCTCAATCACAATCAATAGCACAACAGTTCGTATCATAATCAGAAGTACAATAGAATATTCATCCATATAACAGGTATAGTATATAACTATATTATAAATTTATAAACCACAAATCAACATAACAATTAAACTGTTTTTGAAAACATTCACACTTCATATCATCATAAGATACTTATTTCATTTTATCCATAATTATGGATTAATTATCTCATTAGATTCGTCATTCTGAATCCAATTTCCCCCTATGAATCTTGGGAGTGTCATACTTTTTATCACCAGTAATGCTAAAACTCTATTAAAACGGGGTCGTTTCACTTACCTGGATTCCGTACGAGAATCGCTTCTCTAAGTCATTACAGACAAGAGTACTCAGGTGAATTTCGGTGTTCTGCTACAGAGATTTTCATGAAATATTAGAGAAAATACGTTAACATTGTTTTCGTACAAATACTGTTCATACGTTTGGTTACTATTCATACGATCTCTATTCATACGTACGGGTACTATTCATACATATGGGTACTATTCATACCGGAAATACATAATACAATATGTAAAAGAGTACACCAGGTAAGTTCCCAGGAAAGAGTGGAGGGTCACACTGGAACACTTAAAAACCAAGTATTTCCTTAGTCAGAACTTTCCTAGACATGTATTCTCCACAGTTTATATTCTATTTCGGTAATCAGAGAATCAAAATAACAGCTAACGACAGTTTTTCTGATGTAGAAGATCAGCCAAAGCCGCAACCACAGAGCATACTTAAGAAAATAACTTCTAAAATTTGAAAGACATAGAAAGGGCATAGTATCCTTACCTAAGCTAAAAAGGAAAGGCCCAAAATCTCAAAGGCCTAGCATTGAAGTAAGAGAAACTTAAGAAGAGAAGAAGAGAAGTTGAAGGTGTGAGTTTAGAAGTGAAATGAAAGCGCCTATTTATAGGAAAAGTCAAGGGTACTATTTGATACTATGCGCTAATAAAATATTCAATTTACTATTTATGAAAATGACATTTCTAATAATGCAGTTACTGTACACCTTAGCGTACGATGGAAAATTTTTCTTTTATTTACTATTGAAAACTTAAAGGGAAAACTATCCTTTCACCTGAAACCTTTAAGTTTCTTTTCAATTTAGTCCTTTCAAATTAGTCCCTGAGGGTATTTTTACACATAAAACGTCATTTTCTCCTACAAACTTCTTTCTAGTTTTCTCTTATAACCAAACCACATCTAGTACTTGACATTTTGATTGTATAAATGAACAGTACCATATACGTAAATAATATTATACGGGTGAATAGTACCGTATACTGAAATAGTAACAATAGTTTGAAAACACGCATTTATATTTTATTTTTCATGGGTATTACATTATCACCCCCTTTAAGAAATTCGGTCCTCCGAATTTAAATTACCTCAAGTCGTAAAAAGATGCGGATATCTAGAACGCATGTCGGCCTCGGCTTCCCATGTGGCTTGTTCGTAAGTTTGATTCCTCTATAAAACCTTGACGGATGGAATCTCCTTAGATCAGAGTTTCTTTACTTGACTATCGAGGATAGCCACCGGTATCTCCTCATATGACAAGTTTTCATCTACTAGGATAGAATCATTCTGATAAGGGTGAAGTATGTGAGAAGGGTCAGGAAGGTACTTCCTTAACATGGATACGTGAAAAACAGGGTGAATCCCTTCCAGTTTCATAGGTAGGGCAAGCCGATAAGCCACTTTTCCCACTCGTTCTAGAATCTCATAAGGCCCGATGTATCTAGGACTCAACTTTCCTTTCCTTCCAAATCTCAACACACCTTTCATTGGAGAGACCTTAAGGAATACCATATCGCCGACTGAGAACTCCAAATCACGTCGTCTGTGGTCAACGTATGCCTTTTGTCTACTTTGAGCTGTTCGCATCCTATCTTGTATTGTCTTAACCTTGGTTAAGGCATCCTGGGCCGAGTCAGGTCCTAATGCTTTCGCTTCACCTACCTCGAACCAACCGATCGGAGATCTGCAACGTCTCCCATACAAGGCCTCATAGGGTGCCATCCCAATAGTGGCCTGATAGCTGTTGTTATATGCGAACTCTACAAGATACAAATGCTTTTCCCAGCTACCACTAAAATCTAGAATACAAGCTCGTAACATATCCTCTAGCGTCTAAATCGTCCGCTCTGACTGTCCGTCTGTCTGTGGGTGAAAAGCGGTACTAAGGTCCACTCGAGTACCTAATGCCTCTTGAAAACTTTTTCAGAAACGAGAGGTAAATTGAGGACCTCTATCAGAAATGATAGATATAGGTACTCCATGCAGCTTTAATATTTCTTTAATATACAATTGTGCCAACGTTACTACACCATAAGTGGTTTTGACTGGAATGAAGTGTGCTGATTTGGTTAGTCGGTCAACAATGACCCAAACTGAGTCATAACCTCCTGTGGAGCGAGGTAGACCAACAACAAAGTCCATCGTCACTCGTTCCCATTTCCATTCAGGAATCTCTAATTGTTGTAACGAGCCTCCTGGCTTTAGATGCTCAGCCTTAACCTGTTGACAGGTTAAACAACGAGACACAAATTCTGCTATGTCTTGTTTCATTCCTTTCCACCAGTAGATCTGTTTCAGATCCTGACACATCTTGGTGGCTCCTGGATGTACAGCATATGCAGCACGATGGCCTTCTTCCATGATGTCTCGTCTAAGAGTCCAACATCTGGTACACACAACCGTTGTTCAAAACGCAAGACTCCTGTATCGTCGAGTGTGAAACTATTCACTTCACCAATCTTCACCTTTTCCATAATTTGGACAAGCTCAGGATCCTCCATTTGAGATATCCGTATTTGGTCTACAAGGGAAGATATCGTATATATAAATAGTATTATACAGGTGAATAGTACCGTATACTGAAATAGTAATAGTAGTTTGTAAACAAATATTTATATTTTATTTTTCTTGGGTATTACAGTATCACTCCCTTAAGAGAATTCGGTCCCCCGAATTCAAAACTCATCTCAAGACTAAAATAAGTGTGATTACTTCGTCTATATCTCATCCTTTGTATCTCTTTCTTTCCAAACATCTTCACATCCTTGGTAAGATTTACAAGAACACTATAGCATCGACTGTGAACTCTAGACCGCATTATCAATAATTTTCATAGGAATTTTTTTCCTTTTCTAAACAGCAAGTAATCTCTTCTTCATCAATTTGATCTTCTCCACAGCCTTTTGTACCATAAAGTGTCTCATCCCCATAACCTTTACCAAACTTAAACCATTTAATCAGATATCCATATAAAACCTCAAATAGATGTCGTCTTCAAAAGTGGCACGTGGTCTTTCCAGTTCATACTGAATATCAGAACACATGTTACCACACACATAGCTTACAACTTTTACGAATACAAACACCTTACCTGAAGACATCATTTTGGCCATAGGCAATACTCTTGCCCGAAGGTGATCCTTCTACCTTAAGGCGATACTCTCAGCTGAAGGCGTCATATAAAAGGAAAATCTCATGAAATTATTACATAAATCTCTAGGAAGAACAATTCTAGAAAATGTGTTAACATACTCCTCACGCATAATTATAAAATAAATATATATAGAAATTCCTCTCACCTCAATGACTCATATAGAGTCGTATCCCTTCAATGATTAGGGCAAACCCATAGTTTTCTATATATAGGTTCATAAAATACTTATTTAGCACTCCTCCATAGTTCAGAAGTGTAATGAAATATCATTTTAGTAACTCTGCTCAGTCAAAAGGATATTACCATACTCTGCTTTAGAATTTCCATAATCAAGTACAAAATGTAACAAGTCCATCATCTTCTCATTCCTCAAGTTCTTTCAGTAAAAGGAATCACTTTAACAAAGAAGATCTAAATACTAACTTAAATTTTATTTCTAGTACATAGATAATTTTAATACGTGAAGCTTAGACCAAATATAACTTTAGGTACAAACAAAAGAAAGAATAAATTAAGGACGAGGAGGCTTTTGAAATGTAAAAGGTGCTCCAGGTCTAGAAGAGGAAGGTGCTTCAGACCTTAAGGAGGAAGCTAATCGTTGTAGCCTATAAAGGGTTTCTGGAGGAAGCGCCTGAGAAATTTGGCGAAGAGCATAAGTCACTCCGTTCATACAGTCAATACACCTTGCTTGTTGGTCACGAAAATTTTGAGTTGCAAACATTGAATGTCTATCAACTCGATTAGCTGGTTCCCCTAAACGACGGTTTATCAATTTCTCTTGGTTTTCAAAGAGACGATTTATTAGTCGCTTCTGGTCCTCTGTCTTGTATTCCAGGCTCTCTATCTTACGCTCCAGGTTTTCGATCTTACGCTCCAGGAACGCAAGCTTATTTTCTGAGGATGTTGCAGTACTGTCCTCCTCCAACTCTATTACATCCCTCTTTCTCTTCTTAATTTCTGGTGACCTGTCTACAGGTCTCTTCCCTTTGTTGTTTTCGAGACTTAAATTTAAATCAAGCTCTACATTGCCAGTCTCAAAATTCAAGTTGAAAGACTTATTATCGGCCATTGCTCTAGGGATCTCAGAAATAACTTCGAATGAGAAAGAAATGGAGATTGAGAAATAGGTATGTAATGAAAGAAGTTCGCTTGGTGTGATAAGTGGGGTAACGGGCGTACAAGATTTATAGACAACCCGAAGCCCCTGGAGCTAAAGCCACCACAACCTATACGCCGCTCGCTATAAGGTTTACAGATCACATACATCGCAATGCCAGCAATTAATGTCGGACATGCAGATAATAGTAAATGCAATTAACATAAGTCAAAAATTTCTTGAAAAAAATTTTCGGGTAATCTTGACCTTTCTCAAAATTTTGACTAACTACGCTCTTCAGTCTGAGATTTTCTCCCTCTAAACTTGTTTTATCCTGTAATCCCATATCACGATGTCCCTCTATGATTAGGTAGCCTCATATTGGCAGTATCTTAGATTCTAATCGGTGTCTTTACTCTAGACTTACATATAATATATATGTAAATATATATATATTTTAAAACAAAGTTAACTGCTTACGGTCGCATGCCTTAAGCATTATCATGATGTAAGGAAATTACTACCTTTCATTTGCCCAAGAGAGCATTATATGTAAGTATGTGTAACCATGAAAATATATCATCATCTACACATTTCATTCTATCCAAGTCATTTTGATTTCACATCTCTATGAGTATATGTAGGATCATCACATATTCTCCTTAATCGTAGCCTTCACTCATTATGCATGAATAACATACATACATGTAATTACAACATGATTCAATCAGTTATGTATATCATACTCAACTGAAGGCTCTCAAGAACAATACAATAAAACAGAGAAATGCATTTCAGTTCATCATAAAAGCATCCAAGACAATCTTTAATGGCTATATTATCAACTCCTTTAAATTTCAGAAAATGCCAACGGGAGAAATGGGAAAACCAAGTAAAATTGGCCGCAAATCCACCGAATACTGACTTTCGTGGTTTTGGCATTAATGCAATGCATTGTTGGTGTGCACGCCTACCCTAGACTTCTGGCTTCCAGCTTGCAGAAATCCATAGGTTGATCGTGTAGGGGTGCGGTGAAAAGATATCTTCTTTGTCTCTAAGTCCTAATTTTTCTCTATAAAAACCATCCCAACATTCTCAGTTACCACACCACAAAGAGTAATAATCTCTGAGCCTACAATCTTCTACCATTCCTCTCGCCTTATACTCTTACAAAAATTTCTAAATTTTCCAAATCATGGCCTCACGGAAGTACATTGATCTCACAGTGGAGGCAAAGGAAAAAGAACTTAACTTAAACTTAAGTTTAGGCAGGGACAAGAGAAAAAGGCCTCTCGAGGAATCTCAAGAAAATCAAAAGGAGAAGAAGATTGAGGAAGTCGAGGAGATTAGTACAGGCCATAGCTCGGAGGACAAAATCGCCTGTTTAGAGCAGGAGGTGAAGAATCTCAAGAAGATGATAGAGGATCTAGAGAAGTTAACCAAATGCAATAACGCGGCAATGACTTCGAGAATAGATAGGTTCTTATATTGGTCCACCCAGTGCTTCTGCAATCAACAGCAAAGAAGTGTTGATTGTATGAATGGAATTTACACTATCCTCCGCGACATTGCTATGTTTCTTGCTCCAAGGAATGGTCGAGGGGTGATGATACAATACAACCCTCCTAATCCAAGACCACCTCGCTTTTAGATTACTCATGCATGAGTAAACTTCTCTTTTTTTTTTTGCAATGTAATCCTTCAGTTTTTTTTAATGCAAGTGGTTTCTTTTATTGGCTGGTACCCTAAAATAATATAGCTACACAAAATCAATTATGAATTCAGCTTATAAAATCCACCATATAAAATTTTGATCTGACAGCAACGGAATCAAAACAAGTAATAACCTTTCCTTTACTAAGTGCAAAAGTGTAGCCACATCTATCTAAAACTAAACCTGACAACATAATTTCTAAGAAGAGATAAGTCTCGGAGGGAAAGGAAATGGAAACATCCTACAGGACCTTCAGTAGAGCCGTCTCTCTATAATTGTGCCCGGGTTCACAACGATAGAGGAGGTCTCACTAAGGTTACCTTGCTCTGTAATCACTAGGAGACCTAACAACCATTGCTTTGATTCCAACTTTGTCACGACCCGTTTTCTGGGCACATGACCGGCACAATAATGAATCTCTCATCACTGTAAGCCTTCCGATAAATATATCAAATTTTCTTATCAGAAAATTATAGAGGTGATTTGCATGTAATAATAGATTATCAATTTAAAATACATTATTATACTGACATACAAGCCAAATATTGAACCCCTGACCTAGATGTCCTAGACGATTACAGAGCAACATAATCTTCAACAATAGAGGGGCCTACCCGATAGCGGGAATGTCCAAAGTGATTTACTCTTCTAGCGGATATTCTTCATCGGCAACCTGATCTGAACAAAAAGGTTGTACAGAGAGTGTGAGCTTTTAAGCTCCATGAGCGAATCGGCCTCGCGTTAATAAAATTTAAATACATTACCAGTCATGCAAGTATATCCGAAGGCTCATACTCAACCAATAGACATAGTTAGAAATTACATACAAGAAGATAAAAATTCATCCAATTCAACAAACGTTACTAGTACTCGTCAATGACAATATATCCCGGAGAGCGCACACAGGCCAGCCCACCAATTCTGTATATTTCTACCATGACACACAACCTCATCCTCTTAGCTAGGGCGCCTCACGGATTTATCACCAATCCGGGCTATATCCCTACTGAGGGAATCGTTGTCTCCACACTCATTGGTCAAGACACCCTTTCAACCGGGTTTTTCGCCTTGCCGTGAGAGGGGGTACTATCCCGCTCAATCACAACCAATAGTACAGTATTTCATATCATAATCAGAAGTACAATATAATATTCATCTATATAACAGGTATAGTATATAACTATATTATAGATTTATAAACCACAAATCAAGATAACAATTAATCCGTTTTTGAAAATATTCAAACTTCACATCATCATAAGATAGTTATTTCATTTTATCCATACTTATGGATTAATTATCTCATTAGATTCGTCATTCTGAATCCAATTTCCCCCTATGAATCTTGGGAGTGTCCTACGACATACTTTTTATCACCAGTAATGCTAAAATTCTATTAAAACGGGGTCGTTTCACTCACCTGGATTCCGTACGAGCATCGCTTCTCTAAGTCATTACAGACAAGAGTGCTCAGGTGAATTTCGGTGTTCTGATATGGAGATTTTCATGAAAGATTAGAGAAAATACGTTAGGATTGTTTTCGTACAGATACTGTTTATACGTATGGTTACTATTTATATATACGGTTACTATTCATACGTACGATCACTATTCATATGTATGGTCACTATTTATATGTACGGTCACTATTCATACGTATGGTTACTATTTATACGTATGGTTACTATTTATACCAGAAATAGATAATACAATCTGTAAAAGAGTACACCAGGTAAGTTCCCAAGAAAAAGTAGAGGGTCACACTAGACATACTTAAAAACCAGGTCTTTCCTTAGCCAGAACTTTCCTAAACATGTATTCTTCACAGTTTACATTCTATTTCGGTAATCAGAGAATCAAAATAATATGTACGCAGCTAAGGACAATTTTTCTGATGTGGAAGATCAGCCAAACCCGCAACCACAGAGCATACTTAAGAAAATAACTTCTAAAATTTGAAAGACATAGAAAGGGCATAGTATCCTTACCTAAGCTGAAAAGGAAAGGCCCAAAATCTCAGAGGCCTAGCATTGAAGTAAGAGAAACTTAAGGAGAGAAGAAGAGAAGTTGAAGGTGTGAGTTTAGAAGTGAAATGAAAGCGCCTATAAAAGTCAAGGGTACTATTTGATACTATGCACTAATAAAATATTTAATTTACTATTCATGAAAATGACATTTCTAATAATGAAAATTTTTCTGTTATTACTATTGAAAACTTAAAGGGAAAACTATCCTTTCACCTTAAACCTTTAAGTTTTTTTTCAAATCAGTCCTTTCAATTTAGTCCCTGAGGGTATTTTTACACATAAAACGTCATTTTCTCCTACAAACTTCTTTCTAGTTTTCTCTTATGACCAAACCACATCTAGTACTTGACATTTCGTTTGCATAAATGAATAGTATCGTATACGTAAATAGTATTATATGGGTGAATAGTACCGTATACTGAAATAGTAACAGTAGTTTGTAAACAAATATTTATATTTTATTTTTTTTGGGTATTACACTCGAGTTGGGTCATTATAAGAGGGACATACCCTTAAGGTATTCCATATTGTGGTACAAACCTTGTCGTCTGATGACTTGTTTGGTGGCCTACCAGACTTAGTGATAATGATACTGAACCAGACACTATTTGTTCCAAAATGAGATTTTCCAAAAGGGATACGTTTGACACAATGTCTATGGTAGGATTAGCAATTGTTGCAACTACTGGCACACTTACCGTAGTTACGGCAGTCGACGGTGCACTTGACACTTGACTAGCACTATTTGTGTTACTCATAACTTCAGAGTTGTGAGAAGAACAAGAAGGTATGAAACTGTCACTTCTTAAACGCATACATTCAATGAGTTACTCTGAACTTGTTCTACTAGGCGTGCTGTTTGTTTACAATGATTTTTAGCCTTAGCCAAATCTGATAACAAATACTTAAAAGAAAATCGAAAACGATTTGTAGGTTTTAAAGTTATGAGGTAATCTCGTTAATTATTTAGAATATGTGCAAGAGAAAATAAGCTTGAAACATGTAACTGCATAAAATAAAGAAAAGAAAAGAAATGCTTAAAAATGATTTGAAAGTAAAATGCAGAAAAGTCAACTGTAAGCAATAAAATGTAGAAAGGTTAAATGAAAGCAGTCAGGCGTGGGAAGTAAAAGTGCAAAAATAAAGAACTGAAAGTAAAGAATATGCAAGAAAAAGAGGAAAGAAATGGAGACTTAAAGAGATTGACTTTGAATTAAAATTGACTGAATATTAAAAGGGAAGGCATACTTGGTGTTAATTCGTTAATTTTCTTAAGTGAGATGTTCAGATGTTTAATCAAGAGTACCAACCCCGTTTACATCGAATGACCTAGTATTTGTAGGCTAACTTTGTTTATAACTACCTATCTATCTACTTGACACATAAGCAATAGTTTCTTCTATTGATAACTATTTGAGCACATCCGTCCAACTTGGTTGTTGATTAGTATGTCCAACCGACAATTTTACACAACTTATCCTCTTCAACAGTTTTATTACTCCATCACTAGCATATTTGACAATGTTGCCGCTCAATTGCTCAAGGTAACTCCTCAAGCTGACTCATCTTTCTATTCGACTTGTTCTGTTCTATTGAATTCACATATGCCAAATTGCAACTTAATATTTTCTCTGTCTAGTCACTATAATCGGCACTACCTGTCATATTTGTTGACAAGACATAATATTTTGTTGAAAATGCATACCTTTGTCGACAGTCGGAAATTGAAAATTATTGTCTAACAATATTATATATTACATAAAATAATTTATATATATGTGTGTATGTATTTAATATAACATAAAATTTTGTCTTTTTTTTTTTTTGGCTAGGTTTGTGGATAGATGAATTTATGATTGAATATTAATTATGTCAATGATGTTAGACTTAGATTAATTCCATGTAATTATATAATGATGTTAGATAAGTGTGATTTTTATTGTTGAAAATGTTGTTTTATTATTGAGATTTAAAAAATAAAAAAAATATAATGATCAATTTTTTTAAAAAAAGATTGATCATTCAATCTAATTCAAATTAATTATGTCCGGATTGAATTAGATTGATTGTATGTAAAATGATTAAATTGATTAAATAAAATTTTTTTTCTAATTAAATCAAATCAGTTTGTCAAAATGATCAAACCGGTCTATTATGATCTTGCAAACGTCCAACTCTAAGCAAGCAATGAACGCTCCAGCGGCAAAAAAATATTGACAATTGAGTAAACGCCAACCTTGGCTGTGTTCGGCAAACAAGCTTATAGCTTATAAGCTAGCTTATAGCTTATTTGACTAACTTATAAGCTCGTTAAAAGTGTTCGGTAAACGAGCTTATTTTAGTAGCTTATAGCTTATTGTGATAAGCTACTTTGAGTAGCTTATAGCTTATAGCTTATAGTTTAAAGTTTTTTGTTCCTATTTTACCCTTACTATTTTTTCAAAATACCCATTATGTCATTATTTTATTATATCATATTTACTCATATTTTATTATATTTATATTTATATATAATATATTATACATATATAATATTATATATATATATATGATAAAAATATATAAAAATATTATAAATATGTATAATATATATAAAAATAATAAAATATGTAAATATATTTTATTATATATAATAAAATATAATAATATATATAAATATATTATATATGTAAAAATATATTATTCATATATAAATATATATTTTTAATGAATTTTATATTTATAATAATTTAAATTAATTTAATTAAAAACAAAAATGATATATTTATTTATATTATTTTAGAATTAAAAAATACATGCCCTTTTATGTTATTTTACACTTTTCAGCTACTTCAACAGCTATTTTTACCGAACATTTCTTATTCAAATAAGCTAGCTTATAAGCTATAAGCTATCAGCTATAAGCTATAAGCTAAAAATTAACTTATAAACTATCATCTAACTTATAAACTATCCGCTAGCTTATAAGTTAATTTTACCGAACACATCCTTAGTTTCAAGAATTACGGTAAAGTCACAACTCACAAAGTAACTCATGCGTTTCTTAGATTTGTCATTTGTGAGTTTCACAAGGTGATATCCACCAAAAAAACAAAAAAAGAGTTCTACAAGGGCAAAATGGTCATTCCGTTCCACCAGTATATGAATGTACACATTCAGCAGCTATGTGGATAGTACGTTGCGTTCTCTTTTTCAACCTACTCTCTTTAACGCACATTGTAACCCCCTCCCACCACCACCACCACCACCACCACCATCCTCGTCTTCTCTCTACACACTGTATGGGAAGAAGAGAGAAGAATTAAAAACAGAAGGTGGTAGACGCATGACTATGAGCCTCACAGTCTCACACATAGCACTAATACATATATAGTATCCATCACCTTCCCTTCTTTCCAAATTCTAATCACCTTTCCCTCCTCCACCCGCAGATTCCCCCTCAAGTCTCTTCGATTCTGTGTTTTGGATTCTCTCCCGACGCTTTCAGTTCAGGTGCGAACAATGACGACTTCGTCTTCTTATTCTCATTGGCTGGGTTTTCTTGTAATGGCCGTTCTACGTTGACGGCTTTGAAAGCTAATCAATCTGTCTTCTTTTGTGGCTCTCCGTGTTTCTTGGATATTTGCCTTGCTGCTCGTGTGAATGTGTGTGTGCGGTTTATGGCGTTGTCTTATGTGTGTATGGGGCTTGTCTTATCTGTTACCTGCTGCAAGAAAAGGTGGTTGGTTGACGGGTTGACTTTGACCCAAGCGAGAGAGACCTGGATTCAATTTTCGATTCCATTTAAGATTATAAGTTTGAGGGGGGTTTCAGTTTGTAATTTATAATATCAACTTCTTATTTTCAAGATTTCAATTGGAGAGGGTTTGTAGTCGGTGAGCTTTCCAGGGTTCAAATTAGGTAACTGATTTGGATTATTCTTAACCGTGACTAAAATCGTATTACGGTAAGGTTTGTCTGCAATTATGTTAGTTCCTTTAGGTATGAGTTTGATTAAGGTGGTCTAAGCATCAAGGCATTATCTTTTGATTACTTTGATTGTGCTGCATATTAGTCAAAACAGCAGCAACTTTTTGTTGATCCTTATGTTAGAATCTCTTTTTCATTGTTTCATTAATGATCTCCTTCTTTACTTCTAGTCTTTTCTCTTCTGATTATCTATTTATTTCTGGTATTAGAACTAGAAAGAGGCCATACGTCTTCATGTTATAATAAGACTATAATTAGATCCTTTAAATGTGCCTTTATCCATTACTCATTTGTAGTTAGTATTTTGATGATTACATTGTAATTACCCGTTTTGACAACATTTCACATAATTGTCAATTTCTTTAACGTTTTCATCTGGCTGAAACTGCTTTGTTTATGTTATAGCTACACTGCCTCTTCTATCCGAGGAAAAGGTTGTTATCTTGGGAAGGCTGTAGGTTAACCATATTGCTTTGATGATTTGTTAAGAAGATTGGAACTAACCATGGTAAGCTTGAGAAGGCGCAGACTTCTGGGGCTATTTTCAGGTGAATGTTGATGTAAATGTTTTATACACTGTTTAAAAAGAAAGGAGAAAAAGCCATCCTCTTGGTAGCTGAGAGTCTAACTTTTATGTGAGGTATCTTAAACTCAACTGAAAGTACCAATATGATTGGGCCTTTGCAGGAAACAGTTCCTTTGTTACTCCACTTCCTCTATACTGTGAGAATCTAACTGCTTCTGAAGATTCAACTCAGCATGCTAAACCAAAAGTTGCACATTCCATCCTTTCTGATGATGGAATTGGAAGCATCCTACACAATGTAGAAACACAATTACTAGTGGTAAATGTTTACATAATTGGAATTTCTTTTAGCTTTGTTTCTTTACTTAAAGATGAATTTGAGGTTAGTGATCTTCTTTGATTGTAGGCCAACTTTTATATGGTATGCCGTTTGGGTAAGCTATGTATCATTAAGACAATTTCTATAAATTGAATTTGAGGGTTGGAGTTGGGAAGAAAACATTGATTTTATTTGTGCCATTCTCTCTCTCTCTCTCTCTCTTCTATTTTTTCCTTTGGTAATATTTAAGATTGGAAAAATACTAGAAATCGAATTTGCTTTGTACAATTTTAAGACTTTCAACTCTCCTAATGCAATCATGTCTGATAATGAACATTCTCCATAGATGTTTCTCAATTTCCATCTAGTCACCCCAAAAATGCCCTGCATATGTTAACTTGTTGGATAAACTTGATGGACCAATTGTTCATGTTTTATCTCTTATACGTTCTTCAAGTAAAGAAGAAAGAGGAATGGTAATATTTCACTATATTTGTAACCTGAGAAGCTTAGACATCAATGTGTGAAAATGGAGACACACCTGTAAGTGTTATTTGGAATGTGTGTTGTATCTAAGACTAGTGTTAGACATGTGCCAGAACAGATAAGACTTGTTATCCAAGGTGTTTGTGCTTCATAGATTGTAATTCATTGGATTGGCAGTGTATTTTTGGAATATCTTAAAACTCATTTTGGTACGTCAATAAAAAGACTTCAACACACTCACAAATCTGCTCCCAAACCTGATAATTTTGCTTTATCTTTTTGGATTCAGTCTTGTGTTCATCCTTTAGCCTGCCAAATGCCTAAAAACGAAAGAATTTCATGCCCAACCATCAACAGGCCTGTAGATTTATAATTATTAGTTATAATATATCAAGTTAATTGTTGAGCTTTCTGGGTGGCATGATGTAACTTTCTAATATGAAAGCAAAAGAATTAAAATCTGTCAGAGAAAAGTGAGCTAAAAAAGTAATCACCATGTAAATTCGTTTGTTTTCTTCTTCAACTGCCTGAAAAAGAATATAAACTTTTTTCATAAAAAAAGTATCCGTGCCTCCATAAAATAAAGGGGGAAAACAAGCACGACCAAGGGGTTATCTTTTCCAGTTGTATGTGTATTGCATTAAGATGTAGAGATTGTTAATTTCACTCTGAATTTGAGCACATAAGAGGTATATATTTGAGTATGGTTGGAACCTGTGTTTCCAGTTTGTCCTACTGCATTCCAGGATATATTTGTAATTTGCAGAATGTCAAAAAAAAAAAAAACAACGTATTAACTAAAAGGACATGTGTTTATCGTTTTTTTTTTCCCTGAACCGTCATTCCTTTAAGATCTCGAATGCTGGCATCTTCATTTCTGGTTCCATTAGTTTTGATTTAAAAGGTGAAAACATGCTATCTTTTGATTTTGAAGTTGGGATAAAGGTCCTAAATTCCTAATCTACAATCTTACACTCTATAGATAGTTCAATTAGCAATTAATAATTGGATGCTATCAAAACATGTATTTTTACCAAGTTAATTAGTTATGTCCTTGCCATTCTCTGTTATAATAAGTTAACAATTAGATTGCAGGAACTCAGACCAACTTTGTTGATTTTTCCTGCAGAATACCCATGTGACAGAAGAACCAGCATCTTCAAATATATCTGGTTCTAGCTCATCAAAGGAGCAGCCCAGTCAGCAAGCTGCTGGTTTGTTGTTTAAGAGACACATCTTTTTTCTTCTTTTGCTTGTATCTTTTAATGTATAACATTAATTATAAATTTATGGGCTGAAATTGCATAACATTAATTTCTTCAAAATAATCTTACACCAAAGGAAGTAGGTATAAAGGGGAACTCATAAGTGTAAAATAAGAATAATGAGCAATTGTGGATTTTGATTTGGAGTATAATAGTCTATTATTTCAATGGCATTCTTTAGAATAAATATTCCTACACAAATCAACGGATTTGACTAATTTGTTGGAAGGTGCATCAAACATAAGTTATCAGTGATCAATCACTAAATATTATCCATTTTCCTTTATCTTAATTCTACTTCATCACTCAGAGTAACCTGCAAGGCCAAAAAAAAAAAAATTTCTAACTTCTTTTTGGATATTTCCTTTGTGAACATTTTTACTCTCCACATGTCTTCCTTGGAGTGGATATATTGCCATATAGAAGATTTTTGAAGTTGATTTGACCCTCTTAGAGGGTCAGTCAATCAGTTACTCATAACTTTCTCTGATAGCTCACAAAAGTGAGCTTATTAGGAATAAGTACTTTCACAGAAAACTTCCTAGGTAATAATCTGAAAGGGAAATGTACTATGCTTTTTCTGATGTATCATATATTTTCATTTTACATGATACTGCAAAAGCAAACTCCTTTGAAGTATACTCTGCCTTTTTTATCCAGAACTTTTTTGTACACTTGTTAGCTTTGTAACTGCTGAGATATCCCCTGAAGATGTTCTAATTTTTACCTCAATAACTTGGTCTCAGAAATGTAATGTAAGAAAAAGAGGGAACTGTATCTAATAACCATGTGAAGACACAGATCAAAATTGTTTATTAGCTCCTGGAATAGAATTGGTCAATAACTATAAAAAGACAAGTAAAACTTACCTAATGAGCTGATTAGTTACAGTTTTTTCGGTTTTCTGTCTGACTATTTGTTTATCTAGTTTGACATAGTTGGTGGTAGGCAACATTTATAGGTTTTTCCCATATATTCAGTGAAAAATATGAATAAGCTTAACCAACAATGTTTTAACTGGATGTTAAAACTGTGTGCCATTGAGCTAGGATCGAATCAGTCCCATTCTGATCTTTTAGACATGCTTGAGTTTTGTAAGTGAAATGAGTATACCAATTTCATTAAAAACCATTGTTTTGTTTTGGAGATATCAATTTACGCAAACTCTTAGCAACAAGAATCACCAACAATGAAAGGTGGTCATGGTAAATGATCTGCTGGCATGTGGCTTAAGACTTGGTGTTCTCTGTCTCTTTTATATGGCATCAAGTTGCATAAAGTTAAACAAATGATTTTGGTGGATAGATAATGGTCCCTTGTATCTTGCAACTAGTTCTTGATAATTTGCTAGTGAAAAAATAAAGAAAGAAACTGCAGAATGGTAATCAAGTTCATCATTAGCAGATACAAAGTCAACAGACATGCCTTTTGACTTTACATATCAGGGTCTTTGTTTTGGAGTAGTGTTGTTTCAGTTATTTCTCATGACATTTTCCTCTTCCCTGTTTTGTTACTTTGTTAGCTATTTCTTGCTATTGATTTCTGCATTACGACCTTTTTTCCTCCCTTGCAGAACCTCCTATTAAACGCAGAAAGCCACATAGGAGAAAGCATGTGCACAGTCAAGAACCATGCTTAACGAGAGGCGTCTATTTTAAAAATATGAAGTGGCAGGCAGCAATAAAAGTGGACAAGAAACAGATTCACCTGGGAACTGTTGGTTCACAAGAAGAGGCCGCTCACCTATATGACAGGTAATACTTTAAATTGTAGATCATTATCATTTATGACTGTTTCTTCAGAGAGCACTTTTTAGGGCTTTGTTTGGAATTTTGTGGCTTTTGCTTCTGGTGTTTTTTGACAGCAAAATTTATTAATTTAGCTTTGGTAATTTTTACTTAATGGTTCTTTTTATGCTTTTTAAAAGCCATGAATGCTTTTAAGAAGCCTCCTAGGAGATGCTTTTTAAAGCTCCTATGGCTGTCAATAATGTGGGATGCCTAAAAATCTTCGATTGTATTAAATGCTAACATTATTCTTTCCTTGTTTAAACCTTGTATTAATTATATTGTATTTTATATACTCAGTAATATTAAATAACTTTTTTCAAACAATTAATGCAATTTACAACACCTTTCATTAGATTTCTTTTTCCAAACAAGACTATAAATGTCATTACTCAGCAGTTTACAACTACAGAACAGCATTTTCTAAAGAGGCTGTAAGTCATGTTGAGAATGTGCATGTTTATGAGTAGTTTGATAACGTACTGCCAACAACAACAACAACAGCAATAAAGTTTTATCTCACTAGGTGGGGTCGGCTACATGGATCACACAACGCCAACTTGCAAAATTTGCTTTAGTGTTTTCCTAAATTTTTTTGAAAAATTGAATTTTCAAACAATTAATGCAATTCACAACAGCTTTCATTACATAACCTTTTTCTAATCAAGACTATAAATATCATGACTCAGCAGTTTACAACTACAGAGTAGCATTTCTAATTGGACGCAAGCCATGTTGAGAATGCAATGTTTATGAGTTGTTTGATAATATACTGCCAACAAGTTACTGTTCTCACTGATTAATTCTTTTATGAGGATGATGAGTCCCAGCAAGCACATTGCATGTATTTTTGGGATTCTGTTTTTCCTCAGTTTGAGCCCTTTTTGTGCCTCAACTATTCTTACAAAAAAGCATAGACAAAGTGACGACTAGCTAGGAACGAGAGACACATGATGTTGTCCTGGTGAGGGGTAAGATCAAAGAATAACGCGAGGATGATTTAAGGAGCTCTCTCTTTGTCAAAGAAATGGCTGAGAGAACTGAATTTGTAAATAAGGTTATTACCTTCAAATCTGCAGTGTGTTCTCAGACTGGTTTGGTAAAAAGATTGAGGTAGAAAACTGATGAACTTCAGACTCACATTCCGAGCTTGGAAGAGGCAAGAAAAAGCTGATAGAAGGTTCAAACAATAAAACTATTAGAATAGAAGTTTTGGAGAGCTAAAAATCCAACTGAAGTGTCGTTGTCAAGTACCAAAACAATAGCCTCTAATCACAACTTACTGAAGCTAGTTGTTATCTTGAGTATCTTTTTGAAAGATTGTGGTTAAGTCAAATATTCCTATCTTAATTGTATTTATTTTATTACCTTTGTTAGAATAGCTGTTGTGGGGTGTTTACCCTTGTACAACTTGCTTCCTTATTTCACGGGATACTTGTTCCCGTCTTCTTTGTGTGTATATTGTACTGTGATTCCTTTTAGTAATACACTGAATTTTGAACCTCTGAATCGACTACATGGTATCAGAGCCTGGTTCAAAATTCTGAAATCAGCTAGTCTCTCGGTCGAGTTGCATCCAAGTCATCCAGCATCGTAACCATGAATCCGATGACTGAGAATGACAGGTCCTCGACAAGTGACCAGCTTCGAAGGGTCTTCAATACTGATTGTGTCAGATAAGCTAAATGGAACTAATTATCAAGAATGGGCTCAGGCAGTAAAGCTAGCTGTTGGTGGCAGAGGTAAAATGGGATTCATTACTGGAGAAACAAAGATCCCAAATGAGACCAATGCTCCAGCAATACAATAGTGGCATACCGAGAATGTATTAGTCTCTTCATGGTTGATTAATGCAATGATGCCACAAATCAAATGAAGCTTCACGTTCTTGCCAACTGCTCACGAGATTTGGGAAGTTGTGCGTGATTCTTACTCAGATGGAGAAGACTTGGCACATCTGTTTGAAGTCAAAACCAAAATCTGGGAATTAAAGCAAGGCGATTGTGATGTTACAGCCTATTGGTTAGAGATTTCTGCACTATGGCAGGAATTAGATTTGATGTCAAATGAAGAATGGGGCTGTGCTCGTGATGCTGCCCTCTACATAGAAAGAACAGAGAAGGAACGGGTTTTTCAATTTCTTGTAGGATTAAATAAGTCTCTTGATGATGTTCGAGGCCGTATTTTGAGTAGTGTTCCTCTTCCCTCAACCAGAGAGGTATTTGCTGAAACACGCCGAGAAGCTTCAAGAAGAAAAGTGATGCTACAAGATACCTTCTCTGGTTCTAGCCCTTTTGCAGATTCTTCTGCATTGGTAAGTAAGAGTAATGACTCTAATATAAAAGGACAGAGAGGTAAACCTATGTGTTAGCATTGTAAGGAGACAGGACATACTCGGGAGACATGCTGGGACATCCATGGCAAGCCTCCTAACTGGAAACCTCGGAAAGCAAAGTCTCGAGGTTATCAAACATCTTGTGAAACTTCTCATGAAGAGTCCATGTCTACTCCTATGTCTCAGTTTGATAAGGAACACCTAAGTAAGCTCATTGAGATGCTCAATGTCTTACAAAAGACAGAGCAATCTTAGAAACCAAATCCTAAGCCTCTGTACACAAAGGTACTTGTTCTCTTCTCACTAGCTCTAAAAACTACAATTGGATTGTTGATTCAGGAGCTTCAGATCATATGACCTCTGATTCTAAATTATTTAGTACATACTTGCCCAGTGCCAGTAATGAGAAAATTAATACAGCGAATGGTTCCTCCTCAACAATAGCTGGCAAAGGCAGTATTACTATTTTTGAATCTAGAAAGCTGGATTTTATTCTTCATGTTCCTTATTTAGCTCGTAATTTGCTTTCTATTAGCAAATTGACAAAAGAAGCAAATTGTTGGGCTCACTTCTACTCTACTCATTGTATTTTTCAGGATTTCTCATCGAGGAAGATGATTGGCAGTGCTAAGGAGCATGATGGTCTCTACTATCTCGATAAATCAACCGGAAGCAATTTGTGGTCTCAAATTAAGTGCAATCTTGCTTCTAGTTCCAAAAATAAGGATGCGAATGATCTTTTGCTATGGCATAGACGAATGGGTCATCTAAATATTCAGTATTTGCGTCAATTATTTCCTGAATTTTATTTCAATAAAGAGTCCTTTCATTGTAATGAGTGTGAACTCACTAAACATCATCGAACAAGTTTTGAAAGTACTGAGTACAAATCAACCAATCCTTTTTGTATTATCCATAGTGATTTGTGGGGTCCTACCCATGTTTCAAACCGTACTCATACGAAATGGTTCATTACTTTTATCGATGATCATACTCGTCTTTGTTGGGTCTATTTACTTCATGACAAAACTAAAGTTACTCCTGTTTTCATTGAATTTTATACCATGATTCGAAATCAGTTTCAAACTAGTATAAAATTTCTGCATACTGATAATGGTATTGAATATTTCAACACAAACTTGGGCACTTTTCTCAAAAACGAGGATATAATTCATAAAAGCACTTGTCCCAACAATTCACAGCAAAATGGCATTGCTGAAAGAAAAAATAGGCACCTTCTTGAGGTTGCTCGTCCTTAATGTTTACATATAATGTTCCAAAATTTTTTTGGGGAGATGGGGTCCTTACTGCTACTTATAAACCAATCTTTCTCTTAAAATTTTTGGTTGTACTGTTTTGTTCACTCTTAGAGCTATCAAGTATGTTTTTCTTGGTTACTCTTCAATCTAAAAAGGATACAAATGTTATGATCCTATCTCTAAACATCTATATACGAGGAGAGATGTCTCTTTTGCTGAAAATGAACCATTTTTTCCTAAAGCTTCAATTTTAGGGGAGTGGTGGAGTGAATTTCAACCTATGGAAGAAGGGAGAGAGATACCTGAACCTATATGTTATGTTGATAAGTTTCAGCAACAATTTCAGCTCTCAAATTCTGCCTCTGACCATCCGTATATGCCAGTAACAGAATTGACAAGTGAAGAACATGATAATGAGCAAAGCACATTAGAAAAAGATCCAATTATTTACACACAGAGGAGGAAACGAGATAATAGATCTCCAAATTCAGAACCGGTGTAGGTCCTCAAGCAAGCCCAAGATGAATTGGTGATTGATGATGACTTGAATCTACCTATTGCACTCAGATCATGTACTCAACACCTTCAAAAGTATGTTTGTTATAAAGCTTTGTCTACTCAGTTTCGTGCTTTTATAACTAATCTTGATAGTGTAAAGATTCCTAATGATGTTTATGAAGCTTTGAGTATACCAAAATGGAGAAGTGCTGTAATGGAGGAGATGAAAGCCATGGAGAAGAATGGAACATGGGAAGTTGTTACATTACCCAAGGGAAAAAGAACAATGGGATGTAAGTGGGTGTTTACCCCTAAGTATGGTTCAAACAGTGAACTGGATAGGTACAAGGCTCGTTTAGTAGCAAGGGGATTTACCCAAACCTATGGTTTGGATTATAACGAAACTTTTGCCCCCGTAGCAAAGTTGAATACTATCCGAGTCTTGCTTGCTATGGCAGCTAATTTGGAGTGGCCTTTACATCAACTTGATATTGAAAATGTTTTCTTGAATGGTGAGCTTCAAGAAGAAGTTTATATGACTTTACCTCCAGGTTTTGACAAAGGAAGGGGTGATCAAGTATGCAAGTTGGAGAAGTCTCTATATGGCTTGAAACAAACACCTAGAACCTGGTTTGAGAGGTTTTCAACAGTTCTCAAAGCAGCTGGCTACAAACAAGGGTTATCTGATCACAAAATGTTTGTCAAGTATGAAGAAGGTAAGAAAAATATCCTCATTGTTTATGTTGATGATATAATACTCACTGGTGATTATGTTGAGGAAATAGAAAAAATAAAAACTGTTCTAGGAAAAGAATTTGAAGTCAAAGATCTCGGGTCATTGAAATATTTTCTTGGGATGGAACTTGCAAGGTCAATGAAGGTTATATATGTTACTCAAAGAAAATATATACTTGACCTTTTGAAAGAAACAGGATTACTTGGCTGTAAACCTACTGAAACTCCTATTACTGTCAAGAAAAAGAACAGCCCAAAGAAGAGAAAGGAGATGAAGCAATAGAAAAAGAGAGGTACCAGAAACTTGTAGGGAAATTGATATATCTATCTCATACAAGACCTGACATAGCCTTTGCAGTGAGTGTAGCAAACCAGTACATGAGCTGTCCAGTGAAGGAACATGTAGAAGCTGTATATAGAATATTGAGATATCTAAAAGGCACTACTGGAAGAGGACTATTATTCAAAAAGCAGGAGCAGAGATCCATAAAAATTTACACTGATGCAGATTGGGGAGGAATCTACAAGAACAAACGATCAACCTCAGGTTATTGTTCTTTTATGTGGGGCAACCTGGTAACTTGGAAGAGTCAAAAGCAAAGCGTAGTAATAAAAAACAGTGCTGAATCTAAATTTCGAGTTGTTGCCCGAGGGATTATGGAGAAATTGTGGCTGAAACGTGTCATGAATGAAATTCATGTCTAAGTGGATTTACCATTGAAATTGTACTGTGATAACAATGTTGCTATAAGTATGGCTTTAAATCCAGCACAATATGAAAGATCAAAGCATGTGGAGGTGGATAGACATTTCATTAGAGAAGAAGGCATCATATGTCTAACCTACATTCCCACAAAACTTCAAGCTGCTGATGTGCTAACTAAAGGGCTTCATAGACCTATTTTTGAGAGTTGTATCAGCAAGTTGGACATGATCAGTATCTATGATCTAACTTGAGGGGGAGTGTGGTTAAGTCAAATATTCCTTAATTGTATTTATTTTATTACCTTTGTTAGAATAGCTATTCTGGAGTGTTTACCGTTGTACAGCTTGCTTCTTTATGTCACGGGATACTTGTTCCCGTCTTCTTTGTATATATATTGTACTGTAATTCCTTTTAGTAATACACTGAATTTCAATCCTCTGAATCGACTATAACTACAAAGATCAACAAGAAGCTAGATGAGGAGGCAGATATTTTGGTACTTTACATGGATGAATAATTGTGCTTGTGATGGCAAACCTGGAAAGGAGTCTGAAAAGTTGATACCTTAAAGATTGTCATGGCAATAAAGAAGTCAGATGATGCTGTAAGTCTCAGTAATGATGTCAGGAATGAAGATAGCAAGTTCATTTTGAGCAAAAATATTTGTACCTGAAAGGATTCAAAATACGATACAGCAGCACAAGGAAATTTGATCTGAGACATGAAGTAATCTCGAAGTAAACTGATAGGATTTGGGGGTGGCGAGGTGGAAGAATTACCTACTCTCTTTTTCCTGGATAAAACATAGTGTACCAACTTTTTCTATTCCTTTTCTTTTTCTTTTTAAATCTCTTATTTCTTTCTTGCATGATTTCCTCTCTACCGGTAGGTTTATTGGATAGAATAATTTCTCAAGAATAACATCTTGGGTAGTAGGGAGTTAAACACACAAGAAATCCTGACTGATATTTTTGTTAAAAGGGTAGGGACTAGGGAATGTTACTCACTTTCAGGAGAGTTCTTTTTTTGAATATAAAAGAAAGGTGGTGAAATCTAAAAACCATTTGCATTGCCAACGCTGAATATGAGTTGTATTACATTGTAAATGCATTCACACATACATTTATGATATTTCTTAGGAATGATGACCATTATCTGGCAACTATATACAGGCATCTGAATAATGCTCAGAGAAAGATTTTGTTAGCTTCAATGATTTCTAGAAAATGAGTATAAAAAATATATTATTTAGTTATGATTACTTAGTGTGTGTGTATTTATATTTACTGATCTTCAGGGCTGCTTTCATGTGCGGGAGGGAGCCCAACTTTGAGCTTTCAGAAGAAGAGAAGCAAGAACTGAGTAAACTCCAATGGGAGGAATTCCTGGCATTTACACGACAATCAATTACCAGTAAAAGTACTCTCTTTCTCTTTCAACGTTTTCAGATATTTATCCAAATCCTCTATTTCCTTAAATTCTAATAGATGTTCCATAAAACAAATATTCCAGAACTCAAGAGAAGACTCGGTTCAGGACTGCGCAACTGGTCTGAGCAGCCTCTGCTGCACAAGTGCGATGGAGACAGCAAGCAAGTGGTAAGTGGCCTATCAGCTTCTGAAGATGTAGATCATGAAAGTTCAGTCTCTTGAAAATTTTGATTCAAGAATGAAGCTGGAAGCCTCTCTAGTTCTAACAGTTCAATTGTAGGCGAGACGTCCATTTTTATTGAAAAGAAGGCCTGTATTATGCCAGACATTGATATATATATATATATATATCATTATCCCGAGATAAAGTATATTATTGTAGCTTAACCCAATAAAGAGCTTGATGTCTTATGAAAATTAATACCAGTCCATCCAACAAGTGCAAAGCTATATATATATATTCTCTTCCCCTGCTGAAATTGAAGATGTATTCTCAGCTTGCAAGTGTTTTCAATGCACCAAAAGGTGCATCGTCATATTTTCTCCCCAATAACTGCAATGAGTCTTTTAGGTAAGCTATTTGCACTTAAAAGATATGTGCAAACAACCTGCGAAAACTCTCTAGATTGGGTGTAGTAGGTCTGTAGGTGGTGGGATATACTAATGCGCTCTAATTAGGTAAACTTCTCAGGCTCTTTATTTTAAAATTTGAAGTAAATTAATAATTTAGACTCTTTAAAGATTATTTATTTTTAATTGTCTTCTAGAGGTAAAATTGCTTAATTTAGTTCTTAAAAGATTACTCTTTTTTAATTTAGTCTTTTAAAAATAAAATATTTTAATTTAATTTTTTAAACGACATTTTCCAATTAAAAAAGTCATTATAAAAAAGTCATTTAAGATATTTCTTTAAACTTGATTTAAAAATGATTTTTGAAACTAGAAAAAAAATTAGTTTACAATTATATACTAAAAATTGGTTTCCATGTGTCGAAAGATAGATGTAATTATTCTTTGAAGATCTAATGTAATGAAAAATATATCTTTCAAACACTAAAATAACAGTTCAATGTAACGTTCATGAAAATTTGACCAAAACGTAGTTATTATCAAAATTATAAAATTCTCATATTATCTTGGTCGTATCTCATCCAAGTAATTATATTCCTAACACAGCTAACGGTGAAACTCGTGCAAAGGCTTCTTTTTCTGTTGTTTTTCTTTTCTGTAAATTTTGAATGAATAATCAAGGTTTTGAGGTTATTTAACCAATTGGTTCAAAGTCTACTAAGTCGATTGCAATTGTATCATAATTGAACCGATTGTAATTTTATATATATATATATATATATATATATATATATCTTAATAATTTTAGCATTAAAATTGTAATATAATAAATTAATAAATTTTTTTACTCTTAAATTTACAAATTTATAAAAAGTTTAGATTTTCTATTAAGCATTTTTTGAACACATTTAACAATAATACCTAATTTAAATAGTATATGAATGTGGAAAAAAATTTAAAATTAATTACAAAATAATATATCAATAAAACATATAGAATAATACGTTACTGCTCATAAAATATATGAAAAATATTAAAAAAGAATACAAATAAAACTAAAATCAATCCAACTGTTAAATCAAATGTTTTTTTGTGACTAGTTTACTCGATTTACTAATTTTTTAATATGATTGACTGATTTGATTTAATTCTTTAAAAAGTGAGAATAACAAATCACTTAAACTGTAACAAATTTGACAATTAATAAAATGAATTTAGTGAAACGACACTAACGAACAGTGGACCACACGACAAAACTATGCGGAACTCACTAACAATTCGACAGGCATAATCAACTATCTTTGTAATTATTATTTTTTTGGGGTCAAAGAAAAACTTTCAGACAAGTAGATTAGGTCAGTAGTTTGCATTCCCTATTCTTTTCCATCTTTCCCTTTGCTCACTGTATTTTTGGATAATGTATTAGCAGTAGAAAGAGCACCAATTGGCCACTGCCAAATTAAGTCACTAATTTTATAACAAACTAATAATGTACCAAAACCTTGTTAATTAAACAACACAATCATGATTTGGATATACAATGGATTTCACCAAGTGAAGCAGAACCCTATAGATTTGTTTTGGTGCTAGACCAGATTTCAGAGAAGTTAGTTTGAGATAAACCAATTCTGTACTTCAATGGATTACAGGATAGATTATCAAGGTTAAAGAAGGGAACTCTGGGCTGATATTTCATGAAAGCAGAGAGACAAGAGAAACAAACTCCAGAGTGACCCTGCCCTTGGACCTTGTGTTGATGACAAAATGTTCAGGGTACTTCCTTAATAGCATAAGTAAGCCATACCAAGGTTTCCCTTTGGATTCAGGACCGGTCCAATCCTCCGACGTAAGATACCGCCTAACCCGACTGTGATGCCAAACACTGCCATATTGCTCCAACAACTGCACAATAAGGTAAAGCATTATCCCCTTAAAACTGTGTTTTCTTTATGCATAATTCTTTCTAAAATATATTTTGGGTGTGCACGGTAGAGATAGAAGTAGATAGACTCAAAATTAATTGTCAAAAAGTTTAATTCCCGAACAGTGAACTAATCAAAATGAGTCTAGCACTCTAGCTTATATATTTAGTACAGCATCATCAGTAAAAAATTAAAGAATATAAAAATGAATAAAGAAAGATAATCTTTTTGCATTTCAATATTTTTTATTTTAGTCTCGATTGGGATGAAAATGGGATCAACATGCAACAAAAAATTCAAATAAATTAATTCTGTCATTCCATATTTCACCTTCTCTACCAAGCAACATGAAAATTTAAACCCTTCTATATCATTCCATTTTCACTACCTCTTTAATTTCACATTCTCATTTTCCACCTTCGTTGCCAAACACCCAGAACCCAAGATAGACAAAAAGACAAGACGATGCATTCCGAACATAGTTTCCCATATGGATTGTGAAAGTGAAAGGATGCACAGAGAAGCATTACCAGACACATCAAAAAGAGATAAGATGAGAAATAGAGTACAAAAACTTTGATATTAAATTATAAGTCCTTTCGGAAACAGGGTTTATTGTTCTATGGAAAGTGTGATCTGAAGAGATAAGATGAGCCACTGCAATATGCCTGATAAAAAAAGTCGCCCCAATCTATGCCTCCATAGATACATAGGTTAGATGAATCATTATGTCAATGCAAAACCAAATTATTACAATAAGCATATGGATTTGAGTATCAGGTGATCCATTCTATTACTTGTGTGGGGGTGGGTGGGTGTGTGTGTTGGGGAGGGGGGGGGGGATTGTAAAATGGAAAAGACAGCTCCATTTTTTGCAACTCGCAAATGAATCATGCAAAGGAAGAAACATAAAACAAATAACGGTTAGAACTAACCTCTGTATGAAGTTTCTCCATAGGCATCCATTCACCAGGACCACAAAGATCAGAGAGAACAGTAGCTACAGATGATACTACATCCTTTTCTTCCAACTGTTGAAGCTGGAGATTATCAGCATCTCGATCTACTCGAGATCTGCCTTCTGCCTTCTTATCTGCAGGAACCAGAAATCTCAATGAATGGATTCAGAAGCTACAAGTTTTAAGAGTCTATACATGAACTCGAATAGAAGATGGAATCATATACACCTAACTTAAAAGTACATAGAACTGTAGTTGTTCTAACTGAAAAGAGAAAACGTCATAGAAAAATACCTTGATTAGGTCATACACATGGACTTCCACTTATTAATGATTTCACAGCAAAAAAACTTTTGTTTTGTTTTGTTCTGTTTCTTCACAAAATTCAATGGAGAAAAAAATTCAATTATGTAAAAATACACATTAAAAAATGAGCCACAACGGAAACCCATCAAATAAAAGTTTCAGGAGGGCACAACAATTTTCACCTCAGTTTTACCTACACTTATGCTTTGTGGTTTAAGTACGGTCTCCCTACATGTCCTTCGCTGACACTGTTATCTTTAAGGAACCAAAACTTGGGGCACAATATATAGTAAACAAGTCAAAAAATTACAGGAAAAAAGAAAAGGAGTAAATTACAATCTGATGAGAAAGTACAGCTAATCTGCAATCTTAATTTTAGAAAAAAAAAATGCAATGTAAATTTACACATGTCAACTGAACTAAACATACCTGCAATTGAAAACAATCAGTACAACGAATAAAAAATTCAACAGAAGAATAGGAAGAATGCATTGAATCAAACAGTTCCCACCACCTTTTAGTACAAAAGTTATAAATATAAAGGTTTAACAGAAGTCCAGAGCAATAAACACCCTAGGGCCTGTTTGGTGTACTGTATACAATAAGGTCAGATAGTATAAGTAGCACTGGATAGTATTCTATATGTGGTTAACCATATTAAGCCTTTTATACTATCAAGTGCTTGTTACAACAATGTATGACATATAGGACCATATAAAACTTGTGTTTGTTAATAGGATGAAAATAATATTTAGAACTATACTCATGTCATGACATGATAATGGTGACGGTGGCAAGGCGGATGACAGTAGTCATGGCAGTGGTGACAGTGGCCTGGGGGTTTGGTGGTGCCAAGATAATAGCATGGGTGATAATGATTATATGACAATACATTAGCAAACAATGACAAAATATTCAGTCCCTAAAAAGATCACTCTCCTCTCAATTTGGTCCTCCAAAGATAGAACCTCACAATTTAATCTCCCAAACATTTTCCTCCAATCAAAATGGTCCCTTTGTTGGGCAAAAAATATAGGTGTCTTCAATCACTAAAACAATGTTATTTTTTGTATCAAAGAGCCAATAAATACCTTTCAGAGGAACCAATTTAATCAGGGAAAAATGTTTCAGGAATTGAATTGAGATGCTTTATATTTGGAAGACCAAATTGAAAGGAGACTGTTTTCTCAAATACTAAATTGAGAGGCTTTATCTTTGGAAGATTCAATTGAGAGCATAGTTGTAAAAGTCTGGGTGCTCTGAACCACCAGAACTGGCTAATCGGACAGTTCCAGTGATTCAGATTGGCTGTGGTGCGTGGGTCACACAGTCCAGTCCTTCGTGACCCGTGCACCCAAGAAGATGGGTCTGTGCTTTTTTTTATGTTTTTTTAAATGTTATAACAGAGAGGCTGCCATTTTGACCAGGGATGGGACTGACTAAATGAAATGCAGCATGCTGTTGGACTAGTTTAAACATAAAATTGAAAAACACAGCACAGTATCTCAATGCATCAAGAAAAGAATCAAGTAGATATACAGAAATCAAGTAATAATGCATCAGAAAGACAGAAATGTGTTAAGAGGGATAAAATCAGAAAAGTGAGCCACTGAATGGGATATTTTATCACAATTGAAAAGTCAAACACTGGATCCAAAACATAGCCAAGAAAACCTTCCCTTCTCTACTTTTCTGCCGCCACAGTATACCATTGTTCTATTACTAAGATACCAACGCCAAACACACATTCTTCAATATTCAACCTCTTTGCTAAATTTTTCTTCACAATATTTTCTACTCCTTTTCTTTCAAATAGCTCCAAAAAGAAAAGTAAACAAAGATGTTATGAAATGACATTGGATTTATGGCTTATTTATGGTCTAAACTTATGAAATTAAGTATCTTATTTATGTTATAGAACATATGTATAATATTTTTTATTATATTCATGAATCTTACGATTTGATATGATTTATGATTTACAATTCACGATTTATAATTTAGGGTTTTGACTAGGGGTGCAAAATATGCAGCCAAATTTTCTTTTTTCAATAAAAAATATAAATGCACTTAATTATTCATTCAGGAGTACATAATAGGACTAATAGGAAGGATAATAAGTATATAAGCAAATAGGCAGGGAATGAATGTATGAGCTGACAGAAAGGCAAATGACAACTTAAAATAGATAACAGATTGTCAACACAGGTCAATTGTAGATCGAAGGATCTAGTAAGATCCTTATATTACATGATTCTACCAGATCTAAGAAAAACCTATTATATGCATATCTCAGAAAAGGAGAGATATGGTTCCCACATGGTTAAAAAATTTAAAGGAGATACACTTCATATTGATAACAGGATCTCCTTTATAGATCCACCCAAGGACCCGAAGTTCAGGCATTTTATCGCCTTCAATAGTCTAGAATTTTAATTTATTGGAATGCCTTAAAAGTCTACTTGCAATAAGGACCTTCAAAACCTTTAAAATATTCATTTAACATATGCCGTGAAAACTACCAGTTACACGAACGCCTAAAAATGATAAGAGAAAAAAACTCCTATTTGTAGAAGGAAAGATCTACAGCCATATACACAATGACCTGCATACAAAGAAAATAACCTTAAAATCTCAATCTCCTTTATACTCCCAAAGCCTTTAAAATGACAAAGCAAAACTACTCAAAATTCTCAACACTAGCTTAAACCGAACAATCCAATCTACTATATAATGTTAAAACCAAATGAATGTCAGTCACATAGCTTCTAAAGCAAACCACACACATAGGCAGGGCCAAATTTTCATGAGATGTCTAAAGTTAGGGTTCTAGTTAATGCCACAAACCAAACATATATTTAAACCTCAAAAGGACTTTAGCCTTCCAAAAAAATTTAGACGAAAAAAAAAAATCTCCAATGGTTTAGCAAAAGATAAGTGTAAGGAAAATTTACAAGATAAGGTACAAATTGAATCCAAATCATTTGATCCATGAGTATAGAAAAATTGAAGGGACTCTAGCAGAGCAAGAAGTGAAATTAAATCAAAACTTTACATACCATCAGGGTTTCTGAAGAAATGGAAATTGCAAGAAATATGCAAATATAGCAAGGTACAGAATAGGGATATGAAAGTGACAAAAATTGTGGTAAAAGAGACAAATAAAGGAAAAGAACAAAGGAGTATCCCTTCCAGACAAAATTTTCCCACAATGAAATCTGAGAACCATTGCATACATGCAATCCCATCAAAGAAGAAAAGGAATTTCTATGAAAAAAGGTTCTAGAGAGTCATGTGAATAGCATGCCCTCCTTATGATCGATCAATTATGTTGATGGAAATAACTTCTTATTGCCTTATACCAAGGGCAGCGAAACTTTTTTAAGCGAAAAGACTGTCATCACCAATATAGTGCTAGAGAAACCTTCTATGCACCATATTATCCATAGACCTAATCCATCCCTCTGAGACCTAAACGAAAAATAACTTAAATAATCAGTAATCTCTTTGCTGTTACAAACCCTGGGCAAAAATAAATCTCCTGAGATCTTCTTGAATCTCCGAGCAATGGAAACTCCAACTGTGACTTTAAACAAGCATAGATTATAATCAATACAAGACAAACGTATCTTACCTTAGTAACATGCCCCCTTAAGGAGATGAATGCACTCTTCTAACCGTCTAACATAACCTCCTAAATATCTTCTAAACCACCAGATCCCAAAAAAGAGCTACTGCATATTATACATCCAGGGACACACTGCACAACTACATTAAAAAGCCACTACAAGAGATCACAATCATCCAACCAAGTAAAACATCTCAAAAGCTGATGCTGAATAACTCAAGATTTTTCTAGCTACCACTTCACCTAGTTCACTTATTAACATTGTACATATCAAACCATATTATACACCAGATCCAAGAAGGGAAAAAGTAAAAGTAAATATAACTACTTATAAAATATGACGAAACAATTAGAAAAAAATCTAAAAGCTGGTCCCTTCCAGAATTATGGCCCAACGAAAATTTTGCATAATTTAGTTCCACCAACAACAACAATATAAGCAAGATCTATGACTGTTATCCCATAGTTGTTACCCAAACAGCTGGCTTAGAGTTCACATCGACCTCTGCCCTAATATCTGAAATGTCAAAGTTTATCGATTAAGTTAATATAGTAAATTAACTTGAAATTAAAGAGGTTTGATGTTAGGAACCCAAGTTTCAGATTAACCAGAAAATAGATTTTATTTACGAAGAAAACATGATTACAGACTCCAAAACAGAAATGAAAAGACTCAAAGGACTCAAACAACAGAAATGAAGACCCAAAGAAACTACATCAATCTGGTAAGGGAAATATCAGATTGATCCCAGAGGCTAAGCCTCCTACACCAGATGCACAAGAGCTCCTCCAGAGCTAGTGACTCTCCCACTAAGCAACAGAAAAGATTCTTCTCTCCCCCACTCACACTACCACTTCCCCATTTATAACCGACTCACCTCTCTAACAATTCCCTAATTACCCCTGTAACCTTATAACCAACTCCCCATTACCCAGTACCTATCATTTGATATCAAATCAACAGGCAAATTAAATGAAGCTAGCATCTGAAATCCAAATGGGTCTAAAGAAGTTGAAGAATACCAATTGATTATCAGGACATAATTGAATAACGATGTAGTATATCTTATGTGGCACAGATGTTATACACAATCAACAGACACAAACATGCGAAGAATAGCCTTGGCAATTTCACAAAAATATCTACTACATGTTCATGTAATAAAGAATAGTCTTCCATATAGTTTAATTACAGAGAACAAATGAAACAAAATATACATAAGAACATGATTTCAATATGCCAAATTCTTGAAGGAAACCTCAGCAATTCAAAGAACCTGTTTTGTTCTCAAACAATCCAGGAAAAAAAAAAAAAAAAAGAGCCATAGCACAAGCTAATTACAGGATGATACAAAAAGCAGAAACAGAATGAAATACTAACCCAATGCGCCTGACAATGAAGCCTTGCCGCCTGAGCCACCGTACCCGTAACCTTCATACCCTTCTCTCCTTAGCTTCTTGCCGCTGCTACCAGCGGCACCAATGTCATCCTCATCCTCATAATCATCATCGTAGTAATCCCTCCTTCCTTTCTTCACCAATGCCCCAGCCCCAGGTGCTGCGTTGGCCATATGATAATTATAATGCGGTGGAACAGGGCCTCCTGCTGCTATTGATGAATGATTCGGGTAATGCCTAGGCCCAATCGGTCCTCCCAAAATACTCCTCACCGGTAACAGGAAATAGAACTCCTTGTCCCCAATTTGAAGCAAATCCTGGGAGTCGAGCTTGACCGGGGGATTACCCGGGAGATGAAGTACCCCTTCGACGAGACAACCGTTCTTACCAAGAACCTCGAGGGCGAAACGGCGTCGAGTAAAGTCATAGAAGATGCGGGCATGGTGGCGGGAGATGTTCATCCCGCCTCCAAGGCTGGATAGATCAACGTCGACGGTGGATTTCTTGGAGTTCCTGCCAAGGATTATGGAGTAGGTTTGCATGTAGTACTCGAAGTCCTCGCCCTGAAGCTTGGCGAACCCGGCCTCGACGTCGCCGGCGGCGGCGGTTGCCATGGTAAATGCGAAACCGCGATCTAAAGCGAAATTGACACTACGGAGAAGAAATTAATGAGAGTTTGAAGGGGCGTAGCGGAGACAAGGAGAATTGGAGAATTGAAACAGAAATCAAATCAGTTTTCCTGGGATTCAAAGCATCTGTTGAATTTGAAGGGGCAGTAATTTTTTTAATTTAATCATCTATATTTTTTTGTAAACAAAAATAAAATGTTACATAAAACTTATAAAATAACATTATTTTTATATTAAAAATCTATGTATATTTTTTTAAAATACCATCTTGATTTAATAATTTTTTTAGGAGAAAACAAATTTATAACTTTTTTAAGCAAAATATCTTTTTTGCCCTTTGCATTAGTCTAGTTATCAATTTCGTCGTACAACTTTTTTTTCATCAATTTTATCATATTTGTTTATAAAATGGGTTAATTGTATCCAAATTAATGATGCAGTTTAAATTATTAACAAAAAAAATTGATGTATTTAGACATGAAAACAAAGGTTTATTAAATATTGCCTAGATACAAGTTTAAGTTTTAATTTCATTTTACGTATTTATAAATGTCAATTTTGTACAACTATTTAGTAATAAGCATATATATTATTGTTTTACTCCCAAAAAAAAAAAGTAAGATAGACTTATTTATTATTTTAATTGCTTATCTCTTGATGACAATACCTAAATTTTAATTTTCTATTGAGCATAATGATGGAGGTTGGGATTTTAGTTAAGTGTTTTTTTTTGTAGCTTGTTAAATTACTCTTTTATTTTTTATGTAAATTTGTGTTTTAATAAATTATAGTGAGAAAATATTTAAAATACTATATTAAAAAGAATCATTTATATTTATAGATACATTATAATCAATCCTAGTGGAGTGAAAGTAAACTAGATCACATAATTTTATTAAAAAGAATCATTTATATTAGTTAACATGTGTTCTCACGCAATTATTATCATTATCCTAAATAATTTGAATTTCACAGCAACGATTAAACCACAGGAATACGTGTGAAATTCCAAATTGAGAAATAAAAATGTGTGAAATTCCAATAGCACTCATGAATTTTACACATATTTCCTTTTCTCACAAAAAATTCATGTCAATGGGTAGGTCTCGAGTTACTATTAATTAACAATCGCTAACAAGCAATTATTTAAGAAGGTAAATTGATTCAATGCTTTGTGCAAAAAGTTTCGATAATGATCTAAAAAGGAACTCACAAAACTTGCAATAACAGGGCTATGGATTGATTTTTGTTTGCTTCGTCTTAATTCTAGATAGATTTAATTTACTTAGTGAGAAGAGTTGATAATGAAATAGAGACATGATGTTGAGAAGAAGATGAAACAAAACGATGAAGATAAAAATTAAATAAGATAATAAAAATTAAAGAATACGATATTTTGAATTTTTTCCCATCTTTGACAAGAAAAAAAATCTCTATTGATGGGAATTTGCAAAAACAAATTCTCATTGGCCCTAACCATCATCTGCCAGTAAAAATCATTGCCTTTAATTGACGAATGTGTAAAAGGGAAGAGGGGTTTGAATTTGTTTTGTTTATAGGGATTAATTTCTTGTGAATTTTTTTTTTTTCACTAATATCTTTGTGCATCAAAACAATCTTATTTGAGTAACCATCGATAATTAAATATAAATATTTCTTTTAGTAAATTTTCGAACCTTGATTCATCAATATGCAAAAGACTAACTCCTTTATGAATATTTGTTAATAATTTCGTGAGTATTTAAATGAAGATAAGTTGGGTCACATGGATTTGGCTGCCACCTTATAAAAATATTTTTGGGAAGTCAGATGTATAGTCATTTTTTAATTGTTAGTTTTGCTAATGGAATTTTTGGCAAAAGAGCTTGTTTGCACAATGTATAAGATTTAATATATTATTTATTAAATTTTAAAATTTGAGACAATAAAGTACGCATTAAATAAAATTTTGCCCAAATATAAAATCTAAGGTATTATATATTACATTTTAAAATTTGAGAGAATAAAGTGCACATTAACAGGAATGATAATTGATCTTCATTTACATGAATTCCTGCATTTGAGACCTTTGTGTAGGAAATTTTTCTTCGCAGTGATGGGGCGGGGAGGAAAAATTTTCTCAGAAGACTATTGAAGGACAGAGACAATGATCAAAATGTGAAATCTTTGCTCTCGAAAACATTTTAATAATTTCACTAAATTTACTAAAGGGCACTTAATATATATATATATATATAAAATACACATTTAGGAACGTTTTAATAATTTTATAATTTAAATAATTTAAATTAATTTAATTAAAAAAATAACAAAATCCTAATTCCCAAATCAGCACAAGTCCTTCTCCATCGTCATCTCACTTCCGTCGTCATCTCATGCTCTGATTCTCATCTCCATCGTCGTCGTCTCGTGATCACTGGTCAGCGGTCTCTTAACGGCTCAGCCTCAGGTCTGCGTCTCACCGCTCTGGTTCAGTCACCGCTCCTCGTCTCCCTCTGCAGCTCTGCCTCACCGTCACTCTCCGCATCTCATCCCGTCTGGTCCTCTCTCGACGCAGTCAGGCCCTCCTCAGTCCTCACACGCTCCATCTTTTGCAGGGGTCTTCTACGGTTCTACTCTTCCGGATTTTCCCTCCGTCATCTGATTATTGGTGCTTTCTCGATTTTGTCATCAAAAGGTAAGTTTTTTTTTTCCTTTCTATTTTCTGCCAAACATAGTTGTTTTCTTTTGTTTCCACCAAAACTTTGGAATATCGGACATTTTCTTTTGTGTCTTGCCGTGTTCTCGTGAAATCAATGTTTTTCCACTAGTTGTTGTGGGGGATCGGTTCTTGTTGCAGTTTTGCTATTTGCCGGGCGGTTGTTCTGTGTCTCCTTCAGGTATGCACATACTGGGGACGCTTGAATGGTGAAACAATTGATGCTCATAGATTAATGATTGTGTGCTAGCTGTGAAAATAAGATAGCAGTCTTCCATTTTTTGTGCAGATGTGCGGTTTTCATTATCTATCTATTTTCTTTTGGATTTCAAGAAAGTATCAGTTGGAATTTAGAATCCCTTGATATATACGTTGTATCCGTTGGATTTCAAGAGCTGTTTCTTTTTTTTTTTTTTTTTGCATCATGTGGTTTAAAATTTTCTAAGCGGTTGGATAGTTGTAATGGAGCCTTTTTTTTAGGGGGCCTAATTCAATCCTGTCTTTTATAGCATACCCCATTTGTTATAGTTTTAGGAGTGGTACAGAGATCAGAGAGGATTATGTCTTTGGACATGCGCAGAGGAGTTGAAAAGGGATCATCTGGATGGGTTGGAGCAGTGTTGACTGTTGTAGGCCTAAAATCAAATAATTATTTTTTTTGGAGGGGGCTAGGGGAGACAGTTTGGTCATGGGACTTTGGTGTCCAGAAACATCTCTTCTTGGTTAGCAAATTGCTTTGGTGTTTCCTTTTGGAGCCTTCGTCCTCATGATACCAGACCATCTGCATTAAGTATGGTTTTAAAAATAATAGGTGGGATGCCAATCTTGTCCCCTTTGCAACTCATGCAAGTCTTGATAAATTTATCTCTATCTCAGGGCTATGATTCTTTTTGGTCACTTGCTTATTTCAGATTAGGAGATATTATATTTTGGGAGGATATATGGTTTGGGGATATTTCCTTTACAGAGGATTTTCCATGCCCCTATTCTCTTTCTTCATTACATAATGCTTGCGTCAAAATTACTGTCTAATGCATGGGTTAGAGATTTCTTGGAATTTTAACTGTCATAGTGGTATCGTCAAAAGAAATTATCTGAACTTATTGTCTATCTTGCTTCTTTTAGATGCCATTCATGTTTAGTCTATTACAGACAGAAGAATGTGGACTCGTGATCCAATTGTCTTTTTTGGCAAGTTCTATTTTTATTTTCTCACGCATTCCCCTCATAGGAATAAATCCTTTTTTCTTAGTATTTTTAAGGCTCCTTGTTGTGGGTTCTATGCTTAATGTAGGACTTTCTCCTCATATTTGTGTCTTGTGCAAGTCAAATTTTGAATCTATGGCACATTTTTCTCTACATCGTCCTTTGGCTGTCTTCTTGTGGACCAATTTGTATGGCATCTTAGGGTAGCAGTAGGTATGTCCTTTTACTTTGTAGTAGTTTCTCCAAACTAGAGATTTTCAGAGAAATAAGGAGGGTAAGACTTGTGGTTATGGGGGTTGTTTATGGTTTTATGGTGTATTCGGTTGGAGAGGAATGTGTGTTAATAAGGAGTAGCATGGTCAGTGCAGTTGGTGTGGGATAGGATTGTGTTTTTAGCTTTTATTTAGTGTTCTTCAGTCTTCACATGTTTGGATATGCAAAGAGATTGTGGGGCTTTGTTTTTTACAAAATTTTTGGATTCTTATTTGTTTTTTCTTTTTCCTAGAGGATACCTAATACTCATTATATGTACTCTTTTCTTCCTTTTAACAAAATTTCCTTTTCTATCCTCCTCAAAAAAGTTATGGGGCAATACAAACTAATTTACAATTACTGGGGATTCAGGGACTCCTTTTTAGTAATTTGGATTTTATATTTGAATGTCCAAGTCTTGGGATATATTATCCCTTAGTAGTGTTTGAAAAGGATTTCTTAGTTGTGTTTCTGGTAAATTAGGATTTTTGGAATTTCATTTTATTTGGATTTGTGTGGGAGTTTACTCCTTGAATTTGATTAAAGAATATTTGACTGTTCTTTTGTTGATTTCTTTTGTTCTTTCTGTTCTACATGTTCTGAAGACATTCGGTGTATGAACTTTAAATAATTACTGGGAGTCCATGATCTATCTCAATGAACTTTTATGTTTAGGATACTTGTATTTGATTTGAGAAGTCTTATTATTATTATTATTATTATCTATATTTCTGCTTCAGATAAGACTTTGATTTGAAGGCAATATAGTTTTATTAAAAAGAAAATACTTAAGCTATATGGATATCATTGGTGTTGGTTCCCATCTGAAATTGCCAAATGATGTTGGGAGTTGCGCAAGGGCTTTGAGTTATATTTATCTATTGTGTTCATTATAACAATGAAATGGTTTTCATAGAGGTCCCATCTGATGGCACTGGCAGCAATAATATTTTTCTTAAATTGAGTGGTCATAGAGGATTTGATTTTAAAGTCTAGTTTCAGTGGATTCATAACCCTATGAAATGTATTAGAGGACTAAGAAATGGGATAATTTTTGCCAATAATTTCAGCAAATCATTTCTTTTGGGAAATGTCCGTTGTGAATCTCTAGAGAGATTTGAAAGCTCTTTTGAATTAAGAGAGTCTTGGTTATTTTCTTCTCATAGGGGAGGATCTCGTCCTCTGATTTCATGTCTTTTTGTATTGTTCTCTCATGTCATCAATAAACTCTTAATTTATCACAAAAAAGAAGAAAATCCAACCATAAGACTTATATTATTTGGTTATCACATTAAAATCCTGGGGCACAAGTTCACATTTGGTGGAATTTCATTTTGCAGTGGATATAAAATATTTGTTCATATCTTCCTCACAATGCTAAATGGCTGGAACTTTTTTGAAGCCTATAAACACTTTATGTGTGAAGGGACTGATTTTGCATTTGTTAATTCCTGTTTTGGTGTTTCAGAGTTACCCAGTCTAAATTCTGTTTTAGCTGCATGTTATTAGAAAAAATATCGTTCTACCTCTGGAATACATTACATGGGAATTAGATTATGGATCTTCTCACTCTTTTCTGGGTTATATGTGCGCCAAATTCTTCAGTCAACTTTTAAGTGTTCACTCTCTCTCTCTAGCACACATGCAAAAGCATCTACATAATCTAGTTGTGACTTTTAAGTGCTCTTTTGATTTTCCCCTCTCCTTTTCTGTCAGAATATATATTCAAGTGCCAAGACTACTTTCAGACTGATAAATGAAGCATATTGTGAAGATTATGACATTGTTAATGGCCATCATAGCATTGTGGGTTGGCCTTCTACAAGCTTCTGTATTTCCACGCAGCTATACGTGGTTGGTCAGTGACTTAGTGTTCATTTATTTATGCAGTCGATTCTTTTTGTATATATATTTATTATGACATAAAATTATCCTGCATAATGCTCACAGTGCCTTGTTTGCATTCTCTTTGCAGCTACCTATCTATTTTGTTGTGTCTTTAGGATGCTATGGTTTATTGATGGTTGGAGTAGGTCTCATGCAATTTCCAACCTGTCCTCAAGAAGCCCTCCTGTTGCAGCAGGTATTTATAATTTTTTCTGATCATTATATATTGCTATGTTATAATTATGTCAATTTCTGATTTTCTTATGTGCCAACTGTACCTGTTTGTATGCGTGCCCACTTTTGTGGGGCTCACTCTTGCATGACAACATGTGCGCATTTAACGAATTTCAGAACAGGCAAAACAATTATCTGATTTTTGCCCCAATAAGATTATAAGCATATAAACTTGTAATTAAGAATGCCAAAATTCAAGGGTTGGATAAATTACATGGTCATGCTAGGGGATTTTTAATGGATTCTTTGAGATGTAATGTTGGCAAAAACAAATTCTGGCATTGTGTGCATCTCAATCTTTTTCTCTTTATGAATATGAGCTAACAAAAAGGTCAGGGAATTTTGAGATAGTTATTAAGTAATGAAATATGTATGAGTTGGTGGGAGAGAGCAAATATATATATATATATATATATAGACATCTATATATAAAATTTGGATAGAAGGGAGAAGATATCATCTGTTTATTGCTGAAGAAGATTTCATTAAGCATCATGGTGTGACTAACCATTCACTTTAGAATATGCTTCTGCTTCCCTTATTCTGACTTCCATGATTAAAAAGTGGATAAACTATTACGGTTATTATGGAATTCTCCAATTATTTTCATAAATTCTTCACAAACTAGTTAAATGCAGTAGAATTCTGTAATCATCTTTTCCACTGTACCCTAAATTTGGAACCGATAATGTACTCATCAATTTTCAGATATTGGTTTTTCCATGCTGTGACATGTTACTACAGAATGTTGCTTATATTTCTTCTTCTCAGGACATTGTTGAGGCAAAGGAATATCTGAAGAAAAATGGAGTCGATATTGGTTCTAGCTGACGGGACTATAGCACCTTTTGCATCAGGTCAAAACTTAGCTTCTGACAATTACCTAATCGAGTTTCACCAAGGATTTTGGGCAAAATATTGATGTTGTAACTTCTTGATATATTTGCAACTTCTAAAGGGATTTTGTTTTCCTATAGTAGTAATATGAGTTGCAAGTTTATGTTTTCTGGAAACTGATCAAACTGGATGCTAGTTAGATCTAAACATTATTGCTGACGGAGGTTAGGTAACTAGCTTTGGGTGAAAGCTTTATAAAGGAGTGTTTTAGGATTTTTTTTTTTCCCGATGGATTTTTCTTTTATTTTATTTATTTTTTTTTCGGATGGATTTTTCATGGGTTTTTCTTATAGCTTCTGCAGCCACCTAGGTATATTTCTGTAGAATGACTGAACTGTACTATTTTCAACTTTTTAGGCTCACATTGTTGGGAATGAGCACAGGTTGGGTCAGATTTTTTTTTTTTTTGGTTTTTTGGGGGGGGGGGGAGAGAGTGTGCAATTCAACCCAAACCAATCAAAGTTAGTTGGGTCGAGTTACTGTCTTTTTGGAAATAGACCCAAACTAACCCAACCTGCAAGGTTGGCGGGTTTTTTTTTTTTTTTTTTTACTCTCTCCTTCTCCTCCTCTCTTTTTTATTTCTTTCTTCAGAAACAAAACAAGACACCAGTATCAACAGACCAATGACAACACATAGAAGATGAGCTTCATTCACTGTTTGAAAAGCAAAATATGGTTTGAAAACCATAAATCTCTTCAACACAAGCTCAACATAGTACCAACGGACCAAATTTAAGCTTCAAATCTATCTTTTGAGAATCAATCTCAAGCCAGAAAGAGGAGATCTAGTCTATGAGTGGTGTAGAGCTACATCAAATTAGGATACCAGATATTTTTGGTTCGAAGTCGGGGGATCGGAGAGGAAGCCGAGAGCGAGAGACTAGAGGGATAAAGTCGATCGACATAGAGTTGCATTGGATTAGAATACTAGAAATTTTTGGTTTGAAGCCGGAAGGAAGATTAGAGAGGAAGCTGGAAGCAAGAGACCAAAGGGAGTAAAGTTGAGAGACGAGAGGTGAATCTCGGGAACTAAAGTCGGAATCAAAGACAAAAATCGGATATGGTCTTGAAATGTTGAAATTCTAAGAGAGGAGTCTCAGGTAGGTGACTGGTGATGAGAGATCAAAATACAAGCATGGACGCTTCGATAGAGAAAGAAAGAGAGAGGAGTGGTGAGTGTGAGACGTGAGATAGAGAGTGAAGTGATGAGGAAAGAATCTGGAATTGGAAGAATAGAATTTATTGTTTTAAAATATATATATATATATATATTGGGTTGATGTATTAGGTTGGGTTGAAAATTTTTAACTCTGTCACCCAATTTGCCAATCATCGGGTTTATTTTTTTTTAAAAAAAAAATCCAACTCAATTCAAACCAACTCAACTGTGTGGGTCAGGTTGAGTTGGTTGCTCAACCCTACATCGTCTCTAAGATGATACGTGTATTTGGATTTTCCAATTCTCTGAAAAGTTATTTTTAAAAAACTGGACGGGTAGAGTTCTATTGTTGTTTGCTATTAGCTTACACTTGCCATGTAGTTTTTTTTTTCTTAAAAATCATCCAATAATCTAATGATAATTGCCTGTTTTTCCTTGTGACATTTCATCTTCCGAGTACACAGTAATATATCATGTAGAGAAAGTTTGATAGTTTGCTTAAAAAAAATTTCCGTATCCACAATATTCCGAATACGTTTGTTGTATTAATCGATTTCTTATTTGATACGCTATCTAGACAAACAATTAGATGTTTGCCAATAAAATTTTAAAAGGTTGTTTTACTCCAAAGGCATCTTCATGTATGGTCTTCAAATCCAATCTTAGCCTATATTTTGTCAACATTATGAAGTCAAGATTATCTTTGCTTGAATTGCTATATATTAGCACGATCATTATTTTAAAAAAAAAAGAAGAAAGGATGAAGTATTATTGCTTTAAGTATAATTCTTGGTCCTCTATAAAATCAAGAGTAAAGGAGACAAATGAAGGGGAAAAAACCTAGTTGTTCGTTAAGTTTGGCTTGTTTTTTGGCTGGCCAATTGAATAGTTTGATTCTCTTAACACTTATGGTGGGATACTTGGGTTGATCGATATTTCATTCTTCTCTCACTCTTAAAATTTTGTGCCTCTTTTTTTCAAAAAAAGAATTAATCTTAACAAAATTATGAATTTATTTATAGTTTTTATTTTTTTTATAATTTTTATATACATTTTCTATCAGTTAATGCGTTTCAATTAGGTCAAAAGTTAATATTTACATACTTGTCATTTATATAATATATATAAATAAAGCAATGGCAATAGCAAAATTTGATTTTCTTTATTTATTTTAAATTTTATTTTTTATCCTAAAACATTTTCATCCCTTAATATCTTGCTATTCAGAAAGTGACATTAGTTTAAAGTCTTTTTGATCTAATTCCTTCAATTTCAGTATTCCACCAACTTAATAACTCCACTTTATATTAGAGCCAGGTTTCAATCACAGGACCTATGGGTTATGGGCCCATCATGCTTCCTTCAATTGTCTGCCGGCCGTTAAATTAGTTTCAGCAAGCAGTTCTCGAACGTCCAGGACAGAGCTAACCAACAGAGGATCCACAAGCACTTTATTAGGATATGATATTGAGGATTAGGAAAAGAGAATAAATAACAACAAAATATTACTAAAAAAATATGATAGATCTTGAGGAGAGACAGAATATGGGTTTCATAGTTTGAGAGGGGGAAAAAAAAAGCATTAAAAAGATTTGTGTTATGTTATAAAACTCGTAATATTTACTTATTTAGTGATAATCACATGACCAAAACCCATTTAAATTGAAAAGTAAAAGTTGAATTCCATTTTTCATTAAGCAAAAGCTGATATATATATATATATATATATTCATATGAAATTCCATAACCAATCTTATATTCTTCTCCTTTATAAGTTTTAAAAATTTCCTTTTTTATTTTTAAATTAAATGTACGCTCTCAGCTATAAAATGATTATATTAGTTTAATTTTATATTTTTTGTCCAAATAGGTTCGTTATAGATTTTTTTTTAAAAAAAATTGTACAACATATTTTTTAACTTAAAAAAACACACAATATGTATTTAATTTAATAAATGGTATTTTAATTAAAAAGTGACGTTAGCTTACCAATCATTTTTTTTTAAAAAAAAAGGCTATATAACAAACTTATTTGAATAAAAAATAAAAAATTAAATAAAATGTAATGCATCTCAAAGATATATAGTCAAAAGAATATGTTGAATTAGGTTAACAAAGATTAGAAAAAAAAATAATAAAAATCTCCCTAAACGGAAAATATAAAATGAAATAAAGAGCAGTAATTTTATAGATTTAGGGAAATGAAGTATATATTATGAAAATACAAGAAAAGTTATGTAACTTTACAAACTTACAGGAGGAAAAAGTGTAATTTACTTATATTTTTAAGTGTCCATGTACATGGCAGAGGCAGAAATATTTATTACTAATAATTAAATAATTAGAACATATAAAATTGAATATTTAAAGGCATCTAGTACAAAAAATCTTACATTTCTAGAAATGTGATTTTTAAGAATGTGTTATTTTCGTGTTTAGTTTATCAGAAACATTCCTGTATTTTTTTTATATTCCTGGGATAGTCCTATATTTAGTCCATGTTAATGTTCTTAGAAATATTTGACAATTTTATGAATTTATCTTTATCAATTTTTAACATATAAAAAATATTATTAAATTGAACCAACTTACATCAATCTACAACTTGCTACCAATAAGAACTATCTTGTATATATAACACATGCATGTCACAAATTTGGCATGCTACTTGTAGCCATTTTTGCTTGTATCATATTTTTATAATATACATCTAACGTGAATATTACTTTTATGACCGCATATGGCAATAAATTTGTAGAAAACTTATCCATCACGTGAAAAAAAAAATACATAGATGAATTGAAAAATAATTTATTCAGATATATTGTGCAGCGGATTGGACAATATATAACGATAAAAATAATTTACCATTTGAGGAACAACATTTGTCCCAACGCCTTTCTTTTTTCATTAAAAAGATGTCATCTTAATTTTAGAAATCAATATAATATATATTATTTTTATTTCAATTAGCATTAATATTTTTATTTTTTTTCCAAAATTACTTTATGCATGAATAAACTTTTCATTGGGTAAGTGATAATACATGGATGAATCAATGTATATCAATCTCTCTCTCTCTCTCTCTCTATGTGTGTGTATATATATATATATATATAATTCAATGAGCCAGTCAACAATTCTTTCCAGTTAGAGCTATTTCATTTGTCAAGATTACATTAAATTATTATAATATATTAATTAATATTTTTTATTACCATGATATGGGTACGAAGTGTTCACTATCGTAAGCGGTAACTAATCTCTGTCAATGAATATGAATAATACTTAAAAGTAGGTCATCCCTCCCAATCAAATTTTTACCATATACAAAGGTTAATAATTGAACACGACCTCATTCTTAAGGGGTCCAAGCCTATGCCACTTGGACCAACCACATGTTAATATGTATTAATTAATATTAATGTATAGTATGCTATGTCTAAATTGTTGTATATTGAGAGAGTTTACCTGCAATTAATAAAGTGTCAATCTTTTAAAAATTAAAACAATATTTTATATTATTTTTTTACGAATTAAGTAAAGGTCGTTAACAAAGAGATTTGATGTGCATGCAAAAACAAAAACAAAAAAAATTATTACTGATGTGTATTAATAGATTTTACATCAATTTGAATTATTGATTTGTGATTTAAAAATAATTTTTTTCTTTTTACATTAAATCCTTTCCCTCATTGGTATAATTTTAAATGAACTCTTCATGTATATTAGTGTATTTGGACTCGGACTGGCCTGACTGGTCGACCCAGCAACCCAGAGCCAGAATTGGTTTAGGTAATGGTTTGAAACCGATTTGCAGGTGAACCGAGTGACTTGAGGCTTTTTTTTTTTATGTTTCTGTTCAAGTTTGTGAAGAAGAACACCTAGTGAAGAAAGAAGAAGAAGAAGAAGAACGCTGAGGAGTGAAGAATGCCGAGCTACATGTGACGCCGAGTGAAGAATGTTGAGCTAAAGAATTGTTGAAGAAGCTTGGAGAAGATTTGAAGATAAAAAAAAAATGGTTTCATATGAGAGAAGAATGTTGAGCTGTCATATGAGATAAATGTTTGTCAAAGCAAAAAAATTACAATAAAGAGAAGAGGAAATGGGGAGAGAGAGAGCAAATGTTATGAAATGCAAGGGCACGCGTGAAATGATGTGGACATTGGGAAGCCAGAAGTAAAAAGCAAGTAAAATAATGACAATATTAGAAAGTGAAATTTCAAATTAGAGAAGGAGTTGGGAAATAAAAAGACTTGCACATGGGATGGGTATTGAATAATTTAATAGGATAAACAAAATTAATTTTATGAAATAAAGATAAAAAAAATTAATAAGATATTTTTTTATTTTTTATATTTAATATAAATATATATAATAATATTTTTAGTAAAAATAAAGATTAATTCTTAATTTATTAATATAAAATTAATATATATATATAAATTAAAATATATAAATATAGGTATATATATAATTTTTATTTTTTAATATATTTATTCAGTTCAACAATTAAACATGTGACCTAGAAGTTAAATTAGTGACACGTTAACTTGAAAGCTAGCATCAGGCCGGTTCCAAAAACATTGTTGTATATCATCTTTGCATAAAATAAGAAATTATTTATTTATAAAAACTAAAATAAAGCTAATTTACCTCATTATTAGTGCTAGTTTTTAACTTTTGTTAATGGAAGTTAGTGAAATTAAAAATATTTCTATATGCTAATTAGTTAATAAAAATGGAAGAAACTTTTTAAAAATTTTATTTGAAAATAAAAAATGTGCAATTATCTAAATCTCTTCATTTTGGAATGTTCATAGTCACTTCTCACCTCATAAATAGAATATTCTTTTTATGTTATAAATATACTAGTTAGTAATTAACATCTACGGTAGATCTAGTTAATCTTAAAATTATACTTCATAATCATTAACTGAAAACATTAAAACCTAATCAAACTTCTAAATTTGATGAGATAATTTTGCATTGGGGTCAAAATATTCATATTTAAAATTAACATATTCCCAATTTTTTACCCCAATTAGTACTGTGGTGGACAAATTTGGAATCCTTTCACACTTGAGGCCCTTACCTAATGACTCACCCTTCACACCAAATTAGTTATAAATGGAGGGTCACAATTTGTGAAATACACATTCTATTTGCCTTTCAGGTTCTTTGCAATAAATTCTAGGCCGACAAATGATCATTGTTCTTAATAATGAACTCTTCATTTTGAGGAACTCTACATCTTGACTGAAATTTCTTATTCACCATAATCAGTCTCTGCACCTGTTTCGAATATAACTATTAACTTAGTTACATTGCAACTAAGGAAATCAAATGGGCCATTGATTCAAGAAAAGAACAACATATGAAGAACTTAGAACACTATAAACTTTTTCTTTTTATAGCTTTTCTGGGGGTTGGGGGTATCATATAAATCAAAACATCCATCTTGGTGAAGAATGAACAGAAGTCTGCCGGGGTCTGATGGTGTGATCCGAATTGTTTCGCTTCATGATGGAGGCTACAGTGGGGCTAAAATAGTCATTACTCCTCTGAGAAGTTGCCCCTTGTGAATACATTTTTTTTCCATTGATGAAGCTCCTCTGGTTTTCTATCATGCTCCGGCGAGCTGTCGGGTTCCTTTGGGTAGGCCCCCATCGACTGTAACTGACACAACTCTGGCTCCTTCCCACCGGCTGAAACTTCACCTCTCTGGGGCTTGTGTAGTTGCGACTCTCGGCAGTTTCAGCAGAGTACATTGTCTCTTCTTCACTGCTATATCCATTGTGCATCTCTGATACTTGTATTGGCGATGAACTAGACTGAACCTCACTTTGTGCTCCATTTACAGAACCGGTTGAGGAAACCTCCACACTAGGGGTTGCCGGCCTTCTGTTTTGGTTTTCTTCTCCTTCCAACTGGTTTTCAGTTAAAGGTCGCTTGGCCCGGTTGTGAGCAGAATTTGGATGCAGTTCTTTGGGTGACTGGGGCAAAACTGTAGGTTTAGCAATCCTTGGAGGAAAATTGATATCCAAAAGCTGTATTGCACTATTTTCTTTTCTCCTAAGAGGCATTGCAGTTACCCTCGGTGATTCATATATTTCTGGGGTGGGAATTCCCTGTACATGGGCAGTGTTAGGATTTGTGAGCAAACTTTCTTCTTCAACAGTATTAGCAGCAGCTGCAGCAGCAGAAGAGCTTGGTCCTTGTTCCTTTATCTTTGATGAAGATGGGGTGCCATCATTATCAGCCTCTGTTGACTTAAAAACTTGCCGCTGTGTGAAGGAAGCACACGAATGCTCACTCTTCAGGCCAGTAGACATCAATCGAATAATTGGTAATTTTGGTTTGTTGAGCTCGTCAAGGCTGCCTTCCCAATGCTGGTTTAACCAATCGCATATGACAGGAATCGGCATACCAAACTGCATAGGGAGATCCTTCTTCCAGGAGGATGAGGATGATGAAGAAGTCGAAGAGGATTTGGTATTTGGGGATGTGGCTAATTTCATCGGATCACAAATCATAAATGCTAGATTGCCATGTACATCAAATCCAGCAGATCCAGGGCTCCAGACAATCCCATCAGTCGACAGTTTTATGAGATTGTCGGTGGCTATGACTACCTTTCCCTCACCAACAGTGAGCTCTTGTTTCTCTGAGTAGCCTAAAAGGTAAACTGAACTTCCCAGATCCAGATTAGTTTTGGAACAGGTCTTCAAGTAGTGAGGGCATTGACCCTGGGCATTTGATTCTCCATCGGCATCATCTAAACCCACTATTGTAAGATCTAATACAGAACTTGTAATGAAGAACCTGAAACCAGATCATAGGAGTACGATTAATGCACTGCTCAGAATATATGAATCAGCTTGTGTAATTATCAGTAATATGAAATAAAATAAATAATTAAGTTAAACAGTTAGCTTGGGACTCCCAAAGCCTATTAAAATGAAAGCCTACTGATACTTGAGTTGTTCTACAAGGAAACATCTTGATCTTGACAAGCTCCTCAAAATAAAGAAGACATGACTATCAAAATGGTAAATTTTCAGATACTAGTGACAATGTCTTCTGAATTGTGGAAAGAGTCACATGATTACCATGCATCGTGATTGTGCCAACAAAAGTGGATGGAAGGGATAGACTCGCTAAGTATTATAATTTACAGGATAATATTGAACCAATTAATCTGAACGTTTTAGCTGTAGCCTTCGATAGAAAAATCTTAACTAACATCTTATCAACAGCAAGTAAAACTTGATTGCATAGTAGAACCAATGCTTTGCTGACTTCTTTAGGGGGAAAAACAAAGAGAAAGAGCTTGCTTTAACCTCGTTGTATATATCCATCATGTGCCATTTCTGCTGTTAATGTTAGAATTCTCTTTCCAAACAAAATTGAGCACATAAAAGGCATGATTTAGAAATAGAATCAAAATAAAAAAACATTCCTTGAAATTTCAGGGGAACAAATTTATGACAACAATTTATTAGCCATATAAGAGATGTAAACTATAATTTCATGTACTAATTAAAGTTTTGACTTTCTGAACAACAAGAGCAGGGCAGGCACCTCACCTTCCACGGTTCAGAAGGGGAACTAGTGGATATGTGATTTTGACCATTAAACATAAGACTGTAATTTGGTAATTGGTTTCTTGGTCTGTAAGTCTTTTGTCTTTCCCACATACACAAATTTCAAGAACAAATGTTTCCAAACAACATGCATGCACTTCTCTGTATTACTATATGTGCATAGTAGCTTAGGAGCAAATGCAAGTAAATCATTACTAGAGGAACATAATCATTACATTCCTGAACAACATGAAATAAGACTAAATTTCCAGTACAATCTGGGAATAAACATATTTCACACATCTAACCATATGAGGGCACAAAGGAACACAATCATAACAATAACCATTAGATGCTTTATGCTTATCTATGTCAATCTTTTCAGCTGCCTTTGATATATTTTATTCTGCGGGATTCAGTAGGACAGCTATCACTGATCATGGGCTAACAGTAAGTGAAACTAATTATCTCAAATCCTCCACAGTCCATACTCTTAGTTGTTAGTTATGATACAACCCATCTACTTCTTGGGTGAGTGAATGAGGGCATAGTTTTCACTTTCATAATAGTGAGCTTTTGGTGCTATGTCATGTGTGTAGCATTGCAATTTTCATGTAGCTCAACTATAGCTGCACTACAAGAACTATTGTTTATGTTTTCCCAGCGTGCACTACGAATAAATAGGGCAATGGCAGTCCTGATTTAAGAAATTTTACAAAGGCTACATATGGAGATTTACTCAACCAATCCTTTGACAACCAATTTGAACGATTTAGTATTCAACTAGTAATATAGGCTTTGACTTAGGTTAATGCTTTGACTCAAAAGCTTTGTAAACATCGATGTATTTAAGTACTTAAATCTATGAAGTTGATCTTCTATATATGTTAGTCATTATCAATTGTATCATGATTTTCTTTTATTGCGCGCTATATTTTCATGCAGCTTACCCTACGTACGCAATATGGCATTTTAGAAGCTTTGGCGCTATCATTGTGCCACGTGTATGGGTGAGGGTATGCAATGATTATGTATTCAAGCATGTAAATATGTGCAAAATTCATCACGGAATGGGAAATGGAATTACATGACACTTTATAAAAGATATCAAAATGAACTTACTATCGATGAAAGGCATAATTATAAACAATGTATTCTACGAAGCACCATTCACTGAAAAACTCCTATTCCGTTATCCAATTATTAAGTCTATAATACCCAGACCAACCTAATCAATTCAATCAGTATCCGACAAGAGTTTTAGTCTAGGCTACACTATTGAACAGCCTAATGGTTGAGATGGAAAAAAAAAAAAAAAACGGCAAGACTACACAAGCTTGGTAAAAAGGTGACCCGAATGCAGGTTTTGAAAACCGGCCGTGTCCAACTAGAGAAACCAGAAGACCATTGACGCAGTTGCCTTTTTGTTTAAGTGTCCAAGCCGATATTTGAAAATTGAAGTCTAATTATTAATCATAAAACCATGCTATACGAATTTATCAATTCCAACTTATCATAAGAGAGGCCACCTTCAATTAGTTGCTGCTATTTAAAGTCCAACTCCATATTCCTTGCAGAAAGAAAGACACTACTGAAAACAGTATGTGGAAGGAACCCACAGGTGATACTTAAGAACCTTGCAAAGTCACCAATTGGAAAGCCTAACAGGAAAATGTCCACAAAATCCATAGGGCAACAAATATAATATGTATGAAAAAACCCAGATTCTTCCCAAATGATATCTTACCCACTAGCATTCCATCAAAACAACCCAGAAAATGTCAGTTTCACTCAATATCTTCCCTTTTCCACACAACATTTTCCGCAATTAGAAAGAAAAGACTGAAATGGGTACCTGTGAGGGACAAGAGTTGAAGCGACGCCGTTTTGCAGCCGGATCTCAGAGCTCTCAGCGGCAGGCACAGACGGGAGATTAGCGTGGGTCGTCAAAAGCAGGTTCCGGTGGATCAGGAACCCGGTGCCGGAGATCCCATTAGCGGCGGTGAAGATTCTGGCCATGGCCTGACCCTTGCCAGAGAAAATTGCGGCCTTCATTCTCTCGGACTTGCTCACTCCTTTGCAGAAACACCATGATTCAAGACCACCCATCTTCAGAAGCTCGGATCTAGCAAATGCAGCATCTCACTTCCAACACAACGGGGTATCAGGCAGGAATCTGCATTATCCTCTCCGTCTAGAAATCAAAAGCGACAAAGAGAGACAGAAAGCATAGGGAACAAAAGGGTCGTAAAATGAGTAATGAGTGGAATAGTATTAGCTGGAATATAGAGAGAGAGAGAGAGAGAGAGAGAGAGTGAAGTAGAAAGAAACGGGAGAGAGAGAGAGAGAGACGAAAGTGTAACAAGTTGATTTGTTTTCTCGGAATTGAGAAGGAAACACGAGAAAATGGGCATGTTATTGATGTTTCTGCAGTGATGGAAGTACAAGGGCTTGAACCTTGGAGTTTGATTTTATACATGTCATGTAAGAAACTTTATTTTTAATTGATTTTTAAAAAATGTATAAATAAAAAATAATGCATAAAAGTTAAGTTCAGAAACAAATATGAAAAAAAGAATTATAGTTTAAATTAAATTATGGTTCACTTTTCATTTTTTGGTTATTGTTCCACGTTTGGCTGTAATTTGCGTTCCACTTGATTTAAAGAATTATTCAAGTCCAAAATGATTCGTCATGGTGCCATATAATAAGCATTAATTTTTTTATACAATTTTAATGAAAATAATAAGTCCGTTATTGAAATTGAGTCAACAAATTAAATTTTTGGATATTATCATTATTCCAATAATGCTCTCAAAAAATTACAAAATTATTATCTTTTAAAAAATTAAAAAAATAAATTTGTTTCAATCTAAGAATTTGTTTAATATATCTCTCAACACTAAAATTTAACTATCAAGTTAAAGTATCAACTTCTTAAATATATTCATACAACTTAATCTATCCGACAAATATTTATTGCTCCTTATATCAAAAGTCTAAGGATTCATGATGGCAAAATACCAAATAATAGCAAAGCAAATATATATTTTTTAATTTAAGAATTGTGTAATACCCTTTTTAACTCTAAATTTTTACTATTGATATATTAAAGGCTTAAACTAATCAGTTCCATCAATTCCTGCAACTTAATTGACCCATTCATTAACAGATTATTATTACTTGTTATTGTAAGTTTTGGCACTCATGATGAGGAAGTACTAAATAATAACAATTATACGGAAGTATAACTGCCTCAACGTGTTCGTAGTACTTTTACAGTTTAGAGATTATTAATTATAAGCTTTAATTTTATCAAGTTTTTATAAATTTTAAAATTCAAATTTAATAATATCCAACTTGTTCCTTTTGTTTTTGTAAATTTTTCTTTGAAAGTAACAAGTTCTTTTATTTTTATTGGCTAATACTAAATAAAATTCATCTGATTAATATTAACAAGTAAAATTTATATAAAATCTATTTGATTAAATAACACTACTTAACCAGATAGCTACCTTGCCAAACAAAAGATTCATCGGTAAAAATAACAAGGTAACAGAATTGAAGAGTACAGAAACGACCTGCAATTTGCCTTGATATGACGGGAAAAGGCTATCCCTATGTAGCCAGCAAACAAAATGATTTGAATTCCCCCACACCTCTTGGCCCATCAACTGTGCTAGATTGGACAAAAAGTCTACAACTGCATCACCTTTGTGCAATCTATGCTTCAACTCAATTCTAGGAAACAAGTTCATCCACATCAAAGCTAATGCTATGATCAAGAATGCTTATTACTTTGCTAAAAACTTAAGCTATTAGTTCATCCTCATCAGAACCAATATGTACCTTTTCATAACCCTTATTGTATCATTTTTTTTCTTATTGTATCATTTTTTTTTCTTCTTTCGGAGGAGGTTTGCCCTCAAACTCTGAGATAATTAGGAATATGTCAACTTTAAAACTTAAATTTGCGTCCACTCTAATACTAAATAGTATGATTAAGATCGTTACCACTAGGTCAAAAGCTTAAATTGTTAGTCAAAGCGCAACTATTAACATATACACTATGCATCTGACGTGAGTTCTTCCTTATACAAGTTATTAGGTGTGAACCATCAGATTAAACTCGGCCCACATAATCAATATACACCCTTTCGCGACACTTGAGCGTATCACAAATAATGTCCAACGGGACCAAGGTGGGGTTGCTTTTAAACAGTCGAGGCCGGCCTATTATTAAACATATTATTTTTTAATGCTCAAGTCCATCCACATGATATATCGGTTTAAACAGGCTCACTTGCAAGTTATTTTTTAAGTTATATTTAAATAATAGAATATTAAAATTTTGTAGTAAAAAACATTTAATAATTTTATATGTAAAAATTACTTTTTTATGTTTTTAAATCATCAATAACTTTATTTTTTATATTTTTTTAAAATTACTATATTATATTAAAATTTGAAAATTTTATATTTATTTTTAAAAAATAAAAAAGTTTTCATATCCAAATTTATTACAATTATTTAATATAATGTTATAAAATATAAAAATGTAATAAAATAGAGTTATTTATATTAAATAATGTAATATTTGCCAAAAAAAAAAAAGTTAACAAATGGACCTTGTTCACTTGAGTTCGTTTTTAAATGAGCTAAAAGTTAGAAGTTTAAGTTCAACCAAATAAGGGTGGACAAAGATCGATTTGTGAATTTGAGTCTGTTTTGACACCACCTAATGGTGGTATGTTGGGTAAATTTGCATTGTAGGAGACAAGAATGGCAGATATCTTAGAGGCCTGAAAACCTAAGATGTTTGAGAGATCTTCGTGAAGGTATCTGGGAACATTAAGAGAGAACTACACTTTATATTTACTCCACTTTTTTGTTTTTTTTTTTTGGAAGAGGCATGGCGTTAGGATTTTATTTTTGTCTGGATCCAAATATGAATTTTGAAAGTAAGGCGAATCTAATGTCAAGATTCCACTCAAAAAGTTCAAATTTGGCTATACTAACTTTAAAGCCTCATTTATTTGTATTTAATGAATGTTTGATTTTGATTCATTCAAATTTTTGCATTTATTTTTTTTTTAAGTATTTGATAGCTATAAATATATCTTAATGAATAAGATCTTGTTACAATTCATAATATTATTTAGATGTATTATTTGTTAGCAAAAAAACATTTTATCCTCATAAATTTTGGATTTGGATTCCCTCAATGACCAAATCTGAATCATTGGATGAGATCATTCAACGATCTATTTTATATATATATTTTTTTAATTGTATAATTAATTTTTAGAAAATAAACAAAATTAATCTGGACCATATTAGCAATTTTTAAAACTTAATCATGTATTTTTTAAAATAGAGAAAAGAAAAAAATAAAATTAATCTGGACCATTGGATGATCTCATCTAACGATCCAGATTTAGTTATTTAGAGAACTTTTGAGAGGATCCAAATCATTTTCATTTATTATATAATTCTATTTTTTAAATTTTAATTTCATCAATTTTTTCATAATATATTTTTTATTACTAATTTATTTTAATATTATCTTTTACTAATAAACAATTTCTACCTGTTTAAATGCTAGAAAAAACATTCTTAATCATTATGTATTTAGAGTTAAAAATAATATCTTAAAATTTAAATATGTATTTATATTCAAACAACTTAATCTTAAAAAAAAACACTCTACTAGTATCACATCGCCAACTGACATAATTGTCTATTATTTGGTACTTTCTTTTTTCATGCAATCCAATTCTAAACCAACATATTATTATAAAGGATAAAATGTTTTAATAATTAAAAATAAAAAATGTTATAAAACTATTTTCTTAAAGAATATTCTTCCAAAGAATTTATTTTTCTTCTAAACAGAGAGAGCCATAAAGTAAAATTTAAAACTACTTATGATCCAATCTCCATGAGTATGACAATTCCATGAGTATGACAATCCCATGAGTTTGAACCCACGCTCAAATTACAACTTTTGAAGACTTTATTTAATTATTGCCATTAATGCAGTTGAATATCGAGGGATAAACCTCCTTCAATGAGATTTTTCGGCCATTTATGTCCCTTTAATTAGTGGTCGGTAATCATAAATTTGTAGTATTTTATGTTTGATAATCAATAAATTAGCATATTATAGTTTGATCGAATCATAATTATGGATACTTTGATTATAGATAAAGTTAATAACCAGATGCATACCTTTTTTTCCTTAAAAGGTGAGAAAAATGCAAGTCTAGCTCTTTGTTAAGCCCACACATAATCTAATATTGGTTGGTCTCAATAATAATGACCGTTTAAACTACTAAAAATTAACAAAAGTTTAATTTTTGACAAAGCTGATTTGGAGAGAGCTTTACCCTTTATGTTTAGTAAACTCAAAATAAATTAATTTTTTTTTCTAATTGGGTGAGGATATACTCTTGGTAAAAAAATCAATGTATTTAAATCGGATCAATCAAACTAATTAGACCATTGGTTGAGCGACTCAAAGGTCAAATCAACTTAAATGTACTAACCTAGCTATAAACCAATAAATTTAAGTGAGTTTTGACAAAATCCACAAGTCAACAAACTAGTTGACCCGTGCCCGTAGACTTAATCGCATGTCAACACATACTTGTCTCCTCCTCCTTATTCTTCGCATGTCGCATTTGGGTTTTGGGAATTCATGAAGAGAGCTTTAACCGAGAAAAGAACAGGGGATGGATTTTGGATGAGAGCATTTGTGCTATGTTGGACAAAGAATGAGAAAGTTGAGTGGTGTGCGCAGTGAAGCTCCAAGGAAAGTAATTTAAACAATTTTTTACTACTTTTTTTTCTATTACTCTATTCATTAACTTCTTGTACTAATCATAGCGTGTTTGGTGTCATTTCTGTTAATTGGAGGATGGAAGACGGAATTCTCGCAACTTTTTCATTTTCACGCGTTTGTCAGATGTTCAGTTATTGTCGACGGAAAACTCATACGGAAAATCGGCATCCTTTTTTCCATTGTCGATGTACGGAGGCTTTTCATTTGGAAAATTGACTCTCATTCCAAATTTACCCTGTACTTTTCCTTCAATTCCATGTTTGTCCTCGGTCGAAACCCTAACATGCTGGAATTGGATCGTCCTCGCTCTGTGCTTCTTCTCTTTGTCAGGTAAATGTGCTCTTCTGCTTCATCCTCTGCTGTGAATACTCTCTCTCTATATGCTTCGAATACCTTCATCTTCTCTCTGGTTCGAATAGCTTTGTTCTGATTTGCTGATTTTAATTTATATTTTTTAATCCTAAATTGATTCCGAATTTTTAACTCTTGTTAGTTTGTTGACTAAGCTTTTACAAAAGGTTATTACTTGTACCTATGATTATAAGTTGTAGGTAAAACCCCAGAACAAAATATTTACTTTTAATTATATAATGTCATCACACGTTTTGAGATAGGTTTTGCTTTTCATTTTTTATCATATAAAATAATTTTAAGTCAGGACTTAGCAGTAATTTAATAAAATTACATTACATATTCTTTTTTTAATTAAAATATACATACTAAACACTTTTTTTTTTGTTTCCCTTACCAAACGCGTTATAAAAGTTGAGATTGAAAGAGAGGGCCATAGCCACTATTGTTGAATCCATGTTTCTCACATTTATATGTTCAGGATTTTATTCTATAAAGTGTTGTAGCTAATCAGTAATTATGACATCATCGTAAAGCCTAATAAATTAATTTCATTTTTACTTTTACAAATTATTTATTTAATTAAAAATCATTAAATATTTTTTTATTTATTAAATATAGAATTTATTTGTTAAATTATTTTAGAATCTATCAATTATAATACTTTAATTGTGAAATTTGTATACATCTATATTTTTATTTATTTTTTTAGTTTAGTAATTGACTGATGACCTAATGATTAAACTAATAACTCGAGAATTGAAGTTCTTTTTTGGGTCAATAATTAGACTGCTTTCTAAAATTATTGGTAAAGCCAAAAAAGCCAATCGAAAAAAAAAGGAAAAATATATTTTATTTTCTCAAACTAAAGCTTAATCAATCTATAGATTTGGCTATTGGATATTTTTAGAGTAGATATACAAATTCATCTTCGAAAGATACTTTTTTTTATTAATTAGTCCCTAAAAGTTTAGTATCAAATGAGTTAGTCCCAATAAATTATAGATTTAATACAAATTAATCATTTTGTAAGATAAATTACATATTTATGATTGATTCAATAATGGTATGTAATGGGTTTATAACAATTAAGGATTAATTCCTTTAGAACTGAACTTTTAAGGAATAAATAATTGATTCATATATCTTTTTGAAACTTAACTATTCATGTAGTCATATTTTTATAATAATAAAATGTGATGTAAATTACTAATTGAGTCCTTACAAGATTAAGTTGTCTCAATTTGGTACTTAAAATATCATGTGCCCCAATTCAATCTTTTAAATATTGCATTTGCATCAATTTCATTCTTTTAATTACTAAATTACAAATTTTATCATTGTTATTTTTTTTCGTTACCAAAAATTATTTTGATGAACAAAAGAATCAAATTGAGATAAACACATTATTTTAATGATTAAATTGAGATATTTGATATTTCACATACTAAAATGAGATAATTATAATTTTTCAAAAACTAAATTAATATTTTTTTCTAAAATATAACAAATTAGCTTTGAAACTTCTGAAAACTAGACGTGCTATTAATTTGGACATACAATTACTATATTATGGTATTAAGTTGGTTAACAACAAAAGAATTTAAAAAGAAAAAATTTTCTTATATAAAAAAAGGAAAAAAATCTATAGAGAGCTCAACCTCTAAAGAGATTGAATTTTTTATCATTAGATCAACATTAGATTATCTTGAGATTTGTGTGTATAATAATTAAAAATCATTTTACATAAATCTCAAGATAATTCAACTGTAGAAAGTTCAACTTCTTTAAAAGTTGAGCTATTCATAAACTTATCATAAAAAAATATATAAATATCGCTTTTAGTTATGCCCAATTACTATAATATGTTGTTTTTGGCAAATGACAACACTTCAAAAGTGTCCTTAATGTAAATAAGACATTGCTTAAGGACTTGTTTCTGGTGTTTTATAGTGTTGCATTTGCTAAATTGTTATAAGACCATAGGTCACGTTTGAAAAGAGTGTTTTTTATAAATAGGTTACTTTTGAAACTAATGTAAAGAGAATAAAAAAAATTAGTAAATCAACTAATTCTCGAGTTTGATTTGGCCATCAAAATCAATAAAAAAAAATCAATTAAGAATTGATTGAACCAATGTCAAACTAATATAATTTATGAAGAAAAGAACCAGCTAAAAATCAATAACATTGATTTTTTATTTTCCTTTTTTTTTTAAATTGCAAGTTGGTTTAGCACGCCACCCCGTATTTGTACACCGTCGAGTATTATGATATTTTTGTTTTATTTAACTTTTATTAACTTATTAATTTTTTAGTCTTAAGATTTTTTTAACTTACTAGTTTTTAGTTTTTATTTATTTTTTAATAGTTAAAAAAGATTAACATAATTATTTAGTAAATAATTATAATCTTAAGGATTATGTAAAAGTGATTTTATATATATAGTTAATATTTTAATATATTTTAAATATTATTAATTTAATTACGATTTAACAATTAATTTTGGAATGAGTATCTCTGTCAATACAATAATGGTTCCACTTTTAGAACATTGTTTGAAGCACCTTTTTTTTTTTTGGCCAAATACATGTGACACAAGAGGCCGATCCACCTTATATAAGCAAATTTTTTCAATTAATATATATGGAAATTTTTTATTTTTACAAAAATTTAAATGTTGTTCCTGCATAGTAAATCATGACCACTTATTTTATTAAAAGTATTTCACCCAATAATTTTTTTTAAATTAAATTTAAAAATTATCTATCTCCCACTACGGTACTACCCAATAAATTTTTTTTAAATTGAATTTAAAAATTATCTATATTCCACTATGGTACTACCCAATAAATTTATATTTTTTGTATTTTATATTATTTTTTATCGTTTATTCATATTTATAATATTTTTTATCAAAAATATATAGACTATTTATTACCTCCACTATCTAAAATTTTTAGATCCACCCTTATTTGACACATCGTTATCTATACATTATTGGCTACAATTATGAAAATGGTTGCCTTATAAAAAAAACTATAGACAACATGTGACAAAACATTATATATTCAACAATAGACAACAATAAAACATTTGCTAGCTTGTATTTAATGTGTCACGATTTGTTTAGTTAGAGAGAAGCCAATGACAAAGGGAGAGTTGAGTTCGGCGAGGGAGAGAGAGAGAGGAGTGTGACGGGAGAGAAAATTAGAAGGGAAGGCATTGAAGGCTATGAATGATGGATTTTGGTTTTTTTTTTTCAAAAAATAGTTAGGGATATTATGGTCAAATTAACTTATTAAAAATACATACTAAAATATTTATTTTTTTTTCCGTATTCAGTTTTCTATTCCAAATCAAACAAATTTTTTTTGATTTTTTATTCTCGTTTCCTTTTCATTATTTCTTTCATTTTTATTCATATTCTGCACTGTAAACCAGACGGATTCATAATTCATTGGTTTTGGACAAAATACTTGTGTGTTGTGCTGACCTCTTGGCTAAAAAGGGATGAGAGTCAAGATTGTTGTTGAGGACTTTATCCGATGTGCCTCCTTTTGTTCAATTAGCTTATACTACATACCTCTTGAGATCACAGATGGCCCCTGCCAGCATCTCAGTTTCTCCACCTTAGCTATTCTTACTTTAGTTCACTCTTAAATTGTTGTCTTTAACTTTCAGGTTTCACCTATGTCTTTTTTTTCTTGCACGTTTATTGTTCTTCGTCTCTCCTAGATTGTCTGTAACTAATGTTTCCGTTTTTTGTTGCTATTTAAACGACGCCGTCCCCACTGTAACGAACTTTTCTCTCCTGTTTGCCGATATTTCCTCTTCACCCAAAAAAAAATGGTACTACTTTTATTAACATTTTGATTAAGTGTTTGAGATTCAATTCAATTATGACATAAAATTAAGAATATATTACACTTTCTTTACCAAGAGGTTTTTGATAGTACACTCTCATTTCCTCTACTTTCAAAATGTACAACCTCTTCCCTGTAAAAAATGTTGAAAGATATTCGATAATCTAATGTCATATATATATATATATATATATATATATATATAACTAAATTACATTGGTTAATCTAAGAACATCAATTGTTATACATTATGATGCCTTTCTTGATTGTTAATCTATAATAAAATGTCACAAGTATTTTATTTTATTGTATTCAATATGTATTTAGATTAATGGATGGTATTTTAGTCCAGAAGAATATTTAGTATCAGATCACTGGACACCAAAAAATATATAGAATAAAAAAATGAAATTGAATAAAAAGTGCAACAATTTTATAATTATAAGAGGGGAGAGTGTATATTTTAAAAATAGAAAAAAAATAGACATTATAATTTTGAAAACTTACAAAAGAAAAAAAAAACAAGAAGAGGAGTGTAATTTACTCTAAAATTAATTTACGTAAGTTATTACTAAAAATGCAACAATGGTTGCAATTATCAACTTCAAATTGTCTATTACAAAGTGCTAAAATTTGAATTGACATCCGATTTAGATTTGACAGCCATAATTGAAAGAAGAAAAATAAATCACTACTTGCAATTAGTTTTTTTTTTTCCCTTCAATGGTGTGTGCGGATAAAAAATAAATAGCTACGATTTGGAGCTTGCAGAATTCAATTTTAGTGCAAATATCTAAATTCACAATCGTGTGTAATCTGTAATCTGTATTTGAGGGAGCGCCCAGCTCAATTTTTAGCAACGGTTTTTATCGTTGCTAAAAACTTTTAACAACAGTTTAGTAACAAAACAACTGTTGTTGAAAGTTTTTAGCAATGGTAAAAATCGTTGCTAAAAACTGAGCATGTGATATTCCAAACAGAAGATTCGAATCCATTTGAGGGAGGCAATTAGGAGAGAGTTTGTTAAAATATATAATCTGAATTTTATTAAGTGGGCCTATAATCAAATGAAGTGAAGGGATCTATTCAAAGCTTTGTGGAAATGGAATCGCCGAATAAAATTTTTTGTTTTTATAATGGTCAAAACATCTAAAATAAATCATATTAAAAATAAATTAGTAGATTGTATTCGTTAAATAACCCCGAAAGAAAATTTGAGATAGAAAACAAAAAAAAAGCTTTCAAAGAAACTCTAAAACATATTAAGAGATCTAGAAAAAAAAAACACACATCGACTTACCAACTAAAGGAGATAGAAAAAAGTATATCGCTGGAATATTTGAAATCGTTTCATTTATCATTTTTCGAATTATATTGAAAAGTGTTTGCACATTTTGACTAATAATAAATCTTGTTTTTTCTAAAAATTACTCTTAGCTCTCAAGATCTTTTAAATGATTAAAAGCCAAACAACACACTTAAAAAGAAAAAAACACAAAAAGGATAGGAAACTACCATCCGAGAGAGAAAATACTTGGAGAGGATGAAAGAAAATTATGACCCGAGAGAGAAACTATTTAGAGGAGAGGAAAAGAAATCACCACCCACAAAATATTTATTCGGAGAAGATTAAAAGAGGATAAAAAGGAATGGTGGTTAATCTTCTCTTGATAATAATGATTTCAAATCTAAATAAAAAAAAAAAAACGGACTTTCTCTTGCCAATCGGCGAATAAATAATAAAAATCACGTGGCACTTGTCCTTTGCATGAATTATGCAAATCATATGAACACGTTTGGGAAAAAACGAGTGAATGAATCTGGACGATCCCACTTAGGGCTGGAGAGTGTCGGCACATAATTAGATTCATCGACACAAATTAGTGGGTTTCCAAGACCCAAAAGTGACGTTAATTAGACCATTTTTTAAAACATAAAATTGACCAGGAAAACTAAAGAAATTCGATTAAAACGAAGATCATGATAATTGCCTCTTAGGGACATTTGTTTCTATTAAGATTAATATGTTTGAATTCAAAAATATATTTAAATATTAATATATTATTTTAAATTTGAATACTAAATAATTAAGATTATTTTTTTAGCATTTAAATACATAGAAATTATTTATTAGTAAAAAATAATAATCAAATAAATTAGTAATTAAATATGTATTATGAAAAAAACTAATCAAATCAAAATTAAAAATAGAATTGTATATTGAATGAAAAAATTTCAAACATAACAAATAAACATTGATTGTTGGTTTAGTTAACAGAATATTTAATGAAAGAATTTCTTTTGCACTGATTGTAAAGTTTGATAGTTATTTATTAATTTTTGAAGTTTATGAGAAATAAAGCACATAAAAAGTAAAATTTATGAGGATAAAATATATTTTTACTTAAAATGAATAATACATCTAAATGGTATTTAAGGTTATCATAAGATTTGATTCATTAAGATATATTATATGATCCGTTGATTTTTACAATCAACGACTCAAATTTTATAATGTTATTTTTTAAAAAAATTAAAAAAAATTAAAAAAAAATTAAAATCTTGATTATTGATTATGAAAATTAATGACCTAACTGAATTAAACATTTTACTTGACTTTTAAAGTCCAATTTTAAATAGATCAAATCCAACCATTCATTAAGTGTAAATAAGTAATATCTTAAACTTCTCAAGTTTCTATATATACCATTGTTTTTTCTTTTTTTGATCCAAACCAATTTAGGTGAGTTGACCAATGGTTATCTTGGCTTAAACCAACCAATCAAATCAATTGTTAATTAATCCAATAAAAACCTGATTGACTCGATATATTTGTTTTTAAACATAGATGGAACTTTTTGTTACTTAATATGTGCGAGAAATTATTTATATATCATTAGACATAGTGTTATAAAATATAAAATATTATTACTTTATCCAAATCATATTATTATTTTATATAAAATGATTTTAAATCAAACAATGTTAGCAAATTTTTTTATAATATCACATAATAATAAAAATAACATTCAAATATTAAAAAATAAATTACTTTTAATTTTATTTTTACAATTTATTAATTTAATTATAAAAAGTTCTATAGATTTATTTATTAAATATAGAACTCTTGTGCTAAATTATTTTAGGATATATTATTATCAAATACTTTGATTGTGATATTCACATATAAGTTGTTTGTTATACTTAATTTGATATTTATTTATAAATATATATATATATATATATATATTGTTTTCTTTATTCAACAGTTAATTTAATAGTTAGACTAATAATTTGGTGACTTGTCGGTCAAAGTTTGGACTCGTTCCTAAAATTATAATATATAACTATTTATAATGTTGATATCAACACACTTTTTTAAAACTCAATTTAAATTAATTAATTTTTTACATAATATTAGATCGTAAATTTATTTTTAACATAATAATAAAAATAAATTAATGTTAACATTTAACATAAATCTTTATTTTTCTAAATTTGAGGGTATTTTTAAAAGGTTAATTTTAATCACAAAGAAGAAATTAAACAAAATAAATATAATGCTAAAACTTAAAACTAAAAAGAAAGTTGTGTAATTTAAGTAAACATAAAAAATAAAAAATCAAATAATATGAAATTAAGATATTATAAATTAAGAGTTAGTTTGAATGCTCCTAGCATTAAAAAAATAGTGTATACAAAATCAAAATATTCTAGCATATTCTTCAGGTAAGTGAAATTTTTTTATTAAATTCTCTACCCTGTGAGAGAGAGAGAGAAAAAAAAAAAAACTAAACCAACTGTGATGGAATTCAAAGATGCAGATAACCAACTGATGGCACTCTCGTTATTTTCTCAATTCCCAGTTGTAATTTGTTGAGCTCTCTCGGTCACATCGACCACGAATCCCAAACCCCTTTTGGTCAGAGAAAGCCACAGAGTCACACACACGCACTCTGAACACTCCTGTAACGTGCAACTGCAAATTCCACACAACCCAAGGCAGAGAGAGAGAGAGAGAGAGAGCAGTTCTTTCAGCGGAAAATGTTGGAGCTTTCCTGCAATGGGACCGACCAGATTCATGTTCTCTCCCATTGCAGATTCCTCGCGCCGTCCAGGTCCCTTCTCCCTCGCAGGAGGAGCACCGTCGCCTTCCGCTTTCCGGCCACCAGAAGTTCACCCGTTTCCGCCGTCTTGTCCGACCTGGGCGGGCTCAGGCCTGAAAGGGTTGTGGACCGGGTCGAGCCGAAAACAGAGACATTGGCGGACCGCTTGAGGCTTGGTAGCTTGACGGAGAACGGCTTATCTTATAAGGAGAAGTTCATTGTGCGAAGCTATGAAGTTGGGATTAATAAGACGGCCACTGTTGAGACCATTGCCAATCTTTTGCAGGTTTAACTTTACTTTCTTTACTGATTTCGCAGTGGAATTCGGTTGCTTGCGCTAATTATATATGTAATCTTATCGTTGGGACTTGGGTTGGGTTTTCGGTGTCATCCGCATTTGTGAGTTCTTTTGCTTGGAGATATTTATTTTTGGCGGATTGGTCTTTTTTGGTGCTGCTATTTTGTGTCATTTTTATTATGCATGTTTTGATGACACTGATCTCCCTACAATCCAGGTTGAGACTTAAATAGTGTTTGCCAGACTTGCTTTTGTCTGAGATTGACAATAGAAGTTTAACAGGACACGTATGCAATGTGGTCAATTGTAACCCTATGTTTGTTAAGTAATATACTAGTCTACTGACAGTTGTGATTATCTATCTATTCATTGAGATTCTTTTGATCTGGGAATTTGTTAGACTCACTGCATTATTATGAAGTTTTGTGAATTTTGGCTAGTGGAATAACTTGTCAATTTGTCCTTGAGGTTGTACAGTTTTTTGAATGGCTTGAATGTTTGCTGAAGATTTTTCCTTTCAGCAATTAATATCTGCATTGAGCCATGTATCTTGCACAATGCTGTTAATGCTGTTCTACTACTTCCTCAACGTAGAAGCTTCGACAGTTCAACCTATTGAACCTTGAAGTCTGGATTTTAGTTTCTGACAGAATGCTATCAATTGCTCAATGATTCTGTTGTCTATTACTGCTGACGTTCATCCTTGGGTAATAATAATAATTGTTAACTATTGATTATATGTGAGGTAGCTTTAATCATGTTTTGAGCTCACACATAGTTAGTAGTCATATTTAATTCAAACTCTTAAATTATTAAAACAAGTAGCCAATGGTATCTAACTGGAGGAGCTGGAACCCTGCCTTGTATAGATGATTTTTTTTTTTTAAAAGAAAAATTCTAGTTTGTCAATATTAACATCTCTGGTAACTTTCTGATACAGGAGGTTGGTTGTAATCATGCTCAGAGTGTTGGATTTTCAACGGATGGTTTTGCAACGACCCCGACCATGAGAAAGCTGCGCCTTATATGGGTGACTGCCCGCATGCACATTGAAGTTTACAAATACCCAGCGTGGTGGGTTTTGTTCTTTCTCATGACTGATTATATTAGGAACTTTAATGGAAAAATGTCTAACTTGAAGATTTCAACAGGAGTGATGTTGTTGAAATAGAGACATGGTGTCAAGGGGAAGGGAAGGTTGGAACCAGACGTGACTTTATACTTAAAGACTACGCTACCAATGAAGTCATTGGAAGAGCAACAAGGTATAGATTTTTCCCTTCAAATTGAATGGGTGTGGAATTATTAGAATTTAACACTTATTATATGATTCTTTATATGCAATACTGTTCTTGTGAGATTTTCTAGTTAGGCTTCTTTCAGTCCCTAAGGGACATCTTTAAGGACAGATAGGATTTGCTTTCCAGCTGGCCCTGTAGGTTTGTAGCTTGATACATGACTCTATTTGCTGTTTACTTTATGGTGTTTTGAAGGTAGATGGTCCTTCAATTGAATTCTTAGGCATATGCAACATTGCATCTGTACACTAAAATGGTGGAACTTATCTGCTACTAGATATCCCTATCTTAATAGAGGACCAGTTTCATGACTAAATATTTGATATTTGGTTGAGGTAGTATTCCCTTGCCAATTGTTTACTAACTTCTGTTTTGTTTTTTGGGCTATAATGTTCAAATTATTTTAGTTGCCATTAAAACCATCATTTAGTATTTCTCATTAATCTAAATAATTAACTGGGCTGCATTAATGGTGCTTCATTTTTATGGAAGTTTTTGAATCAGCTATGTATTAGGAAAGTAATGCCCTTAGCCAAAAGTTATTAACTATAGTTTCTATTTTCCTAAACGAGTGTATTGATTGCATTGAGCCATATTGTAAGGCATCAGTGAGTTTAGGGTAGACTTCAAGTCATGATTTTCCTCAGTTTTCATTCTCTATGTCTTAAAAATGTAATCTTTGGAAAGTTGTCCAATAAACGAAATGAGCTGTACATTTGGACTTCATATGCAGGATTATTCAAGAATCAGCATTGTTATTTTCTTTCTGATGATCATTTCCTGGGAAAAGGAACTGTAATTACTGGGAACTCAGCATTAGGAGGGGCGCTGGATATTTTTCACTTAAATGGCTTGGTCCCTTCTCCACTTCAGTTGCCACTGAGGGCAAGCTTTTAGCATGCTACTGGTCTAGGTCTGTGGGGTTTGACTCTCCAGCATCAACCATAACCAATGTGCCTAGAACCCATGATCTTTAGCCACCAAAGGATGTAATATGAGACTAAGCTACTAACCTCTAGGCCACATGAGGCTAGGAAATTTTTGAACACTTAAAATTCCAACATAATATAGTTATAAGAATCTAAATCCTTCAGTAATAGTGCATAGTGCACTTGGAGCAACAAGGGCTTCAGAATGTTATAGTGCATGGCTTTGTGTGCGCTACATTCAACTGTAGGACATATTATGAAATATATCAATCACATTTAATATAAATCACAATGACAACCAATACTAATATTCCAACTAATATATATATTTACTAAGTTCACGTTTTAAATACAGCTTATGACAACTCAATATGCGTCCATAAAACACAATATTAAGCACTTAAATAATCAATATGTCAATGCTAAGAAAGTTTAGGTGTCTAAGCTTCATTTTAAGAGATCTAAGTGAACATCTCTTTGTAAGGGCCAACATCATCACAAAAATTGTCATAAGCCAATCTCTCATTTTGGTAAGAATACCTATATTGAAATTATTAAAACATAATGTGAAGAAAACCATAACAGGACTAGAAAATAATAACAGGGAGGATAGCAACAGGCATACAGGAAAACAGTCCGCATAACAATCGTGGCTTCTGCTAGAGGGTTAAACTCAGCCTTATCATCTTTAGTTGGGAGATGTCTCACTACTTTGAGTTTTGAAAGCATGCGTTTCCTGTAGTGAAAGGTTAGTTATTGCAAGGAAAGAATTAATCATTTATATCACCAGATTGTACAGTATAAAATATAAGTTACCTTAGAGATTAAAATAGATAACTGTTATACGGACAGGTCATATGGAGGGATGATAAAAGCAGGCTTAACGGGTGATAGGTCTTGGCCTTTTTGTGAAAAGAGAAGAAAGGAAGAAGAAAAGGGAAGGAGGGAGAGAGAGAGAGAGAGGGAGAGTACTGACCAGTGGTGCTGGTAACTTCAGGCCTGCTGGATTGTTGTCAAGAGAGGCATATTTTTCTGATCTGTCTAAGATTTTTGGGAACAAAGTTCAAGGCTGCTGAAAGTGGTGCTGGTAACTTCAGGCCTGCTGGATCGTTGTCAAGAGGGGCATATTTTTCTGATCTGTCTAAGATTTTTGAGAACAAATTTCAAGGCTGCTGAAAGTTTTATTTTCTTTCAGCCTTGATTTTAAATGCCTACAGCTTTACGCCAAATATCATAATAGTGAATGCTAAAAAAGGACACTGTGATAATGCATGTAGTACTTGCTCTTTTGTCACTAAATGAAATTGGCAATGCTACAGCTGTAGTAGGTAGTGCAAAGGACTACGCTGGCTCACTGTTTGCAATATTAATAACTACTGTTGTGAGTAAACTATATCTAATGCAAATTAAGAAAATTTAACTAGTAATTTCTTTGCATCTTATAAGTTGGGGAGGAAATGATTGATAATCAGAAGATATTGCAAACCATGTTGGCCTGTAAAACTGATGCTTCTCTAGATTCTTACACGTTTATATTGTCTGCTAAATTGTGTCTAATGTGTCATGTGCTTTAGTTTCTTTTAAAAAGCTGATTATCTACATTTTGTTATATCAGCAAATGGGTAATGATGAATGAGGACACCAGACGACTCCAAAAAGTTTCTGATGATGTTCGAGAGGAGTATCTGATTTACTGTCCGCAAGAGCCCAGGTAAGCACTTTGTCTATACCTTGTGTTGCCATGGGAATATTTTTAGTTGGTATTATGTTACACAACATTGACTGTCATTTTAAAGTTTGCTAAGTTTCTCGTAAATTACCATCTAATAACAAAAAATTTCATAAGATGATAGGAAATGATGTTTGGAGCCTTGCACCTCACTAGTGGGAAAGGGCCCACACTTCTTGATCTATATATCTATAGACCTGAAAAGAAAGTACAGTTTATTACCTTGTAGAGACCAAAAGTTCATTCCAAAATGAGGTGTTTTTGTAGGGAGAATGAAGGTGACCACCTTGAAGTAGTTTATGGTTAATAATGTAAGCTGCATGTTAAGCTATTAAATAGTTTCTGGGTGAGGAGTCCCTAATGAGGTTTCATGATGAATTAACCTCAAGGTCATGTTCTACTGTTTCACCAAGTGGTCAATGCTGAACAGATTATTAGGAATATATATCTTTGAAATTACAAAATCCTTGAGTTCCTTGAATTAGATTTTACTATCAATCAACCGGTGAATTTTATTCCCTGGTAATGTCAAGTTTGGACTGTCCATTTTTGCGCCATTTTAAAAAGATAAATGTGACCATTGCAGAATGCAATTGCAGCCTAATATGGTTGCCAATCAGGCCACCCATGACCATGTATATTGCATCTGCATCAGCTTAATCCACTATTCAATATTTTTCTTCTGTGTATATTTGTTGCGTGAATGGTACTTCACTCTTTTCCCATCTGTAAGTTACATCAATTAATTAAAATGAAGAAATATATGTATTATCTTCTTCCTTAACTAGATTTTTAAAAGAACTGGATGTTAGATAGCTTCGTGGCACTATGGTTGTTGTTTCCTGTTATTGTTTTTATCCACAGCCTCTCCACTGCACTATGGTTGTTGTTTCCTGTTATTGTTTTTATCCACAGCCTCTCCACTGGATTTTCTTGGGAGCACGTTCATTGTAATTTCATGTAATGTCTTGGGAATTCTTGGTATCCAGGCTTGTCCTTCAGTCTCAAAATTGAAGTGAATTATGAAATATAAGTATTTGCAGGTTCAGAGTTATAAGCATAAAACCATTAATTGCCATGATGATATTGTGTCCTGGGGCTCATTGTGATGAAGTCCTGTTGAGCCTAGTGAGAATCTTAGGCATTTTGAGCTTTAAAAAATAAGGTTTAAGTTAGCCTGCTAGTAGCTTGGTTATATATTTGGGCCATATAATGTTGGCTGATGCAATTACTTTGCTTATCAAGTTAGTGACTTGATGCATTACAATACCATGATTGGTGATCTTGTTGCTTAACACAAAAGCTACTAAATGTCTTTTCCCTTTTCCTCTTTGTCTTCTGTGGTTTTAGGTTATCATTTCCTGAGGAGAATAATAATAGCTTGAAGAAAATCCCAAAACTGGAAGATTCTGCTCAGTATTCCAGACTAGGACTTGTGGTATGATTATTTGGCTATCTAATCTCTCCTTTTTCTTTCTTTCTGTCTTCCATTTTTTTTTGTTTTGGTGTTTTGTTTGTTTTGTTTTGGTAGCTATTACTTATTTCAAGACTCAAGAGCCTGGAGATCTCACTAAGCCTTTGAATGTTGCAGCCTAGAAGAGCAGATCTGGACATGAATCAGCATGTTAATAATGTCACATACATTGGATGGCTGCTTGAGGTTGTTAATTCTCTTTAAAATTATTTAAATACTTCCTAATAAATACATAGATATATAGCAGGAGATATATCAAGTGCGAACACTGATTTGTGATGGTAAAGAGTATACATCTCTACTTTCATAATGAACCAGTGCTCTCTCTTGATATGTCCTGGGACATAAAAATTTGAAGCACTGGTTTATTATGGTCAAGATTCACACCTATCATTCCTAATAAATGAGTATGTTGCTTTCACGTGATATTTTTCCTTTATGCATGTATATGTTATTATTTATGTATGCATGCCTTTCAAGGTCTACCATTTCCCTTCATCTAAGTATTTTTCAGGTTTGTTTTGACGAACAACGTTCATCTATGTATGTATGCCTTTCAAGGTCCACCATTTCCTGCTCTAGGTTTTACTTTAGGTAAAAGTAAATTAGTGGTAACAATGTTTCAAAATTTCCGCTGAGTTTTAAAGGAGCTTGAAGCAATAGTTTTAAAAACTAACCAATCCTAACTGTTGTATCAAAAAGTCTTCTTAATGTCTATTCTTTTGACAAATTTATGATCAGAAATAAATAAATAGAGCCAAGTCACAAATAGGATGTAATATGTATTACTGATGCCCTGGTATGAAGAGAAGTGCCCTGATATAGGGAAATATTGCAGTAGCAGTGATAGTAAGCAAGAAAGAAAATACAGAAACAGAATAACCAAGCAAATGATAGCAAAATGAGAGAATTAAAAAAGAAAACACTCCACTAGTTTTTGAGAGGCTAGTACTCTCCCCAAACTTTAGGAGGTCTTGCCTGCTTTCCTCTCTCCTCAGGGCCACCCATAAAAGTTAAACACCCCCCCCCCCCCCACACACACACACAAAAACAAAAAAACCCCCCCACACACACAAAAAAAAATGACAGCCTTGTCTGCCTGCTCACTTAAATTCCCTTGAGCCCCTAAGTTGGTTACAACTGTTTCTCTCTACCCAACTCCTTTTGCCACTTCAGCCCTTTTACCTTTTCTAGCCTAAACCTTCAAACCACTATCCTCCTTAGCTTTATTCCTCCTACTATACCGTTTTAAATACTCATCAAGCCCATCATACATTTAAAAGAGTACTCTGGTTGTCTAATGGAAATAAGATTAGGTTAGCATAGGATGTTTTTATTTTTATTTTCTTTTCCCTTTACTTTTTCTCCATGGCCAATTTAACTTAACTAGTATATTGTAGTTGATTTAGGCTTTTAGAACTTAAAAATGGAACATACAAGTTATTTCAGTGGGACATGTCATTGTTCTCCAATATAATGGTGAAAATAATAGCAACCGAAAATTTTCCTAGTGTTATCTAAAATTAGAATATTTAGCAATCCTTTTTTTTTTTGTTTCCTATTTTCCTTTGTATTTATTGCTTATTTGTACCAATTTATCTTCTTCCTTCTTATCTTATACATATGTACGGTTGTATACATATTCAAGGTAACCTAAATAATGTATCCCTCATCAAAGAGTGACTTTTTTGGCAACCCGTTATGTCATGAGCTGACAAACTATTTTACTCTGTCAGAGCATGCCTCAAGAAATCATTGATAGCCATGAGTTGCAGAGTATTACCTTGGATTACCGACGAGAATGCCAACAAGATGACGTAGTTGATTCTCTCACAAGAGTGGAACTAATTGACGGTGCTGAGGACGTTTTGGAGCTCCAAGGTACGAACGGATCTTCCATAAGGGAAGACAAGCAGGACAGCAAGCAGTTCCTGCATCTACTAAGGTTGTCTTGCAATGGCCTTGAAATAAACAGAGGAAGAACAGAATGGAGAAAGAAAGCTACAAGATGAGGACCTTGTAGTCTTCCAACACACGTTGCTTGTTCTTTGATTCTGTTAGTGTCTCTTCCCATTTTGTTTTCTTATTCTGTTTCAATTTTTCCTGGGTGGTCTTTTTCTCTTCTTCCAAATGATTTTTCTCAGAATTCATGTACTTGTTAGGGATTAGAAAGCTAGATTTTGTTGCTGCTTTCATCTTTGTCATGCTCACAGATTGGAATGATACTCCAAATCCTCTAGTGAGATTGAATAGGAGGACATGCTCTACCGACCAATGGGCAATGGCTACAAATTCCATGAATATTGTTGTACTCTTCACATCTTGAGCTTAATCCAAACTGTTTAATATTTTCCCTCCATTGGATGACCTGAATATTGCTTTCCTCAATTATATGCTAATAATTTAGTTCGCTTTCTAGTCTGTTGGTTAAGTTAGTATTCTTGACTTTTAGTTATTGTTTTGATTTAGTCTTAAATTTGTTAGTGTCAAATTATCCCTTTAAATTCTGCTTTATATATGTATTCTAAATCAGCAATCCGTTTAGGTGTTAATTCTGGTGTTTGTTAAGCTGGTAGTTGGAGTTAATGATTTAGTGTGTGTGTGTATATACATATATATATATATATTGGTTTGAGTGGTTTAGCATTTTTTTTTTAATAATAAACAAGGTTTTAAGTCTGACTCACTTGAACCGGATTATTTGAAACCTAGTGAATTTTCAAATATAAGTGGTTGTCTGATTTGTTTTATGTTTAACCTGTGAATTAAGTCCATTCTATTAATATATAAACATTAGTGCTACTTAGCTATCTCTGGGAGAAAAAAAAAGGGTTAAATTGTGTTGAGTTCTGGGCGAAGATGAGTATGTTCCATTGGAGTCAAAGCTTGCCTTCAACTCTTATTTCTGATGTTATGACTCAATTATTTGATTAATTGACTTTTTTTTTAAAATTTAATAAAATAATCACATAAATGTTAAAAATATATTTTACTTATAAATTTTAGAACCAGCATGAAGTACTAAGTTAATTATTTACCTCTAACTCTTTGTCGTCTGTGATCGGAAGAACATGCCTCGCTGAGTTTCTTAAACGATCATGAACATGCAAATTTTAAATGAAGGATATCAAACGAAAACATTATTGACTGATAATTTCTAAGTGGTTTATCCGAAGCCTTTTTTATTCCCTCCTTTTGAAAAACGAAGTAGTTCAGACAATGAATAAGAACATAAACAAGAGCAGTTACCCTACACCTGTGCAAATGCTATGGAACAAAAAAAATCAGGCAGGCAATTTGACAAAGGAATAGACTGCAAACTAAAGTACGCTATGGTTGCCAAAATATTTGGGATTGGGGGTGCCTGCTCTTTGTACCCTAAACCGCAGGTTGCTTTGCCTGTTGGCCACGGGTAAAACCGTGGCCAATACTGATAAACAAGTTTCAGCAACAATTTAAAAATCGTTGCTATAAGTTTTGTAAAAAAATATCACAATTAATATTTATAGCAATGACTTTACTGTTGCTTCAACTTGTAGCAACGGTTTTACCGTTGCTACAAGTAAAAAAGCAGCCTGCTCTTCTTCCTCAATCCATTTGGGTCTTCATTGTACTTTGATGAGGGGCTTCCAAACTATAAGTTTCCTGCTTGCACCTCTGACGCTTAAGTCAAACTGGGAAATAGAGTGCAAGAAGTATAGAGCGAGGTGAGATTACTTTATAGCAGTATATAGAGAACTAAACCAAGTTGATTGGTTCAAAAGATAATTGGTTTGATTTGAACTAGTAAATTATCGGTAAAATTGATAAAATCAGTCAGTTTAATTTTTTTAAAATTTTTATTGAATATTATTATGTATTTTAAAGAAATCTCAAAAAATTTAAACTATTAGGAGAAGATCTAAGATTAGTATAAATATATATGTGTAACATGTCCGAATTATTTTAATATTTTGATATTGTAATTATATATTTTAATATTTTAATATCAGTAACATATACATTAATTATATATTTTAATATATTTTAAGTATCATCGGTTCGATTATAGTCTAACCATTGACTCTTAAACCAATATCTCGACTGGTTTAATGACCGATCCGATTTTTTGAACCTTGGTTTATAGAGTAAAAAACATTAATGATTTTTTTTAAATTTCTTTTAGTTAAAAATTAAGGATTTTTATTAAGATGACATCAAGTTAGAGATTATAAAAGATATCACAGAATTCGAAAGATATAACATTTACTGATCAAACTTGAACTTTTAAAAGAATATACATAATCAAGGACAACACACCTTAACAATAACGTAACCTAAAACATTTACAACATCACCTAATCAAAGAGGCAAAAATGATTTTGAAATTCTTCCTTTTTGGATATGAAGATATGAGCTGTAAATCTTCAAGAAATATACCCGATCTTCAACCAAGAAAACTTTTCTCTAAACAAAGAGGAAAACTTTCACAAAGAAAAGATTTATTCCATACAAGAAGAAGAAAAACTCCCACCAAGAGAAAGAGACAAAAAGATAAGAAAGAACACTAGAAAATTGAGAAAGGAAGGAGGTGCAACACTTCTCTTCTTTTACGTTAAACCCTAGCAAAGCGCTTCTCTCTTTCTGTAAATGTCAGTTATTGTATATTACTGACATTTATGAATGTTGGGTAGATTTTTATGTCATATGATATTTGGAATATTCAATCTTATCGAAGACTAGTGTATTGGACTAATTTCTTGGGTAGATGTTTTCAATCGCATGATTTTGCTGGTTTAAAGTATGGCTTCTTGATATGTATTCTCTAACATTATATAGGGGTGCAGCTGCAGCCCCTAAAATTTAAAAAGTGTGATGTAAATTTTTTTTTATTTTGCTCTCCTCGTTATTTTTTTTTTTGAACCCCCTTAATATTTTTCGAACCTCTTTAGTGACTCAATCCCACTCTACTACTCACAGTCACAAGACCTCCACTCGCTAGAAATACAAATTTTTTTTCTTAATGATGGTTAATTTCTCATTTCATTATTAGGGACCTCTTTGTAAAAGTTTGAAATTTAGAGTTTTTGTACATAGGTCTAGTTCTATTAAGTTGGTTAATTGATTATGTAATTAGGATAATGAGTAACATATTTGTGAAGTCAATTTCTTAAAATTTTTTCTTGATAATGGTTAATTTCTCATTTCTTTGTAGGGACCTCTTTGTAAAAGTTTAAAATTTGGGGGTTTTCTATGTAAGTCTAATTCTATCACATTGGTTGATTGATTATACAATTAGGATAATGAGTAACATATTTGTGAAGTCAATTTCATGAAATTTTTTCTTGATAATAATTAATTTATCATTCTATTATTAGGAACATCTTTGTAAAAACTTGAAATTTAAAGTTTTTGTACATAAGTCTAATTCTATCAAATTGGTTAATTGATTATACAATTATGATCATGAGTAACATATTTGTGAAATCAATTTTATGAAAATTTTTTTGATAATGGTTAATTTATCATTCCATTATTAAGGACCTCTTTGTAAAAGTTTGAAATTTGTGATTTTTGTACATAAATCTAATTATATCAAATTAGTTGATTGATTATACAATTAAGATTCAGAAGAAGAACGATTTTTTTGCAATGAAAATATTTTTTAAGAGAAAATTACTATCAAATGAGCAATAAATTAAAATTAATTTTAAAAAAATATCATCAGATCCAAAAAATAACGAATGAAAATTTTGCCCCCTTACCAAGGGGTCTTGGATACGCCACTGATTATATAAATGTACAATTTTTGTTTTTCAACGTCAAATGAAAAAGCCTAAAAACAAACTCTCAAAACTATACATAAATTTTATCCCTTTAATGCAATCCGTTAAGTGATTTCGCTTGATCTATCTCAATAGGTTTTAGAACTCTCAAGCAATACTTTACAATTGGTATTTCTCTTTTAACTAAAATTTTTTTATCATTTCACGTGAAGGTTTAATTAATTTCGTTCAAAACATCATGAAAGTGATAAATTTATCATTCCACATGAAGGTTTAGAGAAAGTGAACAAAAATATGAATAAAGAAAGTGAATTTTAGAATAGGTCGTTGGAGATTTTGCATACTTATTGAGAGCTTGTATTATTTTTCCATCACTCTCTATGTATATATACACACACACTAATTTCTTTTTTTTCTTTTTGATGCTTTTTCATAGGTAGTTCTTTTCACTTTGGACTATGATTTTTTTTTTGTTTTTAGAAAAGCGTGTAAGTGTTTATCCTCTATTTCTTGTTCTTGCAATTGGTTTCTGTAATGACCGAGAATTTATTTTTGGGAGGATTTGAATTTTAATCTAAATAAAGAATAGTTGACGATGTAGGAATGACTTAAGTGCAAAAATAAAAAATTTAAAAGATTAGTTATGTAAATAAAGTTTATAGGGAGCTTGTGTTGTAGTTGAGGGTTTGTGGAAATTGGGAATTCACCCAATGGGGGGTTTTATGTTAGATGAATTCCATGTAACAAAATCTTACAAGAATGGAAATTCCAACTTTGCCCTCCCTCCTATTTGACTCAACACCCTTCCTTACTCTCTCTTCTTTCCTTACTCTCACATTGTCCTCTCCATTTTCCAACTATGTACCTCAAGGAGTTTATGGTGAGTCCTCAAGCTCCAATGAACCCTCACCGCGCTGAAGAAGAAGCCAACTGAAGGTAAAGTCTTGTTTCATCTCCTCCTTCTTCCAATTTTCAAATTTATGAGCTGAGGGTTAGAATTTGGGTATGAATCTTGTGTAAAATGTTGTGGGTTGTCTTCCTTAAGTTTTCTCTTTGCTTTCCTAAGTGGTTGAAGGTTGATTAAGGGGTAAATTTCTTGAAATGAAAGGTTTAATGACAAACCCTAATTCCTTTGAGAAAAATTTCAGAATCCGGTAGGAATAATGAAATTGATAATGTTATAACTTGTTTCTCATGTTTTTAGATGGTATTTGATGATTTTTGAGGTTGGTATTGAGTTTGAAAGCTTGCATTAAGTGAGCTGATAAAGATTGATGTTGAGACTCGATTTGGAGAAGAGAAAATTAAAAACTGCAAAATTGAAGGTCTTCTTGAACCCTTGGGCACCTTGGCGTCTAGAAGGCTGAAAAGGCCCAGTTCTAAGTGCCAAGGTGCCTAGGTGGCTGAGAGCCGCCTTAAGGTGCCCAAGTTGGGTACCAAGGTGTTCAAATTGACTCTAAAGTGCCCAAACTTGACCCCAACTCCGATTTTTCCTATTTTCTCATCTTTTTATACTATTTATTCGTAGGATTTTTTTGAGTACTCATCTATCAAGTATCTTCTAGTTCATAGAAGAGAACTATAGAAGTTAAGTAGATAAACATTCAAGTGAGTAGATGAACCTACTTTACTAAAATTGCTTATTACATATTTTAGCTTGATATTCAAATACATTACCTCTTTATATCCTAAAGAAGGATCTGGATTTGGACAATGATAATGTGAAACTTAATTTCCTCACTTGTGGGATATTCTTAACTAATTAAGTAAGACTTATGATTGACAGCTTGAGTTTAATATTGTAATTGCTATGTGTTGTGAAATATGTGTGTTGGAATAATGTTGCCCTGGATTTATTGTTGTATTGCAAGTGTTAATGATGTTGTAAGGTGAATGTTATCGTAATTAGGTGGGTATATGATAATCTAAGGTGGTAAAATGATAATCATCAGTGAGTATTCGGATGTGAAGACAGTGAGTGACCGATGTTAGGTGGGACAAATGAGGAATATTATGGAAGTTGAGGTGTACCCTTGGAGGGACAGAATATGCCAATGTAGAATGCATGATTGTACTATCATGTTTTGTATTTATGCATTTATGCATCATAATCTCTTGTATTAAGCCTAAATGTCATAATGTTAATTGTTAATGGTACGACATATTCATTTGTTCATTGAGTTTGTGAAACTCAAGGTTATCAAGTTATGTGGGTGAAAAACGTATTGGATCGAACTTGTGATCATTTCAGTATCTAGTATCTAGATCTTAATCGTAAGATCGCATAAGATCTAGATCTTGAGTTTTGGTTTATTTTCATCAAAATGCATCATTATAGACTCAAGGACGGATCCAAAATAAAAAGTTGGTGGGGGGCAAAAAATTAGCACACAATTATTTTTATTAAGTTTTTGTGGAGGCAAAACATAAATTTACTATATATATTAATTAAATTTTTTTTTCACATATGTTAATTACAAAAAAAAAATTTTGTGGGGGCCAATAGGTTTCACAAGGATCTAAGTAGAATCGTCCTTGCATAAACTTGAGCCCACACCCAAAGGAAGAAAGATATGCTGCTCTTCGCTATGCCACTGTGCTAATTCAATGATAAATGTCCAAATGTTTTATATATAAAATCAATATATTTATTTATATTATTATTTAATATAAAACAATTTTAAATAATACAAAATTTGAAAAAAGATTAACAATAAATGATACAATATCATATATAATTAGAAAAAACTATCAATTGTTTAAAAATAATTTTTTAATATTTTTTTCATTGAAAATTTTTAATTTAATTATTAAAAAAATATTATGTTATAAACCAAATGCTGAAAAAAGATATAAGAGAGGAAACATATAAACAAATTGGTTGATTTTTTTGCTTAAGTATCATATCTTTTGATTGCTTTTAGATGTAATTTATGGGTAAACTTTTATTATTTTTGCAATACATATAATATATGATATGCTTTTAATGGGTGAACTTTTAATACTTTTTACAATGTTAACACTTATATGAAATTTTACAAGATTTTACGGTACACGAGTTGATTTTCCTATAATAACCTTATTCATTCCCCTAATTTAACATGCATGTTACAAATAGATGCTTCAAAGTCAGGTTCATCTTCAATGGGTTGAGGACGGTTAGAAGATGTTGAGAGTCCCTCACTTTGTTCCATAAGGCCATGTCTACGAAGTGATATGTGACTAACTATTGAAACTCTAGATGTCGCTCTACATACCTCGGGCAAGATCCTTGATTTTTGGGTCTAAATGTTGTCTTCTTTTGTAAACCATGATAGGTCTTTGGTTATATGGAATTACAAATGGTTTGAGAACTAAGCTTTCCTTTGTATGTATGGATTATAATAATTTCAAAGACATTGAAATATGTTTCTTGTGCATTTGAACTTTATGGCATGGTTTTCCTTAGAGTTGAGTCTGTTTCGAATATGGTTACATAAGCCCAAATCAGAATGTGTTAGTATATATATATATTGGTCTAAAGCTTGCGAAGCTGAGTTTAGAGTTTAAGATTTAAAATTGTGGAAGTGAACCTTCATTGTTTTTCGCACTAACTACATCTTTGGGGTGTAACAGTTTCGAAAGAGAGGGCTTGAATTCTAATTTGTTAAGAATTTCGTCTTGCAAAACCTTTTATTTGTAGTGTTGCCTGTTTGGTTTTCATTTAAAAGAATAATTTTTTGTTTTTTAAAATAGCAAATAATGAAATATGGTAGAATGCTTTGTAGATGTATTTTAAAATTAATTATTAAAATAAGAAAAAAATCTTTTTAATCTAATTTAAAACATAATTTTTTTGAAGATAAGCAAAAATGATGACATAATTGTGAAAATTTAAATTCATTAATGGTGTTCATGTAATCAATATTAGCCACCAAGAAAAAAAAATCCTTAGCAGGAGTCCGCTGCTAAAATTCATTAATAGTGAAAATTTAAAATTAATTTTAAAATCATCTTTAATGCAATTTTGTTTTCAAAACTAATATTTCAAACACTAGCTAATATTCCAAACACATTTCTTAAGTTTTAAAATTATTTTAGAACAAATTATTCAATTTTTTTAATTTTCTAAATTAATTTGGAAAACAGTTTTAAAAATTTATTTTGAAATGAAAAATATCAACAAAACAGACTTTTGTGCTTCGGTAAAATATTAACTCTTTTGACAGAAAAAAGAAAGAAAGAAAAATGTACAAATTATACTTCAGATAGTAAAATGGAAATAGACAATAATTGCTTTTAAAAAAACAATTCACATCTAAAAATGATTATGAAGTTTGACCTTTATTATAATATGGATCCTTAATTTTATCTTTTAAAAAATTAGCCTTGCCCCGTTGTACATATATTTTACTATCTTAAGCATATTATGCACTTTACAGTCTAGAGGATCATTTTCTAAGCTCTCATATATGAATACATTTTTTATTTTTGGAAAACCAAAAAGTTTAGGAACTCAATTAACCCTCTCAATTTTTTCTTTAAACTAACAATGTCATTAATCTTCTTATTTACTCAACTAACCTCTTTCAGGGAGGGTGTGTTCTATTGCAATATAACTATAACAATTTTTATATGTTTGAATTAATTTAGAAGAATGAAAGAGAAGGGGAAAATATTGAATTTAAATTTAAATAAAATTGTTATGCCTTATAAAAAAATCTTTTATATATATATATATATATATCATAAAATCTCATGTATGTTATCTTATACCACCATAATATCTAAAATATAATGAAATGTGATAAATCAATGTGACAAAAATTGTTACCATATAGTTAAACTCTTAGGCTAACTCTTAAACTAGTTTGAATTTGTGCGTTTAGATTCCTAAATCAAGTACGGTTAAACTGGCCCTATTTACATTAAATTGACTAAGTTGAGTCAGTCAAAAAATTTTTTTTTTAGTACTCAGCTTAAAAAAACTTGTCATTCAAAATCCAAAATTGTGTTGTATGAACACTTTATGATTTAAATTGATAATTTACTTTATTTTATCAATTTGTATTTTGTATAAGTAGTCAATTGAACTTAAAAAAAGTAATATCATAATAATTAAAATTAAGTGATTTTATATTAATTATAAACTAAGATATTATTTATGTATTATAATATATATAATTTTAATAGCTTATTGAATAGAGAAAAAAATATAACTTTTATGATTTTATGTCCTGAGTTTACATTTTGGGTTTATTCTCTTTATTGAGTTCAGATAAACATTCAACTTTGACAAGCTTAATTGTTACTAGATCACAAATTCACCAATGAACTCATTGAAATTTAACAATAAAAAAGCTATTAGGTAGCTTTGAACTTATTCCTGCAATAGCCATATCTTAAGTTGACCTTAATGCATGCTAATAATTATTCCCATCACTTTCATGCCTTAAATATCATGGAAATGGACATCTTAACGAAGAAATTAATTCACAGAATAAAACAAATTATGTTGACCCATTAATTGAATTCATTACTAGCTAAAGCAAAAGCTAAGAACTTACTACTTATTTTTCTGTATCACCCACTCCAATTTAATACCACAACAACATAAGGAGATTATAATTAATTTTCAGCTACCCGTCAATCTTAATTAACCTTATCTGAAATTCAATTCCCTCACGCTAATTCCCTCACGCTATGCCCAAATATTCTATTTAATTGATCCCCTTTTGTAGTGTGTGTGTGTGTATTATCATACAATTTTTTAATCTTAAATTGTAATTAAGTTGGATTTTAAATTTTAAGAAATAATTGTTTATTTATCAAAATATAAGATCTAATAGTATTTAATTTTTTTAGTATCATAATACTACAATAAACATTTTTCTGTATTTGAAATATATACATTAATAATCACATGTCTTAAGATATAAATTGGAATTAATAGCTAGCTAGAATGCTACATTTTGCTGGCATTTCATGTAAACACAAAAATCATAGAATTATATCACTTTAATTTTTAATTTAGTTAACTCTATTGAAAGAGGGAAACCCCTTCAAATTTAAGTCATTTGCAAACAATTATTCAATCTAATTTAAAAAGTCAACATTACCCCCTTAAACTTTCAGACCTCAATAACTGGGGGAATGTTTTGCCAATGACTAAAATCTTATTTTGGTCCCTGACATATGCCTCTCTTTTTTTTTTTCTAATTTGGTCAATTATACATTTTTATTTTCAATTTGGTCCCTTACAGATTGATATGTTACCACTTCAGTCCCTCAAAAATTTTTATTCTCAATTTAGTCCCTCATAGATTGATATGTTATTAATTTAGTCCCTCACTTATTTTCATTCTCATTTTGATCCCTTACAAATTGATATTTCATCAATTTAGCCTTTTTTTGCTGACCATAACTTTTGATGGTCACGACTTTTGATAAAGGGATTAAATTGATAATATATAAATCTATGAAGGACCGATTAAAAATATAAATATGTGAGAGACTAAATTAACAACATATCAATTTGTGAGGAAACATATTGAGAATGAAAATCTATGAGGGACTAAATTGATAATATTTCAATCTATAAGGGACCAAATTAAGAATAAAAATTTATGAGGGACTAACTTGAGAAAAAGACATTTGTGAGGGACCAAAATGATGTTTCGGCCGTTTTGCCAATTGACATACAAAATTGATGGGATGTGTGTATTCATTTGGAAAAAAAATTAATTGTTATAAAAATATAAAAGGAATCTTAATTCCCTGTCAGAAAATATTAAATATCACTATAATGAGAAACAAGGGTGTCGCTTCTGGGTCTATAAATTAGAGTCATCAGTTTGATGTCCTCTCCATCCCGAAGGAAGAAACAGAAGATATATAACTCACCCGAACCACATGAGCTACCATGACCAAAACCTTCACTACCATGCTGGTTTTAGCCCTCTTTCTTTTGTCATTTCTGAACCACATTGAAGCTTCATCAAGAACACTTCTCTGGGGGAACGACGGCAATTGTGACTCCTGTGACCTTGACCATGACTGCTGCAACCATGATAACAGTCATGATTGTGATCATCATAACCCCTGTGACCAAGATCATGATTTTTGCAACCATGATTGTGATCATCATGACTCTTGCAGAGATGACTGTGATCATCATGACTGCTGTGGCGGCCATGATCATGACTCCTGCAGTGGTGACTGTAGTTATCATGACTGCTGTGGCGGCTATGATCATGACTCCTGCAGTCACGACCGTGATCATCGTGACTCATGTGACAGTGGCTCCTGTGACCATCACGACTCTTGTGACCATGGCCCTTGTGACTATGACCAGCATCATGATCACCATGTTCACTGGGGAGATTGTCCACTTGGCAAAATTCCTTGGTTTGGTCCATGGGGGTGGCTCAAAAATAACAAAACCTTCCAAGTGAATTCCCATCACATCATCCCTAAGGTTCAAACCCAAGCACTTGCCCCGAAGACTCCATGATCTCTCAAATTGAAGCACGTATGCATGCATGCACACATGTATGAAGGTTTACATGCCTATATATGGATATATATATCACTGTTTCTTCTGTGTTAAAGTGATGACCTATATCACTATAAATAAACTTGAATGACTCGAACTGGATTGTGCTCTGGTCTCTAGCTACTTGGGTATGTCCACTTGTCTATTAGTATATGATAATGCATGTTATGCTATTGATGGAATTATTTATGTGCTTCTTGATACATATGCTGGTAATTTGTAGCTACTACATTCAGTCAATATATCTTATCTCTGTTTCTGCTCTTTGCAATTAAACGTTAGCTTAATTACTTGAATTGTAGGCCAAGGATTTTACACAGATTAATTCCCAGAAAAGGGAAAAAAGAAAGAAAGAAAGAAAGAAAGTAATATTATATAGGTCAAAATGCAAAAAAAAAAAATCAACTTTATAATGCAATTTATCCCTTAATTTTAAAAGTCCTGTCTCTCCTAACTTTTAATTTTGTGCCAAAAAATTTGTTAATTAATTTTTTGTTTTGGTCAAAATCATAATACTATTTGTTCATGCAAGATTGAGAGAGGACAAATTAATCAACAAAATAGTTCATATGCTAGCTAGCTTGGCAGTTTAAGTTGCAAACAATGGATTTTTCTTTTTTCTATCGATCGTTCTTATTTTTGAAATGAAAATCGATCCCCATAATTAAGATATATATTTTTGTAATAAAAATCTCCTCAATTGAGATGATAAATAAGTTGAACGGCTAATTTGGAATTTTTCATCAGCCTATATGGATAAATAGTGTAAGGGCTTTTACCAAAAAATTAGTGGAGAGACTATACCGAATACTATTGAAAGTTTTAGGAGTCTATTAGCAACTTTTAACGTTGAGAAAATAAACTGCATAACTTCATAAATTTAAAGGCATTGTTTTGCATGTGGCCCTAATATATTAAGGAGAAGAACGAATATATATATAGTATAGAAATATATTACAAGCTCTTCAAAATGCATCATTAATCCATAGTTTCATGAAGTTCGCTTTTGCCATCGTTTACTATGAATTGCTTGCTGGTGTTTACTTCAACTCAAATAGTTAAAAGTATTGATCAAGTGAAGAACTTTGAATAATTTTATTATAATGGCTAAACGCTCTTTCATATGAAAGTCTTTTATATGTAAGTTTCGTAGAATACATTTAGAGGGGTCAACGTGTGTTTATTAAAATTTTACTCAATTAATACAAATAAGTTCATTTTTTCAGATTGAGTTAATTAGAATAGAAACTGTTCAATTAGAACATAAAAAATAATAGAACCAATATAATGTGCAGAAATAAAAAAAGATAGGGATGAGAAAACCACACAAACTATTTATTGTGGTTCGACCTCCACAATTAATATAATATAAGAGATGAAAGGAGAAAATAATTACCTTAGATCACAGATTAATAATTTATATTCATAAAAAAATTAAGAAAAAGGGTTGTAGACAAGTACTAACTTTTTCAACTATAACACCTGCCAAGTTTGAGGGAGAAACGAGGGTAATATCACTATAAACAAAAAAAAAAGATTTGGTGACGATAAATTAGTCACTAAATCCAAAATTATATTTGGATTTAGTGACCAATAATCGGTCAATAAATTCTAATACAGTTTCATGCGTCACAAAATTCAAGTGATAAATTCTCATTTTTTACTAAATTAGCTAGTGACCAATGGTCTGTTGTTAAATGAGTTACATTCATCACTAGTTAGTGATCAACAATCCAACATTAGAAAACTTTAAAAGAATTAGCAAAAACTTGTATGTTACTAATTCATCATATTAAAGAAATATTTTTTTTAAAAAAATATAAATAGCCGTCTACATAATATTAATGAACATAATTTGCAATGTATTACCCATTCATATTTAAACACTTGGTCAACTACCTAAATATCTTGAACATTTGCAATGTCCTCTTAATGTATAAATGAACCACAATAAATTTCTAATTAATTAACTCGTTACTATCATTGTTGTCAAAATCGGGAGTTGAATTATAGAATCGTAAGACTGTAGGATCTTATGCTTAAAAACGATCTTGATTTCATATGGGATCATTTTAGTTATGGTATCGTACAGGATCAGAATTCGGATCATAAAATCGTAGGATTGTGGGATTCTGCAGATCTTACCAATTTTTTTAAAATTTTTAAATTTTTTTTACTTATCATTTATGTGTTTTAAATCATTTATATACTTTTTAAATTTTTATAAATTTTTTAAAATTATTTTATTTATCATTTATGTGTTTTTTATATTTTAAAATTTTTTTATTAATGATGATGTAGAATTAAGAGATTCTGATGATGATATAGATAGTGATAAGAATGAGAATTGATATATATTTTATTTATGTTTGGTTTTATATGGTTTATGTATTTGGTATTTTAATGAATTTTGGTGAATGTTTGATATTTTGATTACCTATGTATAACTTTGATATATGAGCTTTTTTTTATTGACATATAATTAGATTTTGATAGTTTTGTATTATATACAAAGTTTTTGTCATTATTATATTTTATTATATATATATTTTTTTTATATATTTGATTGAATCCTGCGATCCCAATTCAACCCTATTTGGGCTTTTTCCAATTTTGTATCAATCTCGACCATGACAATCTTAGTTATAATAACTCTTATTGTTTAAATTGATCGTTAATTAAGTTCAGAATTAGTTAAATAAAAATAACCAAAATACAAATCTTAGTGTTTGACTAATGAACTCTTCTACCAAACAAGGAATGAAAACAAGATCATCAAAATTTAACGTTAGGATGCATCAAGAATATAAACCCTTGAATTTAGAAGACGAATATATTGCAACAATATAACGTCTTTAATCATAAGCACCATCCATTTTCTTTAGAACAACTACTAACAAAATCTATAATAAGCCAGTTGTTTCAGCCACCAAAATAGTTAGCTACACATCAAACCCTTCGCTAGCTATTAAATTATAAATAGCAAAGCATGCGTTAGGATTGCTTGTAATTAACATTGTCGGCTTATAAGAGATCTATTAAAGATATTAAAGACCTAACTTCAGCCAGTTCAATCAACATGAAGACATGGTTCATATGCTTTCTTCTTATGAGCATGATTGTGTTCAACCATGGTGATCTTGAGCCCATGGATCTGCGAAAAATAATCGGTGGTGGTGACCGGGGCTTGGATTTGCGAGAAGGACGAGAAAAAATTGTATCTCGAAATGGATATCGACGTGGTTGCTCTGCCATTACCAGGTGTCGTAATGGATAAGTAATGAAAAGAAAGAAGATATAGTATACCAAGAATGACTTTTCGATGATGCTATATATAAATGTAACTATGAAGCAATGTTATGCCATATAAATTATTATAAATGAAGTATATATATAATTCTATTTTTGATCTTTTATCGTAATCATCATAACCTAATAATACTTTTCTATCTCTTAAGATACTTTGCCTACTGTAAGGGGAAAAAAAGTAATACTAGTTATTGCTTATCACTCAACTAACTATTATTTATTACCATATAGTTCTGCAAAATGACCACACAATATTGTCTTATTTTCGTTTGGCAAACATTTTTAGTTCCTCCATCTATCCCTTGATTGCAATATAATGCACAATCGTTAATTAATCGGAGTAAGTGACTTTTTTTTTTTGGCTTAATTAGTTTGATTTCTGTGCCTTCATTAATTTAATCAAATATTAGAATTCAATTATATATTCATTTATTAGTCCCTATAAGAGTTATTATTCAAATGTAAACTGAAGAGCGGAACATGCCTGTAAATTGGAATAACTTATTTATCTCTAAATTTTTTGTCTAACAAAAAATAAGAATTAATATTGATCATTGAATCACATAATTTATCGATTATTTCCATTTACTTCTTTAATACTAATGTCGTATTCTTGTTTTTTCAACACGTTTTAGATTCTTTGGCCTATTCTATTCCTTTCATCACAATATAATACTGAATAATCTGCAGAATTTTATTTAACCAGAACAAATCTCCCTTTCGAATAGAGAGAGACTCCAAAATCCACTAGGGACATACAAGATACTATTCAAAGTAAAACAAAACATAATGCTGACAGTGAAATTATAAGGACTATTGGTAAATAAAAGTGCGTGTTTGGGAGGGCGTTGAGGTGAGGTTGAACCACATTTGAACTGTCTAAACATGGTTGGAAGAAAAATTGAGTCGTTTGGCAGCACGTTGAGCCAAGCATGCCATCGTGGTTTTCTCATTCCAACGTGGTTATCCTCACAGTGGCCATGAGTAGCTTCTCCAGTGTGATCAACGTGGTTTCCTGTCATTACTACCCTTCCCACCCCATGTATCCATTGTTCTCTCCCCTGTGTCTCCCTGTCTGTGAGTCCTCTCTCCCCTGTTTAAGAACCAAAAAACAGAGCATTATGGTGATCAGGTTGCCAGAGGCTGCTAATTTGTTCTTAAAATCTTATAGGGTTTTCTTATTAGAGGATTTGAGGAGGGAGAGGGAGACGAAGTAGTTGTCTTCTTTCAAAAAGGACGGAATGCAGAGTGTGGCAGCTTCCATTATCGAAGGCAGTTAACTGGACTGGGTGGACAGAACCAAAAAATAGGGCAGACGAGGGAGAAACCGAAGAGAGCATGGCAGGGACCAAAGTGAATAACATTAAAAGTTTGCAGGAGTAGCTATAATTTTAGGAAAAAATATATTTGTCACATATGGACCTAGATGACACTAATTGTGGTTTTAGAACATGAAAAAGATAAAGGAAAAATTATTACCAAGGACCTAAGTGAATAAACTCAAAATCTTGTAAGAGTAGCTATAATTTTAGGAAAAAATATATTTGTCACCTATGGACTTAGATGACACTAATTGTGGTCTTAGAAAATGAAAAAGATAAAGGAAAAATTATTACCAAGGACCTAAGTGAATAAATCAAAAGTTTGTAGGAGTAGCTATAATTTTAGGAAAAAATATATTTGTCGCCTATAGACCTAGATGAAACTAAATGTGGTCTTAGAACATGAAAAAGATAAAAGAAAAATTATTACAAAGGACCTAAGTGAATAAAATCAAAAGTTTGTAAGAGTAGCTATAATTTTAAGAAAAAATATATTTGTCATCTATGGACCTAGATGACACTAATTGTGGTCTTTGAACATAAAAAAGATAAAGGAAAAATTATTACCAAAGACCTAAGTGAATAAAAAATAAAAAAATAAATTTGTTAATTAAAAATGAGTCATTAATGATTAATTTATAATATTAGACAAATAAACAAAAAAATTAAGTTTCCTTTAAATAAATGACAATAAATAATAATGATACATTAAAAAATTAAATAAAAAATTTATGCCCTTTCTGGTAATTATACATCCTGAAACTACGTTTGTAATTCAACATCCAAACATCATGTTCTATTCCAAACTAAGTTTTACGGCCTCAAATTACGTTTGCCCAAATATCTCCAAAAGATAAATCACATTCATCCAAATCTAGTTTTCTCCAACCACGTTCAATTAAACTTAGTTTATCCCACCCACGTTTAATCCACTAGGCTTCCAAACACAAAAAACCAGTATCAGAATTCCGTTTTCTTCCGTAAAATTCTAATGCCACCATATAATTCATCCATGAAGGTTTTGTCTTTATCCTTCCTAAAGCCCCTGAATGCACCCCGTGTCCCTTCTCTTTCCTTTGCCAGCTCAGGATTTTGCCCAATTTGCTGAGGGGTAGTGGCCCGTGTTGAGAAAGTCAAGATAGGCTATGAGATTTTTCCGAGGGGTAACACAATAAAGTGGGGCTTGAATTGAGAGAAGGCGACTTACCATTGATGTATCTACTTTTGATTGAACTCTTTTGTGATGGGTTGTTTGTGTGCTTGATTTGTATCGAGGGATTTCATGGTGAACACTCATGAGCTATGTTGAGAAATAATGACGCATTCTTTATCATGTTATTGTTTGATCATGTGATGGATGTGTTTGGAAAATAGCTCGTCTATAGAAATGTAAATCCATGTGACAAATTCTTGGCGACAAATCTATGGGGGCATAGGCTCACATAGATGAAGCTTTGAAAATTGAAATCATGGGAATATAGACCTATATTGTAGAATTCTTGAGTGGAGAATTTGTAGGAATAGAGATCCAAGTTGATGAGGCTCTTGAATGAGTTCTTCATAGAGATGTATATCTACGCGGGGTGAACAAGATGCGTGCAATGAATGCTTGATTGGTTAAATTTAGAATGAGCTTATTGATTGTGGCATGAGTCGTGTTTGGTGTGATTATTGTGCTTGGTCTGGGATAGAAAAGTATGAAATTTAAGACCTTTGAATTTTTACGTACTTTACTTAATTCAGGTTTTCACCATACAGTAAGGAGGTATTATAAGATGACAACTAGTATCTAAAATATTTGTTGTTTAATTAATATACTTCTAAAATATGATAGTGTCATAGTTTAACAAAATTTATGGTTGTATTTTTTGCCATTATATTAAAAAACTACAAGGACTTCATCTTACCCCAAATTTTTTTTTTAATTTTTTTCAATTTTGAAAAATTTTGGCTTTGTGACAATTTTCAATTGTTATGTCTTATAAAAAATCTTATATATATATATATATATCATAAAATCTCATGTATGTTATCTTATACCACCATAATATCTAAAATATAATGAAATGTGATAAATCAATGTGACAAAAATTGTTACCATATAGTTAAACTCTCAAGTTAACTCTTAAACTAGTTTGAGTTTGCGCGTTTAGATTTCTAAATCAAGTACGATTAAACTGGCCCAGTTTACACTAAATTGACTAAGTTGAGTCAGCACTAGTCAAAAAAATTTTTTTTTAGTACTCAGCTTAAAAAAACTTGTCATCCAAAATCCAAAATTGTGTTGTATGAACACTTTATGACTTAAATTGATACTTTACTTTATTTTATCAATTTTGTATTTTGTATAAGTAGTCAATTGAAGTTATGTGCCTATGCACCCCAAGTAGGGGCGGATGCATATCTTAAGGAAAAGTTTTGGGAAGATTTGGAGGGATTGGTCAGAAGCATACCTTTAGAAGAGAAGATTTTCATCCGGGGGGGGGGGGGGGGACCTTAATGGCCACGTTGGGAAAGAAGCAGGACAATATGAGAGAGTTCATGGTGGCTTTGGTTTTGGGGAGCTTAACGAAGAAGGACAGTCTATACTCGATTTTTCAATGGCTTATAATTTTAAGGTTTTCAACACCTGCTTCAAGAAGCAAGAGGAGCATTTAATCACATACAAGAGTGGAGCTTTAAGGTCACAAATTGACTTCTTTTTGGTAAGGAATCCAAATAGGAAAATTTGTCAAAATTGTAAAGTTATTCCTGGGGAACCCGTGGCAACTCAACATAGGGTCCTGGTCCTTGACGTGAGTATTAAGGGTCGAAAACAAAAGCATCGACAGGTGATGAACCCTAGGACAAAGTGGTGGCAGCTAAAGGGGGAGAATCTACAGACTTTCAAGAGAAGACTATGGAAGAAAGGGTATTGGGAGTTACGAGAAAATGCTAACATCATGTGGGAGGAGATGACCAACAGGGTTAGAAAGATAGCTAAAGCACTCTTAGGAAAATCTAAAGGTTTTGGACAAAGAGATAAGGAATCTTGGTGGTAGAATGAGACCGTTCAAGAGAAGATCAAATTTAAAAAAGATTGCTTTAAAGCTATCTATTTGAGCAATAACTCAGAAATTGGGAAAGGTATCAGAAGGCTAATAAGGAGGCTAAAAAAGTAGTAAGTGAAGCACGATCTAAAGTGTTTGAAGAGTTTTACAAGGACTTAGGAACGAAAAAAGGGGAACAAAAGATTTACAAGATTGCGAAGACTAGAGAAAGGAAATCTAGAGATTTAGATCAAGTAAGATGTGTTAAGGATGAAGAAGGAAAAATTTTGGTTACAGATGGAGATATTAAAAACAGATGGCAATGTTACTTTCACAAGCTCTTTAATGACGGAGCAGGGTCGACCTGTAATAGGGAAGATTTAACAACCTTGGAGAGAGAACAAAATCTGACATATTATCGCAGGATTAAGGTTGATGAGGTCAAGGAAGCTCTAAGAAGAATGGATAATGGTAAAGCCGTTGGTCCTGATGGTATTCTTATTAAAGTTTGGAAGTGTTTGGGGGATGAGGGTACTATCTGGCTAACTAAGCTCTTTAATGAGATTTTAAGGTCCAAGAAAATGCCGGTGGAATGGAGAAGAAGTACTTTAGTGCCTATATACAAAAACAAAGGAGACATCCAGAACTACGCAAACTACAGAGGGATTAAGCTTATGAGTCACACTCTAAAATTATGGGAAAGAGTGATTGAACGTAAGTTAAGAATGGAGAGGAGTATTTCGGAAAATCAATTTGGATTCATGCCAAGGCGATTAACTATGGAAGCTATTTATCTGCTAAGAGGGTTGATGGAAAGGTATCGGAGCAAACAAAAAGACTTGCATATAGCGTTTATTGATTTGGAAAAAACTTATGATCGAGTACCAAGAGAGGTGCTCTGGAAAGCCTTGGAACAGAAAGGTGTACGGGTTGCATATATTAGAGTTATAAAAGATATATATGAGGGGGCTACAACTAGTGTGAGAACGTCTGGAGGGGAGACTAGAGACTTCCCTATTAAGATTGGCCTACATCAGGGATCATCGTTGAGCGCTTATTTATTTGACTTGGTTTTAGATGTTCTGACAAAACATATTCAAGAAGAAATTCCTAAATGCATGCTTTTTGCTGATGATGTTGTTCTCATAGCAGAGTCAAGAGAAGAGATTAATGTTAAACTTGAGTTATGGAGAGCTACTTTGAAATCAAAGAGTTTTCGTCTGAGCAGGAGTAAGACAGAGTATATGCATTGTAAGTTTAACAAGCGACAAGCTAGAAACGAGTTAGAAGTTAAAATTGGAGATAATGTTGTATCACAAGTGTCAAAGTTTAGGTATCTGGGATCTGTTATACAAGATGACGATGAAATTATTGGTGATGTAACACATAGGATACAAGCTGGGTGGTTAAAGTGGAGAATGACATCAGGAGTTGTTTGTGATCGGAAAGTACCGGATAAGCTCAAAGGAAAGTTTTATCGTACTGCTATAAGACCTGCGATTTTATATGGGAGCGAATGTGCGGCGATGAAAGGACAACAAGAGCATAAAATTGGAGTAGAGGAGATGAGGATGTTGTGTTGGATGTATGGTCATACAAGAAGATATATGATCCGTAATAATCGTATACGAGGGAGAATTGGAGTGGCACCTATTGAGAAATAAATGACTGAAAACCGTTTAAGGTGGTTTGGACATGTTCAAAGAAGACCATTAGAAGCGCAGTAAGGAGAGTTGAGCAGATGGTTTGGAGCCCTGTGAAAAAAGTCGAAGAAGACCAAGAAGGACACTTAAAGAGGTTATTGAGAGGGATCTTCTGGTAAATGAGATCCCTAAAGAGTTAGTCATTGCTAGAGCTCAATGGCGTCGGACGATTCATGTAACCGACCCCACCTAGTGGAATAAGGCTGTTGTTGTTGTTGTTGTTGTAGTCAATTGTACTTAAGAAGAGCAATATCATAATAATTAAAATTAAGTGATTTTATATTAATTATAAACTAAGATATTGTATATGTATTACGATATAATATAATTTTAGTAGCTTATTGAATAGAGACAAAATATAACTTTTATGATTTTATGTTCTGAGTTTACATTTTAGGTTTATTCTCTTTATTGAGTTTAGATAAACATTCAAGTTTGACAAGCTTAGTTGTTACTAAATCACAAATTCACCAATGAACTCATTGAAATTTAACAATAAAAAAGCTATTAGGTAGCTTTCAACTTATTCCTCCAATAGCCATATCTTAAGTTGACCTTAATGCGTGCTAATAATTATTCCCATCACTTTCATACCTTAAATATCATGGAAATGGACATCTTAACGAAGATATTAATTCACAGAATAAAACAAATTAATGTTGACCCATTAATCGAATTCATTACTAGCTAAAGCAAAAGCTAAGAACTTACTACTTATTTTTCTGTATCACCCACTCCAATTTAATACCACAACAACATAAGGAAATTATAATTAATTTTCAGCTACCGTCAATCTTAATTAACCTCATCTGAAAATCAATTCCCTCACGCTATGCCCAAATATTCTATTTAATTGATCCCCTTTTGTAGTGTGTGTGTGTATTATCATACAATTTTTTAATCTTAAATTGTAATTAAGTTGGATTTTAAATTTTAAGAAATAATTGTTTATTTATCAAAATATAAGATCTAATAGTATTTAATTTTTTTAGTATCATAATACTACAATAAACATTTTTCTGTATTTGAAATATATACATTAATAATCACATATCTTAAGATATAAATAGGAATTAATAGCTAGAATGCTACATTTTGCTGGCATTTCATGTAAACACAAAAATCATAGAATTATATCACTTTAATTTTTAATTTAGTTAACTCTATTGAAAGAGGGAAACCCCTTCAAATTTAAGTCATTTGCAAACAATTATTCAATCTAATTTAAAAAGTCAACATTACCCCCTTAAACTTTCAGACCTCAGTAACTGGGGGAGTTTTTGCCAATGACTAAAATCTTATTTTGGTCCCTGATATATGCCTCTCTTTTTTTTTCTAATTTGGACAATCATAAATTTTTATTCTCAATTTGGTCCCTTACAGATTGATATGTTATCACTTCAGTCTCTCAAAAATTTTTATTCTCAATTTGGTCCCTCATAGATTGATATGTTATTAATTTAGTGCCTCACTTATTTTCATTCTCATTTTGATCCCTCACAAATTGATATTTTATCAATTTAGTCTTTTTTTGCTGCCCATAACTTTTGATGGTCACAACTTTTGATAAAGGGATTAAATTGATAATATATAAATCTATGAGGGACCAAAGTAAAAATATAAATATGTGAGAGACTAAATTAACAACATATCAATTTGTGAGGGAACATATTGAGAATGAAAATCTATGAGGGATTAAATTGATAATATTTCAATCTATGAGGAACCAAATTGAGAATAAAAATTTATGAGGGACTAACTTGAGAAAAAGACATTTATGAGGCACCAAAATGATGTTTCGGCCGTTTTGCCAATTGACATACAAAATTGATGGGATGTGTGTATTCATTTGGAAAAAAAAAATTGATTGTTATAAGAATATAAAAGGAATCTTAATTCCCTGTCAGAACATATTAAATATCACTATAATGAGAAACAAGGGTGTCGCTTCTGGGTCTATAAATTAGAGTAATCAGTTTGATGTCCTCTCCATCCCGAAGGAAGAAACAGAAGATATATAGCTTACCCGAACCACATGAGCTACCATGACCAAAACCTTCACTACCATGCTGGTTTTAGCCCTCTTTCTTTTGTCATTTCTGAACCACATTGAAGCTTCATCAAGAAAACTTCTCTGGGGGAACGACGGCAATTGTGACTCCTGTGACCATGATCATGACTGCTCCAACCATGATAACAGTCATGATTGTGATCATCATGACTCTTGCAGAGATGACTGTGATCATCATGACTGCTGTGGCGGCCATGATCATGACTCCTGCAGTGGTGACTGTAGTTATCATGACTGCTGTGGCGGCTATGATCATGACTCCTGCAGTCACGACTGTGATCATCATGACTCATGTGACAGTGGCTCCTGCGACCATCACGACTCTTGTGACCATGGCCCTTGTGACCATGACCAGCATCATGATCACCATGTTCACTGGGGAGATTGTCCACTTGGCAAAATTCCTTGGTTTGGTCCATGGGGGTGGCTCAAAAATAACAAAACCTTCCAAGTGAATTCCCATCACATCATCCCTAAGGTTCAAACCCAAGCACTTGCCCCGAAGACTCCATGATCTCTCAAATTGAAGCACGTATGCATGCATGCACGCATGTATGAATGTTTACATGCCTATATATGGATATATATATCACTGTTTCTTCTGTGTTAAAGTGATGACCTATATCACTATAAATAAACTTGAATGACTCGAACTGGATTGTGCTCTGTTCTCTAGCTACTTGGGTATGTCCACTTGTCTATTAGTATATGATAATGCATGTTATGTTATTGATGGAATTATTTATGTGCTTCTTGATACATATGCTGGTAATTTGTAGCTACTACATTCAGTCAATATATCTTATCTCTGTTTCTGCTCTTTGCAATATATTAAACGTTAGCTTAATTACTTAAATTGTAGGCGAAGGACTTTATACAGATTAATTCCCAGAAAAGGGAAAAAAGAAAGAAAGAAAGAAAGAAAGAAAGAAAGAAAGTAATATTATATAGGTCAGAATGCAAAAAAAAAAAAATCAACTTTATAATGCAATTTATCCCTTAATTTTAAAAGTCCAGTCTCTCCTAACTTTTAATTTTGTGCCAAAAAAATTTGTTAATTAATTTTTTGTTTTGGTCAAAATCATAATACTATTTGTTCATGCAAGATTGAGGGAGGACAAATTAATCAACAAAATAGTTCATATGCTAGCTAGCTTGGCAGTTTAAGTTGCAAACAATGGATTTTTTTCTTCTATCGATCGCTCTATATTTTTGAAATGAAAATCGATCCCCATAATTAAGATATACATTTTTGTAATAAAAATCTCCTCAATTGAGATGATAAATAAGTTGAATGGCTAATTTGGAATTTTTCATCAGCCTATATGGATAAATAGTGTAAGGGCTTTTACCAAAAAATTAATGGGGAGACTATACTGAATACTATTGAAAGTTTTAGGAGTCTATTAGCAACTTTTAATGTTGAGAAAATAAACTGCATAACTTCATAAATTTAAAGGCATTGTTTTGCATGTGGCCCTAATATATATTAGGTTAAGGAGAAGAGCGAATATATATATAGTATAGGGATATATTACAAACTCTTCAAAATGCATCATTAATCCAGAGTTTCATGAAGTTCGCTTTTGCCATCGTTTACTATGAATTGCTTGCTGGTGTTTACTTCAACTCAAATAGTTAAAAGTATTGATCAAGTGAAGAACTTTGAATAATTTTATTATAATGGCTAAACGCTCTTTCATATGAAAGTCTTTTATATGTAAGTTTCGTAGAATACATTTAGAGGGGTCAACGTGTGTTTATTAAAATTTTACTCAATCAATACAAATAAGTTCAATTTTTCAGATTGAGTTAATTAGAATAGCAACTGTTCAATTAGAACATAAAAAATAATAGAACAAATATAATGTGCAGAAATAAAAAAAAGATAGGGATGAGAAAACCACACAAACTATTTATTGTGGTTCGACCTCCACAATTAATATAATATAAGAGATGAAAGGTGAAAATAATTACCTTAGATCACAGATTAATAATTTATATTCATACATAATTTATTCATCAAAAAAATTAAGAAAAAGGGCTGTAGACAAGTACTAACTTTTTCAACTATAACACCTGCCAAGTTTGAGGGAGAAAAGAGGGTAATATCACTATAAACAAAAAAAAAAGATTTGGTGAGGATAAATTAGTCACTAAATCCAAAATTATATTTGGATTTAGTGACCAATAATCCGTCAATAAATTCTAATACAGCTTCGTGTGTCACAAAATTCAAGTGATAAATTCTCATTTTTTACAAAATTAGCTAGTGACGAATGGTCTGTTGTTAAATGAGTTACATTCATCACTAGTTAGCGATGAACAATCCAACATTCGAAAACTTTAAAAGAATTAGCAAAAACTTGTATGTCACAAATTCATCATATTAAAGAAATCTTTTTTAAAAAAATATAAATAGCCGTCGACATAATATTAATGAACATAATTTGCAATGTATTACCCATTCGTATTTAAACATCTAGACTTGGTCAACTACCTAAATATCTTGAACATTTGCAATGTCCGCTTAATGTATAAATGAAACCACAATAAATTTCTAATTAATTAACTCGTTATAATTATTGTTGTTAAAATCGGGAGTTGAATTATAGAATTGTAAGATTGTAGAATTTTATGCTTAAAAACGATCTTGATTTCGTATAGGATCATTTTTGTTATGGGATCGTATAGGATCGGAATCCGGATCGTAGAATCGTAGGATTGTGGGATTCTGCAGATCTTACCAATTTTTTTAAAAATTTTTAAAATTTTTTTACTTATCATTTATGTGTTTGTAAATCATTTATATGTTTTTTATATTTTTAAATTTTTTTCATTTTTATAAATTTTTTAAAATTATTTTATTTATCATTTGTGTATTTTTTTATATTTTTAAAATTTTTTATTAATGATAATGTAGCGTTAAGAGATTTTGATGATGATATGGATAGTGATAAGAATGAGAATTGATATATATTTTATTTATGTTTGGTTTTATATGGTTTATATATTTGATATTTTAATGAATTTTGATCAATGTTTGGTATTTTGATTACCTGTGTATGACTATGTCACATTGATATATGAGTTTTTTTTATTGACATATAAATAGATTTTGATAGTTTTGTATTATATACAAAGTATTTGTCATTATTATATTTTATTATATATTTTTCTTATATATTTGATTGAATCCTACGATTCGATCTTACCTGGGCTTTTTTTGATTTTGTATCGAATCCCGATCATGACAACCTTGGTTACAATAATTCTCATTGTTTAAATTGATCGTTAATTAAGTTCAAAATTAGTTAAATAAAAATAACCAAAATACCAATCTTATTGTTTGACTAATGAACTCTTCTACCAAACAGGCAATCAAAACAAGATCATCAAAATTTAACGTTAGGATGCGTCGAGAATATAAACCCTTGAATTTAGAAGACGAATATATTGCAACAATATAACATCTTTAATCATAAGCACCATCCATTTTCTTTAGAACAACTACTAACAAAATCTATAATAAGCCAGTTGTTTCAGCCACCAAAATAGTTGGCTACGCATCAAACACTTCGCTAGCTATTAAATTATAAATAGCAAAGCATGCGTTAGGATTGCTTGTAATTAACATTGTCGGCTTATAAGAGATCTATTAAAGATATTAAAGACCTAACTTCAGCCAGTTCGATCAACATGAAGACATGGTTCATATGCTTTCTTCTTATGAGCATGATTGTGTTCAACCATGCTGATCTTGAGCCCATGGATCTGCGAAAAATAATCGGTGGTGGTGACCGGGGCTTGGATTTGCAAGAAGGACGAGAAAAAATTGTATCTCGAAATGGATATCGACGTGGTTGCTCTGCCATTACCAGGTGTCGTAATGGATAAGTAATGAAAAGAAAGAAGATATAGTATACCAAGAATGACTTTTCGATGATGCTATATATAAATGTAACTATGAAGCAATGTTATGCCATATAAATTATTATAAATGAAGTATATATATAATTCTATTTTTACTGTTGATCTTTTATCGTAATCATCATAACCTAATAATACTTTTCTATCTCTTAAGATACTTTGCCTACTGTAAGGGGAAAAAAAGTAATACTAGTTATTGCTTATCACTCAACTAACTATTATTTATTACCATATAGTTCTGCAAAATGACCACACAATATTGTCTTATTTTCGTTTGGCAAACATTTTTAGTTCCTCCATCTATCCCTTGATTGCAATATAATGCACAATCGTTAATTAATCGGAGTAAGTGACTTTTTTTTTTGGCTTAATTAGTTTGATTTCTGTGCCTTCATTAATTTAATCAAATATTAGAATTCAATTATATATTCATTTATTAGTCCCTATAAGAGTTATTATTCAAATGTAAACTGAAGAGCGGAACATGCCTGTAAATTGGAATAACTTATTTATCTCTAAATTTTTTGTCTAACAAAAAATAAGAATTAATATTGATCATTGAATCACATAATTTATCGATTATTTCCATTTACTTCTTTAATACTAATGTCGTATTCTTGTTTTTTCAACACGTTTTAGATTCTTTGGCCTATTCTATTCCTTTCATCACAATATAATACTGAATAATCTGCAGAATTTTATTTAACCAGAACAAATCTCCCTTTCGAATAGAGAGAGACTCCAAAATCCACTAGGGACATACAAGATACTATTCAAAGTAAAACAAAACATAATGCTGACAGTGAAATTATAAGGACTATTGGTAAATAAAAGTGCGTGTTTGGGAGGGCGTTGAGGTGAGGTTGAACCACATTTGAACTGTCTAAACATGGTTGGAAGAAAAATTGAGTCGTTTGGCAGCACGTTGAGCCAAGCATCCCATCGTGGTTTTCTCATTCCAACGTGGTTATCCTCACAGTGGCCATGAGTAGCTTCTCCAGTGTGATCAACGTGGTTTCCTGTCATTACTACCCTTCCCACCCCATGTATCCATTGTTCTCTCCCCTGTGTCTCCCTGTCTGTGAGTCCTCTCTCCCCTGTTTAAGAACCAAAAAACAGAGCATTATGGTGATCAGGTTGCCAGAGGCTGCTAATTTGTTCTTAAAATCTTATAGGGTTTTCTTATTAGAGGATTTGAGGAGGGAGAGGGAGACGAAGTAGTTGTCTTCTTTCAAAAAGGACGGAATGCGGAGTGTGGCGGCTTCCATTATCGAAGGTAGTTAACTGGACTGGGTGGACAGAACCAAAAAATAGGGCAGACGAGGGAGAAACCGAAGAGAGCATGGTAGGGACCAAAGTGAATAACATTAAAAGTTTGTAGGAGTAGCTATAATTTTAGGAAAAAATATATTTGTCACATATGGACCTAGATGACACTAATTGTGGTTTTAGAACATGAAAAAGATAAAGGAAAAATTATTACCAAGGACCTAAGTGAATAAACTCAAAATCTTGTAAGAGTAGCTATAATTTTAGGAAAAAATATATTTGTCACCTATGGACTTAGATGACACTAATTGTGGTCTTAGAACATGAAAAAGATAAAGGAAAAATTATTACCAAGGACCTAAGTGAATAAATCAAAAGTTTGTAGGAGTAGCTATAATTTTAGGAAAAAATATATTTGTCGCCTATAGACCTAGATGAAACTAAATGTGGTCTTATAACATGAAAAAGATAAAGGAAAAATTATTACAAAGGACCTAAGTGAATAAAATCAAAAGTTTGTAAGAGTAGCTATAATTTTAAGAAAAAATATATTTGTCATCTATGGACCTAGATGACACTAATTGTGGTCTTCGAACATGAAAAAGATAAAGGAAAAATTATTACCAAAGACCTAAGTGAATAAAAAATAAAAAAATAAATTTGTTAATTAAAAATGAGTCATTAATGATTAATTTATAATATTAGACAAATAAACAAAAAAATTAAGTTTCCTTTAAATAAATGACAATAAATAATAATAATACATTAAAAAATTAAATAAAAAATTTATGCCATTTCTGGTAATTATACATCCTGAAACTACGTTTGTAATTCAACATTCAAACATCATGTTCTACCCCAAACCAAGTTTCACTGCCTCAAATTACGTTTGCCTAAATATCTCCCAAAGATAAATCACATTCATCCAAATCTAGTTTTCTCCAACTACGTTCAATTAAACCTAATTTATCCCACCCACGTTTAATCAACTATGCTCCCAAACACTAAAAACATGTAACAAAATTCTGTTTTCTTCCGTAAAATTCGAATGCCACCATATAATTCATCCATGAAGGTTTTGTCTTTATCCTTCCTGAAGCCCCTGATTGCACCCCGTGTCCCTTCTCTTTCCTTTGCTAGCTCAGGATTTTGCCCAATTTGCTGAGGAGTAGTGGCCTGTGTTGAGAAAGTCAAGATAGGCTATGAGATTTTTCCGAGGGGTAACACAATAAAGTGGGGCTCGAATTGAGAGAAGGCGACTTACCATTGATGTATCTACTTTTGATTGAACTCTTTTGTGATGGGTTGTTTGTGTGCTTGATTTGTATTGAGGGATTTCATGGTGAACACTCATGAGCTATGTTAAGAAATAATGACGCATTCTTTATCATGTTATTGTTTGATCATGTGATATATGTGTTTGGGAAAGAGCTCCTCTATAGAAATGTAGATCCATGTGACAAATTCTTGGCTACAAATCTATGGGGGCATAAGCTCACATAGATGAAGCTTTGAAAAATTGAAATCATGGGAATATAGACCTGTATTGTAGAATTCTTGAGTGGAGAATTTGTGGGAATAGAGATCCATGTTGATGAGGTTCTTGAGTGAGTTCTTCATAGAAATGTATATCTACGCGGGGTGAACAAGATGCGTGCAATGAATGCTTGATTGGTTAAATTTGGAATGAGCTTATTGATTGTGGCATGAGTCGTGTTTGGTGTGAGTATTGTGCTTGGCCTGGGATAGAAAAGTATGAAATTTAAGACCTTTGACTTTTTGCGTACTTTACTTAATTCATGTTTGTGTGTAGTGTCAGTCCTGTGTTATAGTATATTTATTTTTATTTTTCTATGGACTATTTAATCTAAGATTTAATAGCTCAAATTCTAAGTACTGACTTTTTATTTTTTTAAAAAATTAAAATTTAGATCATTAAAACTAACGAATCACAAAAAAAAAACAAATATACGGATTGTCAAATAGAAAAAGTGCTTGAAAACCACCCCTTCAAGCACTTTGGACAGAATTTGCGCTCTCTATGGCCTGCCGAAGTAGCTCTTGTCACAGTCAGCCATCATTTCTTTTTTCTTTTTTTAGTTATTTAAGCTCAGACTAAAATTTAATGGCCATTCTAATAAGATAGAGCTAAACTTAAATGGACAACTCAGATACCATAGTTTCCCAGAAATCTCTCAACTTGATATCTCATTGAGATCCTTCAGAAATTATTCCATGGTAAAATAAACTTCTCCATTCCTTAAACTACGCTATGCTGTCTTTCTTCTCGTATTCCTCGCACATGTATTCTGTCTCTGATTTTCTCCTAAACCCCATTTTCTTGCATGGCATCATGGGTTTTCTCCACCTCGTATTGTTACTAACGTTGTTTATCTCGTGGGTGCGCAAGAAAATCACAGTAAGTACTGGAAATAGTTCAAAACAGAAGTTCAACAGTTACACTCTGTACAAGAAAACTCTGTTATGTTCTTTGGGAGTTTTTGGGTTCAATCTTATCCTATGTCTATATAATTTCATGAATTGGAAGCATTGGTCTGATGAAAAGCTCGTGATCCTTCTGGATATATCTGTTTGTGCTATAGCTTGGGGAGTATTTTGTGTTTACTCGTATAATCTATTCGTAAACTCGGATGAAAAAACTTTCCCATTGTTCTTCAGAATTTGGTGTTGCATCTACTTGATTATTTCCCGTTATTGCTTCATTGTAGACATCATTATCTATGAACAACAAGTTACTTCATCAATTCAATACTTAGTTTCTGATGCCTACTCCATTTTTTCGGGTTTAATTTTCGGTTTCATGGGGGTTTATGCTAAGAACAAGAGTGAAAATGAGATTCTTGAAGAACGCCTTTTGAATGGTAATCAAGAAAATACTCCTAATTTATCAACCAAAGGGAGTGAAACTGTTACTCCTTATTCAAATTCTGGAATTTTCAGCATTCTCACATTCTCTTGGATGGGTCCTGTAATTGCTGTTGGTAATAAGAAAACCCTAGACCTTGAGGATGTCCCACAACTTGCTAGCAGCAATAGTGCATTCGGAACTTTTCCGAGCTTCAAGGTTGGTTGTTCTTTATGACAAGAAGATTGTTCAGTATTTGATTTACAGTGTAAAATAAAAACAATTATACCAATTCAGGTTGGTATATGAGTAGAAAGAGGTTTCGTCACTTAAGCAAGTGGTTGGAGTTCGATTCTCAACTTTTGTAAATAGAACAAATCTATTTGGGAGGAGTTTATCCTTTGCCTTTAGTATCATGAAAGAGATTAGTTTCTACGATCGATAAAAGATATTCTTTGTGAAGCAAATTCATTATTTTTTCATTTACTAACTTAAAAATAAAAAAAATATTAAACTTAAAAATACACATACAAAAAAAATTAATTAAAAAGACAATATTGAACAAATATATGTATAATGTAGTTCAAGATACCATGTGTCGAGCTACACACATGTGTGGCTTGACATACAGGATGTCGAGCCACATCTGTACTACAAATAACATTTGTCCACAGGTGGCACATAAGGAAAGGATTTGGCAAAAAACTCCCTGACTAGAAATTAGTAAGATTTATTTATCAGTCGGCAGAAATCAGTTGCTATTGAAAATTAGTAGGAATTGTTTATTAGTTAGAAGTCAGTCGCAAATGATTTACTGTTGATTTACCGACTAAAAAAATTCAATAAAAAAATAATAGCAAATTAATTTTTCGTTATTAAAATTATTATATTTACAATTGAATTTGTCGTCAGTATTACACGTGATTGCTATAGTAGCATATTAATCCCATTAAATGTAACAAGAAAATTATTATCTTATCCCCTTTTTGATCGTCTTTATTTTTCTCCCTTCTCTCATCTCACTTTCCCTTTCATCTCTCTGTGCATCTGAAATTGAAGAACACCAAATAAGAATTATACCAATTAATTGAAGAAAAAACTACTTTAAATAACATTCCATCGAAAGATCCAGAAGTTATAACACTTTACTCCTGTCAAAAAGCGAAAGAGAAGTATAACTTAAGGGTGCTATGTCACTAAACCCCTGTTTCTTTTGATTTTGATTTTGATTTTTTTTTTAAAAAGGCAAAAGAGAAAGAGACAGAGTACATAGCATTTCAATCAAAGCTTAACTAGTGCGAAGCAGAGTTTATTAGAGATTCTAAAAGACCATAGTTGTACGGTGTCATTGAGCATAAGGTTATTGCATTGCACAATGCTATTCCAGTGCTGAATCAGATTGTAAACCGAGCATCTCGTCATTGGCCATTTCTTGAGAATCAAGTTGAATTGCTTAAGACATGGATCAATCACCAACACAGGAATACCAGCTAGCTTATTATTCATCTTCTCACGTTGTCTCAACAACTCCATCTCTTGTCGTGTGAGAAAGTGCATGGCGTTCTTTGCAATCTTGTTCTCCGGGATTGAGAAGCGATTACTGCGTGAAGTCAAATCACTCTTGAACAGTTTCTTCTGTATCACCATTTTGATCTCACGCCCTCCCATCTCCTCTATCTTTCTCTTCAACTCCACTGGAATACGGTTCCTTTCTCGTCGTGGTTCTTGTTCTTGAGGAATAATGGGTCCTTCCTCCATTGCAAGGAATGCCCTCCTTAGTGATGGTCTCTTCTTTAAGGGAACGAGTTCTTCATGCTTCTTCAAAGAACTCTCTTCTTGAATCTTTCTCTTCTTTTTTCTTCTGAATATTCTTTCTTCATCCATTTCATGCTTCCATGATAATAATATCCTCTTCTTTGTGGGAAGGAAATTAGGGTTATTTTCCTCTGCAAACTCATCACATCCACATTGATCTTCCCTTTTAGACATTCTCCTGCCTCTCATCTCTAACTACTCAATTTGCTTAATTTCAAAATCCTTCCCCCAGCACCCCTAAACCTTTAAACCCAATTCTAAAAACCCTAAGCAGATAAGGGTTCTACAGGTTTTTTTGTTGTTGTTTTCTCAATTCCTATTTGATGTTAACCACGTCAATGAAATTGATTAACATTAATACATATTTGAGTACCAATCCATTTAGGTAAAATTTCAAAAACCTGTACTTTTTGCCTTCCCTATGTTCTGAGGAACTATAACAAATAAGATCGAATGACTTCTACTTATTTATAAATTGTAAATTTTCTGTTAATTATGATTTAAAAATCCTTATTTTAATTTATATCTTGATAAGGATAAGATATTATTATTGCAGTTGTCGTTATCTATGCATCTTTCTTTGAATAACAAACATTGTATTTGTAATTCGGCTTTGGATATCGATTCTATATATTATAATATACATATAATATTAAGGAAAAAATTAATTGTTGCTTTTATTTTTCTTATATATTTTTAATAAATATAAAAAACGTATATTTTTTTTTGTAGTTCATTATTATATAATTGGTCTTTCTAAAATTTTTGTACACGTATATAACCTTTTTTTAAAAAGTCTAATAAAAATAAAATTATATCTAAATATAATCAATCTTTTTATAGATTCAATTAATAAGTAATATTAGGACAGATAAAATTAGAAGATAAATAGGTCAAAATCATTCGGAATCACAAATGGTGGCACGCCAAAAATAAGGCCCAAAAAAAAGAAACTTTTTTTTAAATAACATTTTTTCACCTTATAATATACTCTTACTTTTATGTATGGCTAGGATCTTTCCCATTCTTTAAGAACAATGGCACTTTTGCGTCCAAAAAAAGAACAGTGAATTCATGCCATGTTGTCGTCAAATTGAATAAATTGTTGATTTAATTTTTAAAAGATTTAAGATTATATCTATTATATTTATTTTTTAAAAGATCAAATGTTTTAATTTTGTTTTCAAAAATTAATTTACGGTTATCGTAATCTTTTCTTTTTGTTATTATAAAGTATCAAATTTATTATTAATAAATCTTAATATATCTTTATCTTAATATCATTTTAACTACTATTAAAATTATTGAGTTTATAAATAAAGTGATATGAGATTTGAGTATTGTAAATTAGAATCGAAGCTTTGGGCCCTTTTATCATTTAAAATAAAATTCGAAAATAGAATTTAGTGAATGGAGCTAATTGTTCGCAATGGCTGGAAACACATACACACATATCTTCTTACATCTACTGGGGTTTACAACTTTTATGATTAATGTCTATTTGTTAGTCAAATGGTTTTAGTTTACAATTTTATCATCAATTACCTTTTATCAATTTAAATATTATAAAAATTTCGTTTTATGATATTTTATATTATTATTTCGCACCCAAACAATGCAATCTAATAATATACGTATTCATTGTTGGAAAAATTATATTTTGATGAACTTGATATTTTAAAAAATTTTTTTAAAAAATAAAATGAGAGAATTTTAATTGTTTTTAATATTTTATAATAATTATTTAATTGATGTTAATTGCTAAGTTTTAATAACTTTTAACATTTTACGATTTTTTTAATTAATTACTATTAAAAATCTTTTATATACATATTTTTTACTCTTACGATTTTATGTTTATAAAAAACTCATTTCTCTCATTTCTAAATATAGACAATTAAAATTCGTCTTCTCTCTTCACTCTTTTTTCTCAAATTTTTTAGGTTACATGTTTTTATTTTTTGCTATTCTGTCACTTGAGTGTTTCAGTTCTTGAGAGAACACTTATAAGAGTCTGTTTAATTTTGGAGGAAGTTTTGTACACTCAGAATAATTTCTGTAATCAAAAAGTAATTTTTTTAAAGACAATATCTCTTAAAATGTGACTCAAACTGTGTTGATAACAATAAATTTTACAACATTCATAAATCTAACATTGTGCATCACACCGGCCGTTGAAGAATGAGTTATAAACATTGTTCTGATTTCGATATAAAGAGCCAACACACCTTTTTTTTTTTTTTTACCGCAGGTAGAGAGCCAACACAATAAATGAAGAGCCAACACATCTTCATTTATTAATGCACAAATTAAAGCCGAATCTAAATTAAAAATAAAAACAAAAGACCAAAAGAAAAGCAAAATATGGAAAATAAATAAAGAATCTTTTTAACAAACAAGTACTTCTGGAAAATGATTATTTCATATACAATATCTAGATCAAAATTAATTTGAAACTAACATTCCTGTTGTAAATAATTTATTAACACGACAAATTTATTCTAAAATAATTCCTAAACTATAAAAACCAAAACAATGAAACCTTAGACTCTAAGTCAAAAATCTTAAAATAAACCTAAATTGGCATTAGAAACCATAACCATAAACCCCAAAACTTTAAAAATCCTAAAACTTTAAATCAAATAAACCCGTACGTAAATTCTAAAATCTAAAACATAAAACTTAAATATAAAAAAAATAAGGAAATAAAATACAGTACTTTAGAAGTGATTTGTTGTGATAATAAATAAAAGAAACTAAAAAAAATCATCGAAAGTTCTTGTAAAATTAGATTGACAAAGGCTTTCTGAAGGATATATGGTTTTGTTTTAAAGTTATAAGTAAATTTATTATCAATATTAATTAATTAAACTATTTGATAGGTTTATTAATATTTCATTAATAAGCGTAAGTCCTGACATTAGTTAGCATTTGTCATAAATAAAATACAATTTAGCTGGAAAATTATACAATTTATGATCAACAAAGTAGCCATTACATGTTGAATAAAGGTACTGAAGCATATATCCTTAATTGATTCGTTGGTTGAACTAAATATATTAAGTTTGATAACATATCAATTTATGTAGATAGCATCTGAATACATGAAATCAAAGCTTGACTAAGGCAAAACAGAGCTGATGAGTAGGGCTTCTGAAAGACCACAACTGCACGGTGTCGCCGACGTTGAGATGATTGTTTTGCACGATGGCATTCCATCGATGGATGAGATTGTAGACTGAGGAAACCTTCATCTTCCACTTCTTCAGAATCAAGTCATTGTGCTCTTCCAGCTTAGGATCTATCACCATCACTCGCATCCCCACCGCCCTATTGTTGGCCTCCCGCCTTTCCAGAAGCTCCACCTCTTCTTGTGTCAGAAAGTGCCTGGCTTCCTCCTCAATCTGCATCTCCGGGATTGAGAATCGACTGTTAATTGAATTCACATCACTTCTGAACAGTTGCTTCTGTATCACCATTTTGATGGCACGACCTCCCATCTCCTCAATCTTGCTCTTCAACTCCCACGGCAGAGAATGATTCACCAACTGTGGTGCAACAATCTCAGACTCAGAGGGGGCAGCAGTAGCACTACCATTGTTTCTGTCCTCGTCATCATGTTCATTATCATTATCATAATCCCATAATGATAATGATAGCGATAATGGCCTCCTGTTTGCGGGAACAAGCACAGAGGGGATAGCAATAGTACTAGTACCATCCTCACAATCATGATCATTAGAATTATTCTGATCGTATTCTTGAACTTGTTCTTCTCTTTTTATAGTATTTTCTGTTGTGGAAATTCGGGCTATTTTCCACCAATAATAAAATTAACAATACCCGACAAAATAGCCTACCATATAGGAGGCAAATATAAAGCAGATAAATAAAGAGCAGAAATTAAATAATGAGAACACCAGAAATTAACGAGGTTCGGCTAATTTTGCCTACGTCCTCGGACACTACCAAAATATATTTATAAGAGAGAGAGAAGAGAAAACTAAGCCTTAGAAGAGATATTAGGCTTTAGTTTTGGGGTGTGGAAACACATAGGAGAGCTTCCCTTTTATAGCCAAAGGAAGCTCCCCACTTCACTAATCCACTCAATGTGGGACTAAGAATAGGAGGCACTATTCACAAATCTCCACCTTGCCGAATTTCAAGTCCCAATACAAAAACTCTCGCTTAAAAATTTTCAAAAAAGTAGTGTCTTCAAATGCGCCTAAGGCGCTATTCATCTTCAAATCTTCACAATATTAATCAAGTCCAAGCAATGTTGAAACTTGATTGATGTCACAACTTTAGTCATCATGTCTGCAGGATTTTCAGCTGTGTGGATCTTCTGAAGTAGTAATTCTCCTTCTTCAAGAATTTCCCTTACAAAATGATATCGGACATCTATATGCTTCGTTCGTGCATGATAGACTTGATTCTTTGCTAAACAAATAGCACTCTGACTGTCACAATGCACTTTGATGTGCTTTTGACCAACACCCAAATCTTTCAGCAAACCTTGAAGCCAAATAGCCTCTTTAACAGCCTCTGTAACTGCCATATACTCTGCCTCTGTGGTAGACAAAGCAACTGTTGACTGTAAAGTAGACTTCCAACTGACCGGTGCCTTTGCAAGGGTAAACACATAACCGGTAGTTGATCGACGTTTGTCCAAATCACCAGCATAGTCAGAATCACAATATCCAACTACACAATGACCCGCTTTTACATCCCGCTCAAACATTAAACCAACATCCACGGTGTTCAGAATATACCGCAGAATCCATTTGACAGCTTGCCAATGTCCTTTTCCAGGATCATGCATGTACCTGCTCACAACCCCAACTGCCTGTGAAATGTCAGGCCTTGTACATACCATAGCATACATCAAGCTACCAACCGCATTTGCATACGGAACTTTCGACATATATTCTCGTTCAGCATCATTCTTTGGAGATAAATTAGCACTAAGCTTCAAATGAGGAGCAAGTGGGGTACTTACAGGTTTTGTCTTATCATCCATGCCAAAACGTTTCAGTACCTTTCTCAGATATTGTTTCTGAGTCAGACAAAGTTGCCCCAATTTTCTGTTTCTGCTTATCTCCATGCCGAGAATCTTCTTAGCTTCTCCTAGATCTTTCATTTCAAACTCTTGCTTCAATTGTGCCTTTAACTTCTCAATCTCTCCTTGATTTCTTGAAGCTATAAGCATATCATCAACATATAGGAGAAGATAGATAAACGATCCATCTTGTAGCTTGCGCAAATACACACAATGGTCGTATTTGCTCCTTGTGTACTTTTGCCTCAACATAAACTTGTCAAATCGCTTGTACCACTGTCTTGGTGATTGCTTCAATCCGTACAAGGATTTTTCAAGTTTACAAACCAAATTTTCCTTACCAGCAACCTTAAACCCTTCTGGCTGAGTCATATAGATTTCCTCCTCCAAGTCTCCATGCAAAAACGCAGTTTTTACATCAAGTTGAACTAGTTCCAAATCTAACTGAGCTACCAAGGCCAATAAGATTCTAATGGAGGAATGTTTCACCACTGGAGAAAAAACTTCATTATAATCAATTCCCTCCATCTGAGCGTAGCCTTTAGCCACCAATCTCGCCTTGTAACGAGTGTTATTCTTGTCAGGAAATCCATCTTTCTTTGCATATACCCATTTGCATCCAATTGCCTTCTTTCCCTTCGGTAGACTTGCTAGCTTCCATGTCTGATTCTTCTGAAGAGACTGCATTTCTTCAATCATAGCATTCCTCCACCTTTCATCTTCTGAACTTTGTACTGCTTCTTGGTAGGTGGTAGGAATTTCATCATTGACAATTATAGATGCATAAGCCACCATATCATCGAATCGAGCAGGCTTATATCTTACTCGTTGTGGCCTTTGTAATGCAATTGGTTCTTGTTGCTGTGGAGGTTCTTGGGTTGGAACCTCCTCTTCTTCTAACCCCTCTTCTGCCATAGGAGTTTCATCACCTTCATTACTGATTGCTGGGTTAATTCTTCTACTTTCAAACTCCACCTGCTTTGGAGTTTCCTCCACCTGCTGTGGTGCACCATTGATCTGTTGACTATCATCTTTTGTTACCTTTTTCAACATGGCAGATTCATCAAAGGTAACATCCCTGCTAAAGATTATCTTCTGTGTTTCTAGACACCATAGACGGTATCCTTTCACACCAGTAGTGATCCCCATAAAGAGCGCCTTCTTTGCTCTCGGATCCAATTTTGATTCTTTAACGTGATAGTATGCAGCGGAACCAAACACACGTAACGAATCATAGTCAGTAACAGGTTTTCCAGACCAAGCCTCCAGAGGTGTTTTGCCACCAATAGCAGTTGATGGCAAACGATTAACAAGGTGACTTGCATATCTCACTGCCTCAGCCCAATATTGTCTGCCCAACCCAGCATTGGACAGCATACACCGAACTTTCTCCAGCAATGTTCGGTTCATGCGTTCGGCCACCCCGTTCTGCTGTGGTGTATTTCTTACTGTGAAGTGTCGAACAATGCCTTCATTCTGACAAACCTTGTCAAACGGATCACTCCGGTATTCACCACCGTTGTCTGTTCTGAGACGTTTGATCTTTTTGCCAGTCTGAGTTTCTATCATCTTTTTCCACTTAAGGAAACAATCTAACACTTCATCCTTTGACTTCATAGTGTACACCCACACTCGTCGAGAGAAGTCGTCAACAAAAGTAACATAATAATGTTTACCTCCCAAAGAAGCTGTCTTGGAAGGTCCCCATACATCAGAGTGAACATAATCCAAAATACCCTCGGTATCATGGATTGCGGTGCCAAATTTCACTCTCTTCTGTTTCCCCATCACGCAATGTTCGCAGAAATCCATCTTACAGGTTTTTGCACCTTTCAACAATCCTTGTTTCGCCAAAATTTGTAAGGATTTTTCACCTGCATGCCCTAACCGCATGTGCCACAACCTTGTTGCATCTGACCCATCATCATCGAGAGTAGCAATTGCAGCTGTCCCAACAATTGTATTACCGTCGTAGTAATACAACCTATTTTTTCGGGTACCTTTCAACATCACTAAAGCTCCAGAAATGACTTTTAGAACTCCATCTCGCATCGTCACTGCTAATCCTTTAGATTCCAAGACTCCCAAAGAGATGAGGTTCCTCTTCATGTCTGGTACATATCTAACTTCTGTTAGAACTTTAGTCGATCCATCATGGTTCTGTAAGTAGATTGAACCAATACCAGTTGATTCGCAATATGTGTCATTTCCCATGTAAATAACACCACCAGCTACTTCTTCAAATTCAGTGAACCATTCCCGAATATGACAAATATGTTGGTTACAAGCTGAGTCAAACATCCATTTGTCAGATCGCCTTGTTGATGTTGTAGCAACTAGTGAAAGATCTGAATCTTCATCACTAAACTCAGCCACATTTGCTTCTGATGGAGGTTTTCTTTTATCATCTTTGCCCTTATTTTTCAATTTTGGACAATCCTTCTTCCAATGCCCCTTCTCTCTACAAAAGGCACATTCATCTTTGCTTGGTCTGCCTTTTGACTTCGATCTCCCTCTCCTTCCTTTCATCTGGCCTTGTGGTCTGCCTCTTGCCACTAGCGCTTCTGCAACCACCTCTGCTTGCTTGCTTTCCTCTCGATCCTTCTTTCTCAATTCATGACTGTATAGAGTACTGCACACTTCACTGAGGGAAACTTTCTCTTTCCCATGAAGTAACATAGCTTCTATAAATGCATACTCGTCAGGAAGAGAAAATAGCAACATCAGGGCCAGATCCTCATCTTTGAAAGTCTCATCAACATTCATCAAATCAGCTACTGCCTTATTAAAAGCAGTAATATGATCGTTCATGGTGGTACCGGGTTTATAACTAAACCGGAACAATTTCTTCTTCATATAGAGCTTGTTGTGGCCGCTCTTCTTCAGGAATTTGTCCTCCAATGCCTTCCACAACGTACTAGCAGAAGTTTCCTTTGCGAACGAATACTTCTGCTCTCTGGAAAGACATGATCGAATAGTACCACATGCTAACCGGTTGATGGTCTTCCATTCTTTTTCATCAATCTCATCTGGTTTCTCCTCTTCAATAGCAATATCTAGACCTTGCTGGAAAAGAGCGTCTAGAACTTCACCTTGCCACATGCCGAAATGACCTGTACCGTCAAAAATCTCCACCGCTAATCTTGGATTTGGCGCAGCAATTCTCGTCAAAAATGACGACGAAGAAGCTGCCGACGTTGTGGTGGAAACAATGGTTCTCTGCTCCTTATTATCTGCCATTTTAACTTCCAAATATGAAAATTACTAGTAATACTCTAGTCCAAAAAAAATGCACCAGGAAAGTTCCCAGGAAAGAGAGGAGGGTCACAACGGACACACTTAAAAACCAAGTCTTTCCTTAGCCAGACCTTTCCTAGACATGCACTTCAATTAGACAATATATTACTAATAATTTCTCCAAAAAAATTTCAAATGAATTCTCAAAAAATTTTTTCTGATTGTGGAAGATCAGTTAAAACTGCAACCACAAGAGCATACTAAAATTTCAAGAGTTTTCGCAACCAAGCTTCTGATACCAATTGTTATGGAAATTCGGGCTATTTTCCACCAATAATAAAATTAACAATACCCGACAAAATAGCCTACCATATAGGAGGCAAATATAAAGCAGATAAATAAAGAGCAGAAATTAAATAATGAGAACACCAGAAATTAACGAGGTTCGGCTAATTTTGCCTACGTCCTCGGACACTACCAAAATATATTTATAAGAGAGAGAGAAGAGAAAACTAAGCCTTAGAAGAGATATTAGGCTTTAGTTTTGGGGTGTGGAAACACATAGGAGAGCTTCCCTTTTATAGCCAAAGGAAGCTCCCCACTTCACTAATCCACTCAATGTGGGACTAAGAATAGGAGGTACTATTCACATTTTCTTCGATCTTTATCCCCTCGAGGGCAAGTCTTGCTTCATTTGTTTCCTGATCATCCCATAATGACAAAGATAATGGCCTCCATTTTGCAGGAACCGCAGAGGGCAACCCAATTCCGACGTTATTCAGATCATGATCATTAGAATTATTATGATCACATTCTCCAACTCGATCTTTTCTTGTTATAATTTTATTATCGTGGATCTTTGCCTTCTTGCTGCTGGTCCTTTCTTCATCGGTTGCCTGATAGTCCCATAATGATAGTGATAATGATATTGTCCTTGTCTTTGCAAGACGCAGAGAAGGCAAGCCAATTCCAGCGTGATCCTCAGAATGATCAAATTCTTTCCTTTCAGACATTTTTTTCTCTCCCTCTTCTTTCAATATTTCTTTGCTGAATCAAATATTTGTATTCTCAAAGAAAGACGGTAAGAAAAAAGTTCTGAGGCTTCTCTTATATATACACAGTTACACACACAAAGATTTTGGCGGGTCTCCTAGTACTGTTAGAAATCCATTATCTAGTACGATTCTAATTTAACTAGTCTACTTGCACTTATCACATAATAATAGTAGTAGTAGACATAATAATAATAATAATAATAATAATAATAATAATAATAATAATAATAATAATAATAATAAAGTCACTTTGAAATTAAGTTTCGATATTTTTTTTATGGTCACTACTTCTAAAATTCCATTTGTTGGATAATGGAATTACTTTCATGTTTATCTATTTCCGCTTGTATTTGATTAATCAGGTGCGAAGATAACTAATAATTGATTGGTTATTTTAATTTGATCACTACTTAAATAATCGACTTTTTTAATTCTAATCTGTTCATCTAATCTGCCGAATTCTTCAGTTTATTACAAGGTATATACCAACCATGTATATATAAATTGCAGAAATAATTAACTATTAACTAGCTAGTTTTGATACGGTATTTTTTTGTGCTGTATAAATTTGGAGGAATTCGCTGACTTGGCCTTTTCAATATACAAAAATTTTAATTTGATTTATAAGATTCAGAATTTCTGTATAGTTAATTGATCTGAAGTATTAAAGAGAGGGACCGAAACAGACCTACACCATAGACCGTAAAGGACACTACAAAAATACCCAGCATCAAAGATAGATTTCAAAGACGGAATAATTTTGTTTTAAAATCCATCTCTAATCTATTGTAAATTCTATCCCTAAATCCAATCTAGAAAATTGGAATTCAGAGATGGATTCTGAGCTGGATATTTTTCATCTCTAACCAAATAGTCGTCCTTAATTTCAAAGATGGACTCTGGTGTCAAATTTCTGTCCCTAAAGTTTTTTAATTTTTTTATAATTTGAAATTGTAGAGACAAAATTATTCGGTGCATAAAATCAATCTCAAAATAGTTTAAGTAAAACGACATCGTATTAAGCATTAGAGATGAAAATATCCCCCTCAAAAGTCCGTCCTTAAGTTGCAACCCTATATCCCAAATTCCCTTCCCGCGTCTTCATCTCGTCCCCTCATTTCTGTCTCTGTGGCTACCCTTATTGTTGTGCACTCTCTCTCTACCCTCTCGTCGGCTTTTTGCCTCTCTCCACCCTTTCTCCGGTGCTGTGTCTCTCTCTCTCTGACACTCTCTCTATCTCTCTCCTCACTCCCTCAATTTTGTTCTCCTCGGCAAGGGTATAAAAAAAATTTTAATTTCCATTTTGGTCTGTTGTCTTGATCGCACTAGGGAGTCAATTTTCGGCTTTGAACGAAAATTTTCCCTATCCGAGTGGCCGAAGAAGAAGGTTATGTGTTTTCTGATTCAAGAAGGTTCGTTATTCTGCTTTTGTGCTTCTTTTTTTTTTTTTCAATTTCCTGTTTAATATTCTCCCTGTGCTGAGTTGTTGTGCTAAGTTGCTGTGTTGAGTTGTGCTGAGTTTTTGTCCATATATTGTTTTGAGTTCAATTTTCTATTCAATTCCGTTGAATTTGGATTTTGTCTAAAAGCGTAGATAACCCAAGACCCTTGGAAGTGTTTGGATTTTGGAGCTGGGTAGATTTAGCAATCTATGAGTAGAGATTGAGTCTTCTTCCAGGAGAGTAGCTAAGTCTGAAATAATTTAGAATCACATGATTCAATTTATGTGTGTGTGTGTATATATTATATACTGTTAACTTTTAAGTCATCACATGCAAAATTTTATTTACATTCTGCCCAGGCCCCTTTTTTTAAAATTTGCAATGGTTTCCACCATCAAATTGGTTTACTACTTTTTAAGGGCATTAACCATGCTTTCTTTTGGCTGTTGTTGATACAAGTGTGATTTACAGATAAATAGTTATAAGGGAGGAGAGTGTAATTTTAAAACCTTAGAAGGGACGAAAGTGTGATTTACAGATAAATAACTAATTGGTGATGTGGGTGAAGCTTTATCTTTAAGTCATGTGAAGTGACCGCACTCTCTTTCTCTCTTGTTTATTTTATTTAACTAATTAAACGATAATTAATATATCTAACCGAGTGGAGGTAACTTTAGATTGTATACTCTCCTTAATAATTTTTTTCCAATTAAAAATGTTGAATATTCCTTTAATTTGTTATGCAATTGTTGTATAAAATATGGAAACCAGCACGGTGTTAATCTGAGTCGCGTCTTTTCAGTAAACACTGTCCTTAAGGAAATTATTCCGCGACCACAGCAAGAGTACTGCGTCTACAGAAAGTGAGAGAGGGAGGAGAGAGAGGCTCAGGATTGTTTCTGAGTTGGTGTGTCAGATGAGGGGGAGGAGCCCTCCTTTTATAGTCGTTGAGGCAGACAAAAATATTTAATAAAAGATGGGGATGGTTTGCACTGCAATAGCTTGAATACATGTGGACTTATGTGCGCGAGAGCCAACCTCTTCTCAAACTCTTTATTAGCCTACTAACACATGTTAGTATATAAACTCTCTTCCTTTCTTTGCTCCAAACAATGTGGGACTTTTAGATTTCTCTTTTTAAATATTAAGCCTTTATAAGGCTATTTTCACAACAGCAATTAATACGTTTTATTTTGATAAATTAGTATATAAAATTGAATTATAAAATTCCTTAATGTATTTGAATTATCCAATCATATAAGGCTTTGTGTGTAGTTTATTCGAATTAATTTATTCAATTATTGATTTATTCAAATTCAAAAAATTGAGGTATAATAATATCGTGTTGCATATTAATAGGAAGTGACTTTATTCAATGATGAAGGTTGTAGTTTGATGTCTAATGACTGTTTTGATGTTAACCGTTAGATCAAATTTAATTGTCAAGATTTACTCCTCTGACCTCATATATGTTTGTGTGTATGTATAACTAATCCAGTTATGTTTCTTCGGTATTGATCAAGTAAAACTTCTCTAAAAGTCATGAAACTTTTGAGATTTAGACCTCTAACATATCAAGAGGTTGTCATAAAAATTTCAAGGTTTTAGAGCTTCATTTGGACTTTTTGCCAAATAAGAACCGTCATATTTTATTTCTCTCCATAATTTATATAAGATTAATAGAATTTTGAAAGCATTAACATTGATATAAAAAAAAGGTTCAAATATTTGTAATCAGTTTCATGGAAAAAGATACTTACCAATTGCCAAATTTTTTTTTCTATTGTTTGTGCAAGTAGTTATTGGAAGTAAATTCAAATATATCTTCGTAATGGTAATGCTCTCTGCTTTTTATTGATATAAACAGAACCTGTATGTTGCTACCTGCACTTGAGATAGAGAAGCTTTGTTATGTGATTTTATTTAACTGAAAAGTTACATTGTTTGTTTCCCAATTTTATGGTGTTCTACTAAATTATATTTTCATTTGTTGATTTTCTAGATGTTGGAAATGTTGATGAACAAAGTTAGAAAGTTCTCTAGTTATGTTTTGCCTTTAAGTTTCTTTAGTTTTTGGCTTGCTCCTCAATTATTGGTTTTTTCGCCTTATAGTTGAAATAAATTGATTTGTCCGCTTCAAAGCTCTGTGGTCCATTTCTTTGGTTGTGCATGTTGCTGCAAGATTTGCTGTAGTCCAGGTTGATAACCCTAACTTTATTTCAATTTTTTTTCATTTTTGGTGCTTTTTTTTTAATTTCTTTCGTTTCTAGTGTTTTGAACACTTTAATTGAGCTTCTGGTGGCTGTAATACAGTATTCTTTATGTCTTAATTTTAACTTTTTGAAATTAAAATGATGTTTAATAATTGAATATATTAATTTATATTAATAATGGTTTAAGGAAGTATGTACCATTAATTTATTTTTAGTTACTGTGAATGATTTATTAGTTAACTTTACAATTTTTTAAATATTTACAAGATTAAATATTTATTACAGATTTTGTCCTCAAGATATTCAAATATGAATAACTAAAGCATAAAAACAAACAAATAAACCATCCATGTAGGAGGCAAAGTCTTCCAGTAGGAGGAGAAATAAAATGAAAATAAACTAGACAGAAAACAAAATGTATCTAATTTAACCCAAGAGTTCAACTACAACAACCAGTTCCACCATTAGACTGATTACACAGAGAAATTTAGCCTTCCATGTAGGAGGCAAAACACAAAATAAAATGCAAAAATAAAGCTATGAAATTACAGAGAAATGGTGGAAGAAGTTGATCTCCAACACTTCAAATGAATCTGAAGTGCCTTTTGTAAAATAGCTGGAAAGAGAAGGATGAAATTGCAATTTGGCCAACTTGTGTGCTATCCATCTTTGACATTTGATGTTGCTGTTTTTGACTGGTTTTCTGCTGCTGGTTGTTACTGCCATTTCTGACTTGTAATTGCTGCACATGCAATGAATCAAACTTCAAATTGATGTTTTATGCTTCTGATTTGGACTTCTATTTTGGCTACAAGAATTCAAATGATTTTGTGATCCACTTGCTATTTTTGCTGACAATATTTGCTATTATTTCTAACTTTTATTTTTGTTGTTTGTTTGGTGATTTCGTTCTTGTTTTTGCTGCAGTAAAACAAATATTTTTTGATGTGCTTCAAATTTGCTAGACAGTGTAGAAATATGGACCCCACTAATATAGTTAGTGTGGTCAATGCCCAGTCAGCATTTAGGTGGTGCCATATTAGCGCACAGTCATTGCCACATCATCATAAAATTCTCTAATTAATTCTGTACAAAAACACACAATTAAATTAATTGGGATAAAATTGTGAAATTAAAGCATATTAATTATATAATTAATTAATTTAAACCCAATAAATCCAAAAATACAATAAAATTAGAGAATTTGCAATATTAAATTGGCAATAGGACTAAGATATGGACTAGAATGAATGGAAAAATGCCCTTTACCAACATTAAGCTATTTTTGTGACTTAACTTTCTCTTTTTTTTTTTCACTATTTGAAAGTATTAACTCAAGTATAATTGTTGCAAAAATGCAACAAGTGGTTGCTTGAATATGCAACCCTTATCTAAAAGAGCTGGGTGTCACGTACGAAGTACTTGACATGAGGTTAATATAGATTTCTCTAGAAATCTCTTGAATGTCCTTGATGAATCTAGATTGTTCTAGAGGAATCCTGTATGTTCTAGAGATATCTTGTATATTCTTGAATTTCCTATAAGAGTGTAGAATGTTGTAGAATGGTATAGATAATTTTAGAGAATTCTAGGTTAGTCTAGGTTTATCTTGAGTTATCTAGAGCTTTTTAAATATTTCTAGGCTTTAGAGAGATATTTGTATGGAACTCTCTAGATACAAAATCATAGCCATACACTTGTAAGAATCTTGTGAAGCAAGGGGGAGCAAGGAGCCTATAAATAGGTGGAAGGGCCATTTGCTCCAACCAAGTCCCAAGAGTTCCAAGTTCTCTTGTAAAGCTTTCTAGCATAATACAAAGGTTTTCTTTAGAGTCTTGAGCAATCTTCTCTAGCCCTTGTCTCCAACGGTCCTTTCTTCTCTCTCTTTCTTGAGAGTTTGGTTGAGTTAGGCTAACTTAGCCCTTACATCGGGTTGTAAGTAAGCTAAGTGCTGCACGAGTGTGGGTAGAAAAGTCCCAGCCCATGACAGTTGGTATCAGATCCTGGTTGAAACAAGTTTGCTTAGAGGAGATTATGGATCGCTCGACTCTCACCGATGTAGAGACCCGTGCTGGTAAGAGCAAGAAAGCATCATCTAAGGACGCTATTGCGGCTGTGGAAGGAAGGTTGGAACGTGTTGAAGAAGCCATTAAAGTGATGGTTGAAAACTTCAACCGTGTCATCTCACGTCTTGATGAGCGTCCATCCGTGAGAGATGGCGAAGAGCTCCGCGAAGAGATGTTGGGTGCTATTAATACCACCACTAGCCTATTGCGTCAAGAGATGGATGACAAGTTTGAGAGGTTGCTCGAACGGGTCGAAGCGTTAGAGGACAAACTTGATGCAAGATTGTCTGCGTTGGAAGGAGATGTGAAGAATCAAAAGGAGGACTTGGCATTGTGCAAGGCCGCATTTGCCTCAAGGGCCACAATGGCCATAGATTCGGTCAAGGTTGAGGCTCCAAAGCCCAAATCCTATGATGGAAAGAGGGATGCAAAGGAGCTAAATAATTTTCTATGGGGACTAGAACAATACTTCGAATACTTGGGGATGATGGATGATGAAAGAAGAATTTGTACTGCAGGCCTCTACCTCACCGACTCTGCTCAAACCTAGTGGAGACGCCGGAAGGAAGATATCCAAAGAGGTACGTTCACAATCTCTACCTGGGAAGAGTACAAAAAGGATCTTAAGGCCCAATTCTATCCGAAAGATGCGGAGGATGAGGCTAAAGCCAAGCTTCATAGGCTCAAGCACTCAAGTTCGATCAGGGACTATGTTGATGAGTTCACAAGGATAGTACTTGAGATCCCCGATCTACCTGAGGAGTTAAAGAAGTTCTTCTTTATAGATGGGTTACAACCATGGGCAAAGCAAGAGGTTCAACGCCAAAATATACGTGATCTTGCTTCAGCCATTGCAGCAGCCGAATGCTTGGTGGAGTTTAAGAAAGGAGAACACTCCAAATCGAAGGAGAAGAATGGCAAGGAAAATGGTGGGGGAGAGGAAGATGATCAACCAAAAAGCCCGACCTATGGGAAGCCTAACAATCCTAAATGGAAGGATTCTTCCAAGTGGAAGGACAAGACTAAAGAGTTCCCCAAGCCGAATTGCTTCTTATGTGAAGGGCCTCATCATGTACGAGAGTGCCCGAAAAAGAAGGCATTGAGTGCCCTCGTGACGGAGGTTGACGAGGAGCTAAACGACGATGGTCGAGAGACTCGAATTGGGTCCTTGCAACTTTTGAATGCGGTGACAAAAGTGGAGTCACCAAACAATTTGGTCAAGGGACTAATGTATGCAACCGTGAAGATCAATGGCAAGGAGGTGCAAGCATTGGTTGACACGGGAGCTACACATAATTTCGTGACTGAACAAGAGGCCAAACGACTTGGTCCTAAGATCACAAAAGGGAATGGGTGGCTGAAGACTGTGAATGCTACAGCCAAACCAGCCACTGGCATGGTCCAAGATGTGACGCTATCCATTGGTGGATGGAACGGCAAGGTCGATTTGTCCGTGGTGGACATGGATGATTATACCTTGGTGCTAGGAATGGAATTCTTAGACAAGGTACGAGCTCTTCCTCTTTCATGTGTCGATTCCCTTTGTATCATGGGAGGACAGGAACCTTGTTTAGTGCCGTTAAGGAGGGGAGTTAAAACAGGGAAGAAAACCTTGTCGGCCATGCAATTTTCTATCAATCACGAGAAGAAGGTATTTGAGGAACAACCTCTTTCTCCCACAACCAAAGAAATGAGCAACACATGCGAACGTGCAAGAAGACCGCGTAGAGGACGTCGCGAAAATAGGTGGGGGAGGATGTCACGTACGAAGTACTTGACATGAGGTTAATATAGATTTATCTAGAAATCTCTTGAATGTCCTTGATGAATCTAGATTGTTCTAGAGGAATCCTGTATGTTCTAGAGATATCTTGTATATTCTTGAATTTCCTATAAGAGTGTAGAATGTTGTAGAATGGTATAGATAATTCTAGAGAATTCTAGGTTAGTCTAGGTTTATCTTGAATTATCTAGAGCTTTATAAATATTTCTAGGCTTTAGAGAGATATTTGTATAGAACTCTCTAGATACAAAATCATAGCCATACACTTGTAAGAATCTTGTGAAGCAAGGGGGAGCAAGGAGCCTATAAATAAATGGAGGGCCATTTGCTCCAACCAAGTCCCAAGAGTTCCAAGTTCTCTTGTAAAGCTTTCTAGCATAATACAAAGGTTTTCTTTAGAGTCTTGAGCAATCTTCTCTAGCCCTTGTCTCCAACGGTCCTTTCTTCTCTCTCTTTCTTGAGAGTTTGGTTGAGTTAGGCTGACTTAGCCCTTACATCGGGTTGTAAGCAAGCTAAGTGCCGCACAAGTGTGGGTAGAAAAGTCCCAGCCCGTGACATGGGACTCCAAGAATGGCCAGGTCCTATGTCACATGATGGGCCGCGTCCGGACGAAGTGGTTTCCAAAGCAAGTGAGACCCAAATGGATTAGCGAGGAATTAATGAAACAATTGGTCTAGAAATAGACATCCCAAGAGTACAAGAGAAGGTGCGAGTAGGCATGGCAAAATAGGGCCTACACTACTAGAGGGATACTTCACACGGGAGGCAGCATTCCAGCCTCAGAGCACATGCGTTGCTTGGGAAGCATAGTTCCAGCTGCTTCTTTATAATTCTATTTATTAATGTCATTCAATTTGGAAAATTTTAATCTCCTTTTACATGTAGGAGAGTCAAATCGGGAGGACCCTCAGTTGGTAGACTTGTTCATACGAACCCACAGAAAGAGGAGCATAGGAGAGTTTTTCGATGATCAGTCGCTAGAAGTCTTTGTAAGTATACTGATATGTTTTTCTTTTAATAATTTTTTTTCAGTTCTGTATTATGAGGTTTAATGTATGGATGTTTGACTGGAGGAGTACACTCAACTGAGATCCTCCCAGGCATTCGCGATCGGTGCTAGGGTCGAAGCTGGGGATGAGGAGGCCAATGACACTGCATTGTGGATACATGCGGTTAGAGGGAGGAACAAGAAGGGTTGGATCTTCTACATGAGGTCCTAGGGGCATGAGATTGGTTCATTCAGTCACCTCTTTAGTGACCCATCCGGCCTTTATCTTGACTTCGAGGAAGAGCTACAGTGCTGCATGGAACCTGTGATCGAGTAGCTTAGGACTTAGCAGGAATGCCTCAGCAATACTAAGGACGCCCTTAGCACAGTGACCTAGCGATTGGAGGAGCAATCTACGTAGATACAGAATCAAGCATCCATGCTGGATGAGTTTTGGAACACGATGGACTGCTACGTGGAGTCTATGAACAGACGTCTCGGTCCTCTGACTAGCAATGATGATGAGACCCAGCCCCCAAGTCATCCATTAGACTTAGAAATTTATTATTATGTACGAATGACAATACATTTACCATGTAATTAAAACATTAATTTATCTTTATGTGAAACAATTCTTTCTTATTTTAATTGTTGGCTACTGCTAGTTTATTTGTTAATTGCTTTACATTCACAGGGGTTTCCAAGAAATGGTTTTTTAAATAAAAAATAAAAAATTATACTAAGAAAATTAGAGGCAAAAATTGAGGCGGATAAAGTTGTCTCTAAATAGGGACACATTAGAGATGGAACATTCCGTCCCTGATTTGAGACAAACCTCCATCGTCTCAGACTCCCAATAATTTATGAGAGAGAGATTTGATCATTTGAGACAAAAATATTCCATCCCAAAATTCTGAGACGGAGATACTAGATGTCGCAAAAATTTAAAACATCCAATTCATAGATGGACCTAAATCCGTCTCTGATTCCCCTGATATATTATGGATAGAATTTTGTAAAATCAGAGACGGATAATTTCATCTCTGATTTCTTTTTTTTTTTTTGCAGTGGGATCAATTTTGATTAGTTGGGTTAGTCAAAATGAGCAAGCCATGGACATTTCGATAAATTAATTAGTTGGGTTGACGAAAGACTAGTGGCGATTGGGGAACAAAATGTAGTAAGTTACAGGAAGGCTGTTTTGGTAAATTTACGTAATTAACATTTCTAAATTTAAATAATACATGAGACTTATTGTAATGAGATTAATGGATCAAAAGATTAATTGCAATTTAAAAAAAAATTAAAATAGTTAAGTAATATAATTTCTTGACGAATAACATATACGGACTCAATTGAAAACTTGATCAAATATATTTATATATATATATATATATATATATATATATATAGAAAGAGAGAGAAAGAATATAGCTAATAAGAAGACTGTTTTAATGTGAGAAATAATAGGACAAAATAATCACCCGTTATATCATAAAAAAAATTTATATTGTAGCGTATCTAGTATTCATTTGTGTTAATGAATCTGTATGGATTTGAATCTCACTTCACAAATCATTCACAAGCTGGCGTAGTTGAAACTTGAAAATAGCGAGTTTCATTTCTACGGTTGACATGCAAGTTCTTACAACATCAAGAATTCAATCACGCAAAGGACACAATTTCATTAGTTTTGCACTCAAAAAATAAGAATACTCAACAACATTCTAAAGTACTTTATCTGTCCTACTTGCTCCTGTTGAAGGGTGAAATTAAAATGTTATATTTTTAAAAGATTTAATTGCAAAGAGAGTGATTATTCAGATATTAAATTTAATTTATATTTTATCATACAAATCTGAATAAAAAGTAAAATTAAATAAATTACTACGGGAAATAAAAATTGCTACAAAAAGTTTCCGACTGAATCCTACTGAATAGATTTGTGACTGATCTGGTGAGTCTTTCTAAGTGAATGACAATAACCAGTAAGAAGATATACTTATCCATGTTAGCCACTTACACCTAAACTTTCTTACTATGCAACGACAAAAACTCAGTCAGAAATATTTATTTACTGCATTACCAGTTGATCTTCAGTTGGTAACATACATGTCATTTTAAAATATTATTTTCAATTTTTAAATGGCTTTCCTAAAAAAATAAAGTCAATGTTATGAAAACTTAAAAAAAAAGAATAATAATATGCAAAAACCTCACGAGCACATAATGTGCTCGAGAGGTTGTTTGTCGAGCCAATAATGTACTTGAGAGTATCTAGCAGAAGTTGTAATTTTTTTTTATATCAACAAATATATTTTTTTAAAAAATTATTATGCTGTATTATATGTTTTTTAAAATAGAGAGGACTTGTCTAGTTTGATCTATATAATTTTAAAAAAAAAATTACCTCACAAATACGCGTGTGACTCAAATATATATATATAATATATCAAAAATATATATATATATATATATATATATATATATCACAATACGTTGCTCGACCGACATATGTTTAGGGTTTAGTGTTTTTATATATATATATATATATATATATATATCATTTATTTTTATAAAATAATTTTCATGGGATTGAGGAGTAAATTTTTAATTAAGGCATAAATTTTCTTATCATAATTGTTTACAAATTTTTTGACACAACTTCTGAATGAATGATGTTTCGTCTATTTAAGGCTTCTTTTTTGCGGTAAGTTAAATTTGAAACAAAATTCTTGCACATAACTTTAAAAATATTCATTCTTGTCAATTATTTTTATTTAAAAATTCTTTCTTTTTCTCTTATTCACTTTTTTTTTGTTTTCGTCTTCCGTTCATCCTACTTTCTATTATTTCTTGTCTTTTCTTCTCCTATCACAGCTTCTTTTATGGTGTATCGGTAATTTTTTCTTTGTCCGGTAAAAACAAAATATATTTTTCTATTTAACTATTTTCTTTTATTTTCATAGTTTCTTTTCTTTTTGTATTGCAATAGATACAGTTTCTTATATCCTTCTTCTATATATCTTTCTTCCTTCTCTTTTTTTAACATTGTCCATTTCTGATTATTTAAAAATAAGAAGAGAATGGTGGATTATTTACATTTCTTTCTCAAGTTAAAGGCCCAAGCGAACAGATTCAATTATTCTCTTCAATATATCATTCTTCCTTTTTCTTTTATTTTTTTCCTTTTTCAAGTTTCGCTTTATATCTTTCGTTTCTTATGTGTTCACAGGAAGAGTCAGTCGTTTCTTTTTCTCGAGTGATGTTGGATGGTTGATTTTGAACATAGACTATTGTGCACATATACAAGATAGAAGATCAAGTTATCAAAAGTTATATTGGGAGGAATTAGAGGAAGATTAAATTAATTAATATGAAAATCAATAAATTCATTCATTTTTTATACTAGGGTTATTAAATTAATTACGTTGGGTAAAATAAAGAAATTCATTAATATGAAAATATTTAAATTCATTATTCCTTTTTTTTATAATAAGAAGTTTTGTGTTATTTACAGTGTAAAATACATAAAATTATTAATATGAAAATTCATAAATTCATTGTTCTTTGTGACAAGAAGATTATTCAGTGTTTTATTTATAGTGTAAAATAAAAAATTTATTGACATAAAATTCAGTAAATTCATTGTTTTTTCATTTACTAACTTAAAAATAAAAAATTATTAAACTTAAAAATACACATACAAAAAATTAAATTAATTAAAAAGAAAAAGTTGGACAAATATATGTAATGTGGCTCAAGACACCATATATGTCAAGCCACACATATGTGTGGCTTGACATACAGGATGTCAAGTGATATGCACCATTTCTCCATGCATTTTAATCTCTATAACTTAGTTTTATTACCACTTCAATCTTATAAATTCTCCAATTTTATTATATTTTAGAATTTATTGGGTCAACATAATTGTGATTTGAATATGCTTTAATTTTATAAATTTAGAACTTAATTGATTTGTAGCCTAATTTAGTTCCACTCTTGATTTCAAATTTTAATTATTAGAGAGTTATTTGATGATGTGGACAAAGATGTTGATTTGGACGCTGATGTGGCACTTTTAGGTGATGCAAACTCTAACTAGGATGTAGGGCCCACTTCAACTCTTATTCAAATCATTGTAGTCAGAATTTATAGGCAGCAATATTAAATTTCGTAATTCAGAAATCATGGGCAAAAATATTAAATTCTGCACCTCCCTTTTTTGCCCATGATATTCTGCTTTGCTGCCCATGTTATTCTACTCCACATCATGAAAGAATCAACCAAGGAGACATCTAGGGTAGCATATTCCTTTAAACATGCTATAAATTTAGTTTGATAATCCCAGAACAGATATTTGAGATTGTAACTTAGTCATTTTCATATGTTAAGTTGCAGCAACATTTTTCTCCTCTGTTTTGCACTTTTAGCTCTCATGGAGGGCTAAATTCCTCTGTGTAATCAGTCTAAGGGTGGAACTGGTTGTTGTACTTGAATTTGTGGTTTAAACCAGATAAGTTTTGTTTTCTGTCTATTTCATATTCATTTTATTTCTCCTCCTATTGGAAGACTTTTCCTCCTACATGGATGATTTATTTATTTGTTTTTATGCTTTTGTTATTTAGATTTGAATATCTTGAGTATAAAATCTATTATAAATATTTTTGTTAATACCGATTAGTTTGACAAGAATGACTGATTATGACTTGTACTTATGATTGTACTATATGATCTTAGTTAGAACTTCATGAGATTAAACCAAGTTGTCGGTTAGTGAAGATTTTCCAGATCTTAACTTTGGTAATATCCAGTTCTACAAGATTTTCTAGACAACATTCATGATAACCAAGTGATGGACAAAAAACTGAACTTAATATTAAGATAAGAATTATGACAGCTACACAACCAGGGACATCATAGAATGATTATGCATTCTATTCAATAGCATTCTACCACTTTATCATTTTCTATTCTTCATCTGCATAATAATTTTCAATCTATCAACAAAAACCCCCTTGTAATTTCTGTAATTGTATTTTGTACCTTGAACAATTGATTGGTGATAAGATGTAAGGCTCCAATTGAGAAAACAACCTAGGAATCACTATATTGCAAAACTAGCAAAAGAATTTAATTCTGGGCGGTTTGCCAACAATAGTGGCATTAACCATCGAGCCATATTTGTACCACAAATAACATATGTCCACAAGTGGCATGCATGGAAAGGATTTGACAGAAAATTCTCTGACTAAAAATCAATAGGAAAGTATCAATAGGATTTATTTATTAGTCGGAAGTCAATCATAAATGAATTAGCGACTATTGATTTATCAACTAAAAAAATTCAGTAGGAAATCAGTCACAAATCAGTTTTTCCTACTAAAATTCTTATGTTTGCAACTGGTTTTGACGTTGATTGGTTTACGCTACTACGATGCTGAATCCCCTAGAATTGAATTCGTGACAATTTACAGTATAGTGGTCCCCAGGTCGTATTCACTCAAGGAGCCTTACTTCTAATCACTAATTAGTTGCTCTAAACACCCAAACACTAATTAAAAGCACATAAACGAAGGGGTTTATTGGCAGTAACAGTAGAAACAAAGATAAAACAATAGCAAACTGGCAGCTAATCAGTAGGAGGTGAAAATGACAAAGTGTTGACAGTAAAGAGACTATGTAACCAGTGACTAGGATTCATGGAAGTGCAACTATTATTACCTAACTCATTGATTCAGTTTTGTTCTCATTTAACCATTTGGTTCTTTATAAAAATGAATCTAGAGTAACTTCCAAAATTTAATGCTACTAACTATAGTCAAGAATATCTTCACTAACTATAATTAGATGCATTTCAAAAGAAGATCTCAACCAAATCTAGTTAAACATCATCTAACTAGCCATTTCATTTCACTTATTTTTCTAATCAGTCAAGCAAGGTTATATCTCATATATAAGTCATTTTATGTTCCTTCAAGTTCAAATCAGAATCTAACAGCAACATAAACATAAAAACAAAGAACAGAAATGAATTGAGATGAAATGGAGAATAAAACACTTATCTTGTACTTTCAGTTCAAGCTACAACATCCCAAGGTCCTAGTGACTGATTACAATGGAGATTTAGCCCTCCATGAGAGCAAAACAGCAAAACAGAAGAGGGAAAACAGAGAGAAAGCGTGGTCTACGAAAATGCTGAGTTACAGAAAATGACAAGTGTCCTATGTGTTACAAAACTGATGCCCTAAAATGCCTTGAAATATTCTACACTAGATGTTCAGTTGACTTTCGAAAGGAGAGCTGAGATGTGGCTGATTTCTTTCTGCAGAAAGGGAACAATAGGCAGTAGCAGCAAATCATCAAAATGGTGCAGCAGAAGGCCTCTTTTCCTATGCAGAAAGCTGATATGCCATTTTCAGCAAAGTTTGGGGAAGAGGTGAGCAAAGGCTAGCTGGCTGCATGCAGAAGGTGATATGGATTGAGGGCCCCACATGTCTCCACATCAGCAAAAACATAGAAATAAGTCCCAGTCAACATCCTACTCATCAAAAAAACCCCACATAAGCGCCATGTCAGCAAGACTGTCCACCTCAGCGCCACATTAGCAGAAAATCTCTAAATTTAAATTCTGCAAAGCACACAAATTGATTAAATTGAGTCTTTAATAATTTAAGTCATAAAATATGAAAATAATTTATTTTCCATCCAAGATTAATTTAGATCCAATAAATCATAAAGTGTAATAAAATTGGAGAATTTCCATAGATGAAAGTGCAAATAGAGCAAATTAAGGGTTAAAATGAATATAAAAATGCTAGATATCATCGATATCACATGTGATTGTTGTAGTGATTCTGAAATGTTACTTTTAGTAACTTATAACTTATAGTTTTTTATGTTTTTCTTCCCTTTTTACTCTTGTTATTTTATGAAAATACTCATTATACCCTTATCCTATTCTACCCTTATCCCACAATGTCATCATCTTCTCGTTGTCAATCTTCTAATTCCTCATCAATATATATGTGTGTGTGTATAAAATTAATTTTTTATATATAATAATTTAAATTAATTTAATAAAAACAAAAAATAATATGTTTATTTTGTATTATTTTGGAATTATAAAATATATGTTATTTTACATCTACCAACTAATTCAATAGTTACTTTTACCAAACACTTTTAATTCAAAAAGCTAGTTTAACAGCTATCAGCTTTCATTTAAAGATTAGCTTATAAATTTTCAGCTAACTTATTAGTTATTTTTGCCAAGTACAACTATAATTTAATTTTTGCTGATGATCTGTTATTGTAATCATCATAACCTAATAATACTTTTCTATCTCTTAAAATACTTTGCCTCAACTACAAGGGAAAAAAAGTAGTACTAGTGAATGCTTATCACTTAATTAACTATTATTTATTACCATATAATTCTGCAAATGATCACACAATATTGTCTCATTTTCCATTGGCAAACATTTCTAGTTCCTCCATCTATCCCTTGATTGCAATATGATGCACAATCGCTAATTAATCGGACTATTTTTTTTTTTTGCAACAACATAACATCTTCAATCATAAACATATTCCATTTTCGTTATTAGAACTGCTAACAAAATCTAAAATAAGCCAATTGTTTTAGATACAAGATTAATTAATTAGCTAAATACTTCAACTAATTCACTAGATTAACGTACGAATAGCAAGGCATGCGTTAGGATTGTTTGTAACACTGCAAGCTTAGTAGAGATTTATATATCAAAGATCTTCAAGACCTACCTACAGAGCCAGTTTGATCATCATGAAGACGTGGTTTATATGCTTTCTTCTTATCAGCATGTTTGTGCTCAATAATGGTGTTCAGGGTTTGAGTTTGCGAGAAGCATTGCGTGGAAAAGACAAAGGTCGGATGGCGGATCTCCTGAAATCCCAATCACCAGTTCGGCCACCGCCAATTATCCGCCATTGCTCTCACATTGATAGGTGTCGTCATGATAAGTGATCAGTAGAAACAGAAAATATTATATCAAGAATAACTCTTCAATGATGTTATATATAAATGTAATACTATGGAGCAATTTATGCCATATGTGACTAAATAATTAAAAATACGGTATGGTTCGATTTTTATTGGTGATCCCTTATTGTTAAACATCATGCTTTGGAGCCTTAATTAAAAAAAAAATCTGTCTTAAACTATTTTGCCCACTAAAAGAGGGTAAAAATTAACAGAGATGCCTATCACACTATCATTGGTGATGGATAAATTGTCACTACATTTTAATAATGAATAATTCGTCACTAATAAGTTATCATTGTATTTTGATGAGAAATTTGAAATTAGTAATAGAATTTTCGTCACTAATTGTATTTTGTGATTGCACTTCAGCCACGAATGCATTTGTCTTTTTTTATGCAAGATTGTTTGTCACTAATTTCAATATCTATTAATTCATTACAAAAGCTTCCAAGAAATTGAACTTTTACGATTGTTTTTAGTCATTAAATTTAGCAACAGATCTTTCATCACTGATATGTCAGTGGATGCAAAAATTTTACTAATTTTAAGATACGTATAATAAATATGAATGCTTTAATTTAGAATAGGTATGTATTGCAACAATTCAACATCCTTAACCATAAACACTATTTTTCTAGGGCAAACACATCCACAATAAATCAAACCAAATCAATCATATACTAATTATACAAATATTTAAACTATAGGGCTAAATTGATAAAAGTAAATAGACTAAAAGATCAATTTGACACTCAAAAAGACCTTGGCTGATCATTCATTGATGAAATCATCAGTACGCCTTCGGGTGATCATAAAATACTCCATCAAAGATTCAAAGTTGGGGATCGGATCAACCCTCTTCTCGCTCTTACAGTTGATAGTTCACATTAATAATTAATTATAACTCCTAAACAATTAAAATTATTATAACCCTAAAATATACAAACTTGCCATCCGTCACTTATACTCAAATAGGTGGGTACTCCTGCCTGTGTGTAGGGTCCCTGCCCTCATGGAGGTCCGATTCATCTTGTTCTTCACCCTCTTCTATACTTCTCCTTCTACCACTCCATAATTGGCCGCTCCATCATGTGCTGCGGTATCCAAGGCAGCATGATGTTCTTCTCCAAGTCTTTGTGGACCCTACACATTAGAGGGCCTATACAACATCATTAAAAAAAAAAAAGTAAGTTATAATGATGGAGGTTCATAGAAGAAAGGGGAAAGGATCTATACAACATTATTAATAATGATCCAATCTCCAAATTATTTTGTTTTGAATTTTTAATCTCTAAATTGCACAGAATTAAATTAGTTTTGGATATGTGTATATATATATATATTATAAAACAGCAAATTAAGTTATTATATTAATATTGATAATGTCATTGATTCGTTTCTCAATCTTTCTCTTTGTATGTGGTGGCCTTTCTATTCCCTTCACCTCACATCCTTGGCGTCTTAGTTGGAAATGAGAATCTCAAGCTAACTCATTAATTTGAGTCTCCAATCTAAAACAATTCCTAATGGTTCGAACTTTTGTCTGAAATATTATTTTTATCTTCAATTTTTGTACACCTATATAAGATTATATAGCTAGCTTGGCATCTCATTAATGTATAGAACAAGCTGGGTATTTCTTTGAACTCAAAATTCTTACTGCAGAGTTCTAACAACAGGAAGCATCGAGGGCATTATGAATTGAACTAGATTTCTACAATTTATTCCCCACACTTGAAATTTTTCAAATATAAAACCATCAAACACAAAAAATAATCCGCCAAAAATTTAAAAACAACTAAAAAAAATCATAGAAGCACAACCAAAAAAATAATCTACCAAAAAGGAAAAAAAATAAAAATGATCAAAGAGGCATACTAGAGGGACTTGGGATGGACAACGGGGATAGGAGTGGTTCTGGTGGATGGCCACAAATAATGGTGAACTTTAACCAGCTTCAAAAAAAATCGCAAAACGATAAACATACACTAGAAAAGAAAACCACAAAATGATACACTAGTGGACTGAGACTCAAGGGACGGTGAATGGACAGTGGTGTAGGTCACCAGACGTCTAGCAATAGAAGTGAACTTGGGAGAATGGCAGCATAGGAGGGAGAGAACAATAGAGGCGACAGAGAAAATGTGAGAGAAAATAAGGATACGAGGGTATTAAAAAAATCGGAGACAAAATTTGTTACGAAAATTTCATCTTATAGAATGAAATTCAAATTAATAACAAAAATTTAGGTGGTTTTCAGAGGTGAATTTTGCAATGGATTGAACTTCCTTATTAAGTTAAATTGACTTCGAGACAAAATTAATTTGACACAAAAGAAATCTCCGTCAAAAATATAAATGATATTAAATCTTTGAAATGCATGGAAGAAGATCCGTTTCAAACATTTGAAAACGATTTTGAGACAAAAAATCTCTTCTCAAACTCAACGAAAAACTAAAACATCCATTGAGACAAAAAAAAATGTCTCTATTATGAAGAAGGAAAAAAAAACCAAATAATAAATAAATTATTATTTTGTAATGAATTTTAAAACGAAACACATTTATCTCAAATTTCGTCTTAAAAATTTAAATTTATGAAAAATTTTCTTCTTCTTTTTTGAAATAGATTTACGACAAATTTGCAACGATTTTAAGGAAAAATATTTTTTTCGTCTCATATTTACATCTCAAGTTTAACCTTTTTTTTTTGTTTTTTTCATAGTGTCTGCCGTTATAACAATCATTCTTCCATTGCTATTGACGATAGTAGGGAAATAGAATTGGAGTGGCAAGGGACTTTTCCCTTATTATTTTCCATTACTTTAATAGTGTTATAAAATTTATAATGTGCCCTTAATTCAGAAAAAATACAATTATTAATTTATTGACTCATTACAGCAACTTAATTGTCATTTAATTTAGATTGATGGTTAAGTTTAACTTTAATCAAATAAAATAACTAAAATGCCTTTGGTGTCGTTTAACTAATGCACTCTTCTATCCGCAAGCAAGTGAAAACAAGAATATCAAAATTTAATGCTAAGACTTAAGATATGACAAAGAATATGAACCCTTGAATTTAGAAGACCAAAGTACTGCAACAACATAATCTTCGATCATAAACATCTTCCATTTTCGTTAGTAGAACTACTAACAAAATCTAAAATAAGCCAATTGTTTTAGACACAAAATTAATTAATTAGCTAAATACTTCAACTAATTCAGTAGATTAACGTATAAATAGCTAGGCATGCATTAGGATTGTTCGAACACTGCAGGCTTAGAAGAGATTTATATATCAAAGATCTTCCAGACCTGCCTACATAGCCAGTTTGATCAACATGAAGATGTGGTTTATGTGCTTTCTTCTTATCAGCATGTTTGTGCTCAACAATGGTGTTCAGGGATTGAGTTTGTGAGAAGCATTGCGTGGAAAAGACGAAGGTTGAATGGCCGATCTCTCGAAACCTTGATCACCAGTTCGGCCACCGCTAGTAATCGGCGACTGCTCTCACATTGATAGATGTCGTCATGATAAGTGACTAGAAGAAAGAGAAAATATTATATCAAGAATAACACTCCAATGATGTTATATATAAATGTACTATGGAGCAATTTATGCAATATAAATTATTATAAGTGACTAAATTATTAAAAAATAAAAATATATTTCATATATCTAATATTTATACCGATTTTCACTTATGTCTCTAATATTTTTTGGTCAAATATATCTCATATATTTTATTTTTCTGCAAATATACTCATTTTCAAACACTGTCAAAAAACTAACAGAAAATATTAACTAAATTGTCATGTGGCAAAAATATCTATTATATCACTTGTCATGTGGACCCATAACTTAAATTACAAAAATGTCTTTCATAATAGTTAAAAAGAAACTCTCTCTCTCTCCCTCTGTCACTCAAGTTCTTTGAATCTCTCTCTCCAAATCATCCAGCTCCCTCTTTGTTTCCATTGCACTATTTGATTTTTCAATCCCAAAATCGTGCCTCCTCTATTCTAATGTTGTCTCCCCTTCCTTTCAACTCATTGAACTCCCCTATTTATACATAGGAGCTGTCAAGGGGAGGGGGGGGGGGGAGTAGGCTATTACGCTAGAATGAAGCTTCGAAAATCTTGTCAGAAGAGATAGCACAATCTGCCCCTTGTTTCGCTTTAATGCCGGTGAGAAAACCAAGCAGAGGGAGGTTGACACACAGAAAAGAAAAGACCAACGCTAGAGACATAAATGAAAATCGATATAAACGTTAGAGACATAAAATATATTTTTATCTAATTAAAAATAAGGTGTGGTTCAACTTTTATTGGCAATCCCTTATGGTTAAACATCATGCATTGGAACCTAATAAAAAGATTTTCTGTCTCTTCAACTATTTTGCCCACTAGAAGAGGAGAAAAATTAACAGTGATGCCTATCACTCTGTCATTAGTGACGGATAAATTGTCACTACATTTTAGTAATAGATAATTCATCACTAATAAGCTACCATTGTATTTTGAAAAGAAATTTGAAATTAATGACAGAAATTTCGTTTTTAATTGTATTTTGTGGCTGCACTTCAGTCACGAATGCATTGTCTTTTTTTGCGCTAGATTTTTGTCACTTTCATTAATGTCTATTAATTCATTACAAAGCTTTCAAGAAATTGAACTTTTGTTTCTCACGGATGTTTTCTGTCATTTAATTTAGCAACAGATCTTTCATCACTGATATTTCAGTGGATGCAAGAATTTTTACTAATATTTAGTTACGTATAAATTAAGAATATAAATGCTTGAATTTAGAAGAGGTATGTATTGCAACAATTCAACATCCTTAATCATAAACACCTTCCATTTTTCTAGCGCAACCACTAACAAACTCCAAAATAAGCCACTTGGTTTAGTGGCAAGGTTAATTAGTTAAATACTCAAACCTATCCAATCCAATCACTAGATTGATTTATAACCAAGGCATGCATCAGGATTGTGTGTAACATTGCAGGCTTGTAAGAGATTCACCAAAGATCTTCAGGACCTATATCTATTGCTAGTTTGGTTAACATGAAGACATGGCTCGTATGCTTTCTTCTCATGAGCATGGTTGTGCTCAACCATGGTGTTTCATGTTGGAAACAGATCCTAAAGACAAATATGGTGCTTGTTCTATCTGGACCATTAGATTTCAGATCCAACAATTTAAATGTTAAATGATAGTTTTTTTTTTCTTTTTAAAACAAGACACTGAAATTTGGATTGTTAGATCCCAAATGAGATAAGTACCATGCGTGTTTTTATAGAACAAGCATGGGATCTATTTTTATGTCTCCAAGTGTGCATGTGCAAAACAGATTGTGTGGAAAAGACGGAAATCCATGCAACTGCCACTCGATCGGAAACTGCAGTATCACCATTGTTGCTCTCACATTACTAGGTGCCGTAAACATGGCAATAATTGATCAAAAGAAAAGAAATAGTACATCGAGAATAACTACTCCGATGTGTTTGATACACGAAGAAAAAATGAGAGGAAAATGGAATGAGAATAAAAATAGACTATTTTATTAAAATATCCAAACTTTTAAAAAAAATAGTGTTTTTGAGAGAAGTAATTGAGACAACTTTTCACAATTTCTCCTATTACTACCCTATTTAGCTACCAAACACACCCGAATTCAATAATGTTGTATATAAGTTTTGCTATGAGGCAATGTTACGCCATGTAAATTATTATAAGTGACTGAATAATTAAAAACGAAGTAGAATTCAATTTTGTAAATTATTATAAGTGACTAAATAATTAAAATTAAAGTAGAATTCAATTTTTTCTGGTGCTCCCCTATTGTGAATCTCACTTTGGAGCCTAATTAATTAAAAAAATTCCTGTTTCTCATACTATTTTGCCTAAGAATATTGTCTTAATTATTATCCTTTGGCAAACGTTTTAAGATCCTCTATTATCTAGATTCCCTTGGTTGCAACATAATACACTATCATGGGGAAGTGTGTATTTTTTTTTCTTAAATAGTTGGACTTATGTGCCTTCGCTAATTTATTCACATATTTATTTTCAGACTAAAACTTCATTTGGTCCTTCACAAATGTCCATTATTTCAATTCAGTCCCTCACATATTTTTATTCTCAATTTAGTTCCTTACAAATCCAAACATTCACAATTTGGTCTCTTTGTGCAGTTGCCGTTAAATAATTAACTCTTTGATGTGGATTAATAAGTGCCTTGTTACTTTTTTAAAATAAATTTCTTCCTTCGCCCTGACCAACTACTAGAAAAAAAGAAAAAAGGCATCTATGAGAAATTAAATTAAGAATAACAATATGTGAATGACTAAATTGAGAAAAGAGGCATCAATAGAGACTAAGTTGAGAATAAAAATATATAAAACACCAAAATGAGAAAAGAGACATATGTGAGGGACTACCTTTAGAATTTGGATTTGTAAATGACTAAATTAAAAACAAAAATTTGAGGGATTAAACTGGAAAAAAGCATATTTGTAGGGATTCAAATAGAGTTTTAGTCTTTACTTTTACGTGTTTTGATTTAATATATTTTTTATGTAAGTTCTTAAATAATTAATGCAGAAGTGGATTGGATTCTTCCTACTAATCCTTTATTGATCAGCATTTGGATTGCAAAATGCCTTAAAATAGTTTAAACTAGTATTTGGACGCGTGTGATGCACAGGATACCACAATAATGATCAAAAATAAATTAACAATGTTTAAAAGTAAATATATCTTAATATATATGTAACATTTGTTATTAATGAAAATATTATATTATTAAAAGAAATTTTGTAAACTACATTTAAGGTAAAATCTGAAAATTTTCCTTCTTTATCAAGAGCTAATATTTTCCAAACTCTTCTATTTCGAACTCTAGAAATAGCCACATATATATAATTATCCATGAGAGAATACCAAGTCAGAAAATAGATGCCAACATTAGACAATGATTGGCCTTTACTTTTGTTGATAGTTATTGCAAAACATATAATGAATGGAAATTATCTTTATGTGAGCTCAAACGGCAACTGTGAGTCTGAAGGAATTATTGTTAGTCTAAGTATGAACATCTTTTCTCCAACATTGATATCGAAAATTACACTTGCTTCTATATACATGATTTCCTAGTTTAGTGACCAATAACTTTGTACCATTGCATAATCTCATAGATTTGTTAATGTTTGTCAATAACACGACAGGCACACCAACCTTTGATTTCAACTCATGATTGGGCAATTCAGATAATTTGATGCTATTTAAGAATTCAACAATGTACAAATGTTCAACGCTACTTTTATTAGTATCAGCTATGCATATATTGTCAGAGCTCAAATAAGTCTTTTCCTCACCTATGATAAAATAAAATAATAATAATGGAGACATTATATAACTAATGATTTTGTTGTCTTAAATAGAGACAAAATACATATTAATCATTTTTAAATTAAACAAAAATTACTTGAAATAAGATAACCATATTGACTGCGTCATTAATATACCTGGGAAAAGGTATAAAATATTATTATTAACTGCATCAATGTTTTGCAATGTCAGAGTCAAAATAGCTCTTTCTTAGAAGTAATTGAGTTGGCCTATATCATATGACAATTTCTTAAAGCTTGAATCTCGATCAGAATATCATCATCATATATGTTTTTGACTTGTGTTTCATGAAGCATAACTACCCAAGTCTCTACCCAATCAGATTGTGTTGCTAGCCCTTTTAAAAGCATATCCCATAAGCAAGGTCGATAGGGAAGCCGAACTTCCGTTCACCTCATGAATTGCCAAGCAGTTGGTTGCCTGGTTATTGAAAATTGTGGAGATGATGATGCTGATAAATGCGTTGATTTATTAATCACATGACGAACATCTACATGCTCCATATAGTTGCTATTTGAGACACCATGTGAAGACGAAGCCATGTTCTTCTAAGATACACCTTGTATCATTTTAATAATTTTTGGTAGGTTATGTGTTGCAGGAATGATTATTGGCCGAGGAAAGAAGGATTCTTTTTTTCTGGTGTGCTGGTTCATTCAGTATCTCCACCTTTATCATAGCTTGCGGAGTGTTCAAAGAAGTTGCTGAAGAAGTCGACATGTTTGATTGTGGAGTAATTGAACAATAAAACAATATGTGGTTAATAAAATTTAAGATTATAAATGAATTGCTTATAATGAAAAAGAAGAAGAACATGGTTGATTTATTTCTGTAGTCATTTTAAATATTAACTAGTGTTGTGACCCGTACGATGCACGGTTAAATTATAATTCTAAAAATTTTCATAACTTATAAAAATAATAATAATTACAATTGATTTATATAAAACTTATGAATTATGATATATATTTTTTAAACGTAAATAAATAAATATTTTGAATTAATTTATTAGTTCCATAATCAAATTTATTTTACCTACTCTAATTTGATTTGAATTGATTTATTTATTTAATATAATAAATTTAAATAAATAAAATAGGTAAATTAATTAATTTGTTAATTTGCATATTATTTCTTATTTGTTATAAATTATTTATTGCATAAATCAATGATTGAATATTAATTATTGATTTCATATTTACTTTTGAATGCTTCTTTTTTTTGTTTCAATCAGACCCATAGAAGAAAAATATTGAATGTTGCTGCTACATATGGATTGAATCTCTAGACCTTAGATTTCATCTTTCAAGAATTTGATTTTTATCTATTTCTTGAATCAAGGGATAATAATTTAAAGATTCATATCTCAAACTTTGATTTTTATTAAATTAAGAATTGTTTTGGAAATAAATCAAAATAAGTCAAACAAAGCAAATTTTTTAATTCACATATCAATTCCATAATCAAATTTATTTTACCTACTAAAAAATCCTCTAAGACACTACAGTGGTCAACTAATAAAAGTAATTATTTTTTTAATTTCAATTCAAATCATTTAAATTAATTCAAATCAAATAATTAATATTATGTGATGTCATTAATTTATCAAATTTATTAATGTACATAATTTATTCATTCAAATCAAATAAAATAATGAAATTCATGTGATTCTTTTTTTCTGGTGTGCTGATTCATTCAGTATGATCTCCACCTTTATCATAGCTTGCGGAGTGTTCGAAGAAGTTGCTGAAGAAGTCAACATGTTTGATTGTGGAGTAATTGAACAATAAAACAATATGTGGTTTATAAAATTTAAGATTATAAATGAATTGCTTATAATGAAAAAGAAGAAGAACATGGTTGATTTATTTATGTAGTCATTTTAAATATTAATGATGTGCAGCCATTGGTCTCTTCGAAACCTAAATTGGAATATGGAGAATCAATAATGACTGACACTGGAATTGGCAATTAATTAATGACATTAGCAATTGATTTAAATTTAAAACTAGTTATAATCAATTTGACTTAGCAACTGATCAACTAAACATTGATAAAAATAATATGCTGTAATTTATTAAAAATTAATTAATATGGTTTGATTAACAAATAATAATTAAAATTAAAATTAAGATAATTTAGAGACATATTAATTACCATAATTATACATTGAGAAATCAATCAAAATTTTTAATTTATGTTTCTTTCAATTTCCAATAAGACTATTTTTTGGTCTACACATTTAAAATTTATCCTTATGGTATAATCAAATTTCAAGAAACTGTTCGTATTCCTACATATTTAATTTGTAATTATAAAAATAATAATAATAAATTTTATACTATATCATGTGTATCTATTAATTAATTTTTTGGGGAACATGTACATGATCATTTTTTATGTGTAAGCAACCAAATAGATTAAATGCATCTATGGGAACTCCTTTTAAGTTGTTACGATTTTTCATGACTTTTAATATATTTTATGTCTCTTCTAATTCCCAATGAGATATTAATTGGTCTGCATAGTTCAAATCTATCCTTGGCATAATCAATAGAAACTGTTTGCATTTCCACACATTCAATTTGTAATTATGAAAAACAATTATTTCACTATATGCTTTTTATTCATTAATTAATGACATGAGCAATTGATTTTAATTTAAAGCTATTTATAATCAATTTTGACATTAGCAACTGATGAACTAACCATTGATAAAAATAATTTGTTGTCATCTTTTAAAAATTAATTAATATGATTGGGTTAATAAATAATAATTAAAATTAAAATTTAATATAATTTAGACACATATATTAATTATCATTATTATACAATAAGAAATCAATCAAAATTTATAATTTACGTCTCTTTTAATTTCCAATAAAACTATTTTCTTGTCTACACATTTCAAATATATCATTATAGCATAATTAGATTTCAAAAGACTGTTCACATTTCTATACATTCAATTTGTAGTTATGGCAAAAAAAATAATAAATTTTATACCATAATACATGCATGCCTTAATTAATTTTTTGGAGAATGTAAATGAATATGCCATAGAAAGAATGAGTACCAAAGCCTAAATTCATAGAATTTATTATGAACCCAGATTCCAAAGCTTAGTTATGATAAAAAATAATAATAATAATAAAGTTTACACAATAACATGTGCATGCCTTAATGAATTTTTTGGGAAACGTGTACATGATGAGTTTTTATGTGTAAGCAATCAAATAGATTAAATGCATTTATAGAATATTCTTTCAAGTTGTTACAATTTTTCATGGCTATTAATATAGTTTATGACTCTTCCAATTTCCAATGAGACTGTTGACATTAGAAGATAGTTGAGTATTAAAATCTTCATTTCTCATAAGATCAAAAGCCACATCCGATGCAACACTTAATTCTTTGATATGGGTACTCCCAATGGGTGTAACCTCCTCATAATTAGTACCAAATTCAAACTGATCCATGTTGGAGGTAACCTACATTTGTAAAACACATTTTATTACAAATAGAAGATATTTTTGGTTAAAATAAAGCAATCAAAATAAATTAAAAACTACAATAATTATATACCTTTTGATCAGTTTCACCAATAGTCTGACTATTATCCATAGTCTAATAATTCATAATCACATTTTGGAAAGTAGAATGAGCTCTTATAAGATCATCATCATTGCTTATTTTCTGTGCTAAGAAAACATCACTATAGCCCCTAGCATTTCTATCACCACGTTTAATCTTGAAAATAAATTTTCTTCCCAAGAACTTGTCAAAACACTCTAGAATTTTGTTAATGTCACCAAAAGTCTAAAATAAAAAACATATGAAACTATGTATATAATGAGATTGCTTGATTAAATGATAAGAGAGTAATTAAACAGTACCGTATAGGTGTGATCATGAAATTCACTTGCAGTACATTGCAGAAATTGATATACCTCTCTATCAAATACTATAAATACCGCACTCCCAATACTATCAACCACCTTGAGATCCACTTTGAATTTACAAAATTGCATCTCAATTCAATACTTTAATTCCATGCGCTTATTTTCAATCTTGTCCTTGTTGAACAACCTCAATTTGACCATATGTACTCAACTTTCTAATAATATCTATATATTTACAACAAAAAAAAGGAATAAATAAATGTGGAAAATCACTGAATTAAAAATTAATGATGTACATAGTAACAATTAAAATCATATTGACTAAAAAGTTTTTATCTACACATCGCGATAAGATGTCATCAATAGTACAAAAATAAAAACCATACATCCCTATAGAAGAATCATCCTCAAGCAAACGTAATTTTGTAGACCATTGGAAATGGATTTTATATGCATGCTTAATTTTTTGGTAGGATACACTGTCTTGACCAACATCGAACTGAGTGATGAATTAAACTTTGTCCTCAATTAGAATATCATTAAATTTACATAGAAGTGCTCTCCTAACTGTTGCATGGATGTGAGAACCCTAAAAAATAATGAAATAACAAATTAGACACAATGCTACCATATTGACCTTGTTAACCTCATCTGGCTGATTGAACTCATGAACTTTCCATAACATATGACACGAACCTTGATCTTCCAGCTTTGATGCGATGTGCATATTTTCTTCAAATAATTCGCTTTTATATCCATCAAGAAACACACCGAAAGAAAAAATGAAGACACAAAATGAACTCAGTGATAAGTTTGTAAGAGAGTTCAAGAAAGAAGAAGGAAACTAAAAGTCAAAGAAAACGAATAAAAAACATTTATATAGTGAAAAAAGAATAGGTGTAAATGTTAGCCTGTTGGACTTTTCAAAGAAAACACTATCAAAAAGGAAAATTCATTAGTCAACTGCATCATTATTTTGTATTTTTCAATGTGGGAACTAATAATAAAATAAAAGAGGATGATTTTATGAAGCCAACATGGAATGATAGTGTAGAATAGATTGTATAAGTAGCAAGACAACATGTAATTATTGAAGCCAGCATGAAAAAGATGGACAACTTGGCACATCAAGTCAAATGCAATAAATACATGAGGTAAAACTATTTTATTATATATATATATATATATTGATGATTGATTGAGCCAACTGCAAACATTGGCCATTCCTCATAAGTCAAAAGTGACCTGTTGACTGGTAAAGTCGTTGATTTTAGAAATTAGAAGTTCAAAAATTGTTAAATTTGACTAGGAAAACAACAGCTAAATCTCCAATAAGTCGCATATATGAGGAGTGGTTTAATGTAATAAATTAATAAAAAAATAAAATTTACAAACCAAATGGTCGATATTAATATGAAATCTATTTATAATTATGAATGACATTTTTTTTATTTTTGTACAAAGAAAATTTATATCAATATTAATTTGTAATCACTATTTTTTTCAAATTTTAATTCAAGTTTTAATTTTGTCTAAAAAATTTATTTTTGTGTCATTTATCTCATATTTTTTAATTAATTTTAATTTTGTCACTAAATTCAATGTTATCTAAATTGTTAATACTAGATATTAATATAATCACTTCAATTGCACATGTAAATGCTAACTTGTCATAGACTCATTATACATAAGATATTCTCTTAAAGTAATAAAGACAAAGTTAATAATGGAAGATAATTTTATTATTTCAAAAGAATATCTGACATAAAATATATCTAATTAAACAAATTGACACTAATATGTAAAACAAAGATAATTATATTAATATTAACTATTAATAATGTAAACAACATTAAATTTTAAAAAATATAAAATTAATTAAAAATATGATATAAAAATTGACGCAAAATAAAATTTAAAAAATACAAATTGAGACATACACACACATGTACACGCACAGTCAAACACACGAATCAAATTCTTAGGAGAATATATTATTGTCTGTTTCTAAAGATAAATAGTATATTTATTTTTTTATAGATTATTAGATCTGAAATTTAACATTTCAGATTTTAAGTGCTGATTTTTTAAAAAAAAAATATAAAAATCTAAATAATTGAATCTATGACTAATAATCCGAGAAAAGCAGCATTAGGAAAAGGGCTTGAAAATCATCCATGATTCATGCACTTTGGACAGAAGTTACGTCTTTCTATGGCCTCCCGAAGTAGCTCTTGTCACAGTCCGCCATCATTTCTTCTTTCTTTTTTCAGTTATTTAGGCTCAGACAAAAATTTAATGGCCATTCTAATAAGATAGAGCTAAACTTTAAATGGTTAACTCAGATACCATAGTTTCCCAGAAATCTCTCAACTTGATACCTCATTGTGATCCTTCAGAAAATTCCATGGTAAAAAAAACTTCTCCATTCCTTAAACTACGCTATGCTGTCTCTCTTCTCGTATACCTGGCACATGTATTCTGTCTCTGATTTCCTCCTGAACCCCATTTTCTTGCATGGCATCATGGGTTTTCTCCACCTCGTATTGTTACTAACGGTGGTTGTCTTGTGGGTGCGCAAGAAAATCACAGTAAGTACTGGAAATAGTTCAAAACAGAAGTTCAATAGTACACTCTGTACAAGAAAACTCTGTTATGTTCTTTGGGAGTTTTTGGGTTCAATCTTATCCTATGTCTATATAAGTTCATGAATTGGAAGAGAGATTATTGGTCTGATGAAAGCTCGTGACCCTTCTGGATATCTCTGTTAGTGCTATAGCTTGGGGAGTATTTTGTGTTTACTCGTATAATCTATTCGTAAACTCGGATGAAAAAACTTTCCCATTGTTCTTCAGAATTTGGTGTTGCATCTACTTGATTATTTCCTGTTATTGCTTCATTGTAGACATCATTATCTATGAACAACAAGTTACTTTACCAATTCAATACTTAGTTTCTGATGCCGTCTCCGTTTTTTCGGGTTTAATTTTCGGTTTCATGGGGGTTTATGCCATGGACAAGAGTGAAAATGAGATTTTTGAAGAACCCCTTTTGAATGTTAATCAAGAAAATACTCCTAATTTGTCAACCAAAGGGAGTGAAACTGTTACTCCTTATTCAAATGCTGGAATTTTCAGCATTCTCACTTTCTCTTGGATGGGTCCTCTAATTGCTGTTGGTAATAAGAAAACCCTAGACCTTGAGGATGTCCCACAACTTGCTAGCCACAATAGTGCATTCAGAACTTTTCCGAGCTTCAAGAATAGGGTTGAGGCAGATTGTGGTACAATTAGCCGAGTGACCATAGTTAGGCTGATGAAGTTGTTGATACTCTCGGCGTGGAAAGAGATAGTCTTGACAGCTATTTTAGCGACTTTAAACACTTTGGCTTGTTATGTTGGTCCTTTTCTTATTGACACTTTTGTTCAATACCTCAATGGACACAGGGAATTGAAGAATGAAGGCTATCTTTTGGTGTCTGCATTTTTTGTTGCAAAGTTAACCGAGTGCCTTACGCAGAGGCATTTTTTCTTCAGATTTTACCAAGTTGGAATTAAAATCCGAGCAATTCTAGTGACAGTCATCTACAACAAAGGCTTGACACTTCCATGTCAGTCTAAGGAGGGACAAAGTACAGGGGAAATTATCAATTTCATGGCTGTCGATGCTGAAAGAATCAGCGATTTCACTTGGCACATTGTTAATGTGTGGATAGTACTTCTAAATATCACATTGGCTTTGTCAATCTTATATAAAAATCTCGGCATTGCTTCTGTTGCTGCTTTTGTTACAACTGTTATTGTGATGCTGGGAAATATTCCCTTGGGATCGTTGCAAGAGAGGTTTCAAAACAAGTTGATGGAGTCAAAAGACAGAAGAATGAAAGCCACTTCTGAAATTTTAAGGAGCATGAGAATTCTCAAACTACAAGGATGGGAGTTAAGGTTTCTGTCTAAGATAACTGAAATGAGGAAGACCGAGGAAGGCTGGTTGAAAAAGTATGTTTACACTTCTGCCATGACCACGTTTGTCTTCTGGATCGCCCCCACATTTGTTTCCGTGATTACTTTCTGTACTTGCATGCTCGTAGGAATCCCACTCGAATCTGGGAAGATCTTATCTGCACTTGCAACATTCAGAATCCTTCAAGAGTCCATCAATAGTCTTCCTGAAACAATCTCAATGATAGCCGAGATAAAGGTCTCTCTCGATAGGATTGTATCATTCCTTCGCATTGAAGACTTGAATTCTAATGCCATAGAGAAGCTTCCTAGGGGTATTACCAACAAAGCAATAGAAATAACCAATGGACATTTCTCTTGGGACTTGGACTTATCTTCCCAAAATACAACATTGAGAGATATAAATCTTACAGTTTTTCATGGAATGAGTGTTGCAGTTTGTGGTACTGTAGGGTCGGGCAAGTCTAGTTTACTTGCTTGCATACTCGGAGAAGTACTGAAGGTACGAGGTTGTACAAGGGTGTGTGGATCCATGGCCTATGTTGCTCAGTCACCATGGATACAAAGTGGAACTATAAAAGAGAATATACTGTTCTGTAAGAAGATGGATCAGGAAAGTTATGAGAAGGTCCTTCAAGCATGTTCCCTAAAGAAGGACTTGGAGATTCTATCATTTGGTGATCAGACAGTTATAGGAGAGAGGGGTATAAACTTGAGTGGAGGTCAGAAACAAAGAATATAGATTGCACGTGCTCTTTATCAAGATGCCGATATTTATCTGCTTGATGATCCTTTTAGTGCTGTTGATGCTCATACAGGATCTCACTTCTTTAAGGTAACCCTTTTCACAGTCTTGTTTGTTCATCTTAGTTCTTATATATTGGTTCATTTTTGGTTGGATTATTCTTTTGGTCCTAGAGTTTCACTCAAATTTCAATTTGGTTTCTTTTATTTAAAATTTTTTAATTGGGTCTCTATAGTTTAAAATATCTTAATTTGTCCCAGCAGCTTAATTTGACTATGAATGTTTCATGACAACATAGGAGTAAAGGACAAACGATGAAATGAAATACATTTTGTTGGTGGCATGTTACTACCTAGCTTAATTTGCTAGGGTGAACTGGCATGAATCATATATATTCAGAGTGCAAAAATACACATGATTGGCAAAGTTAACAAATTTATTGGCATTCTGACAGGGACCAAATAGAAATTTTTATAAACTATGAGGACTTAGTTACAACTTTTAAAGTATAAGGACAAAACTAAAATTGAGTGAAAGTTCAGTGACGAACCGGGTAAACTAACCTTAATTTTTGTCAGAATCATGAGTAAACTCCTAAAATTATCTCAGAATACAAGCCTTCCTTCCTCCTCTGATATCAGTTAGCTGTTTGCTGCCATAACAATCGCCATCATGTAATAATGCTTATAGACAAATTCTAGCAATATGATCCTTCCAATAGCATTGCACAATTTTATTTATTTATTTTTTTTTTCGATGAATAAACTCTTTAACTTAATCTGCACAGGAATGTTTGCTGGGCTTTTTAAGTCCAAAGACAGTGATTTTTGTCACTCATCAAGTAGAGTTCTTACCAGCTGCTGACCTAATCCTGGTGAGCAATTTAAAAAATTCAAAAAAATTTATTATTTCTTGTCTACCCACCTTCTCGTATTATGTCTTTCTGTTAGGTCATGAAAGATGGGAAAATTACTCAATCTGGAAAGTACAACGATATGCTCAACTCTGGGACTGATTTCATGGAACTTGTTGGTTCACATAAAGAAGCTTTATCTGCACTTGATTCACTGTATAAAGAAACAGTCTCTAATAAATTAAGCACCTCAGAAAAAGATAATGCTCAAGGTTTTGAAGAAAATGAAGAAAACAAAGATGTGATAACTGATAAACCGGACGAGATAGTTGAGCAGAAAGGCCAACTTGTTCAAGAAGAAGAAAGAGAGAAGGGTAAAGTTGGGTTCTCAGTGTACTGGAAATATATAACAACTGCATATGGAGGAGCTCTGGCACCATTGATATTGTTGGCTCATGTTCTGTTTGAGCTTCTGCAAATTGGAAGCAACTATTGGATAGCTTGGGCTACTCCAGTTCTAACCGAAGAGAAAGCAAGTACTAAACCTTATACACTTATAATTGTCTATGCTGCTTTGTCTTTAGCAAGTTCTTTCTGCATCCTCTCCAGAGCAATGCTTCTTGCTACAGCTAGTTTCAAGACAGCTTCTATACTCTTTAATAAAATGCACTTCTGTATTTTTCGTGCCCCCATTTCGTTCTTCGATGCAACCCCGAGTGGAAGACTCCTTAACAGAGTACATTCCATACTTTTTTTCTCTTATAAATTTTGGTGGTGATATTATGTGGGTATCTTATGTATCCTTGTTTCTTAAGTTTCAACAAGTTGTTTCATCTGTCTATTAGTTATAGTGATTGTTATCTGTTCTATTGCAGGCTTCCACAGACCAAAGCGCTGTGGATACAATAATTCCCAATAAAATTGGTGGATTTGCTTTCTCTATGATTCAACTCCTAGGAATTATAGCTGTGATGTCACAGGTTGCATGGCCTGTTTTATTCATCTTTATACCAGTGATCTTGATCAGCATTTGGTATCAGGTAATCAGTTTGGCTCATTTTAATATATATATGTATGTATGTATGTATGTGATGGGTATTGGGTAGTGGGTTATTCTAGTAGGTTGTTAGAGTGGTAGAAAGGGGATTTTCGAGGGACAAATTAGTTATAAATGGAGGGGAGGTAGAGAGAGTAGGTGTGGAGAATGTTGCAGTTTTGTGTGTAGGAGCAATTTGCTCTGGAGGAGCTTAGGCTCTGGTAGTAGACTTAGTCTCTGGTGGCTTTTCTCTTTGCAGATTAGTCCTTGTTTCTTGTTCTGTTCTGTATTTCCAGTTTCTTGGCAAATAAAACTTGTTTCTTCTGTTTTCGTTCACTGTTTGGGAAACATTCTCCACACCTACTCTCTCTACCTCCCCTGCATATATAATTAATTTTTCCCTCTACAATCCCCTTTCTACCCCTCTAACAACCTAACAGAATAACCCACTACCCAATACCTATCATTATGTATGTATATAATATAATGAGTATTACATGTGATCTAGGATGTTGTTAGTGTTGTGCCTGCAATAATTATACGCCAAATATCTTGCACGGAACTTTGTTGCTGTCAAGGATGACTTTTTAATTAAAAAAACTAACTATTAAGTGAAGGCTCTTGATAATAATAATCTGTAACAAATCCCTCACATGTTGAAGTGTGAATAAAGGATAGGTCTACCCTCCTTGTGCTGAAATTTCATTTATTTATATAAACAGTGGGAGCATTTTAAGGACTATTTCAACTCAAATATTATATGTTGATGGCTGGCATCTATATATGAAGTAACAAACTTAGTTCTGCAGCGATATTATTTTTACCAACAGCACGAGAACTGCAACGATTAGTTGGAGTATGCAAAGCTCCAATCGTACAACACTTTTCTGAAACAATTTCAGGAACAACAACTATCAGAAGCTTCAATAAAGTGTCAAGGTTTCAGGAAATAAATATGAAACTGGTGGACCGATATTCTCGGCCCAGGTTCCATATTTCAGGTGCAATGGAATGGTTGTGCTTCCGTTTAGACATGTTGTCTTCTATTACATTTGCCTTCTGCTTGATCTTCTTGGTGTCTATTCCTGAGGGAATCATAGATCCAGGTAAGAAAATAAAATTTGGCATCTTAGCAAATGAAAATATATAACTCGCCTTATTACAATTTTAGTACACGAACTTCAAATTATAATACTTCACCCAATCAAAAAATGTGAAAACGTTCCACATTGGTTAAAATTAGAGTGAATTACTAATTTAGTCCTTGGAAGACTAAAGTTTTCTCAATTTGATCCTCGAAAGATGAAGTTTTGCAATTTAGTCCTTCAAAAATTATATTTGCCTCAATTTAGTCCTTTTCTTTCATTATTAAAAGTCACTTTGATAAAAAGATGGACCAAATTGAAACAAACACAATATTTTAAAGATTAAATTAAGACACTTGATCTTTCAGAGACTAAATTAAGACAACTGTAATCTTTTAGGGATCAAATAAGTAATTTGCTCTACATGATTTTGAGAGAAATGCAAGTTAAAGATTGCCTACATGGATAATATTGGGGAAGATGATGGAGGCATAAATGTTTTAGTAGGAGTGAAGCGTTACATTTTAAAGTTAGGGTACTAAAATAATAATTAGGCCATAGTTTAGGATGATTATATGTAGTTTCCCTGAAGATTACTCTGCTTTGGTGATGAGTTAAAGAAACATGAATGTTCACTTTCAAGGTTTTCTTTATTTCTTGAAGGAATTGCTGGCTTGGCTGTTACATATGGACTTAATATAAACATGGCACAAGCCTGGATGATATGGAAGCTTTGCAGCATGGAGAATAAAATTATATCTGTTGAAAGAATACTTCAGTACACTTGCATAACAAGTGAGGCTCCTCTTGCAATAGCAGAAAACCGGCCGGGTTTTTCTTGGCCATCATGTGGACAAGTTGATCTCCATGATTTGCAGGTAGCTTCAACTATAATTTCTTGTGACTCCAACCAAAATTCTGAGTTAGAAATTAGGATTTTGCTTTCTTTTGTTTATCTGGTATTTATTTTTATTAAACTTGGGCTAAGACATCTTAATTTCCTCATGGCTGGAAGTTAGGTACTGAGCAGAAAATTTGTGATTTGTATAGTAATTCCACTTTTAGTCCCTCTGCTCTATACATTAAAACAATGAGTCCCTTAAATTTCAATTAGAGAAATTTAGTCCCGGTGAGTTTAAGTTCTATTTTTCCATCTTGACAAAATTTAAATCCGAACCTCCAAATTACCTTATTTAGTTTGTTATTTTGATATACAGAATTATGAAGATTTTTCTCTGACTAACACTAGAAGGTCTAAATTACTCTAATAAGTAAATTAGAGGGGGACTAAATTGCTTTATTAGGTAAATAGTAAATTATTGGTTTGGACCCCAAAAGACTACCGTTATCTCAATTTAGTCCCTGAAAGATCAAGTGTTTCAATTGGATCCCTTTATTTGTCAAAGTGACCTTTGACAACAAAAAGAAATTGAGATTTGGAAACAATAAGTCTTGTGATTTAATAACGAAAATGACCAAATTGAAACAAATGCAACCTCTCAAGGACTAAATTGAAACACTTGATTTTTTAAGAACTAAATTGAAAAAACTATAATTTTTTAGAGATTAAATCAATAATTTACTCTTGGGTAAATTAAAAGGATTGAAATTGCAATTGACCTAAAACTGATGTACATGATGTAGGCTCGTCATGCTCCTCACTTGCCACTTGTGTTGCATGGTCTGACATGCAGATTTCCTGGAGGACGAAAAACTGGGATTGTTGGGAGAACCGGAAGTGGCAAATCAACTATGATACAAGCACTTTTCCGAATAGTTGAGCCCGCTGCCGGACAAATTTTCATAGATGGCATCAACATCTCTTCAATTGACCTTCATGATTTGAGGTCTAGACTTAGCATTATTCCTCAAGATCCAACCATGTTTGAAGGCACTGTAAGGAGTAATCTGGACCCACTGCAAGAGTATAGAGACGAAGAAATTTGGGAGGTGAATTGGTTTTAAGACCAAAATGCAAAGAACCCCCCTCAACTTCAAAAGTTAGCAATAAGCTCCTATAAACTTTCAATTTTGTGCAACATAACCCCTCCATTTACTTTTTTGTCCAAAACTCTTACACTAGTTGTCCATCCAGGCTTAGAAAGGTCAAATTAACATCTAACCTATCATCCTAAAAGACTTTTTTGTTGCATAAATGTGGAAGAAAATGACAAAGAAGGCCATTTTTTTGTCACTTGGAATGATGGGTAAGAAATACTTTTCTCAATTTAGCCAATTTTAGCCTGCATAGACAAGTAATGTTAGGATTTTGGATAACTAGTTAACAAAGGGGTTATGCTACACAAAATTGAAAATCTAAGGGGCTTATTGCAAATTTTTAAAGTTGAGGTAGACTGTATAACCCCTTAAGTTGAGAGGTGTTTTTTGCAATTTGGCATTTATTTGATATATAAAGAACAGGCACACACCCACACACTAGGATCTGTGCAAAACTTAGCCTTGTTGTTTTCTGTTCCATTATTTAAATTACTTGTTTCATTCGTTGAGAATCTTTTAGGTTCTGGATAAGTGTCAACTTGGGGATGAAGTTAGGAACAAAGAAGGAAAGCTGGACTCTCGAGGTTTGCCTCAAATTTTAAGAATGACTTTGGTCATTACATGTTTAGACCAATTAGATTTTATTCTCGAATTTAATAAGTGCACGCTTTAGTCTCTGAAAATAATGGTCTTTGTGGTATTCTTTGCCCTGAAAGTTTGTTATTTTCAGGGACTAAATTGTGAAGTCGTTGTTTTCGGGACAAAGGCCAGATAGCCCTAACAATCTAGAAACTGGATATTTATTCATGATATAAAATTGTATTGCTTATGCTAAAATGCCAGTTTGGGAAAATGGAGAGAACTGGAGCATGGGCCAGAGGCAATTGGTGTGTCTTGGTAGGGTTCTACTCAAAAGAAGTGAAGTGTTGGTGCTTGATGAAGCTACTGCTTCAGTTGATACCACTACAGATAATTTGATTCAGCAAACTGTTAGGCAACACTTCTCTGAGTGTACAGTTATTACAATTGCTCATCGGATTACTTCGGTTCTTGACAGCGATATGGTTCTCCTTCTTAATCAAGCTCAGAATTCCATAGCTTTCTGGGTGTACACGTATATTTATAGGTTAAGTAAATTATTAATTTGGTTTTCAAAACTTACGGTTGTTTGCATTTGGTCATTGAAAGATGAATTTGGATTGTTTACAGTTGGGTTGCCAATTGCAGGCTCCAGTTTCGCCATTGTGGCCGTCTCTTTTGGATCGGACGGCCACAACTGAAGAGAAAAAAAAATATGGTGCATTTTTCTCTTTTTTTTTCTCCCTTCAATCATGGCCGTTCAATTCAAAACGGATGGCCATGATCGTAAAATTAGAGTTTGCAGTTGGCTCCTCAACTGCAGACAATCCAAATTCTTGAAAGATTAAGGGTCTCAGTTTGGTCATGAAAAGATTGTGTTTGTCTCAATTTCATTCTGCAATTTGTCAAAGGAATTTTTGACAACAAAAAATTTGACATTTAACTATCATAAATTTGGCAATTTAGCAATGGAAAGGACCAAATTGAGATAAATATAATATGTTAGGGACTGAAATGAGATGTTTGAGTGATTCAATGCTTATATAAATTAAAACTTAAGGTGAAGGAGGTTTCTAAAATAGTTTTTGAAACTGAGAGTGTCAGTGTAAGTTTTATAAACTTCAAGGTAGGTTCTAGTACGCATTGAAACTAGAGGGGTTGTAATTTGTAAATTTAGATGTTTAAAACTCATGGGAGGTGAATTTGATTGACTCTGTTATTAAGTTTCCTTCTCCCATTAACATGCATTGTAATCAAGATTAAAATCTTGGTCGTAAAATCGTTCAAAGATCACAATCTTATAGAGGTTTTACTCATAAGATCGCGAGCAAGATCGAAATTGTATCAAGATTGCATAAGATCGCGATCTTGATCATAGGATCGATCAAGATCATAGAATCACATTTCTAATTACATTTAATCCTTCTTTCTATTTTTTTAAACCAAATGCCAAAAACAAGTATTTATTTTTATGGAATTAAGGTCTTATTTAGTAGTTCTTATGTATATATATTTCAATAACTTATTCAATGTATGTAATTTATATTTTGATGACTTTTAGATGTAGTTATGTACAATATTTTGTCACTTTTACAATATATTACATGTTTTGTTAATGTATATTGACATTTAGATAAATTTGTAATTGTCTAAGAATTTTTCAACTATATAATTTTTTTATATATATTTATAAAAAATTCATAGGATTTTACGATCCTTGATCCGATTTTGCGATTTGTTCTATTTTATGCATTTTTCGATTATGTATAAGATCTCGATCTTTATTACTATATGAACATGTCTAATTATTTTGCTTAAATACACTTGTAGTTGCCCCAAATTTGCTTATACCTCTATAGTTAATGTTGATGTAATTTTATTGTACAACTTCATGGGCATTAATACAGGAGTAATAGAAGAGTATGACTCTCCAACAAGATTGCTGCAGAACAAGTCTTCATCTTTTGCCCAGCTTGTTGCAGGGTACACTATAAGCTCCACCTCCAATTTTGAAAATTAGCTTATACTTATTGAGACCAATTGAAAATCTGAATTGACTCTCTTTTTTTTTTTGGTTGAGTATAATATTATAGGGGGAATCATATTCTTAGGAATTTAAAAATTTTAGCCAACCTATTAAGAATAATGTATAGCTCACAAATAACATAACCATTGTTTTTTGAGTTTATCTTGGCGTCTGTTTGAGAGCACGTTGGCATTACCTCTACTCATGTTTCCTCAAACCAAATGTGGTTTGAAGGAATTTTTTTCTGTTTAGGAGCATGGCAAAGTAAACCACGTTGAGTAGTAAATTGAGGTTCAACAATGCAACCGAATGTGACTCTAACGTAGTCCAGCATAGCTTCCACTGTCCATTTAACGCAATTTGGTGAGGGCAAGTGTGTGTGATTACTCCCATTCCTCATTTTATTCCTATGTATGTTCTTTTGCTGCCTTCCTTGCTTTTTCCAGCCATTTTCCGTTGTCTAGCTTATCCCCATAGAATCTTCTGTTTGCCCCCATTTTTTATGCGATTAACGTGTCTATGCGTGTGTGCTGGTGACCAACTATTTATGTGGTTGTTTGTTGCCGGGAGGTGATGAGGTGATGAGAGGGTTGAGAATGTGGAAATTTGAATTACAGGCAGCGATTCAAATTTTTTTTTTTTTTGCATATGAATTCAATGTTCGGTTAACCACGATAAAAATTTTTTATGTATGACCCTCTCTCTCTCTCTCTCTGTATTTCTGTATACTTGCATGCATATATGTACGCATGCGCATGGATGTGTATTTTGTATACTTGCATGCATATATGCCATGTGGTTAATCCAATAAAAATTAAAGGGAAGGACATTATCAAATTTTACCTATGTAAATGGAATTTTAAATTCTTTTAAATTTATTTGACTATTTTTTTTTAGAATTATGAAAATCCAATCCCTATTTACTTATCTTCTATTAAAAGGGAGGTCATGTAGTAATTTTTTTTTTATTTTAGATACAGAGAATGTATTTTAAAAGAATGAAAATAATTGTCAAATGTAAACATCTCGCAAGAAAATAAAAAGTGTGATTTACTAACAACTAACCACCTTACTTTAGTGATAGTGATTTATATTTGGTTGGAAAGAATAAGTTGGAAAACTAGAAATTTATGTATTTTGAAAGAGTTGAATGAGTCTTACATCGACTAAAACAAGAAAGATATGAGGTTTTATATAACATATTGTAATTGGATCATAAAGAAATAAGGAATTACAAATCCCAAGTCAGTGAATTGTAAATAAACAATTTGCCTTTGTGCGCAAGATATGTCGATTAGGCCTAGGAATTATACGTGTAAATTAATTTGGGTTAGTTTTAGAATTTTAAAGACAATTTCTATTAATCAATTTTGATCATTTCAAATCATTTAATTCCTTTTAAACTACTTAAATATCTGCCTATTTATTTATTCTAGTTAGTTATGCAAATGTTTTGTCTATAAAAGCCAATGTTCTTCAGACTTTCAAGGATGCAACTTTTCCTTCTCTCCTTCCACGGGTCTTTTGCCCTTTATTTTTCTTAAACACAAACAAAAAGGCAGGGTTACTCTGTCAAATTTTTATTGTTTTGTTCTTTGAAAAAACTCAGAATGGCCTATTTAATTTTGGGAGAAACTCAAGCAGTTGCGAAATAATTTTTTAAGGATAGTATTCTCTATAACACGCCTTAGGATGTATTAATTATCAAATATATACAACAATCTTAAGTAATTATTTACACCAACACTGTTGCTGTCCCTTCTATTCAACAAGCTATTCAATGATGGATGGCATGTAAGGCTAAGATCTTGATGAGAGCGATCGTTGCAGGGAATAAGGAAGGGCTAGAGAGCAATGGATCTTTGGTGGATGTGGGAGGAGGGATCAGACACACCTCAAGTGCATCAACTTTGTTTACGGAGGCAAGTTTCTCAATTCTTCTTCTAGTTCTTGTATTGACATGGGAACATGGATATTATTTTTTAATAATTTTAAAGTACTATTAATTTAATTATGGTTCAACTATTGTCTAATTATTGACATTTGAACTGTTACCTCAACTGATTCAATAACTAATTTAGTGTTCAAAACATTATGAGTGAATATTAAATTGATTGATAATATTTTTTTATTAGTTGGTTTATTATTAATTATATATATTTTTAAATATTTTTAAAGCATTATTAATTTAATCATAGTTCGACCACAATTTAATTATTGACTCTTGAACCTATATCTCTACTAATTTAATAACTAATTCGATATTCATAATTTTGTATGAATTAATGTTATATTGATTAATAATATTTCTTTGTTAGTTGTTTGATTTTTAATTATATATATTATTTTTTAATATTATTAAAACACTATTAGTTCAATCATAATTCAATTGACCATTAAAACAGTACCTCTACTAATTCAATAAATTCTAGTATTCAAACTTTTAAATTACTAAATTTGTTAAATAAATTATTATATATAAAAATTATTTTATATATGTATATATAATATCATTTTAAAATTATATTATATAACTTTAATATATATTATATATACTATTATATTATATTATATATATATATATATATATATATTCGAGAACTCGGTTAGCCGAGTCCCCATATGTTAATAATAAAAAAATTTCAGTTGAAGCTAGGCCAAACTGATTTCAAATTAAAAAAACAAAAAAGGATGGAGCCCATTCAATATTAAAAAAGACTTTAAACTCTTTGATGCGACTGATTCCTTAGCATATGAGCCAATGTTTTTTAAACCCATTGCATTATTATTTTTTGGAAAAATGTAGTATTGAGCCCAAATTCCCTTGTCCCAAGTACTGTTGACTCACTGTCATGGAATGAGCCATTCACATGAATTATCATTGAAAGTTTCAGACTCCATTAAGTAAATTGTTTTAATCTCTAAAAAAATTATAAATATTTTAATTTAATATTACCAAAAAACTCAATTTAACCTGTAATAAATGCATTGTTTTAATATGATTTTTTCACATATAACACCAAAAATACCATCTTTTAAATCTTCCAAGTTCAAATTAGGACATCTATAACTTCTTTGAGATCAAATCAATAATTTAATTAAATATCTTCAAATTTTGAAAAAAACCACAATTAGAGTCATGATATATACCTGTCAAGGAACAAAAAGAACGTTTCCTCTATTTCCGTCATTGAACTTGCTTTCAATAAGACAATGGCCAAGGGACTATCTTCTAAATTAGAACTAATAACGAAGAACTATCACTTGCAAACAAGAGAAGGAAATTCTTTTTTTTTTTTTCCCGGATATCCTTGGGTGACCGTTCGGGCAAACAAGAGGCCATGAAATTACCAGTTAAGAAAACCTCTAGTGACCCTGAGGGGACTCGAACTAGTGACCTTTGAAGAGCAAACTCAGCCATATAGCTATTTTATATCGGCAACCAAAGCCTTCAATGACAACAGTCAAGAAATCCTATAAGAATAGTTCCTGAGGGACTAATACTAACTACATACATAAATCCCTTGGAGCCAGACTGGGGAGGAAACACAAATGCTCAATAAAAACTGAGCCAGAAATATTATTTACCAAGCATCCCCATGTGTATCTAATAAAGATAACCAGATATCTAACAACAGATTCAAATGCATCTACCACAAAGAACATATTAAGAACTGCAGAGCAACTCAGAAACTTCCAAAATATTATGCAGTTTCCTCCTTTCCCGATTCTCCTTAATGCATTCTGCATAGAAACCATAGTTCAAAAGAGACGGTTTAGTCAACCATCACCAAGGAACAATTTTTGAGAAAGATGATGAAATAGAAAGAAGTCATCATCCAATCCGAGTATAAAACCTAAAATTTAAGGATAGGGGAGATCATTTGGCAACCAAATAAACTATGGCATGAACGAGTCTTTAGAGAGATCAACCTAAAAGTTCCCACGGTTCCAAAATATTATTCACTATTTTCTTTTTATCAGCCTTTGATAAGGGCCATGTTTATTTTACCACTCCTTAAAAAGGACATGTATAGGAACTTGACTTTGGTTTCTATTTCAATTATGGAGAAAACAGTAACTAGAATTTATTTATGTTAAAAGCTAAAATTTAACTTCAAACTACTAGCAGCATGTTTGAGATCTACTACTTGTTTCATCTACAAAGACAAGAAGATAAGAAAGCACCTCACCTCAGCCAACTTGTATGATCAGTGATTAAGGCCATGCCTTAGGTGTTACTTCAACTAGTAGTCGGAAGAAACACTCTTATAAGCTCTTTCACAGTGACTTTCTTTCTACATGTAGGGCATTTACCCTGTGCACCTAGTGCAGCCTTAATACAGTTCTTACAAAAAATATGACCACACCTTGTTGACATTTCTTCTACCAGTGGACCCATACATATTGGACAGTTAAAGATAGGTTCCTTTGGAGGTTCAGGTTCCTTACTAACATTCCCACTCTGCAAATTCAAGTCAGCAATTTCAATTTCAACACACTTTCACAGCCGACTGTTCTTTTCTATTTGTTTGTCAGCATAGAAGAGAGTGAATAAAAACACAAACAGCTTGTAAACCAGAAATGGGAGAAAGAAAGCTAACTCATTTTGCAGAAAGTAAAGAAACAAGCATAGAACAAATGCAATATGACATGTATTAGAAGATTTTATTACCACAGAACTGCCACTGCCTTCTAAGTTTATATATAGATCACAATTAATAATTGTTTGGTTCGGAGAACCTCTTCTGCCATTGCTGGGATCTTCTGCAATAATCATGAATGAGAAAGAGGTGTTAACCACCATCAGTTACAAGAAAGCCCACAAGATTTGCAACTTCAGTAGACAAGTAGAGAATTGCAATAAGTGTTTATCCACCGAGCTTGAGTTGTAAAACAGAAGACTAGAAGAAAACAAGAAAAAAAGAGACTCAAAAGCAACAAAGATATCTAAATTCTTAGCATATGAGAAGGACTGGATATCACATAATATCTTATAGGACAACAACGAAGCTTCTAACCGAGGAAACAACGTGGAGTAAGGGATAACATGTTACCTAAATCCACATCAACTATAGTCCTCCTACGATTCCTTCTTGAATTGATTCTAGCCTGAATTGAGAGAGAAGTGCGCAAATAAGGTTAATCCCCAAAATCTAACATACAATGATAAAATATCAAAACAACAGTGTGTGCCAAGGAAGAGGTATACCTCAGCAAAAGCACTTGGTGTAGATTCAACAACATCATCATCAATGGTCTCCACATCAATAGGCTGCACAACGTGTGGTTGCTGCACAGCTTCAACTACTTGATGTTCAGGTAGAGTTGAAGGACCCTCCTGCTCCCGACTCTCACCAGGTGGAGCTCTATTAAGATCCAAATCCAAAACTACCTTCCTCCGCCTGTAACTTCTGAGGGTACGCCCCCTAGGAGAATGAGTGTTCATCCTTATGTAAAATATCCCTTTATCCAAGTCATGCAACCTGAAATGTCACATGAAATAATTACTCAGTGCAGTTCACTAATAGAGTAGCACCCAGAGGCATAGTTTACCAGACCACCAGTGTAACAAAGATACAACTCTCTTTGGTTTTCTTCCATTGTTACCGTCACAAGCTAAACTACCTAGAAAGTCAACACATAATAAAATTCACATAAATATTACAATTAGCACATGTTTAACTAATGGGTAAATTCGGGTCTCCATCGTATTTTGAAAATCCCTCTCTATAACTAGTCTTTACTATTCTGGAATTAGCATCCAATCATCCATAGATTAATCAAATTTTCATCCAAGAAGTTAGAGAAACACCAAGTAAAATTAACAAGAAAGTATATTGAAAAATTGAGTGACGGACAAGTAGCAAATCATTGATTGCAATAAGTATATATCACAACGGAATCATAACCAGTCATTCAGAAATAGTTGCCAGTGAACCGGACCAACCCACTTGATCAATATTCAACCACTAGAAAGAAAAGATCACTTGGCCCGTAAAAAGCTTAAAAAGATTTTTAAAAAAAAAATATTCCATAAAAAAAATCTGTCATTTTTTCTAATTTAAAAAGGAAAAAGCATTCCCAAAAAATTTTCACTCTATACTAGTTGCCGAACATCAAGTGCGAAAATCGAATTGCTATGATGAAAGATCATCAACCATTTAAAAATCTCATAAATGTAGACAAGAAGAGCTTCATTTTTACAACCGATTCCCAAAAACTGAGAGAGAAAGAACATATAGAGCCAAGGGAAAACCACAATCCAGAAGACGAAACTGAGAGTTAGAACAATTCAACCAAAAAGAGACAGAATAAAAGAACTCGAAGTAAGAAAACGAACCTTTAATCGGCGCTTCAAATCGTGAAATCGGATGAAGCCTCAAACTTTGGAACCACGCAAATAAGAGAGATAAAGGAATTATGGAGGGAAAATCTGTGAAGTTGTCGGATTTTAGGGTTAGAAAAAGGGCAATCTCTGAGAAGGCTTTTTTAAGAACGAGAATGGAAGGAGTGTGTGTTTTATCGTGGACTGACGAGAGTTGGGAACAGGGCGACACGGAAGTCTATGAAAGATGCCACGTGGCAGATTCCCGTGCCGGACAACGACATTAATACTCGTAGTTTGGACCTGCGGAGCAAAGGTCCCAAGTTCCGTAATATGGCAGATTGGAGGCTTTGCTCGGTATAAGGAGTAGAGTGTTTTTTAACATTTCGATCGTTTAAAGATTTAGATTTTTTTAAATAATATTTATTAATAAATTTTAAAATATTAATATTTTTAAAGTTAAAAAAATTACGAAAAAATATATTTTTTTAATTTTTATTATTATAAAATAAATAAATATTATTTAAAAAAATATAAACTATCGAATGAGTTCATGTGACAGCCTATATATTGAAAAACACTTTGCTCTTCATATTCAAATAGCATAGGCCCCCATCCAGTTTAGTAACTTTTAAAATACTAGTAATTCAAATAAAAAAATTATAAAACCCTAAATTATTGAAATTCTAATTGCAATTTTGAATTTTGTATCAACGACATTAATATTCATGGTTAAGTGACTTTTAAAATAATCGTGATTCAACTTTAAAAAATAAAATAAACTTAAACATCGTTACTACTCGTGGTCTAGTGACTTTTAAAATATTTGTGGGTCAATCGAAAAAGAAATACTACAAATCCTAAATTATAAAAAAAAAAGATTTAAATGTAATTTTATCCAAAATACTTCAAATTTAGTTAAATGATGTTTGATATTTTTAATACAATATTTAATTCTATTAATATTCTCATATATATATATATATATATATATTAAATGAATTTATTTTAATTTATTTTATGTCAACAAATATTTTTAAATAATATAAATTCCGATTTTATTTTTGCTAGAATAATAAAAGATTAAGTTGATGTAGGATTTTGAATATGGAATTGTGATTTATTTTTAATATAGTAAAAAAACTACAATTTTATTTTTTAAAAAATATTACATAAAAATTTAATTTTAATACTAATATATAATTTTAAAAAGAGTTGAATATGATTTTTAAAAAACATAAATTAAATATATTAATATTATTTACTCACATTTTAAAAAAATTAAGTATAATTTACTCAATTGTAATTGAGTGCTTCTCGCACGTGTCAATTCGAATTTTAAATGTTGTTGGCCTTCGTTTATTCGTTTACGTTTTCAAGAGCACAGGGGAAACAGAAACGGGCGGGAAGCAACGGAACGGGATTCTAATAGTCGAAATGTTTACGTCTGGATCTTTATTTTTAAATTTCTATTTCCAATGCCTTTATTTATGAAATTGTACACCTTTTGTTTTTTGGGGGAAGTCAATCCAATTCTTTTAATTAGATGATTAAATTAATTTCATACCTTTTCTATGAATTATTTATTTTTTGTTGGTGAGCTGATTTTATACCTTTTTTTCTTAAGATTAATTGTACATTAATTTTATATCGTGATCAAGATTATATTTTAAGTTTACTTTAAATTATCTTGATTTTATTAAAATTAAACTTTGCGGCAATTCCAATTTATTTGGGATCTTTTCATTTATGGATTATAAATTTTTTCCTATAATTTCAATGATTTGACAGTAATGCTCAATGGAATAGAAAATAATCAATTAATCATTTTATTATTAAAAAAATTAGCTAAACTTACTACATTTAAGGAATTGTGAGTTAATGATTGCGAATGATATGCAAATAATTGGCCTGCCATTAACTACATTAAAATGAAAATAAAAATAAAATAAAACAATATTCTGAGAAAGTATTGGGAATTATACAAATAATAAAAAATTCTGGAACTCTAATATTTCATTTTAGAATTTTAGAAAACAGAAAATTTACTTTTTCCCTAAAATCATGCTCAGGTATTTGATGGGAAAAAAATTATTGTCATAAATGATTTTTTTTTGTTCGAAGTATTATTTTTATTACAAAGTATTTTTTGTTGTCTCTGTTCACCATTTTATTAATATTTACAAACTTAGATTTAATGTGGATTTTGTAATATAAATTTTTCAGCGTCTAAACCGTCCCTCTCTATTCGGTCTCATTCACTTTCGCATCAAATACCCAAGTTCCCGAATCAAGTCTTTTTATTTGAAAATTTTGAAAAATAAAATCAACATCTTTTTTACAAGTTGACACTCGTTTGTATAAAATTTGTTCACATCAAATAATTAAAAAGAAAAAAAGCCTTCCAACCTTTTTTGATCCAAATACACAATTAACATAACTTGAAATTATTAAATCTTAACAAAAACATGTCTCAAACATAATATCTAATATATAAATATTATAACTAGTACATGTTCAGCTAATTCTTACATATAAATAAAAATAATAATATTGTTGTCTGTAGGTAAAGATTGCTCAGAACTCAATCCACTAATTGAACCAATCATGGTTAGATGAAAGTCTTGGTTTTAATGTTTGCCTCACTCATTCTCTAATGATAAATTACAGTGATTTGATTCAAAATTAATTTATTTAAATATCTTTTAACTACTCCTAGGTTTTTGTGTATATAAGTTTTAATAAATATAATAAAAATGAGGAGGAGGAGGAGATTGATGCCAACTTGAATGCTATTTTAGGTTCTTATTGGAAATGTATATAAATTCTAATGCATAATCATTACTCAACCTTTCCCTCAAGGCAACAAACAATCAAATGGAAATCCCACCATCAAACAACAATCATATACTTATAAATATCATAAATTTTCTAGCTTATCCGTAAATTCCGTACATAGGCGATGGTGGCTATCCACGTGTGTGAATTTGTATATATAAATACATATATATATATATATATATATATACATACAAGGAAAGATCTACCTTCAAATGTATAGAGGCAAGAATTTTTTTTAAATTAATATATATGGTAAATTTTATTGCTCCCAATAAATTTATATTTTCTGTATTTTATATTTTTTTTATAAAATTTATAAAATATTATAAACATACATAAACGATAAAAAATAATATCAAATACACAAAATATAAATTTTACTCAACTTCTAGCCTAGGTCTCATGAATACTGAAAATAAGAAAAAGAGAAGAGAAAAACCGAACCATACCCCAATCACCTCTGTAGCATGGAGGAAGGGGCAAAAAAGGAATTTTCTGCTTCTTTTTTTTTTTTTAAATTCACCACATGACCACTTGTAACACATGAAGTTCTTTTCAAAATCTCTTATACAATATGCAAGCCCAAATAAAACTCATTCACACATAAAGCCAGAAAATTTCCTCATTTTTCAATTAAGTCCCTCCTGCACACTAAATTACGCATTAGGCAATTTAAAATTCCCAAAACACCCGCAGATAATATTTACAGTTGTTGTACTCAAAATAGAATTTATTTTCATAGTCTCCCATGGTCTTCTTTTTTACTTCACTTAGGACCCTTCAACATCCTTAACGGCTTTTTACATAGATTAAAATTTTAATTCCTCCAAATTTAATGAAATACATGAAGGCTAGGCCATATAAACTACAAACCCAATCAGATGAGTGACATGCTAATCGCATGATTTTATTAAAAGATTGACAGACTTAACACATTGTAATTGAGTTTTACTTTAATTGGACTTGAAGAGTTTTAGTGTGTGTTTAGAAACTCGTTGGATAAACTTAAATTTGAACATAATTGATTTTTATAATTGATTTTGAACAAAATTGATTTTATATGAACGTGATTTATGTTTTGAAATTGTTATCAAAAAAGTGATTTTGAAAAATAAATTTCGTTTGGATATTAGTTAATAAAAGCACTTTTAATTGTGTAATTACAATGAAAGGTATGAATTTTATATTGTCTTATTTCATTAACTATTGATACTAAGAATTGATTAAAAATATATATTTATAAATATTATAATGAAATAAATTTATTTACTTAATCTCCAATTTTGTTTCAATTACTTTCATTTAAAACCATTTAAAGATTACTCTTGAAAGAGACATCAATCAGATTAAAAGATTAAAAAATAAAAAGGGAACAAAAAGGAATTACATAGGGATGAAAATACAAAGAAACAACAAAGTTTGTGTTTGAAGTGCAATTTTCAAAAAATGTGGGGCTTAGTAGTGTAAAGTTTTTAGGCCAAAAATTGTGATTTGCCCTTAAACTCAATTCGCAATTTTTGCACTATAGAATCTCCGTGTTTGTTTGACTTTCCTTCTTTAGCTCTTTTTTTTTTTTGTCTTTTTCCAGGCCTCTCCCCTAATCTCTTCCTCTCTCTCTCTCTCTCTCTCTCTCTCTCTCTCTCTCTCTCTCTCTCTCTCTCTCTCTCTCTCTCTCTCTCTCTCAGAACAAGCTCTATTTTTTCTACCAAAAACAGAGAAGATGACGTGAGAATTGAAGGATAAAATAGAGAAGAAAAATTTGAAAAAATCAATTATCAATTCAATTGAACACAGAAGTTAAAATTTGTTGAGTTAGAGAAAATTTAGGTTTTGTAGGAAAATCAATTCTACAAATTTGTTTCAACGCACAACCAAACGTTCAGTATTTTTTATTAAAGCCCATTTAGAAGCTTGAACATGAGTTTGAGAGTGTTTATTGTATATCCAAACATGCTCTCAGATATTTCCTAAAAGCCCATCTTGTCCAAGTCAGCTATGGACATGGTTCTCCTTAAATATGTGCAATACCAAGCCCTGCATAGCTTCTTGAATCCTCCTGGTCCAAGCTCTTGTAATAGAGCCAATTAGAACTTGTAAATCCACTTCACCATGCCATGTTCCTTTATCCATTCTAGGCGAATCACCTTCTTCAAGCTCTTCAAGCGTTGTTCTCAAATCCACTTGCTGCTCCACATCAAAAACACACACAACTCCACTGCACTTGAAGAGTTATTTATGGCTAAAATTACATGTTCGAGCCCTAAATTTTTCTTAAATTGCATTTTGACTCATGTTCCAACTTTTCTTTGCATTTTAGTCTTTTTTGTGTTTCACTTGGTCCTTCTATCTCATTGTGTGTTTTTTTTAGTTCCTAATTTTTTGTGGGCTAGCTTAATTTGTTGTACTTGTTCGACACATGTTTATTGTTTTTTCTCACTTTGATCCTCATGATGTTCAATTTTTTAATCCTAGTAAATTTTGCAGTTTGCATTTTAGTCCTTGTTTGTAATTTTTGTGATGTGAATTGTCTACTCTAAGCTTTTATTAGTTTTAGGATTAGTTGGCCCAAATAGTTTTAAATAAAATAAAAAAAAGTTTAATGTTAATACCGATACAAAAAAGAAAGAAAAGGTTAGATTCAACATAGAGCTTTTCCATATTCAAATGGTTTAACAATTCTTTTTTCCCAAAATAACTTGATCATTTCAAGCATACTTGTAAATCTTCTTCTGATATTTAGTCCTATAGTAACTTTGAGAGACTTTGAATCTTCGCAAACACTTAGCATGTTGATAGGCAAGTTATGAGAAACCTCGAGCCTTCAATGACAATAACTTTTGCAAATTCCTTTTTCTCAAAAGCAATAAACGCTAGGGTTTCTAATGACCCCACACACTTTTTCAAAAAATCCAATTAAATCCAAAAAATGATTTTTTTTTTTTGAAAATTGGAAAAGAAGGATTCGAATAATTTCGATTCCATAAATTTAGACAAAATATCAAATTTTCAAAAGTTGTCTAGTTTACAGAATCAAATGAATTCTTAGCTCCTGTGCTTGTCCCATCAAAAAATAAAAAAAAAATTAAAACACATAAATCAAAACTCTATTTTTCAAACTTTGTAGACTTTGATCTTAGCCATCGTGTACATAGACCCTTGGTGATAATTAGTTCAAGCTGGCCCTTGTAAATATTTGTATTTTTATTTTTATTTTTATATTCTTTTTCCTTTAATCTTCTGTTTTTATTTGTACAATTAAAAGGGTGATTTAAATTATTTAAAGGCCATGTCATCAAATTGGGTAATTGTTGGAACAAAAGTTGTAGAGGCGCCCAACAACTTTTCAAGCTTAATTCTCTTTTTAGATCTTTTCTAGTTACATCGACCATGCCTTATTCTTTTCAAATAATTTTCTAAAATTTGCCTTTGAAATTTTTGATGGTGACTCTTCAAATTTAATTTTCATTTCTTAAAAACCTATATATTATTTTCAAATCATTGAGTGCATGGCATTTTTGAGTATGACATTAGCAATACACCAATGTCATGCTCTCAGCTAAAAATAGATTTAATATTTGTCCTTATTTAGATCGTTAGATTTGAAATTTGACAGTCTAAATTTCAAGTAATAATTTTGATATTTTAAAAAAAATTAAAATTTGAACCGTTTAATCTAAAATTCAACAGTCCAAAAACACTAAATCCGTTCTGCTATCAACTACACTCTTGTTCACTTAAAAAAGAATCAAATTTTGAATTTTCGAAATGGTGTTGTGGCGCCCAACATAGATTAAGCAGAGAAACCTTGATTTTTCAATTAGGACCATCATTCTCTTCCATTCTCTCAGCCTCTCTTCAATTAAAAACCTTATGCAAACACATTTTACCGCGTTTTGAATAAGAATGGATCTGTTGCATATTTTTAAAGATGTGCATGTACTCATCGATTTAGCAATGGTTAAAACTGTTATTAATCCGCTGCGCATCTCTAAGGATACGCAGCGGATTCGCGCACTTTTGAACATATTTGATCTATCGAAATCGCAATTTTTGCCCTAATTTGTGCAATTTGAATCTTCTTTGACGGTATGAGTTTTTGTTTTTTTGAAATTCTTTGGAGTTCTAGCACCTTTAAACCATATGTTGATGATTGGAAGTTGGGTTGACATTGGAAAAATGTATTTGATTGATGAAGCTAATTCTTATGGGTGAATGGCTTTCCTTGTGGAAAATTGAAATCTCAGAATTTTTTGCCTGCATAGAACAATTTTAATTGTGGTGGGGTTGAAAATCTGATGCACAATTGTGGCATTGGTGACTTTTATGGTTGATTTTGAATTCTTGGTGGTTATTTGAATTTGTGGAGGTTTAAATTTTGTCCTAGGATTGTCTAATTCTTACTTTTTTGCTAGCATTAGATTGACCTATTTAGAAAGTACTAATTGACTTTCATGTAACTAAATATTTTCTTAAAATGAGTCAAAATTTAAAAATATAAAAAAAATATTTTCAATGTTTTTATTTTAAGAAATGCATTTTAAGAAATAAAAATTAAAAAAATAAAAAATATTTTTACAAATCAAACAAATATTTTTTTATTTATTTTTTTCAAGCTTAGAAGCAAGCTACTTTCTAAGCTTTAGCGTAGTTAATGAAAAAGACAATCTACGAAGAGCTCAGATTTTAAATATTGAGCAAAAAAATATATTTTATACAGGTTTCCGAGAAAATTCAATAATAATGAGCTCAATTTTGTCTAAAAGTCAAAATCTCTATAAAATAACTCTTAATAAAATTAGATACCCATTAGATTACTAATTAAATTGAATAAAATATATTAAAAAAGTATTATGAAAATATAATTAAAATTTAAACTAAAAAAATAACACATATAATTTAACAAAATTTGAAGTTTATATAATTTAATAAAAATAACACATATAATTTAACATATATAATCCGAAATCCCTTGGTCTATTAAAAGTGGCATTAATGATCCCTATCCTTCAGTAAATAAACTATATATTACCAAAATAATGAAAATAATAATGAATATTAAAATTAATATGACCCTTATTATTATTATTATTATTATTATTATTATTATTATTATTATTATTATTAAGAATTAATATAAATTTGTTTGAAACAAAAAGTATGTTAGAATTAGATATATTTTGATCAAAATACCATTAAGAATATAATTTTTCATTTTAAAATAAATTTATTTATAAGTTTAGTTCAATAATATTTATTTGCCTTAAAAACAATAATTTTAATTTATTCAAAAATTGTATTACATATACAACACTGCTTATATTGAATAGTATACATTTAATACACATGATATAATCGAAATTACATATAATTAATGATTATCTTTTAGTTAATTATATAATTTATGAAATTATTGTTATGAATACATTTGTTGTTCTCTTATCATAAGTAACTTGTTATTAAGTCACTTAAACTTTTTTAAATTGAAAAAATATAATTATTTAAATTAATTTAAAGATATTTTTATCAAATAAATTTGTTTTAGCCTAGTTTTTTAATTTTAAAATATATCCCTGTAAATTTTGTAATAAGAATATAACTGTTTAACTAGATAATATATAAGGAAATTTTTATAAAAAATAAAAGTAAATTCATTTAATTTAAAATAATAACGACCTCTAAAATAAAAAATATTTTTTGAAACTAAGCACAACCTAAACTTTTCTCCCCATTATAAATTTCCAAAATGTGTCTGAGGCAATTGAAAAATCATAACCCCTAATGCGAATCACGGTATGTCAACAGGACGGTGAGAAATACATGTACCCAATATTATAGCATACAACTATTAGCACTCTATCCTTCTCTCCTCCGCTTGCACGCCTGATTGCCGTTCGCAAATCCATTAAGCGCCAAAATTTGGCGGCGCCTTTGAAAATTTTGAAATTTCACAGAAAGTGTTTACTGCTTAACTTCAAATCTTAATGTTCGAATTCTTTCCCTCTCTCTATCTCTAGATCTGACTTATCCAGATGAATTCAGAGACAATTCAAAATTTCGTAGAATTTTCAAAAATTTTAGGTACCTTAGCTTCAAAATACATTTCTGTTTCAATTCAAATCTTTCGTTCTTCTCTCTCTCTCTCTCTCTCTCTCTCTCTCTCTCTCTCTTCCCATGAAGCAAACTGATGCAAGTTCGAGCTAATTCATGGTTTTATTGCGGGTTGCTATGGGAATCATAGTTTTCCAAATTTGATTGTTGCTGATCCATCGGGAGGTTTCTGCAATTTAAATTCATTTCGTTTTTTTGTGTCCGAAGTTTTGGTATTAAAGCTGGTTTAACGTGTTATTTTTCATCATTCAATTGAACTATTATGGTGAGAGAGCAGAGGGTAGAGTCCTTCTACACTAGACTACGCGAGTCGGCAATAGCTTCGTCGTCTTCCCCCTTGCTCATATTTCCGTCAACGTCTGACGCTGACTCACTCTGCGCGCTAAAGATCATCTTTCATGTTCTTGAATCTGATTCGGTCCGATATGCCTGTTATCCTGTGTCGTCGTTTCAAGAAATTCACAAATACGCCCGACCCAGTTTGAGTTCATCTGATGAGCCTGTTTCGATCCTTCTGATTAATTGGGGGTGCCATCGGGACTTGCGGCGAATTTTGAATCTTGGTCCGTCTGCTCGTGTTTTTGTGGTTGACAGTCACCGTCCGATTCATCTTCACAATTTGAGCGATGAGAATGATAGGGTGGTGGTACTATATACACGGGATGATGAGCAGCAAGCTGATTTGGCCTATGATTTTGATGTGTCGGCTTTGGCTAATGCTAGTGATTTGAATAGTGACGACGTCGAGGGTGAAGAGGAATCGGACAGTGAGGATGACAATGACAGCGAAAGTGAAGAAGAGGGAGACAGGGATGGATCCAGGAAGCGAAGGAGAGTATCTCAGGATAATGAGCAAGACCCAGTTCAGCTTTTCCGAAAGCTGAAAAAGGAGTATTATCATATGGGTACATTTCATGGTAAGCCCTCTGGATGCTTAATGTATGAGTTATCCCATTTTCTGCGGAAGAACACCAATGAACTGCTATGGCTCGCTTGTGTATCTTTAACGGATCAGTTCATTCATGAGAGGCTGAGTGATGAGAGATACAAAGATGGAGTTATGGAGCTTGAGCAACATATTAACAGTTCGGGGAATTTGGATGCAGTGACTTCTGTAACACTCAAAGACGGAACAAAAATCCGGGCGCCAAATTCATCTAGAATTACATATGAAGAAGAACCAAGGCTTATGTTGCTGAAAGAGTGGAATCTGTTCGATTCAATGTTGTGTTCTTCATATATTGCGACTAAATTGAAGACGTGGAGTGACAACGGGATGAAAAAGCTCAAGCTTCTTCTAGCCCGGATGGGATTTGCACTTGCGGATTGCCAACAGAAGTTTCAGTACATGAATATAGAAGTCAAACGCAAAATGAAAAATGAGTTTGAGCGATTTCTACCTGAGTATGGGCTGACTGATTTCTACTATAGGAGTTTCTTACGGATTCATGGTTATAATTCAAGGGTGTCTGCTGCAGATGTGGTATATGGCGTGACTGCTCTGCTTGAATCATTTGTGAAATCAGATGGCTCATGTGCTTCCAAGCAATTTGGGGTAGCTTATGATGCACTTTCCTTGAGCAATCTTGATAAGCTGAAATCTGGAATGCAGAATGCAATCAAGATTCAAAGGGCCATTCTCAGACAAGGAAGCACGGCAATAACCAAGAGTGGCTGTATAAGAAGTGGAAGGAAGTTCAGGTGGGTAAAACTCGAAGACTCTGCTGACACAAAACTACTGGGTTACCCACAGGCTTTGACTAAATTCTGCTATTTTCTCATGGATGCTTTGCGAGAAAAAGGAGCAAGAATGAAGCCTCTGCTTTGTGCTTGCTTATCTCAAGAACCCAACAAAGTATTGATAGTAGGTGGTTGTGGGAAGCCTCGTCTGGGTGCAGGTAAAGGAAATGCATTTGGAGTTGCATTTAGAAATGCTGCTGAGGAGATTGGAGCAGACTACTTCCATGAACTGTTTGAATCTTCATGGATTGTTTTAGATGCAGCATCAGTAAATTCCTTCATGGTCAGGTTGACTGAGAGGCTATGATGTAACATTTCTAATTAGAACTGGGTCTTCAAGGAAGTATGTTTTCTTAGTGCATTCCATGCCTGAGATTATTAATAAACATGCGATAGTTGACATTTGCAAGAAAACATGACTTTGTTGTATTATGATTTATAACATCTTTATTTGACTTTTTCAAATTTGAACTCTATTTCCCTGTTCTTTAGTATGACATTCTTATGTAAGCAACTATTTAATTGCAATATACTTCTGGGTTAACCTCAGATCAAGTGCCAAAGCCTCAGTTACTAGTATTGTAACATGTTGGAAAAATTTCCTTGTAGTGCATTACCATATTTTTGAAGTATTTTTATCTTCCATCCTAAATTGGAATTTAGATCGTTAAAGGATAAGGAAGCTAATTAGGACAGATGCAATGCATTAAGAAATCCCATTATATGAAACATTATATCTTGGTGTTTCCACAAGCAGCTTCTGGATAAATTAGTCATGTCCAGTTATGAGTTATGACTTTCCGTGAATATGTAAATTACATAATAATTTGGGACCTTTAAGGTTATCTTTCAGAAGGATGAAATACCTGTTTTACTGTTAACATATTTCCTATTTGGAGGCTTGACGATATCTGATCCTTTAAAATCTTAGAGCATTATATTACAATCCTATGTTCAGAAGTCTTTCCCTTTCTTTTTTCATGTATGTTGAAAGAGGAAAAAGTCCTTTGCTTTCAGATGTCAGTCTTTCCTTCCATTCTAATTTTAATATGCCTCTAAGGTCTTAATAAATTTATTAGTCATTCATATCTAATGTAACCTATAGTTGCACTTATGAGTTGCTGCTGCTTAGGACATCTCAACAGCATTAGAAGTCTTGTGACTTGTTTCAATACTATAGATAGATGGTTTACTTACTATCCTTCCTATTTACACATGTACATAAACATGTATGTATGTATGTTATTCTGTATACTTGTTGGTAGCGAACTTGCGCACTGCAAAAGGCCTCTTGATCGTATAAATTATTTGGTTTTCTTATATAACAATGCCTTATTTTGTGTAAAATCTAAGACAGTACTAGGAATATGATCTAATGTATTTAAGCATACTTATGTTATTTAATGAACTTCCTGAATTTCCTCATTCTCAATCTAGTAGCCAAGTTTGTTTTATGCATTTGAGTTAGCTAGTATGTTTCATCTAATACCTAGTGAACTATTTCATATTTTATTGACCATCACTGAATTGAGGATCTGAAAAATGACAAGCGAAATCCATGCTCTGGTTTCTTTGTTGTCAGCCACTATCATTGTCACTGTCACTGAGTCACTTAATCATTGAATTGAGCTATTTCATAGTTTATCTGGTTTTTGATTTCTATCATTAAATAATCCAAAATTTCATATAATTATGCGTGCCACCCTTGATGTTGCAAGCCATGGCTCTAGGAGCCCCTTTTTGTTATGTGTGATTTGCGCTATTAACAACTGTGGGAACCATAGCTTCAACTTGAACTAGACAAGTTTTATGTAGTTATTCGCCACTATAAAATTTGTGATCATGTTATGTTTTGTTAATTTCAAGAGTTATTGTTGTCTACGTTATTTATTGTTAAATTTCCATTGCTTACTGAGGTCAAAAGTCTCCAACTTCTGGATTTACAAGTGGATGTCCTGCTAAACTAATGCAATATTTGATTTTGAACTTTTACTTTCCATTGCTCTGTTTGGCAGCCTTGTTATGTCTTTCATTATCTGATCATCAATACAACAGCACAGGGTTCTATCAGATATAGAGTTTATTGTTTGAATATGGGAGGAAATATATCATAGATGGGGAGTACTATGTGATGGAGGTTCATGAAAGTAGTAAATTAAGGGTATCTCTGTTAATATTTTGGGGAGGATTAAGAAAGAAAAAGTGCAGAATTTTATAAAGATATGCTTTATTTGCCTCAGTGAACATAGTTCAAGAACTTGGAATAAATAGCACTATGATGTTGAGCTCAATTTTTGGGATAGAATTGTTCATTGGCTTCATTTGGTGTTCATCTGATGGGCCTCCCACTTTTAAGGTATACACGGGAGTAGAGGCAAAGAGGGCTGTGGAGCAGTTATGCAACTACTCAGTGCAAGAATATATTGGGAGATTAAAGAGACTGGGACTTAACTTGAGAATTGACCCAAATTCATCAGTGTTCTGAAAATTGAATCCAACCTCCACAAAAAAGAGAAATCTGACAGACAAAAACATGGGAGATAGAGAGAAAAACAACTTACTGTTACTGTGCCCATACTGAGAAACTGTCAAAATAACATGGGTTCTATATTTTCCTTAAAATATAATTATTAAAATTAATTAATTTATTAAAAAGCCCCTTCGATTAATATGATAGGACCATTGACTTCAGATTGGGTTATAAGTTCAACCCTCAATCCCACTGGGCTAAAGTTAGTTTGATATAACATAGGTTCACTCGGAACGTGGTCCAATTCATTTTAATTGTGCCTTCTAAATAAGTCTTTTCAATACCATTAAAGCTAATCCATTAAAAAATTGAATAAATATCTAACACTTTGAGCAGAAGGGCAGAGGCACATGACGGGCAAGAAGGGAATGCTAATAGAATTCTGCTGGAGTCTGTTATGGAAATAAGGCAGAGGATGAGGAAAGAAGGGGATTAGAAAACTCTAGGAGACATGGTGGAGAGTGGAGACAGCTAGCATCTCAAAGTGCTAGTATCCCTTTACTTCATTTTCTTTCTTGTTAATTTCTGCTACTTTATTTGCCATTTCAATACTGGGCGGCACTGTTTTAAGCTTTCCACAAAGAACCATTTCACTATTACTTAGTGGAAATTGATAAATATAATATAAAACTTTCATCTCAGTTTTGGAGTTCTATCATCATCTCATATTCTCATTCAATATGGTTCAGAAAAGGATGTACAGTATTCTACCCCTTGCAATAGTTCAATTCCAACAAAAAGTATACTATCTCTTACAATTGACTAATCTTTTTATTGATTCATTGACTATTTTTCTAATGTAATTTCTGGTTTAAGTTTTGAGTAAATTACTCTCCCTTCTCGTATACGTTTTAATAATTACACTTCTTTCCCCTCTATGTTTAAAATATACACTCCTCTACCCGATAACTATGAAAGTGTTACACTCTAGTCCAATTTTATATTTTATATTCGGAGAAGTTAGTTACAATCTTTTTTTTTTTTTAAATCTAATACCACATACTTTTTTTAAAAACTAAAATAAGATATGTTAACCTAAGTACATATTAGATGTTTTTTACACGAAAATTAAATACTTGTGACATCTTATTATGGATTAACCAAAAAAAAAAGATATCATAATATTTAACAATTAATGTTTTTAGGTTAATAGAATAGTCAAAAGATATGTGGCATAAGGTACTTTAGTTTGTTTTATAGTTGTAGGGAATAAATTATACATTTCGAAAGTAGAGGAGAGGAGAGTTTAATTTTAAACACTTACGAGGAGATGATTGTAATCTACTCAAGTTTAATGTTTTGTGGATTACAACTTGTTCAAGGCATACCAGCTACATTGTGATGCATTTTATTTTTAGTCTTATATTTTTTTTGGGGCTACAAATGACATGAGGGGATCCTCTGCTTGCCAAGCAAGAACTGTTCGATCGTATGGGTCCCACCAATCGGACGGCCTCGCTTGCTAAGCATGTTGCTTGGCAAGCAGAGAAGCCAAACCCGCAAATGATCCTTGGACTTGGCACTATAGATGGGCATAAATTTGGGTTCTCAAATGCCCTATCTATTTGTGTGTAATGCGCCATGATTCACGTAGCCCCTCAAGGTTGCAGTAAGACCATAAATTCTAGAGTAAATTATGGATTTAGTATTTAAAAGATTACATCTGTTTCAACTTGGTTATTTTTGTTGCTAAATCACCAAACTTGCCATTGTTAAATCTTTAACTTTTCGTTTGTAAAAGTCACTTTGTAAATGGAAGGATGATTTTGAGACCAACACAATTTTACAGGAATCAAATTGAGACATTTAATTTTTGAGAAAATAAATTAAAACAACTATAGTATTTTGAAGACCAAATTAGGAATTTACTGTAAATTCCTTGTCCTTATGGTGTTCCCTTCCTACTTTTCTTTGCTTTTTTTTTTTAATTTTTTTTCAGAGCAAAGGGGTGCTGATGTAAACCAATTAACAGTAGCAGTACACACTTAGAAATGCAAGTATTCTGATATTGGAAATACAGCGAGCAACAACTCTCTCTACTGAAATGCAAACTCACAACACAATGCATACACTAACGCCGAATTCAATATAACTCAGCACATAACTCTCATACAGAAATCACAGCTAACGCAAGAACACAAATGAAAACACACACACTGGAAATATTAAGAACACCGATGAACACTCAAGGACACTGATATTCTAGCATTCGAGAGGCTAGTTTCTCCCCACACCATTCTCCTCAAACATTTTCCATGCCTGCACTGTCTTGAATCCTCCCCCGCTTCCCATATACTGCTGCTTCCTCCCACTAATTCTCTCTCCTCAGCGGATTGGACATCTGTCCCCAGTTAGTTATGTTACTATCAATTTTACCCCCTTGCCCTTGCTGCCTACTTCTCCTTCGTCTGGCATATGTTTTAAGCCCATTATCTCTGTTAATGCCCAATACATCAGGTGTCAGCATTAGGCATTCAGTTCTTGAAACTGATGAATCATAAGAAAAGTTGTTGTACTAACCCATGGGAGTTAGTTCAGTTGGTAAGAGAGATCAATTTTTCATATCAATCTGGGTTCAGTTCCTTGAGGTACTCTGTAATTAAAATCCTTAATACACTATGCTGATGTAAGGAATGTGAGGAATTGACATAGTTTCAGATAATGCCAAAAATTTGGTCTCTATTAATAGCTTAAGTTTATTGCAACAAGTTAAAATATTGTTCCTTGCAACAATATAGTACTTGTATCTTGTTTGGATGCACTCAATTGTTTCTTTCAATCAATCATTTTATAATATATAGAGCAAACCTTTTTTTTTTGTCCATGAAAGTATACTTCGGAGAAGGTTTAGTCCCTGAATTTGAAAAAAATAGTCACTAACTACTTTAGTTTTTGAATTTTGAAACTGTTTCACAAAATGATTCTTTTGTCCATCACCTCTCTCTGTCAAGGCATTTAACAAAGGGATCAATTTGTTCAAAATTTCCAAAATTCAATAATTAAAGTGGCAAGTCATGTTAATATATTAAAATGTCACGTCGTTTCATGTCACTACCATACTAGTAGATAATGATACATATTAACATATATGGTTGACCATCTTTGAGGGACTTAATCGTCATCAATATACACTTTTAGGGATAAAAAGTAAATTTACTCTAATATATAAGTGGAAGTTGTATCAAACCACCATTGTCCTTATACTCTGATGTTATAAAATCTACATCAATTTTATAGAGTTTAGAGAGAATTATTGATTTGGTACGTAAAAGATTATAATTCTCTTAATTTGATCTTTAAAAATTTGCATTTGGCTCAGTTTCATCCATCCATCTATCAAAATTTGATAATCAAAAATTTGGAATCTAACAACAATAAATTTAACAATTTGATTATAAAAAGAATTAACTTGAGACAACTATAATTTTTTAGAGATTAAATTGATATTTTAAAAATCAAATTAAGACAACTAAAATTTTTCAAGAACCAAATCAATATTTAGTAAAACTGTTTTTTTCGTCATCTGCTTTATGATTTGAGGATCAAGTGAACTTAACTGAAATTGAAAATGATATTACTATGTGATTACTTTTTATAACTCAATAAAAGCACATTTCCCCTGATTTCTGAATTATGTCCAACACAGGTGTATCTGTTTGTCACTGAATGTCAAGGTCTTGAAAATTGAATCGATCATTGAATTAGTGGAGATATCGGTTCAATGGTTAATAGTTAGACCGTTGTTGAATTATAGTTGAACCTGTCTATTTTAAAATATTAAAAAAATAATATACATAATTAAAGACTAAAAATATAAATTTACAAAATCAATCAAAAATAAAATTTGATATCAAATTATACAAAACAACATTCACAATCAAAGGTTCATAACAAAAATTGACCAAATAACAAAAAAATATTATTAATCACTCATTAATATCAAATCTATAAAATACCAATATATTGACATTTCTACTAAAATTAATTGATCTATAATATTGATTTCTTCATTACTTGATTATAGAATAAGAAAAAAAAATTTAAGTGTGTCAACCCTAATGTATTATGCTATAAGTTTTGATGATGACAAATATGTGAGAATTATAGTATGATTTAATCTTCTTGGCTCAAATGTATGATTTAATCTTCTTGGCTCAATGTATGATTTAATCTTTCTTAGCCCAAATAGTATGATTTAATCTTCTTGGCCCAAATGTATGATTTAATCTTCTAGGTCCAAATGCATGATTCAATCTTTCTTGGCCCAAATATATTTAATGCTTTATATATTTAAATATAGTAGTATAAATTAATTTTTGATAAAGTTCATTGATTATTAAAAAAAATTTGATAAAGTTTATTGGGTGTTGTAATATAATTTGAAAAAGAATATCTTTTACTGTAGCACTTTTGAAAAAGAAATTTGATTGTTAAAAAAGTATGATAAAGTTTATTGGGTGTTGTAATATAATTTGAAAAAGAAATTTGATTGTTGAAAAAGTATGATAAAGTTTATTGGTTGTTGAAAAAATATGATAAAGTTTATTGAGTGTTGTAATATAATTTGAAAAAGAATATCTTTTACTGTAGCACTTTTGAAAAAAAAATTTGATTGTTGAAAAAGTATGATAAAATTTATTGGTTATTGTAATAAACTTTGAAAAAGAATACTTTTCACTGTAGCAAATTTGAAAAAGAATATTGATTGTTGAAAAAGGTTGATAAAGTTTTTTTGTTGTTGTAGAAAGGTTGAAAAATAATGATGAAGCTTAATGTAACAATTCTAACTAAAGCAGTCACTGTAGCAGCAAGGTTTCACTATATAAAGGGGACTTCACAACACCATTTGCATCAAGCTTCAATTGTTCATTTCTCATATTATCTGGAGTTTCATTCTCTCTAAATTGCTAGAGAAATATTCTGAGCTTAATTTCTGCGTTATCTACACTTTGAGAGTGTCCACCATTATTTTCCTTTAGCGTTCAAATTTAGTTGCTCAAGGATTGGTTCCTTGAGTTAGTGTTTGAGAGAAAACACATTGTAAGGGAAGAGACACCCTTGAGGAAGAAAAGATCTCTATGTTGTAGTGGCTTACAAGTGCCCAATTGCATAAACTTGTGGTTTATAGTGAAACACTCAAGAAGTTATCTTGAGGACTGGATGTAGGCTTGGTTTAAGCCGAACCAGTATAAATCTCGCTGTTTGATTTTCTCTTCCTTTGCTCTTTAATTATTTATATGTTCTTTACTTTTTTAAACTGTATATTCATTTATCTCTTTAATTGTTTTTGATTAATTGTACTCTATATCTATTCATCTTGATCATACTTATTTTACTTTCATAAAAAGCTTGGCATTATTTTTAAAACTTCTTAAACTTCCATCAAGTCTTCGTAATTTTTTTTAAACCCAATTCACCCCCCCTCTTGAGTGCTAGCCATTTCTATCAAAGTGGACTAATTCAACCCATTTATTTAGTATTAATTTTTACACGGTTCAACTAATTCAATCACTCACCGATTTTAAAAGTTATTTCGAATCGATTTCTTGATTGATTTTTCGTTCAACTAGCCAAACGATCCGATCCAGTTTTGATAACAGTGCTGAATTCATTATTGTGCAATAAATGTTAGGCTTATGCATAGTGGCAACAACTTGGCTATGGAATATTGTAATGAATACTGCAGTTGACATCAAAATTGTAGAATCTAGTCCTTCAACCATAGCCATCAATCCAAAACGGATGGTCGTGATTGAAAGATTGAATTCTACAATTTCGACAGTAATTTCAGAGAATTTGCATGAAAGAGATAAGAAAATTTAAAATAATGTTGGTAAAGAAAATAAATTTTAATTGCCATGGTACGAATCAATTGTAAGATAGTATTAAGAGGAACAATTTGGGGACTCGATAGGCCCAGAGGATCACTGTCAGCTCATAAACAAATTAAGGACCTCTGATACTGGAGAGCCTATAGGTTGTAGCAGGAACAATATCACTCTCATGAATATATATATATATATATATATATATGAAAAATAAAGAAAAGTTTTTTTTGGGGGGAAAAGGTGGCTATTGGAAACGGAGACAAACAATCTACCAATTAAGCTTTAAAATTAGTACTATGCATTTGATCAAGTACCTAAGACCCTTTGTTCCCTTAGAACTTCCTCAACTTGCTTCCAGTGGTATTGGAATAATGCTTATATGAGTAAACTCACTTTTTAGTCCTGGACTGTATTTTGATAATGGTTTAATTTTTAAAAGATGATCATTGACCATTTTAGTCTTTAAATTTTGGAACCGTTATACAAAATGGTCATTTTATTCACCTTGTCATCATAGTCAGTGTAATATGATGGTGTATACCTTTATTTGTTGGTATGATAGTAACGTAACATCTTAATATACTGAATTAACTATTTTAACTCTAGAATTTTGAAATCAATATACAAAGTGGTACCTTCATTCATTACAATGACAGAGGTGATATAGAAAAGGATAGTGCAACGATTTAAAAATCAAGAAACTAAAATAGTCAATTAGTTATTTTTCAAGAATTAAACTATCACCAAAATGCACTTTAAAGGGACCAAAACTCTACTTATATTGCATAGAGGAACTAGGATACCTTCCGGTTTAGCTTATGAGTGAAGGGTCAATGTTGTAAAATTTGATAAAATACGCAAGTGAGAGGCTTCTTTCTTATTTATAGGACTAACTATACTGAAATACAATGAGGTAAAATGAAGTACAATGTGATACCAAGCACGATGTAGTACAACGAAATACAAGAAACGAACCAAGACACTATTATGTACAGCATTCAACCAAATGAATAAACACCCTAATATGTACTACATTCTATTGCCAAAACATTGCTAGATCCATTTAGGCGTGTAAATGGACTGAGTTATTTGTGACACTATCTAAATTCATATCGTGAAAAGCTCAAATTTAACCCAATTCAGAACAAGTTCGAATACACCAAAGCTTTGTTTGGCTCGGCTTGATTACACTCCTATTCTGGCAGTTTTAAGTGCGCAAAATTATGCACCTAGTACTTCTAGGGCAATCATTGAAAGTACCTATGGTGGAAGTACTTTGTTAAAATTATGAATATTTGTTTACGAGAGTCGAATATAATTTATTTAGATTTTAGATTGTTAATTGTGTTTATTTTTTATTGTTATTAAACATTTAATATCTCTATATACATCTTATTCAATTAAATTTTATGAAAAGTTTGAAAAATTTTAGATATTAATTACTTTGTATACATTTTTTACTGACTTATTTAATGCATATAAATATTAAAAGAACAGTTTTAATTATTTAATATTTAGAGTTAGAGATAATATCTTAATATTCAATATGTATTCAAAATCAAACCTCTATAATTTTTTTTAAAAAAATGTCCTTGGTGTTAGTACTTTCAGTGATCTTTACATGGTAATTTGCAACTGTGAGGAGCAGGAATTCTTGTAATTTCACTTGATACACTATCATAATAATCCCACCATTTGAAGTTTAATAAATTATTGATTTAGTTCCTAAAAAGTTATTATTGTCTCAATTTGACAATTAAAAAATCAAGTGTTTCAATCTAGTCTCAATAAATTACATTTGCTTCAATTTGATAATTTTCATTGCTAAATCATAAAATCTATTTCAAAATTTCTGTTACCAAAAGTTACTTTGACAAATAGATAGACTAAATTGAAACAAATACAATTTTTTAAAAATTAAATTAAGATAATTATAATCTTTTAAGGACTAAATCAATAATTTAGTCTTTAAAATTTAGGGTGGGTAGTCCTATATTATCATTTTAACGTAGAAATTTGATTGTGTAGTTATCTTGCGCTCTAAATCTAATGCCTAATTTGCTTCCTATTTTCAGCCACAGAAACGTGAAGTCACCAGGTGGTTATCTTGGTGTAATTACAGTTAGTGTCCTCTAATGGCCCGTTTTGTATGAGCTTATATCCTTTTCAGATGGTTTTCTTGCATTCGGTTTTTAAATTGTAACATACTGTCATATATGGGTCCAAAAATAAAGAGCAAAGGAAAAGATAAAAGGAAAAAGCAAAGGGAAATACAGGTTTAATCAGATACTTTCACTTGGTAATTATGAATCTGGAGACTTAAAAAATTGCTGTTTTCATGTTAGATTCTAGGATTAAAAATGTCATGGCATTTCAAATTACAAATTAACATTTCAAAGTTTGTCCGGACATAATGTTGATATCTCTGCTTCTTAGATTCAGCAAGATGGAATTTAATCAAAACACACCACAAGATCTAATTCTGAATATTTTGGTGTTTGATTATTTTAGGTAAAACTAAACAACATAGACTTAATTTTGAATACTAACAAAAACACAATAGAAATCCAATCACCACCAACCAATTTATTAGAAAAGAATTACATAACCAGTCTTCTTTTTTTTTAAAAAAAAAAAATCTCAACTAGATACAGATAGAACAAATATTAAAGCGTCAGTCATGACAGTTACACAACAAAATGTCAAAATAAAATTAAAAACTAAAAAGAAAACCTTCACAATCTTGAGCTCAAATTGTCTTTGCTGATTAAGTGGGAAAAAAGAGTAGGAAAAAAAAAAGAACAAGGTAGATAAGAAGTATGATCAAATACAATTCAATGATGTTTTCCGCAGTGAGAGCCTTGGATATTTACAAGTGCTACACACACCTCGTGACCATTCACAAATCACAACAACGTTTCAACTATTTCTGTTTAGAATCTCACTCACTTTCCCAGAAATCATTTTTTGCACCACCCAAAGCAGCAACCCTGGAGAAGAACAAAAAGAAGCATCAGTTTGGTGAGACCTCAAAAATCTTTTTATTGATTTATTGATTTATTTATTTTTATTATTTTTTTGTCTCAACAAGAAAGAGTAATGGTTGGCAATGGCATACCTGGGCTTTGTCATCGGAAGGTTGGTTCTCTACGTATGGTCTCCTTGCCGGTGTGCCTGGTGCATGTCCACCTCCGCCCTGTTTCTCCTCTCTCACCTTGTTGAAAATGTGAGTATAGCCCTCAGCTGATGATGGATTAGCCTCATCCCACTCACCAAACTTAGGAACAGCAGCACCTCTATCAGGCTGCAACATCAGAATACTAAAAATCAGGAATTATTTAAGAACTGAGTTCATAATGAAGAAAAACGCATAAAGACTGAGAAGCTGATCAATCATTTATGCGGTACATATTAAGGAGTTGTTTGGTACACAGTCATTTTGTACTTAAAATCTTCAATGTAAGCCAACAACCAAGATACTTGTATTCGGAAAACTGTCATCCAAAATACTAAGGTGTCATAGGATGACATATGGAGATCTCACCACTTGCTACTTTGTTAAATCTTATAAAATACCAATAGTACCCATTTTATGATAATTTTCAACGGTCATACCAAACATGGATACTTTAAATACCATGGCATCCAATATACTATAGATAGTAAGATATCAGTGTAAGAAATGCCTCTTAATATTTTTTGTTGTTCATACCCCAGATAGCAATAAAACAATTGAATAGCAGGAAGAAAACTAACAATTTCATCGCCACGATTAACTTGTTTTAGTCGGGATCTTCCTGGTGTACCATGGCTGCTGTCATAGGAATTCTTTCCTTCCCAAGAGGGACTATCTCTGCTTGGGGTCCTTGCCTGGCGATGAAGGGGTGAACGCTCAATGCTGTGCTCAGCACTTTGTCTTGCAGGTTTTCTACGGGAATCAGCTGAGCCTACACTATGGCCTCCGGATCGAGCTGGAGAACCAAAGGAATCATTAGGATCACTATCCATGCTCTTTTGTAACTCAAGACTTGATCTCACTGATCCCCTTCCAGCCAGCTCCTTTGAATCAGCTCTGGGTTTCGAAGGAGGTAAGTCAGCAGAAGATGATTTATCAAGGAGTAAATCTGGATTTTGTTCAGGATCATTTGGATTTGTCATCTTTGTGCCAGTTCGACCTTTCCGAGCCTTCTCAAAGTAGGCTGTATAGGGGACATTCTCTCCACTTTCCCAATTGCCAAATTTTGGTACGTGAGAATGTTGCTGTCAATTAACACATTGAAAAGAGCCCGTTATTAAGTCCACTAGTTAAGTATCAATACATGGACACTGGAATATAAAGTTTCAAGTGCCAATCAGTGTCCTTTCACATATGTAGATCTTTATTTTAGATAGAAATCCTTTCACATATGTAGATCAGTTTCATCAATAAGAAAAATGAAAGTCAAATAAACAGAAAAAGAAGAAGGGGGGGGGGGGAGGAGGAGAAAGAAAAAGATATTTCCCTTTCTGCTTTTCTGAAACAAGGATCATATTGGGTGCTTCAAAATGCAACCGTGTTACTTCAAAAAAGAAACATTATTGTTGGAGACACACAGATTTTACTATGAGAAAACTAAAATCTTTTGCAATTTAACTAACTAGTGACAAACTGAATTTCTAAACTCTAGTTATTAAGAACATTTATGTGTATGATCACACTGAGTGATTTGGCTATGCGAGCAGAAAACTGAGCTAGCACTGGCATGTTGCACAAGTTGCTCATTATTTGATATGACGTGATGGATATATGTGGCTGTATGAAAATTAAATAAAGGAACCAAGTAATGATGAAAAGTAAACGGGAACATATAGTTGTTGGTGCATTTGGATGGAAAGAAACGCTAGGGTCTTTAATGACCGATGTCTCCCTCCTCACTTGTTATGGGATTGCATTCGTTATGTGGCTTCCTTGTGGGTCTCGGCCAATGGGCTTTTTAAGGGGGTGCCCCTCTCTGATGTTATAGGGATTGGAGGGCTTTGTTGCACTAATCTTTGTTAGGGGCCTTGTGGGGTGTCCTTTGGTTTTAGATTTCTCTCCTTGTAGTTGTTTCTTAGGAGGATCTCTTGTCCTCCTTTTGTTGTATTTTTTTCCTTTGCCTTATGTATTTCTCTCTTCTCATTAATATCATTTCTTTTTGTATCCAAAAAAAAAAAAAAGTAAACGGGAACATATAGTGCTATTCTCTCCTCTAATGGTATTCATATAAAATTTCACATAAAATTGCAGATTGGCGTATCAGAATCACATCAAGACAAATTAAAGTACCATCAGAAAAACTAGCTACAAATTTTGTTTAATTAAGTGCATTGATTACATAGCAGATTATATTTTGCGTTACAGTTTTGATAGATTGCATTGATAAATTTTGAGCAATTGATCAACTACACATTAATGGCTACAAGTTCATGGATAGACAATGATATGCCTCCTAAATGTTGACCCAAAAAAAAAAAAGTACAACCATACTTCATCTATAGCCATTCTGTCAAAACATGTTTTGAGACTAGTTTCTACTAAGCACTGTTAGATACATATATCAAACCATTCATGGGCCCTCTCCTAGAAGCTTATGAAATGGTTCATGACATGGTATCAGAGGACCCTTATTGCTTTCATTCTTCTAATTAAACTAAATTTCACATGAGAGGCTGTGTTATAGTTACATATCAAACTCATCACGGACCTTTTCCTAAAAGCTTAAGTTTTTGGGATGAATTATTCATTGACAGAAAAAATATAAATATTATTTTTTTATGACAAGGGGGCTCAAACCCTAACCACTAACCCCCAATACCCCAATCCCATACCACTTGAGCAACAAGCTCAGTCATCCCATTGTTCAGGAGGCTAATAGGCATATCATATATAATCATGTTATATTGTTCATAATTAATATAGTCATATGCTTAAAAGAATTAACTATCAGCTGTAAATTCTAAAAACTAATTAAACTACGGTATTCTAAATACTCATTATATGATTTTGCTTTTAAAAGGTCATAAAATAATTCTAGATCAAATTTCCATGCGGAAAGCAATTCTCATCTCAACTACTTGAGGATCTGTGGCATGACTACCTATTATTAACTTACTGTCAAGCAAAATAAAAAGTACGTGCTTGATGTCAAGTCCCTTGTGCTCACTTCTCATGCAGACAGTTGATTTAGTATCACATTAAATCCACAGCAGTTCAATAAGATTTCACATTAAGTTAAGCTTGTAGATGAAGAAAGAAATAAAAAAGTAGAGCACCAAAATGAAGTCAAGAGGGCTATCTTTTCTCAAAGTCAATGAAACATCCAAAATTAAACATCAAAATTTTTGCACCTCCAAACAAACACATCAAACTTCAGCTAAAACTGCATACCAACAAAATTTCCCCTCTCTTTTCACCCCCAAAAAAAGAAAAAATTTCCCTCTCTAATTCTTTCTCAGTCACTGAAATGAATCAACGATGAGTTCTCTAATGTTAGTGGGCTAACATTGCTAGGAAAGACTCCAAATAACTATTCCAAACTGTACACAGAGCCAAAAAATGCAAAATTAGATTAGTATCTAAACCACAAATGCTTGTAACTCACACTGGAAGAGATAACGTTTCACTTGGCTTGCAACAACTTATTAATATTAACCTAAATAAATACAATAACCACATTAAAGTTTTAGATAGAATGTTAGGGAAGGTACTGAAATATTGCAAAGAGAAAATATTAAGACAATTTTCTATTTTTAAAATAATTCTCTTCCTTGTTGAGATTACACTTATATCTTGAAGTCCAGCTTCATATTCATAAGAAACTCATAGAGTAGCTTAAAGTTCTCTCAAAATATATTTAGAGCTCTAGAAGATATTGGGATTCCTTCGTAATTATATTTAAATCTGGCTATACATTTGTAACCTATAAAATCCATTATAGGATGACAGATAACTCATTATAAGATGCCCAGCCTCAATGGGTTATCAACTTGATGTAGAAGAGAGTTTAGCCTCTGAGCTATTAAAATTATCTCTAGGTCTCTATCTCATAGCACTTTCCATCTTAGGAATTGTTATTCATTTAGGTACCCATCTTTCTGGTTTTTCTCAATACAATATGTTTTTATCTAAGAAATTGCTTATTGTTGATTAGCTCTTTTTTTACCATTCTTAAATTGATCTCCAAAATATAATTCCCTTTTTGCCAAAGAATTATGCCTTGCAGCTATGTTGATAGAAAGACAAAATTGAATCTTGATTTCCACCTCCCATATACATTTTGCTTTTGGACTTAAATAATCATCAGTTATAAAATCACTAGTATTCCAAGGTCTCTTTTAAGTTCAATTTATTTTATTGGAATCGAATTCACGCAGAAGAAATCTACTGGAATCAGTTTTGTAGTTTTTTCTAGAAGCTTTACAACAGATTACTGTGTTCAGTTATCTGTTTACCACATTTGGTTCATCAATAAGTTCCAAATAGCCCTACGTCACTCCTTAGGAATCTGCAACTCCCTAACCTATGCTTCAACTCCAAGAAGAGCCTTCACATATCAAGTCCCTAACTCATCAATAAAGATCAATCTTTCTCAAAGCTCATGCATAGAAATACAAAGTTCAACATTTATCTCATGAACTCAACATTTAATGCTGATTTAGCTCGAGGGGAGAAAGAAGACAGACCAACAATTTGACCTATTCTATGAGGTGTGCCTGTAATCCCTGAGACAATTGGATTTTCTTAACTACTTTTGTGATTGGAAAGTACAAGTTACCATTCACAGACTCACCGTTATGATGAGAAACGAGCTGCTTCTCATCTTTGAGGATCAGCATTCTATCTAGATCTTCTCCTTCTCCCATGAGAGTGGACTAGACAACATGTGCTTATGATATCAGGGGTTACATCTGATGAGCTGAGACTCAATTTGCCTTCGAAGTTGGTTAGAGCAGATTTCAGGTAACTCAGATATTTGCCCTGAGATTCAATAATTTTTTAAGTACTTTGCCAACTACCAGCTGCCAAAGACCTGAAATTATCTTCTTTAATTACAGCCTATAGTAAGACGGAATCCTCAAGACAGCATATTTGAGACTTGGCACTATTTGAGGAAGACATATTATGTTCTGGAGCAAATGTTTAGAAAGTCTTTTAATATCATCCACAAGGTAGCGTTATAAAGCCACATGAAGCATTTGATACTTGGACTTTGATTGTTTACATTGTCATGAAGTTCTAATAAAGACAACTAAACTTTATTTGATCTAGATTTCTTGATTCCAATTACAAAAAGAAGCTAGAGCTTGTTCAGAAGTTATACTTTGTTTAGGGTATCACCATGCAATATGTTTATTTTACAAACCCAATATTCTTATTTCTCCCAATACAAGTTTGCAACATCAGTACAGTCTAAATCGTGCAATTAAATTTACATATTTATTTCTACTCTCATCTCTTCCATCACATCATCCTTTATAACAAATTTGCATTCCGAAGCAGCAAAATCACTAATTCCATGACAAGTTACCAGGTAATTTAAGTTTCACAATGAAGTAATATTTCCTATAGCCAATTTCTACTAGAGAGCGTCTACTTATAGTCAAAGGTACACAGTAGCTCAGCTGAGAAAAGAAAATCCTGCAATTTAGAAAATTACTTTCTAAAATACTCATGGGCTAGAGAATGGCTATGATTTCCAAAAATAAGAAAAAGGATCGCTAGTATTAATGCGTCACATGATCACTACTGATGGAGAATTTGAAAAGAATAACTAAGGTGATATTGTCAATATTATGGGTGCTTAATTATGAGGATAATAAATATCCTAGGAAATAGAAGACCTTGGGAACATTAGAATAACTAGTTTATTTTGGAATTACTATCCTAATAAATGCACCGAGGAATTATTAGCTTAGTTATTTCATCTAGGAACTATGAGCTAAATAATATCATTTTGAAACTTGTTATATGTATTTATTTCTCTTTTATCTTGGCTCCCTATACAAAGGGATCCTTTATATGGTTGTAGTTGGCTTGATCTTGAATGAATTGATAATATCATAATTTCTTCTCCTCCCTCCCTTTCTTCTCTCTCCCCTTCCTTTTTTCTCTATTTCTCCCTCCATTCTTTCTGTTTCTCCCTCCTCTCTCTTTCCTCCCACTCTTGTCTTGCATCAGTTTTGGAATCAGAGAAAGGTTTACTCATTCCAATCACAATCCCAGCTGCCTAAGTACCACCTTAACGCCACCCTAAACCTATCAAAAACATAAATTTCACTACTGTCTAAGCCCAATCACTCATCTCCAGTGACCAAACCGGAAAAACAACCTTACCACTGCCTTCACCAGCCCCAGACCGGCTCATCCCTGAAGGACGGCCGCACACACCATCAAACTCCTCTACGCATGGGCCTCACGAGCCTGAGTAAAATTTTTAAATTTTCTGCCATTTTCAAGCCAGATTTTGCCTCCTCTCAACCTAGATTGCAACCGCAGCCATCAAGAAGTATTTGGGGTTCATTTCTACTACTTTTGGCTCTTGAAATGCCAAGATAGCCATGGAACCAAACATTCAAAATTTCCAAACCATGGTGAACAAATTTGCAAATGAACTGGATACTGTTAAGGAGTATTTGGATCAATGTTTTGACGAAGTCCCGAATGCTATTCACTCAATTTCAAGGCAAACTAGTGATGAAAATGTGGAAGATTTTCCTCATTACTCTTTTACAAAATTTCAATATAAATATCAAGTTCCTTTCAATATTGAGCCAGAAAGATATTGTTAAAATTATGAAGCAATGGAAGAAGTTGTCAACGAAGAGCCCAATGATATCATAATTGTAGAACCCTTGGAGTGCCCATTTGATATTGATGATGACGGTAACATTATAGACTTTGAAGGACATTTGGGAACATGTGAAGAACATGAAGACTCTAAAGAACATTTGGAGAATGTTCTTCAACATGATGAGATTGGGCAAAATAAACTCCAAGTAGCAGAAGTTCAAGTTTAACCAATTTATAAGCCATGCCATGTTGAGTTTATAATTCAATAAGAGGTTGAGCGTCCAAAATTGCTTTTGTCATCCCTACTTCCATCCCTGTCCATCACTCGGTGTAATGCTTCAAATTGGACTTTTCTATTACTCTCATATTTCAATACTTGAGGATGAGTTTTCTCCAACTAATGAAGAACAATGGAGAATAGGAATATTAAGGTGATATTGTCAATGTTATGGGTACTTAATTATGAGTATAATAAATATCCGAGGAAATAGAAGACCTTGAAAATATTAGAATAATTAGTTTATCTTGGAATTACTCTCCTAATAAATGCATCTAGGAATTATTAGCTAAGTTATTTCACCTAGGAACTATTAGCTAAATAATATCATTTTGAAACTTGTTATATGTATTTATTTCTTTTCTATCTTGGCTCCCTATATCAAGGAATCCTTTATATGGTTGTAGTAGGCTTGACTTTGAATGAATTGATAATATTAGAATTTCTTCTCTTCCCTCCCTCCCTTTCTTCTCTCTCCCCCTCCTTTCTTCTTTATTTCTCCCTCCTTTCTTTCTGCTTCTCCCTCATCTCTCTCTTTTCCTGCATCAACTACTCAGGAGTCTGGACTCCTAATATCAAACAAACTGGATGGACCCAAGTGTTCAAAAAGCTTGATTTTTTTCTTCATCAGCCTCACAAGGTAGGAACATGATGCCATAAGGTTTAATTCTAAGAATTCCAAATAGAATTACTCTACATTGTGTGCATATTATATTTGAGAAACTGATCTCTCAAACTGAAATTTGCATGCCAAAATGCAACTCTTTAAGTGCGATTAGCCTGCAATGGTCAATTAATCTTATTAATTCAGACTCTTATTTACTAAAGTGCCAGTAGGTATAGGAAAATCCACGGTACCTTCAATGAGAGCAAAATTGGTGAAGAATATTATAATCATGTATGCTATTATTGTGCTAATTAACCAAAGTCTAGAGGTATTATATTTCACTATTTGCAAATGAAAATTATCATAAAATATTTCCAAAAAAGTACAGCACTGGTGCTCCTGTCATTTTGACTAACATTAGGAAGTAAGCAATAATACAATTTCAATAAGAGTGTTTTAGGGTTGGTGCAATAGCACTGTTTGTCTCATATGTTGCCTTTGGACTTTGACCCCATCCCTCCCAACAAAGTTCACTTTTCATTGATCATGTCTTGTCAAACTTGTTCTTTCTGGATTAATTTACATGCTTTAGAGCTACAACGATTAACTCCGCCTATGTTTTATAGCCAGTCCCAAGCCCGGATAAAGAAGGAGGGCTGTGTTAGGCCATCGACAGTCTACGTAAAACTTTGTCGAAACTCTCATGAACATGGATTAACGACAATATTATGCTAATGCTAGAACATTGCCCGGAAGCAACACAAATGTATAACTCGAGTACAGTGTCAAGTGAGCAAGAGCCGCTGCATCGGTGCCCGAATGTAGTGTTAAATGAGCAAGGGTTCACTAATACTAGGTCATTGCCCAAAAGCAATGCGCTGTATGGCTTGAGTACAATGTCAAATGAGCTAAAGTCATTGCATCGTCGTTCGAATGTAGTGTTATATGAGCACGTTCCTGGATGGATGAGGGTAAAGAAGCTTATCTAGGAGAGCAAGATCAGGATTGGTACGTGGAATATTGGGACCATGACAAGGAAATCTATGGAGGTTGTGGACACTATGAAGCGGAGGAAAATCAATATCTTGTGCCTTCAAGAGACTAAATGGGTAGGAGAAAAGGCTAAGAAGTTTCACTGTTCAGGATTTAAGTTTTGGTATACAGGGAAGTAAGGACAAAGAATGGAATAGACATTATGGTTGACAAGGAATAGACGCCAAATGTGGTGGAGGTAAAAAGGATTGGAGATAGGATTCTATCCTTAAGAATGATTGCTGTTAGAGATATTATCCATATCATAAGTGCCTATGCACCCCAAGTAGAGACGGATGCACATCTTAAGAAAAAGTTTTGGGAAGATTTGGAAAGGTTGGTCAGAGGCATACCTTTAGAAGAGAAGATCTTCATCGGGGCAGACCTTAATGGCCATGTAGGGAAAGAAGCAGGACAGTATGAGAGAGTTCATAGTAGTTTTGTTTTTGGGGAGCTTAATGAGCTCAATGACTTATAATTTCAAAGTTATTAACACCTGCTTCAAAAAGCGAGACGAACATTTAATCACTTATAAGAGTGGAGCTTCTAGGTCACAAATTGACTTCTTTTTGGTAAGAAATCCAGATAGAAAAATATGTCAAAATTGTAAAGTTATTCCTGGGGAGCCGTGGCAACTCAACATAGGATTTTGGTCCTTGACGTGCTTATTAAGGGTCAGAAACAAAAGTATCGACATGCGATGAACCCTAGGATCAAGTGGTAGCAGCTAAAGGGGGAGAAACAACAGACTTTCAAGAGGAAATTGTTGGAGGAAGGATCTTGGGAGTTACAGGAAAATGCTAACATTATGTGGGATGAGATAGCCAATAGGGTTAGAAAGGTGGCTAAAGTACTTTTAGGAGAATCAAAAGGTTTTGAACAAAGAGATAAGAAATCTTGGTGGTGGAATGAGAGCATTCAAGAGAAGATCAAATATAAAAGAGATTGCTTTAAAGCTATACATTTGTGCAATAACACGGAAAATTGGGAAAGATATCGGAAGGCTAATAAGGAGACTAAAAAAGCAGTAAGTGAAGCATGATCTAAAGCGTTTGAAGAATTTTACAAGGAATTAGGAACGAAAAACAAGAAATGAAAGATTTACAAGATAACGAAGAATAGAGAAAGGAAATCTAGAGATTTGGATCAAGTAAGATGTGTTAAGGATGTTGAAGAAAAAGTTTTGGTTACCAATGGAGATATAAAAAACAGATAGCATGATTACTTTCACAAGTTCTTTAATGACGGAGCAAGGTCAATTAGTGATATAGAGGATTTAACAATACTGGAGAGCGAACAAAATTTGGCATATTATCGCAGGATTAAGGTTGACAAGGTCAAGGAAGCTTTTAGAAGAATGGATAATGGTAAAACTGTTGGTCTAGATGGCATTCCTATTTAAGTTTGGAAGTATTTAGGGGAGGAAGGTACTATCTGGTTGAATAAACTCTTTAATGAGATTCTAAGGTCTAAGAAAATGCCTGAGGAATGGAGAAGAAGCACTTTAGTGCCTACATAGAAAAATAAAGGGGACATCCAGAACTACACAAACTACTAAGGGATTAAACTTGTGGGTCACACTATGAAATTATGGAAAGGAGTGATTGAACAAAGGTTAAGAATTGAGATGAATATTTCTGAAAATTAATTTGGATTCATGCTAGGACGGTTTACTATGAGGGAGCTACAACTAGTGTCAGAACATTTGGAGGGGAGACAAGAGACTTTCCTATTAAGATTGGCCTACATCATAGATCATCTTTGAGCCCGTATTTGTTTGACATGGTTTTAAACGTTCTGATGAAACACATCCAAGAAGAAATCTCCAATGCAGATGATATTGTTCTCATTTCGGAGTCAATGAAAGAGATTAACTCTAAACTCGAGGTATGGAGAAGTACTTTGAAATCAAAGGGTTTTCGCCTAAGTAGGAGTAAACAGAATATATGCATTGTAAGTTTAATAAGTGGCAAACTAGAAACGAGTTGGAGGTTAAAATTAAAGATCAGGTTATATCACAAGCTCTTAGAAGAATGGATAATGGTAAAACTGTTGGTCTAGATGGCATTCCTATTTAAGTTTGGAAGTATTTAGGGGAGGAAGGTACTATCTGGTTGAATAAACTCTTTAATGAAATTCTAAGGTCTAAGAAAATGCCTGAGAAATGGAGAAGAAGCACTTTAGTGCCTATATAGAAAAATAAAGGGGACATCCAGAACTACACAAACTACTGAGGGATTAAACTTGTGGGTCACACTATGAAATTATGGGAAGGAGTGATTGAACAAAGGTTAAGAATTGAGATGAATATTTCTGAAAATTAATTTGGATTCATGCTAGGACGGTTTACTATGAGGGAGCTACAACTAGTGTCAGAACATTTGGAGGGGAGACAAGAGACTTTCCTATTAAGATTGGCCTACATCATAGATCATCTTTGAGCCCATATTTGTTTGACATGGTTTTAAACGTTCTGATGAAACACATCCAAGAAGAAATCTCCAATGCAGATGATATTGTTCTCATTTCGGAGTCAATGAAAGAGATTAACTCTAAACTCGAGGTATGGAGAAGTACTTTGAAATCAAAGGGTTTTCGCCTGAGCAGGAGTAAAACAGAATATATGCATTGTAAGTTTAATAAGTGGCAAACTAGAAACGAGTTGGAGGTTAAAATTAGAGATCAGGTTATATCACAAGTATCAAAGTTTAGGTACATGAAATCAGTTATATAAGATAATGGTGAAATTATTGGAGATGTGGCACATAGGATACAAGCTGGGTAGTTGAAGTAGAGAATAGCATCAGAAGTTGTTTGTGACCGAAAGTACCTGATAAGCTCAAAAGGAAGTTTTATCGAACTGCTATAAGACCAGCAATTTTATATAAAAGTGAATGCTGGGTGATGAAAGGACAACAAGAACAAAAAATTGAGATAGCAGAAACGAGGATATTGAGATGAATGTGTGGTCATACAAAACGAGAAATGATCCGTAACGATTGTATACGAAGTAGAGTTAGAGTGGCACGTATTGAGAAAAAAATGGTAGATAATCGTTTGAGGTGGCTTGGACATGTTCAAAGAAGATCGTTGGAGGCGCTAGTAAGGAGGGTTGAGCAGATGGTATGGAGTCTTATGAAAAAAGGCCGAGGAAAACCAAGAAGAACACTTAGAGAAGTTATTGAACGGGAGCTTAAGGTGAATGAGATATCTAAAGAGTTGGCCATTGATAGAGCTCAATGGCGTCGTGCAATCCATGTAGCCGACCTCAATTAGTGGGATAAGGCTTTGTTGTTGTTGTTGTTATAGAGCTACAACGATTACAAAATAGAAATATAAGTAATCTTATTTGGAAGAAATCTCCATTGATTAGAATTAAGGAATGATATTTCTCTCTTCTTCTTCTACTTTTAAAAAAGCTAGATACTTCCATACCGGAGATGGAAGTAGCTTTTTTCAGAATTCATATCCATTTCCATGAGGGTTTTTTTATCAGTCTAACACACAAGCCAAGACTTGAAGTGTTTAATATGCCCAAACACCTTTATATCAAACCATGTTCCTTCCTTATACTGACCACTCCAAGAGCAGAGATTTTCCCTATCTCCTTCAATTCTATTCCTTTTCTGCCTATGAAAGCACGTGATGTTAATAATTCAATATCAGCATAGTTGTTTGCAGACAAATAATAGGCCAACCAAAAAAAAATAAAAAGAAAAAAAGAGAGAATAGCGTCTTATATAAAGTGTCGGTTTTCTCTGCTAAGATATCAGTTTATCATATCCTAGATCCTATGTAGTTTTTTCTAACTCCCATCATTGTTCCATGTTTTGGCTATCTTTTTTCTCTCACCAGAAGGATTTTTTCTTTTTTGGATAGACAGACCTTTCTGAATATGCTCAGACATTTATTGCCAGTATATTCTTTCTAATTCAGAATTTTGAATGACAAACTAAGGCTTCATCAGCTCCTTAATGAGCTAAACTTAATCCAGTTTGGACTTGATATATGAGGAAAGAAACACAAAATCTAGATGAAATATATAAGTAAAGCATATCAGAAGAATTTTGTGGACCCAAACTTTGTTGTTATCCGGGTAAACCCAGCATTCTGTGTATATTGTTTTTACCCTTTTGAACATAGAAATATGCTTAAAATCCAATCAAAGATCTAGTCTTACATTTTTGCTGTTTCTTAGAAAACAATTTAGTTTCCTTAAATATTTCGAAAATAGAAGCTAAAGCAATATAGCTCCATGCAGACAAAGTTCATCCAGTACCATAGATATCATCCTACAACGATTCTTTATCGTCTACCCATCATATCTTGTTAAATTGTTACAGTTGTAAACATTCAAATAGCCAGATAGTGAATCTTCTATATTACCAAGCAGTACAAATATCTTTGGTGGTACAACAAATGTTAACGTCAAAATTACAGCTCACTGAATTTTTTCCTTTAAGCCAAGCATAGGATTAAAACAAAAGAACAAATTCATAGAGCTCAGCCAGCTGTATGTTTTACTTTTATTTCGGTACATCCATAAATTAAATTTAAAATTTCATTGTGCTTTAACTTTCAATCATGCTAATAATACGCATACATCTAGAATATAATATTTATCGATTAAATTTCAAATCCCATGAAAATAAAACTAGTAGCCACATGCCAGAATTATCATGACAGCAACGCCTGCTAAGATTCCGATTGCATACCGTCACGTTTTCAAGAAGCATAATACGAAGTTGCATAGGTCGATTGACGACCAAAACACCTGATTTTGGTCAACTTTATGAAAACAGTTACGGACCGTGAAGAGAAAAAGAAGAAGCCCGCTTCACTTGGCAAAAGATAAAAAAAATAACATAATGCAAGAGATTCAAACTCTAAATCCCTACCACTTCTCTCAAATTTCTCAGCAATTACAGAATGAAAGGAAAATGAAATAAAGGAGGATAAACAAACTTACTGCCATTTATGTATTTCCAAGCCAAGCTTCGAAAGAAACACAGAAGCAGCAGAGACGAATTCTTCAAGAAAATTCAGCTTTCAGGATCACAACCTGCACGAAGCTCAGGAACCTAGGAAGCTCCTTCACGGAACAGGAAGACGCAGCAAGAGAGCGAGAGAGAGAGAGAGAAAGAGATAGGAAGAGCTATAGAGAAATGTAGAGAGGTTTATCAACCATTGACCTGTGCCATCGGTATCGTTTGACCATTCTATTCCTCCTCTTTCTCTCCTCTTTCTCGTTGTGTTTCTGTAAATTCTTGGTTTCTTCTGATTTTCAAAATTCTCTATTGGTAGTGGTATTTTTGCTCCTTCCAGAGCACTTAAATGTTTGACTCTCAACCAAAGTGGCTGCTATTGGCGTGGAAGAAGCAAAACTGTGTGGGGCGAGACCCAGTCCCATCCCTGAGCTGTGCATGCCAGTTGCTATTATGTTTTGGGAGCTTGATTAAGCGTCACCGTTTGGTTGTTGGGAGTTTCTGATTCATAGGTGAGTTAAATCAACTCAGATATTATGAAAATTCATAAGTTTGATTTGGTTAGATTTAATTCGATTTTAAATCTTAATAAATTAAATTAAATTAAATTTATTGATTTTTAAAAATAATGAACTTATTCAGTTTTATTTTTTTAGCAGTTTAGTTTGATCTTGATTAGACAGTTTACTTTAATTTTAATTGAACATTTTGATTTTATTTTATGTGATTTTCTTTATAATAATTTATTATTTTTAATTTTAATAAAATATATATAAATATAAAAAGAAAGAGAATAAATTAATTAAAAAATTAAATTAATTAAAATATATATGTAAATAATTTTATTAATATAAAAAATATATATAAATATTATATTATATTTATATATAAATATAATTTTTACACATATAAAATTGGTCAACTAAATCAAACCTACAGTTGAACTAATTAAAATTTATATTTTAAAAATTGATTTAGACATTATTTTCTTAATTTTAGTTAATTTAATTTAATTTAATAGATTTAATTTGATTTTGAATACATCAATTAATATAGCCAAAGAGGTTTAATCATTGTTTTAATAGAGATTACTCATGGCAAACCCCCAGAAAAATAAATCACATAACTAACTTTTGTTGGTTTAAATGATATTACTTATTATTAAGACCTCGAATTATAAATACAATTAAAACTTAGAAGATTTACATATTTATAGTCAAATACTAAAAATTTAAATAAAAATAATGTCACATAAGTTACTAAACGTTGATCGCTGAGGATTAAAGAGTGGATGTAGTCTGATAAGTGATCACAAATTTATATCCTTCCCCTGAAAAAGACATCACGTTGTGATAGTCTCAAAATTAATTTCATATATTTTTTTTAAAAAAATGATGTTTTCTATTTGTTAGATTTTCTTTCTCGTTTACTTTTTTATAGAAAATTTCACAATCATTTCATTTCATGTCTGTACATTATTGATTTTCATGTCAAATTAAAATATTATAATATTAGTTGCATAATAGTTAAGTTGGAACATCAAAATACAAGGTTATTTAATTTTTTATTGTTTTTCAAATTTATTTAAATTTAATATAAATAAGTGTAGTGTCAACCAGATCAAAAAAAAAAAGAAGGAAAATAAAGGTAGAGATAAAAACAGTAAGGAATAAATACAAATTAAAAAATTCATAACAATATTGGTTTAAACTTGAAAATCAATAACTTAAGAAATTGTTCTAATAGTTATAAGAATGTGTGTTTCTTATTTTACTTATTTAAATTTAAAATTTAGGACTATTATTTAAAAGAATTAATTTTTTGCAAAATACATCAGTCAATATAAGTATGGATGCACTTTTAGCTATCATTTGAGGAAAGATTGAATTTTAATTAAAACACATGTTAATTCCAAACTAATTTTATTATACATTAAAAAGTTCAAATAGAAAACCAGTAGTTTTTTTTTTTAATCACAATAGAAAAGCACTAGTTAAATTGAAACAAAGTCATAGCATTACATAGTTGTACATAATAAAATAACGGGGTAGGTAAGCCTTTAATATCAATACAAATTAAATGACACAACCTGTTCAAAAGATGGCCAAAAATATCCTTCTTTTTATTTTATTTTATTGAAGGGAAAAGGTACCATTGTATATGGTTTTATACAAATGGACAATTAGAAAGACGGCAATAATATATAATTTTAAACAGAAGTTTCTTCTTCTTCTTCTTCTTTTTCCTTTTTTTTTTTTTGAAGTACTGAATTGGAATTAAAAGTAGGTTAAATTATTTTTTCCTTTCAGCTAATTTCAATCAATTTTTAGTATGTTTTCACAGTTTAAAAATTTATAATTTTAAAGACTTTTATTTTAATGATATAATCAATTATATGACATCTTGACATCCATATCATATATGATTCAAATCAATTAGTTCCAATTACTTAACATAAGTCATTACAGTTTAAGTGGTATAAGATTTGAGTTTGTGAGTTTTGGGTCATAGGTTCACAACCTTTTGTAATTAAAAATAAAAAGTTATATCACATACAATTTATATGAGTTAATTTCATTTAATTATTAACTAATTTTTTCTTTCTTGTTGGCATAAAGCATACATATTTAAGGAGGTATCATGCATATAAGGACTTACAATTTTTTAAATTGTAGAGATTAAACTAAAAATTAAGTGAAATTATAACAATCAAAAGAATAATTTAACCTTAAAAGTGTGTGTGTATATATATATATATATTGTTAAAATCTTAACTTTTTTGGTTAGAACATTTTTTGTTTTTATTTTTATTGAAAGTAAAAAATAAATTTAAAAATACGTTTAGTTTAATTTAATAAAATGTTTTATTGAAAATATTTTTGAAATAAATTTAAATCTAAAAATATTAAAAAGATATTTTTAACATTTCAAAAAATAAAGACTAAAAATAAAAATAAAAAATATTTTTAAGTATAAGTATTTAAAAATTTATTAAATTTTAATTAATTTAATTTAAATTAAATCAAATTACAAAAATATAAAAATTTTCAAGCATTAATTTTTTATTCGAAAAATTTAAATTTAAGACTTTATTTTGAAAAGAAAAAAAAAACTAAATTAGTAACCTTGAAAATATATATAAATTAGAAGAAAATAAATAAATAATACAAGACGACGACGTTACAGTTAGTGGCGGCTGTGTTAAATGAGGCGTTGGAGGGCATGAAAATATCGTTGTGTCAATGGCTTACTGCTATTGTCGGTGACTGTGACACTGTTTGTTTGCTTCTGTGGAAACATTGGCGTTCATTGACCTTCCGAAATCTCATTTTCTTGGTCTTTCTTTAATATTTTTTATTCTTTCTATTAATTAATGTCCAATGGGTATATTGGTGCCCACAAACAACGAATTTTGTTATATTAATACTATTTTATTACTATTTCGTACACCCTTTTAAATTGTCAATGAATACAGCTTGTGTGGTTGCAAGTAAATGTTTTTTAATGGAAAATCTTACACACCTTTCAACTTCTTAATATTTTTTTATTAAATATATTATTTTAAGATAACGAAGCGTGGAGGTTCATTTTATATTCATCCAAATCAAAAACTAATTTCCTTAATTTCATCAACCCCCACACCTAAATTATTTTTCAGACTTCATTTTATATTCGTCCAGATCAAAAACCTAGTTGATGATAAAAATTAAAACTAACAAGGAATGACACTATACAGCAGTTCAAAAGAGGTGACGAGTTGCGTGACTTTCGATGATGACATTGAACAAGCCTAGGCTTAAAATTTCTATACTTACATATTTACTTCATTTATATTAGTATTATTTTATTAATTTATTTTGTGTAATATCATTAAATGAGTTGTGGCAATATTATGGATCAAGTGCTCTAAATTTACAAAAGCTCACAATTCTAGTTTTAAGCCAAATATGCAATTCTTCGAGTTGTAAAAGAAATTGGAGTGTGTTTGAATATATTTATTTAAAAAAAAGAAATAAATTAGAGCATCAAAAGCTTAATGATATTGTTTGTGTTCATTACAACTTGAAGCTATAAAGGTATATTTCTCTTCATAACATTGTTTACAATTTCTCTTGCATATAAAGAATCATTTATATTTTTATATGATTAAATAAAAATATCAATAAAGAATTGAAAAAGAATTATGATCCGATCAGTTTTGAATTATTTGAAGAAAATAGTGACTGGATATTGGAAGAAGAACCATCAAGCTTGACTACTGAGGAATTAAAAGTTCTTAATCGTGAATTTGTAGCTTGTACAACTAAGAATTAATACTGATTGTGATTTGTGTTTGATAATTTTGATATATTATTTTATGATATCATTTCAAGATTTTTATCTAAGTTATTTTCTACATAATTCAATTTGGATGAGACTATTGATGATGATGATGATAATGGTGGTAGTGGTGGTGGGGAAGATATTGAGGAAGCTGTTAATAGATGACTAATTGACTCATGGAACATGTCTTGTATTGGAGAAACGGACAACCTAAAAGCTTGGAATTTCCCACATGATTGATGATTTTATGAATATTTGTATTTTAATGACTTTATAAATAATTATGGATGTTTAAGACTTTAATGTATGAATTATTATCTTTAGATGATATTATTTATGACTTTATGAATATTTAAGACTTTATGTTTGAATTACTATAGATGTTTATAACTATAAAGTGTGAAATTTGCATAAAAATTATGTAACACCCCAATAATTTGTATGAATATTTAAAATCTATTTTGAAGTTTAGTGAAAAATTTAATTACGTGAAAAATGTACTTTTTGAATTAGTGAAGAAAATCTGGGAATAGAAATTTTAATTTTTAATTTAGAAAATTTTTACAAATTCTCAAGGACTTAAGTGAACAAATCTTATAAGTTAAGGTGGCTATGAGCGATTTTATCGAAAAAAAAATTGGTGGGGCCCACACGTACAATTATTAGTTTCTCTTCTCCTTCTTCCTCAGGAGACTCCACTTCTTCTTCATCTATCATTTCCATCTCTTTCAATCATTTCTTTAAGTTTTTCCGGTGATCTGATATTTTCTAACCATACTTCCGATTCTTAGGAGTTCTAGAAGCAAAAAGGTAAGTTTTATTTGCTCTATTTCTCTTTTTCTCCATTTTCGAACCTATGGAAGAAAATTAAGATTTTGAGTTTTAATGGATGAATTTAAGTGTGGATGTTAATCTAAAACATTTCTAGGTGGTTTATGATGTTATTAGAACAATAAATTTGGAGAAAACTAGAAGAAATTCGTAGAATTTGGATATTTGAAAAAAGTTAGTGTTCTTGATGAAAATTTGAGATTTGAGATTGGATTATTAGTAAAAATTGGGGGTTTTGGTGTTAAAACACTTCTTAGACATTAAGGATGAAAACTCATGGAAGAAATCAAAAGAAATGTTATTTTAGATGTGATTTTAGGATTTTTGAATGAAAAACACGAAGAACGTCATTGTTCATTCTGAAAATTTTCTAGAAATTTTCCAGAAAATACTGTTCACTGAGAAAATTTTTTCAGATTTTCTCGTTACTGTAGCATTGACTCGGTCAACGTTACTGTAGCACTAACTTAGTCAACGATACTGTAGCTGCGTTGACCGTTGACCGTTACTGTAGCATCAGTTTTAAAATGTTCATATCTCTTTCATCCGGACTTTGTTTTGAGTGAAATTTATATCGTTGAAAAGCTCTTTGAGTCTAGTTTCCAATGGTATAAGTTTTATCTGGATATTCATTACCAATTAGGAGTTATGATTTGAAAAGTGAGTGAAGGTCGGGAATAGTGGTAGAAAATTTCTCTATTTCGTAGCCCTGATGGTTTTTATCTGATTACAATAGGAATGGTCAAGGCACAAGGTGGGAGTGCCGAGAGCATTAAATCCAAGTAAGTGGGTTAAAACTTGCTATGATTAAATATATTTGTTATTGACTTTTTACATCATAGTGAAAATATGTTGTATATCCAAGTTTGAAGATGATGATGTGGGACGATGAGGCATAAACAATTGTGGAACTTGCTTGGTGATGTATATAATTATATTTTCTTATTTTCTCATGAATGGAGGTTATATGATGGATTGTGAATGGCATATGAATTGAGTTGAAATGTGTCATAGTCTGATTGTTGAGTTCATTCATATACGAATAGTTGAAGTATGTTATTGTTGAATAATTGTTCTATATTATGGGTTATTATGTTGTAGGAACCATATTGATTATGTTGTGACTTGAATTGTAAATGACTGAGTTGTGTATGTGGCTTATGATTATGATTGAGAATGTTCTTAGATGTGATTGTAATTGTGTTTGACTAGAAAAGAAAGGCATGACGGTGCACCCCATGGAGAAATATATGTGAAGCTATAAGAGTGGAGAATATAAATAGAGCGATAAGGGTGGATGCGGCGGGGGCCGCGGGCAACGATCCAGAGGTACTCTGGACGACCCGATTGGTATGGGAAATGTGTGAAATTGATTTCACTGTTTGTTGTTATGAATTATTTGAATTATGTTGAAATGTATTTGATTTACTTGGATATTGTTGTGAAATATTATGAATTATATTATATTATATTATGATCGATTACGTATGATTGCTGCATGTTATCATTATGATGCATGGTTTTTTTTTTGTCATAGTGTTGTGTTGTCTGCTCACTGGGCATGTGGTTTGCTCATACCCCTCTTATTAACATTTTTTTTCAGAGTTGACAGTTGAAGGTAAATATCTATACAAAGAGTTATGGATCCTTAGCCCATGATTACCTTTTCATTTGTTCAGGGTAAATGTGTCACGACCCGTTTTCTGGGCACATGACCGGCACAATGATGAATACCCCATCACTGTAAGCCTTTCGACAAATTCTACCCATGAGTTTAAATTATCTATGTTATCAAAATAACAATTCCTTAATAAATATGAAGAAAATATATCAAATTTTCTTAATTAATAGATTCTCAATACAAAATACATTATCATACTGAAATACAAGCCAAATACCAAACCCCTGACCTAGATGTCCTAGACGATTACAGAGCAACATAATATATAACAAAAGAGGGGCCTACCCGACAGCGGGAAGGTCAAAAGTGATCTACTCTTCTAGCGGATATTCTTCATCGGCAACCTGATCTGAACAAAAAGGTTGTACAGAGAGTGTGAGCTTTTAAACTCCGTGAGCGAATCGGCCTCGCGTTAATAAAATTCAAATACATTACCAGTCATGTAAGCATACCAGAAGGCTCATACTCAACCAATAGACATAGTTAGAAATTACATACAAGAAGATAAAAATTCATCCAATTCAACAAACGTTACTAGTACTCGTCAATGGCAATATATCCCGGAGAGCGTACACAGGCCAGCTCACCAATTCTGTATATTTTCGCCATGACGCACAACCAATTCAACAAACGTTACTAGTACTCATCAATGGCAATATATCCCGGAGAGCGCACACAGGCCAGCTCACCAATTCTGTATATTTCCGCCATGACGCACAACCTCATCCTCTTAGCTAGGGCGCCTCACGGATTTATCACCAATCCGGGCTATATCCCTACTGAGGGAATCGTTGTCTTCACACTCATTGGTCAAGACACCCTTTCAACCGGGTTTTCCGCCTTGCCGTGAGAGGGGGTACTGTCCCGCTCAATCACAATCAATAGCACAACAGTTCATATCATAATCAGAAGTACAATAGAATATTCATCCATATAAAAGATATAGTATATAACTATATTATAAATTTATAAACCACAAATCAAGATAACAATTAATCTATTTTTGAAAAGATTCAAACTTCACATCAACATGAAATACTTGTTTCGTCTTATCCATACTTCTGGATTAATTATCTCATTAGATTCGTCATTCTGAATTCAATTTTTCCCTATGAATCTTGGAAGTGTCCTACGACATACTTTTTATCACCAGTAATGCTAAAATTCTATTAAAACGGGGTCGTTTCACTCATCTGGATTCCGTACGAGTATCGCTTCTCTAAGTCGTTACGGACAAGAGTACACAGATGAATTTCAGTATTCCGCTACAGAGATTTTCATGAAAGATTAGAGAAAACAAGTTAGGATTGTTTTCATACAGACAATGTTCATACATATAGTCACTATTCATACGTACGGTCACTATTCATATATACGGAGACTGTTTATACCAGAATAGAGAATACAATCTGTAAAAGAGTACACCAGGTAAGTTCCCAGGAAAGAGTGGAGGGTCACAATGGACACACTTAAAAACCATGTCTTTCCTTAGCCAGAACTTTCCTAGACATGTATTCTTCACAGTTTACATCCTATTTCGGTAATCAGAGAATCAAAATAATATGTAAGCAGCTAAGGACAGTTTTTCTGATGTGGAAGATCAGCCAAAGCCGCAACCACAAAGCATACTTAAGAAAATAACTTCTAAAATTTGAAAGACATAGAAAGGGCATAGTATCCTTACCTAAGCTGAAAATGAAAGACCCAAAATCTCAGAGGCCTAGCATTGGAGTAAGAGAAACTTAAGGAGAGAAGAAGAGAAGTTGAAGGTGTGAGTTTAGAAGTGAAATGAAATGGCCTAGGAAAAGTCAAAAGTACTATTTAATACTATAAGCTAATAAAATATTTAACTTACTATTCATGAAAATGACATTTCTAATAATGCAATTTACTGTACAAAACGCGGCAACGATTTAGAATTGTTTTGTTACTATTCAAAACTTAAAGGGAAAACTATCCTTTCACCTTAAACCTTTAAGTTTCTTTTCAATTCAGTCCTTTCACTTTAGTCCCTGAGGGTATTTTTACACATAAAACGTCATTTTCTCCCACGAACTTCTTTCTAGTTTTCTCTTATGACCAAACCACATCTAGTACTTGATATTTCAATTGTATAAGTGAACAGTATTGTATACGTGAATAGTATTATACATGTGAACAGTACTGTATACTGAAATAGTAATAGTAGTTTGTAAACAAATATTTTTATTTTTATTTTTCATGGGTATTACAAAAGGTGTAATATTTTGGTCTTATTCTAAGTTGTATAAATCTAGAAAATCTCTGTAATCGGGTAGGTTCATTAAGTGATGTAATGTGAATGACTGTAATGTGTATAGAAAACTCGGTTTAGCCGTATTTTCTTATCTTTTGTAAAAAAAAAAGAATATTTCTCTTATTTGAAATTCTTAAACTATGTAATTTAAATTAGTTGTATTTAAAAGAATGGTATGATGCTTAAGAGAAAGATAGGCTTATGGAGGTGAAATGAAATTCACTTTTCGTACCGGTCACGTGCTCAGATTTTGGGACGTGACAAATTATTTATTTTACTTATTTTTAAAGTTATTTGTAAAGATATATATGTATATATATAATTTTTTATTTTTTAACTTATTTACCAAAATTAGAAATTAACCCGGTGACTCGACGGTTGAATCAGTAACTCGATGACTCGAATGCCTGCTTGGGTTAATGACTGAGTCGGGTCTGATAACATTGGTATTAACTACTAAGTCTCAAATCTTTTTCTTTCTTTATGCCTCAAAATATTGAGCTACGTAGATATTTTCTTCTTTATATTTTATATTAATCTCATTAAACATTAAATTTTATATTAATTAATTAATTAAAATTAATTATTCGTATTTTTTAATAATCTCTTTATTATTGATTTGTTTATATTGTTATTTATCTATTTGAGTTTCTATGGTCCTTTTTGATTTAATTTTTAAACTTTTATTCATTTATATTTTTGGTAGTTTTTTTTATATATGTACATAATTTATAATTTAAAAGTAAAATAATATTTAGATAAAAATTTATTTGAGCTCTCTATAGTTTCATCCAACAATTAATCCTTATATTTTAAAAATAATAAATTTAGTTTATACATGTTTTAAAATTATAAAATTGGTTATTATAACTAGTCAAATGTTAGTCAATTGTTAAATTAGTATACATAGTATTGATTAGGAAACTTCTTTCACTATTAAGAGTCACATTAACATCAAATGTGATAAGATAATATGATGTGGTGGCCACGAAATATATATATATATATATATATATTTATTTATTTAGTCTTTTTTTTTCTCCTTTCTTCTTGTGCGACGTGCAACAAAGCTTGCAGATCGTCCTGCACAAATGAACAAGAAAGGTCAGAGAATGCTCGACAAAATGCTATACCAGCAAAAGTCTGATGGGTTCACATTTGGAGAGTATGACTCAATTTCTGAGATGAAAAATGGGGACTTTTGAGTGTCGTGGGGCTTAAATTCTTCAAACCAGTTGAGAAATCCGGTCGCGGTAACGATGTCGCACCCATCTTTCTCCGATTGTCTCTCTCGCGGTGCGCACTATGGAGCTACGACTAATAATTCCCTATCTCAAATCATAAATAAATTCTGATTAAAACTGGTTGAGAATTCTGCTCTGTTTTCTCAATTGAAACACACGCACCATAATTTGAGAGTTTAATTAGTCAATTTTTCTGGTTCTGATGTGTGTGTCACATCCATCCGTCTTGGTAAGGTTCCCTTTGTTTTTTTTTTTTCAATTCCTGCATGTGTGAGCTGCGTGTTGTTCTGGAGATTTAGTGGTTTTCTAACAAAAGGGAAGTTAGTAGAAAGCTAGAACTCGGGACTGGAGAAAATGAAGGAAAACAGAGTACATTGACAAGAGTAACAGAGAGAAGAAACAGAGAATCAGACCGAGAGGTAGATACTCGATCCAATATCTTATTTATGCATGTTGTGGTTGAGTTATGTTCTGAACTGGAAAAGGGAAGTTTGGCTACTAGTTTTAAGATTTAAATTATAACTTTGAGATGAACAAGGACAACGAAGTCAGATAGTATGATCTAAGTTCAGAGTTGGATGATTTCGGGTTTTCTTTATGTGAATGAAATGTTGTTTTCTTGCTCATGTGAGTAAACTTTTGTTTTCAATTAAGTCCACAAGCCAAGTGGGTAAACTTTCGATGGTGGATCATTTTTCATGAGTAATTTCTAGGTATTAGCTTTCGATGTTGTACAGGAAGAAAATAGAAAAAGAGAGAAAAAAAAAAGAAAAGAGAGAGAGAGAAAAATATTTTGTAGCACCACATTAGCATATTATCTTGTTACATGTGATGTTGGTATGCCTTTTAGTAAGGATAGAAACATTATAGTTATTGCTACGTGTATTTATTTAATAACCGGCTAACATTTGACTCATATCAAAGATTAATTTCAAATTTTAAAAATTAGGTGAACTAAATTTATTGTTTTAAAAATATAAAAATTAAATTTATTGTTAAGTGAAACTATAAGTACTTTAAATATATTTTTACTTGATATTTAATTATTAAATTTTCTTATATATATATATATATATATAATGATAGTCTCCTAAGGGATTGTAGTTATTTATTTGAAAATAATATTCAAAATAAAAAAATTACAACATAAAATAAATAATCAATAAATTATTGAATAAAAATAACTTTAAAATATTTATATTATTGTATTTATAATTAAAATAATTTCTTTTATAAAATGTTTGATTATGTGCATCCAATTAAAAAAGATAGATTTGTTACGTGGACGTAATGCCATAAGCCATTCTATGTTTAAATTTGTCAATTTTGTTTTTTCAATAAAAATTTCGAGAAAGTTAGGCGTTCCGGGTAAAATTAACATAACCCAAACGTCGCCGTTTTGTTACAATTCTTTAAAGCGTCCTTCACCCATTATTTCTGCCCTAGGAATCGTTGGAATCTCGAAGAAGCTGCAAGCGCTTCCGGGCGCAGAAAGGAAGAGGCCACACAGAGAGTTTTGGTACTTACAGGCTCCTACGCTCGTTCTATCGTTCTCTTTTTTCGATGTTTCCCACACTGCTTTTAGATTAATTTGATATAGAAACAGGAAAATTTAGTTCGAAGTACTTCTTCATTTTCTTCTTTTCTTCAGTTTCTCTGTATGGTTTAGTATCTGTAGTGCTCTAAATGTATATTTCTGGAGTTTTTCTCTGGTTTAAGTGATTCAAATCAAGTCTTTAGGCCGGTTAACTGTCTTCTATTGTTAGATAGACATGCTATCGTATTTACTACTTTTTTTGTGTGTTTTATTCTGTTTTATCTGAATTTATGTTTAAGAACCCACCCAAGGGTCATATGCTTCTTTTGTTATTTATATTCTGTTCAGTGGTTGTAATGATGATTAGTGGTACTGATTCTATCATGCATTTGTTCCTTATCAATCTATTATATTCTTGGCGTATTTTCACTGCAGCTTCTAATCGTCTTGTTCATTATGATTAAGAGTCTAGCTAAGAATGAGATGCTTTTTTCTTTTTATTTGTTGCTTATTTGCTGTGCAGTGGTTGGGACGATGATTAGTTGTAATGATTTTATCATGCATTTGTTCCTTATCAATCTATTATATTCTTGGCATATTTTTAAGTTATTGATGTCTTGAAGTATCTTAGCTGTATTCCTTCTTTGGTAGAAAAAGAAAGTCTTATTGAAGTATCATATATGTATATAGTTATATAAATTTTATTTTCATTAGAGGTTTTCAATCTTATGATTTGGTCCTCAGTGTAAGAGCCCCTTAGCATTATGATCTCAAATTTGTCTTGTTTTGTGTATAGTGGTCATATAATTAGAGGAAACAAAATCTGTCTGTGCAGTTTTTGTTTTGGGACAATATATAGTATGGCATCTCATTCTTTTTCATTTTGGGCTATTTTCTTTCAGTATAGTGGTGCTTTAGTGTGGAGGCACAATGAGATTGGAGAAATGTTGGTTCTGTTCCTCAACCATATACCCTGGACACGGAATCCAGTTTGTTCGTAATGATGCAAAGGTAGAGATATTTCACTCCTTTTATTCTATTTCTGCCTAAGGCATTTTCTTTTGGAAATCCACCTACTCTCTATATGTACATGCTGGCCCTTTTTGTGTACAAGGTATAATAGAACCATTGCACCATTAATTTCAGATTGTACTACGCATGTTGGATTAGTTGAGAGCAAATATTTATTCTGAAAGTGATACTCTACATAACAATGCAGTGATTTTTTTTTATTTTTGGCACCTTAGTCATATTAGTTTCCTTGATGGTGAGCTTCAGCACGAGGGTAAGGTTGCTACCTTCACAGGTTCAAATCCTGAAAATAGCCGCTTTGCTTGTGAGGGTAAGTCTGTGTACATCTATTCTCCCTAGATCCCACTAGGTGTGAGCCTTGTGCACTGAGCTTGTCCTTGTTAGTCATATAGTTTCCTTGCTCTCAACTTGTTGGTCTAAAGGCGAAACTTTAATCTGCTGTCTGAGATGCACCTATTAAATTTGTTACTTGTGCTTGTGTTGACTGCCTAGATCAATAATCTGAAGATAACTGAGTATATATTTGATGTTACTTATGAGCCAAATTGTATATGTTAGGCCCATAGTCCTTGAGCAGTACAAGAGGAGAAATGGGCCCAAGGACAAACCCGAGAACAAAAACAAAGAAGCTGAAGAGAGTGGTGAGAGAGGGAATAACTAACTCACGAGCTGGCAGCTTTAGTGCAAAGGAGCGAAGGGGTACTTAAGTGGTGTGTGAGGAGAGAGAATGTATGGAGAAATTCTGAGTGTTTGTGGGATAGTACTAGCCTCTCGAATGCTAGTGTCTATCAGTGTCTGTGTATATGCGTATTTCCTTGTAGTGTTTTCCGTATTTCTTGCTGTGCGGTTATTTTACATTTGAGCATTGCATTCTGGTTTACTGTACTGAAATCCTGGAGTTTTGGTGAAATATATCATTCAGTATTTGAAGTTATTTGGTGTTTGAGGGCCTAGCTCTATCAGTAATCAGTATATTTTGTTAATACTGACAAAAATGGCTAGTGGAAGTTATCAGTTTCATGACAATTGTTCTTCCTGTAGATTTTTCGGTTTTGTAGATCTAAATGCCACAAGAACTTTAAAATGAAGAGAAATCCTCGGAAAGTAAAATGGACCAAAGCATATCGGCGATTGCACGCAAAGGATATGACGCAGGTTAAAGCAATCTGCTCTGTAACTATTTTGTTCTGATAATATTGTATATCTCTGTTTCTGTATCTCATGGTTTAAAGAAGCTAAGCTTCGAGCATTATTGCTTATCTTTACAGGATTCAACCTTTGAATTTGAGAGAAAGCGAAACAGGCCCGAAAGATATGATAGGAATCTTGCAGAGAATGTTCTCAAGGCCATTCCAAAGATTGATAAGATTAGAATTGCTAGGGAGGAGAAACACCATAAGGAGAGGTCCTCCCTCAGCTTTTGCTTTTTAATGTTTTAAAGATTTACAAGACGCTATCTTTTCATTCTCATTGACATTTTACAAACTTTGACAGGATGAAAGGCAAGAAACACAAGGAGAGGAGAGAGGCTGTGAAGGAGTTGGAGCAGGGTATCAGTTTGGTCAAAGCTCCTTCTGTGCTTCAACAGGACCAGTCTTTCACTTTACCGAAGATCACAGTCAAGGTTTCTCCTCCACAATTAGAAGAAAATCATGCCATGGAAGAGTGATTCTATCAATGCTGTACTACTATGTTAATCTTTGGACCGTTGTGGTCAATTCTGTCCATTATAACTTTTAAGACGGTCCAAAATATAGAGAAAAATTGTTTAAATTATCTTTTTACAAAACGTCAAGTTTTTTTAAATTTTTTTAAATTAGGGTATTTTAGGAAAATATTATATTTTCATTTTCATTTTCTGTTTCTTACTTTTTTTTTTGGGTACCAAAGATAGCCTAAGAGAGAAACTCATTGGTGAAGAAAGGAAATTCAAATTAATTGTATCATTCATGTAATGATCTAAGAATGTGAAAACTGTCCTGTGCCATGTGTCTTTGCGATCTAGCTGTTCCCTTTGTTGAGTGTCGAGTTCCTCTCAGGGCAGTCTGAAACTGATTTTTATGCAGGGTTTTGGCATGGTTAAATAATTTGAATAATTGCACTACGGAATGGCTTTGGGAACTTCCTAGCAGTGAAATCATAAATGAAACCTTTTAGACGAATGTATTCTCAACCTTTAATGCCATGACCGTGCTAACTTTGTTAAAAGGTTGTTGAATGAAATTAATGTTTGGATCTAATTTGTTTGCAGTAAAGGTCAGAATGACTCTTGTTAATGAACCGGCACTTCACTTTTCTGATCTTGTGGTTATATATATATTGCGTCATGATGTTGTGGGAGGACAGGAGTTTGAGTCCCAAAAAAAAAAAATATAAGTTTAATTCTCTTCGTCCATTATGTTAGTTTTTAATTAGATAATCAAATAGTGAAAATTTAAAGTATTTTATTTATGTCTTGCCCTATGCTCTCAGTTACTCAATTGGGACTTGGGAGTCCCTCATTACATCAAACACCAACAGCAGTCTTCTGACTGTTAATTATTATATATAAAAAACAAAATTCTTTGCATATATTAACTTTTTTGATGCAGCAATTGCAAATTAATCTAAAACTATTAGATGCTCATTTGTCAGAAAAGCCTCTTGCCTCTGCTGTGTGGACTCTAATTGAGTCTTTCTCGATGTGCAAACAAGATATGTTATGTTTATGTGTCTTCGTCAGATAGTCTGTATCTTACACACGATTGGATCTAGATTAATTTGACAGTCATACACGCGTCTTATTTATATTGAATAGTATATGTGATTCACATTCTTGCTATGCCACATTTTCATCTCTATTCTAATTGCAAGCGGATTTTTTGCTTGGCACATGATGCTAAATAATGTATGCACGTCGTTCGATTGGTGTGAACTCCACACAGATAAGTGAAATTCACACTAATCGAACGATGTGCATACTCTAAACTCTCTGTTTAGCATATAACGCCAAATAGAGAAACCGAATCATTCTAATTGGCTTGATCTTTAAGTTATTTCAAAAACTTATGAAAAATATATTTTTTTAAATAAATGAATATCAATTCTATTAAATTAACACAAAATCAGAGTTATAAAAATATAAATAAAAAGAAAGACTGCATTCTAGAGTACAGGCCACGTGAAGTCAAAAAAAAACAAGAAAAAAAAAAGCCACTCATCCATCAGTGAGAAATGAGAAGTGAGGAGCCTTGCAGTCTGAGGTTTCATAAATTGCCTAGCATTTTTCGAAGTTGGAACTTCTATTAGCAGTTTGTACTCTTTGGTCCCCACGTGCCCAGGTATTTCATTCCATGAGTTTTCACTTTTGACGAAATATTCTTAAGGGCGTATAATCTAAGAGTTGATTAATGATTATATTCAAAATTAATACAAATTTATTGAATTGAGAATATTAAAGAATACACCTCACTGACATTCTCATTTATTAATGCTTATATATTCAATCAATGCAAAGAGTACATATAGAAAAAAGGTTGCTTCTTACATGATCTAATGGTCTTAATTCCGCTTAAGTTGCATAATGTTAGAATAATGTGTAAAAAAAGCATTTTTTTAAGGGTGTCAATCTTTAAAAAAGTTCTTTCATATACTTCTTTATTGTTTAATTTTTAAATGGGGAATAAATTACTCTAAATTAGTCCTTATAAATTGTTTATTCATTATAAATTAATCATTTTATGAGACTAAATTACATATTTATTCATCTTCAAGAGATCAACTCAATAAAAATATATAATGAATTCATATTATTTAAGAATTAAATAATTGATTCACATTTTCTAGCATATAACATGTTAATATATATTATTTATTTTTGTGATGCCAGCTTCATTGTTTATGATTGTTAGGTCCAACGCTGGATAAATATGTATCCCTGTTGGAATTGAAAAAAAATTATGACATTTAACTAATCCAATTTTTGTTATATAATAGTGCAATATTTTTTTTTCTTTTTTCTTTAATTCTATAAATGAGTCTATTTCGTAATTATTTGCTTATCAAAAATTGTTTTAATCTGTTTTTCATTATATTAAATGATGAAAGTTTTCAAAACTACAATGTACATTGATAATTTTATTCTTAAATCAATTCTTTTCTTAGTGATAAAGTAAAATGTTTTGTTTTTCAAAATTATGTCTTCCTCTTACCTTTTAAGAGAACTCGAGTTAAAAAGGTCAATAAATTTATTATAAGTTAATATTACACGATTAAACTTTTTGTAAAAAAATTACATATTATATTTTATTCAAGAAAAACTCAAAATAAACGCGTGAAAAAACCTTCCATGTCAAAGTATGCTCGGCTTTTCTGTGTTCACGAAGCAGATCACATCAAAACATTGACGAAGTTCCAAACAAAAGAGAGACCTCTCTTGTCTTTGTCCTCTGTTCACCTATTTATCGCCTTTATTCAAATATCGCCCCTTTGATCCTCTTCCTGTCTACGCCTCAAAAAAAAAAAATGACCCTGTTCAATTGACAGTGTCACTCAATCACTCATTTGTCATTTCTATTCCTTTACGTTTTGCTAATCCTTTTTTGCCCCGCGAAAAGCAAAGCAAACCCCATTTTGCTGCTAACACACCCCACTAATCCCAAACCTAAAATCTCCTGTTAACTTTCTGGAGAAACCCCTCAAACGGGTTTAAGTGGCTTCCTTCAGAGAGCTTTGTTCTTTCTACTTTAGCTCAAATACAAGCTTCTCTCCCCATAATCGGCATTAGTAATTAAACATCCCCAGATTTTGCAGAGAGAAATTTTGGGCATTCGGTGGAAATCAATGCCGGTACAATCCAAGTCATAACACAAGTTTTTTGTTGCATATACTTGTGATTCCTCTGCCCTATTTTCAAAAGACAAATTGATCTGTCTGAGGAGGGTTCTTCTGTGTTTTCTTCTTGAAGAATGAAAGTATTTCTGTAAGACAGATTTCATCTCTAAAGGAGTTAGTTTCAGCAAGTGGATATTGTTTTTAAGGATGATTCAGTTATTGTTCTTGGTTCTTTTTGCGGAGGGTGTTCTGGCGTTTCTTTTGGTGGTGAAGATTGGGCCATTGAGGGATCTTGTAATTAAAGGTCTAGATCAGGTGAAGATGGGGAAGGGTCCTGCCACTGTGAAAACCATTGCTGGAACTATGTCTGTGATTCTCGTCTCAAGCCTTATGAACATTGTCAAGATCCAGAACAAAGGTGCTAAACTTGGCACTATGTCTCCCATGGATCAAGTCCTCTGGAGGACACACTTGCTTGAGGCTTCACTCATGGGTATGCTATTGCTTCTTTCTTTTTAGTTATTTACTTGCTTGAGTCTTTCCTTTTTAGCCAGTCTCATGTGCATGTTAATAAAAGGAAGCTAGGAGAACAATCTTCTGCATATGGTTTTTGGTATTGTTGGTATCTCAGATAAAAGCAAAGATTTTAGGACCCAATTGTAAGGTATAACTTGAGCCCCACATTGGAAGTATGGGATTTTGATGTGGGTTTTATAGGACGTTGGATTCCCCAACCTCATGAAGTACATTTAGTTAATGAAACAAATGATCAAATTTATTATTTTCTTTGTATTATGATGTATTGGGCCCAAATTCTGATAGTGGGCTCAAAACATACACTAGGAGGAAGAAAACTAATCAGGAGGGGCAGGGAAGTAATTTAGCAGTAGCATAACGAAATTGTCCTTTGGCTTGCATGGAATTAGGAGAGAGAAGGAGTGGAGGTAAGAGCAGTATTATGGGAAGGGAAGGGACATGCAGAAGGGGGAATTTTTCTGAATGGTGAGTAGTGGGGAGAGTCTAGCCTCTCGAATGCTAGCATATCGGTGTCTGTAGTGTTCCTCAATGTTCTTGGTATTTCCAGAGTGTTTGGGGTTCATTAGCGTTTGTGTGTTTATACGTGTGAGTGCTGTTATTGAGTGTTGGGAGTGCTGTTAGTGTTTTCCGAATATTCTGTATTTGTGAGAGTCAATTCCAGTAACTGTTAGTGGTTCTCTTGTGTTCATCTCTGTGTACCTCAGTAATACAATATCAGTGCATTGTTTTATTTTAATCCACCAGTGTTTATCAGTTGCTGTTAGTTTGGTTCACATCATATTATCATATAACTTGAGGGAAAGTTTTGATGCCTGATATTGAAACTGTTTGGGAACTAAGTATGACTCTTACCTCCTCAAGCAAAAGTCAAATGAAGTGAAAAAGAGTACTGGTAATCAGTAATTTAGTATTATAAATTGACAGTTATCACTTTCCAGTTTTTTTCTTAATGGGGTATAAAACTACGGAACTTTACTTCTTTTTCTATCAAAAAAAAAAAAAAAAAAAACTACGGAACTTGTTTTTTCTTTCTGCCTTGCTTGGTGCTCAGGGCATTCCATATGCATCATACTTGCATGGGTTAATAGGCTGATAGCTCATATTGGTAAAAACACTGACTTTGTTGCTGTCTTCCTAGTTGAACATGAATGAACTTGCCTTTATAATACACTTTAATAATCTGTTTGTAACACTTGTCGTCATGACTCAATTAGTTGACTTCTTTAATTAAATATCTTTCTGTGATGCTAATGATGTAATACCACATAAGAGGACTATCCCATCCCATTTTGGTGCATATATGGAAAAGTGACTGGTGACATCTTTACTACTTAAACATTAACACTGTAGTTAGAATCTTATTCCTTGAGCTTTCTTTGAGCGTAATTGCCATCATATTTAATGGTAACCGTATAGAAAAATGGGCCACTTCTTCCCTGGTGAGAATTAAATCAAGAAGTGCGGGATCCCTAGAGCAATTTGATACCTAGTGTTCTGTAAGCAACCTGATTGGCTGATTGGAGTGGAAGAAGTTGTAATTAGTCCTCTGTCAGTTTGTATTGAACCCTAAAATTGCTACAAACAAAACTGGTAAATGAAAAGAAGTAAACTGGTAAAAAATGATCTTCACTGCTAATTGTTATATTTTATATTTTTAACGTATTTTTGTTGTATAAATTATATAAAAATCGAACTACAGTTCGACCAGGGTTGAACCTGTCCTGCTGACCAACGCAATGATTGGTCTAGTTTGAGAACATTGGTGATACACTATAAAATTTATTCCCATGTCTGTCTATCAAAATAGCTGTTGCAATTCTCAAATTACACCAGGCTCAATAAGTGGATTCATGTTCAAATTTACTTAAGCCTTTCTTAGCTTAGACAGTAAGACTTTGGGTGACGGCCTTGCCTCATTCATTGTGTGGAAGATCTTGATAAGGATAGTGTTGTCAGGGCTGTTGCTTAGATGTCCAATTTTGGAAATGCGATGTGCGAAGCCAATTCCTTGCACTTTCTGACATGTATTATTGAACTCTTCATGTTAATCTTAGGTTATATTACTCTTTTTTTTTTTCTGTTTGTACTTTGTTTTGAGATTTAACTGTTTTTTTGGGACCTGTATGGATGAAGGGTTTCGATATTTGTTTATTATAATTATATGCTACTTATATGCGTATTTCAATGTGCTATCTTATAGTTGAGCATATGGGCAATTTTACTGTGGAACAAAAAAAAAATAGAATAAGCAATTAATACCTTAGAACATGATACATTGGCTAAGCTTTTAAACAGAAAGACAATGGTGCACTTTTTGACTCTTGACCCAAATGAATGCATATAATTATTAGCATGTTCTGTTGTGATGGCTAAGAAATCAATAAATCAGTACCCAAATGATAAGAAGCTTGATAGAAACCTTTGGCAGAACCACACCTTAAAGCTAGCTCGTGAGGTTGAAGAGTCCAAGATCCATATAAATCCCACATTAGAATCCCATTCTTCCAATGTGAGACTCAATTCCCATACCTTGCGATTGGGTCTTAATGAAGCATAATATAGGAAGTATTAAAATAACTGAGGCCTAAGTATTGTATAGTGTTGATGATTGGGTCTCTCTCTCTCTCACTCTTTTTAATTTTTTTTTTTCAAAACCCTGTTGAATTTCTAGTTCTGTCTCCTAGGAATGACATTGGCTCATCCGTCAACTTTCTTTATAAGCTTCTGTTCTATACTGCTTGACCTGTGAGACTTGATCACATAAGGAAACTTATGATTAGAGAAGATTTGAATTTTGAAGGGAAAAGAGAAAATTTCTTTCTAATGGTACTATACTTTATAAAATGTGCTGGCTATAATTAGTTCTGTTTGCAATGAATGCTAGGAATGTGATGAGTTTTAAGGGTTTTATCCCAAGAAAGAAAAAAAAAAAAAGAGAGGTTGTTAACCCAAGTGTGAGAAGGAAAAAGGAAGAGGTGGGGAGAGATAGGCACACATGCCGTATATTGAGAATGTTATTATATATTGATATTGATATTTTGGTAGTTTGTTAGGGTCCCTTAACATGGATCTTGTTATGGTGTTTAAGTTTTCTTTCATTGTTGGAAAACCAAAATCTCTTTAAGTTCGTTGGGAAGAGAGAACCAAGATCTTTAGTGCTCACACACAAGGTTTTATGATAACAATTCTAATCTGATATCTCTATTAATTTTAGAAAAGGTTTAAATACAATCTAAAGAACATAACTTACCTTAACGAGTACCACTTCCTTAAAACATGGGCATGGCAGAAAACTACTCCTAGTAACTATCCACTTAAACTAAAATACATTAAAATATAAATAAATATAGTAAATGTGAAAATTAAAACAACTAAATACTAATAAAAGAATACTGCACTCTAGCATGTTTAACATGCAGTATAGCAGCATGTGTAATGGGTTACTAACATAGTTATTGGGTTTAACCCATCTTAAGAGAAGAAAGACAAGGGATGTGATTTTAACTTTTTCTAAATTGGGGCAAGAGTAATGGTGCTTGCAATAGTGATAATAACATTTACAATGATAATAGGTTTCAAGACAGTGAAGTAAAAGTAACTGAAATGGCAGTATAGGCTGAATGAAATAAGCATTGAAAAAAACTTAGGTGTAGTTCTTTATATCTTTGCTATCATGTTCTCCAATTAGAGCACGACAAGTGTATGATTTTCAAATCAGAACACAACAAGTTTATTGTCTTTATAAAATACTTGTATGTTTCCTACAACTAATTATTGCAGAATTAGTCTTTTAAAAAACTTTTTACACGTTCTATTTTTAGTGGAGAACTTGATAGCCAAGATATAAGCATCTGGTGTTGCTGGAGCTGGTAGAGTTTCAATAGGGCAACGGTGCAGTAGGGGTCAGTGGCATTATTGTGGCTGTCGAGAAAGTGATAACCACGGTAAGTTGGTGCTTGAAGTTGGTTGTGGTGCATGTTTGACAATTTTAAGGTCTTACAGTGGAGAAGGATCAATTCTTGAACGTTGCAGCCAATAGACTTATTGGGTTGACCATTGTCCTCAGTCTTTTTTTTTTGATAGAAAAAGAAATGTTATTACTGAGAAGAGAGAGATACAAAAGGAAAAGAAATAATACACAGCATTGGGAGGACAAGAGATCCTCCTCTGAGAAGACTAAAAAGAGAAAAAAACAAAAAACAAAAGACACCCCACAAGGTCCCTTAAAAGTTTAGTGTAACAAAGCTCTACAGTCCTTATAAACATCAGATAGAGGCATTCCCTTAAACAACCCATTGGCTGAAACCCACAATAAAGCCACATGGCATATGCGATCCCACAGCAAGTGAGGGGGTAGGCACTGGTCATTAAAGACTCTGGTGTTTCTTTCCATCCAGATGCACCATGCAATTGCAAGCATAGCTGTTTTCCATAGAGTTTTGTTCTCCTTCCTATAGCCAAAGCTGGTAAAATTAGACACAAGGCCAAATAACATTCCCCCAAGTCACCTCACAATGCAGGAACAGGTGGTTGTTTGTCTCTGAATGCCTCATGCACATCATGCAGACATCAAGGGATAAAGCCTTAAGAGGCTGTCTGACTTGATACAGATCATTAGTATTAATTCTGTTGAGCATAGCAATCCACAAAAGGACCTTGACTTTTAAAGGCGCCTTAACTTTCCAGAAAGACCTTTTAAGTTGCGAAGAGACAATAGGATTGCAAATCAGAGAGTTGAGAAAAGAAGTACAAGTGTACGAGCCTGAGGAATCCGAATTCCACAATCTCTTATTAGGAAAAGGCGATAAGCGGATCGAGTCCAAAATGTCCTACAATGAAGAAAGGTCAGTCAATAGTCTATCATTAACATTTTTGGTGAAATGGAAATTCTAGCCAGATTGGTCTCCTTGCAAGCAAAAGAAATTGACAATGGGGGCATCATGTAAGGAAGACAAAGAAGAAAGATGCAGGAATCTTTCTTTGAAGGGGATAGGACCAATCCAACAATCCTCCCAAAAACTAATGGGAGAGCCATCTTCAACAATCAAAGACAACAAGGGAGAGAAAAGGTGGTATAACTGGGAGATCGCTTTCCAAGGACTTGCATGTGTAACGACACCTTCCAAGCCAGCATCCCATCCATTCCGATGAAGCCCATATTTTGCTTTAATCACCTTGTGCCATAAGGAGTTTGGCTCTAAAGGGAATCTCCATAACCATTTAGCCAAGAGGAATATGTTTTTAGACACTAGATTACCGAGACCCAAACCCCCGTCCTTCTTAGATCTACAGCACACTTCCCAACTAACCAAATGATCCATCTTTTCTCCCCTCCATTAGGCCAAAGAAAATTCCTCATAATCCTTTCAGTCTTTCGAGTCACTCCAACTGGAATCTTGAACAAGGACAAAAAGTACAAAGACATACTTGATAAGGACGCCTGAATTAAGGTCAATCTTCTCCCTAAAGAAAGTAGGAGCCTTTCCAACTATCAAGCTTGTGGGAAATTCTTTAGGTGACAAGATCCCATAAAGAAACTGCGCGAGGATTGCCTCCAAGAGGAACACTTAGATAGGTAAGAGGCCAATTGAGTACCTTGCAACCCTCAATCTTGGCCAACTGCCCTGGAGAACCGTCTTGAATATTAATGCCAGCTAAGCCACTTTTACCTAAATTAACCCAAAGGCTCGACACAAGCTCAAAGATTTGAATCAGTGAAAGCACACGAAAGAGATTTTCTCTATCCTTAGGCAAGAAAAGTATAGTGTCATCAACGAACTACAAGTGAGTGACTTTGCAACCATTATCTCCTGCCGATAGACCTCTGAGAATTCCTCTATCAGAACCCCGTCTCAACATGCAGCTAAGGACATCAGCTGTCAGAGTAAAAAGAAAAGGGGATAACGGGTCACCTTGTCTAACCCCACATTGACCTTTGAACCAGGCTTTAGGCTGTCCATTAATAACAATCGAGAAGGCCACTGAAGAAAGACAACCGTTCATCCAACGCCTCCATCTATCACTGAAACCCTTGTGATGGAAAATCTAGTCCAAAAAATCTCAATTAACCGTATCATAAGCCTTCTGAAAGTCTAGTTTGAACACGAGTCCTTGGTTCTTTCTACGTTTGACATCTTCAACTATCTTGTTAGCTATTAAACTAGAATCAAGAATTTGTTGCTCGGCAATGAAAGCACTTTGGTTCTCTGATATGGAGTTCCCGACGACCGCACTCAACCTCTCAGAGAGCACCTTGGCAATGATCTTGTAAACGCTAGTAACCAAACTAATAGGCTCGAAATCCCTCACCTTAATGGATTTGTCATTTTTGGGAATAAGGACAATGAAAGTAGAGTTCATACTGGTCGGTACATGGCCAGTATGAAATAATTCTCTAGAAACTTTGATCAGATCTTCCTTCACAATTATCCAACAAGCTTGGAAAAAAGTCAAGTTGAACCCGTCAGGCCCAGGGGCATTATCCTTGTCCATCTTCCAAATGACATTTCTAACTTCTTCCTCCTCAAAAGGTCTTGCAATCCAATTCCCCTGGACATCGTCAATGGGAGACTAGTCCAAACCCTCAAGCGTCGGCCTCTCGTGCATCTCCTCTGTGTATAACTTCTTGAAAAAATTGGTCACCTCGTCAGAAATCCCCTCGTTATCCTTAACAATAGTGCCATCATCTACCTCTAGCTCTTTGATGAAACTCCTTCTCCTCTTCCTGTTAACCACCTTATGGAAGAAACTTGAATTCACGTCACCTTCATGAGCCCACTTAATTATGCTATTTTGACGCCAACTTATGTCTTCTTTTTTGCTACTGCCGTCCACAGCATTCCTGAGAGTCATTTTACACACGACAAGAGTTGCCTCTAGCCCACCCTGGCTCTCTAGTTTGTCAAGAACGTCGAGCTCCTTAAGAATATCTTTCTTCTGGGCTCTGATGTCCCCAAAAACTTCTAAGTTCCAGATCTTCAACTTCTCCTTCACAAATTTCAGTTTCTTCATGAACTTAAGACCCTCCCATCCAGATATCGTTCCGACCACCACTTCTCCACATTGTTGAGGAAAGACTGATGGTGTAGCAACATATTTTCAAATCTAAAAGGGGTAGGACCTCATTACTCTGCTAGTCTCAAGGATAATGGGGAAATGGTCGGATACCAAGTGCGAGCCCACTTCGTAGATAGGATCCGGAAATAAATCCTCCTATTCAGGGATGATCAAAAATTTGTTGAGACGCGAAGAAACTACTGAACCCCTGTTGACTGACCAAGTAAATTGGGCATTGGAGAGGGGGAGGTCCCTAAGCCCGCAATCCCTGATAAAAGTGTCAAAACCTCTCATGCTAGCATTGATCCTAGATCCACCTAGTTTCTTGTTAGGGAAGCGCACAACATTAAACATTAAAATCGCCACCAACACACCAGTGAGGGCTACAAAAACCATGAACATAAGACAGCTCCTCCTAGAGGTCGCCGCTCAATTGAGGGTTTGTCGGACCATAGACATTGGTGAGCCACCAACACCCTTTGTCCTTGAAGTTAAGTAACACCGAGAGAGAAAAAGTAGCCACAAGCACTTTCACTTTGAAGGTAAACCGAGTGTCCCAAATAATTAAGAGACCGCCTGAAGCACCAGTAGATGGCAAAAACTCCCAATCTTTGAATTTATAATCCCGTATGCTTCTCACTAGAAATCTGTCCATCTTCCCAAGTTTGGTTTCCTAGATCAACCCAATGTCTGGTTCTACCCGCCTAAAAACTTTCACCTTTTTTCTTTTAAGCGGATTATCGAGACCATTTACATTCCAACTTGTGATCTTCATAAAGAACTTGGCTTGCCCTTCCCTCTTTTGGGTTTCCGATAGTTAATCCAGGATGCCAACCTTTTTATCTCGCTTACAAATTTTTTCTTCTTCCTTTGGTAAGTCATAGGCGATACTAACACCTTAACCTCCTTTTTGGATTTATCTGTCAGCTTAAAGTTAAGAGATTCAATCAGAGCTTGTGGATCTTGATTGTCCCCCTCATCCCCTAAGTGGTGTAGTAAAATGGAAGGACCCCCTTTCTCATTGCCCTCCCTAATGACACAGGAAGATTAATTTGGATTAGGGGAGTGATTGGTGCCTTCTCGAGTGATTTCGTTACATATGCAATTCCTTGCAAAACCAAATCGAGGCACACCAAGAGCATTAAGAATTGGGTTAGAATTGTTAGGTTGGGAAGAAAAGATACTGTCTTTATGAGGATGAGAGGATGAAAGTAGAGGCGCCTCCAGGACATTGGTAGTGCTCAAAAGATTGATACAATTCTGTAACAATTCAGCATGCCCCTTAGAGACTTCATCATCCTTATTTTGCAAAAAGAGCCAATGAACATCTTCCAATCCATCATCCTATTGAATATTCCTTTGCAGTGATTTGTTGCTCTATTTGTTGAATGAGCAATTCTTCATCACTGTCAAAATCAGACAATGGGCAATCTTCATTAGAGGTATTCTCCTCTTCCCATAAGAATAAACTTCTGTATTTGTTAAGCCTGTGTAGTTTTCAAGCATCCTGTTTAGATCACCAACATTCCTGGTTTTGAGGTCAAAATGAGGGTCTTTTTCTGAGAACATTCCCAATTTGCTATTGGAGGCTTTGTGGGGAACACCCAGCGTGCCAGGATACGCTACCGGGTCAGGGGACGAACTTCCATCTTCTTTGCATGGTGATTGCTGGTTGCTGGAGCTTGCTAGCGTATTTCGGTAGTGGACTCCGGTGCTGTCTAGGTTGACAGTGGCATCCTGAGTCTTCCTCCACCTCTAGCCCGAGTTCCCCTCTAATGTTCCTCTCTGAGTGTGACGCGAAGGAGCGAAGAGAGGCGATGGCTGGACATCTAGGTGCTCCGACGGCGTCTCCAGCACTCGATGGTCATTGTTGACCGTTTTTGTGCAACTTCGGCCACCTTCCCTCGGTTGCATCAATTTGGACGATGATGCTGGAGTTCGCAGGTCGTGAAGCTTCAGGTGTACCTGTTCCTGATTTACTTGGGTTGGGTAGTCTCCATGGGACCGGTCCATGTGCTCAATATGCGGGTTTTGGGCTTTATTGTCCCACCAGCTCCCAGATGGGAGCTCTTCGAGATCCATCTGGGAGCTGGTGGCCCAAAGGATTTGGCCTGATGGGATCTCATCTTGCTTGTGTGGGGCATGGGCCTAGGGGGATGAGGACTTAGCTTCCTCCTAATTGGGCCTTTATCCGCAGTGGGTATTCTCACTAAAGCCCAGTATACCTTCTCATTCCCTCAAGATCTACCATTACTCTAAGGGTCCTTGAAAAAACAAAGCCAGAGGTTCTCTTTTTGAGACCTTCCATTTTGTTGCTACCCATCACATCTTCTGCTACAGCTTCTCCCTTTCTGTGAAAGTCATGTTGACCGAGGACGCCAAAGCCAGGTAATACTCCATTTGCAACCCCGTTGACCCAGCTTCTTCCAGCATCGTTATCCAAATTTTTGGGCATGTTAGAAATCTTGCTTGAGTCATTGGGGAGTCCACCATCACCCTCTTGAGGAGTTTCTTTCTCAGTCACCACCTTCTTGTTCTTGAGAAGATCAACAAAGGTTCTATTGGCATCCACAATTGAGTTTGATAACAGAGGTAGCCCTCTCCTTTTAACCTTCGAAGATTCAACCCCTTCAGAAGACACTAGGACATTCAAGGCATGCCCAAAAGACTTCCATCCCTTTCCACCCATTCCCTTGGGGATAATGATAGGAATCCATTTTCCTCCTGATAGAATTTCCGTGATAACCATGAATTCTCCCTTACAGTTCTTCCCTATCTCTGTTGAAAAGAAGGTACCCTTCTCTCGACAGCTTTTCATATCAGACCCCTTCCACTCGCCAACTTCCAGAGTGTGGAAGACAGAAGAGAGCCACTAGCTGAATCCCATCCCAGAAAAATAGAGAACAAAAGGTCTCTTCCTTTTTCAGTAATAGAGATTTTTGGATCATCTCCTACATGTTTCTTAACCATGTCAAAGGTCTTTGCTTCAATAGCAAACCTTTTGAATCATCATTACAAGAACCAGAACTAATTAACACGAATCAAAGCAAGCTAAGATCTCAAGCAGTAGCAATACATCTTTCAACAAGAAAAGCAAAATCTAAAAAATTCTTCACCATGAAAGAATCAACAAGCATATGTAGATGATACGATAAGAGTATTGTTTCATTGATCGCACATTACCAGTGGGGTAGAGAGAAGGAGGAGCTCTGCACACCTATGGAGAGCCAAAACTTACCATTGTCCTCAGTCCTCAAATTTGCTCAAGAACAAACTTTCCATGAAGAAAAAACAGCAATTAGCAGGCATTTTGTAGAGACTATAGGGTAGCCAGATCAATGTGTTGTACTAGAAATCAAATCAAGATTTTAATTATACAAGAATTTTTTTCATTAGGATTTATCCCAAAAACCAAATGAGGCATTAATTTAGTCTATTTCACACGTAGTATAGTTAGGGATTTTTGTGGTTTGGATTAGATCCATTTGGTCACTTTAGCCAACCAATCCAATCTAATTAGATGTGAAAAAAATTCCTTCCAATCAATTCGATCACTTTACGTTAATCCAAACCAATCCAATCCTGTTATAATTGATTTATATTGGATCAAATGGTTGGTTTTTTGGAAAATAAAGTGTTCAAAAATTTTAAAATTGACCATTAAAATTTTTTATTTTCCAAATCTCAACAATACAAATAGACATGTCCAACATCATAATAAAATCCATAGCATAAATCTAGTTCCAACATCATGACATTGTCAACATCATAACAAAGAACACTGGTATAATAAGTTGACAACATTAAATTAACATGAGTTAATCAATTAAAAATGTATTGACCTAAGGTCTTTTTAGTGGTTTATTAAAAATAAAAAAGATATGAAATACATATATAGATATTATCAAATATATCATATATAATATATAATGTAGTGTATAATATATATAACTAATATATTAATATATTATGTAATTGGTTGGTCATTTTAGATTGGATGACTCCTTCGGCCATCCAACGACCGATCCAATTAAATTGGTTCTTCTAAAATGTTATCTGGTCAATCCAATTATTTGGTCGGTCTTGATTGGATTGGATTGGGGTGGTTTGGTTGGAATTGGATCTAATTGGATTTAAATAGCCTTAATTATAGTGTGTGTGATCCATTATCCTCTGTCGTCTAAAGTCATACTATTGGCATAGGTGGCTTAATCATGGTTGTCTAGAGCTAGGTCATCTAATCTTATGATCCTATCTTTGAAACCTACCTTTTTCAAAGGAACAAAAAAGGAGTCTAGAATGCTTTGTTTTGGCTTATGGTATCACACCAATTGTGCGTTTTGTACACTGCACACAGCAACATATCATACTGAATTTCCTTTTTTTTTTTTTTGGCTGGCAAATCTGTGGGCAGTAGCAATTTGGAAGAACGTGAATTGATTCTAGTTCCAGTAGCACCTAGCAATGAGAAGTGACTTGTTTAATGTATAGATATTATCACTTTAAAGACTTTTGAGTAGTTTTAATGTATGGAATTTTGTGATTTTTGCACCTTACGACTTGTTAATGTATAATGAGATTTGAAAAGATTTTGGTTGTTTATGAATTTTACATAATTATATATATATATACATATATATATATATATATATATGTATTTCAAATCTATTTGTCATAAGTGGAAGGATCTTAGGACCCTGGCTCTGTTCTTTTCTGCCCTGTGCTGATTTTATGTAGGGTCCATAATCCGTTGTGATATAATTGATATACTAATAAAGTTTGATGCTGATACATCCCCAAAATTAAAAGATAGGGGCAGGAAGGAATATGAGAGACTACATAAGAAATATCAGGGTGGTTGAATGGGCAGCAAATGGAAGCTCTTGAAGGTTCTAAAGGAAGTTTTGTTAGGAAAATGGAAATAGAAAAGGTGAGATGGGGAAAAAGAGATTGGATAGCATTTTTTCACGGAATAAGTTTTTATTGAGGACTTTCTATATGTTTGTGTTTTGAGATGGTACATTTTTTTTTTTTTTTAAATTTTATCATAAAAAGAACTTTCTGAGAGCTAACAAATTTTTTGTTCTTGGCTGCTGCTCTGATTTCCAGCAACCAAACAGATATTAAGTGACTTAACTGTTTTAATACTTCCTTATGCTGTCCCACTTTATAAAAGTTCCTTGACATTGTAGATGGCAGTAAAATATTATTTTCATGGGCAAAAAATGAGGAAACAAATGGAGGGAGATCTAGTAGTTAAGGTCCTGTCCTGTCACATCGATGAATAATACATAGGAACAAGGTTTTTTTTTTTTGCCGACAAAGTTTTCATCATTAATTGGTTGGCTTCATGTGAGGCTGTCTACAATGAGCAAAGTTTCTCTTGTGCTTGGCTGTCAATTGGTGTGGGCCCCACGTTGATCAGGTGGCTCTCATACTCCAAGCACATGTCCAACAAGCTGAGAAACCGTGTGCTTCTACAATGATCCATTACACCATAAGTATGAGAAAGACAGTAGAAGGTAGAAAGGCATCAACTAGATGTTTACTCCTCATGTTGCCACAATTATATCAGACACGACACAGTTATATTAGATTTGCATTTGGACATTGTGTTGCGAAGTTGTGTGTCAGTGTCCCTTGTTTGTGATAATGCTACTTTTCATATTGTGTAATCATTATGAATTTAGTGAATAATTGTCGATCTTGTTTTAAAGGCCTGAATCTTGTCTTGCAGGTTTTACATTATTCCTTGGATTCATAATTGAACGTATGCACCATTATCTCGGAAAGCTTATTAGTCTGAGGAGTAATGTGGGATCTTCTAAAGAAGAACTAGAAAGGCTTCAGAAAGAAAAGGTCCAGCTTAAAGAATACGAAGAGAAAGCGTCTAGCGAGATAAAGCAGCTGAAGGAAGAGATTTCAAGGCTGTCAGAAAGTTTGAAAAAGGCAAAGTTGGAATGTGAAGAGAAGGACAGAAGAGTTGAGACTGCTGAAGTTCATGTTGCTTCCCTCCAAAAACAAGCTGCAGATCTGCTACTCGAATATGATCGGCTATTAGAAGACAACCAAAATCTTCAAGCTCAAGCACTAGGTAGAGCATAAAGAGTTGAGGAAACTCCGAGTTACATCAATGAACTGAGACGTGGGATAAGGATGTCATTCAAGGCCATCATTCTAGTTTTGCTGCAGAACCATCCTTTGTTTTGCTAAAAAATGATCAATTTTTGGTCCTTACTGAAATAGGCAAGAGTGGCCAAAATAGGTGTCATCCCAAGGTTATCATCTCTAAAATCTCAATTTCCCCTTCACCTGTTTAGTTTTGTCTACCTTTATGGTGTTTGATCTCCCAATTAGCTTCCGTTATCCCCTTAAAACTTTTTTTAAAAGGATATTTTCTTGTTTTAGGGTTGTTGATGGATTGATATCTTTTCAGGAATGGGAAAAAAAAAATGACAAATTGTAAAATTTTTTTTCTGTTTTGCTTGAGGTTGCATTTAAGTTTCCATTCAATTTTATGCAAAATAATTATATTGAATACTATTGAGGATTTGATTTCGGACTGGGGACGCTAGATGCCAAGCACTCTGCTTGGCGCACTCACTCCATTCGATTGGCATGGGCTCACATGGGTAGGTGGGACTCATGTCAACCAGACGGCATGGGTGTGCCAAACGAAGTGCTTGGCGAATGACGCAGACCAGCGTGGGCCCTAAATGAGTAGGTGGGACTCATGCCAATTGAATTGCATGGGTGTGTCAAGCAAGCGGCCTGCATTCTTTGATTTCATGCGCACTTCACAAGCAGGGGTCCTTTCAGTTGTGATTGTCTAACTTTTTAAGGGGATGAGAGCTGTAATTGACATAGTTGTGTAGAAAATGAAGCTCAAAATATAATCTATTGTCAAATTTAAGCTCAAACATATGCTAGCAATTCTTTGATTAAAATAGCCAATAGGATATGTGGTATCTTTGTTTTTGATTTTATTATAAGATTAATTTATTTCAAGTTTATTACACGTAAAGGTTAGAATTTTCTCAAATTGGTGTTTCTAGTCATCAAATTATTGTTATTTTTAGAGTTACTGTCACTATTATAATTAACCAGTGTTGTGTTAAAGGTTGACTAATATTAAAATGCGGTGTTTACAAGACTTAGAATTTTTATTTTACAAAGATAAAGGATATGTTCGAATAAGTTCTCTTGAGAATGAATTTAATTGAATAATTTTTATATATTTAATTTTCAATTTCAATGGAGTATTAATTTGTTTGAATTACATTTTAAAATAAAAGCTGACTTCTTGGTTCCAATAAATTTTTGAAAGTGAAAATGTGAAATCCTTTCGTGATTTAAAAACTTTAAAGCAATCTCAAAAAAAAAGAAGAAATCCACCAAGAGGATGTGCCTTTATACAGTGAGCCAAAACTTCCGTATCCTATTAAGTTGTGAGTAGAAAACCCTTCAAATGCAGAGTGTAGATTTTGATACAACACCTTTGAAAGTTGGTCAATTGTTGTTGATGCTGAAGATGATGTGTTGTTTTTTTTCTTCCTCCAATATGTAGCAAGAATACAAAACAAAAGAAGACAAAGTGACACCTAAATCATAATTATTATGAGCTTCAATTTGTGTTGTTTGCTTTGTTTGTCTACTTTGGTAGGGTATGGTGGTAAATGCAACTCGGAGACACCTCCACAAAGTTTATTATTACCAACTACTGATATTGCACTTGCATCACTGAAAACTCCTTTTGTTGGCACTTAACCTTCCAACTCATTATAGGATATATTCAAATGTTGAAGATCAGAAAGGTTTTGTAAACTTGTTGGTATTGATCCAGACAAGTTGTTTTGTGAAAGATCTAAATCTCTAAGGCTTTTCAATGAAGCTAGTGATGGAGGTAGGGCTCCACTAAATGAATTCCCCATCAAGTTAAGGTACTCCATGCTTGCACATTCTCCAATGGTCTTAGGAATCTCCCCAAAAAGATCAGAGATATCCAAAGTGCCAAGGTATTTAATGTTTGCCACCTCTAAAGGTAGTGAGCCATTAAATAAGTTGTGAGACAAGTTCAATACTAAGGACAAGGATAAAAAACTAGAAACCTCTAAGGGTATAGCTCCAGTCAGATTGTTTTGGCAAAGTTTTAGGAAGATCAAATGTTTCATATCTACAATGGTGGGTGGAATCTTTCCTTCAAGCATATTCTCTTCAAGGCTTAATACAAACAATTGACTAGTATCTATCTTGAGAGTTGGTTTACCTACAAATCTAATACTTGCATCTTATAAAAGTTGGCAAAAGAAGCAGGAACTGTGCCCGTAAATTGGTTCATTTCCATATCCAATAAAATTACATTTGTGTACTTTTCTTAAGTTTCAGGAATAGTTCCAGACATTTTATTACCCGCATGGTGTAGCCTAATGAGTTTAGTTGACAAATTGGCTACAGAATTAGGTAAAAGACCTCCAAAGTTGTTCAGTGAAAGAGACAAAACTTCCAGTTTGCTACAATTTTCTAGAGATGTGATAAAATCAGAGTTATGATGTGACTTGTTGCCAAGATTTTTTTTTTTCAAATTAATTAGCTGTTGAAGTTCAAGTTTCCTAAACTTGGAACTTTCCCAACAAAATAGTTTTGTGAAATATCAAAAGTGTAAGAGAAGATGCTTTTGTGATGGAAGTTGGGATTGAACTTGATATTTTATTCCTACCCATGGCAACGGATTGCAAATTAGGGAGGGTATTAAACATGTTGTCTAGAATTCGAGAGCGACTGAGTTGATTAGATGCTACTGATAATAAAGTGAGACATGAGATATTGTACAATGAAGAAGGAAGCACACCAAATAATTTGTTCCCACCTATTGCTAGAGCTCTCAACTTTTTCAATTGTCCTATTTCTTCTGCTATGCTCCCTTCTAATTTGTTAAACACTGCTGAAAGACAATCGAGGGAAGATTTCATATGGAACCTGGGATTTTTCCATTCAAAATTTTCGTCTTATAATTACATCATTTTTCCTTTCTTTCTCTTATGGGATTGAACTTGATATTTTATTCCCACCCATGGCAACGGATTGCAAATTAGGGAGGGTATTAAACATGTTGTCTAGAATTCGAGAGCGACTGAGTTGATTAGATGCTACTGATAATAAAATGAGACATGAGATATTGTACAATGAAGAAGGAAGCACACCAAATAATTTGTTCCCACCTATTGCTAGAGCTCTCAACTTTTTCAATTGTCCTATTTCTTCTGCTATGCTCCCTTCTAATTTGTTAAACACTGCTGAAAGACAATCGAGGGAAGATTTCATATGGAACCTGGGATTTTTCCATTCAAAATTTTCGTCTTATAATTACATCATTTTTCCTTTCTTTCTCTTATGGGATTGAACTTGATATTTTATTCCCACCCATGGCAACGGATTGCAAATTAGGGAGGGTATTAAACATGTTGTCTAGAATTCGAGAGCGACTGAGTTGATTAGATGCTACTGATAATAAAGTGAGACATGAGATATTGTACAATGAAGAAGGAAGCACACCAAATAATTTGTTCCCACCTATTGCTAGAGCTCTCAACTTTTTCAATTGTCCTATTTCTTCTGCTATGCTCCCTTCTAATTTGTTAAACACTGCTGAAAGACAATCGAGGGAAGATTTCATATGGAACCTGGGATTTTTCCATTCAAAATTTTCGTCTTATAATTACATCATTTTTCCTTTCTTTCTCTTATTCTCTGATTTCGAAACCTAATAAAAAAAAATCAAGTAGATTCTGGCGAGAAAGAAGAACAAAAATTGAAAAAATAAAGTTTTGTTTATGTATGAATTGCATTATTCATGTTCATAATTTGCTTTTGCTATTTACTTTAATTATGCCTCATATATTTTATTTTCTATTGTTTATTTTCTCATGCACCAAAAATGAAAAAAATAGTTCTATCCATAAAAGGAGTAAGGAAATTATAGAAAAGATGACATTGTGATAAACTTCAAAGTAGTCCATTATTTGTATATAAACTATTCCAACCACTAATTTAAACACACAACAACATATGTTCTTGTCCCAAAAATGGGTAGTAATACCACTACTGAAGTGGCATTTCTCCAACTTGTTTCATAGTTCAATATGCATTTATTTAACCAAAATGAAAAGCATTTCTAATGTGATTTAGCTTCCTTGTGACATATATCATGTCCACTCTTTCTTTTGGTGATTCTACTGAGCAAGCAAGTCTAATCTTGAATAGTGAGAATATAGAATTCTTATCCTTAAGACGCAAGAGTGGCAGCTCATCCACGTTGATTTCTTCTGTTGTTGATGTTGCTGTTTGCTGCATTTGTTTTGGAAAAAGAGTTGAGTCCACAATATCCAAAAGGTTATTTGGATATGCATTTTTCACATAGCTATGAAGATTGTGACCATCTTCAAAATTTCTTTTGTGAGTCTTCTCCCCGTTAGCATTTCCAATAAAAGAATCCCAAAAGAATATATATCTCCTTGTGTTGTTACCTCAGAACCTATTCCATATTCTGAAATATATTGCAATTTTATAGTATGTTCAGCGCTTTACAATCCTTTATTTTGAATCTAACACAAAATAAAGAGGGTTTGATAAAAGAAATAGAATTAACAAGAGTGTAAAGCATAACAAACTATACCTGGAGGAGCATAGCCAATAGTCCCTTTTATTCCAGTTGTGCTAATTTGCTTTTGGGAGTTGCCATGAAGGGTTGAGAGAAGTCTTGCTAACCCAAAATCACTCACATGAGCAACCATATCATCATCAAGAAGGACATTGCTCGACTTCAAATCACAACGGACAATAGGTTGCTCACATTCATAGTGAAGATAGTGTACTGCACAAGAGACATCGTGTAGAATATTTAATCTTTGATGAAGGTCCAAAGTTATAGGCTGATTAACACTTTCTGGACCAGGATGCAGCCAATTTTCTAGGCTTCCATTTGACATGTACTCAAAGATTACTGCTTTAAATTCTTGGCCTTTATAGTCAATACTTGAGTAACATGTTAAAATCTTAACCAGATTTCGATGTATTACTTTTTTAAGTGCATTACACTCAGAAATGAAAACTCTTGTGAGCTCCTTTCTTTTGAAGGTTTAGGACCTTTATAGCAACAATTTTGTCTTCTGATTCTAGCCTTCCTTTATACACTGAGCCAAAACTCCCAGTTCCTATCAAGTTGTGAGCAGAGAACCCTTCAGCCGCATAGTGCAGATTTTGATACGACACCTTTGAAAGCTGGTCAATTGTTGTTGAAGCTGAAGATGTTCTCTTGTTTCCTTTCTTCCTCCAATATATGGCAATAATAAATGACAATAGAAGACAAAGTGACACACAAATCACAATCATCATGAGCTTCAAATTGTGGTGTTTTCTTTGTTTGTCTACTTTGGTAGGGCATGATGATAAATGCAACTCAAAGATACCTCCACAAAGCTTATTATTACCAACCATTGATATTGCACTTGTGTTGCTGAAAACTCCTTTTGTTGACACTTGACCTTCCAAGTCATTATAGGATATATTCAAATGTTCAAGAATAGAAAGGCTTTGTAAACCTATTGGTATTGGTCCAGACAACTTGTTTTGTGAAAGATCTAAATCCCCAAGGCCTTTCAATGAAGCTAGTGATGGAGGGATGGCTCCACTGAATGAATTTCCCTTCAAATTAAGGTACTCCATACTTTCACATTATCCAATGGTCCATGAATATACCCAGAAAGATAATTTTCAGAGATATCCAAAGTGCCAAGTTTTTTAAGGTTTGCCACCTCCACAGGCAGTGAGCCATTAAATGAGTTGTGAGACAAGTTCAATATTAAGGACAAGGATAAAAGACTAAAAACCTCCAAGGGTATAGCTTCATTCAGATTGTTTTTGGAAAGGTCTAGGAAGTACAAACATTTCATATTTCCAATGATGGGTAGAATTTTTCCTTCAAGCGTATTGTTTGCAAGGTGTAGTGTAACCAATTGACTGAGGTTGCCTAAGGAGGCCGGTATCTCTCCTGAAAGTTGGTTTTCCTCCAAAAATAATGCTTGCATCTAATAAAAATTGCCAAAAGAAGTAGGAACGGTGCTCAAAAATTGGTTTACTGGCATAGAAAAAATAATTAAATTTGTGTACCTTCCAAAAGTGTCAGGAATAGTTCCAGACGTTTTATTACCCCCAAGGTATAGTTGAATGAGTTGGGTTGACAAATTAGCTATGGAATTTGGTAAAAGACCTCCAAAGTTGTTTTCATCTAGATTCAAAACTTCTAGTTTGCTACAGTTTTCCATTGATGTGATAAAATCCAAGTCATGATGTGAATTGCTGCCAAGATTATTTTTTCCCAAATTTAGCCATTGAAGATCTTTCAAGCTTCCTAAACTTGGAACTTTCCCGAAAAAATAGTTTTTGAAAATATCAAGTAATTTAAGGGAAGATGCATTTGTAATGGAAGTTGGAATTGAACTTGATATTTCATTCATACCTGTGCCGACCATTTGCAAATTAGGGAGGGTATCAAACATGTTATCTGGAAGTCAAGAATGACTGAGTTGATTGGCTGCTACTGATAAAAAAGTGAGAGATGACATATTGTAAAGTGAAGAAAGAAGGACACCAGATAATTTGTTCGAAGATATTGATAGAGCTCTCAACCTTTTCAATCAGCCTATTTCTTTTGCTATGCTCCCTTCCAATTTGTTACACGACATTGAAAGACGATCAAGGGAGGAAAGATTCCATATGAAAGCTGGGATTTTTCCATTTAAATTGTTCTTAGAAACATTCAAAATTTGAAGTTTCTAAAGAGAGCCAATTTGAAATGGCATTTTACCAACAAGACTATTGCCAAACAACTTCAAGTGCCTTAATTTAGAGCAATTTGTCAAGTTCATAGGTATCTCTCCTGTTAATTTGTTATCCCCAAGAGACAATTCCTGCAACCTAAATAAACGACCTAATTATGGTGGGATTTCTCCATAGAAACCATAGTTGTCGAGGTAGAGATTTCTCAAGAAGGAGAGGTTGCCAACATGAGGCGATATAGTCCCATGCAAACCATTTCCTTGCAGGTTCAACTCTCTAACTCTCTGATGCTTTTGACTGTATGTGATTCCATGCAAGCTGCAGAAGTGTTTTGAACTATTCCAAGAGCTCAGGACTTGATGAGGATCATTGGATATGGATTCTTGAAACTTGAGCAACGCCGAATAATCAGTCTCATTTCCTAATGTAGATACAGCTCTAAAATGTTGAAGCCAAAGTAGGTTAATACTAAAAATAAGGATCGCTTGAAGGTATATGAACTGAAATGGGCGTGACATGGAAGCAAAAGCCATGTTTGGACTGAAGGGCTGAAAGTGAAGAGTGTGAATGCTGGACAAATAGAAATTGAAGGAGTCCTTTTAAAGTGAGAGCTTTAATTTGTTCTTGTTACCGTAAGTGTTAAGTCAGAGGATTGGGACTTATTCTTTACTCTTTAGATGCCTTTGGAAGATCCATCTTGGGTAATGAAGAATTACCTAATTTTATGAATGGCTTTGACTTCCAATAGGGAAATAATTATCACGAAGACAAAATAAAGTTGATTAATTAAAACGAAAAAAATGAGAAGAGAGTTGTGTGAAGGAGTGGGAGTGACCCGTCATTCTGATAGGAAACTTGCATTAATTATGAGTGTATTGTGATTTTAATGGCAGTCACTTTCTAATGGTCTAAGTCCAACAATCAAGATATTACTATTTACTTATTGTCTACAATAATGACAACAATGTTTATTGAAGAGGAAATGTAAGGGCTGTTTGGTTGCAGGTTTTAAAATGATTTTTTGTATTTCAAAATAAAAAACAATAAAACCTGTTTGGTATATTTTTGAAAGATATGAATTATAAATAATTTTTGAAATCCTTGTTTGAAAAATAAAAAATAATAAAAACAAGTTTTTATGTATTTTCAAAAACAATTATTTTGAAAGTAGGGTGAAAAACATAGTGGGATTATTATAATTATGCAGGTTCATTAATAGCGTTTATATAAATATAAATTTCTACCAAAAAATAGTGAAGATAAAAACTGCCACTAAAATTCAAAAATTGTTTTAACAAATATTGTAGTTGTTATCAACGGCTTCTGAATGTACTTTTTTTTTTTCCCTTCTACTTTTGTAATTTTTATAAAATTATATGTTTTATATCTACTTTTTAAAACCACAACTCTAATTGTAATTTCTTTTTCTACCTTTTTAATTTCTATAAAGAAACTTGTGTTTTATTTATTTATTTATTTTTTAAATTTGTTGCTTTTTGAAGTACGAAATGCCGGTGTACCCAATTTAATATTCTTGACAACGTATTAGAAGCATAATTGATTATAGAATGCTTTCAAATCATAAAAGTTGAATAATGTTAATAATAAATTTTATAATATCATATAAAATTAAAAATAATTTAATAATCATTAGATATTTAAAGATAATATTTTTATTGTCACAATTTATTAATACAATTATAAAATATACTTATTAATATAATTATAAAATATTTTATTTATTTATTTATTAAATAAAATATTTGTGTGCTAAAATTACTTTAAAATACATTTTAAAGACATTTTAATTATAAAATTTACATATAAATTATTCATTTTACTTATTTTAATATTTATTCATGAGGATATATACACGTGTCTGCCGAGTCACATTATCTCCATCAAGTTGGATTGGTAACGGATTGGGATCTTCTCCAATACTCAAAAGTATTGGAGAGTTCCATACTCTCATTTGGTCTATTAGATTCAAGCACAAATAGTCCAGATTGCGTAAGAGGTTAACAGGGACCTAGATGAAGTTAAATATGATCTTAAATCAAGTAAAAGATAAAAAACAAAGAATCTTAGATAGACATTTTATCTAGGTCTTTGTTAACAATCATGCACGATCTAGACCGTTTATGCTTCAATCTAATGGACTAAATGAGAGTATGAGACTCACTAATACTTTTGAGTATTGGAGAGGATTTCAATCCATTACCAAGTCATATATATCTACATAGTATATACATACATGCGGGCACATTTTGTTTCTTCAAGTGAATGAATCTATGTTCACTCTTCTAGAGGGTCTCATTTATACAAGGTCTAAACAAGCATATGATATTTCTCTAGCTAATGTGAATTTTTTAACAAGTATACTGTGTCACACACAAATAGTAAAGTAATGAGAAGAGTATAGTATCCATAAGTATCGACTATTAGCAATTACTAATTTTGCTAATATAAATTCTATTTGGATAAAATATTAATTGGATTGAAGGAAACTCTAATTGAATTCAAAATAGAAAATCAAAAAGTAAGGACCAAAAATAAATCTAGAAATTCAACGATGGAATAAACGAGTAGGGGATTAATTTCGCTTGATTTTAAGTATAATTAATTTTTAGACAAATTAATCTTGAACTACTGAAGGGTTAATCATTTTAATTCCAATTCCTTTGTTGTTGGTAATTTTTCCCAAAAATAATTGAAACCAATTCCTTGGATAAACAATACTCTCTAATACAAAAACTTACCTAATTCCTTAGTACAGTTATTTGGTTAGAGGTTTAAGTTTAGAAAATAAAAACACCACACAAACAAGATTATCTATTTCCAGGTTAATCTGGTCTATGGTAGAATTTACAAATCAAACTTATACCATACTATTCTTAGTATAAATATAAATTCTAATTTCATTGAACGGTGGCCAATCATTCAAGAATCAAACAAAGCAATAAATTCCACTACAACAGATGAAATCGAAATCAAATTAAATTCATTCAATCAGCAGAACTTCATCAAAGTCAGCTACATCAATCCCCTAACTAAAAAATTTAGTTACACATGATTCTAAAGGAGAAAATAGCAAAGACAAAAATCATAGTGAAAGTTCAGACAGAAGAAAAACTAAGAGAATCGAAAATTCCCAATAGCTTTCCTTGAGCTCTACCACTTTTCCCAGCCGTCCTAGCATGTTCTCCTTCAAGAAAATTGAAGATATATAATACAAGATAATTAGCTCAGTCACAAAACAGAGCTTAAATACCATATCAAAACGTGCAGCAACATTAACGCTAATGTTGAGCGCTAGACTACTAGAGGAACCACAGATTCTACTTGATGTTAGCGTTGAGTAGCCATCGCCGAGCCGAGCTTAAATTATGCTTCTGCCACATCAGTGCTGAGGGGGGTTGGAGCTGGGCACTGCGACACCAGAAACTTCATTTACAGGCTTGCACTTCTCCCATCTTTGAAACCTACCTTTTTCAAAGGAACAAAAAAGGAATCCAGAATGCCTTGTTTTGGCTAAGGTATCACACCAATTGTGCATTTTTTCCACTGTACAAAGCAACACATCATACCACACTTCTTTTTGCTTTTGCTAGCAAATGATCTGTGGGCAGTAGCAATTTGGAAGAACGTGAATTGATTCTAGTTCCAGTAGCACACCTAGCAATGAGAAGTGACTTGTTTAATGTATAGATATTATCACTTTAGAGACTTGTGAGTCGTTTCAATATATGGAATTTTTTGATTTTTGCACCTGACGACTTGTTAATGTATGATGAGATTTGAAAAGATTTTGGTTGTTTATGAATTTTACATAACTATGTATATATATATATATATATATATATATATTTCAAATCTATTTGTCGTAAGTGAAAGGATCTTAAGACCTTGGATCTGACTGATTTTATGTAGGATCTATAATCCGTTGTGAAATAATCAATATACTAATAAAATTTGATGCTGATACATCCCCAAAATTAAAAGATAGGGGCAGGAAAGAATATGAGACTACATAAGAAATATCAGGGTGGCTGAAGGGGCAAATTGAGGCTCGGGAAGGTTGTAGAGGAAATTTTGTTAGGAAAATGGAATTAAGAAAGAGGGGAGAAGGGGAAAAAGAGATTGGATTTTCTGTTTTGATATGGTACATTTTTTTTAAAAAATTTATCATAAACAGAACTTTCTGAGAGCTAACAAAATTTTTGTTCTTGGCTTCTGCTCTGATTTCCAGCAACCAAATAGATATTAAGTGACTTAAATGTTTTAATACTTCCCTATGTTGTCCTACGTTATAAAAGTTTCTTGACATTGTATATGGCAGTAAAATATTATTGTCATGGGCAAAAAATGAGGAAACAAATAGAGGGAGATCTAGTAGTTAAGGTCCTATTACATCGAGGAATATTATGTAGGAAAATTGTTTTATTATTGCAGGGAAAATTTGGATCAAATTTTTAATCATTAACATCACAGCAAAGACGGGTAATAGCTACAGCCAGATTAGTAGAAAAGTAATGAATTTCAGTAGTAAAATTGTGATTCCTATTGAATAGCTACTGAAATTTTTCAGTAGTAAAATCAATAGTTGGTAATTGTTTTACTACTGATTTCCTATTAAAACATATTACCTACTGAGCTCGTTATACATATTTTCAGTCGGAAAATAACATAGATCTCCGATACGAAATAGATCATTGTTGTACACGTGTTAAATGATCGATGATCAATTTTTATAATAAAATTATAATTAAAAAATGAACAAGAATATAAATTTTTATAATAAAATTATAATTAAAAAATGAACAAAAATATAAATTTAAAATATTATAGAGAGAGGCTTGCCAGGCTTTCGAGAACCCCACCACTCTCGAGAGTGGGACTCTCAAGAGCCCTCTGTTTAAATTTTTTTTTTAAAATTTTATAATTATAAAAATTTGTTATATTTATATATTTAAATTTTAATTGTTATGTAGATTTTTTTAGTTATGAAAAGAAAAAAAATTAATTTACGTTGTATATTTATAATTTTTATTTAATGATATGCTAAAAAAATGACTTAAATAAAAAGATATAAATTTACAAATTTTGATACAATTGAATTGTTTATTTTTATAAAGAAAATAAAATAATAAATTTATAAATTTTTTATATGAAATATTTTAATTGGTTTCGTCTTCTTCCATATTTCTGCGTCATTTTCCAACCAGATGAGGATGAGATAGGAATACTTTTTGGTCCAAATAAATTAATAGTTTTGGTTGATACATAAATTCCGGTTGTCACATGAGAATATAAATAGATTAAAAGGCAACAGAGAAAAAAGAAGCAAGTAAATTGAGAAGTATCAGAAGGCAATAGAGAAAAAGAAGTAGAGTGAATTGAGAAAAGAATTTTTGATTAGAAAACATACAATTATTTTTATAGGATAGAATAAAAATTACTATATACCATAAATAAAATCAGAAAATGTGTAGAGAAGAATAATGCGAAGAAGGTACAAATTATACTGTTGTCTTTCTATATCTGTACATATCTGTGTCTGTATCTCTGAACATATCTGAAGAAGAAGATGAATAATCAGTAAAAAGGAAGATGAATGAGAGATATTAAAAAAAAAGTCATTTAACATACCTTGAAATTGACAAAGATGAGAAAAGATGAAGATGAATGAGAGAAGAAAAAAGGAATAGATAAAGTGCGAAAATATGAGAGATAACTTATATAAAAGAATAAGTGGAATGATGAAAATTTTAAAAGTAAGCATAAAATTTTTTACTTTGCGCCAACACTTAAATAGTATTTTGCGCGATAATTTGAACTTTATTATTTGTTATATTTAATTAAAAAATATTCATATTCATGAACTAAATGTATCAGTAATAAGTTTTTTTAATTATAATATTTTTTTTATGTTCAATTAGAAAATATGCACGTTCATGTATATTTTATTATAATATTTTTATATTATTTTAATGATAAAAAAATATAATTGAATAATTTATTATTTTAATATAAAATTAGCTTCAATTGGAAAAAATTTATATAATTTATTTTAGTTGTATGTTAATGTATAAGTCATGATTTGTATATTTATTGAGAAAAATAATTATATATATATATATATATAAATTGTGTTAAATATTTAAATATATTTATAAATTAGCATAACTAAATAGTAAATTGTATTAAATAAATTGTTTATTAGTGAAAATACATTACAATAATAAAAATAAAATTAAAAAATAATATAACACATATTTCTACTCTTCATCATCATTTTCTTTATCTCAATTGTTGTCATTGTTTCGAATATTGTCGGTTGATGGAATATTGAGGGGAATAAAAAAATTGAAAACATTGTTTAAAGATGCTATATCTAGTCGATACACGTCTGTGTTTTCTTCATCACTTGAACTAGCATAAACTAAGTGTTGAGGTGGAGGGAGATGAGGACAAACTCCTTGCATTACATTGAGTCTAATCTCCATTGTAGTGATTTGACTACTTAGTTGCCCTACCTCTTCTTTGTATCTTTTCAATTCTTCTTCATAAGATTTATTCAGATAGTGAACAATTGTATCCTTTAAAATCTGCTAAAATTTTTGGGAGTAAATCCGATCAAGCTGCGATTGGCCTTCTTATATATGAAATTCAGAGGTTGCAGTACCAATTATTTTGGATGCCTCAACTCCTAAACCATATATGTGCCCTTTTTTTCCTCCTGCTGCTTTCATCCATAAATCAAGATATGATAATTGTTGTTTAGAGCTACTTGAAGATTGATGCAACCTTTAATATTCCACCTTTAAGGAAAATGAAATTATATAATTAGATTGTATTATAAAATATATATCATATACGATTATATACATAAAATAACACTTACAAATGTTGCCTCAGATTTTTTATCAACCTATCTTTAATTAGTCTTATTCTCATGAGTTCGAAAAAATAATTTAGATGCAGTAGGTTATCTTCCTAATTCCTTTATATATATATATATATATATAAACATGAAATATAACGATGAAATAGTAAATAAATATAATAAAAAATTAAATTAATTACCAATCTTCTCTTATGCTCTGCCATTGAAATAGAACCTGCAGTGTGGATAGATGAGCCAAATCCACTAGAGTTGGAAGATCTATTTTTTTTTTACTCGCTAACTTGTTTGAACTGTGGTGTTCCCTATTTATCACACAATTGATTCCAAACAGATTCTCCAATCCACGCTGATTTTTTATTTTTTTTATGTACTTGATATATCATATCTTTTAAGTGATTTGACGTACAATATTTTCAATTACTTTGACTATAGCTTTGATGTTGTGGTGACCAAATATAATTTTTCTAACAAATAAGATTTATAATTAATAATAGATAATGATGTGGGGTAAAAGATTGTAATAAATAAAGATAATGAAACTATACTTGAAATTCTAGCCACCACAAGTTTCGTAGTGATTCATAAACATCCTTCTAACATGTATATGGTCCATCATATGTTAATTTAATAATGGATACAATTTGATCTCGAATCTTATTATGGTTTGGACAAAATCTGATTCATTTATAAACTTAAAATATATTTAGGAGATTTAAAAATATGTAATGTGACCAATTTTTAAATAGAATACTAAGTACGATTGATAGAAAAAAAATTACTCTATTCCATCTAGACTAATGAGGTCTTTTCTGATTATATCGTCTTGTGCACTGTGGGTTGTGACCTCTGTTGGTATTGGCGAGGATCTAAGGGTTGGAACTAGATCAGGTGCAGCGGGGTTGGGCTTAAAGGTGGAAATGAAGTCTGAGAATGCGAATAAATAAATGAGTTATGATATGCCCGTGACATGGTTGGTGAGTTAACAGGGACTTGAAAAGAAGTATGTGGCATATAAGATGCATCATTGCGGTCGTAAAATTGCCTCATTAGTGGTGGTCCGGTTAAAGTGTAATTAGGATGAGGAATTGGTGGTATGTTATCTTGAAATTGCCATGGCACAGGTGGATAAAAGTTATGAGGAGAATGTGAAGGGACGAAAAAAGAAGGATAAGGAAATGGTGGCCATGTGGTTGGTATTGCCGTGACATTTTCAGTGTTGGTGTTAGAAGAAGAAGAAGGATTTCCAGGTTGAACATTACTATGTGTTGTTGATATTTGTTTATTGCGCAAATTTTCTTGCTCTTGCGCTCTATTGCTTGACATGTTGATAGAACTGTAGAAGTATTTAGAAAAGAGATGAGAAGCTCAAATGCGAGCAAAATGTGATAGCAGGTTGAGAGGAAAATGGAAGTAAAGAGAAGAGTAATTATTATAGGCAAAAAAAATTAATAAATAAATAAATGATGTGACGTTCGATAATATGTCAGACATTAAAGATATGAGCTAAAATATTTGAGGTATCTATTATATTCTTTTCAACAGGTATGGTGGGAACCACAACTACCATACTTATTTTAAAAAATAGACCGACTTTGAACTGAAAAAAAGATATGGATAATTATTAAAAATAATTATATCAATTATATTTTATATTAACAACTAAAAAATTTATTAAAAAATAATTTTATTAATAGATTGTTTTCCTATAACATAGTTAAATAATTAATTTTATTTATTTAATATTTATGAAAAAATATAATAGGAGATAATTTATATGACAAACAATAAAATAATATAATTAAATAAATTATATGAAATAAAAGATTAGAGTATATATAAATATTATCATTATCATTAAATAAAAATCACAATACACAATAATAAAAATTATCTCAAATAAAATATTTTGTCAAAGTTTGACATGCCACACATACCACTACAAGACACAATTTAATGTCTATAAAAGTCTTCCAACCTATACACTAGTCTCACGAAAATCCTCATATCACATTCACTCTCTCACTTCTCATATTGTCAAGCTTCATCCTTTCTTACACTCTTTCACTCTCTCAAGCTTCATATTTTCTTACACTCAAATACCTTTTCTTTCTTTCCAAACCAACATAGAAGATATCAGTATCACTGCATTTACAGGTCCACTTAATCCCAGTTTACTATTCATGCAAGAACTTCATATTTCTAATGCAGTGGCGAGCAGTGATAAAGTAAGTATCATTTATTTAAATTATCTATGTCTATTATAATTTTTTTTTATCTTTTTTATGAATAATCTTTTTTACTATAATTTTTTATGTATTTAGAGCAACCGTATATTGATGATTAGAAAATGGACCAATGAGCGATTTCTTAAACATCCACCTCACGCTATAGTCCCACTTCTCATGCAAGCTGGGTTTTATGGTACTTCTATGTTAGGAGAATTTGAATTCAGTCATGGTTTAATTTATGCTTTTGTAGAAAGATGGTGTTTGGAGACACATACATTTCACTTAACTTTAGGTGAAAAGACAATTACATTAGAAGATGTAAGAATGTTATTGGGACTTGAGTGTGTAGGAAAACCAATATGTGGAAATTTATAAGTGTTAAACCTGAGAAAGTTATGTATTGAAGCTTTTGGAATTGCACCACCAATCAGAGTTCAGCGGACAAAGACTGTCACTTAAGTGGCCGGAAGACACATTTGGCGAGCTACCTGAAGAGGTAGACCAAGCCACACTAGCATGCCATGCTAGAGCATGAATCTTACTACTAGTAGGTGGATACTTAATGCTAGATAAATCTGGCGGTTATGTCAACTTAAAATATCTTCCTTTTATTATTGATTTGCATGAGTACGGACAAATATCATAGGGCTCAGCCGTATTAGCATTTTTATATAGAGAGATTTACACCGCAGCTTTAATAAACACCAAATAAATTGCTGGATGCATCACCCTCTTACATATATGGATATGGTGAAGATTTCCTTTTATAGCAGGAGATATCATGGTCCAACCAAATCCTCCACCTCAGGATTATTTACTACGACTACCTTTGGGTTACAAGTATATTTTCTTTACTGATATTTTTTTGGATAATGTGTATTTATTTAATTACTAATTTATTTACATTTATGTAGGTAGAAGGGGCCTACCTGCCTCAAGAAATTATGTTTTCCAGATACAGAGAGATATTAGATTTGATAACAAATGAGTCTAAGGTATATATGTAATAAATCTACTAATATGATTAGTATAATATACTAACTTGGTGTCAAAATTTTGTAGATTTAGTAGACCCCCTATGCATATAAGGATGTTTCACAATATTGTCGCTCTGGGAGAGATGTGGGTCGGGTTGCAGTGCCAATGTTTTACTTCCACATTTGTGAGTGTTAATATCCTGAATGCGTCCAACATCAGTTTGCACAGGTGTAGGAAATTCCTAGAAATCCTTTGGCGGGCAAGATGCCAGGAACTGGCTGCATTTGAAAGCCGTGCGCGACAAGGACTGGTCAACATTTTTTGATCAGGGTATTGGTAGATGGAAAAATTGGCCAACACACGTAATAGATGCTGATTCTGCAACTGAAAGCTTGGGACCAATATCTCCTTATATGTAGTTGTACTTTAAACATACTTGTCTGTTCATTAGTCAAGATTGAGGAGTGATAAATCACATGGTAAAATATAAATTTTTAACTTGTTGAATTATCTCAAATTCATATTTTGTTTATAATTAGTAATTACATTTTTTTTAACTTTTATTCAGGCTAGCTTGGCACAATTAATGAAAAGTATGACTATTAAGCAGCCCAATAGCCCATACATATAGAATATGAAAAAAGGTTTGTAAGAAATACAGTGGGCTGTACATAATAGAAAGCAGAGATTTCTCTCTGTAAGAGGTCACAGTGACGAAGCTGGTAGCAGTAATGTTGCTGGCAGTAGTAATGCTGTTGGTACTAGCCAAAGAAGAAGGAGGAGAAAGAGAGCCTCAATAGAGGCAGAGGCAGAAGAAGAAATATCGGGAGAAGGAGATAACAATGAATGAAAAAATATTTATTGTGTAAATTAAATGTGTATATGTATTTTAAATTATGTGATATTTCAAACTTTTTAGTTGTGGTTAATGGTTGTATTATTTTTAATATGTTACCATACCTATTTTATGAAAAAAATATTGAATAAATTAAAAAAATTTGAAAAAATAGCAATCAGAACAATAAAATAAAATTTGAAAAATGAATAAAATTTGAAAAAATAATAATAAGACAAAAAATTAAAAAAATAATTTATAAAACATAAAAAATTAAAAAATTAAAAAAAAGAAAAAGGCAGCTAGTCGTCCTTGCATCGAAGTGTAGGGATCCTCACGAGACTGCAGTCCAGTGAGGCCGTGGGGGCTAGTTAGCCCCACTTTTTTTTTTAAATTATTTTTTAAAACTTTTTTTAATTATTCTTTAAAATTTTTTAATTATATTAATTTAGGATGAATTTTTTAATTTATTTGTTTTAATTTTTCATCATTATATTTTTTTAATTTAATTTTAATTTTTCATTTTTTATGTGTATAATATTTTTATTTTATCTTAAAAATATAATTTGTTTAATTATTAATTTCCTTTTTTAAAAAAAATATTAATTTATACATATATAATATGTACAGAGAGTGGAGGATGATTGACTGTAAGTTCTTAGAGGATGATTGACTGAAGTCTTATCTACATACGGTTTCTTACAATCACACGTCTTATTTTTTTTATTTATAATAAGACAGTTATTCTACATGTCTTTTTTTTTTTTTTGCATGACAAGACAATACAATTTTTTTTTTCTTATGATGTGGCAGGACTCATGCAAGCCTGTTTTTCTTTGAAATGATATTACCATCTCACAATCACAGGCTATCTCCTGTGAAACAAGACTACTATCTCCATTTTTTTTTCTTTATGATGTGAAATAAGACTGACGTGAGACAAGACAATTGAAGAAAAATTTATACAAAAGAATACCATACAGAAAAATAGAAGATGCGGGAAGAAAAAGTTGTGCAAAAGAACAACAAACTAAAAAAATAGAAGATCACACTTTTACTAATACCGATAAAAAGTAGATATTGAGAAAAATCAAACGTCTACTTTCTAGGTAAAGAAAAAATTACACCCATATGTTATATAAATATAATGGGTGTCATATCATATCTTTAATTTTAAAATTTTTTAAAATTATTTTGTAGTTGTATTTTGTAGTATTTTTTATTTTTTATTTAATTATTTTTCAAATATTAATTAATTTATTTTTTTATTTACATATAATTTAAGACCAAATTTTTTATTTTTTATTTTTATTTTTTCATGAATGTTATTTTTTTAATCTGATTTTTTCTTTTATTTTTTTCTGTGTAAAATTTTTCTTATAATGAATACGGTCTCTCTTCCAAGTTCCAAGTTTCACAAGTGGTATTTTTTTGTTTGAGAGTAAGCTTTTTAGTCAGTTAACACTCTCCATTGCTCTTTCAGAGTCCATGTTCTAACTTTTTGGTCAATTAACAGTCTCTATTACTCTTACTACCAAAAAAATGGACATCCCCTCTCATCAGACATGGATATAAAATAAATTAAATCCTGGTCAAAAGGGTTATACAGAAGAATTTTTGTGCAATATTGAGGAGTCTGTTGCTTTCTCCCAAAGACATGCATTAGATTCAGATGGAAAAATTAGGTGCCCTTGTTCAAAACACAGAAATAGAACCTATATCGAGGTAGAAGATGTAAAAGTCGACCTGTATAAAAGAGGTTTTCAACCAGGATACGAGTGTTGGACATCTCATAGTGAGGTCGGTGGTGAAGTCACAAGTTCTATTATTCATAACGTGGCCAGTTCATCGACATTCACTATTGGCGAAGGAGATTCAAGATATGAGGCCATGATCTTAGATGCAACTCGACAAAATTTTGATACTGAAATGACTCTGATCCAGATAATGAAGACACTAATAATTTAAATGCTAATCAACCTCTAAATCCAGAAGTTTAACCTCCAAATCCAGAATCTCATACGTTCTTTGATTTACTAAACGCATACCAGAGGCCACTTTGGCCGGGTTATACCAATCACTCAGAGTTGTTTGCTGTAGTCAGAATGTTAAATCTTAAATCCGAAAGAAACATTTCAAGGTAGTCTTTTAATGATATGGCAAGCTTTATGGGAGATATTACTCCTACTGATAATATCATGCCAAAAGATTGGTACAATAAGAAAAGGCTGATATCCAAACTTGGCCTATAATCCAAAAAAATCGATGTCTGCATGAATGGGTGGATGTTATTCTTCAGAGAGGATGAGCTGGCATGCAAATTTTGTAAGGCATCTCGATATCGAGAAAATCAATTTGGGAGAAGACATAGCGTTAAACCGGTTCTAGTGAAAAGAATGCACTATCTGCCCCTCATTCCTAAGTTGCAGAGGCTTTATGCCTCAATGAGTTCAATTGAACACATGCGATGGCATTGCAATAACAGAAGAGATGAAAGTGTTTTGGTCCATCCTTCAGATGGTGAAGCATGGAAACACTTTGACAGAGTGTATCCAGATTTCACCAATGAGCCACGTAATGTTAAGTTATATATGTGTATAGATGGGTTTACTCTTTATAGTGATCACAGTACACCATATTCATGTTGGCTAGTTATAGTAATGCCATACAATCTACTACCAGAGATATGTATGACTAATCCGTATATGTTCCTTACAGCCATTATACCTGGCCCACATAATCCAAAGGCTGGTATAGATGTGTACTTGCAGTCGCTCATTGAAGAGTTGAAATTGTTATGAGACAGAGTATCCACCTTTGACGTTTCTACAAAGAAGAATTTCCAAATGTGAGTAGCATTGATGTGGACTATAAATGACTTTCCAGCATATGGAATGTTGTCAGGGTGGAGTACTGCAGGTAAGTTGGCATGTCCCTACTGTATGCAACACTCAAAAGCATTTACTTTGCCCCACTGAAAAAAGAACACTTGGTTTGATTGTTAGCACCAATTTTTGTCGGCTGATCATGCTTTTAGAAGGAATAAAGATGCATTCATCAAGAATTGAATTGAACATGATCCACCACCACCAATATTAAGTGGGGAGGAATTATGGAAAGAAATTAGAAGACTCCCTAAAGTTGTTGAAAATGGGCTTTCCAGGGCTGAAAGTTATGGATTTAGCCACAATTGGACAAAATAAAGCATTTTTTGGGAGCTCCCCTATTGGAAAATTCTTTTAATCCGTCACAATCTGGATGTCATGCATATAGAAAAAAATGTGTTCGATATATAACATATTCAATACTGTAATGGACATCCAAGGAAAGACAAAGGATAACCTTAAAGCAAGGATGGATCTGGTGGAGCATTGCAAGCGTCGTGAATTAGAGTTACAAGACTTAGGTAACAACCAAATATATTACAGTTTTATAGTATAGTCAATGCTTTACAATCCATTACTTCGAATCTAACAAAGAATAAAAATGGTTTGATTAAAGAAATAGAATTGACAAGAGTTTAAAGCATAATAAACTATACCTAGAGGAGCATAGCCAATAGTCCCTTTTATTCCAGTTGTGCTAATTTGCTTTTCCTAGTTGCCTTGAATGGTTAAGATATGTATCACTGACATGAGTAGCCATATCATCATCAAGAAGGACATTGCTCAGCTTTAAATCACAGTGGACAATAAGTTACTCACATTCATAGTGAAGATAGTGTAGTGCATAAGAGACATCATAGAGAATATTTAATCTTTGATGAAGGTCCAAAGTTGGAGGCTGATTGACACTTTTTGGACTAGGATGCAACCAATTTTCTAGGCTTCCATTTGACATGTACTCAAAGATTAGTGCTTTAAATTCTTGGCCTTTATAGGCAATGCTTGAGCAACATGTTAAGATCTTAACCAGATTTCGATGCCTTACATTTTTAAGTGCATTACACTCATAAATGAAACTCTTGTGAGCTCCTTTCTTTTGAAGGTTTAGGACCTTTATAGCAACAATTTTGTCTTCAGATTCTAGCCTTCCTTTATATACTGAGCCAAAACTCCCAGATCCTATCAAGTTGTGAGTAGAAAACCCTTTAGTTACGACTGTATATTTTGATACGACACCTTTGAAAGCTTGTCAATTGTTATTGAAGCTGAAAATGATGTCTTGTTTCTTTTCTTCCTCCAATATATAGCAAGAATAGATAACAAAAGAAGACGAAGTGACACACAAGTCATAATTATGATGGGCTTCCATTTGTGGTGTTTACTTTGTTTGTCTACTTTGGTAGGGCATGGTGATAAATGCAACTCGGATATACTTTCGCAAAGCTTATTATTACCAACCACTGATATTGCAGTTGCATTGCTGAAAACTTCTTTTGTTGGCACCTCACCTTCCAACTCACTATAGGATAAATTCAAATGTTCAAGAACAAAAAGGTTTTGTAAATTTATTGGTATTGATCTAGATAAGTTGTTTTGTGAAAGATTTAAATCCCTAACGCCTTTCAATGTAGCTAGTGATGGAGGGATGGCTTCACTGAATGAATTCCCCTTTAAGTTAAGGTACTCCATGCTTGCACATTCTCCAATGGTCCCAGGAATATCCCCAAAAAGATAATTTTCAGAGATATCCAAAGTGCCAAGGTTTTTAAGGTTAGCCACCTCCAAAGGCAGTGAGCCATTAAATGAGTTGTGAGACAAGTCCAATAGTAAGGACAAGAATAAAAGACTAAAAACCTCCAAGGGTATAGCTTCATTCAGATTGTTTTGGGAAAGGTCTCTGGTGTACAAATGTTTCATATTTCTGATGATGGGTGGAATCTTTCCTTCAAGCATATTGTTTGCAAGGCTTAATTTAGCCAATTGACTAAAGTTGCCTAAGGAGGCTGGTATCTCTCCTGAGAGTCCGTTTCCCATCAAACTTAATGCTTGCATCTTATAAAAATTGCCAAAAGAAGCAGGAATGATGCTTGTAAATTGGTTGATTTCCATATTCAATACAATTAAATTTGTGTACTTTCCTAAAGTTTCAGGAATAGTTCTAGACCTTTTATTACCCCCAAGGTATAGCCTAATAAGTTGGGTTGACAAATTGGCTATGGAATTTGGTAAAAGACCTCCAAAATTGTTATGATATAGAGACAAAACTTCTACTTTACTATAGTTTTCCAGAGATGTGATAAAATCGAAGTCATTATGTGAATTATGGCCAAGATTATTACATTCCAAATTTAGCCACCGAAGATCTTTCAAGTTTCCTAAACTTGGAACTTTCCCAACAAAATAGTTTTGCGAAAAATCAAAATATGTAAGAGAAGATGCATTTGTTATGGAAGTTGGGATTGAACTTGATATTTCATTCCCACCCATGGCAACACGTTGCAGATTAGGGAGGGTATTAAATATGTTGTTTGGAATTCGAGAGCAATTGAGTTGCTTATATGATACCGATAAAAAAGTGAGAAATGACATATTGTAAAGTGAAGGAAGGGCACCGGATAATTTGTTCCCAGCTATTGATAGAGCTCTCAACTTGTTCAATCGTCCTATTTCTTCTGCTATGCTCCCTTCCAATTTGTTTAACGCAACTGAAAGACGATCGAGGGCAAAAAGATTCCATATAGACGCTAGGATTTTTCCATTTAATTTGTTCCTAGAAACATTCAAAATTTCAAGTTTCTTAAGAGAGTCAATTTGGAATGATATTTCTCTAGCAAGACTATTGCCTGACAACATCAAGTGCCTCAGTTCAGAGTAATTTGTCAAGTTGATAGGTATCTCCCCTGTAAATCTATTGTCCCTAAGAGATAGGTTCTGCAACCTAAAAAAATGACCTACTTGTGGTGGTATTTCTCCATAGAAGCCATTGTTTTCGAGGTAGAGATTTCTCAAGAAGGAGAGGTTGTCAACATGAGGAGATATAGTCCCACTTAAACCATATCCTTGCAGGTTCAACTCCCTGACTCTATGATGCTTTTGACTGCATGTGATTCCATACCAGCTGCAGAAGTGGTTTGAACTATTCCAAGAGCTTAGGACTTGATGAGGATCATTGGATATAGATTCTTGAAACTTGAGTAGCGTCGAATAATCATTCTCATTTTCTAATGCATATGCACCTCCGACATGTTGAATCCAAAGTAAGTTTACACAAAAAATAAGGATTGCTTGAAGGTATATGGACTGAAATGAATATGACATGGAAGCAAAAGCCATGTTTAGAGTGAAGGGCTGAAGGTGAAGAGTGTGAGTGCTTTACAAATTGAGAAATTGAAGGAGTCCTTTTGAAGTGGGAGCTCTAATTTGTTCTTGTTTCTGTAACTGTTGTCCTTTACATTGACTTCATCTTTTGCTTTTTGATGAATGGAATGTTGATGGACCTAATATAATATTTTTGTTAATGAGTATCTGAAACATAATATCCAGAGAAAAAGTTACTGCAGGCGTTGGTGAATGATTTGGTTGTAAGTCCTGCTTCTTTTATTTTGATGGAAGCAACAACAATTGAAAATTAATTAACTATAACAGAATATTATATCATTAGATTATGTCTATTCCCTCAACTATGTTGTCTTTCACTTCCTGCCATTTGTTCGAATGGTCTCGAATGATGTGCTTCATAATTTGTTCGAGTCCTGACCAAAATAGATAAGAGCTTTATTTATTTTCTTTTTTGGCTTTTGTTGCATTTATGAATATTTGGGTCTTTTGTTTATCATGTTTATTGACTTAAGAAAAAAAAAAGAGAGAGAGAAGGAACGTAGTTGTCTGAAGGAGTGAAAGTGAACAGTCATTCTGATGGGTATATATCCATTTCATCCTTTGATCTATCTAACGGAAATAGGGATTAGAGTTAATTTTGGTGTTCAAGGAATTTCGGTTATTGGTTATGTGTTTTTTTTTGTGGTTGATTTTATGTTGAACAGTATATGCCACGTGCAACTTTCATGTTAGCAGAAGTGATCTTAGTCAATATCCTGTGAACTATTCTGTTTAATCATGGGTGGAGTTATGATAGAAGGGTAATGTTGAAGGTGTTTCCATATTCAAGGGGCTAAATTGATGGAAATAATAAGTGGATGACCAAATTGAAAGTCACCCTATCTATCAAGGATCAAAATAGAATTATATTCACTTTGTTTATTATTTCAAAAAGATGTATTTTATCCCCTAGACTTTGTGTTGTGTGGCTTTCTCTTTTGTAATCTCTACTTCATCATGGTATTATCATTGTGATTGAGTTTGCAGAATCCCTGGCCAACTTAGTCTCGGTTGAAGAACTAGAGGATTGGAATTGAACCGAAGAAAACCAAGAAGACGAGATAGGGGTCATGGCATAATCGTAATAATAGTTTTTTTAAAGGCCAAAGATGCAAACCGAATTGGTTGGAGAATTCGGAACCTGAGAGGGAGTAGAGGGGGAAGGTTCAGTGCCACTTGTCAAGCATAGGCGCATTAAAAAAAAAAAAGTAGAAGTGAATCGCAGCGTTTCACTTAAAAAGTGGCAAATGCACAAGAAGAAAAAATTGTCTTAGTGATAGAAAAAATGTGTCACTAAAACAAAAAACCTGCCACTAGTTTTTGTTTTAATGATGGATTTTTTGATCACCTAAGAATAGCGTTAATAAAATTTTAATGAAAGATTTGATTCCAAGAAAAATTTTTGATGAATTTTTTTCTCATCAGTATTTAGTGACAATTTTTGTCATTAATTTGTGACAGAAATGACACTTTAGTGATAGACTTTTCCTTCACAAATTTGTCATCGTATTTTTCATCATAAATTTGTCACTAATTTTTTACGAAAGTAACGCTATAATAATAGAAAAAATTATCACTAATTTAGCCAAAAATTGAGAGGGGTTGGCTGGCTGAGGGCCGGCAAGTGGGCGAATCACGATATTTATTTTCCTAAGTGTCCATGACTTGGCTCAAACTTGCCTTCTCCATGTTGTTGTCAACACTTCTTACCATGATCCAGTTGAAATTCATAATTAATAGTAGTAAAATAATATATATATATATATATATATAATATTATATTACTTTGATATATTTAGTGATTTAAAGATGGATTTGTGGCAAATTTGTGACGAAACTTTTGGTTGCAAAATTAGAAATAAAATTATAGATGGAAAACATTTGTCATTATATTAGTGACAAAATTTAGTAACAAAAAAATCTATCACAAATGGAAAATTTATTGACTGATGGAATAAATCCGTACTAAATTTGTAATGAAATTTAATGATGAAAGAATTTGTAACAAAATGTGAGATTTAGTGATGAATTTCAATTCGTCATTATTTTTTTTGGTTTTTTTTTTTCAGTAATGATACCATTATCATGCAATGAAAAACATGCGCTATTTGTCATGAATTAATTGTGGCAATTCATTGTAAACAAAGTAACAAACCACCATGCATTAACTTAACGGCTTTAGAGATAACCAATGTTAAGCTTTTGGAAAGTAAGGCATTTAAGACTAACTTCCGTTAAATTATGTGTCTATTATATTCCTCTTTAGTTTTAATCAATGTGGAACCAATTATTACTCTTTTAAAGTACACAACTTTTATAAGACAAAGTTTCATTGACATATGTATCGTTGCTAATTTTGATCAAATTCACGACAAAGAAAGACTGAAGAGAAAAGTGAAGAAGGAATCTTTTTCCCTCCAAGAGTGATAGATTAACGAGTACTCAGACTAGTCACTATCAATCTTTGATTCATGCCACCCCTTTAAGTACGAAATCAGCCAATAATCAGCGACAAAAATGAATGATGACAGTGTTGGAAATTGCTCCAATTAATTCGGATACGGAACAGTTTTAATGTTTGAAGGATATAGTTCTTTGTTAAATCGTGGCTAATACAAAATTGTGACTAAAATTATTTTTAATTACAAGTTTAATAATAACTAATAAAGAATTATAGCTTTCAAACACTAGAGCTGATCCATATCGATCCTATCAATTCCTCAAGCCGTCGCTGCCCTCAGTCTTCACGCTTCAGAAATTATGTTTCAAGGAAGTTGCTCCAATGAAAACAAAATTAATTAAAGACAGGTCCCTTTGAGCCACGTTAGTCAACATCTGGGTCAACTAATCCTTTGTTGTCCAATCGAGTGCATATAATTATTCATTGGTCTTCCATCTTCATTTCTTGGAAGGTTTTCTAGGAACTTACGTATTTACAAACTCTAATTATAATGCATGTCTTTGTCTCACAACTAACCCAAATGGAGAATATGAATATATGATGTTTAACTTAAAAAAAGATCCTCCAAATTAACTTTAAATTCCAATCAGAATTAATTGTTAGATCATTTTCTAATATATGGCCCATGCAATTTAGTTTAAAAGTATTAATTATTAAATTCACATAATATAACATTGAAGGACCTAAATGATAAATTTTTAATATATTGGGGTCTTCTTGTGATGGTTGAGAGACTATTACGTAATTAAAAACTTTATAGAGGTTAAAAGGTAATTTATCTCTTTTACTCTGATTTCAAATTTAAAGTAACAGTAATTAAAGAAATAATAAGTTGTTCAGAAAAGTGAGACAACGGTTACTATTTTTCCCTCCTAATCATCAAGAAGATCTAAAGGCAGAAATTCAGAGGAAAGAAATAGATTCGAATTCGCAGATATGGATCAGGTATGTTTATGAATTTTCGTGTGAATTATGAAAATCAAGATCCAAATAATTAAAGGTTTGACTTACATTAGCAACAGCCTAACAACTCAAGTCATTTTGATTTGAATAACAATATATGGCTTAAGCTAAGCTTAATGTTGTATTTGTAAAAAGTTCATTTCTATTTCAAATTATAAAAGAAATTTGGTTATTACTTTTAATTAGATTAAAGTTTGATCTCCAACTTTTTGATGAAACATTAATTGGAGAAAAATCTAAATTTTATTTTTTGTGATTTAACAAAAGCCAGTCATCATATTGCTTTATTAAAATATTTGTTTTTGCTGACTTGAGAGACAACATTCTTTTAATTGAAATTAGACTGATTAAATTATTATAAAATAGAATTAATTACAGAGACAATGTTATTTCAATTGAAACTAAAGATATAAAATTATTTTCTTAAATAAATTATAACAACCAATGTGTCAAGATTATCTAAATGAATTGGTAGGGATTTGAAAAAGAAATTAAACAAGCACTCATAAATTCATGTGGACTAAAAATATACACAAAAACGTAATAGCAGCCTAACACATTACCATCACTGTTAAAAATATCAAATATATATATCATTTTCTTTGTTTCCCAAATGAGGGGATAAAGATATCGCCGGAAGAAAGAAAAACGGAGAAAGAAGAAACAAATTTAGAGATGGATAAATTGGTCACTAAAACAATAAATCTACCACTAATTTCTGTTTTAATTATGAATTTTCCGTAACTAAGAATAGCGTTAGCAAAATTTTAATGACAAATTTAATTCTGTCACAAATTAGCGATAGATTGTTCTGTCACTATTTAATGACCAAATTTTCGTCACTAATTTGTGATAGAAATGACATATTAGTAATGGACTTTTCTCTCAAAATTGGCAATGGTGTTTTCCATCACAAAATTTTGACAGAAGTAACACTATAGTTACAAAAAAAATCTATCACTAATTTAGCCAACAGTCAATAGGGGCTGGCTAGCTACAGACGGGTAGGTAAGCGAATCACGATATTTATTTTCCTAAGTGTCCTTGGTTTGACTCAAACTTGGCTCCTCCATGTTGTTATCAACACTTCTTACCATGATGAAATTCATAACTAATATTAATAAATTAATATATATATATATATATATATATATATAATATTGTATTACTTTGACAAATTTAGTGATTTAAAGACGGATTTGTGACAAATTTGTGATTGAAACTTTCTGTCAAAAAGTTAGAAATTAAATTAGTGGTGAAAAACATTTGTCATTATATTAATGACGAAATTCGATGATAAAAAATCTATCACAAAATTAAAAATTTATTAACAGGTTTTAGTAATGGAATAAATCCGTACTAAATTAGTGATAAAATTTAATAATAGAAGAAGTCGTAATAAAAATGTGATATTTAATGATGAATTTCATTTCATCACTATTTTTTTTTTTTTTAGTTTTTTGTAGTAATGATACACTATCATGCAATCGAAACCATGCGCTGTTTGTCATGAATTAATTGTGGCTATTCATTGTAAACAAACCACCATGCATTAACTTAACAGCTTTAGAGATAACCAATGTTAAGCTTTTGCAAAGTGACGCATTTAAATTAACTTCCGTTAAATTATGTGTCTATTATAACATTTACATATATAAATTCTCATTCCTCTTTAAAACTAATTATTACTCTTTTAAAATACACCACTTTTATAACAAAGTTTCAGTAACATATGTATCCTCGCTAATTTTGATCAATTTCACGACAAAGAAAGACTGAAGAGAAAAGTGAAGAATGAATCTTTTTCTCAGAGTGATAGATTTACGCGTTGATGCGCTATTTCCCGACAAGTGTATCGGGTCGCACAAGTAGTAAAGTGATGAGAAAAAGTTATCGTCCTCAGGGATTGACTTTAACAATTACCAATTTCACTAGATCAAGTTATATTTGGACAGAGGAAAAATGTAAAGATAAACCGAAAATAAACTAAACTATCAACAAAGAATTAACTAAACACCAAACGAAAAACTACGCCAAAACACAACGGGTAGGGGATTGACTTTCTTAACTCCTAATCCGATTAATTCATAGACAAACCAATCTTTGAATCGTTAAAGGATGCTTAGATACATTCACAGATTCCATTTAATGTTGGTCGAGTTCACGAAAATATTTGAACCCAATGTCTTGGTGAGCAAATCTTCCTAGCCAAAATAATTAGCTAATGTCTTAGTCCAATTAATTGGTTCGGAGTTTAAGTTCAAGAACTCATATGACCACGCAAACAAGATTATCTATGTCTAGACTAACCCGATTCACGGTAGAAATTACAAGGGCATGTTTATATCAAGCTATGTCTAGCATTAATACAAACCCCAAATTCATCTAAGTGAAATGATCACAATCACCTAAAACCAGTTAAACCAATAAAAACTACTCCAATAATCAGAAAAGCAATTGTATTTAAGCATCCTACAACAAAGCTTCATAGATAGTGAATATACATCAATCCCCTAACCCTAGAGTTTATAACAAGAGGAAGAAATACATAACAAATACACAACAAAATATGATCAAGAGGAAGGAGAAAAAGGAAGAAAAGCTTCAAACTCAGTAGAGAAGAGGTCTCCCAGCTCCTCCATCCTTGCCCTAGCAGAGCTCCTTTGCCCTCCAACCTCAAGATCCTCAAAACATCTGCAAAAGAGCAATATATACAAGAAAGCTCGCAGGTGCAGAACCGGGGCGCCTAGGCGCCAAGCAGAAAAAAAGGAAAGGCGCCAGCCCAAAACAGCTGGAAACAAGGAGTGGCGCCTGGGCGCCCTGGGTGGCGCCTGGGCGCCCTGGGTGGCGCCTGGGCGCCACGTTCTGACTCTTTGGCAGAGAGTTGAGGGGCTGGCGCCTCCAGGCGCCCTGCGTGGCGCCTGGGCGCCAGCCATCAGATGTGCAGCAGAACCTCAGATTCTCCATGTTCCAGACCAGAATGGAAAGCCTACTAGAATGTACAACAAAAAGGCGTAAAAAGGCAAGGAAAAAGACTAAAATAAGATAAAGCAAAGCAACAACTATGTACAAAGAGGAAAGCAAAAATGAAGGACAAAGCAAGGAAAAGGATAACAAAAACGGACAAAGGAGAGGAAAAAGCCCTAAAGAAGCAACCAAAATTAACCAAAATAGAGGACTCATCAACTCCCCCAAACCAAAACTATTGCTTGTCCTCAAGCAAAACACTAACCTAAAAACCATGCCAAACAAAACCAACAGATTTTTCAAGATAGAGAGGAAGTGCTCAACAACATAAAACATTAAACAAAATCAATTCAATTCCACATAGTCATCTTCTTAAAACCAAACTTGGCATTGAGTAATTGAGAATTTAAAGATGAACATGATACTTTTCCAAGCGTTTTTAAAGACAAATTGCAAACACCCTCACTTTCTCAAATTACTCTCCGCAAACTTAAAAGAAAATATCTTTTTCATAACAAACTCGGCTCTCAAGGAAAACTTCTCAAACAAGTGATATTTTTAAGAAAAAGTGATCGAAGTGAAGACAGTGCGCCTAATCCACACATCTCCCCCTCAACCTATGCAAGAAGAAAAGATCACGAGGTTAAGGAACAAAGAGTTGCCCGTGCGCCTAAACCACACAACAACACCTTGACCATCACCTTTATTTGCTAAGAAAATGTAATTCATTGGTTAGAACAAGTGTTGTGCGCCTAATCCACACTACACTTCCTCAACTTAAATCACACTTCTATTTTATTTAATTAGAATTGTTTTGCTTTTTTTTTTTTATTTTTCTCATCATTTTTTTTAGAGAAAGCAGTCCCTTATTGAGCAAAATGTTGTCATAAAAAGAGATAGAAAATTTCAAGATTTTGAAAGAGTGCTTTAAGAAGGTTGAGAGGGTCGACAACTTTTAATTAAAAAGCTTGAGATTTCTCAAATAAATCTAGAAATTCTGAAAAACCAAATTTAAGTTAAATTTTAAACAAGATGACTATGTAAAGAATTAATTGAAAATAGAATAATATAAAACTTGTAAAGCACATTCCAATCTATCAAGAAAAATCCAAAGATATGATGGTCAACAAAAACAGAGACATTCCTTTTGAAAAGAAGATTTAGATGTATCACCCTAAAAACAATCTTCTTAACCCGAATTACAGAAGAGATTACCGAGGCATGTCTATATTAAGGCTAAGACAAGCATTAATACAAACCCTAGATTCATTGAAGATGGTAGCTAAGCATCCAAGAGCAATAATAACAGTAAAATCTTCTCCCCCCAAACCTAAACAACATATTATCCTCAATAACAAACCAGTAGGGAGCGGGGTTCAAAAAGGAAAGCTATGCACAGAATTAAACCATCACAAAGGCACTCAGAATAAAAATGCGGAAAATAAATACAAGGAACTAAACAGAACAATAATTAAAGCAGCAAATAAAACTAAAAGCGAAATTAAAAAGATAAAATGGAAAGAAACTTGGGTTGCCTCCCAAGAGCGCTAAGTTTATAGTCCTTAGCTAGACTTTACCCGGTTTGTTTAGCTATGCCGGCACCACATCCCTCCACAGAAGAGATTTTGCAATCCATGAGAGTTTTCATAGGAGGATGAGCAGGTGGGCTTTGATTGTTTTCTGCCTTAGTTGCAGGTTGAGCTTGTTAGGCTCATATAGCGTGTAAAGCTTGTATTTGGCCTATGCGAACCGACCTTCCAATTTCCGGGTAGAATACTAATGAGCTTGAGTCGGTGATACCTTGCATAAACTAGTGAAAAGTAAGAAAGAAAATTTAAACAAAAGCAAAAGCATGTACAAGTATAAGAGTAAAATTTACAGTATAAGTATGTACAGAAAAAGGCAAAGTCCAAACTACAACCCTACTAGTTACTCTTAATATTGTCAACACTGTCAATCCCCGGCAACGGCGCCAAAAACTTGATGCGCTATTTCCCGACAAGTGTATCGGGTCGCACAAGTAGTAAAGTGATGAGAAAAAGTTATCGTCCTCAGGGATTGACTTTAACAATTACCAATTTCACTAGATCAAGTTATATTTGGACAGAGGAAAAATGTAAAGATAAACCAAAAATAAACTAAACTATCAACAAGGAATTAACTAAACACCAAACGAAAAACTACGCCAAAACACAACGGGTAGGGGATTGACTTTCTTAACTCCTAATCCGATTAATTCATAGACAAACCAATCTTTGAATCGTTAAAGGATGCTTAGATACATTCACAGATTCCATTTAATGTTGGTCGAGTTCACGAAAATATTTGAACCCAATGTCTTGGTGAGCAAATCTTCCTAGCCAAAATAATTAGCTAATGTCTTAGTCCAATTAATTGGTTCGGAGTTTAAGTTCAAGAACTCATATGACCACGCAAACAAGATTATCTATGTCTAGACTAACCCGATTCACGGTAGAAATTACAAGGGCATGTTTATATCAAGCTATGTCTAGCATTAATACAAACCCCAAATTCATCTAAGTGAAATGATCACAATCACCTAAAACCAGTTAAACCAATAAAAACTACTCCAATAATCAGAAAAGCAATTGTATTTAAGCATCCAACAACAAAGCTTCATAGATAGTGAATATACATCAATCCCCTAACCCTAGAGTTTATAACAAGAGGAAGAAATACATAACAAATACACAACAAAATATGATCAAGAGGAAGGAGAAAAAGGAAGAAAAGCTTCAAACTCAGTAGAGAAGAGGTCTCCCAGCTCCTCCATCCTTGCCCTAGCAGAGCTCCCTTGCCCTCCAACCTCCAGATCCTCAAAACATCTGCAAAAGAGCAATATATACAAGAAAGCTCGCAGGTGCAGAACCGGGGCGCCTAGCAGAAAAAAAGGAAAAAGGGGGCTGGCGCCTGGGCGCCAGCCCAAAACAGCTGGAAACAAGGAGTGGCGCCTGGGCGCCCTGGGTGGCGCCTGGGCGCCACGTTCTGACTCTTTGGCAGAGAGTTGAGGGGCTGGCGCCTCCAGGCGCCCTGCGTGGCGCCTGGGCGCCAGCCATCAGATGTGCAGCAGAACCTCAGATTCTCCATGTTCCAGACCAGAATGGAAAGCCTACTAGAATGTACAACAAAAAGGCGTAAAAAGGCAAGGAAAAAGACTAAAATAAGATAAAGCAAAGCAACAACTATGTACAAAGAGGAAAGCAAAAATGAAGGACAAAGCAAGGAAAAGGATAACAAAAACGGACAAAGGAGAGGAAAAAGCCCTAAAGAAGCAACCAAAATTAACCAAAATAGAGGACTCATCACGCGTACTCAGACTAGTCACTGTCAATCTTTGATTTATGCCACCTCTTTAATTACGAAATCAGCCTCTTATTAATTACTATGTTTGATTTGATCTTTGGTCTTGTGTTATTATAAAAATGCTTGTGTAATTTTTTTCATTAATGAGAATTATGATCTTTTGCTCATAATTCTGGTTTATTCTTACATATTTATCACCAAAGATTAGAGTAGAATTGTTTGATATCATTCCTTTTCATACATTATCAAATATTACATGAGAAAAGACTTTTCAAACGAAATAAGGAAAGCTCTTAAAAGCGGTAATTTTTCATAGAAGCATGAGTTATATGATGTACGTGATGTTTTCTTAACTGTTCCATATTATGTGAAGTTATGAGAGATTTCATGAATGTATTTCACTATACAGGGATCATGATTTTATATATATGTAATTCTTGAAAGTATTATGAGATATATATATATATATATATTGTGTGCACGCACGTATATATATAAGCTATTTTAAGTCTAAAAGTCTCAACTGAAGTGGCACATTCCTAGAATGCAAGTTCCAAGGTCTTGATTGTGGATTCAATATGTCTATGTTATGTATAATATTTTAAAATATTAATAAATCAACCCAGCGAATTTTGAAAGCAGCGACAGTTTAGGATTAGCCTGCTCTTTGTGCTGATACTTTTTTAATCTTTATTCTTTAGATAACCCTTTTCTGCAAAACCAAAACTATTTTGATGATTTTTTATTTTTTTATTTAATTATTTATCAATTATCAGACTATATCCCTAAAATAATAATCCCTATATTTTGTTTGAGAAATATAAACGTTGTGATAATTATGGAGCATTGTTCGCTTAAAAAAAGGTATATACGCAAACAAAATATTTTAAGATATATATGTTTATATAACAAAAAACAATTAATTTTCTTTAAAGAAATATAAGTTGTAAATTTTTTTATTTCTTTTCAACATTTTTTATTTTCTTTATAAACCATATTTCACATTTACACATTTGCTTTTTTTTTTTTTAATTTTAATATTTATATTTCTCTAATTTAATAAGAAATAATAATCATATCAACATAACAATATTATATAAATCTTTCCTAATTTCAGAACAGCTATTACACAGATCAAATTGAAAATATTATACAACATTATTACAAATTTTTTTAAAAAATATATTTGTTCATATAAAAAATTTATAAGCAGTTTCAGTACTAGCCACAAGTCTTATAAAATCTTATATATATATATATATTTGAAATAAAAAATTTGTTCTTCTCATCATAACATTTATACATAAGATTTCACAACAATATTTTATATACTATAACAAATTTTTTTTACTAAGGTAACTTTTTAATTTAAAAAATATAATACAACATAACAATTTTTGTAAATATATATGTTGATATAAAAATTAAAAAAAAAAACTCTCCAACAGGATGTTCATCTTGAGCACACATGTGTGCTTGAGGTGGTCCCTCTCGAGCACTTTTGTCCTCCGAGCACTTTTTTTTATTTTTTATTTTGTGTTCATATATTATAGTATAACAATTTTTTAAAAAAAATATATGTTGATATAAAAATATTAAAAAAATACAGTGTATATGTGCTCGAGATCATATTTCACATCTACACATTTTCACCTTGCACCTTAATTAATAATTATTTATAACTGTTTTTTATTCATTCTGGCTAAAAGTTTTAAATCTATTTTTTTATAGTCTGTTGATTCGTTTGATAGTTAACAAAGTTTAAAACAAAATTTTAATGCCCAATATTAACAAAAACTATTAAAAATATAATAAACTAAAAAACTGTTAACATAACAAAGTTTAAATAAATTTAGCATCTTCAACTATGTAAAAAATAAACATATATATTACTAAATTAAACTATTAAAAAGTTAAATGTTATTTAAATATATTTATTTTTCTAACCCTGAGTGGTAATAAAATAAATTAATGATTCAACAACTAGTTTGCGGTCCATTAAGTAAAAGTAAAATTATTTATTTTAAAATTATAAAAATGTTTGCGTCAGATTAGTAATCGTGGGAGTAGTAAATAAAAAATTTGTACAAATAGTCAGTCGCTGGATCAGTTGGAAAGATATCCTACAATAGGTGAGATGGACAAGTATTCCTACAACATTTCAGTAGAAAAAACTAAGTATAGCAGTCAGAAATTATTTCAATAGCATTCTGTAGGAAATTTACTGTAAGAACTTGGATTCATTGCTGTGGTATATATACATATATATATATATATATATATATATATATATATGCATATAAAATTCCACTAAATTCCCCCAGTCTTAGGCAACGCCTATAGTCTTGCATAAAGAAGTGGAAGGATGCATGTGTAGACTAAAAATATACACACAAACGTAATAGCAGCCTAACACATTACCATCATTATTAAAAATATCTAATATATATATATATATATATATATATATATATATATAAGGTTCTACTTAACTTCCCAAGTCTTGGGCAAGGCCTATAAGTCTTGCATATGATAACGAACACAGACATTGACAAAAAAAGTGAAAGGGATGCATGTACTAAAGGCATACACAACATATGGTGTAGGTTCATTACATGGCAGCTTAACACATGACCGTCACTATTAAAAATAACCAACTTGTCTAAAATGATAATCTCACAATTGAAAAATATCCAATGAAGGCATTTTCTAAGTCTAATGTTCAACTCATACATATATATATATATATATATATATATATATATATATAGATTAATTAACTCTTTAGTTATATCCTCTTATTTGATAAATTTAATTTTTCTTTATATACCTTAAATTACGTTTTTCTCACATCAACCTATCAAGTTGATTAGAGTAGCTTCTATCCATGCTTGAGGGATGCTAAGTTCCCCAAAGAGGGGATAAAGATATAGCAGGAAACCAAAAAAAAAAAAAAGGTAAAGCATGTGGAATGTCTTGTTTGGTTTGATGGAATAAAAGGATATAAAAAAGAAATATGAAAGAGAATGACCAAAATACATGTTTAGTTGGTCAGACTTTCTATTTCCTCAAATATCTAGTTCATATGAAAGAATAACTTCTTATTTTCTGGAATGAGAGGTTTTTTATCATTAAATTTTGATAAAACTTTAAAATTTACAGTCATATATCTATACCATTTATCGCAACTTAAAAAATTACACTAATATGCTATTGTTTAATAACTATACATGAACTACTTCTACCTTATAAAAAACATGAGAGTAATTGTTATATACTATAGATTGAACAATTCAAAGTTCTTAGATCAAAAATAAAATTAAAGTGGGCTGTATACTTAGGACATGGCTTTTTGGTTAACATTTGATGTTTGACAGAAGATAGAAAATAAAAAAAATTGAAAATTATTAGTAAAAGCCTCTATTAATTACTATGTTTGATTTGATCTTTGGTCTTGTTATTATAAATAATGCTTGTGTAATTTTTTTTTTCGTTCATGAGTTTTGTGATCTGCATAAAATATGTTGACAAATATCCTCATCAATGAACAATATTCTTTTTTCTTAAAGATGATGAAATCATATTTTAGAATTGATTTCTGGATGTCATCTTCGTCATTACCAAGTTATATATCCATCTCATTTATATAAGGTTTGAACAAGCATACTATCTGGTGCGAACCAACAAGAATGTGTTAACTCAACATGATACTTGTGCAAAAGTCTAACTTGGTTTCTTGAAGGGTAATATTTGATGGCAATTCTCTTGGCAACCCAGTAAAGCAAGCTTTGGAGGTATTTTTCCACTGAAACAGCAAATTCGCCACTAATTTTAGTTTTAATGATGGATTTTTCCATCACTAAGAATAACGCCAGTAAAATTTCAATGACAAATTTGATTCTATTACAAACTAGTGATGAATTTTTTTCGTCACTATTTAGTGACAATTTTTTATCACTAATTTGTGAGATAAATGACACTTTAATGATGGACTTCTCTCTCACAAATTTGCGATGGTATTTTCTACCACAAATTCATCACTAATTTGTGACAAAAGTAACACTATAATGACAAAAAATTCATCACTAATTTCGCTAGCAGTCAAGAGGGGTTGGACAACCAAGAGCAGGTAGTGGGCGAATCACAATCTTTATTTTACTAAGTATCCAAGACTTGGATCAAACTTGCATCCTCCATGTTGTCAACACTTCTTACCATTATCCAGTTGAAATTCATGATTAATATTAGCAAATTAATATATATATATATATATATTATATTATTAATTTCGTGACAGATTTATGACAAATTTGTGACGAAACTTTCCGTCACAAAGTTGGATAGTATTGATAGATTTTAGTGACAAAAAAATTACTACTAAATTAGTAACAAAATCTAATGATGGAAGAATTCGTCATAAAATGTGAGATTTAGTGATGAATTTGGTTTGTCACTAATTACATTTGTAATGAAATTTATTAATAGATGTCAATATGTCATTCTTGAAAAATTAATGATGAATTGAAATCTATTACACATTAAAAATTTAGTGATGTTCAATCTGGCTTAAAATCCGTTACTATTTTTCTGGTCATTTAATAAATATATTTAGAGAATTTTTGTAAGTTCTAGCGTAAGAGCCAGTAATTCTTATTTAATGGCTACTTGTTTTGTATTGTTTATTGATAATTCCTCACACAGCAAAACAATTATCACAAAAATCTGAAACACCAATTAACTAATTATTATATTGATTTATTTGTGCTTAATATAAGAGTAAATTATTTATTTGGCACCCCAAAAAATTACATTTGTTTTAATTTAATTCTTAAAAGATTAATCATCTCAATTTGATATCTAAAAGATTGGCAATAAAATTAGAAATTTTGTGGTAACAATAAACAATACAAAATTAGAAATTTTAGTCAAATTATCAAAGTGACTTTTAGTGATAAAAAATTGAAAATTTGCTTACTGTAAATTTTTTTATTTGACAATTAAAATGATCAAATTAAAGCAAATACAATCATTTAAGAAATAAATCAAGATATTCAATCTTTTAAAAAATAAATTTAGACAACTATAATTTTTTTGAGACTATATATTATAATATCTCCTCTAATTTGATGGGAATACTAATTTTTTATTTTTTTAAAACAAATCTGAGTAGGCCACTTCCAAAAGCCACCATCTAACATGTTTTCTAAAGATCCACAAGAAAAGATCATTCTTCAAATTAAAATAGAGTATACGATGCATATAAATAGCAGCATACAATTTCATGCTGTGTTCAATTTTTTTTTTTCAGCTAGTAATTGAACTCTGGAAATTACTTGTATTTCTATATTATACTGACTAGCTGATTTTGAGCTACATATAACATGTCTCTCTGAGTTAAAAATTTGAAGAAGAAATTAGTTTGGGCAATGTGAAATATTGTGGCACAACCAGACATCATGGATAGCTATGCCGTCCATGCTCCCGGTTCCTCTGTTGAATATTAGCGTCTAGGTATTGAGTTTTTTATTACCATTTGATAGGGGTGGAGATAAGTGGGCATCATGTGAGTTTCATCATAATTTCTCAACATCAGACAGTGTTAAAAAGCATGATACCCTACTAGGTGCCAACGCCAACCGAGAATCCGGGTCCATTGTCCACAACCTCTTAAATATCCCACTTTTCATTATTTCACAATTAATTATAGATCTTCCATAGGATAAGCAATCATAAGATGCTTCCACTAATTATGACAAATATATTTTAGTTTCTAATATATATACATATATATAGACACGCACAAAAAAATTACAGATAAGCATTATATTATCAAAATCTCATCAGACATTCAGAGAGTTGCAAAATCACGAAATTCCATATATTAAATAAGTGATTTCTCATTGATGTGTGATACTGGGACTCGAATTAATTTTCTCATTGCAAGCAACCATGGGGAAGTGATACGGATTTTGTTTAAAAGCATTAAATGTTTCTGGCAGTGATATATGGCCAGGAAAAATAGGCCAAAAATAAAAGTTAATTTGATATAAAAATAAATAAATAATTTCTTGGCAGTTTAGAACCGCTGAAAATGGCATCTAATTTTTCTTAATTTCCCCCACTTCCCCCACTAAATTTTTTCCGTTTCCAATTTCTCTTAAAACCTTAATACTTTGATTTTTTTTTTCTCTCCCTCTCTCAAATTTTTTCTGCTATTTTGAAAAGCCTATTTTATTTTCAAAATTCTTGACCCAAGAGCCCAACTTAGTTAGCTATGCAAAAGTTAAGCCCATTTTTAACTATACGAGAATTATAGGTAAGGGCGGTGTGATTGACTTGTATAAAAAATTACCTTATAATTTATTTGATTAAATTTATAAATTTGTTAAAAGTATTTGATAAATAAATTTAATTGAGTAGCTTATAATTTATTTCATTAGCTTATAGTTAATAATTTTTATATTTTACTTCTTCTTTTTTCTTATTATTTTATTAAAATTTCTATTCTATCTTTATTCCTCATATACATATAAAATATAATATATATATATATATATATATATATATATATATATATATATATAATATTTCAAAATAAAATATACATGTGTAATAGTTTTTAACAGCTTAACAGCTTTAAATTTTTAGCTAAAAATTAATTTTTAAACTTTTAGCTAGCTTTTAATTTTTATGGTAGCTGATCAACTATTTTTTCCAAATATAACCAAGATCACATTGAAATAAAATTCATGAGAAGTCTATTGTTTGTATACATGTGAAATATCCGAACCATATTATTTAAGTACATAATTAGTAACTTTATTTAATTCGTATTACAGAATTATACATATAATTATTCTTAGTTATTATATAACATAAACTTATTAATAAATAATAATTTTGAATTTCATTTGTATGAGTACTCATATAGATTAAACTTGTTGAAACTTTTTTATGCTAAAAAAAAAAAGAAAATATGCCTCTTGTCATGTGTATGTGTCTGTATATGCATATAAAATTCTACTAAATTCCCCCAGTCTTGGGCAACGCCTATAGTGTTAAGAACAAAGACTTTGACTAAAGAAGTGAAAGGATGCATATAGACTAAAAATATACACAAAATCGTAATAGCAGTCAAACACATTACCATCGTTATTAAAAATATCTAGTGTGTATATATATATATATATATATAAGAGTCCGAATTCGTTGCTGTGCATAAGGGTGGTTTCTGCTGCTTTTTACTTTTAGCAACAGTTTTTACCGTTGCTAAAAGTTATTGTGGCATATTTTTTGCTGCCAAAAATTTCAGCAGCAGTAAAAACCGTTGCTGAAAGTGAAAAGCAGCAAAAAACACCATTTTACACAGCAGCAAATCCGCTCGCATATATATATATATATATATATAAGGTTCTACTTAGTTGCCCAAGTCTTGGGCAAGGCCTACAAGTCTTGCATATGATAATGAAGACATGGACTAGAAAAGTGAAAGCGATGCACGTACTAAAGGCATACACAACATAAGATGTAGGTTAATTGCAAAGCAGCTTAACACATGACCGTCCCTATAAAAAATAACCAACTAGTTCACAATTGAAAGATATCAAATCAAGTCATTTTCTAAGTCTAATGTTCAACTCATATATATATATATATATATACACGTATATTAATTCTTTAGTTATATTCTCTTATTAGATAAATTTAATTTTTCTTTATATACCTTAAATTTTGTATCTTTCACATCAGTCTACCAAGTTAATTAGAGTCCAGATTTGCTGCTTGACAAATAGTAAAAAATTACTTCTTATCACTTTCAACAATGATTATTACCGTTGCTGGAAGTCTCTGCAACATATCTGAAAGATTCGGCAACAATAAAAATTGTTGCCTTAACTTTTAGCAACAGTAAAAATCGTTGCTAAAAGTGATCAGTAACGACAATTTGCTACTTGTCAAGCAGCAAAAAATTGCTGCTTATCCCTTTTAGCAATGATTTTTACCGTTGTTGAAAGTTTTTGCAACATATCTGAAAGATTCGACAGCAGTAAAAACTGTTGCCTTAACTTTTAACAACGATTTTTACCGTTGCTAAAAGTGATTAGTAGCAACAATTTTCTGCTTGTCAAGCAGCAGATCAGTGTGCAGTTAATTAGAGTAGCTTCTATCCATGCTTGAGGGACGCTAAGTTTTCCAATGAGGATATAAAAAAGAAATAAGAAAGAGAATAACCAAAATACATGTTTAGTTGCTTAGAATTTCTTTTTCCTCAAATATCTAATTCATATGAAAGAATAGCTTCTTATTTTTTGGAATGAGAAGTTTTTCGTCATTAAATTTTGACAAAACTTTAAAATTTACAGTCATATATATATATATATATCATTTATCATAACTTAAAAATTACACTAATATGCCATTGTTTAATAATTATACATGAACTACTTCTATCTTATAAAAAATATGAGAGTAATTGTTCTGTACTATAGATTGAACAGTTCAAAGTTCTTAGATCAAAAATAAAATTAATTAAGGCTGTATTCTTTGGACATAGCTTTTAATTTGGGTTAACATTTGATGTCTGAGAGAAAAGATAGAAAATAAAAAAAATGAAAATTATTCTTCAAAGCCTCTTATCAATTACTATGTTTGATTTGATCTTTCGTCTTGTTATTTTAAATATTGCTTGTGCAATTTTTTTTATTCATGAGAATTGTGATCTTTTGCTCATAATTCTGGTTTATTCTTACAAATATTTATAACTAAAGATTAGAGTACAATTGTTTGATCTCATTCCTTTCCATGCATTATCAAATATTTAAGACTACAGGATTTCTATTACATGAGAAGCCATTCTGATTCCTATTTAATTTCATGCCTATTCTATCGAAAATCTTTCTATCAAACCTCACAGAATCTAATAAGAAATGATCATATTATCATATAGCTAGAAGGTAGAGACTAGAAAGTACAAGGGGTGAACCAATGAGAACAACTCCTCTGTATTTAGCGGTGAAAATTACAGAATAAAATTGAAATCTCAATTATTCAATCATTAATTGGATGATCAAACTTGAATGAATGAAAATTAAAAAAAAAAAGAAATTGTATCTCTAACTTTATCTATTCAATTCTAATTATCTATTTAATGATCAAAAAGTTAAAAAGTTTAACTCACTTTATATTTTCTGCTTCCAAATATAAAGTATCTTCTCAAATCCGCTAGGGTAGAGAAGATTATGTTTACTATATCGGGCTTTGTAACAAACCCAAAAGAAACTTGAGTTTTTTTTTGGCACATTTATTATTATTTTTTTTAAGGACAGGGATGGCATTCCTTTAATGTATACCTGGAAAAATAAAAGATGAGAATTGTTCCAATAAGAAAAAGAAATTAACCAGAAAATGAAGAACGGTGAAAGCAATTAGCCTTGTATAGAAGGATTTTGACTAATCCCCCCCCCCCAAAAAAAAAGAAGTAATAATTAATTTAACCCAAAAGAAATTGAAGCAATTCAATGAGATTGAGCAAATAAAACTAATATGTTGAAGTTCTAGAACAATTTCATGCCGATAGCAAGACAGTCAAAGGGGATCCTTGTCATTTATTTATTTTAGGTATTGGGTAAATGATTTACTTCTAATTAACTACTGCTTCCTTTATTTGACGCAAGCAATAACAATCGAAAAATAATTAACTAAAACAGAATATTATATCATTATTTGGTTATAGCTATCTCTCATCATGTTGTCTTCCACCTCCAACGATCTTTCCTAGTTGTCCTAGATCATGTAATTTTGTTCGAATATTGGCAAAAACAAAGAAAATAAAATACAAAGCCTTATTTATTCATTTATTTACGTTATTAAGGACCAAAATAGATTTTTTTTCTTTTTTTTTATACCCAAAGTGTTTTATGATCTAGCATTAATAAAATAAGATATTATTCGTTCTTTTGGTTTTTGATCATTTTAAGAAAGATGATTATGTGTTTGGCGAATTATACCTGTCAACTAAAGATGGAAACACATTATTTCTGTCAATTTAATTCCTTAAAGATGGAAACACCTTCAATATTATCTTTCTACCCTAACTCGATCCATCCAAAATTAAACAGAATAGTTTAGAGAATATTAAATAAGATCATTTTTGCTTACATGAAGATTACATGTGGCATATATTTACCATAAATTTAAATAAGGAATGCTACGTAAGCACTAAGTTTAATTCTTTAAACACCTTGCAAGAGCACCTTGTTGTTAATCAAGGCCATGAGAGTCCTCTGTGACACAGCTTCATCATTATTACAGGTGTTTTTATCTTTGAAGGATTAAATTGATGAAAATAATATATGAGGGGCCAAATTGGAAGTCATCCTATTTATCAAGGACCAAAGTAGATTTTTTTCTTTATTTTTTATACCCAAAGTGCTTTATGAACTCGCATTAATAAAGTGGGATATTATTCTTTCTTTTAATTTTTGATCATTTTAAGAAAGATGACTATATGTTTGGCGAATTATACCTATCAACTAAAGTTTAATGCTTTTAAGTCTTTAGCTCAAACTCATACAAATATTTGCTTAGATTGTGAACAAAAGTACATTAAATGAATATATATAACAATTTAAAAATAATTAATAATTATATAAAAATGTCAAAAAAAAAATCGATGAGGTTACACTTATAATTATAAGAGTATTTTTCACACTTATAATTGTGTGTGTATAATATTCTACTGTTTTCTGTGAACTATAACAATATCAAAATCAAATTCCATTTCCGCAAGTGTTGTCCTTTGCATTTATTTCATTTGTTGCTTTTTGACATATGGAATGTTGATGGACCCAATTTAATATTTATGAAAGCGTAGACTACAGAAAGAGTAACTGAAGGAATTGTTGAATGATTTGCTTGTGAATACTGCTTCTTTTATTTTAATGGAAGCAACAATTGAAAATTAATTTATTTCAGAAATTTATATCATAGATGTTGGACTTTAATTAAAATGATAGTGGGATGGTGACATTCTTTATGAGCTAGAATCTCAATAGCCATACGCTTATTAAGATATTGTCTTTAAATTTGAATGCTGAATGATTAAATTATTTTTTTAATATCTGAATATATATAAATAATTTGTAAAAAAATTATATTCAAATAATTTTCAAATAAAATAATAACGAAACATTTGTTAATAATTATATCTTTAATATTATATAATATTATAAAATTTGTTGTTAATTTATTAAATAATAATATGAATTATATTTGTTATATTATATTACTTTTTTTACATTATATTTAAAAATGCACCCTTATATAGTAGCAGCAAGGTTTGGTCTAGCATGTCAAAAGTTCGATTTTTTTAAGAGTATTTTTAATATCCAAATAAAGTAATTAAGTAATCAACACTCAGTAATTAATCTTTTCTTTTTGCCAAAAAGAAGATTAAATCTAAATGATTAAGACTTGCTCCAATATATTATTTATTAAGATCTATTCAAATCTAATAATAACTTAATAAAAATTTAAAAAAATATACTTAATGGTTTAAAATATGAATCATATATATTCAGACTCTTATTAAATTAAATGTAAACAAATACTTCCTAAGTCCAACTATCAAGATATTACTACCTATTGTGTACAATAATAAAAGAGGAAATGTAGGTGTTGTTTGGTTGCTGGTTTTGAAAAAGATTTTTTGTTTCTAAAAATAAAAAACGATAAAACTTGTTCGTATGTTTTTGAAAGATGTAAATTAACAACTAGTTTTTGAAACCCTTGTTTTAAAAATAAAAAATAAAAATAAAAACAAGTTTTATGTATTTTTTAAAAACAATTATTCTAAAAGTATGATGAAATACGTAGCGGTACTATTATAATTATACAGGTTCGTTAATTATATTTATGTAATATAAGTCTCTACCAAAAAATGGTGAAGGTTAAAACTGCTCTAAAATAGAAAAAGTGTTTTAACAAATATTGCAATGGTCATTAGTCACCGCTAAATTTTTTATTTTACTTTTGTAATTTTTTTAAAGAAATTTGTGTTTTTTATCTACTTTTTTAGCTACCGCTCTAAATGTATTTCTCTCTCTCTCTCTCTCTCTCTCTCTCTCTCTCTCTCTCTATATCTAATTTCTATTAAAAAATGGTTTTTTTTAATTTTTTTAACATTTGTTACTTTTTGACATATCAAATGTTGATGTACCCAATTTAATATTCTTGCCAATGAGTATTATAAGCATAATTATTGACTACAGATTGAATAATTGAAGGCATTAGTGAATGATTTGCTCGTGAGTACTGCTTTTATTTTGATGGAAGCAATAACAATCGAAAGTTAATTTAACTAGAACAGAATATAATATCATTAGGTTCTGCCAATTTAATTGGACATTTTCTTTATTTCGTTAAATCTTTGGGCCTTTTGGTTATCATATTTTGTTAAGACAATGAAGAATTGCCTAATTTGTCATTATAGATGTTGGACTTTAAAATCATAGTAGGATAGTGGCATTCTTTATTACATGATGGCGCATCTTAGAAGTAATGAGAAGAATTATCCACTTTTATGAATGACTTTTACTCCTAATTGTAAAATAAAGTTGACTAACTAAAACCAAAAAAACATGAGAAATTTTTTTTTTAAGATTGTGAATTTATGAGGATTTTGATCTTGCTTGTAGATCTAAGTGAGATAAAAATTGTATCAAGATTACGTATGATTACGATTTTGATTGCATTTTATTCTTTTTTTTTAAAAGAAAAAGGACTAAAAACAAGTGTCTATTTTTATGGAATTAAGGTTTTGTTGAATAGTTTTTATGTGTGTATGTGCATGTATGTGTCTCTGTGTATGTATTTCAGTAACTTATTTAATATATAAAATTTATATTTTGATAACTTTTAAATATAGTTATATATATATATATGATATTTTGTCACTTTTGCAATATATTATATGATTTATAAATATATGTTGACCTTTAAATAAATATGTACTTATTTAAAAAATTTAGTCAATTATATATAGATTTTTTATATTTATTTATCAAAAATTCATGATATTTTACGATCTTGCAATTTGATCTATCTTATATTTCTCATAATTTTATTTTATTTAAGATCTCAATTTTAACTATACTTATATATGTGTGTGTTTCTGTGTCACAATATGAATAGTCTTTCTCGTAAAGACGTTGAATCGTGTTTTAGAATTGATTTCGTAAAAAAGGAAGCTTTGTGTTGTTGGGACAAAAAGCAAATTTTTAATTAGATAAATCCATGCTCCTTTTTTATTTGGGGGGGGGGGGGGGATGTCATTGAATAATTATTTTAAAAAAATTATATAAAATTTCTTATATCTTTACTATTAAATACTCTACTAAATATAAAACAAATGTAAAAAATATCTTAAAGAACTACTTACTTAATACTTAGTTGTAAAATATTTTTTATCTTTCTAAAAGACCATATACTTATTATATTGTAATTAGAGAATTATACAATTATTATGTTTTAATTAAAGAACTTGATAACAAAAATATAAAGAACTACATATAAATTTTTTCTTTATTTTAATTGACAAAAAAAAAGAGGGATTAAATTAAGTAATTCACTGTAAAAGATCAAAAAAAAATTTATGACATAAATATTATCTCGGTCCTTTAGCTTTGCCTCAAGTTTTGTTTTAGTTATTTAACTTATTTTTGTTCCACTTTGGCCTTCGAACTTTACTTTAAATTTCAATTTGGCTCCATACTTTATCTTAGGTATTTGGTCCCTTAATTTTATTTTGTTCCAATTAATCTCTTTAACTTTATCTTCAATTATCACTCAAATGTTCCTTCTTTTTTTTTTTTTTGTCTTTGGTACCACTGAAAATACTTAATGGAAAAATTTTATGTGGTTTCTTTCTTAGCTTTAATAATCTCATTAAAACTTTTTTGTTATACATTTTTATTATACCTAAAATATGACATGTTTGGCAATTTAAAAAAAAGAATTTAAATATGGTTTTCAAAAACAAAATAATAACTAAATTTCAAGAACCGCCACCAAAATTTTTGAAGGTTAATTTTGGAAAGCTAATTAAAAGAATAAGACATGGTCAAAATGGATGCAGCCCCTTTCTTGGCCAAGGAGTCACCATGGCTCTATAGCTTGTCCACAGTCATTAGATAGCTGTGGAACTTCCTTGCCAAAGTGGGTCCACCAATGAGCAGGCCAGGGAGGGGAGCGTCTTCTGGTCAAAATAATTGTGATGGGTTCAGGAGTTAGTTACACATGGGGGTAGCTGTTAGCTCCATAACATTGAAATTACGCAAAATTTGTAATATAGCCTTGAAATTATCTAAATCACCCTTTTTAATACACTTGAGGAAAAAACAAATAAAAGAAAAATGGGATTGTTTACGATTGGTAGACAGGCAGTGCCTGGGGCCTAATTATTCAATGATTGATATTAAAGTTCATGTAATTCGAATAATAACTAATCTTTTGTTTGGTTATACTTTTATTTATTTATTTTAAGTGAAAAGAGTAACAAAGTTTATCTCAATTTCAAAAATTGAGAGACATAAACGAAATTTTTTTTGAAAGAAGGGAGTTCCTTAAAAATCTCAAAAGATTAGAGGGACTAAATGAAAAAGAAAACTTTAGAAATGGCCAAAATGTTAAAATAAAAGAAAAGAAGGAAAAATAAAAATTCAAATAAAAAGAAAAAAAAGAAAAGAAAAAAAATCAATGGTCAAGGTTAAATCGTTGCCTCACATAAACTGCTAAAACGATGTTGTTTCACTTTAAATGGGACGACCTCATTTTATGTAATAAGGAAAGCCCTATTTTACCTTTGTCAAATGTCAAAACGAACTCGTTTTGGAACAACATAAGCTTTCTATTACACCTCCTTTGCTGTCCCTTTGTTTTCTGCAAGTCTTTCATTGTTCTCTTTGCTTTTAGGTGTCTCTGGGCTTGAGCATGTGTTTTAACTTTTAATGTGTGCTTTAGCTGTTGGTTCCCCTTAGAAAAGTCCTGTCTGACTTTCTCTGGTCCTTAAAAATGTTGCATTTGATCTTAATTAAAATGGTGATGCAACGGTTTTGAATTGTTGTAATATTTTTTTATAAAAATTGATAAGGTTATGACATCAATCGTTGCAAAATTTTATGTTTCACAATATTCATCAATATATTATATTTTACTTTAAATTTCAAATAAAAAGTTAATTTTCAAATATACTAAATTTATATATAAAATAAATAAACTACATCTTTGAAATAAAGTTAAATTTTAAATTTTAAAAAATTGAATGAATACTAATTAATTTGTACTCTTTTTTTAATAAAAATATTTATAATAAAATAAAAACAACAAAGTTGTAAAATAAATTTTATGCGAGAGGGGAGTTTTGAACCCATTAGAGCATGCTTATCAAATATTCAAATGAGCTGACTCAACCTGTAAACTAGATATTACCAATTTATACTTATATTTATTTTAACATATTGGGTGATAAAAATACAAGCCAACATTAATTTACCGAATGAGCTGAACCCAAATACTGTGCGTCGTCTTTCTCATCGTGCGCCTGAGTAGTGCTTGCGTCCACCGTCATTACCTGAACGTCTAAGGTGAGAAATCAGTACCAATCGACTCCTTTGTATCTTTCTTGGTTTTCGGCATCATTTATTTTTTGATCTGCAAATCCTTTTTCCTACCGTTATTGTTGGTTAACATGAAAGTCTGGATCTATTTATATAGATTAGAAATCAAAAGTATTTAAGGACTGTGCAGAAATTGTTAGCTTGTTTTACATAAATTGTTAGGTTAGAGATGAGGTTGATGGATTGTGCTGATCATGGTAAAGTGAGTGAAGAAAAAATAGTGAAAAATATGTTGGCCTGAACTTAAAGGAAGTGATTAATTAGTTGCATATCGTTAATTATAACTTTGCCTAGCTCTTGCTTTTGCCCACACCTCTCCTACACCTCTCCTTTTCTCTGTTTCAATGATTCCCCATCGAAAATGTTCTATACTTTTAATTAGGCTTGATATATACATGCAGATGACATCTATGAAATTAGGCTTAATTTTTCTCTCTCATCCATGATATTCCTTTGTTCCATCTTGGTGCTAAGTTTGCCTTGGAAGGGTGGCAAACCATAATATTAATTATATATCCCAATAATGCCTTCACCCAATCAAAAGGCTCTAATATGTGCATGTACGATGTGTGTGTGTGTGTGTATACGTGATATCTCTCTCTTGTATTTATATGTCTTGTATGGATTGATGTAATTAAAAAGAAAAGTATATCACACATCTTTCTCCAAGAAACTTTTAATGAGATACACAATTAATTACATGATCTTTTTCAAGAAATTTTTAAAGAAGTGATAAGATGTATTCAGATGGAGCTATTATGCGTTCAAGAGAGAGCAGAGGATAGGCCAGACATGTCTTCTGTAGCTCTTTTGATAAATGGTGAGAGATCATTGCCCAAGCCAAAACAGCCTGGGTTTTATCCTCACAATGATGATTATTCAACAACCAAAGTGGAACTTTCATCATCCAATGAGATTTCCGTCTCATTATTACAACAATTTACGAATTGAGCCAGATTGATTGCCCATTAAGCATAAAGTATTATTAATTTAGTTGCCACATAATCAAAATTCTTTGTCCAAACTTTAGTCTCCTTTTTCTCAGGTTGGAGACAGACCATATGATGGGTAAAAAAGGAAGAACCAAAAAAAGATGCATAGTTTACCTTTAAGTTTTGATTTAAACTTTGAAAGAGTCAGAAGTTGACAGTTTCCTCATTATTTTGCAAAAATTCTCATTATCTTTTTTCTGTTGCTGGTTATAGTTTATTTTATTTTATTTCATTTTTTATACATTGTTTGCTCTGAAGTTTGTTGATTCCTCTTTTTAATGTAGACAAGCAAGAGCTTTGCAAGAAAATGTGTTGAACTGGTCATTCTGACAGAATTTAAATGCATGTTAAATTCTGTCGTATCATTAAATTGTTCTAAAGTTTGTTTATTCCTCTTTTTAATGTAGACATTCCAATTCCCCTGTATCCCAATAATGCATGTTTATTCCTTTTCTGTTTCTTGTTTTCTATTTTGCATTACATTGAGAATATCTTATCCTCTGTTTTTTGTCTTTTTCTATTTTACTTCAATTTAATTTGTTTTACCCTCTTCTTTCATGCTTTTCCATTATAAAGTTTTGTTTCTATGTAAAGACAAATGTCTGAAGGACAAATTCTACTGTTTGCTTCTTACAAATTCACTAGTTTCTAAGAACTTTCAAGGTAAGAATACAGGGAATTGGAACCAGACAAAGAAATAAGTTTTGATGAAAGGTCAAAAAAATCTTGTTAATCTGAAGTTGCACACTTGGTGTTCGATTGTTTGTCTAAAAGAAATAAATCAAATAAGCCGATGATTTCAAGGCACAACTAACCTCCTAATTGCTTTAACTTTCTATTAAATCCAATGTTAATATAACTTTATCACATAGACGATTGTATTGAGTTTAGTTATTTACTACACAATATTGAAATGGATTTTGATACCTAATCAGGTTCCTTAGGCCAAGCAGGATTCTTTGGATATTAATACCAATAGGCAATAACTCTTATAAGAGGAAATCAGATATGCTCAAATCTGTCCAGTTCTTGAAATTTCCTTTCCATGTTTTCTTGGAAGTTTTGACTTAATTCTTGAGTATTTCTTCCTTTTTCTTGTCCTTTCTGTTCTAAACAGCTTGACCTGTGAGACTTGATCACATAAGGAAACTTATGATCGGAGAAGATTTGGATTTTGAAGGGAAAAGAGAAAATTTCTTTCTAATGGTACTATACTTTATAGAATGTGCTGGCTGTAATTAGTTCTGTTCGCAATGAATGCTAGGAATGTGATGAGTTTTAAAGGTTTTATCCCAAGAAAGAAAAAAAAAGAGAGGTTGTTAACCTAAGTGTGAGAAGGAAAAAGTAAGAGGTGGGGAGAGATAGGCACACATGCCGTATATTGAAATTGTTATTATATATTGATATTGATATTCTGGTAGTTTGTTAGGGTCCCTTAACATGGATCTCATTAAAACATGGGCATGGCAGAAAACTACTCCTAGTAACTACCCACTTAAACTAAAATACATCAAAATATAAATAAATATAATAAATATGAAAATTAAAACAACTAAATACAAATAAAAGAATACCGCACTTTAGCATGTTTAACATGCAGTATAGCAGCATGTGTAATGGGTTACTAACATAGTTATTGGGTTTAAGCCATCTTAAGAGAAGAAATACAAGGGATGTGATGATTTAACTTTTTTCTAAATTGGGGCAAGAGTAATGGTGCTTGCAATAGTGATAATAACATTTACAATGATTGTAGTTTTGAAGACAGTGAAGCAAAAGTAACTGAAATGGCAGTATAGGCTGAATGATATATGCATTGGGAAAAACTTAGGCGTAGTTTCTTATATTTTTGCTATATCTTTGCTATCATGTTTTGTAATTAAAATACGACAAGTGTATGGTTCTCGAATTAGAACATAACGAGCTTATATTCTTTAAAAAATAACTACATATTTCTTACAACTTATTATTGCAGAATTGGACTTTTAAAAAAACTTTTTACACCTGTTCTATTTTTAGTGGAGAACTTGAAAGCCAAGATATAGGGAACTTGATAGCATCTGGTGTTGCTGGTAGAGTTTGAATAGGGCAATGGTGCAGTAGGGGTCAGTGGCATTATTGTGGCTGTTGAGAATGTGATAACCATGGTAAGTCACTAAGTTGGTGCTTGAAGTTGGCTGGGTGCGTGTTTGACAATTTTAAGGTCTTACAGTGGAGAGACATCATTTCCTGAATGCTGCACCCAATGGACTGATTGGATTGACCATTGACCTCAGTCCTCAAATTTGCTAGAGAACAAACTTTCCATGAAGAAAAACAGCAACTAGCAGGAACTTTGTAGAGCTTATAGGGTGGCCAGATTAATGTGTTGTAATAGAAATCAAATCAAGATTTTAATATACAAGAAATATTTTCATTATGATTTATCCCAAAAACCAAATATGAGGCATTAATTTAGTCTATTTCACACATATTATAGTTATGGGTGTTTGTGGTTTGGATTGGATCGATTTGGTCACTTTGGCCAACTGATCCAATCTAATTGAATGTGAAAAAATATCATCTATTTAATTTGATTATTTTATGTTAATCCAAACCAATCCAATCCTACCATAATTGATTTATATTGGATTGAAAGGTTTGGTTTTTGGGAAAATGAAGTGTTCAAAAATTTTAAAATTGAACAATAAATTTTTTTATTTTCCAAACCTCAACAATACATATAGACATGTCTAACGAAAAAAACAATTCACATTTTTTCCGACATAATAAAATCTATAGCATAAATCTAGTTCCAACATCATGATACTGTCAACATCATAACAAAGAACACTGTTATAATAACTTGACGACATTAAATTAACATGAGTTAATCAATTAGAAATGTCTTGACCTAAGGTCTTTTTAGTGGTTTATTAAAAATAAAAAAGATACGAAATATATCCAATTAAATCGGTTCTTCCAAAATGTTATCCAATCAATCCAATTACTTGGTCAATCTTGATCAATTTTGGTTGAATTGGACTGAATCAGTTTGGTTGGAACTGGATCTAACTGGATTTAAATAACCTTAATTATGGTGTGTGTGATCCATTATCCTCTGTCATCTAAAGTTATACTGTTGACATAAGGGGCTTAACCATGGTTATCTAGATCTAGGATGTCTAATCTTATGATCCTGTCTTTGAAACCTACCTTTTTATAACGAACAAAAAAGGAATCCAGAATGCTTTATTTTGGCTTATGGTATCACGCCAATTGTGCGTTTTTTACACTGCACACAGCAACATATGATACCGAGCTTCCCTTTTTTGTTTTTGGCTAGCAAATTTGTGGGCAGTAGCAAGTTGGAAGAACGTAAATTGATTCTAGTTCCAGTAGCACCTAGCAATGAGAAGTTACTTGTTTAATGTATAGATATTATCACTTTATAGACTTGGAAGCTGTTTTAATATATGGAATTTTGTGATTTTTGCACCTTACGACTTGTTAATGTATGATGAGATTTGAAAAGATTCTGGTTGTTTCTGAATTTTACATAGCTATATATATATTCGTTGTTTCTGGATCTGATCACTACAGCATTTTGTGGCTTTAGCAACATTTTGAATTGCAACGCTTGAAAAACTGTTGCATTTGATAGAATAGGCAATATTTTTATACCATTGCAAATTATTCAGAGGTATAGGCAACAATTTAATGTAACATCTATAAAAATGTAGCATTTGATTTTAATTGCAATGGTGATGCAATGGTTTTCAATTGTTGCAATATTTTTTAGAAAATTAATAAGGTTTAGGCAACAAATTTTTGCATCAGGTATAAAACCGGCAAAATTGTATGTTTTACTATATTCATTAATATTTTATATTTCAGTTTAACTTTTAAATAAAAATTTAATTTTCAAATATTACTAAATTTATGTATAAAATAATATAATACATCTATGTAATAATTTTAAATTTTAAAATTTAAAAAATTGAATGAATACTAATTGATTTGTACCCTATTTTTTATAATAATAAATATATGTGTGTATATATATATATAATAAAATAAAAACAACATAGTTAATTGAAAATTAAATTGTATGCAAGAGAGTAATCTTGAACGCACTACCTCTAAATAAAATTAAAGAACATTTACCAATTGAGCTGAAGAAACTTACCAACAAATGAATACCAATTTATAATTTATATATATTTTAGGTGTGGAGGAATCCACACTAGCAAATACTTTACCAGATGAGTTGAACCCAAATTTTTCACTTTGCATCATCTTTGTTGAGTAGTCGTTGCCTCCACTGTCGCTGCTAGCCGCCTTCATTTTCTCTCCTGATTTTTTTGGCTGTTGTTACCCAAGCGTCGAAGGTGAAAATTTTTTGCCACTCAGCTCCTTTGTAGATTTGTAGCTATTCTGAATTGATTGGACTTTTCTGAAACTGAGTTGTTCCACTATAGATCGTGAGTTAGTTCATATTTCATATTGTTATCGTTGAGTATGGTATCAATTAAGACGTGAGTGTGTGCGTTTTTGTGTGTCTTGCTTTTCTATAACAAAACCGTCCAGACCGGAATTTTCATCCATGAGTATGCTTTCATGGTTGTAGTTTTCACAACACTGATATCTAGTAGGTCTCATATTCAATTGCGTAGAGAAAGAAGATATCATATATACTCAAAATGAAATGCAGAGCTTTACCAAAAGCCTTATTTATGTTGATGTTATTTTAAAGAAAACAGAAGAAAAAATACATATACTAATACTGCTATAAATATTACCTCCAGAATTCATATACCAAACTCTTATTTTTCTTTTTCAAAAAAAGTTTAGGAATTATGAATGATGAATTCAATGCTATAAATATTAACTTCACACCACTGATATATGTCTAGATGTTTTTTCTAACTAGCTAGAGCATTTGACAAGTTTCTATATTGTAATGTATAAATTGTATATGAAGAGAAAAGGATTATTGCTAATAGATTGGAACTTAAGCTGATTCTCCATATGTCTCACTTCAAATTTATAAATAAAAAACTAGATTGTAGGGACATGTGTTTCTGTTTATTTTGTTCCTTGGTTTTCATTCATAGATGGGTAGCCAAAAAATGAAAAGGACTAAGAGCAGAGTTCAATATGGGAAGGAAGAGTTCATAATATGGATTTCTTCATAGCCAAGAATCCTATGAAGCAAAGAGTGTAACACTGGCCGAATTAGGCTATAGGCATTCTCCAATAGCTCTATCTTTTCGTTCTTGCTTGTAGGTTATTAAGCAACCTAGGCTATAGGCAGCATATATGCATCATTGACAAATAAAAATAATCAGTTACACTTCCATGCCTTGATCTTATCTAGAAAAATATGTAATAAACTTAAATAATGAGACATCTTGTGTTAAAATTTGTAGATGCACTACAAAAAAAAAAAAAAGACTTTTAGTTTCCACCAAAAGTCTAAAAGTCGCCACTAAAAATCTTTGGTGGCGACTTTTAGTGGCGACTAAAGTTGTTGGCGTAAGTCTGTGGCTGATTCTTTTGGTGGCGACTTTCAAAAGTTGGTTGATCCAATAACTTGCTGTCCCGAGCTGACTCGATTTTTTTGTGTGCAATATTCAAATTTATTTGAAATTAAACTAAACATGTGCATACCTGAGATTTGAACCTGAGTCCCTTGCTTGTAGCCATGTGTATCTTGCCATTTTGCCACTGCTTCATTTGTGTTATGTAAGTGCAAAATATTATATATATCTATATATATAATCTGTTAAAAATATTTTAGGTCAAAAATATTATAAAACAGAAATAAAATAATATTAAACTTAACAAAAAGCAAATATATTATTACTATTGGAGTCACCACAAAAGTCCGACTTCAACTAATTTCATAAAAAAAATGATTTCAGTTAAAAAAATAGACTTCAGTCGTCACTGATAATCTAATTTTTTAAAAAAATTTAAAAAAATAAAAAAAATTGAATTTATTTTAAATAAAATTAAGAAAAATAAAAAAATTTTGAATTTTTTAAGTAAAAAAATAAATTTTTTAATTTGTAAAGAAATTAGATTAGTCGCCACCAAAAGTCTAATTTTTTATTTTATTCTAAAAAATCTGACTTTTTTATTTTTTTTAAAAAGACTTTTGGTGGCGACTATAGTTTAATTTTTTATTTTATTCTAAAAAATATGAATTTTTTATTTTTTTTAAAAAAACTTTAGTCGCCATCAAAAGTCTATTTTTTTATTTTATTTAAAAAATCAGACTTTTTTAAAAATAAAAAATTGACTTTTGGTGGCAACTGTTGTTTTAAATTTTATTTTAAAAAATTTGAATTTTTTTAATATTTTTTATTTTCTTAAATTAACTTTTAGTGGCGACTTAGTCGTCACCAAAAATTTAATTTTTCATTTTATTTTTTTTAAAAATCTGAATTTCTTTTTTTTAAAAAAAAATTAGACTTTTGGTGGCAACTATGAGAGTCGCCACCAAAAGTCTATTTTTTTTTTAATTTTATTTAAAAAAATTTGACTTTTGGTGGCGACTTTAAAAAGTCGCCACAAAAAGTATGACTTTTAGTGGCGACTATAAGAGTCGCCACCAAAACTCAACTTTTAGAGGCCACCTGTGGTGACTTTAAAAATCGCCACTGAAAGTCAATTTTCTTGTAGTAATGTTGAAAAACAAGTTAACAAGCTTCTTTTCTACTTCTTCCTTGGCAAATCTTTCATAAGGAACATATACATACACTATTCCTTTCCCTTGTTGCTCGACATATGCATTTGATATTTAGTTACACAAGGTGAGCTTTTTAATCTTCCTTATATTTTTTAGATGTAATACTTTAGTTGATTATGATTATGTGTGTGAATAAATAACAGGAAAAGAATTTTTTAATATGATAACCAAGAACTCAATAAACAAGAAGATGGGGAAAAAATGGTGCTGGTGTCTAGTTCCCGAGAGACATTAACATAGTTATGAGTTCCCAACCCAGTAATCTATTTCTCATAATTAGATCAAAAGCTTTTTCAGTGATTTATGAGTTCTTAGTTGATCCAAGTATCACAACAATTTAGTCTTGTCAATTTAATTCTTGAAAATGGACTTATTTGCAGTCACAGTGTTCCTATATTTGCTCAATTATTAAGGATGTTTCAAAGAGTTGGAGAGTACATAAGGTATTTTCATGTAATTTTTTTTCCTTATGAACAATTAACTAAATGTTTCGTATAATGATGCTAACTAAAATTTCAAACAGGGAGCATGAATAATAGTTGAACAATGGAGCCCCCATCCAACACCAACAGGTACACATTTTATGCATTTAGCTACCATTATTACTTAAGTGGATGTTGATTGAAGGAATAATAGTTGTTTAAATGCTGAAATAAACCTAGTTCTTGTGGAAGACAGGGTTTTGTCTGGCCTCCATATATGTAGTTCCAATTAATGTAGTTTATAAGATAACCATTGATATGGGTGATTCAACTTATTGGAAACAAAGGAACCAATTCATTTTCGAAGGTGGAAACTGGAAACAGAGATGCTAATTCAATATATAATGCACCACTTTTAGCTTATAGCAGAGAGATTCAGGGTAGTTTTCATAGTCAAAGTCAAATATGGTGGTGGTGTTTTGATCCCTAAATAATCAAAAGTGTCTTTGTTTAGTCTCTTAAAATTTAATCTTAATTTAGTCATTTTGATTACTAAATTTTAAATTTTTGATTGCTACATGTCACTTTAATAGGAAGAGAAATGTAATTGAAGAATTATGATCCTTGGTAGTTATGGTAAAAATTACAAAGTCTAGCCCAATGGACAGCCTAAATTAAAGGAAAGTGAATTGGCTAGAGAAACAAATGATATTGATTTCCGTGTTGATACATTTTAATACATTTTATATTTTTAAACAAATATTTCTTTTTGATTTCTGTATTGATGTTATTAATATGTCAATATTTTGTGTATACTAATAAATATCTTTAATATCATATAGGAAAGTGAATTGGTGGGAGAAACAGATTGCAACACCTAAGGTATTAGATACTCGGATTAAGACTAACCTCGTACATGTATGCTTACATGGTTGTTGGTATGTGAGATAAGTAAGAGCTTGAGGGTTTTCAAGGATGTTAAGAATGTCTGGGTAAGTGATAATTGTACCTATAGTTGAGTCACTCTACATCCGTTGAGGGGATCCTTGCAGGGTCCAAGTGGGGGACTAAAATGAAAAGAAAAGAAAGTGTTAAGCAATCCCATGAGATGGGATTAAGTAAGGGTCCTTGGGAAGAGAAGGATTTGGAGAAGGAAAGTTGTAAAGTCATGTCTCGAGGATGGTGAAAATGGGACCACGGTAGTGTATGGGACTTTGAGAGGGACCAAAGTGAACAAAATATAAATTTTGAAGTTATGATAAAATGTGATGTGAGATGAATATTGGTGTTTAAGTGTTGTGTTTTATTGAGATGTAGGTTATTGATTGACTTAAAAAGAATACCCATAATTTTTACAGTCCTTGCGGAACTTGCTTCATAAAGAGGACCAAAATGAAAGAAAAGGTGAGCCCCACTCTCTAAAATATATACACTACATATCAGATAAAACACACACACTCCATGCCTCTTCACGGTCTCTCTCTCCCGTCCCTCCCTGTCTCTTTTCTCCTTCTCCAAATTTCTTCCTCCTCCACAGCCATGAAGCTCTATAGGTGCCTTCACTCTCTTTTCCAGTGACCACCACCACCGGCCACCTTCTCCATTCACCGGAATCCTCTCCTCAAGGTAAGAATCCAACTTTTTTCTCCTCTATCCTTGAATCTTGCAAGAAACCCTAGGTTGAGAACTTAGAGAAATCATAAAATTGATGATTGAATCTTGATTGGGATTGTTGCCTCTTGCTTTTAATGAGTTTAGGATCTAGAAAGTTAATGAGATCAAGGTTGAAAACCTTGGTAGAAGAATAACAAGAATTGAAATTTCTAAGAACCAACATGGTTGGATCTTGAGTGAATTTGTTTTAACCTTGAATCAATGCTTGAAATTGGTCTTCTAAGAAGCTTTTATGTGATAAAAACATGTGGCAATGGCCTAAATTGATTTGAATGAACTCTGGGAGGACTTGGGAGGCAAAGGGGTGGATTTTGGGTATCAAATCATGTTCTGTGCAAGTTTTCCCAATTCGAGGTGCCCGAGGAGCCAATATTGGTGCTCGGGGCGACCATGTGACTGAGATGAAGAGCCTTGGCGCCAAGGTGGGCGCTCAAGGCGCCAGCCCCAGGCAATAAATTTTAGCTTAATTGAAATTGTCATAACTCTTTCATTTGAGCTCCGTTTCTAGCAAACTATATATCGTTGGAAAGATATTTGAGTCTAATTTCGAAAAAATTAAGTTTCATCCAAGAATTCTTTACCATTTGTGTTTTATGATCAAAACAGTAATTAGAGGTCAGAAATTTTTAGAAGCTTATTTTGTTAGAAATTGCTATTGATGACGTTTTGAGTTGATTGTAGTATGAAATAAGATCATTTGATATTGAAATTTTTATGAGATATTCCTTGATATTTGTAGATAATATCTGGATAGTTCATGGCAATTGGGGTTCATTTACTAGGTCAAATACTAGAAGAATTGGACCTACATCAGAATCTAGAGCAATTTGACTAGTCTTAAATAAAAACTATGTTTTAATATCCTATTGGTCATGTTTTGCCCTGAAAATTTTATGGGAGGATATTATAATATTGAAGTACATGTATACCAAGTTTCATAGGATCTGGAGTTGAATTAGAGGGTCTAATGCTTGAAAAACCAAGGCACTAATTATGCAAAAGCAGTCTGGGCAGTAATAGTGAATGTAAGGTTTTGAAGGGGCAAATGTTATTATTTATTTCTGAAATTTTTATCTAAGGTTTTAGACATGTTAAGAATGTTGCCTACCAATTCATAAATTTTGGAGTTATGGAGTTTTTACAAAAAATTCTGGAGTGTGGAGGGTCTGAAATTTAGTCCTAATATAATAACATGGTCTCTTTTAAGGGACTTAAATGGCTCTAAAGGGGATTACCTCTAAATTAAATACTTTATACTTTTATGAACATAATCATGACTTAAAATATAGTTTTCGTGTATTATGTTCGTTGATTCCTATCTAATGAAAATAGGGACCAAGTTAGGTGTTGGGAAATTCTCCCTTTTTATATTTCTTAAGGAATTACTGTAAATCCTCTTAGAACACCCTCTCTCCAAACTTATTCTAAGGGAACGGTAGCCATAGCTCGTCATTGAAATAAATAGTTAATATGGAAGAGTATTGCAGTAATCATGGAAATGGTGTGTGGTTACACCAAAACTTGGCTAATTGTAATGTGATGAGATACGTAATGTGGATGAATAACTCATCTTCCTTTAAGATATTGTTGATGCCAAGTGTTAAATGATTAGTCTAGAAGGATCTCTTTTCTTTTTGCAAATGCTCTTGTATGAGATTCCGTTAAGTTAGAGTAATATGTTATGCATGCCTAGAGGTGGCTGTGTGGAACATTGACACAAGTCTAGGATATGTCTTACAAGGGGGTCTTGAATCTACCTAGCTTGATTTGACTATGCATATACATATACATGTTCTTATATGTAATGAAGAGGAATGACCTATTAATCAACAAATCATTCTATGTGTAAAATTATGAAATGTTGCCATTGTATATACTTGCGATAATTACATGCGATGATGCATAAATACATTGCTTGGTACTGGTTAGAAATTGTGAATATATACTTGAAATTGTGAATGATTATTACTGCTTGGTACTGGTTGATGATTAGTCATTGTTGATTATGAGTGTTTGTTCCTCTAAGGAATTATGGTTGAAGTTATGGTTGAATGAATGGTGTGATAACTGAATATGATTTGATATGCTATTATTGACGATAAATGTTAAATTGTATGTGTTTGTTGGGGAAATTCATAAGACTTGGTAGCATGTGGTCCATGAGATCTATGGGGGTTGACAGAACAAGATTCCTACCTATAAGGCTCAGTGACACGTGGTCCACGAAGTCTATGGACCCCCGTGAAATATTTGCTTCGGAAAAATCCACTAGGCTCGGTGGCACATAGTCCATGAGACCTTTGGGTCGGTAGAATGATATTCTCACTCATGAGCCTGGTGGCATGTGGTCCATGAGACCTATGGACTCTCCTTGATATATTAGCCTCGGAAGAACTATGAGACCCTATGACACGTGGTCCATGAGACCTATGGGGATTGGTGGAACAGGATTCCTGCCCATGAGGCCTTATGGCACGTGGTCCATGAGGTCTATTGTGATCTGTGGCTGGCTTGAACTTGATGGCGATATTATGAATCATAATCTTACATGTCTCATAGAGTGTGATTGTGATTAAATGAATGATATGCATAATAAACACATAATGTATATATATACATGAGTGGATCATAAGGCAAAGGTTGTCATAACTGTGTGACATGTGATGTATGTATAATATTTTAGAAGGGTAAGTATATGCCCATATAAATATAATGTGAACCTCGCATGGTGATTCATATGATTGAGACGTTTGCTTATGTTGAGTATATAAGTTTTGTGGAGTGACCACTTGACTACAGTGAAAAGGGTTTTCAATTAGGTAATGACTAAGTTAGGGAGCATTATTCCCCAAGACATCATTGGTATGATGAGATCAATAGATCTGAGTGATCTGAAAGCATCATCTCCCCGCTATTGCACAATAGAAGACTATCTTATAACTACACTAAGGGTAATATAAGCAAGTTGATTCTTGCTGAGTATTGTATATACTTACCCTTTTTCTTCTATGTTCCTATGCAGGTTTTGGCATTGACTCGTCCAAGGAGTATGTCTAGTGTGCATCACAAGTTCATGGTGAGACTTCAGGGTTAATCTCCTTCCTCTAGTAAGTTTTTAGTAAGCTCTATAGTTACATGGAAATGTAACTACAGAGCTTACTAAAAACTAAAAACTACATAGCTTACAGGGTTAGTAAGCTCCATAGTTTTGTTTGTGAATGTATTGATCTAGTGTTTTGATCGAGATATAAGAATAGTCTTTAATGGGCTAACGGTCTAGAGATGACATATCCCTAGTTACCGTGTCAATAACATGCCTGAAAATCTGGGTCGTGACACAGATGATATTGATGGCAAAGTGCAAGATGGTGTAGAAATAGATGAAGATGAACGCTCCAAAGATTCTGATTTGAATTTGTAGAATAAACTTTTACTAGTTTTTGTGATAATAATAAATATTTGATGATGTTGTTAGTGAATATCTTGTTGGAAAGAACCAATGAAACATTTATATCGATTTCTTAAAACTTGTGTTTATTACTTGATATTAGAATAAAGTAAATAAATATGCAAAAAATGGTAGTATAAAAATAATAAATTGAAAATATTAAAAGGCATTCAAAAGGCAACAATTTTCAAGTATTGCTAAGATTGTAAATTGGTAACGGTTTAAAGATATTGCTTAAAATTTAATAAAAGTGTTGCAATCCTTATTGTAACAATTCAAAAATGTTGCCTAAGATGATAAAACGTATTGCAAGTCTTACTGTAACAGTTTAAAAATGTTGTCTAAAATGATAAAAATCGTTGCAAAATATTAAAAAAAACCATTGCATAATGGTATTGCAAACAACCGTTGCATTTTCTTTCTAAAACTGTTGCCTAAAAGTAAAACCAATAGCAGCAAATGCAATGTCTAAAAAATATTGCAAAATCATTGCAAAAAGTATAGGCAACAATTTTTTTATTTATGATTTGCAACAGTTTTTCAACGTTACATATCGAATAAAATGTTGTAGTGGATATTTTCCACCCTAGGCTGATTTTATGTAGGATCTATAATAGGTTGTGAAATAACCAATATACTACTAAAGTTTGATGCTGATACATCCCAAAATTAAAAGATTAAAGCATGAAGGAATATGAGACTACATAAGAAATATCAGGGTGGCTGAAGGGGCAAATGGAAGCTCTAGAAGGTTCTAGAGGAAGTTTTGTTAGGAAAATGGAATTAAAAAGAGGGAGAAAGGGAAAAAGAGATTGGATAGTATTTTTTCACTGGCTAGGTTTTTATTGAGGACTTTTTACATGTTGTTTCTACTTTGAGATGGTACATTTTTTTTTAAAAAAAAAATTATCATAAAAAGAACTTTCTAAGAGCTAATTGTTTGTTCTTGGTTGTTGCTTTGATTTCCAATAACCAAACAGATATTAAGTGACTTAAATGTTTTAATACTTCCCTATCATGTCCTACTTCATAAAAGTTCCTTTCCTTGACATGGTAGATGGCAGTAAAATATTATTTTCATGGGCAAAAAAATGAGGAAACAAATGGAGGGAGGACTAGTAGTTAAGGTCCTGTTACATCGATGAATAATACATAAGAACAAGGTTTTATTATTGCCAGCAAAACTTGGAACAAATTTTTCATCATTAATTGGCTGGCTTCATGTGGCTTTCTACAATGCGCATAGTTTCTTTGCTCACCAAGCACCGTGTGTGGGGTCTACACCAATCGAACGACTCTCTTGCGCTAAGCACACGTATGACAAGCAAAGAAAGTACCGTGCACTTCTACAATGACCCATGCACCATAATTATGAGAGAATGTAGAAGGTAGCGAAGGCATCAATTAGATGTTTACTCTGCATGTTGCCACAATTATTTTAGACACGACACAGTTATATTAAATTTGTACATGGATATTGTGTGGCAAAGTTGTGTGTCGGTGTCCTGCGTGTTTGTGATAATGCTACTTTTTATATTGTGTAATCATTATGAATTTAGTGAATAATTGTCGATCTTGTCTTAAAGGCCTGAATCTTGTCTTGTAGGTTTTACATTATTCCTTGGATTCATAATTGAACGTATGCACCATTATCATGGAAAGCTTATTAGTCTGAGAAGCAACATGGGATCTTCTAAAGAAGAACTAGAAAGGCTTCAAAAAGAAAAGGTCCAGCTTAAAGAATTCGAAACGAAAGCATCTAGGGAGTAGTTGAAGGAAGAGATTTCAAGGCTGTCAGAAAGTTTGAAAAAGGCAAAGTTCAATGTGAAGAGAAGGACAAAAGAGTTAAGATTGCTTAAGTTCATGTTGCTTCCCTCTAAAAACAAGCCACAAATTTGTTACTTGAATATAATCAGTTGCTAGAAGACAACCAAAATCTTCAAGCTCAAGCACTAGGAAGGGCATAAAGAGTTGAGGAAACATCAAGTTAAGTCAATGAACTGAGACTTGGGAAAGGGATGTCATTCAAGACCATCATTCTAGTTTTGCTGCAAAACCATCCTTTGTTTTACTAAAAAATGATCATTTTTTGGTCCTTACTGAAATGGGCAAGAGTGGCCAAAATATGTGTCATCCCAAGGTTATCATTTTTGTAGTTCTTCTTCCTCTAAATCTCATTTTCCCTTCATTCTGTTTAGTTTTGTCTACCTTTATGGTGTTTGATCTCCTAATTAGCTTCCGTTATCCCCTTCTTCAAACTTTTTTTTAAAAGGATATTTTCTTGTTTTAGGGCTGTTGATGGATTGATATCTTTTTACGAATGGGAAAAAAATGACAAATTGTGAAAATTTTCTTCTATTGTGCTTAAGGTTGCATTTAAGTTTCCATTCAATTTTATGCAAAATATTATGTTGAGTACTATTGAGGATTTGATTTCAAACTGGGGGTGCCTGCTTGGCGCTGTACACCAAGCACTCTACTTAGCGCACCCACGCCATTTGATTGGCATGGGCTCACATGGGTAGATGGGACCCACGTCAATCGAACAGCATGAGTGCGCCAAGCAAAGTGCTTGGCATATGGCGCAAATTAGCATGGGCCCCATACGAACAAGTGAGACTTATGTGATTAGACGGCATGGGTGCGCCAAGTAGGCGACTTGCTCTCTTTGATTTCATTAGTTCATCGTGCACTTCAGAAGCACAACTCCTCTGAGTTTTGATTATGTCTAACTTTTTAAGGGGATGAGAGCTGTAAGTTGAGATAGTTGTATTGAAATTTTAAGGGGATGAGAGCTGTAAGTTGAGATAGTTGTATAGAAAATGAAGTTCAATATATAATCTATTGTCAAATTTAAGCCTAGCAATTCTTTGATTAAATTAGCCAATAGGACATGTGGTTTCTTTGTTTTTGATTTTATCATGAGTAAGATTAATTTATTTTGAGTTTATTGAACATAGAGGTTAGAATTTTCTTAAATTGGTGTTTCTAATCATTAAATTATTGTTATTTTTAGAGTTCAAATAACTGTTACCATTACAATTAACCAATGGTGTGTATTAAAGGTTGATTAGTATTAAAATGCGGTGTTTGAGACAAAAAATTTTTTTTTCACAAAGATAAAGGGTATGTTCGAATCAATTCTCTTGAGAATGAATTCAGTTGAATAATTTTTATGTATTTATTTTTTTTATTCATTGAAATATTAATTTGTTTGAATTACATTTTAAAATAAAAGCTGACTTCTTGGTTCCAATAAATTTCTGAAAGTAAAAACCCACCAAGAGGACGTTCCTTTAATTTAGATTGAGAACAATAAAAAGAAAGAAAAGAAAGTGCAATTTTAATTTTAATGTTTTATTTTAGTTCAATTTAAATCTCTTTTCTTAATGTTAGAATTATGGGAAATAGATAAGAATGAGAAAAGAAAATATTAATTTAAATTTAAAGGTAAACAATATCAAAATTATAATTCCATTTAATTCTCTTCTCTTTAATCTAAATATAACCAAATCACATTTCAAACAAATTAAATTAAAATACAGTTGAATAAAAGTGAATTCTTAATTTTGCATTCCAAACAGTAAACACCCTAAAAGAACTAAACGACATGCAGTTTAGTTTAACTTGAGAGACAATGTAGTTTCCTCTTGTCTTAATTACATCACTTGCCATTTCTTTCCCTAATTCCTCGATTTCTAAAGCTAATCGGAAAAACCAAGCTGAAAGATTTTGATGAGAAAGAAGCACAAAGATTGAAAAATAAAATTAATTCTTTTGAATGACAATTGTAACAGTTTTTTGCTTGAGTAATAGGAAATCTCTCTTTGCCCCCTAGATGTAGATTACATTAATCAAACCATGTAAATTTGTGTATTCTTATTTTTATTTCTGTTTTGCCTTCTCTATTTTATTGAGATTTTTGTAACAGGTGTTCATGGAGTCAAGAAGAAAATGAAGATCCTTAATCAAACTCTCCTGACTGAAGTGAGGTCAAAAAACCTTCTTCCTTCCAGCCCGTAATTCACTTTTTCAAAAAAAAAATTCTAATAAACAGAAGCCATTGAATCTTGACTGCTACCTTCTCCCTCTTCAGTTTATCTTCTGGCCTAGTCAAGGAAGGGGGAAGCCTGAAGAGAAAGTGACCATCTTGTTCTAGGTTGAGATGCCTAATTAAGAAAGCCTCTCTTCCAGTTCCATGACATGTTTGTATGTATATATATGTAATACCCTGGAGATTTTATTTTATCTGTTACGCACGTGCATGGGAAATTTAATCCAACATCTTTCAGTTGATTATTCTATTATTATGTGTCTTGTGAGTTGAAAATAAAATTATATTATTTCTTGCTTTAAAAATTTTTATTTTAGCAAGGAAGGTGGAGATACTTCATGATTAATTTCATGGAGGGAAATTTAAAAAAAAAATTCTTTTATTTGGAAAGTTATATAAAGGGAGGACTACTTACAAACTTCTTATTTTGTGAACCATACATACATCATATGAATAGAAGAATTCAATTGCCCAATAATATTTTCATACTTTAAGATCAAGGACCTTTTTACAAATATTAAAAGGATTTGTAGGGACTCTTTGGAGTTTTTGCTAAAACCTATGTCCCATTTTCCTCCACATAGGCAACTAATCAAATAAAAGAATTTATTTAACTTTCCACTAATACCACTTTGGCATTCCACTAACACCACTTTGGCCAATTTGCTTCACTTTCGGCTAGTGCTCTTACTGATTGGAGTGGAGGGAATTAAATAAGAAAAGAAGGTTTACACTACACCCATAAGCCCCCATACCTTCGTCCAGTAGCTAAGATATTTTGGTGAGCAACAATTAATAAAGTGAGTGGTATTTCTTTACAACTAAAGCCACCCACATTTCGGCCAGCTGCATGCTTTAATTTAAAGCACCCACATCCATCCCTCTTTACTGATATGTATACAAAACCGTGAGCTCTTACTCTGCACAATCCCAAAAACCGTGAAAGAAAGGAAGAAGATACTGTGTTTTTCACGTGAAAAACAGAAACTTTTGCCAATCCTTAGAGCACTCCTTGTGCTGAAAACTTGCTGGTTGAGGCTCAAAACTTATTAGACATTCAAGGACCAAGTTCTGAGAGTTAAAAGAGTGGAGTTTCATTCCATTTCCAGCCCAAACCGTGAAGGATAAAGGGGATTCGAAAAATTATTTTTTTTCCCACTTTCAAGCTTTTCATGGATAGCGATAATTTTGTATACTTAGCCTAGGTTATTTAGGGACTTAAGGGGCTATAGAGGAGATCAAACCGAGGCAAGGGAGCCAGAAAATACTGCAGCAGTAGCGAAAGCCATGAGTTGAGTGTATGCATACCTAGCAGGGACTAAAACAAAAGAAATCAAAAGTTTGTAGGAGTTGCTATAATTTTAGAACAAAAATATATTTGTGACCTATGAACCAAGAGGAACCTAAATATGTTCTTAGATCACGAACAAGATAAAGAGAAGAATTATACAAGCCCAGGGTCATGTTAGGGACTAAAGTGAATACACTTAAAAGTTTATAAGAGTTGACATAATTATAGGAGAAATTATATTTGTGATCTATAGACCTGGGAGGAGCTATGTGTAACCTTATATCATTCAGGTGGTGAAGGGAAAAATTAAAATTGCCAAGGACCTAAGAGAATAAATGAAAGGTTGTTGGTCAAGGAGTCGAATAAATTAAAAAGGGATAGAATTTTCATAATGGAGGGGTTGATTGTCTTGGAAGTTAAACATTATGCCTTCGTATGACTTCCTAGGTGGTTCCTATGAGATTAATCGAGATTACATTTCCGAGCATTTGCTGCCGAATCCAAGTGAGTGGTTAACCTACTCTAGTGTAAGATTTCACTATGTGTTTGGTTGTTGATATATGAAAAATATAGTGGAAAGAAATATGGAAAGGAGATAAGGAGAAACCCTTAAGGTGTGTATAATTTAATTAAATTGTTGTATCTCAATAACTTGACAAGTGATTCGTGAGTCTATGTTGATTCTCGTATTTGTGACTTTTGAAACATGTGATTTAAATTCATTACAAGGGAGATTAGTGGGTCTTAAGAGCTTGGAAATTCTTTCCTTTGAGCAAGGAGATTAAATGCCTGCGGTCATGGAAATTATTTGCCTTTGGGCGAGGAGATTAAATGTCTGAGGACATGGAGCCTAGATTGTCTATGAGCAAGGAGATTAAAAGCCTTCTGGCTGGGAGACGTGGATGCTTCGCGCTCCAATTTGTTTTATTGTTGTTTGTATGTGGTTATACTCACTGACATTTATCTCACGTTGTTATTTTCCATGTTTCAGAGCCCTCGAACATTGAGGAATGTCCGCTTGAGGAGTAGCGGAGGTTCGTGTACTCCTAACCTTATTTGACTATTGGGTTGGTATTCTTTTCTTTGGAGCCACACGCTCAAAAAAATCCAATAGCGGTTGCTCTATAGTCCAATAAGGATAACTATGAGTGATGTTTTCCTATTTACACATGGTTTCCATATATCCTATACTGTATGTTGTGATGGGAATTGGCCATTTACTAAATTTTGTGTTATCTAATGACTCTTTCACCTATATGGGAGTTAAATATTTTTGCGTACTCGATATTACATTTGGTAGTTTCTATATTAATTGAAATTATCTATGTTAAGAAATGGAGGCCGAAGTTGGAAGTTAGGCTTACATCCGTGGGTAACCCCACGTGCTGTGCCAGTCATAGGTCGCGATTTGGGGTCATGACAATATATATACAAATGACATTTCAAAAAAATTAAATTTCAATTAGATTGAATTCTTGATTTTGCACTCCCAACACACTTAAGAACCAAAAGACATGTAGTTTAGTCAATGTTGAGAAACAATGTAGTTCCCTTTCGTCTTAATTACATCATTTGCCCTTTCTTTCTTTAATTCTCTGTTTTCCAAACCTAATCAAAGAAATCAGGCAGATTTTGGCGAGAAAGAGCACAAAAATGATAAAAAGAAAAAGTTTTGCTTATGTATGAATAGAATTATTCATGTTTACAATTTACTTTTGCTATTTACTTTAATTACACCTCATATATTTTATGTTTCTATTATTTTTTTCTCATGCACCAAAAATGAAAAAAAAATAGTTCTATTCATATAAGGAGTGAGAAAATTACAGATAAAGTGACATTGTAATGAACTTCAGAGTAGTTCATTATTTGTATATAATATTCCAACAACAAATTTAAACACAAAATAACTTATGTTCTTCTCCCAAAAATGGGTAGTAATATCACTATTGAAGTGGCATTTCTCCAAACTGTTGCATAGTATAATATGCATTTATTTAACCAAAATGAAAAGCATTTCTAATGTGATTCAGCTCCCTTGTGACATATATCATGTCCACTCTTTCTTTTGGTGATTCTACTGAGCAAGCAAGTCCAATCTTGACAAGTGAAAATATAGAATTCTCATCCTTAGGGGGCATGAGAGGCAGCTCATCCACGTTGATTTCTTCTGTTGTTGATGTTGCTGTTTGGTGCATTTGTTTTGGAAAAAGAGTTGAGTCCATAATATCCAAAAGGTAATTTGGATATGCATTTTTCACATAGCTATGAAGATTGTGACCATCTTCGAAAATTTCTTCTGTGGGTCTTCTTCCCGTTAGCATTTCCAATACAAGAATCCCAAATGAATACACATCACCTTGTGTTGTTACCTCAGAACCTATTCCATATTCTGAAATATATTACAGTTTTATAGTATGGTCAATGCTTTATAATCCATTACTCTAAATCTAAACACAGAATAAAAAAGGTTTGATAAAAGAAATAGAATTAACAAGAGTGTAAAGCATAATAAACTATACCTGGAGGAGCATAACCAATAGTCCCTTTTATTCCAGTTGTGCTAATTTGCTTTTTGAAGTTGCCTTGAAGGGTTGAGAGAAGTCTTGCTAACCCAAAATCACTCACATGAGCAACTATATCATCGTCAAGAAGAACATTGCTTGGCTTTAAATCACAGTGGACAATAGGTTGCTCACATTCATAGTGAAAATAGTGTAGTGCACAAGAGACATCATGCAGAATATTTAATCTTTGATGAAGATCCAAAGTTGGAGGCTGATTGAGACTTTCTGGACTAGGATGCAGCCAATTTTCTAGGTTCCCATTTGACATGTACTCAAAGATTAGTGCTTTAAATTCTTGGCCTTTATAGTCAATGCTTGAGCAACATGTTAAGATCTTAACGAGATTTCGATGCCTTACATTTTTAAGTGCATTACATTCATAAATGAAACTCTTGTGAGCTCCTTTCTTTTGAAGGTTTATGACCTTTATCGTAACAAGTTTGTCTTCTGATTCGAGCCTTCCTTTATACACTGAGCCAAAACTCCCAGATCCTATCAATTTGTGAGTAGAAAACCCTTCAGTTGCAAAGTGTAAATTTTGATACGACACCTTTGAAAGCTGGTCAATTGTGGTTGAAGCTAAAGATGATGTCTTGTTTCCTTTCTTCCTCAAATATATAGCAAGAATAGATAACAAAAGAAGACAAAGTGACACACAAATCATAATTATGATAAGCTTCAATTTGTGGTGTTTGCTTTGTTTGTCTATTTTGGTAGGGCATGGTGATAAATGCAACTTTGAGATGCCTCCGCAAAGCTTATTATTACCAACCACTGATATTACACTTGCATTGTTGAAAGCTCCTCTTTTTGGCACCTCACCTTCTAACACATTATAAGATATATTCAAATATTCAAGATCAAAAATGTTTTGTAAACCTATTGGTATTGATCCTGACAAGTTGTTTTGTGAAAGATCTAAATACCTAAGGCCTTTCAATGAAGCTAGTGATGGAGGGATGGCTCCACTAAATGAATTCCCCTTTAAGTTAAGGTACTCCATGCTTGCACATTCTCCAATGGTCCCAGGAATCTCCCCAGAAAGATAATTTCCAGAGATATCTAAAGTGCCGAGGTTTTTAAGGTTTGCCACCTCCAGAGGCAGTGAGCCATTAAATGAGTTGTGAGACAAGTTCAATAGTACGGACAAGGATAATAGACTAAAAGCCTCCAAGGGTATAGCTTCATTCAGATTGTTTTGGGAAAGGTCTAGGGTGTACAAACGTTTCATATTTCCAATGGTGGGTGGAATCTTTCCTTTAAGCATATTGTTTGCAAGGCTTAGTCCAACCAATTGACTAAGGTTGCCTAAGGAGGCTGGTATATCTCCTGAGAGTTGGTTTCCCATCAAATCTAATACTTGCATCTTATAAAAATTTCCAAAAGAAGCAGGAATAGTACTCGTAAATTGGTTCATTTGCATATTCAATGCAATTAAATTTGTGTACTTTCCTAAAGTTTCAGGAATAGTTCCAGACATTTTATTACCTCCAAGGTTTAGCTTAATGAGTTGGGTTGACAAATTGGCTATGGAATTTGGTAAAGGACCTCGAAAGTTGTTCTGAAATAGACACAAAATTTCGAGTTTGCTACAGTTTTCCAGAGATGTGACAAAATCCAAGTCATGATGTGAATTGCTGCCAAGATTATTTTCTTCCAAATTTAGCCATTGAAGATCTTTCAGGGTCCCTAAACTTGGAACTTTTCCAACAAAATAGTTTCGTCCAATATCAAAAATTGTAAGAGAAGATGCATTTATGATGGAAGTTGGGATTGAACTTGATATTTCATTCACACCCATGCCAACTTTTTGCAAATTAGGGAGGGTATTAAACATGTTGTCTGGAATTCGAGAGCGACTAAGTTGATTATCTGTTACTGATAATACAATGAGAGATGACATATTGTAAAGTGAAGAAGGAAGGGCACCTGATAATTTGTTCGAACCTATTGCTAGAACTCTCAACTTTATCAATCGACCTATTTCTTCTACTATGCTCCCTTCCAATTTGTTATATGTCACTGAAAGACGATCAAGGGAGGAAAGATTCCATATAGAAGCTGGGATTTTTCCATTTAAATTGTTTCTAGAAACATTCAAAATTTCAAGTTTATTAAGAGAGCCAACCTGAAATGGTATTTCACCAACAAGACTATTGCCAGATAACATCAAGTGCCTCAATTTAGAGCAATTTGTCAAGCTGATAGGTATCTCCCTTGTAAATCTGTTGTCCCCAAGAGATAGTTGCTGCAACCTAAATAAACAACCAAACTGTGGTGGGATTTCTCCATAGAAGCCATTGTTGTTGAGGTAGAGATTTCTCAAGAAGGAGAGGTTGCCAACATGAGGCGATATAGTCCCATGCAAACCATATCCTTGCAGGTTCAATTCTCTGACTCTCTGATGCTTTTGACTACATGTGATTCCATACCAGCTGCAAAAGTGGTTTGAACTATTCCAAGAGCTCAAGACATGATGAGGATCACTAGATATAGATTCTTGAAACTTGAGCAATGCCAAATAATCAGTCTCATTTCCTAATGCAAATGCAACTTTGAAATGTTGAAGCCAAAGTAAGTTAACACTAAAAATAACGATCGCTTGAAGGTATATGGACTGAAATGGGTGTGACATGGAAGCAAAAGCCATGTTTGGACTGAGCTGAAGGTGAAGAGTGTGAGTGCTTTATAAATTGAGAAATTGAAGGAGTCCTTTTGAAGTGGGAGCTCCAATTTGTTCTTGTTACAACAAGTATTGTCCTTTACACTGACTTCATTTTTTTCTCATTGGTTAATTCATTCATTATCGGTTCTTTCTTGGTTTAAGTGATTCTAGACCATTTCAAACACTCACCAATTTTAGAGGTGATTCTAAATTGGAGCCTTGGCTAGTTCCTTGTTCAACCGAATGAATTGGTCAATCGAGTCCAATTTTGACAACTATGAGAATTTACATGTATTATGTAGTAGAGTTTGATTTTTGTTATATTATGTAAAAAAATATTTAAATGATAAAAGATAAATTAATTTGAATATTTATTTGTTGAAAATAATGCGAGCATAATTTAATTATTAAATAAATTATATTCCCTTCTTTATAACTTTCTCAAAATACATGGTCTTGACTTATATTTTTAAAATATAGGCTTTAGTTTAATTAAGATACACTGTTAAATATTCTTTAAGATATTTTGTCTATGATAAAATTTGTGTTAAAATAATTTCAACAAAATATCATACATTTTCTCTTTAAACAATATATGACTTCTTCTTCTTCTTTCTATTCTTCTTTCTTAAAATTATTTTAATTTTATTTCAAATTCAAATTTAATAACTTTTTAATATGAAATTGAAATTATTTCAAATTTATTTTATATTAGAAGTATAGATAATTTGGAAATAGAGCCAATTCACGAACTTATTAGATATATTAAATAATTATATAAATAAAATAAAATTATCACAGCATTTTATGTATAAGATTAAGAGATTATAATTATAATTATTAATTATAACAAAAAGTATGTGTACCTGTTTGATGAATCCAAAAAGTCATATATTCAACTTGCAATGCCTATTCATGAACATACAAGGTTTATTTATTTATTTTTTTTTTGAGTGGTCAGAACAAAAGATGAGTGAATAGTACTTGGTCATTGAATCGCAACACCTAGATGCCAAGTTGAGACTTTGTAGCAGTATTTGAACGAGCGAGCTAGCACCTCAATATTGGAACATAAGGTTGAGACATTGGCATCATCAGTAAAATGAGTTTTAGCTCTTCTATGAGTTACGAACCTACTATGATTAAGGTTTTTAATCCTAATTTCCCATAAAGAGTTCTAAATAGCTTAGACGTAGGAGTTAGATAATAAAAATTCCTATTCTATACTCAATAGAACTCAAGAATTAAGAAATATTAAATGAAATTCATAATTCAAAATAAAAAAAGTGAAATTAAACCTTAATGTTTAAATTTATAATTTTTTAGTTTTAATTTCAGCTTTCAAATAAAAAATTCCAAATTCCATTATTATTTTTAAAATTTTAAAATTAAAGTTTTTTTACTTCAATTTGCATACTTATAATTATCAAATATTTATTAAGCATAATCTTGATGGGATTAATACTCTATTTTGTTGTTTGAAATGACAAATGTACTTGCTAAATATTTTAATGGTTTTGAATTTAAATTATATATATATATATATATATATATATATATATACTGCACACTAGTCACACATAATACACTTATACACATGATCGTATAAACGTAAGTTTTGTCCATCAATCAGGTGCAACTAGAGGTATTCAAATCCAATTTAATCCAATTTCAACTAAACTGATCCAATTAAAACCGATTAAATCATTGAATTGATTGGATGGATTTTGCCAAAATATATTTAATTGGGTTGATTGTTGAATAACTATGTTAACCATACAATCCAAACCGAATTATGTTAACCATACAATCCAAACCGAATATATATTAATATATTACAAATATTCCATAATATATTATATATATCTTTTAAGTACTATATATTTAATTGGGAAAATTATTTAGAACCCCTATGATCTTTGTAGTTTTTATAATTTACCCCCATGAACTTCTAAACTTAGCAAAAGATTCCATCCATTCAGTTCACCTTCCAAGTTGAATGTTAGTTAATGGTCTAGTTAACTTTTTTCCTGCTCATTTATATGTGCCACATTAACACTGATCTGCTAGGGATATATTTGTCTTTTAAATCTAAAATAATTATCAAATTGTATTTTAGATTTGACTAGGTATGAAAAAAGTTGACTAAACCAACCTAACAGATGAAGTTTTTGTAAACATTTGAAAATTGGAATGGGTCTTTTGTTATGTTTAAACGTTTATAGAGATAAATTACAAGGGCCCGAAAATAATAATCCCTATATTTTATTTGAGAAATATAAACGTTGTGATAATTATGGAGCATTATTCCCTTAAATTTTTCTTATAATCCTTGATAATATGTAAATTACTTGGAGCATTGTTCCCTTAAAACAATTATCAATCCTTAAAAACATGTAAACTACGGGGGGCATTATTCCCTTAAAATGTTTTACCAATCCTTAACAATATGTAAATTACTTGGCAATTTCCACGAATGTTCTTCTTTTGTGTGAGACACTCAAGAATAGTTTCTTTCTACACAAATTAATTTCTGCCAGCTAAATATGTATTATATTTTTCCCCTTATTTCTGTCTACATTATTCATTGCCTTCCTCTTAAATACAAAAAAAAAATTCATTTTTTATTTCTCTTTATTAGTTTTAAGTTTTTACATAATTGAAAATCTTTTTTTATGTCTTCAATTTTTCCCTTGTTCTACTCTTTTTCATACCCATAATTTATTTTAAAATTTAAATTACATTATCTGTCTCATTTCAAAATTTAAATTACATTATCTGTCTCATTTCAAAATTTAAATTACATCCATATTTTCAATGCCTCTTGACAACTTCGATGGCCTTATACCTCCACTCGTTAATAAGAAAAATTTGTGCATAGGAATTCCATGGATCCCAACTTCCGGTGAAACTGAAAATGAATTCACAAACTAGCTAGATTAAAATTGTTGAAAATCTTTTATTTTAAAAAAATGAAAACATGCCTCTTGTCTTCTGTGTGTATGTGTCTATATTTATATTCATATAAAATCCCACTAAATTCCCCCAATCTTAGGCAACGCCTATAGTGCATAAAGAAGTGAAAGGATGCATGTAGACTAAAAGTGTACACACAAACGTAATAGCAGCCTAACACATTATCATCACTATTAAAAATATCTAATATATATATATATATATATATATATATATATATATATATATAAGGTTCTGCTTAATTGCCCAAGTTTTGGGCAAGGCCTATAAGTCTTGCATATGATAATGAACAAAAACATTGACTATAAAAGTGAAAGGGATGCATGCAGCAAAGGCATACACAACCGACGGTGTAGGTTCATTACATAGCAGCTTAACACATGACCGTCACTATTAAAAATAACCAATTCGTCTAAAATGATAATCTCATAATTAAAAAATATCCAATCAAGTCATTTTCTAAGTCTAATTTCCAACTCACATATATATATATATATATATATATATATATTAATTAGTTATATTCTCTTATTAGATAAATTTAATTTTTCTTCATATACCTTAAAATATGTATCTGTCACATCAACCTACCAAGATTATTGGAGCAGCTTCTATCCATGCTTGAGTGATGCTAAGTTACCCAAAGAGGGGATAAAGATATAGCCCCTAAAAAAAAAAAAGGTAAAGCATGTCGAATGTCCTGTTTGGCTTAGAATTTCTATTTCCCCAAATATCTATTTTATATGAAAGAATAGCTTCTTATTTTTTGGAATGAAAAGTTTTTTATCATTAAATTTTGATAAAACTTCAAAATTTACAGTCATATATATATATATATATATATATATCATTTATCATAACTTAAAAAATTACACTAATATGCCATTGTTTGATAACTATACATGAACTACTTCTACCTTGTAAAAAATATGAGAGTAATTGTTATATATTATATATAGATTGAACAGTTCAAAGTTCTTAGATCAAAAATAAAATTAAAGAGGGCTGTATACTTAGGACATAGCTTTTTGGGTTAACATTTGATGTTTCAAAGAGAAGATAGAAAATAAAAAAAATTGAAAATTATTCTTAAAAGCCTCTTATTAATTATTATGTTTGATTTTATCTTTGGTCTTGTTATTATAAATAATGCTTATGTAATTTTTTTTCTCACTCATGAGTATTGTGATCTGCATAAAATATGTTGACAAATATCCTCATCAAATTAAATGAACAATATTATTTTATCTTAAAGATTCTGAAATCATATTTTAGAATTGATTTAATTTCTGAATACCATCTTTGTAGTTACAAGTTATATATCCATCTCATTAAGGTTTGAACAAGCATACTATCTGGTGTGGCACCAACAAGAATGTGTTGATTCAACATGATACTTATGCTAAAGTCTAACTTGGTTTCTTGATGGACAATATTTGACGGCAATTCTCTTGGGAACCCAGTAGAGAGCTTTGGAGGTATTTTTCCACTAAAACAACAAATCCGCCACCAACTTTTGTTTTAACAACGGATTTTTTCATCACTATGAATAGCGTCAATAAAATTTTAATGACAGATTGATTCTGTCACAAATTAGTGATAGATTTTTCCGTCACTATTTATTAACAAAATTGTTCGTCACTAATTTGTGACAGAAATGACACTTTAATGATGGACTTTTCTCTCACAAATTTGTGACGGTTTTTTCCATAAAAAATTCCTCACTAATTTGTAACTGAAATAACACTATAGTAATGAAAAAATCTATCACTAATTTCGCCAGCAATCGAGAGGGGCTAGCCAGCTTGGGGCAAGCAGGCGAACAAGTCACAAGATTTATTTTTCTAATTGTCCATGACTTGGCTCAAACTTTCCTCCTTCGTGTTGTCAACACTTCTTACTATGATTCAATTAAAATTCATAATTAATATTAGCAAATTAATATATATATATATATATATATATGTATGTATTCAACCAAAAAAATTAAATATATAGTATCATATTATTTTGATAAATTTAGTGATTTAGTGACAGATTTATGGCAAATTTGTGATGAAACATTTTGTCACAAAGTTGGATATTTTTGACAAATTTTAGTGACAGAAAAAATTCATACTAAATTAATGACTAAATTAAATGATTGAAGAATCCGTCACAAAATATAAGATTTAGTGATGGATTTCATCCATTAATAAAATCCATCATTGTATCTTACATTTTTTAATGGAATTTATTGCAGATGTCTGTCGTTAAATTTCAGAGTATTGAAAAATTAGTGATGAATTGAAATCTGTTACAAATTAAAAATTTAGTGACTTTCAATCTTTCTTAAAAATCCGTTATTATTTTTTTTATCACTCAATAAATATATTTAGAGAATATTTGTAAGTTCAAGTGTAATTGCCCGTAATTCTTATTTAATGGCTACTTGTTTTGTATTGTTTGTTGATAATCCCTCACACAACAAAACAATTATCACAAAAATCTGAAACATCAATTAACTAATGTGTGCTTAATATTAAAGTAAATTGCTTATTTGGCACCCCAAAAAAATTACATTTATTTCAATTTAATCTTTAAAAGATTAATCATCCCAATTTGGTACTTGAAAGATTGGAAATGAAAAATTGGAAATTTTGTGGTAACAATAAACAACACAAAATTAGAAATTTTAGTCAAACTATCGAAGTGACTTTTAGTAATAAAAAATTGAAAATTTGCCAACTGTAAATTTTCTTATTTAATAATAAAAATGATTAAATTAAAACATATACAATCATTTAAGGATTAAATTGAGACATTTAATATTTCAAGAATTAAATTGAGACAACTATAATCTTTTGAGATTAAATTAATAATTTACCCTTAATATTATAATATCTCCTCTAATTTCATGCGAATACTAATTTTTTTTTTTAAAAAAAATCTGAGTAGGCCACTTCCAAAAGCCACCTTCTAACATGTTTTCGAAAGCATCCACAAGAAAAGATCATTCTTCAAATTAAAATAGAGTATACGATGCATATATATAGCAGCATACAATTGCTGGGTTCAATTTTGTTTTCAGCTAATAATTGAACTCTTGAAATTACTTGTATTTCTACATTATATAGAGTAGCTGAATTTGAGCTATAAATAACATGTCTCTCTTTGAGCTAAAAATTTGAAGAAGAAATCAGTTTGGGCAATGTGAAATATTGTGGCACAACTAGACATCATCGATTGCTATGTCATGCGCCCAAATCCTTTGTTGGGCATTGGCACCCAACAAAGTGTTGGATTTCATAGTATTGTTTGATGGGGCCAGAGACAGTGGGCTCTGTCCAGTTTCTCAACATCGAACAGTGTTAGAAAGTCAAATATCCTGCTAGGTGCCAACCCCAACAAAAGATCTAGATTCATTGTTCACAACCTCTTAAATTTCTCACTTTTCATTATTTCACAATTAATTATAGATCTTACATAGGATAAACAATCATAAGATGCTTCCGCTTATGACAAATATATTTTAATATCTAATATATATATACATATATAGACACGCACAAAAAAATTATAGATAAGCATTATATTATCAAAATCTCATCAAACATTCAGAGAGTTGCAAAATCACAAAATTCCATATATTAAATAAGTGATTTCTCATTGGTGTGTGATACTGGGATCGGGACTGGAATTAATTTTCTCATTGCAAGCAGCCATGGGGATGTGCTATGGATTTTGTTTAAAAGCATTAAAGTTTTCTAGCAATGACAAATGGCCAGGAAAAGTAGTATTGAAAAGATAAATAATTTCTTGGCAGTTTAGAACCGCTGGAAATGACATCTAATTTCTCTTAAAACCTTAATACTTTTCATTTTTTTTTCTATTTCTCTCAAATTTTCTCTACTGCTGTGAAAAGCCTAATTTATTTTCAAAATTCTTGACCTGCTTTTTTAAACGAGCCCAACTTAGTTAATGAAAAATTTTTCTGCAAGCACAAATTTAATATTTCAGTCTTAGGCACAATCAATCAAATATTTATATTTAATAAAATAAAAATAAAAAAAATTATTAGTAAAATAAAAAAAAAGACTTTTAAATTTCTTTCCTCTCTTTTTCTCTTTTTACTGTGTCATCTTATCCTGATTCATAAACCTTAGGGTTTAGGGTTTCATTTTACACCTAATAAATCACATGCTTATTCTTTTCATTTTTTAAAGGGACCTTTTGCTTTTTGTTATTTAAATAATTGTCTTTGTGCACCCCATTTTCACCTCCCCATTCATGTCTTGCTCATTCATTCACCAAAATAACAGAATAAATTTTCTGATTGCGTCGTTTTCCCACCAGGAGATTACGTTCTTGCTCTTGACCAATCGGTCTTGATTTAGTCATTGACATCGACCATTCATGGAGGAAGCTAATGGTATATACCTTGTAATTTGAGTTTCTTCAATTCTACCGTCCAAACAATGCTAATCAGATGGGCATGCATTCTTTAGCTTTCTATTTGTCTAAATCTGTGTACGCTCTGGAAGCCAGAAGAAGAATGAAGTTGGTAGCTAAAGTATTTGTTAAAAGTTCATATAGAGAGAGAGAGAGAGAGAGAGAGAGAGAGAGAGAGAGAGAGAGAGAGAGAGAGAGAAGGAGCGATGAAGATTCAGGAATGACGGTAAAGTAAAAAAGAGAGAGAGAGAGAGGGAATAAATTCAAAAAGTATTTTTTTCTTATTTTACATATATTATTTTTATTTTTATTTTATTATATGTAAATATTTGATTGATTGTATAGTGAGGTGTTAAGTTCGAGCCCACAAAAGAATTTCTCTTTAATTAACTATACAAAAGTTAAGCCCTTTTTTAACTAATAATAGGAGAGTTATAGATAAGGGTTGTCTTTGGCATGTACAAAAAAGTTAACTTAGCTTTTCTTTTTGATAATAACTTATAAATTATTTAATTAATTTATAAATTTATTAGAAATATTTGATAGACAAACTTAGTTAAGTATCTTATAATTTATAATTTTTATATTTTACATTATCTTTTATCTTTATTATTTTAAAGAAAATGACTCCGAAAAAATTAAATTTATCTAATAAGAGAATATAACTAAAGAATTAATATACATATAGATATATATGAGTCGGACATTAGACTTAGAAAATGACTTGTTTGAATACCTTTCAATTGTGAGATTATTATTTTAGACAAGTTGGTTATTTTTAATAGGGACGATCATGTGTTAAGCTGCTATGCAATGAACCCACACCATATGTTGTGTATGCCTTTAGTACATGCATCCCTTTCACTTTTTTTGTCAATGTCTGTGTTTATTATCATGTGCAAGACTTATAGACCTTGCCCAATATTTGGGCAATTAAGTAGAACCTTATATATATATATATATACACACTAGATATTTTTAATGGCGATGGTAATGTGTTTGACTGCTATTATGATTTTGTGCACATTTTTTAGTCTATATGCATCCTTTCACTTCTTTAGTCAAAGTCTCTGTTCTTAACACTATAGGCGTTGCCCAAGACTGGGGGAATTTGGTGGAATTTTATATGCATATACAGACACACAAGACAAGAGGCATATTTATAATATTATATTTTATATGGGTATACGAGGAATAAGGGTAGAATATATATAATAATTTAAATTAACTTAATTAAAAAACAAAAAATGATATATATTTATTTTGTATTATTTTGAGGTTACAAAATATTATATAAATACATCATTTTATATCTATAAGTTAATTCAATAGTTACTTTTACCAAACACTTCTAATTCAATAAGCTAGCTTAATAGCTTTTATCTTTTAGTTAAAAATTAGTTTTTAAACTGTCAGTTAGATTTTAAACTTTCATCTAGCTTATAGCTATTTTTGCCAAACATAACTAAAATCACGTTGAAATAATATTCATGAGAAGTCTACTGTATATATACATGTGAAAAATATATCCGAGAACCACATTATTTAAATACATAATTAGTAACTTTATTTAATTCGTCACTACAAGAAAATTGACTTTCAGTGGCGACTTTTTGGTGGTGATTTTTAAAGTCGCCACCAAAAGTATTTTTTAAAAAAATAAAAAAAAGTCATATTTTTTAAAATAAAATAAACAATTAGACTTTTGGTGGCGACTATAGTCGCCACCAAAAGTTTTTTAAAAAAAAAATAAAAAAACTCAGATTTTTTAAAATAAAATAAAAAATTAGACTTTTGGTGGCGACTATAGTCAACACCAAAAGTCTTTTTTTAAAAAAAAATAAAAAAAGTCAGATTTTTTAAAATAAAATAAAAAATTAGACTTTTGGTGGCGACTATAGTCGCGACCAAAAGTATTTTTAAAAAAAAATAAAAAAAAGTCAAATTTTTTAAAATAAAATAAAAAATTAGACTTTTGGTGTCGACTATAGTCGCGACCAAAAATATTTTTTAAAATAAAATAAAAAAAGTCAGATTTTAAAAAAAAAATAAAAAAAAGTCAAATTTTTTTAAAATAAAATAAAAATTAGACTTTTTTAAAAAAATTAGACTATAGTCGCCACCAAAAGTCTAATTTTTTATTTTATTTTAAAAAATCTGACTTTTTTTATTTTTTTTAAAAAAAGACTTTTGGTGGCGACTAATCTAATTTTTTATTTTATAAAATCTGAGTTTTTTTATTTTTTTTTAAAAAACTTTTGGTGGTGATTATAGTCGCCACCAAAAGTTTAATTGTTTATTTTATTTTAAAAAATTTGACTTTTTTTTATTTTATTTTAAAAAATACTTTTGGTCGCGACTATAGTCGCCACCAAAAGTCTAATTTTTTATTTTATTTTAAAAAATTGACTTTTTTTTTATTTTTTTAAAAAAATACTATAGTCGCCACCAAAAGTCTAATTTTTTATTTTATTTTAAAAAATCTAAGTTTTTTTATTTTTTTTTTAAAAAACTTTTGGTGGCGACTATAGTCGCCACCAAAAGTCTAATTGTTTATTTTATTTTAAAAAATCTGACTTTTTTTTATTTTTTTTAAAAAATACTAAAGTCGCCACCAAAAAGTCGTCACTGAAAGTCAATTTTCTTGTAGTGACGAATTAAATAAAGTTACTAATTATGTATTTAAATAATGTGGTTCTCGGATATATTTTTCACATGTATATATACAGTAGACTTCTCATGAATATTATTTCAACGTGATTTTAGTTATATTTGGCAAAAATAGCTATAAGCTAGATGAAAGTTTAAAATCTAACTGACAGTTTAAAAACTAATTTTTAACTAAAAGATAAAAGCTGTTAAGCTAGCTTATTGAATTAGAAGTGTTTGGTAAAAGTAACTATTGAATTAACTTATAGATATAAAATGATGTATTTATATAATATTTTGTAACCTCAAAATAATACAAAATAAATATATATCATTTTTTATTTTTTAATTAAGTTAATTTAAATTATTATATATATTCTACCCTTATTCCTCGTATACCCATATAAAATATAATATTATAAATATGCCTCTTGTCTTGTGTGTCTGTATATGCATATAAAATTCCACCAAATTCCCCCAGTCTTGGGCAACGCCTATAGTGTTAAGAACAGAGACTTTGACTAAAGAAGTGAAAGGATGCATATAGACTAAAAAATGTGCACAAAATCATAATAGCAGTCAAACACATTACCATCGCCATTAAAAATATCTAGTGTGTGTGTGTATATATATATATATATATATATATAAGGTTCTACTTAATTGCCCAAATCTTGGGCAAGGTCTATAAGTCTTGCGTATGATAACAAACACAGACATTGACAAAAAAAGTGAAAGGGATGCATGTACTAAAGGCATTCACAACATATGGTGTGGGTTCATTGCATAGCAGCTTAACACATGACCGTCCCTATTAAAAATAACCAACTTGTCTAAAATGATAGTCTCACAATTGAAAGGTATCCAAACAAGTCATTTTCTAAGTCTGATGTCCGACTCATATATATTTATATGTATATTAATTCTTTAGTTATATTCTCTTATTAGATAAATTTAATTTTTCTTTATATTCCTTAAATTACGTATCTGTCACATCAGTCTACCAAATTAATTAGAGTAACTTCTATCCATACTTGAAGGACGCTAAGTTTCCCAAAGAGGATATAAAAAAGAAATAAGAAAGAGAATGACCAAAATACATGTTTAGTTGCTCAGAATTTCTTTTTCCTCAAATATCTAATTCATATGAAAACTTAAAAAATTACACTAATATGCCATTGTTTAATAACTATACATGAATTACTTCTATCTTATAAAAAATATGAGAGCAATTGTTCTGCACTATAGATTGAAAAGTTCAAAGTTCTTAGATCAAAAATAAAATTAAAGAAGGCTGTATACTTAGGACATCGCTTTTAATTTGAGTTAACATTTGATGTTTGACAGAAAAGATAAAAAATAAAAAAAATGAAAATTATTCTTAAAAGCCTCTTATCAATTGCTATGTTTGATTTGATCTTTCGTCTTGTTATTTTAAATATTGCTTGTGCAATTTTTTTTATTCATGAGAATTGTGATCTTTTGCTCATAATTCTGGTTTATTCTTACAAATATTTATAACTAAAGATTAGAGTAGAATTGTTTGATCTCATTCCTTTCCATGCATTATCAAATATTTAAGACTAAAGGATTTCTGTTACATGAGAAGCCATTCTGATTCCTATTTAATTTCATGCCTATTCTATCGAAAATCTTTCTATCAAACCTCAGAATCTAATAAGAAATCATTATATTATCATATAGCTAGAAGGTAGAGACTAGAAAGTATAAGGGGTGAACTAAGGAGTAAAAATTACAGAATAAAATTGAAATTTCAATTATTTAATTATCAAATGGATGATCAGACATGAATGAATGAAAATGAAAAAAAAATTATATCTTTAATTTCATTTATTCAATTTTAATTATCTATTTAATGATCGAAAAATTAAAATTTTAATTTCACTTTACATTTTCTGCATCTAAATATAAAGTAACTATTGTCAAATCCACTAGGGTAGAGAACATCATGTATACTATATTAGGCTTTGTAACAAACCCAAAAGAAATTTGGGGCTTTGTTTTGGCAATTGTGCTTTTTTTTTTAAGGACAGGGATGGCATTCCATTAATGTATACCTGGAAAAGTAAAAGATGAGAATTGTTCCCATAAGAAAAAGAAATTAACCAGAAAATGAAGAACGGTGAAAGCAATTAGCCTTGTATAGAAAAAAAAAAGAAGTAATAATTAATTTAACCCAAAAGAAATTGAAGCAATTCAATGAGATTGAGCAAATAAAACTAATATGGTGAAAGCAATTAGCCTTGTATAGAAAAAAAAAAGAAGTAATAATTAATTTAACCCAAAAGAAATTGAAGCAATTCAATGAGATTGAGCAAATAAAACTAATATGTTGAAGTTCTAGAACAATTTCATGCCGATAGCAAGACAGTCAAAGGGGATCCTTGTCATTTATTTATTTTAGGTATTGGGTAAATGATTTACTTCTAATTAACTACTGCTTCCTTTATTTGACGCAAGCAATAACAATCGAAAAATAATTAACTAAAACAGAATATTATATCATTATTTGGTTATAGCTATCTCTCATCATGTTGTCTTCCACCTCCAACGATCTTTCCTAGTTGTCCTAGATCATGTAATTTTGTTCGAATATTGGCAAAAACAAAGAAAATAAAATAAAAAGCCTTATTTATTCATTTATTTACGTTATTAAGGACCAAAATAGATTTTTTTTTCTTTGTTTTTTATACCCAAAGTGCTTTATGAACTAGCATTAATAAAATAAGATATTATTCGTTCTTTTGATTTTTGATCATTTTAAGAAAGATGATTATGTGTTTGGCGAATTATTCCTGTCAACTAAAGATGGAAACACATTATTTCTGTCCATTTAATTCCCTAAAGATGGAAACACCTTCAATGTTATCTTTCTACCCTAACTCGATCCATCCAAAATTAAACAGAATAGTTTGGAGAATATTAAATAAAATCATTTTTGCTTACATGAAGATTACATGTGGCATATATTTACCATAAATTTAAATAAGAAATGCTACATAAGCACTGAGTTTAATTCTTTAAACACCTTGAAAAGAGCACCTTGTTATTAATCGAGGCCATGAGAGTCCTCTGTGACACAGCTTCATCATTATTACAGGTGTTTTTATCTTTGAAGGATTAAATTGATGAAAATAATATATGAGGGACCGAATTGGAAGTCATCCTATTTATCACGGACCAAAGTAGTTTTTTTTCTTTATTTTTTATACCCAAAGTGCTTTATGAACTCGCATTAATAAAATGAGATATTATTCGTTCTTTTAATTTTTTATCATTTTAAGAAAGATGACTATATGTTTGGCGAATTATACCTAACAACTAAAGTTTAATGCTTTTAAGTCTTTAGCTCAAACTCAAACAAATATTTGCTTAGATTGTGAACAAAAGTACATTAAATGAATATATGTATATATATATATATATAACAATTTAAAAATAATTAATATTTATATAAAAATGTCAAAAAAAAATCGATGAGGTTACACTTATAATTATAAGAGTATTTTTATGAAAGTAGTCACACTTATAATTGTGTGTGTATAATATTCTACTGTTTTCTGTGAACTATAACCATATCAAAATCAAATTCCATTTCCGCAAGTGTTGTCCTTTGCATTTATTTCATTTGTTGCTTTTTGACATATGGAATGTTGATGGACCCAATTTAATATTTATGAAAGCGTAGACTACAGAAAGAGTAACTGAAGGAATTGTTGAATGATTTGCTTGTGAATACTGCTTCTTTTATTTTAATGGAAGCAACAATTGAAAATTAATTTATTTCAGAATTTTATATCATAGATGTTGGACATTAAAATGATAGTGGGATGGTGGCATTCTTTATGAGTTAGAATCTCAATAGCCATATGATTATTAAAATATTGTCTTTAAATTTAAATGCTGAATGATTAAATTATTTTTTTAATATCTGAATACATATAAATAATTTGTAAAAAAATTATATTCAAATAATTTTCAAATAAACTAATAACTAAACATTTGTTAATAATTATATCTTTAATATTATACAATATTATAAAATTTGTTGTTAATTTATTAAATAATAATATGAATTATATTTGTTATATTATATTACTTTTTTTACATTATATTTAAAAATGCACCCTTATATGGTAGCAGCAAGGTTTGGTCTAGCATGTCACAAGTTCGATTTTTTTTAAGAGTATTTTTTTAATATCCAAATAAAGTAATTAAGTAATCAACATTCAGTAATTAATCTTTTTTTTTTGCCAAAAATAAGAAGAATAAATCTAAATGATTAAGACTTGTTTCAATATATGGTTTATTATGATCTATTCAAATCTAATAAGAACTTAATAAAAATTAAAAAAAAATACTTAATGGTTTAAAATATGAATGATATATATTCAGACTCTTATTAAATTAAATGTAAACCAATACTTCCTAAGTCCAACTATCAAGATATTACTATCTATCAATATTCAATATAATAGATTAAAACAATTCCACTCTAAGACATTAATTATCGGTAGGTCATTAAATTATTATAATATAATAAATTTAAATAAATAAATTTAATGAATAAATTAGGTAAATTAATAGATTTGGTAAATTAATCACATCACATTAAATGAATTTGAAAAAATTAGGTTATATTGTTATATAATTGGTTTATAATTAATATAACTGCTATATAATCACATTAAATGAATTTTAAAAAAATTAGGGTAAATTGCTATATAATTGGTTTGTAATTGCTATAATTGTTATATAATTAATAAATTAGGTAAACTTTTCAATTGAAATATAATATGTTGTTATTTGGTAAATTAGCATTTATTATATACAAATAATTAAATAATTAATTGTAATATAATTACTATACAAAAACTTACCTACAAATGTTCATATTATTTATTTATCTTCTTAAATAATTATAATAAAATTTAAATTACTTCCATCAGATCAAACTATAATAATGAATTATCACTTATTTTTCTTTTTTCTATATAAGCTTGCTAGACTTCTTTATTGCACCATCATCAATGGCCAATCTCCTATCTTTATTAGAGTTTTTAAAAAGTAACCATCCACTATTGACCAATTTTGAGGTTTTTTTGTTTTTCAAAATTAAAATTTTAAAATTCAAAATCAATATAGATATTTATATATTTTTTTCGAAGATCTCATCCATATTTGCATATCTTTTTCTCTCACACAATTTTCCTTCTTTTTTCTCTTTAATTTTGCTTCTTCTTTCTTTATATGGATGAAGGACAACAATGATGATTTATCATTAAAGTTTTAAAATGATGTTTCTCTCACATCATTTGGTATCATAGCTCAGTTTTCTTTTTATTTATTTTTTCTGGTCTATACAATTCATGTACTATTCATATTCGCGATTATTGTTCATTCTATTGTGATTTCTAATTCTGTTTCTCTTTCGTTCTTTGCATTTTTTTCTACTTTCTTTGTTTATGTATTCGTTCTTCGTTGTTGTTTTCTAAGTTTTTGGTTCGTCTATGTTTCTATTTTTGGTCTTTTGATTTTTTATTCCTGTCTGTTATATTTTATTTCTGCATTGTTCTGGTTTTCTAATTCCAGTTTTGCTTTACTGTTTCTGTCATTACGTTTTCTTGAGGAAAGCAGGTCATCAAAAAGATTAAAGTCTAAAAGAAAAAAATGATGCAATTGAGGTATTTACTTGTGTTTGAATAATATAATTTGACTATTTTTAAATTAAATTATTTTTCTTGATTTTCTCATCTAATAGGATTAATGTATAATTCCTTTTAGGCTTACTGTGAGCAAAGGGTAGAACCCTCCCTATGAAGAAAAACTTCAGGTAATGCTGAGAGTACATGTGTGCAGATTGATTGAATACTAATTAAGATTTAAAATATTAAATTTTAAAGTTAGGATGTGATGTATATTTCCCTTGATTACCTTCTTTTTGCTATTTTAAGATTTTGTGGGTATGTAAGTTATATTTTAAATTTCAATAAACCTATAGTTATTATCATTGTTGCTAATCCAAATATATATTTAAAGAAATAAAAGAAGAAAGAATCAAAAGAAAACAAGGATTTTGATCCTAACAGACCTATTAGGTTAGTAGTTTTTATTTTAACTCATTTTTATCATTAATTAATATATTAATATATTTATCTAAATTAATTCATATAATACCTTATTTTTTATTTTTCTTTTCATTTGACGTTATTCACATTCTATCTTCAAAGAATTTGTATCTAATGAATCATTTTATATGTGTCTTAATATGGTTTGAATATCTTATTATTTTTGTATATGTATTCTTTTATATATTTTTTTAATTATTTTTATTTATTTGATAAACAAAAATTGTGATATTTGTGCTAATCTATGCATCGCACGGGTCACAATACTAGTTGTGTACAATAATAAAAACATTGTTTATTGAAGAGGAAATGTAGGTGTTGTTTGGTTGCTGGTTTTGAAAAAGCTTTTTTGTTTCTAAAAATAAAAAACGATAAAACTTGTTCGTATGTTTTTGAAAGATATAAAATTAACAACTAGTTTTTGAAACCCTTGTTTTAAAAATAAAAAATAAAAATGAAAACAAGTTTTATGTATTTTTTTTAAAAAATTATTCTAAAAGTATGATGAAATACGTAGCGGTATTATTATAATTATACAGGTTCGTTAATTATATTTATGTAATATAAGTCTCTACCAAAAAATGGTGAAGGTTAAAACTGCTCTAAAATACAAAAAGTGTTTTAACAAATAGTGCAGTGGTCATTAGTCACTGTTAAACTTTTATTTTTTATTTTGTAATTTTTTAAAGAAAATTGTGTTTTTTATCTACTTTTTTAACTACCGCTCTAAATGTATTTCTCTCTCTCTCTCTCTCTCTCTCTCCCTCTCTAATTTCTATTAAAAAAACTTGTGTTTTTTTAATTTTTTTACGTTTGTTACTTTTTGACATATGTTTTATAGCCGGTCCTAAACCTGGGTAAAGGAGGAGGATTGTGTTAGGCTCTTGACAGCCAACGTAAAACTTTGTCGAATCTCTCATGAACATGGATCAACGATACTATTATGCTAATGCTAGGACGTTGCCCGGAAGTAACGCACTGTATGACTCGAGTACAGTGACAAGTAAACTAGAGCCGCTGCATCGGCGCCCGAATGTAATGTTAAATGAGCAAGGGTCTACTAATACTAGGTCGTTGCCCGGAAGCAACGCTCTGTATGGCTCGAGTGCAGTGTCAAATGAGCTAGAGCCACTGCATCGTCGATCAAATGTAGTGTCACAAATGCATGTTCCTGGAAAGGTTGAGGGTAAAGAAACTAGCCCAAAGAGAGCAAAATCAGATTTGGTACATGGAATATTAGGACTATGACATGGAAATTCATGGAGGTTGTGGACACTATGAAGAGGAGGAAAATTAACATCTTGTGCCTTCAAGAGACTAAATGAGTTGGAGAAAATGCTAAGAGGTTTGACTGTTTAAGCTTCAAGTTCTGGTACAAGGGAAAAGTAAGGTCAAAGAATGGTGTAGGTATTATGGTTGATAAGGAATGAACGTTGAGTGTAGTGGAGGTAAAAAAGATTAGGGATAGGATTCTATGCTTAAGATTGATTGTTGTAAGAGATACTATCCATATCATTAGTGCCTATGCATTCCAGGTAGGGCGGATGCATATCTTAAGGAAAAGTTTTGGGAAGATTTGGAGGGATTGGTCAGAAGCATACCTTTAGAAGAGAAGATTTTCATCGGAAGGGGGGGACCTTAATGGCCACGTTGGGAAAGAAGTAGGACAGTATGAGAGGGTTCATGGTGGCTTTAGTTTTGGGGAGCTTAACGAGGAAGGACAGTCTATACTCGATTTCTTAATGGTTTATAATTTAAAGGTTGTCGACACCTGCTTCAAGAAGCGAGAGGAGCATTTAATCACATACAAGAGTAGAGCTTCAAGGTCACAGATTGACTTCTTTCTGGTAAGGAATCCAGATAGAAAAATCTGTCAAAATTGTAAAGTTATTCCTAGAGAACCCATGGCAACTCAACATAGGGTTTTGGTCCTTGATGTTATTATTAAGGGTTGGAAACAAAAGCATCGACAGGTGATGAACCCAAGGACCAAGTGGTGGCAGCTAAAGGGGGAGAATCAACAGACTTTCAAGAGAAGACTGTTGGAGGAAGGGTCTTGGGAGTTACGAGAAAATGCTAACATCATGTGGGAGGAGATGACCAATAAGGTTAGAAAGATAGCTAAAACACTTTTAGGAGAATCTAAAGGTTTTGGACAAAGAGATAAGGAATCTTAGTGGTAGAATGAGACCGTTCAAAAGAAGATCAAATTTAAAAGAGATTGCTTTAAAGCTATCCATCTGTGCAATAACTCAGAAAATTGGGAAAGGTAAGTGAAGCACGATCTAAAGCGTTTAAAGAGTTTTACAAGGACTTAGGAACGAAAAAGGGGAATAAAAAATTTACAAGATTGTGAAGACTAGAGAGAGGAAATCTAGAGATTTGGATCAAGTAAGATGTGTTAAGGATGAAGAAGGAAAAATTTTGGTTACAAATTGAGATATTAAAAACAGATAGCAAGGTTACTTCACAAGCTCTTTAATGACGGAGCAGGGTCGACCTGTGATATGGAAGATTTAACAACCTTGGAGAGAGAACAAAACTTGACATATTATCGTAGGATTAAAGTTGATAAGGTCAAGGAAGCTCTTAGAAGAATGGATAATGGTAAAACCGTTGGTCCTGATGGTATTCCTGTTAAGTTTGGAAGTGTTTAGGGGAGGAGGGTACTATCTGGCTAACTAAGCTCTTTAATGAGATTTTATGGTCCAAGAAAATGCCGGAGGAATGGAGAAGAAACACTTTAGTGCCTATATAAAAAAAACAAAGGAGACATCCAGAACTGCGCAAACTACCGAGGGGTTAAACTTATGGGTCACACTCAAAAATTATGTGAAAGAATGATTAAACGTAGGTTAAGAATGGAGATTAGTATTTCAGAAAATTAATTTGGATTCATGCTAGAGCGATCTACTATGGAAGCTATTTATCTTCTAAGAGGGTTGATGGAAAGGTATTGGAGCAAACAAAAAGACTGGTATATAGCGTTTATTGATTTGGAAAAAGCTTATGATCGAGTACCAAGAGAGGTGCTCTCGAAAGCCTTGAAACAGAAAGGTGTACGGGTCGCATATATTAGAGCTATAAAAGATATGTATGAGGGGGCTATAACTAGTGTGAGAACGTCTGGAGGGGAGATTAAAGACTTCCCTATTAAAATTGACCTACATCAGGGATCATCGTTGAGCCCTTATTTATTTGACTTGGTTTTAGATGTTCTGACGAAACATATTCAAGAAGAAATCCCTAAATGTATACTTTTTGCTGATGATGTGGTTCTCATAGCAGAGTCAATGGAAGAGATTAATTTTAAACTTGAGTTATGGAGAGCTACTTTGGAATCGAAGGGTTTTCGTCTAAGCAGGAGTAAGACAGAGTATATGCATTGTAAATTTAACAAGTGACAAGCTAGAAATGAATTGGAGGTTAAAATTAGAGATAATGTTGTATTACAAGTATCAAAATTTAGGTATATGGGATCTGTTATACAAGATGACGGTGAAATTATTAGAGATGTGACATATATGATACAAGCTGGGTGGTTAAAGTGGAGAATGGCATCAGAAGTTGTTTGTGATCGGAAAGTATCTAATAAGCTCAAAGAAAAGTTTTATCGTACTGCTATAAGACCAGCGATTTTATATGGGAGTGAATGTTGGGCGATGAAAGGACAACAAGAGCATAAAATTGAAGTAGCGGAGATGAGGATATTACGTTGGATGTGTGGTCATACAAGAAGAGATATGATCCGTAATGATCGTATACGAGGGAGAGTTGGAATGGCATTTATTGGGGAAAAAATGACTGAAAACCGTTTGAGGTAGTTTTGGCATGTTCAAAGAAGACCATTGGAAGTGCCAATAAGAAGAGTTGAGCAGATGGTTTGGAGCCCTATGAAAAAAGGTCGAGGAAGACCAAGAAGGACACTTAGAAAAGTTATTGAACGGGATCTTCTGGTAAATGAGATACCTGAAGAGTTGGTCATTGATAGAGTTCAATGGCGTCGTACGATCCATGTAGTCGACCCCACTTAGTGGGATAAGGCTTTGTTGTTGTTGTTGTTGTTACTTTTTGACATAACAAATGTTGATGTACCCAATTTAATATTCTTGCCAGTGAGGACTATAAGCATAATTATTGACTACAGAATGAATAATTGAAGGCATTAGTGAATGATTTGCTTGTGAGTACTGCTTTTATTTTGATGGAAGCAATAACAATTAAAAGTTAATTTAACTAAAACAGAATATAATATCATTAGGTTGTGCCAATTTAATTGGACATTTTCTTTATTTCGTTAAATCTTTGGGCCTTTTGGTTATCATATTTTATTAAGACAATGAAGAATTGCCTAATTTGTCATTATAGATGTTGGACTTTGAAATCACAGTAGGATAGTGGCATTCTTTATTACATGATGGCGCATCTTAAAAGTAATGAGAAGAATTATCCATTTTTATGAATGACTTTTACTCCTAATTGTAAAATAAAGTTGACTAACTAAAACCAAAAAAACATGAGAAAAAATTGTTTAAGATCATGAATTTATGAGGGTTTTGGTCTTGCTTGTAGATTGTAAGTGAGATCGAAATTGCATCAAAATTGTGTATGATTGCGATTTTGATTGCATTTTATTCTTTTTTTTAAGCAAAAGGACTAAAAACAAATATTTATTTTTATGGAATTAAGGTTTTATTGAGTAGTTTTTATGTGTGTATGTGCATGTATGTGTCTCTATGTATGTATTTCAGTAACTTATTTAATATATAAAATTTATATTTTGATGACTTTTAAATATAGTTATATATGATATTTTGTCACTTTTAAAATATAATATATGATTTATAAATATATGTTGACCTTTAAATAAATATGTACTTATCTAAAAAATTTAGTCAATTATACATAAACTTTTATATTTATTTATCAAAAATTCATGATATTTTACGATCTTACAATTTGATCTTTCTTATATTTCTTTCAATTTTATTTTATTTAAGACCTCAATTTTAATTATACTTATATATGTGTGTATTTTTGTGTCACAATATGAATAGTCTTTCTCGTAAAGACGTTGAAATCGTGTTTTAGAATTGATTTCGTTAAAAAGGAAGCTTTGTGTTGTTGGGACAAAAAATCAAATTTTTAATTAGATAAATCCATGCTCCTTTTTTTTGTGTGGGGGGTATGTCATTGAATAACTATTTAAAAAAATTTATATAAGATTTCTTATATCTTTACTATTAAATACTCCTCTAAATACAAAACAAATGTAAAAAGTATCTTAAAGAACTACATATTTAATACTTAGTTGTAAAATATTTTTTATCTTTCTAAAAGACCATATACTTATTATATTCTAATTAGAGTATCATACACTTGTTATGTTTTAATTAAAGAACTTAATAACAAAAATATAAAAAATTACATGTAAGTTTTTTATTTATTTTAATTGATTATAGGACCTACTTGTCAAAGTAGGTCCAACAACGAGCGTGCTAAAGAGGGGAGCGTCTTCTGGTCAAAATAATCGTAATGCGTTCAGGAATTAGTTACGCATGGGGTAGCTGTTAGCTCCATAACACTGAAATTACGCAAAATTTGTAATATAGCCTTGAAATTATCTAAATCACCCTTTTTAATACACTTGAGGAAAAAACAAATAAAAGAAAAATGGGATTGCTTACGATTGGTAGACAGGCAGTGCCTGGGGCCTAATTATTCAATGATTGATATTAAAGTTCATGTAATTTGAATAATAACTAATCTTTTGCTTGGTTGTACTTTTATTTATTTATTTTACGTGAAAAGGGTAACAAAGTTTATCTCAATTTAAAAAATTGAGAGACATAAACGAAATTTTTTTTGAAAGAAGGGAGTTCCTTAAAAATCTCAAAAGATTAGAGGGACTAAATGAAAAAGAAAACTTTAAAAATGGCCAAAATGTTAAAATAAAAGAAAAGAAGGAAAAATAAAAATTCAAATAAAAAGAGAAAAAAAGAAAAGAAGAAAAATCAATGGTCAAGGTTAGATCATTGCCTCACATAAACTGCTAAAACGGTGTTGTTTCACTTTAAATGGGACGACCTCATTTTATGTAATAAGGAAAGTCCTATTTTACCTTTGTCAAAATGTCAAAACGAAACCGTTTTGGAACAACATAAGCTTTCTATTACACCTCCTTTGCTGTCCCTTTGTTTTCTGCAAGTCTTTCATTGTTCTCTTTGCTTTTAGGTGTCTCTGGGCTTGAGCATGTGTTTTAACTTTTAATGTGTGCTTTAGCTGTTGGTTCCCCTTAGAAAAGTCCTGTCTGACTTTCTCTGGTCCTTCTTTGGTTGAATAGGCCAAGGTACATATAAATCCCACGTTAGAATCTCATACTTCCAATGTGAGACTCAAGTCCCATATCTTGCTACAACATTTTGTGGCTTCTGCAATATTTTGAATTGCAACGCTTAAAAACTTGTTGCATTTGATAGAATAGGCAACATGTTTACACCATCGTAAATTATTTAAACGTATAGACAACAATTTAATGTAGCATTTATAAAAATGTTGCATTTGATCTTAATTAAAATGATGATGCAACGGTTTTGAATTGTTGTAATATTTTTTATAAAAATTGATAAGGTTATGACATCAATCGTTGCAAAATTTTATGTTTCACAATATTCATCAATATATTATATTTTACTTTAAATTTCAAATAAAAAGTTAATTTTCAAATATACTAAATTTATATATAAAATAAATAAACTACATCTTTGAAATAAAGTTAAATTTTAAATTTTAAAAAATTGAATGAATACTAATTAATTTGTACTCTTTTTTTAATAAAAATATTTATAATAAAATAAAAACAACAAAGTTGTAAAATAAATTTTATGCGAGAGGGGAGTTTTGAACCCATTAGAGCATGCTTATCAAATATTCAAATGAGCTGACTCAACCTGTAAACTAGATATTACCAATTTATACTTATATTTATTTTAACATATTGGGTGATAAAAATACAAGCCAACATTAATTTACCGAATGAGCTGAACCCAAATACTGTGCGTCGTCTTTCTCATCGTGCGCCTGAGTAGTGCTTGCGTCCACCGTCATTACCTGAACGTCTAAGGTGAGAAATCAGTACCAATCGACTCCTTTGTATCTTTCTTGGTTTTCGGCATCATTTATTTTTTGATCTGCAAATCCTTTTTCCTACCGTTATTGTTGGTTAACATGAAAGTCTGGATCTATTTATATAGATTAGAAATCAAAAGTATTTAAGGACTGTGCAGAAATTGTTAGCTTGTTTTACATAAATTGTTAGGTTAGAGATGAGGTTGATGGATTGTGCTGATCATGGTAAAGTGAGTGAAGAAAAAATAGTGAAAAATATGTTGGCCTGAACTTAAAGGAAGTGATTAATTAGTTGCATATCGTTAATTATAACTTTGCCTAGCTCTTGCTTTTGCCCACACCTCTCCTACACCTCTCCTTTTCTCTGTTTCAATGATTCCCCATCGAAAATGTTCTATACTTTTAATTAGGCTTGATATATACATGCAGATGACATCTATGAAATTAGGCTTAATTTTTCTCTCTCATCCATGATATTCCTTTGTTCCATCTTGGTGCTAAGTTTGCCTTGGAAGGGTGGCAAACCATAATATTAATTATATATCCCAATAATGCCTTCACCCAATCAAAAGGCTCTAATATGTGCATGTACGATGTGTGTGTGTGTGTGTATACGTGATATCTCTCTCTTGTATTTATATGTCTTGTATGGATTGATGTAATTAAAAAGAAAAGTATATGACACATCTTTCTCCAAGAAACTTTTAATGAGATACACAATTAATTACATGATCTTTTTCAAGAAATTTTTAAAGAAGTGATAAGATGTATTCAGATGGAGCTATTATGCGTTCAAGAGAGAGCAGAGGATAGGCCAGACATGTCTTCTGTAGCTCTTTTGATAAATGGTGAGAGATCATTGCCCAAGCCAAAACAGCCTGGGTTTTATCCTCACAATGATGATTATTCAACAACCAAAGTGGAACTTTCATCATCCAATGAGATTTCCGTCTCATTATTACAACAATTTACGAATTGAGCCAGATTGATTGCCCATTAAGCATAAAGTATTATTAATTTAGTTGCCACATAATCAAAATTCTTTGTCCAAACTTTAGTCTCCTTTTTCTCAGGTTGGAGATAGACCATATGATGGGTAAAAAAGGAAGAACCAAAAAAAGATGCATAGTTTACCTTTAAGTTTTGATTTAAACTTTGAAAGAGTCAGAAGTTGACAGTTTCCTCATTATTTTGCAAAAATTCTCATTATCTTTTTTCTGTTGCTGGTTATAGTTTATTTTATTTTATTTCCTTTTTTATACATTGTTTGCTCTGAAGTTTGTTGATTCCTCTTTTTAATGTAGGCAAGCAAGAGCTTTGCAAGAAAATGTGTTGAACAGGTCATTCTGACAGAATTTAAATGCATGTTAAATTCTGTCATATCATTAAATTGTTCTAAAGTTTGTTTCTTCCTCTTTTTAACGTAGACAAGCAAGAGCTTTGTTTGTTTCCAATTCCCCTGTATCCCAATAATGCATGTTTATTCCTTTTCTGTTTCTTGTTTTCTATTTTGCATTACAATGGGAATATCTTATCCTCTGTTTTTTGTCCTTTTTATTTTACTTCAATTTAATTTGTTTTACCCTCTTCTTTCATGCTTTTCCATTACAAAGTTTTGTTTCTATGTAAAGACAAATGTCTGAAGGACAAATTCTACTGTTTGCTTCTTACAAATTCACTTCTTTCTAAGAACTTTCAAGGTAAGAATACAGGGAATTGGAACCAGACAAAGAAATAAGTTTTGATGAAAGGTCAAAAAAATCTTGTTAATCTGAAGTTGCACACTAGGTGTTCGATTGTTTGTCTAAAAGAAATAAATCAAATAATCCAATGATTTCAATGCGCAACTAACCTCCTAATTGCTTTAACTTTCTATTAAATCCAATGTTAATATAACTTTATCAAATAGATGATTGTATTGAGTTTAGTTATTTATTACACAATATTGAAATGGATTTTGATACCTAATCAGGTTCCTTAGGCCAAGCAAGATTCTTTGGATATTAATACCAATAGGCAATAACTCTTATAAGAGGAAATCAGATCTGCTCGAGTCTGTCCAGTTCTTGAAATTTCCTTTCCATGTTTTCTTGAAGATTTGATTTAGTTCTTTGAGTATTTCTTCCTTTTTCTTGTCCTTTCTGTTCTAAACAGCTTGACCTGTGAGACTTGATCACATAAGGAAACTTATGATCCGAGACGGTTTGACTTTTGAAGGGAAAGAGAATTTCTTTCTAATGGTACTATACTTTATAGAATGTGCTGGCCGTAATTAGTTCTGTTCGCAATGAATGCTAGGAATGTGATGAGTTTTAAAGGTTTTATCCCAAGAAAGAAAAAAAGCGGGGTTGTTAACCGAAGTGTGAGAAGGAAAAAGTAAGAGGTGGGGAGAGATAGGCACACATGACGTATATTGAAATTGTTATTATATATTGATATTGATATTTTGGTAGTTTGTTAGGGTCCTTTAACATGGATCTCGTTAAAACTGGGCATGACAGAAAACTACTCCTAGTTACTACCCACTTAAACTAAAATATATCAAAATATAAATAAATATAATAAGTATGAAAATTAAAACAACTCAATACAAATAAAAGAATACTGCACTCTAGCATATTTAACATGCAGTATAGCAGCATGTGTAATGGGTTACTAACATAGTTATTGGGTTTAACCCATCTTAAGAGAAGAAAGACAAGTGATGTGATGATTTAACTTTTCGGTGGTGCATTTGAATGAAAAGAAATGCCACAGTCTTTAATGATCGGTGTATGCCTACTCAGCTGTTGTGGGATCGAATTCGTTATGTGGCTTCATTGTGTGTTTCGGCCCATGGGCTGTTCAAAGGGGTGCTTATGTCTGATGTTTATAGGAATTGGAGGGCGTTATTGTACTAATATTTTGTTAGGGTCTTTGTGGGGTGTCTTTGAGTTTTTTAGTTTACACTTTGTTTGTGATTTTTCTTAAGAGGATCCCTTGTCCTCCACCTATTGTAATCCTTTTCCTTTGTACCTTTCTCTTCTCCTTAATAATACTTCTTTTTCTATCAAAAAAAAATGTGATGATTTAACTTTTCCTAAATTGGGCCAAGAGTAATGGTGCTTGCAATAGTGATAATAACATTTACAATGATCGTAGTTTTCAAGACAGTGAAGTAAAAGTAACTGAAATGGCAGTATAGGCTGAATGAAATAAGCATTGGAAAAAACTTAGGTGTAGTTCCTTATATCTTTGCTATCATCTTCTCTAATTAGAACAGACAAGTGTATGGTTCTCAAATTAGAGCATGAAAAGTATATGGTTCTTAAATTAGAACACAAGAAGTTTATGGTTTTTTTAAAATAACTGTATATTTCTTACAACTAATTATTGCAGAATTAGTCTTTTTAAAAACTTTATACACCTATTCTATTTTTAGTAGAGAACTTGATAGCCAAGATATAAGGAACTTGATCTCATGTGGTGTTGTTGGAGCTGGTAGAGTTTCAATAGGGCAATGGTGCAGTAGGGGTCAGTGGCATTATTGTGGCTGTTGAGAATGTGATAACCATGGTAAGTTGGTGCTTGAAGTTGGCTTTGGTATGTTTGACAATTTTAAGGTCTTACAGTGGAGAGACATCATTTCCTGAATGCTGCACCCAATAGACTGATTGGATTGACCATTGACCTTAGTCCTCAAATTTGCTCGAGAACAAACTTTCCATAAAGAAAAAACAGCAATTAGCAGGCACTTTGAAGAGACTATAGGGTGGCCAGATTAATGTGTTGTACTGGAAATCAAATCAAGATTTTAATTATACGAGAAATACTTTCATTAGGATTTATCCCAAAAACCAAATATAAGGCACTAATTTAGTCTATTTCACATGTATTATAGTTAGGGGTGTTTGTGGTTTGGATTGGTAAACAAATTCCATCCAATCAATTCGATCGCTTTACGTTAATCCAAACCAAACCAATCCTGCCATAATTGATTTATATTGGATCAAATGGTTGGTTTCTTGGAAAATAAAGTGTTCAAAAATTTTAAAATTGAGCATTAAATTTTTTTATTTTCCAAATCTCAACAATACAAATAGACATGTCCAACATCATAATAAAATCCATAGCATAAATCTAGTTCCAACATCATGACATTGTCAACATCATAACAAAGAACACTGTTATAATAAGTTGACAACATTAAATTAACATGAGTTAATCAATTAAAAATGTATTGACCTAAGGTCTTTTTAGTGGTTTATTAAAAATAAAAAAGATATGAAATATATATATATATATATAGATATTATCAAATATATCATATATAATATATTATGTAGTATATAATATATATAACTAATATATTAATATATTATGTAATTGGTTGGTCAGTGTGGATTGGATGACTCCTCTGCCCATCCAACAACCGGTCCAATTAAATCGTTTCTTCCAAAATGTTATCCAATCAATCCAATTATTTGGTCGGTCTTGATTGATTTTGGTCAGATTGGATTGGGTAGGTTTGGTTAGAATTGGATCTAATTGGATTTAAATAGCCTTAATTATAGTGTGTGTGATCCATTATCCTCTGTTGTCTAAAGTTATACTATTGACATAAGTGGCTTAACCATGGTTGTCTAGATCTAGGTCGTCTAATCTTATGATCCTATCTTTGAAACCTACCTTTTTCAAAGGAACAAAAGGAATCCAGAATGCTTTGTTTTGGCTTATGGTATCACACCAATTGTGCGTTTTTTACACTGCACACAGCAATACATCATACTGAACTTGTGGCAAATCTGTGGTCAGTAGCAATTTGGAAGAACGTGAATTGATTCTAGTTCCAGTAGCACCTAGCAATGAGAAGTGACTTGTTTAATGTATAGATATTATCACTTTAGAGACTTGCGAGTTGTTTAATATATGGAATTTTGTGATTTTTGCACCTTACGACTTGTTAATGTATGATGAGATTTGAAAAGATTTTGGTTGTTTATGAATTTTACATAACTATATATATATATATATATTTCAAATCTATTTGTCATAAGTGGAAGGATCTTAGGACCCTGGATCTGTTCTTTTCTGCCCTGGGCTGATTTTATGTAGGGTCTATAATCCGTTGTGATATAATTGATATACTAATAAAGTCTGATGCTGATACATCCCCAAAATTAAAAGATGGGGGCAGGAAGGAATATGAGAGACTACATAAGAAATATCAGGGTGGCTGAAGGGGCAAATGGAAGCTCTTGAAGGTTCTAGAGGAAGTTTTGTTAGGAAAATGGAATTAGAAAGGGTGAGATGGGGAAAAAGAGATTGGATAGCATTTTTTCACTGAGTAAGTTTTTATTGAGGACTTTTGATATGTTGTTTCTGTTTTGAGATGGTACATTTTTTTTTAAAATTTTATCATAAAAAGAACTTTCTGAGAGCTAACAAATTTTTTGTTCTTGGCTGCTGATCTGATTTCCAGCAACCAAACAGATATTAAGTGACTTAAATGTTTTAATACTTATGCTGTCCCACTTTATGAAAGTTCTTGACATTGTAGATGGCAGTAGAATATTATTTTCATGGGCAAAAAATGAGGAAACAAATGGAGGGAGATCTAGTAGTTAAGGTCCTGTTACATCAATGAATAATATGTAGGAAAAAGGTTTTATTTTTGCCGTGGAAATTTGGAACAAATTTTTCATCATTAATTGGCTGGCTTCATGTAAGGCTTTCTACAATGCACACAGTTTCTTTGGTGCTTGGCACACAAGAGCCGTCGATCGGTGTGAGCCCCACGCTGATCGGATGGCTCTTGTGCGCCAAGCACACATCCAACAAGCTGAGAAACTGTGCGCTTCTACAATGACCCATTACACCATAAGTATGAGAAAGACAGTAGGAGGTAGCGAAGGCATCAACTAGACATTTACTCTACAGGTTGCCACAATTATATTAGACACCACATAGTTATATTAGATTTGCACATAGACATTGTGCGTTGAAGTTGTGTCCGTGTCCCTTGTTTGTGATAATGCTTCTTTTCATGTTGTGTAATCATTATGAATTTAATGAATAATTGTTGATCTTGTCTTGCAGGTTTTACATTATTCCTTGGATTCGTAATTGAACGTATGCACTATTATCTCGGAAAGCTTATTAGTTTGAGGAGTAACGTGGGATCTTCTAAAGAAGAACTAGAAAGGCTTCAGAAAGAAAAAGTCCAGCTTGAAGAATACGAGGAGAAAGCTTCTAGGGAGATAAAGCAGCTGAAGGAAGAGATTTCAAGGCTGTCAGAAAGCTTGAAAAAGGCAAAGTTGAAATGTGAAGAGAAGGAAAAAAAAAAAATTGACACTGCTGAAGTTCATGTTGCTTCCCTCCAGAAACAAGCTGCAGATCTACTACTTGAATACGATCGGCTGTTAGAAGACAATCAAAATCTTCAGGCCCAAGCACTAAGAAGGGCATAAAGAGTTGAGGAAACACCGAGTTACATCATTGAACTGAGATTTGGGAAAGGGATATCATTCAAGGCCATCATTCTAGTTTTGCTGCAGCACCATCCTTTGTTTCGCTAAAAAATGATGGTCCTTACTGAAATGGGCAAGAGTGGCCAAAATAGATGACATCCCAAGGTTATCATTTTTGTTGTTCTTCTTCCTCTAAAATCACATTTTCCCCTCCACCCTGTTTAGTTTTGTCGACCTTTATGGTGTTTGATCTCCCATCTAACTTCCATTATCCCCTTCTTCAAACTTTTTTTTTTTAAAAGGATATTTTCTTGTTTTAAGGCTGTTGATGGATTGATATCTTTACAAGAATGGGAGAAAAATGACAAATAGTGAAAAATTTCTTCTGTTGGTCTTGAGGTTGCATTTAACTTTCCATTCAATTTTATGCAAAATAATTATGCTGAGTACTATTGAGGATTTGATTTTGGACTGGGTCCGCCATCCGATTGGCGTGGTCTCCACTCCCACATGGGTAGGTGGGATTTATGCCAATTGGATGGCATGGGTGTGCTAAGCATAGGGATGGCAATGGGGACCCGAACTCGGGGAATTTTTCCCGCGGGAACGGAGATGGAGGAAAAAATTTTTCCGAAAGTTAAACGGGGATGGGGATAGGGATCACACTCCCCGTCCTGCGGGGTCCTCGTCCCCGAAGGGTATTTTAGTAAATTTACAAAATATCTCTAATATCTATATATATAATATATATTAGGGATCTTTTAGTCATTTTATATTCAAAATAATTAAAATAAATTTAATAAAAAATAAAACTCTAATTTCATTCTCCCAAAACTGATTTCCAATTCACCATCTGACTGAGATTGAATGTGTGCTCGCCGTCTCTGCCTCTCAGGTATAGCCTCTTCTTGTTGTTGCACTCGTTCTCCCCATCCTTCAATTCATCGTCGTGGTCTCCTGTGTCTGTTGTGGTCACTCTTTTCATCCTTCAATTCCCGTCCTCTCCCACATAATTTCTCTATCGAAATCCACGGTTTCCTCTGTTTGAATTTTCCCAATTATCCCCTAACTTAGAAGAGAAAAGAGAAGATTTTTTACTAAAATATGTACTATTGATTTTTTTTTTTACATTTTAAAATTTTTTAAATAACCTCGCGGGGTCCCCACTCCTTGCGGGGAATGGGGATGGGGAAGATTTTTTCTCCCCCATGGGGATCGAGGGTGGGGACGGGAGTAGATTTTGGGGGCGGGAACGGAGACGGGGGAGGCACTCCCCGCCCCCGCGCCGCCCCATTGCCATCCCTAACCAAGCAGGCAGTCCACTCTCTTTGATTCATGCGTTCATTGTGCACTTTAGAAGCAGAGCTCCTGAGTTTGGATTGTGTCTTAACTTTTTAAGGTGATGAGAACTGTTAAGTTGATATAGTTGTGTAGAAAATGAAGTTAAAAATATAATCTACTACCAAATTCAAGCTCAAACTTATGCTAGCAGTTCTTTGATCAACTTAGTCAATAGGATATGTAGTTTCTTTGGTTTTGATTTTATCACGAGTAAGATTAATTTATTTGGAATTTATTGAATGTAGAAGTTAAAATTTTTTCAAATTGGTGTTTTTAGTCATCAAATTATTGTTATTTTTAGAGTTCAAATAACTGTTACAATTACAATTAACCAATGTTTTACTAACTGTTGACTAATGTTAATTGCAGTGTTTCCAAGACTAAAAATTTTTATTTTACAAAGATAAAGGGTATGTTCGAATCAGTTCTTTTGAGAATGATATCAGTTGAATAATTTCTATATATTTATTTTTTAATTTCAATGGAGTATTGATTTGTTTGAATTACATTTTAAAATAAAAGCTGACTTCTTGGTTCCAATAAAATTTTGAAAGTAAAAATGTGAAATCCTTTCATGATTTAGAAAACTTTAAAGCAATCCCAAAAACCACCAAAACCCACCAATAGGACGTTCCTTTAATTTAGATTAAGAAAAATATAAAAAAGAAAAGAAAGTGCAATTTTAGTTTTAATGTTTTGTTTTAGTTCACTTTAAATCTATTTTTTAATGTTAGAATTATGGGGAATAGATAAGAATGAGGAAAGAAAATATTGATTTAAATTTAAAGGTAAACAATATCAAAATTAAAATTCCATTTAGATTCTCTTCTCTTTAATCTAAATATACTAAAATGACATTTCAAACAAATTAAATTAAAATACAATCGAATAAAAATGAATTCTTAATTTTGCATTCCAAACAGCCTAAAAGAACTAAACTTCATGCAGTTTAGTTTAACTTGAGAGAAAATGTAGTTTCCTTTCATCTTAATTACATCATTTGCCCTTTCTTTCCCCAATTCCTTGATTTCCAAAGCTAATCGAAAAATCAAGCTGATTTTGGTGAGAAAGAAGCACAAAGATTGAAAAATAAAATTAGTTCTGCTTGTGTATGAATAGCATTACTCATGTTCACAATGTGCTTTGGCTGTTTCCTTTACTTTTTTTTTTTTTCGAATTAGAGGAAACAGAAATACAATCTCAGCCAGTAACTACCTACCTGAGGGGAAGGGGGATTAATGTGCATTAGGGTTTCACATATAGGTCCTTGATAATCTATAAATTGTATACGATTTTACGTTTTTTTTTGAATGACTTATAACAGTTTTTTACTTGAGCAATAAAAAATTTCTCTTTGTCAATAAACGTAAATAACACTGATCAAATTATGTAAATTTATATATATTCTTATTTTTAATTTAGTTTTGCCTTTTCTATTTTACTGCGATTTTTGTAGCGTGTGTTCATAGAGTCAAGAAGAAAATGAAGATCCTTAATCAAACTCTCCTGACTGAAGTGAGGTCAAAAAGCCTTCTTCCTTCCAGCCTGTAATCCGCTTTTTCAAAAACAATTCTAATAAATAGAAGCTACTGAATCTTGACTACTACTATCTCCCTCTTCAGTTTATCCTATGACCTAGTCAGGGAAGAGGGAAGCCTGAAGAGAAAATGACCATCTTGTTCTAATTGTTGCGTATTTAAACATGTTTTTATGTAAATGAAATTTCAAACAAATTAAATAAAAATAAAATCTCAATTAGACTAAATTCTTGATTTTGCATTTCCAACACAATTAAGAACCAAAAGCACTACAAATTTCAAGTAGTCCATTATTTGTACATAAAATATTCCAACCACAAATTTATATACGCAACAACTTGCATATATATCATATCTCAAAAATAGGTAGTAATAGCACTACTGAAGTGGCATTTCTCCAACTTGTGTCATAGTCAATATGCATTTATTTAATCAAAATAAAAAGCATTTCTAATGTGATTCAGCTCCCTTATAACATATATCATGTCCACTCTTTCTTTTGGCGATTCTACTGAGCAAGCAAGTCCAATCTTTAAAAGTGAAAATATAGAATTTTCATCCTTAGGACGCATGAGAGGCAGCGTATCCATGTTGATTTCTTCTGTTGTTGATGTTGTTGTTTGCCGCATTTGTTTTGGGAAAAGAGTTGAGTCCACAATATCCAAAATATTATTTGGATATGCATTTTTCACATAGCTATGGAGATTGTGACCATCTTTGAACATCTCTCCTGTGGGTCTTCTTCCCGTTAGCATTTCCAATACAAGAATCCCAAAAGAATATACATCACCTTGTGTTGTTACCTCAGAACCCATTCCATATTCTGAAATATATTGCATTTTTTTAGTATGCGCAATGCTTTACAATCCATTACTCTGAATCTAACACAAAATAAAAAAAAGTTTTGATAAAAGAAATAGAATTAACAAGAGTGTAAAGCATAATAAACTATACCTGGAGGAGCATAGCCAATAGTCCCTTTTATTCCAGTTGTGCTAATTTGCTTTTCGGAGTTGTCTTGAAGGGTTGAGATAAGTCTTGCTAACCCAAAATCACTCACATGAGCAACCATATCATCATCAAGAAGGACATTGCTCGGCTTCAAATCACAATGGACAATAGGTTGCTCACATTCATAGTGAAGATAGTGTAGTGCACAAGAGACATCATGTAGAATATTTAATCTTTGATGAAGGTCCAAAGTTGGAGGCTGATTGACACTTTCTATACCAAGATGCAACCAATTTTCTAGGCTTCCATTTGACATGTACTCAAAGATTAGTGCTTTAAATTCTTGGCCTTTATAGTCAATGCTTGAGCAACATGTTAATATCTTAACAAGATTTCGATGCCTTACATTTTTAAGTGCATTACATTCAGAAATGAAACTCTTTTGATCTCCTTTCTTTTGAAGGTTTAGGACCTTTATCGCAACAATATTGTCTTCTGATTCTAGCTTTCCTTTATAGACTGAGCCATAACTCCCAGCTCCTATCAAGTTGTGAGTAGAAAACCCTTCAGTTGCAAAGTGCAGATTTTGATACGACACCTTTGAAAGCTGGTCAATTGTTGTTGAAGGTGAAGATGATGTCTTGTTTCCTTTCTTCCTCCAGTATATAGCAAGAATAGATAACAAAAGAAGACAAAGTGACACAAAAATCATAATTATGATGAGCTTCAATTTGTGGTGTTTGCTTTGTTTGTCTACTTTGGTAGGGCATGATGATAAATGTAACTCGGAGATGCCTCCACAAAGATTACTATTACCGACCACTGATATTGCACTTGCATTGCTAAAAACTCCTTTTGTTGGCACTGCACCTTCCAACTCATTATAGGATATATTCAAATGTTCAAGAAAAGAAAGGTTTTGTAAACTTATCGGTATTGACCCAGACAAGTTGTTTTGTGAAAGATCTAAATACAAAAGGCCTTTCAATGAAGCTAGTGATGGAGGGATGTCTCCACTAAATGAATTCCCCTTCAAGGTAAGGTGCTCTATATTTGCACATTCTCCAATGGTCCCAGGAATTTGCCCACTAAGATAATTTTTAGAGAGATCCAAAGTTCCAAGGTTTTTAAGATTTGCCACCTCTAGAGGTAGTGAGCTAGTAAATGAGTTCTGAGACAAGTTCAACAATATTAAGGACAAAGATAAAAGACTAAACACCTCCAAGGGTATAGCTTCATTCAGATTGTTTTTAGCAAGTTCTAGCTTGTATAAATGTTTCTTATTTCCAATGGTGGGTGGAATCTTTCCTTCAAGCATATTCTCTGCAAGGTTAAATTCAGCCAATTCACTGAGGTTGCCTACAGATGCCGGTATCTCTCCTGAGAGTTGGTTTCTCCACAAATCTAATACTTGCATCTTATAAAAATTGCCAAAAGAAGCAGGAATGGTGCCCGTAAATTGGTTTATTGCCATAACCAATATAATTAAATTTGTGTACTTTCCTAAAGTTTCAGGAATAGTTCCAGATATTTTATTACCCCCAAGGTAAAGCCTACTGAGTTGGGTTGAGAAATTGGCTATGGAACTTGGTAAAACACCTCCAAAGTTGTTAAGATTTAGAGACATACCTATCAGTTTGCTACAATTTTCCAGAGATGTGATAAAATCCAAGTCATGATATGAATTGTAGCCAAGATTATTTGATTCCAAATTTAGCCGTTGAAGATCTTTTAGGTTTCCTAAACTTGGAACTTTCCCAACAAAATAGTTGTCAGCAATATCAAAAAAGTGTAAGAAAAGATGCATTTGGGATTGAACCTGATATTTCATTCCCAGCCATGGCAACAAGTTGCAACTTAGGGAGGGTATTAAACACGTTGTCTGGAATTCGAGAGCGACTAAGTTGATTATCTGGTATTGATAAACAAGTCAGAGATGACATGTTGTAAAGTGAAGAAGGAAGGGCACCAGAAAATTTGTTCACGCCTATTAATAGAACTCTCAACTTTTTCAATCGGCCTATTTCTTCTGCTATGCTTCCTTCCAATTTGTTATACTCCACTCCAAGATAATCGAGGGAAGAAAGATTCCATATGGAAGATGGGATTTTTCCAGTTAAATTGTTGGTAGAAACATTCAAAACTTCAAGTTTCTTAAGAGAGCCAATCTGAAATGGTATTCCACCAACAAGACAATTGCCAGACAACATCAATTGCCTCAATTCAGAGCAATTTATCAAGTTGATATTTATCTCCCTTGTAAATCTGTTGTACCCAAGAGATAGGTTCTGCAACCTAAATAAACGACCTAACTGTGGTGGGATTTCTCCATAGAAGTCATTGTTGTCGAGATAAAGATTTCTCAAGAAAGAGAGGTTGCCAACATGAGGTGATATAGTCCCATGCAAACCATGTCCTTGCAAGTCCAACTCTCTGACTCTCTGATGCTTTTGATTGCATATGATTCCATACCAGTTGCAGAAGTGGTTTGAACTATTCCAAGAGCTTAGGACCTGATGAGGATCACTGGATATAGATTCTTGAAACTTGAGTAGCGCCAGATAATCAGTCTCATTTCCTAATGCAGATGCACCTCTAACATATTGAAGCCAAAGTAAGTTTACACTAAAAACAAGGATTGCTCGAAGGTGTATGGATTGAAATGGGCGTGACATGGAAGCAAAAGCCATGTTTGGAGTGAAGGCCTTAAGGTGAAGAGTGTGAATGCTTTACAAATTGAGAAATTAAAGGACTCCTTTTGAAGTGGGAGCTCAAAATAGGAGAGTTATAGATAAGATTACATTGAAATAAAATTCATGAGAAGTCTTTTGTTTATATACATGTGAAATATCCGAACCACATTATTTAAATACATAATAAGTAACTTTATTTAATTCGTATTACATAATTTTACATATAATTATACTTAGTTATTATATAACGTAAACTTATTAATAAATAATAATTTTGAATTTTATTTTTAAATTTGAATTTTAAACATATCTCTGGGTTGAGACTAAAGTCATGGGAAGGTTATAAATATTGCGCTGGAAGCTCTTGTATTGAAGTGTGAATTCAGGACTACTCACTATCAACCTTTGATTTATACCACCAATTTAATTATGAAATCAGCCAATAATAGCGACAAAAATGAATGACGACATTGATGGAAATCGCTCCAATCTATTCCTCAAGTCGCTGCCCTCGGTCTTCAGTCTACAATCTTCAGTCTTCAGAAATTATGTTTCGAGGAAGTTGCTCCAATGAAAACAAAATCAATTAAAGAGAGGTCCCTTTGAGCCAAATTAGTCAACGTCTGGGTCAACTAATACTTTGTTGTCCAATCGAGTGCATATAATTATTTATTGGCCTTCCATCTTCATTTCTTGGAGGGTTATCGAGGAACGTATACATTTACAAACTCTAATTATAATGTCATTGTTTCACAACTAACACAAAAGGAGAATATGAATATATGATGTTTAAATAAAAAAATCCTCCAAATTAACTTTAAATTCCAATTAGAATTAAAAGTAACTGCCTAACAGGTCAAGTGATTTTGATTTTAATAACAATTTTGGCTTAAGCTAAGCTCAATGTTGCATTTGTAAAAAGTTCATTTCTATTTCAAATAATAAAAGAATCTTGGTTATTAATTTTAATTAGATTAAAATTTAATCTCCAACTATCTGATGAAACATTAATTGGAGAAAAATTAAAATTTTATTTTTTCTCAATAAACAAAAGCCAGTCATTATATTGTTCTATTAAAATAATTGTTTTTACAGACTTGAGAGATAACATTATTTTAATTGAAATTAGAATGATTAAATTATTGCAAAATATAATTACTTACAGAGACAATGTTACTTCAATTGAAACTAAAGAGATAAAATTATTTTCTTAAATAATTATGACAACTAATGTTTCAAGAGTTGTCTAAATGAATTGGTAGGGATTTAAAAAAGAAATTAAACAAGCACTCATAAATGCATGTAGACTAAAAATATACACAAGAACGTAATAGCAGCCTAACACATTACCATCACAATAAAAAAATATCCCTATATATATATCTATATATCTATATATATATATATATATATATATATATATATATATATCCAATCAATGTTGGGAAAAAACACCTTTTCCCCTTGAAAAATACTTTGGCACAAATAAATCAGAGAAATAACAGGAAACAATACTCACAATCACAACACAAAAAAATAACGTGGAAACTCCAAAATCGAAAAAAAAATCACGGCCGTTGTCAAAGACAACCAGAAAAAATACTATGTGTAAATTTTTATAACACACAGAAACTTCTCTTAAATACCCAGTACCCAATACCAGATACCAACTGATACCCAATTACACCCACACACTCTCAAGCATGTATTTAACTTACATCTCTCATCACTCTAGAGCAAGAGTATAAATTAAGAAAGAAAGAATTAAATACAAGCTAATGTATCTTGTATTGGTACGCATATAACCTTAACACTCAGTCCTATATATAACAAGGAACCAAGCTTCACACATTAAACCCAACCCATGTGGGACTTCAAAGAGTTTCATTCACATTTGCAAATTTTCTTTTTGTGGATCCCACCACTTTCAATCAATTATTTCCAACAATCAAGTCATTTTTTAAGTCTAATGTCCAAGTCATATATGTGTGTGTGTGTGTGTGTGTGTGTGTGTGTGTGTGTGTGTGTGTGTGTGTGTGTGTGTGTGTGTGTGTGTGTGTGTGTGTGTGTGTGTTTGTGTTTTGTTTGGTTTGGTTTGGTTTGGTTTGATGGAATAAAAGAATATAAAAAAATAATAGGAAAGAGAATGACCAAAATACATGTTGAGAATTTCTATTTCCTTAAATATCTATTTCATATGAAACAATAGCTTCTTATTTTTGGGAACGAGAAATTTTTTTATCATTATATATTGTTGGAAAAATAATGTTTTGATGAGGTTGATATTTCAAAAGAGTTTGATATTTGGTAACAGCTATTTAATTGATGTTAATTGTCAAGTTTGAATAGCTTTTAATATTTTATAATTTTGCTAATTGCTATTAAAAATCTTTTATATACATGTCTTTCGTTGTCCTTCCCCTTATTTCCAAAGTGAGAAAAAAATTGTTGTCTTTCTTTATGGGTTACATATTTTTATTTTCTGCTATTCCAGCATCTGAGTATTCTAATTTTTGAGAAAATACTTATAAGATTCTGTTTAATCCTGGAGGAAGTTATGTAGACATAGAATAATTTTTTGTAGTCGCGGAATAATTTTTCTTATGGACAGTGTCTTTTAAAACACGACTCAGACTGTGTTGGTGATAGCAAATTTTACAACAATCTTAAAGAAAATTATTTCGCGACTACAAAATTTATTCTGTGTCTACAGAACTTTCTTTAGTGTTAAACAGATACTTCTAAGTGCTCTCTCAAGAATTGGAACACTGAAGTGCCAGAATAGCAAAACATAAAAACATGTAACTCATAAAGTTTGAAAGCTAAGAAAGAAGAAAGAAAGACAACTTCTAGTTTTTTCTCACTTTGGAAATAAGGGGAATGAGCCTTTTATAAGTATAAAAACATAAAAGTAAAAGACATGTATATAATAGACTTTTAATAGCAATTAACAAAACAGTTATGAAATATCAAAAGCTATTAAAACTTAGCAATTAACATCAATTAATTAAATAGCTATTGCAAAATATTAAAGTAATTAAAATTCTCTCATCTCCTTTTAAAAAAACTCTTTTGAAATATCAAACTCATCAAAACATTATTTTTCCAACAATCCTCTATATATTTCAAAAGATATTTTTGAAAAAACTTTTCGACGACGTATATGGGTGTAGACGCATTAATCAGGTGTCTTTATTCAGACTATGAATCTAATCGAGACTGATAAGCATAGAATAGTCGGTGAAGCATATAGTCTCCATAAACCAATACATTCTTAGTTGTAAGATAGAGATTCTAATAGTCGCATCTCACCCCCCACAATTTCTACTATTAATGTCGTTGTACGCGTGTCTGATATTCATGAGTGCTCTAGAGATTTCGCATAATCTCATGAGAGTGATCCGACTCCACACTTATATAGCTGGCTTTATCAAGTGTATCAACAATAAATACATCACTCTCAATGTAGGGATATGAAGATCATAAAAAGCTTAAACTTAACCCGCCAATCAATATATTCTAGCACTTTCACGCTTAACACCATATGAAATGGACTGAGAATATAGTACTAGCAGAATTAACAAACAATTTGTTATTATCCATATGAACCTTCTTCATGGGATCTCCAATCACAAAGGTTGGGTTCCTACCACTGTTAATTTCTTATTGGTTTAAGTCAATTTCTCTTGAAGGATTAATTTCCTTTCTACATGCATGTTTAGTCAGAGATTTGGCCAAATAAATTTCACATAATCTATCGATAGAATTCTTTTCATTTTCTAGCAGGTATTTAATTATTTTGTGTCTCAAACACAAGTGTTTATTCTTACCATTAAAAGTTTATTCTTTACAATAGTTATTGCCGCTTGGCAATCACAGTACATGACACTGAAATTATTAGCCTCTTACCTAAAGAAAAGATTTGCTAAATTTACCAATCATTTAGTCTTATTTTTAGCTAACACTAGAGTATTGAACTCTGATTTTAAAATTTTGATTGCTGCTCTCAAAGATATCATCCCACCACCAAAGGTGAGACTCAATCACTAGTGAATTTATCTCATCTGAATCAAAGATTCAGTTAATATCATTGTATTCTTCTAATACAATCCGTTTTAAATTATATCGTAAATCACGATACCTCTCAACTCTTTTATTGGGCTTGCATATATATAGACACTTATCTGACACATAACACATGATATGTCAGGTTAGGTAAAGTTTATTAAAGACAGTAGAGACTCACCTCTGTTTTCATTAACTTAGTGTTAAAATCATAAGGAGTTTTTCAGCAGTTTGTCATCTTGATGATCAAACTTTTAAGCTATTTTTGAACTTAACATTCTTGTGATAGCAAAATACTATCACATTTCCTTATGGTTTTAATCCCAAAATCACATTTACTTTACCTATGTCTTTTATGTCAACATTAGATGTAAAAGAATATTTGACTTTATGTAACATTCACGTCATACATATACAGACAAATGTCAATCCTTACCATATATAACTTCCTCCTATATAAACATCCCTCCTTATTTAAAAGAGATATTTTCACTAATCACGTAGAGAAAATATTAACAACATAATAACTAAGGTTTAGAAATATAAATTTTGCAAAATACCCCCATACTTTTAAAAACTTTTAAATCTATAAGAGTATTGCACACAACTCATATAAAACCTCATATACAACTTCATAATTATTATAGATGGACATCAAACGCATAACATTTATGCGCATCTATTTTCATCCACCATATAATATTATTTTCAAAAAAATAATTACACATAATTATTTAGGAACATTTCAATCTTATTTTTCTGACCAATAATTCAACAACATTGTATCTTTTTCTACAATAAAAGTGTTTTCATGGATTAACATTAGAAAATGCTACTTTCAATTTATATATATATGATATATCATTGTCTCAATAGGATGGTTTCTTCAATTTGAAAATTGATAGCATATTATCATCTCAAAACAATTAATACGTTGGTAGCAATATGAGACATAATGTAATATATATAATTGCATTGAATATAATTGATTAGTGTAAATTGGAAAAATCAAATTCCAAAACAAAACACCATGTATCTTAAATCAACAATGTTTAAAAAATATTACTAGTGTCCGTTAACAAGATGATCAAGGTGCGATTATGGCAGCATCGGTATTTAATTTTTCTTACGATTGTTGTAAAATTTACTATCACTAACACAATCAAAGTCGCGTCTTAAGAGACATTATTCTTAAGTAAAATTATTTTGTAACTACTGAAATTATTCTGCGTCTACAGAACTTTCTCTAGGAGCAAACAGACTCTTCCAAGTGTTCTTTCAAGAATTGAAACACTCAGATGCTAGAATAGCAGAAAACAAAAACATGTAACCAATAAAGTTTGACAGCTATGAAAGAAGAAAGAAATACAACTTTTAGTTTTTTCTCACTCTGGAAATGAGGGAAAGGAGCCTTTATAAGCATTAAAACGTAATAGCAAAAGACATGTATATAAAGGACTTTTAATAGCAATTAACAAAATGATTACGAAATATTAAAAGCAATTAAAATTCTCTCATTCCCTTTAAAAAAACTCTTGAAATATCAAGCTCATCAAAACATTATTTTTCCAACAATCTCCCACAAATTTCAAAAGATATTTTTGAAAAAACTTTTGGGTTACATATATCGGTGTAAACGCATTAATCTGATGTCTTTATTTACACTATGAACCTGATCTAGACCGATAAAATTTAACTCACAAAGTAGTCAGTGAAGTATATGCTTCTATGAACTAACATACTCTTAGTCATAAGATAGGAATCTTAACAGTCACATCTCACCTCCCATAATTTCTGCTATTACTATCGTTGTGTGCATTATTTCAGTCGTGCGCATGCCTTATATTCATGAGTGCTCTAGAGATTTCGCCATGATCTCATAGGAGTGGCCCTACCCCGGACTCATATAGGTGACTTCATCAAGTGTGTCTATAATGAATACACCACCCTCAATATAGGGCTATAAAGATCATAAAGAGCTTACTCTTAATCCACCAATTAATGCATTCTAGCACTTTCACACTTAATACCATAGGAAATGGACTGAGAAAGCAGTGCTAGCAAAATTAATAAACGAATTGTTATTACCCATATGAACCTTATTCATGGGATTTTCAATCACAAAGGTTGGATTTCTGCCACTATTAATTTCTTATTGGCTCAAATGTAATATTTCTCAATGTGTAAAAGACTAATTTCCTTCATACATACATGTTTAGTCAGAGATTTGACCAAATTGACTTCACATAATCTATCGATGGAACTCTTCTCATCTTTTAGCAAATGTTTAGTTATTTTGTGTCTCAAACACAAATGTCTGTTCTTACTATTGAAAGTCTATTCTTTACAATAGTTATTGCTATTTGGCAATCTCAATACATAGACATGGACATTATTGGGCTTTTACCCAATGAAAATATTTGCTAAGATGTTTTCCAACCACTTAGTCTTATTTTCAGCCAACTTTAGAGTACTGAACTCTGATTTTAGAGTGAATCTAAAATTTTGATTAGCTACTCTCCAAAATATCATCTCACCATCAAAGATGAGGCTTATTCACTAGTGAATTTGTCTCATCTGAATTAAAGACTCTGTTAACATCATTTTATTCTTCTAATACAATGAGAAATTCACTTTAAATGATATCGTAGATAACGATAACTGTCAACTCTTTTATTGGGGTTGTGTACATATAGACACTCATCTGACACACAACACATGATATGTTAAGCTCGGTAAAATTTATTAAATACAATAGAGACTTACCTCTGTTTTCCTTAATTGAGTATTAAAATCATAAGGAGGTTTTCTCCAAGTTGTCATCTTGATGATTAAACTTTTAAGACATTTTTTAATATAATGTTCTTGTGATAGCAAAATACCATCACATTTCCTTATGGTTTTAATCCCAAAATCACATTTACTTCACTTATATCTTTTATGTCAACATTAGACATAAATGAATATTATTTATGTAACATATATAGACAAATATTCATCCTTACTATCTATTACTTTCACATATATACATATCCCTCCTTATTTAAAAGAGATATTTTCATTGATCATGTAGAGAAATTATTATCAACATAACAACTAAAGTTTTAGAAATTAAATATAAATTTTGTAAAATGCTCCCACACTTTAAACCTATAAGAGTATGGCTACACAACTCATATAAAACCTCATAATTATTATTGATAGGTATCAAACGCATAACATTTATGCACATCTATTTTCATCCACCATATAATATTATTTTCAAGAAAATAATTACACATAATTATTTAGGAACTTTTCAATCTCATTTTTGTGACCAATAACTCAACAACATTGTACCTCTTTGTACAATATAAGTGTTTTCATGGATTAACGTTAGAAAATGTTAATTCCAATTTTTATATATATGGCATATTGTCATCTCAATGAGATGGATTCCTCAATTTGAAAATTGACAGCATATCATCATTTCAATGAGATGGTTTTTTTAATTTCCAAATTGACCTAAAATTATATGCCAATATCCACAAATATTTGGTCACAAATCCACAAGAGTTATGTTCCAAAATAAAAACTCTCAAAAGCTTAAGATGAAGTTATTTTGAATTTTTAAATTAAAATTCTCACGCATATGTTTATTTCAAGAATTTCACATCAATAAAATTCTCAAAATAGAGAAATTTTGAAATAGTTCACATACAAGCTTTAAGAAAGTATTTTCATATTATCAATAGTTATGTCAATAGAAATTTTTGAGGTATACTCAATACTCAAATATATTAAACCTGTAAAATTTCTATTGAACCACAACAATATTAACTATTGATTATAGAACATTTTTACCAAAATGTTACCTAAGCCCTAACTAAATCAAATTAGATAACCACATAAGCAAACCATTTCTATTATACTTGTTACACTAACCAGTAATATGAAGAGAGCATCTCAGATTTAAAACAATCAAACCAGTAATTATGTTCATATATGTCTAACCAGAACTAAAACAAACATAAAACAGAGATAAAAAGCAAGAATAGAAATGAAACAGAAATATCAACAAGAAAACTTAACTGATTGCTCAAGAATTTAGGTTACAAGCTCCAGATTATCTATGGACTGATTACATAAGAGTTTTAGCCTTCCACGGAGGCCAAAATACACCAAAAGAAGAGAAAATTATGGGGAGGGGAGTAGACCTACAAATTTCTACAGAAAGTGGAAGAAGAGGAAGTCTTCAACAAGTGAAAAATGGCTTCTAAAGGTCCTTTGTAGCTGCTGCAAGAGAAAAGGAAGAAAATGAGCTTCTAGTTTGACTCCATATGTGATATCGAACATTTTTCTATTAATTATAGTCCCTATCTTAGCCTATTTACATATTCTAACCTTGCATTATCTCCAATTTCATTATGTTTTGGATTTATTGGGTGTAAATTAATTATAGAATTAATATATTTCAATTTTATAATTTTATCCAATTAATTCAATTGTATATTTTTTAGATAAATATTTGGAGAGTAATTTGTTGACTTGGATGCCAAATAGATGCATTTGATGACATGGCAGCTAATTGGAGTTGACTAAGGCTGACTAGACAGATAGTGGGACCCATTGTTTTTCAAAAAGCAACCAAAATAGCGTGCATCCAACTTTTTTGCATTTCTGCATAGCAACCAGCAACAGGACAATAGTAGAAGATAGTGCAGCAAGGCAGCAACAACAACAAAAAGGGACAACACATGAAGCTTTTCAAAATTGCATTTTCATTCCTCTCTCCCGGTGGCAGCTTAAAGACACACTAGAAGCCATCTTTCACTTATTGAAGAAACCTCTCTTCTTCCATTTTTTGTAGGAAATTCATAGGTCTACCCCTCCCCCTATTTTTCTTCTTTGTTTTTGTGTTTTTTAGTCACCATGGAAGGCTAAACTCTTGTGTAATCAGTCCATGGATGAACTGGAGCTGTCACCTTAATTTTTGGAGCTTAATCAGATAAGTTTCTTACTGTTCTTCTATTTCATTTCTGTTCTGGTTTCTTATCTCTATTTTCATGTTCATTAGTTTGCTGGTTAGCCTCTATGAGTGTAATAACTGATTTTATTGCTTTAATCTGAGATGTTATCTTGCTTAAACTAGTTGGTAGAGTAAATAGAATAGAAATGGCTTGGTTGCTTTGGTAATTATCAAGCATAATTTAAATTAAGGCTTAATCAAATTGCATATGGTTAGGTTTAACTTATGTGTAATCTAGTTCTAGGCACTCTTTTGAAAATATCAGTTAGAAAACTTAATGATAGATAACACTAAAATTAATTTGAAGACAAGAATGATAATCGTTGCAATTCTACGGACTTTATGGCTGATTGAATTTGTGTTTGTAATTTCATTTTTGTGTTCTGTTTGTATTCTGTTATATATTTTGTTCTGTTATAGCTTTAGTTTATGTTTAAGTTCTATTTTATGCAATCATCCCCGTCGTAATTAGGCTGTAATTAGAGTAGAATAGTGTTAAAACAATTAATTAGGTAATTAGAAGTAAGACTCCTTGAGAGAATACGACTTGAAACGATCAATATACTATAAGTTGCCACGAATCTAATTTTGGGTGACTCGGTGGTCATAGTGGCTTGAACCAATATACTGTCACTTTATTTGATTTCTCATGCATGCTTTGATGTTTTGCTGCTTTTTTTGTTGGCTTTTTTTGCTATTGTTGTTATATGCAAAAGTGTGGGCCCCATTAGACTAGTCAACCCTAGTTAATGCACAATTAGCTGCTATGTCATCAAATGCGTCACATCAACATCCTTGTCATCCAATTTGTCCAAGTCAGCATTAACTCTGTAATTAATTAAATATGTAAATTAATCATAAGAATTAATGGGTCTCTAATCAATTAAGCTTATAAAAATATGAAATTAAAACATATTAGTTCTATAATTATTTTAGACCCAATAATTACCAAAATATAATAAAATTAGAAAGTTCACAATATTTAAGTTGCAAAAAAGGACTAAGATAGAGACTAAATTACATATAAAAATGCCCCATATCACTATTCTAGTATATGTTTGCAATGTCAAATTTTTCCACCGTGATGAAATTTGACATGGAGAAATTTGATGGAAGGATTAGCTTGTGGCAAGTATATTGTTGATACAATCAAGGTTACACAAGTTCTGGGCATGTAAAGATAAATTATCTAGGAGGATAAGGTTTGGCAAAAGGCTCCGAGCTAAATGCTAGCTCTGTCTCTCTGGTTTTGGGGGAGGATGATATCCACTAGAAGGTAAGAAGTATACTCTCATGGCATGTCCACGTTATCATGGAAGAGTTGCTGCTGGTGGATCCACAATTGCACATGGGCATTGATTGACATTGATGCAAGATATGTAGTGGAATGATGTTGATGGCTAAAGGACTTCCAAGGAAAGTCAATATGAAGGTTGCACCATATATTTTTCAGCAGAGATTTTTTCGACATGTGCCAAGATGAAATTTTTAGAATTGGTTAATTCTAAGTGAATATACTCTTTTATGATGGAGTATGATAGTTCTTAGAGCTATGATTGTTGATAGACAATGAAGCAGAAATGTGGTTATTTTTCAATCAAGGTGGAAATTGTTAGGATTGATTGAAAAATAGAGTCTCACATTGCTTAAAACCAAGGAGAGAAGTGTGAAGGAATTAGTCCCACATTTCTTGGATTACAAAATGGGAGGGGGTGCCAAGGCCATATAAAGGAGTCAAGGCCTTAGTTTACAAGTACACCAATACAAGAATATTAGCTTGTATTTAGTTTTCTCTTGTACTCTTATTTTAGGTAGTGAGAGATGTAAATTAAATACATATTTGAAAGTATGGGTGTAATGGGGTGCTGGGTATTTGAAAGAAATTTCTGTGTTATATAAATTTTCACATAGTATTTTTCTCTGGTTGCCTTTGACAGTGGTTGTGACTTTTTCTCCAATTTTGGAGTTTCCATGTTATTTTCCTGTGTTGTGATTGTGTTATTATTCTATTTTATTTTTCTGGTTTATTTGCGCTAAGGTAATTTTCAAGAGGAAAATGAAGTTTTTTCCAACAAGATTTTTTTTATTTTTTATTTTTTCAAAATATTGTTTGAAGATGAAGAGGAGAAGCTGCTGTTCTGGTTATGTTACCAGAACTTGTGTTGCCAAAGGTTGAAGAAACAATAAAGAAAGAAGAGAGTGAGGATGTGAAAGCTGTTGGTGTGAAGAATGAAGCGAAAAAAGAAGCTGATGTGAACGTGAACGAAGAAACAGTGAAGGTGAATGTTGGAATAAGTGGAAGGTGCTATGGCGGTTGAATTATTAATTTTATGTTCAAATTAAAGAGGGAGTGACTGTTGAGGGTCTTTTTAACATATATGAGTATTCTGTGTTGTATCTGTGGATGTTAATTATTTATATTTGCTATTGCTATGTAATGATCAACATATTCATCAGCTCTTTGTGGTGATATTTTTTTAATCTTTATTATTTAGATAAGCCTTTCCTGCAAAACCAAAACCATTTTGATGATTTTTAATTTTTTATTTAATTATTTATCAATTATCAGATCTTATCCCTAAAATAATAATCCCTATATTTTCTTTGATAAATATAAACGTTGTGATAATTATGAAGCATTATTCCCTTAAAAAAATTTATAATCCTTGATAATATGTAAATTAGTTGGAGCATTATTCCCTTAAAAAAAGGTATATACGCAAACAAAATATTCTAAGATATATATGTTTATATAACAAAAATTAATTAATTTAATTTAAAGAAATATACGTTGTAAATTTTTTATTTCTTTTCAACATTTTTTTATTTTCTTTATACACATTTGCTTTTTTTTTTTTAAATTTTAACATTTATATTTCTGTAATTTAATAATAAATAATAATCATATCAACATAAAAATATTATATAAATCTTTTCTAATTTCACAACAACTATTACACAGATCAAATTGAAAATATTATACAACATAATAAAATTTTTTAAAAATATGTTTGTTCATAAAATTTATAAGCAATTTCAGTGCCAGCCACAAGTCATATAAAATCTTTTACAAATATATATATATATATATATATATATATATATATATTGAAACAAAAAATTGTTCTCATCAACATACTTTATACATAAGATTTCATAACAATATTTTATATACTATAGCAATTTTTTTTTACTAAGGTAACTTTCTAATTTAAAAAATATAATACAACATAACAAATTTTTTTTAAAATATATATGTTGATATAAAAATTGAAAAAAAAAAAACTCTCCAACAATATGCTCATCTTGAGCACACACATGTGCCGAGCACTTTTGTGCTCCCGCACTTTTTTTTTAATTAAATTTTTAGTGTTCATATAATATAGTATAACAATTTTTTTAAAAAAAATATATATATGCTAATATAAAATATTGCATAAGATTTCATGACAATATTTTATATACTATAGCAATTTTTTTTTACTAAGGTAACGTTCTAATTTAAAAAATATAATACAACATAACAATTTTTTTAAAAAATATATATGTTGATATAAAAATTAAAAAAAAAACTCTCCAAAAATATGCTCATCTTGAGCACACACATGTGCCGAGCACTTTTGTGCTCCCGCACTTTTTTTTAATTAAATTTTTAGTGTTCATATAATATAGTTTAACAATTTTTTTAAAATATATATATATATATATATATGTTAATATAAAATATTACAAAAATACCGTGTATATATGCTCGAGATCATATTTCACATCTACAAATTTGCACACTGCACCTTTAATTAATAATTATTTTTAAATGTTTTTTATTCATTCTGGCTAAAAGTTTTATAGTCTGTTGATTCTTTGGATAGTTAACAAATTTTAAAACAAAATTTTAATACCTAATATTAACTAAAACTATTAGAAATATAAGAAAGGAAAAACATGTTACCATAACAAAGTTTAAATAAACTTAGTGTCTTCAACTGTGTAAAAAAATAAACACCCATATATAAATTAAATTAATAAAAAGTTAAATTTTATTTCAATATATTTATCTTTCTGACCCTAAGTGAAAATAAAATAAATTAATGATTCAACAACTAATGAGCGGTCCAGTAAGTAAAAGCAAAATTATTTATTTTAAAATTATATATATGTTTGTGACGGAGCAGTCGTGGGAGTAGTAAATAAAAAATTTCTATGGATTGTCAAAAAAAATCTTACATTAGGTGAGGTGGACAAGTAATGATTCTTACAATATTTTAGCAGGAAAAACTAAAGTATAACAGTCAAAAGTTATTTCAATAGCATTCAGTAGAAAATCTGCTATAAGAACTTGGATTCATTGTTGTAGTGTATATATATATATATGTAAATAAAATTCCACTAAATTCCCCTAATTTTAGGCAACGCCTACAGTCTTGCATAAAGAAGTGAAAGGATGCATGTAGACTACAAATATACACAAACGAAATAGCGGCCTAAACACTTTACAACGTACGTATCCACTTTAGGGTGTAGGACTCCTACGAGCTACCATGACTCAATTTACTTTTAGCTACGATTTTTAAAGTTATAATTAAAACTGTGACTAAATATGTATTTAATTATAGTTAAAATCGTGACTATTAGCACGTAAGACATTCCTGCGCGTTAGAGTAAATCTTGACGTCACATTACTATAACTATTGAAAATAATATATATATATATATATACTTAATTGCCCAAGTCTTGGGCAAGGCCTAAGGTTCGTCTTAATCGCCCAAGTCTTGGGCAAGGCCTATAAGTCTTGCATATGACCATAAAAGTGAAAAAGATGCATGTACTAAAGGCATACAGAACGTATGGTGTAGGTTCATTGCATAGCAACTTAACATATGATCGTCACTATTGAAAATAATCAACTTGTCTAAAATGATAATCTCATAATTGAAAAATATCAATCAAGCCATTTTCTAAGTCTATTGTCCAACTCATATATATATATATATAGATTAATTCTTTAGTTATATTCTCTTATTTGATAAATTTAATTTTTCTATATATACCTTAAATTATGTATCTGTTAGACTGTCACATCAACTTACCAAGTTTATATACCTTAAATTATGTAAATTTTCTTATTTAACAATAAAATAATTAAATTAAAACAAATACAATCATTTAAAAATTAAATTGACATAACTATAATCTTTTTGAGACTAAATTAATAATTTGGTCTTAATATTATAATATCTCCTCTAATTTCATGGGAATACTATTTTTTTTAAAAAACAATATCTGAGTAGGCCACTTCCAAAAGCCACCTTCTAACATGTTTCATTCTTCAAATTAAGATAGAGTACACGATGCATATAAATAGCAGCATACAATTGCATGCTGCGTTCAATTTTTTTTTTTCAGCTAATAATTGAACTCTTGAAATTACTTGTATTTCTATATTATATTGACTAGCTGAATTTGAGCTATATATAACATGTCTCTGTGAGTTAAAAATTTGAAGAAGAAATCCGTTTGGGCAATGTGAAATATTGTGGCACAACCAGACACCATGATTGCTATGTCGTCCATGCACTCGATCCTCTATTAGGTGTTAACACTATTTGATGAAGGTGGAGACAAGTGGATTTCATGTGAGCTCATAACTTCTTAATATCAAACAATGCTGAAAAGTTCAATACATTATTAGGTGTCAACGCCAACAGAGAATTCGAGTTCATTGTCCACAACCTCTTAAATATTCCACTTTTCATTATTTCACAATTAATTATAGATCTTCCATAGGACAAGCAATCATAAGATGCTTCCACTTATGACAAATATATTTTAATATATAATATATATACATATATATATATATATATATAGATACGCACAAAAAATTATAGATAAACATTATATTATCAAAATCTCATCAAACATTATTACACAGAGCTGCAAAATCACAAAAGTCCATATATTAAATAAGTGATTTCTCATTGGTGTGTGATACTGGGGCTGGAATTAATTTTCCATCTCCTTGAAACTGCTATTTCCTTATCATTGCAAGCAACCATGGGGAAATGCTATGGATTTTGTTTAAAAGCATTAACTTTTTCTGGCAGTGACAAATGGCCAGGAAAAGTAGGCCAAAAATAAAAGTCAATTTAATATTAAAAAATAAATAATTTCTTGGCAGTTTAGAAATTAGAACCACCGAAATGGCGTCTAATTTTCTTTAGGATTAACAAGGTTCAGAAAATTCCATATATTAAATAAGTGATTTCTCATTGGTGTGTGTTACTGGAACTGAAACTAAGGGGTCATTTGGTATCCAAAAAAGAATAGGAATAGAAAGGAAATAAGAAAATGAAAAGAAAGAGAGAATGGAAAAAGGAGAAGGAAAAAGAAAAAAAATTGTTTGATATATATTAAAAAAAAGGAAAAAAATATGATTATTATATTTTTTAAAGATAATAAAATATAAATATAAAAGTAATTTACTATTTTACCCTTAAACCCTCAGCAGGGCTGATCGATCGGCTGTCGAGAGCCGATTGACTAGCTGTCATGGCCTGGCAGCAGCCGGTTGCCAGGCGCTTGCCATAACTATCAGGTGTCTGGCAGTCGTCGATCGACCGGCTGCCGAGAGCCGATTGACTAGTTGTCATGGCCTGGCAGCAGCCGGTTGCCAGGCGCCTGCCATAGCTATCAGGTGCTTGGCATTCGCTGGTCGGGTGGCTGCCAAGAACTTGGTAGTCGACCGACCAGCCGGCAGTTGTGTTTAGTGGCCTCCAGTATAAGAGTCAACCGGGACGAGTTTTGCGCAATTGAAATTTGAATGAATGGGTAAATAAGGAATTTTACTTTACTTTCCATTCTAATAACCGGTTTTCCATCCACAATGCAATGGAAGCCAAAAAGTTAATTTTGAAAGAAAAGTGAAATCCGACTTCCATTTCTAACTGATAAAATATGACATACCAAACGACGAAAAAATGCTACAGTGTTGGAAAGGCACTTTCCTTTCCCACTTCCGCGAGCATACCAAACGGTCCCTAATTTTCTCATTGCAGGCAACCATGCGGAAGTGCTATGGATTTTGTTTAAAAGCATTAAATGTTTCTGGCAGTGACATATGGCCCAGAAAAGTAGGCCAAAAATAAAAGTTAATTTAATATTAAAAATAAATAATTTCTTGGCAGTTTAGAACCGCTGGAAATGGCATCTAATTTTTCTTAATCTCCCCCACTTTCCCCACTAAATTTTTTCCGTTTCCAATTTCTCTTAAAACCTTAATACTGTTAATTTCTTTCTCTCTTTCTCTCTCTCAAAATTTTTCCATTGTTCTCATAGTAGAGTCAAGGAAAGAGATTAATATTAAACTTGAGTTATGGAGAGCTACTTTGGAATCGAAGGGTTTTCGTCTGAGTAGGAGTAAGACAGAGTATGTGCATTGTAAGTTTAACAAGCGACAAGCTAGAAACAAGTTGGAGGTTAAAATTGGAGATAATGTCGTATCACAAGTGTGAAAGTTTAGGTATCTGGGATCTGTTATACAAGATAATGGTGAAATTATTGGAGATGTGACACATAGGATACAAGCTGGGTGGCTAAAGTGGAGAATGACATCAGGAGTTGTTTGTGATCGAAAAGTAGCTGATAAGCTCAAAGGAAAGTTTTATCGTATTGCTATAAGACCAGCAATTTTATATGGGAGTGAATGTTGGGTGATGAAAGGATAACAAGAGTATAAAATTGGAGTAGCGGATATAAGGATGTTGCGTTGGATGTGTGGTCATACAAGAAGAGATAAGATCCGTAATAATCGTATACGAGGAAGAGTTGGAGTGGCACCTATTGAAGAAAAAATGACTGAAAACCGTTTAAGGTGGTTTGGACATATTCAAAGAAGACCATTGGAAGCTCCAGTAAGGAGAGTTGAGTAGATGGTTTGGAGTCGTGTGAAAAAAGGTCGAGGAAGACCAAAAAGAACACTAAAAGAAGTTATTGAACCAAATCTTCTGGTAAATGAGATACCTAAAGAGTTGGTCATTGATAGAGCTCAATGGCGTCGTGTGATTCATATAGCTGTTGTTGTTGTTGTTGTTGTTGTTGTTGTTAAAGAACACTAAGAGAAGTTATTGAACGAAATCTTCTAGTAAATGAGATACCTAAAGAGTTGGTCATTGATACAGCTCAATGGCGTCGTGTGATCCATATAGTTGTTGTTGTTGTTGTTGTTGTATACTAAAGGTAAGCCCATTTTTAATTAATAGTAGGAGACTTTGTATGTTTGACATGTACAAGAAGTTACTTTATAACTTATTTGAGTAATTTATAAAATTATTAGAAGTATTTGATAAACAAATTTAGTTGAGTAGTTTATAACTTATAACTTTTATGTTTTACTTCTTCTTTTATCCTTATTATTTAATTAAAATTCCTATTGTACCTTTATTCTTCATATACATATAAAATATAATATATATAATATTAAAAAATATATTATAAAATATATATACATACATTATATAAAAGATATTATAATATATAAAATATAAAATATATAATTATTTATATATATATATTTATTTATTTATTTATTTTGTATTATTTTAAGATTACAAAATATCATATAAATATATGCTTTTATATCATTTTACATCTATAAGCTAATTCAATAGCTAATTTTATCAAACATTTCTAATTCAATATTAAGCTCACTTAACAGCTTTCAGTTTTCAGCTAAAAATTAACTTTTAAACTTTTAGTTAACTTTTAATCTTTCTGGTGCCTTATTAGTTATTTTTGCTAAATATAACCAAGATCACGTTGAAATAAAATTCATGAGAATTCTGTTGTTTATATACATGTGAAACATCTGAACCACATTATTTAAATACATAATTAGTAACTTTATTTAATTTGTATTACAGAATTTTACATATAATTATACTTAGCTATTATATAACGTAAACTTATTAATAAATAATAATTTTGAATTTCATTTGTATGAGTACTCATATAGATTAAACTTGTTGAAAATTTTTTATGCTTAAAAAAAATGAAAATATGCCTCTTGTCTTGTGGGGTGTGATCCCCTGCTCTATCAAATTAGTTTATTAATTATACAATAGGATCATAAGTAACATATTAATGAAGTCAATTTCATGAAATTTTTTTTTGATAATGGTTAATTTATCATTCCATTATTAGGGACCTCTTTATAAAAGTTTAAAATTTGGGGTTTTTGTACATAGGTTTAATTCTATCAAATTAGTTGATTTATTATATAATTATGATCATGAGTAACATATTTATGGAATCAGTTTCATAAAATTTTTTTATAATGGTTAATTTATCATTTCATTATTAGAGATATATTTATAAAAGTTTGAAATTTGTGATTTTTGTACGTAAGCCTAATTCTATCAAATTAGTTGACTGATTATGAAATTAGAATTTAGAAGAAGAATGATTTTTTTGTAATGAAAATATTTTTTAAGATAAAATTATCATCAAATGAATAACAAATTGAAATTAATTTAGAAGAATTATCATCAAATCTATAAAAGTGAATGAAAATTTTACCCCCTAATCGAAGGGTCCTGAATACGCCAATGATCCCAGTCCTGTCTTGTGTATGTCTGTATATGCATATAAAATTCCACTAAATTCCACGAGTTGGCCAACGCCTGTATATAGTGTTAAGAACAAAGACTTTTGACTAAAGAAGTGAAAGGATGCATATAGACTAAAAATATACACAAAAACGTAATAGCAGTAGTCAAACACATTACCATCACCATATATATATATATATATATATATATATATATATATATATTGTACTTGCCCAAGTCTTGGGCAAGGCCGATAAGTCTTGCATATGATAATGAACACAAACATTGACCGAAAAAAAAAAGTGAAATGGATGCATGTACTAAAGGCATACACAACGTATGGTATAGGTTCATTCCATAGCAGCCTAACACATCACTGTCACTATTAAAATTAACCAATTTGTCTAAAATGACAATCTCACAATTGAAAAGTATCCAATCAAGTCATTTTCTAAGTCTAATGTCCAACTCATATATGTATATATAGATGAATTCTTTAGTTATATGTTTTTATTTGATAAATTTAATTTTTCTTTATATACCTTAAATTGCATACCAATCACATCAACCTACCAAGTTGATTAGAGTAGCTTCAATCCATGCTTGAGGAATGCTAAGTTCTCCAAAGAGGGGATAAAGATATAACGGGAACTTACAAAATTTACAGTCATATATATATATATATATATATATATATATATATATATATATATATATATATATATATATATATATATATATATATATATATATATATATTCCATTTATCATAACTTAAAAAATTACACTCATATGCCATTATTTAATAACTATATATGAACTATTTCTACCCTATAAAAAATGAGTGTAATTGTTATACACTAGCTAGATTGAACAGTTTAAAGTTCTTAGATCAAAAATAAAATTAAAGAGGGCTAGCTATATACTTAGGACATAGTTTTTTGGGTTAACATTTGATGTTTGACAGACAAGATAGAAAAGAAAAAAAATAAAAATTATTCTTAAAAGCCTCTTATTAATTACTATGTTTGATTTGATCAATGGTCTTGTTATTATAAATATTGCTTGTGTAATTTTTTTCATTCATGAGAATTGTGATCTTTTGCTAATAATTCTGGTTCATTCTTACATATATTTATAACTAAAGATTAGAGTAGAGTTGTTTGATCTCATTACTTTCCATACATTATCAAATGTTTAAGACTATAGGATTTCAATTACATGATAAGCCATTCTCATTCCTATTTTCATGCCTATTTTATCTAAAATCTTTCTATCAAACCAGACGGAATCTAATTAATCATCATATCATATAACTAGAAGGTACACACTAGAAAGTATAAGGGGTGAACCTACTCGGCTCCATTATATTTGGCAGTGACAAATATAAAGTGAAGTTGAAATCTTAACTATTCGATCATTAATGTACAACTAAGATTAAATGAATGAAAAAAAATGAGTTGTATCTCTAACTTTATTTATTCAATAACTTGACTATTTATTTAATAATCAAACGACTAAAATTTTAATTTTAATTTATATTTTTCACTATCAAATATATAAGAGTTATTCTCAAATCCACTAGGGTACAAGACAACAACATGTAATATATTGGGCTTTGTAACAAACCCAAAAGAAACTTGGAGCTTTTTTTGGCACATTTGTTAGTATTTTTTTTTTTAAGGACAGTGATGGCATTCGATCAGTGTATGCCTGGAAAAATAAAAGATGAAAAGTGTTCCAATAAGAAAAAGAAATTAACCAGAAAATGAAGAAACGGTGAAAGCAATTAGCTTTGTATAGAAGGATTTTGGGTAATCCCAAAACAAAAAAAGAAGTAATAATGAATTTAACCCAAAAAGAATTGAAGCAATTCAATGAGATTGAGCAAATAAAACTAATATGTTGAAATTCTAGAAGAATTTCATGCCGATAGCCAGACAGTTGAAGGGAATCGTAGTCATTTATTTTATATGTAGAGAAAAGAAGCTTCAAGAAATGTGTTCTGCATAAAATATATTGTCAAATATCCTCATCAAATGAACATTCTTTTATCTTAAAGATGCGGAAATCATATTTTAGAATTGATTTCTTGATATAATCTTTGTCGTTACCAAGTTATCTATTCATCTCGTTTTAAAATATAGGAAGGCATGACTTACCAAGATTTTTGGTATATTAGAACAGATTAACAGAATAATTTTGCTTCTTCAACGTTGGATATTATTATAAAATATCAGTTATTAAGATTATTAAAATATATTAATCTCCTTTATGTTGCAATTTAAGTTTCTAAAACCGTTAGCCTTCTTAATTTATGATACTTTATGTATATTGAATTGGTTTTATATTTGCTTCATTGTTATTATTTTGAGTTTGGAAAGGCACTTTTATTTCCATTGAATCACAATAACTTGACTTTAATATACATAATATATTCTTTAAATGTGGCCAACGGATCTATTGCAATGGAAAGGACATGAAGAGCCAACTATATATGTGTGTTTATGGAAGACATGGGATATATACATATATTATTAGATTTTTCATATGAACTACCATAAATCATATTTATCTTTACATATATATATTTATTTATTTATATGTATTGTCCAGTTTTAATAATAAGTTAATTATAAATTCTTTTATAAATTAAACAATCCTTATTGAATTGAAACTGGACTTTGTGTGAGCTGACTAATGATGGGAATATCAGTCCATTAGGGTTTCATAAGGAAGGGTCTCTACTCTCTGCCTATATATATATGGTGTAGCAGTCCCATTGAAGTAACACCCTCTAAAAGTATATTAGGCTAAGAGGGCAGTTATACTCTCCTTAATTATTTTGTTTTCTATTCTTCAATATTATTTATATCCGATAATCAATTACTATCAAGAGTTCCGATGTTTCCCCAGTTACGCATATTTTTGTTATTATTCATATATTCTATAGAACTATCTGTAATACAATATTTGTATATAGAAATTATTCAAAAATTCCTTCAATTGGTATCAGAGCCTGGTTTACAGATTGTTCTATGGCTGTATGAAATTAGAATCATATGACGATTATATCCGTTCATATTGATTGGGGAAAATTATTGTGATTTGGGTAAATTCCTTTTATTAGGGTTCATAAAGGAATTTTTTCTATAGAACCCTAAATTTGTGTTTTGTTTATGATTGAAAAGAATTTTAGTGTTATTGAAAATTTTATCTTATAATTATGATATTTCAAATTTGATTATGTGTATATGAATGAAATCAAATTCTTAGAATTTATCATAAATTGAGATAACTTTTATCAAAACCCTAATTTTTGAAAATCAAGATACATCATAAATTTGAGATATGATTAGGTATCATATATGATTGAGATATATCATAAATTTGGGGTTGGATCATAAAAAAAAAAATTGTCTATATCTCGCCGATTCTAAATCCAATTTGATAATCTCAAATTCATGATTTAATCATATGGAAAATTGACATAATCAATCCTAATTGATTCAATCCATATTAATCACATATATATATATATATATATATATATATATATATATATATATATATGAAATTTGGAATTGTAGAAAATCGTATATATATTTGGAATATGAGTGATTGGGATTCCAATTATAATATAATTTCAATTAATATACGATTAACGTTGTTTACTCTGATTTGTGCCTCTGAGATTTGGCATTAGGGATTGTATCATATATATATATATATATATAGATGAGTTTGAATTTTATATATTTGTTTATCTCAATTATAGTTTGGTCATATATATTGATCAAAATTTTAAATTTTCTTGTGAATTTAGGTCTTAATCTATCAAGAATTCTATTTTAGATATTGTATTCTTTAAAATTCAGCTCGAAATTTTTTTATATGAATTTTGAATATTATTATCTTTTAAATATCCCTTATACTCTGTCTTGGAGCACCGTTTTTATATTTTAACTATTTTAGAGACAATTTACATTATGTAATTATTTAAATTTTATTGTAAATTGTTTTTAAATACTCTGCCAAATAATTTTTGATATCCAAATATGCTATTTGGATAATTTTGTGAGGTTGTAAGCTCGCTTATTACGAGTCCAATCTTTAATGTTATTTTTGCAAATAATATATATATATTTCTTTATTCTTTCAAAATAATTATGGCTTGAAAAGGGAAAAATAGCAATTATTGTGACAATAAATAATTTGTTTTGAAATATTATTAGTGTACACACCCTATCGGAGTGACATTAATGTACGTTTCTTGTGATAAATAATTTTTTTTTGGCGTCTTCTTTTGATATTTTTGTAATATAAAAGGATTGCGAAATCACCTCAGGTACACATCACTGATATATTTCTCTATATCATGTGTACTATAATATACTTTGATATTGCATCTATAATTGATCTGAAATTTATTGACCTTGGATTGCATATTTCTCTTAATTAATTATACTTTTTCATATTCATTATTCTTTATGTGAAATATGAATTTTTAACGTGTATGATCTACTTCCCTATCGGATGCTATTTCTGCATCGTTAAAACTTATGTTTCTTGACATATGCTATAATTATAGTTGTTATTTTAGCCTTAATGATTATTTTAATAATTGACTATTGCTATCCAAGTGGGAGAATTGTTAAATTTTAATATATATATATATATATATATATTATACGGATTAGCATTACTAAATTATTAAAATATTTTTTAAATCATTAATATATCAACTATATTAATTGTGTTTTATAATATAGCATTTTAATTAATTCACTGAATATTGCAACTGAATTGAATCTAATTTGGTTTATATTTCTCTTAATTCTTGGTGGCTCTTTTGACCTAGAGCTTCACCAAATAGTTGTTAAGACAACATTCTTAAATAGTGATTTTTCAAATGATGTGTACATGGATCAACCTGATATTTTTTTGAAAAATATGGTCAAAACCATATAGTATGCAAATTAAGATATCCATATATGTTTTAAAATTGGCCTTGAGACAATGGTACCTAAAATTTCACTATGTTGTCACTTTGATCAACTTAAGGAGAATATGTGTCTGATCAGTGTTTTTATATGATAACTAGTGGGAGTAAGTTTGCAATTTTAAATATTGTACTCTTAGTTTTTTTTTTTGGCTTGAAATTCAATGAGTATTCCTTACTCTGCTAGTGGCACCTTGATATATCATATTCTCCCTGTTGATGTGCCATAGTCAAGGAATTAATTTTTTTTATCTTTATATGAATTGAATAATTTCATCAGGCATGATATATATTTATTATATTTTTTTTGAATATAATTACTGATTATTTGTATAACTGTAACCTCACCTATCGTGGGTACAATTATACAAATTTTGTGAATTGAATGATTAAATTTTTTAATCATTATTTTATTACATTAATAATAATTATACATTATCGGTGTGTTATCATTAATGTAATTTGTTATACAATGCACTGTTAGTTTAATACTTATATCAATTATCTTTCGAATACCCTATCGGTATTAGAAACTTTGGTGATATAAGATTTGTGTATTATAATTATTATATTTATCATTTATTATGATTCGGGACCTTTAGGCCGGACCATCATAAGTAAGAAAATTTTTTCTAAAGGGCATGATTGGCTGTGTATAAGAAACTATTTAATTCTCTTATTGCATGATCACATTGTGTAAATTAAATGTTCCTTTTGTTGTTATAATGTCAGCCTTCTTTGTCTATGTTTGACTTCTGTCAAGACTTTGAATAGGACCAATTTTGAGGACTGGAAATAAAATAATCTCTGGATCTCTATTTGGCTATCACTAATATGGACTTGGCTTTGAGAGAAGAAGAGTTTGCTGCTCTTACTGCCTCGTCCACTGTTACTGAAAAGGCTTCTTGTGAAAAAATGAGAACACTCAAACATGTTGTGTCTCACGGTGTTGAAATACACTATGAAGAAGTCAATTAGATAGACCATTCCAGAGAGTAAAAAGGTCCCGTATGCTTCCACTGATTAATGTACGCTCAATTTTGTACTCATCCCGATATTGTTTTTGCTATTAATGCTTTATGGATATATTTAAGCAACCCAGATTTAGGTTATTTAAAGCCGTAAAAAGGTCATAAGATATTTGCAGGGAACCAAAGACCATGTGTTGACCTATAGGAAGTTTGATCAACTTCAAGTCATTAATTATTCTATTCTTATTTAGTATGGTTGCCCTGACGACCGAAATTCTACTTACAACTCTATTTTTTATGATGACATGAGTAGCTATCTCTTGGAAGAGTGTTAAATAGACTCTTACAGTTACTCCTACCATGTAGGCAGAGTATGCCACTTGCTATGAGGCTACTTGTCAAGCCATGTGGCTGAAAATCTTAATCTCTGGCTTTCACGTTGTTGAAAGCATTTCTAAGCCACTTGTGATATATTGCGACAATACTGCTGCTGTGCTTTTCTCTCAAAACAACAGAAGCTCTTCTTAATCAAAGCACTTTAATATTAAATATCTGTTTGTTAGAAAGAAAATTTTGGAGTTTCAGACTCGTATTGAGTATTTTGCTACAGAAAACATATTAGCAGATCCACTAACTAAAGGCTTAACTATTAGAGCTCTTCAGAATCATGTAGCTTATTTAGGTTTAGTTAAGTCTTTTGATGTTTGAGGTTAGTGGGAGTCTAAAATTTAATATTTACTTAGTGTCATTCTCATGAGATCTATTTGTGATGACATCACTTATACTATCATATCTCTTAGAGCATTTTCAGATGCCTAGACCATTGGTCAGGATTGCACAAGGATCACATCCTTGTAATGTATGTTCTGACACTAGTTTCACATATTATTCAAATCTTTTGTTGAGTATCTTGACATGTAAGATGCCAGTACCCCTATCGGACATGGTTTTTGCATTGTCAAATACTTATTACCTCTTGATTTGACTTGAGGATTGTTAATTTATAATGACAACTCATAATTAACATGTCTATTTTATTGTATTATTAAATCTGGAAATTATTTATCCTTTAAACTAATGATTTATGTTGTCCAAGTGGGAGATTGTTAGATTTTTCATATGGACTGCCATAAATCATATTTATCTTTACATATATTTATTTATTTATTTATTTATATGTATTGTCCAGTTTTAATAATAAGTTAATTATAAATTCTTTTATAAATTAAACAATCATTATTGAATTGAAACTGGGCCTTGTGTAGGCTGACTAATGATGTGAATGTCAACCCATTAGGGTTTCACAAAGAAAGGTCTCTACTCTCTGCCTATATATGTGGTGTAGCAGTCCCATTGAAGTAACACCATCTGAAAGCATATAGGTCAAGAGGGCAGTTATACTCTCCTTAATTATTTTGTTTTCTATTCTTCAATATTATTTATATCCGATAATCAATTACTATCAAGAGTTCCGATGTTTCCCCAAGTACGCATATTTTTGTTATTATTCATATATTCTATAGAATTATCTGTAGTACAATATTTGTATATAAGAATTGTTCAGAAATTCCTTCATATATATGATAGGGTTAATGAGAAAACATATATACATATTATGTGTGATACTTTGGGTAGAGAAGGTGTGAGAGAAAGTGAGTCTGATTTACTTCTTACGTACAGAGGTAGTAAACAAACATGCGAGTCCTAGGCTATTGTATTCTGGAGGTAACACGTCTGTATATCCTTGTACCAAGTAATATAGCAAAATTAACCCGTAGGAGATGTAAAAATTATCTTAAAAAAAGATGAGTTACTCGAATCTCAATCTATTACCACGTAATTTATATTTTCACTCTAACATTTAAATTCCTCCATTTTGTGTTTATTCTTATTTTTCAAGTGCTGCTCCAACAATTTTAAGGTAATATTTCATGTTGAATCCTACAAAAGCAGCAAATGAAAAATATGAGTGGTGAAGGAAGGTTTTTGAAAAATCATTTTTTGATAGAATTTTCTCAATTGTGAAATTTCTTTAAAAAGAAATTTTGTGATTCACAATTTGAGTAAATCACTGTAAATATTTTTGGTTTTTTTTTAATTTGGAGTTGTGAATTTATTTCACAAGAAATTGCATAAATATTTTGGTGGAATATTTATCTTTTTACAATAACTCATAAATTTTTTATGAGCTTTGAGTTTCGAGTATATGGTATTTCTGAGACCTTATTTAATTAAGGGAACAAAAAATTTTGATTTCCATATATATATATGTGTGTGTGTGTGTGTGTATATATATATATATATATATCTTGGCATATGAGTAGCCAAAAGATTTTTCAACTGATAGAAATATATATCTTTTACAAAATTTTCTCAATTGTGAATTTTCTTTATGGAGGAAATTTTTGTGATTCACAATTGAATACTTTTATGAAATTTTGTGGGCTTATAAATATTATTATTATTTTTATTTGGTTGTTGCTCACAAAAGAAGTTTTTATTTATGGGAAATTTTTTTTTCACTATATGAAATACCTAAAATAAGGTATGTTACTACAAGACTTTAGCTTTAGTTATATATTGTCTTGTATATCTATATTATTTTTATAAGTTTTTTAACTTAGTTTAAAAAAATTCTTTTAAAGTAGATTTGTGTCGTGTATATATATATGAAGGGAAAATATATATGCAAAATAGCATTTGTAATGTGTAAAGCAAATATATATGCCCAGTGGCTTTTGTATAAATCAGCGCTAGCCTTTGTGATTAGTGCTTTAATATATAACCATGTGCGTTGATGTGTGTCTTAAAGTGTGTGCTATGATGATGGAAGTACATGAGAAGGATAAGATAATTATGTGTATATTGATTAATTTTTGCTCATGAAGCAAATTTATATAGTAGTGATTTCTTCTCCCTACATCATGAGGTATGTATTACTATTTAATCTTTCTCTTTTTTGAGAATTTTCATTGATAGTGGGGGCAAGAAGAAAAATATTTTTTGGATATTATTTTTATAACAACAAGTGAGGGATGTAAGTATGTTGTTATAAAAATTTAAAAAATTTTGTAAAAAAAAAATTTATTGTCAATAATTAATCATATTATGGATTAATAGAAAATTTATGGGTTTAATATTTGAGTTCAGTATTTCCCATAAATTTCTATTAACATAACTATTGATAATATGAAAATGTTTTCTTAAAGCTTGTATGTGAACAAGTATTCAACATTTTAATGTTGAAAAATGTGTTTGTGGAATTTTTAAATTCTACATTAAATTTTTATAATCATATTATTGTGAGCTTTCTAAAGCTATGTGAAATATGAATTTTCACTTTGAGAATTTGTTTTTAAATCTACATTTTAATTTGTTGGCCAATGGTCAAGAGAATTAAAAACAAAATATGTTAGTAGAATTAAAACAAAATTCTATTTTATAAAGCCATGTGACAAATTATAATTTGTGAAAAATATTTTGAGAAAATGCCTAAATTTATTTCATGAGATATCTAATGGCATGTGTGCACACAAAAAGAAAGTTGTGATTGTGAATTTTTTTTTTAGAAAATTCACTTTTATATAAATTTTGATTGTGAATTCATTCACTATATATATCTTGTGATTTCACATATGTGATGGTCTTATAGTGCTACAAGAATATTATATTTTTGGTGAACAACAAAAAGTTTGAGATTCTTGTGAAAAAGACACAATACATATTAATAGTGGGGGTACACAATTTTGTGGATATCCAAAATTGAGTTCACTAATTAGACAGTAATTTTTATTTCTATGTTTTATATGCAATATTGTGAAGTGCACATATCATTTTAGAACTAATTTTATTGGGAGAATTTGTGACCATATATTTTATGATTTTAGGCATATATATTTTTAATTGAGGATACCATCTTGTTAAATTTTGAGATGATGATATATGTTATAAATAAATCTTGAAGCATAAATTTATGCTATTATATGAGAACACTCTTATTATACAATAGGTAAAATGGTGTTGAGCACTTTTGTTATAAAATTAAAATTGGGAAAGTTTCTTAAATAATTATGTGTTCATGGATTAAATTATTATATAGTGGAAGAATAAATATTTGAATATATATTATGTGATTGTATATCTACCTATAATAATTATGAGACCACTTATTGTAATAAGTACCGTCTTACCTAGATTCTTTGAATTTTGAGATTTTCTAAAAATTATAATTATAGTCAAAGAATCTAGAAGCATTGAGTAATATGAATATCTAGCTCATCGGATTAAAAGTAGCCTATGAGGATATCCTACCTTGTGACTAGAGATCCTAAAAACTTGGTTCAAAGGGAAAAATGAATAATAGGATTGTTTATTTGAATGCACATTTTATAAGAGTTTAAACTCTTAAATTCATCCCTATGGTGTCAGTGCATTTTCCTGTAGTGAATATGTAAGGTTGAGTTTTTAAAAAACTCTTAATGAAATATATAGCTTTATAAGAATAGGGTGTCCAAACTGCAGGAACACCCTTGACAGAACTCACCTATTTGAATGTGGCGGAGTGGGGCTACTCCTACATGAGAATATACAGAGCGTATTCTCAGGACACATTCAAGAAACAAGATACGGCACAAGGCCGCATAACCGTGCCAATTAGGACTCATGATTTGTAGCTAGGTTGTTATGTGCAAGATATATATCTTGTTTCCCCTAAGTAGTCTATAGTTCAAGGCAAATACCACTATGACTCTGGATCAAAAAATATATTTTTACTAAGTATAGGTTCAAGGAAAATTTAGCTACCTATATTATGCATAATAATCCACCTCTACCCAAAGAATATATATATTATTGAATGTTATTTTATAATAATAAGTGGGAAATTGTTGGATATTATTATAAAATATCAGTTATTAAGATTATTAAAATATATTAATCTCCTTTAGGTTGCATTTTATGTTTATAAAACCGTTGGCCTTTCTAATTTATGGTACTTTATGTATATTGAATTGGTTTTATATTTGCTTCATTGTTATTATTTTAAGTTTGGAAACATTAGCCTTTAGGGCACTTTTATTTCCATTGAATCACAATAACTTGGCTTTAATATACATAATATATTCTTTAAATGTAGCCAACGGATCTATTGCAATGGAAAGACATGAAGAGCTAACTATATATGTGTGTGTATGGGAGACATGGGATATATACATATATATGATAGAGTTGATGAGAAAACATATATACATATTATATGTGATACTTTGGGTAGAGAAGATGTGGGAGAAAGTAAGTCCGGTTTACTTCCTACGTGCAGAGGTAGTAAACAAACCCGCAAATCCTGAGCTGTTGTATCATAGACGTAATACGTCTGTGTACTATTGCACCTGGTAATATAGTAAAATTAACCCATAGGAGACGTGAAAATTATCTTAAAAAAAGACGAGTTACTCGAACCTCAGTCCAGTACCATGCAATTTATATTTTCACTCTAACATTCAAATTCCTCTATTTTGTGTTTATTCTTATTTTTCAGGTACTGTTCCAACATTCAAGCTAATGAAACAATATTGACTATACTGAAAGGTGTCATTTATTCAAGGTTTGAACAAGCATACTATTCCAAAAGCTCAAGATGTGACGAGGATAATTGGATATGGATTCTTGAAATTTGAGTAGTGCTATATAATCAATCTCATTTCCTAATGTAGATACAACTTTGATATGTTGAAGCCAAGGTAAGCTCACACAAAAAATAAAGATGGGTTAAAGGTATATGGACTAATGTGTGAGTGACATGGGAGCGAAAGCCATGGTCAGGTTGAAGAATTGAAGGTGAAGAAAAGTGTGGATGCTTTATAGAAAGGTAGTTAAACTCTCGAATTAAATGATCCTAGGTCCCCAAATCAAGTTAACTTGGTTCTAAACTAGGAAATCGGTCAAATTCGAGTTAAACTTGGTCAAAATCGCCGAGTTTGTCCTAGTCAACCAAGTTTAACTAATGACCTCAATTTAAATACTCATAACTTTTTCATTTATATTCTATTTTAAGCAAAAGAAAAACCTTTGGAAACATCTTTGAGTCTAGTTTCAAATGAAGTAAGTTTTGTTTAAAAAATCTGTGGTTTAAGAGATATGATCAAAAGAGTGACTAAAGGTAAAAAATGATTAACTTTTTGTAATTTTCAATTTTATTTTAAATAGTCATAACTTTCTCATTTTAATTCCATTTTAAGCAAATGATATATTTTTGTAAAGATCTTTAAGTCTAGTTTCAATTGAAATAAGTTTCATTAAAAAAAATTCTTTACCGTTTAGGAGATATGATTAAAATAATGAATAAAAATTAGAAGTAGTAGACTTCTGGGTTCTACTAGTTAACTTGTAATTCTCAAGTTTAATTTAAATATTTATAATTATCATTTAAACTCTATTTTGAACAAATTTAACTTTACATCCACAAGGACTGAAATACTAATCGATCATTGATGACTCATAATTTCTAGCTCTACGAGCTTTCGAGTATATTTAGTGGTTATTCCCAATTATTTTATTTTTAAAGGAAATGAGCATATTGATACTTAATGAATATAACATATTATAACTAGCTTATAGATGTTCTTATATTATTTGAAGTATTTTTAATTATTTATGACTTTATGTATCATGATAGTAAAAGTACATAAATATATATATATATATATATATATATATATATATATATATATTAAGAGGATAATACATATAAATTACAATTTAAGTTTATAATTCGAGTTTATTACCCCAATTCAAACCTAAAGTAAACTCGGGTTTGACTTTTTGCTTTTCAGATTGAGACACTGAAGTGATCCTTTTAAAGTGGGAGCTCTAATTTGTTTATTGTTACCGCAAGTGTTGTCTTTTGCATTGGCTTCAGTTGTTGCTTTTTGACTGATTGGACTACTGAGTGAAAGGCATTAGGTAAATGATTTGCTTCTAGCTACTGCTTCTTTTATTTGATGGAAGCAATAGCAATCGAAAATTAATTAACTAAAACAGAATATTATATCATTAATTATTTGGTTATGGCTATCTCTCATCATGTTGTCTTCCACCTCTAACGATCTTTCCTAGTTGTCCTAGATCATGTTCTTCATAGTTTTGTTTGAATATTATTGACCTAAAAAAAAAAGAAAATAAACGAGCCTTATTTATTCATTTATTTACGTTATAATTGGACTTTCTTTTATTGTGTTGAATATTTGGAGATAAATTCAATAAAAAAACAATAAATATATTTGAATAAATAATTTAGTCTTTAAATAATGTGCTTTATATTTATTTATTGTTGATGAAAATTTGGCATACTTTTTCTTCCAGTAAAAATTGTTATTTTAGTCTTTGACAGATGTAGAGACTTTTAAATGGTCATCCGCATATTATTTCTGTCAATCTAGTCCCTTAAAGATGGAAACACCTTCAATTTTATCTTTCTACCCAAACTCGATCCATCCAAAATTAAACAGAATAGTTTAGAGAATATTAAATAAGATCTTTTTTGCTTACATGAAGATTACATGTGGCACATATTTAGCATAAATTTAAATAAGGAATGCTACATAAGCACTAAGTTTAATTCTTTAAACACCTTGCAAGAGCACCTTGTTGTTAATCAAGGCCATGAGAGTCCTCTGTGACACAGCTTCATCATTATTACAGGTGTTTTTATCTTTGAAGGATTAAATTGATGAAGATAATATGAGGGACCAAATTGAAAGTCATCCTATTTATTAAGGACCAAAATAGATTTTTTTCTTTATTTATTACACCCAAAGTGCTTTATGAACTCGCATTAATAAATGAGATATTATTCGTTCTTTTGATTTTTGATCATTTTAAGAAAGATGACTCTATGTTTGGCGAATCATACCTATCAACTAAAGTTTAATGTTTTTGAGTCTTCAGCTCAAACTCATAAAAAAATTTGCTTAGATTGTGAACAAAAGTACATTAAATGAATATATATAACAATTTAAAAATAATTAATATTTATATAAAAATGTCAAAAAAAAATTGATGAGGTTACACTTATAATTATAATAGTATTTTTATGAAAGTAGTCACGGTTATATTTGTGTGTGTATAACATTCTACTGTTTTCTGTGAACTATAACAATATCAAAATCAAATTCCATTTCTGCAAGTGTTGTCCTTTGCATTTATTTCATTTGTTGCTTTTTGACATATTGGAATGTTGATGGACCCAATTTAATATTTTTATGTCTTTAATATTATATAATATTATAAAATTTGTTGTAATTTATTAAAATAATAATATGAATTATATTTGTTATATTATATTACATTTTTACATTATTATATTTAAAATGCACCCTTATGTAGTAGCAGCAAATCGTTTGGTCTAGCGTTTCACAAGTTCAATTTTTTAAGAGTATTTTTTAATATCTAAATAAAGTAATTAAGTAATCAACACTTAGTAATTAATCTTTTTTTTGGCCAAAAAAAGAAGATTAAATCTAAATGATTAAGACTTGGTCCAATATATAATTTATTAAGATCTATTCAAATCTAATAAGAACTTAATAAAAATTTTTAAAAAATACACTTAATAATTTAAAATATGAATGAATCATATTCAGACTATTATTAAGTTAAATGTAAACAAATACCTCCCAACTCCAACTGTCAAGGTATTACTACCTACTGTGTACAATAATAAAAACACTGTTTATTGAAGAGGAAATGTAGGGGTTGTTTGGTTGCTGGTTTTAAAAATGGTTTTTTGTTTCTAAAAATAAAAAACAATAAAACTTGTTTGCATGTTTTTGAAAGAAATAAATTAACAACTAGTTTTTGAAACCCTTGTTTTAAAAATAAAAACAAGTTTTATGTATTTTTTTAAAAACAATTATTCTAAAAGTATGATGAAATACGTAGCGGTATTATTATAATTATACAGGTTCGTTAATTATATTTATGTAATATAAGTCCTACCAAAAAATGGTGAAGGTTAAAACTGCTCTAAAATGCAAAAAGTGTTTTAACAAATATTGCAATGGTGATTAGTCACCGTTTTTTTTGTTCACTTTTGTAATTTTTTTAAAGAAATTTGTGTTTTTTATCTACTTTTTTAACTACCGCTCTAAATGTATTTTTTTCTATCTCTCTAATTTCTATTAAAAAAAACTTGAGTTTTTTAATTTTTTTTTTTTACATTTGTTACTTTCTGACATATCAAATGTTGATGTACCCAATTTAATATTCTTGCCAATGAGTATTAGAAGCATAATCATTGACTACAGAATGAATAACTGAAGGCATTAGTGAATGATTTGCTTGTGAGTACTGCTTTTATTTTGATGGAAGCAATAACAATTGAAAATTTATTTAACTAGAACAGATTATCATATCATAGGTTGTGCCAATTTAATTGAACAGTCTAGTACTGGATAAAAAGGCTGTAGACTGCGGGTAGGTCTGTGACTGCCCGTAAATAGGCGGTCTTAGATTGAGTAAATTAGGCCCGTTTAAAAACGGGCCTAAATGGTCTACATCGTTGGCTCCGGAGGTCGGCCCACGGTCTTTTTTTTTTTAATTTTATTTTTTTTATAAAAAATATATTATTTAGTAATAAATAATTCTATTTTAACATATCTTTATATTTTATAACATTATATTCAATAAATATAATAATTTTGGATATAAAAACTCTTGTAATTTTTTGAAAATAAATATAAAATTTTTAAAATTAAGTATAATATAGTTAATTTTAAAAGAAAATGTTAAAAATTAAAGTGATTGGTTATTTGAAAATATTAAAAAATAATGTTTTACATGTATATATATTATTTTAATAAAAAAATTATTGAATTTTTTACTTCAAAAATTAAAAATTATATTATTTTGATATTTTTTAATTTTTTTAAAAAAAGACGATAGACCACGGTCAGCCCGTTTAGACCCGCGGTCTTATACAAGCAGTCTTGGTCTTCCTATATGAAGACTGTTTATAAATGGATCAGTCACCGTTTCCCAATGCTAGTCACGTTCCACCTAGGATACATGACTGGCGCAAGAATGAGTCTATTTTCACCTCAAAACCTAGCTCATTTTAACAATTTTTGAATTCTTAATATTCCAAGATAAACAAATAAAAGAAATAAATTGATCTAAGAAGAACTTTATTTTTCTCATTTATGAATAATTAATATAAAAGTAATCAAATTACATAAATATATCTAATACTTTCCATCATAACAGGTCTGCCTCATTGGATATCTAGCATTAGAATTTAATATAATTGTCTCATTAATATATATAACTTTCCAATTTACAATAACAAGATTTCCCGTCCCTAAATTACCTACGAGATCACGGAGTGACTCTACAGTAGTAGCACAAGGGTACAAAAATAAAAAATATGCCAACCCCGAGTTCAAGAAAGAGGTCTTGGGGCTAAAGTTTCATAACTCTTCACATAAAAATTTACCTCCGACTATCAACTCTAAAAAAAATGTTAAATAAGGGTGTATGAGCAATTCACGTGCCCAGTAAGAAAATAATACAACACTATGACAAAAAATAATTATGTTACATCATGATGGTAACATATATTAATTATTCATAAATCAATTATAACAAGATACAATATAATCTAAAATAGTTTCCAACAACATCCAGGTAAATCAATTACATTCCAATAAAAACATTATTCAAACAATTCACAATGGCATATAATTCAATCAGTTACACATATATCCCGTACTAACCGGGTCGTCCATGGTATCTCTAGATCATTGTCCATGGCTCTTACCGCATTCACCCATACCGCTCCATAAATAAGTCTTTATCCCTATGGCTCCATGTAGTTTTTTATGGGGTGCACTATCATGCCTTTTCATTTATTTCAATCACATACACAATCACAATCACAATCTCATATCTCAAGCATAAACCAATACTCATCCATCAAATATTCACATTCATAGGTTATACATAAATCATTACAATTATAGCGTTTTTCCATAATTTCACATAATCAAACCTTTCATTTAGTTCTTGTCAATCGTATGCATCACAAATTTGTATCATGCATAATATTCAACCATCCATAAAACAATGATATAGCAACTAAAATATATTTCATTTCAATTCAGTTCGCATATTACTCACAACTTAATATGTAAATTTACAATTACTCTATAGCAACTTTCATCCATTAAGAGGCATAACATACAAAAAGTCACAAACTTCTTATTCTAGTTACAACCTCTTATTCTAGTTACAAGGTCAGGGTGTCTATGTGTGTACAAACATTATATATTTACTTTCTAAACTTAATCTTACAAGCAACTAGTTTACCAAGTGGTACATATATTTTAGGGTATGTACATATAACTAATGATTAATTATTATTTAGTTTTGAGACCTTCAATACTTGTAATTAACAATTCCAAGGTAAATAAAACAAATTCATATTTTCCTTTCTCTTAGAAACTCCAAGTAAACATATTAAGAGTCTAGTGATAATAATTCATATTCCCTAATTAGATTTGAGAAGTTTTGAATTTTCGTTAAAATTTCCTTAAGATCTTCCCATAATCCCATTTCTATCTTTCTCTATAATATGATTCAATCTTAATAATATTTTGTTTGTCACTTTCTACCACATAAGTAGATAATAACCTAACTGACTCACATATTGTTAACAATATTTGTACTATTAATTACCGTTTATTTCTACTACTACTCACTTGAGATGTTTAACATACCTCACAAAATACAATAGATTGTATTTTCATAATACTTAAAACATTCTCGAAAATAAAATTCATTACTTTTCCAAGATTTAATTAACTACTCCTTTCATATAAAGTCATTTTTCCTGTATATAAAACTTGGCTCATAATAAAACATAACATTATTATAACACATCAACATTCTATCTCATACCATCTTATTCACTTTATGATCATTCATTAATCACATTCCTCATCTCATCAAACATCTATGTTCTCAAAAATTAACTCCACAAGTCTCTAAGCCAATTCTATCTCACCAATATATTAAGGATATAATAATAACATAACACACCTTTATACAATATTCACCTTTCTTCTCAAATTAAAGACATTATATGTTATCACCAGGATGTAAAGGTTTATAAACAAAATAACTACTTAGTCATAGGAATATCAACCCACTCACCATGAATTGGTAGTGTAATTACTCTTTTAAATATTGTTTACCTACATGAATGGTGATCCAAATGCCTTGCGAACTAGTCCCTATGATTTAATCAATAAGAGAGATAAAATAGATCAAAATTTAAGTAAATGGAGAAGATAGTTGCTATCATAAGCGCCTACAATAGAACCATAAAAGTTTCCTAAATTCTCTATAGCTCAAACACCACTTTTATCTCACAATTTAATTTTCACTTCATCTTTAAACATTTAGAGATTCTTGAGATTAAAGAACCAAGAATGAACTCCAAAACAACCCCTCTAAGTTCTTCTTTTATTATTTCTTCCCATTTCCCAATTTCACTTCCATATCAAACCTGAAATTTCAGTAGACATATAATTTTCATCACAATATTATTCAAAATTCTACATTAATAAATTATGCAGAAAACCCAACATCTTCCTCTCAATATTCTCAGTTTCCTTTGTCATCTATCACTCTGTCTTGTTCTCGACCACTTAGCAAAATTTCCGCACATCCTCAAGTTACCAATTCAAGAACACAATCACTAAATTTATAAGAGACCTAGCCTAAAATTCAATTTGGGGAATGTATAAGGCTTGGGCACCAAATCAGAGCACATTTGGTCGAAGAAATTGCAAAAAAAGAAAAAAAAAAGAATTCCTCAGCAATGAACAAACTTAAATGGCCAATAGTGGGACTGATTACCGGAAGCTACACAGCCAGATGACACCAACGAGGTAGCCAAGGATGAAGGTTGAAGAAAATCGTCCCTCTCGCACACCTAAGACACTGTCTCGCCCTCTTTCACGACTCTATCCTCCATTCGTGTAGCAGAGGAGATCGAAGGGAAAGGAGGGAAGGGGGGAATCTTCAGGTGACGGTGACGATGGTGGTGGCTGACGGTGGCCACCATCGCACTCCGTCCACCATTCTCAGTTTCCCTTTCTCTCTAGCCCCCAAAACCTTATATGTGTGTGTCTTGAGGAATACAGAGTTTTCTAAAATGGCCATGAGAAAAGGGCACACATGGCTCAGTGCCACATGTCTCCCTTTTGCTTAAATTACATAAGATAGCCTTGTACAAATTAAATTTTTATACAGGTCCCTCTCTTTCTTTAAGAAAATTCCAAGCTTTTATCTCAAACTCAAAATAAATATCTCGCCTCTCTAGGCTTCACCTTTTCTACCTAAACTAATTCTCTAACCAAAAATAATTTTTTTAAACAATTTCTCAAAAATCTATTATTATTTATTTCTTATTACAAATAAGTCCTCAATATGCCCAAATTTTAAAATTCTTATTCCTCAAATCCTTCTTTCAATTCTTAAAGCTCACCATACTATATAAAAAATATATGGGTTATTACTGTTATATAGTTTGTAATATTGAGTAGAATTAAAAGTCTTGTATTGGATAAAATATGATATTTAAAAAAAGGAATTTAATTGTTGTTCCTTTTATTTGAAAATGTGTATTTTTTATTTGAAAAGATGTATCTTTTAAATTGAAAAGATGTATCTTTTAAATTGAAAAGATGTATCTTTTAAATTGAAAAGATGTATCTTTTAAATTGAAAAGATGTGTCTTTTATTTAAAAGATGTGTTTTTTATTTAAGAATAAGTGTCTCTTAATTAAAGAGATGTCTCTTTTAAATTGAAGGGATATGTCTTTTTATTTAAAAAGAAAGATGTGTCTTTTAAATTAAAGAGATATGTCTTTATTTGAAAGGATGTATCTTTTATTTGAAATTGAATTTTAAACTTATTTTAAAATTCAATAAGACATAAATTAAATAGACACATCTATTAAAAAAAAGATCTATTAAAAAAAAGACATGATTTTTGAAAATTGAATAGACATAACTATTAAAAATAGAATAGACATTACTGTTAGAAATAGAAAGACACATCTATTCAAATTGAACAGACATAACTGTTCAAACTCTATATATATATATCATATTAGAATTCTACGGTGAGATTTGGTTCCAAGAGGGCTTTGTTGTATCCTGGAAGGGTTTGTCTGTGATTCCCCAATACACAGACATAAACTCTTTAAAGAAAGTGACTTATCACGCCTCAAAGCCATATTTTTTTCTTAACAATTTTAAAGAGTTTATATTCCTGTTATTCACTGCTATGGAGAATCCAAAAGAATTCATCAAACTGGATCGTTTTGATGGTACTAATTTCACTCGCTGGAAAGACAAGATGATTTTCTTGCTCACTGCCCTCAAGATTCACTATGTTTTAGACTCTCATCTGCCTGTGCTGCCAGATCCTAATCCTGAAGAATCTGATCAACTCAAAGCAGAAAGAAAGAAACGTGAAGAGGATGAACTCATATGTCGAGGACACATTCTGAATACCCTGACTGATCGTTTATATGATCTGTACTCAAACTTGAAGACACCAAAAGCAATTTGGTCTGCTTTAGAAACTGCCTACCAGACAGAAAAACGAGGATCAAAACCTATTGGTTGTAAATGGGTATTTAGACGAAAATATAATACAGATGGTTCTATTCAAACTTTCAAGGTAAGATTGGTGGCTAAAGGCTTCACACAGAAAGATGGTATTGATTATTTTGATACCTATGCTCCTGTAGCAAGAATAACATCCATTAGAGTACTTTTATCACTAGCATCAATGTATAAATTACATGTACATCAAATGGATGTTAAGACAACATTTTTAAATGGAAATTTAAATGAAGAAATTTATATGAATCAACCTGAAGGTTTCATTCTTCCAGGAAATGAAAACAAAGTTTGTAAATTAGTCAAGTCTCTTTATGGTTTGAAACAAGCACCAAAGCAGTGGCATGAAAGATTTGATAGTGTAATACTATCAAATGGATTTATACATAATCATGCTGACAAATGTATTTATTCCAAATTTACAAGTGAATATGGTGTCGTTATATGTTTGTATGTTGATGACATGTTAATATTTGGAACAAATATGTTTGGTATCTCTGAAACTAAGAAGTATTTGACTTCAGTCTTTAAAATGAAAGATATGAATGAAGTGGATACTATTTTAGGTATTAAAGTTCAAAGAGATAACAAAGGAGTGACTTTGTTACAGTCACACTATATAGATAAGATGCTTGATAAATTCAAACATTTAGGAATAAAGGAGTTTAATACTCCTTATGATTCTAGTATAAAATTGACTAAAAATTCAGGGAGAATGATAGCACAATTAGAATATGCAAGTGCAATAGGTAGTATGATGTATGCAATACATAGTACTAGGCCAGATATTGCATTTGCTGTTTGTAAACTCTCAAGGTTTACAAGTAATCCAAGTAATGAACATTGGAAAGCAATTTCTAGAGTGTTTGGATATTTGAAAAGAACAAAGCACTTGAGAATTTGCTATAGTGGTTTTCCTACTGTATTAGAAGGTTATTCTGATACAAGTTGGATCACAAGTGTTAATGATAATAAATCCACATCTGGTTGGATATTCGCCTTGGGTGGAGGTGCCATAAGTTGGGCATCTAAGAAGCAAACTTGTATTTCCCATTCCACAATGGAATCTGAATTTATTGCATTGGCAGCTGCTGGAAAAGAGGCAGAATGGCTGAGAAACATGTTGTTAGACATTAAGTTGTGGCCACAACCTATGCCAGCCATTTCTGTATTCTGTGATAGTGAAGCTACTATGTGTATAACTCACAACAAAATTTACAATGGGAAATCAAGACATATAAGCTTAAGACATGCTTATATAAGGGAATTAGTCACAAATGGAACAATGACAATTGTTTATATTAGGTCAAATAAAAATTTGGCTGATCCATTGACCAAACCATTGCCCAGAGATGTAGTACAACAAACTTGTATTGGAATGGGGTTAAAACCCTTAAAATAAAGCACTAGTAACGGGAACCCAACTTTGAGTTAGTATACACTCTAACAATAAAAGTTCAATGGGTAATAACAAGTTACTAAGTATTGTTTGAGGCACAGACTCTAAAATTGAGACCTTGTTCAAGAATGTACTACATAATATTATGTCAAGAGTTGTGCATACTGTTACAAAGAGAGGATGACAAAGGTCTTAATGGTATTGTTAAATGTCTGGAGTAACAGGGACATAATAACAATACCACGTATATGAATATTGAAGTGCTGCCGCTTCAAACAAGATTTAAAAGGGTTGATCTTGTAAATATTCATGAAACCAGGATTAGCTCATAGCCATAAAAGTGCTAAAGTGAGATTACCGGAACGTCTTCACAAAGTTAATGATGTCATATGTGTTGTACTTTCGGTTTTGACAAATGGAGTTATGGTTCAAATCTTATGATACCACTAACTTCGTCAAAACTTTAAAGTGTTACACTATTAGTAAGTTCAAATCTCTGTAAAGATACTTTCTATTATGTATGATATCATGTAGAAATATTACAAACTAGTGGGGGATTGTTATATAGTTTGTAATATTGAGTAGAATTAAAAGTCTTGTATTGGATAAAATATGATATTTAAAAAAAGGAATTTAATTGTTGTTCCTTTTATTTGAAAATGTGTATTTTTTATTTGAAAAGATATATCTTTTAAATTGAAAAGATGTATCTTTTAAATTGAAAAGATGTATCTTTTAAATTGAAAAGATGTGTCTTTTATTTAAAAGATGTGTTTTTTATTTAAGAATAAGTGTCTCTTAATTAAAGAGATGTCCCTTTTAAATTGAAGGGATATGTCTTTTTATTTAAAAAGAAAGATGTGTCTTTTAAATTAAAGAGATATGTCTTTATTTGAAAGGATGTATCTTTTATTTGAAATTGAATTTTAAACTTATTTTAAAATTCAATAAGACATAAATTAAATAGACATATCTATTCAAAAAAAAGATCTATTAAAAAAAAGACATGACTTTTGAAAATTGAATAGACATGACTATTCAAAATAGAATAGACATGACTGTTAGAAATAGAAAGAGACATCTATTCAAATTGAACAGACATAACTGTTTAAACTATATATATATATATATATATATATATATATATATATATATATATCATATTAGAATTCTACGGTGACATTTGGTTCCAAGAGGGCTTTGTTGTATCCTGCAAGGGTTTGCCTGTGATTCTCCAATACACAGACATAAACTCTTTAAAGAAAGTGACTTATCACGCCTCAAAGTCATATTTTTTTCTTATCAATTACATTATGTGTGTATGTGCATGTATGTGTCACTGTGTGTGTATTTCAATAACTTATTTAATATCTAAAATTTATATTTTGATGATTTTAAATATAGTTATATATGATAGTTTGTCACTTTTACAATATAATATATGATTTATAAATATATGTTGACCTTTAAATAAGTACGTACTTATCTAAAAATTTTAGTCAGCAATATATAGGTTTTTTATATTTTTTTTATCCAAAATTCATATGATATTTTATAATTTTTAATGTAATCTTGCAATTTGATCTATCTTATATTTCTCTTAATTTTATTTAAGATCTCAATTTTAATTATACTTATATATGTGTGTGTTTGTGTGTCACAATATGAATAGTCTTTCTTGTGAAGAAGTTGAAATAGTGTTTTAGAACTGATTTCTTAATATTTTCTATGTAGTTACTACAAGTCATGTATACACGCGTGCGCGACAATGTTTAAACGAGTATATGATATTTCTCTGGCCATTCTTTTTAATAAAAGAAGCACTTTTTATTGGAACATGTGTGTTTCTTTAACCAATAAGAATCTTTGGCTAGAAGACTATTACAGTCCTTGGATGGCTGTGGACAGCTCACTTAGTCAAAGACTCTTTTTGACTATGGAGAGAACCATCTCCTCTTTTTATTCACATTGATTCAAATAATATGACAGTTATTTTTTTAAGTCTCAAAGTTAAATTATATAAATAAAAAAATTAACATTTAAAAAATTTTATATGCCTTTGCGTCTCACCAAGTCGAACTAGAGATTAATAAGAGTGTAGTGACTTTGGTTGTTAAACCCAAAAAAAAAAAGAAAAGAAAAGGAAGCTTTGTGCTGTTAGGACAAAAAGCAAATTTTTAATTAGACAAATCCATGCTCTTCTGTATTTTGGGGGGGGGGGGGGGGGGTTTACGTCACTGAATAATTATTTAAAAAAATTTATATAAAATTCTTTATACCTTTGCTATTTCACTAATGATAAAACAAATGTAAAAAGTATCTTAAGGAACTACTTATTCAATACTTAGTTGTAAAATATTTTTGATTTTTTTAAAAGACCATATACTTATTATATTCTAATTAGAGAACTATACACATGTTATGTTTTAATTAAAGAATTTGATAACAAAAATATAAGAATTACATGTAAATTTTTTCTTTATTTTAATTGACAAAAAAAAAGAGAGATTAAATTAAGTAATTTACTTTGAAAGAGCAAAAAAAAAAAATTATGACATAAATATTATCTTGGCCCTTTAACTTTGCCTCAAGTTTTATTTTAGTTATTTAACTTATTTTTGTTCCACTTTGGTCTTCGAACTTTACTTTAAATTTCAATTTGGCTCCATACTTTATCTCAGATATTTAGTCCCTTAATTTTATTTTGTTCCGATTAATCTCTTTAACTTTATCTTCAATTATCACTCAAATGTTCCTTCTTCCTTTTTTTTTTGTCTTTGGTACCACTGAAATACTTAATGGAAAAATTTTATATGGTTTCTTTCTTAGCTTTAATAATTTCATTAAAACTGTTTTGTTATGCATTTTTATTGTACCTAAAATCTGACATGTTCGGCAATTTAAAAAAAGGAATTTAAATATAGTTTTCAAAAAAATAAAAATTAAATTTCAAGAATCGCCACCAAAATTTTTGAAAGTTAATTTTGGAAAGCTAATTGAAAGGATAAGACAAGGTCAAAATAACCGTGATGAGTTCAGGAGTTAGTTACGCATGGGAGTAGCTGTTAGCACCATAACCTTGAAATTATGCAAAATTTGTAACATAGCCTTGAAATTATCTAAATCACTTTTTAATACACAGAGGAAAAAAACAAATAAAAGAAAAATGGGATTGTTTACGATACTTCACCTTCTGGGGCCTAATTATTCAATGATTGAGATTAAAGTTCATGTAATTCAAATAATAACTAATCTTTTGTTTGGTTGTACTTTTATTATTATTATTTTTTTAAGTGAAAAGAGTAACAAAGTTTATCTCAATTTCAAAAATTGTGAGACATAAATGAAATTTTTTTGAAAGAAGGGAATTCCTTAAAAATATCAAAAATTTAGAGGGACTAAATTAAAAAGAAAACTTTAGAAATGGCCAAAATTTTTTAAAAAAAAAGAAAAGAAGGAAAAATAAAAATTCAAATAAAAAGAAAAAAAAGAAGCAAAATCAATGGTCAAGGTTAGATCGTTGCCTCACATAAGCTGTCAAAACGGTGTTGTTTCACTTTAGATGGGACGACCTCGTTTCGTGTAATAAGAAAAGCCTTATTGTTGCATAATTGTTATTTTTTTGACGTATTTTTATTGTTGCATAAATTATATAAAAATTGAACTACAGTTTGACCGAGATTGAACTTGAACCTGTCTTGCTGACCAATGCAATGATTGGTCTAGTTTGAGAATATTGGTGATACACTACAAAATTTACTCCCATCTTTGTCTATCAAAATAGCTGTTGCAATTCTCAAATTACACCAGGCTCGCTTCAAATTGAGCTAATAAGTGGATTCATATTCAAATTCACTTAAGCCTTTCTTAGCTTAGACAGTTAGACTTTGGGTGACTGCCTTGCCTCATTCATAAGGATAGTGTTGTCACGGCTGTTGCTTAGATGTCCAATTTTGGAAATGCGATGCCGATTCCTTGCACTTTCTGACATGTATTATTGAACTCTTCATGTTAATCTTAGGTTATACTATTTTTTTTTTTTCTGTTTGTACTTTGTTTTCAGATTTAACTGTTTCTTTGGGACCTGTACGGATAGATGTTTTCAATATTTGTTTTATTATAATTATATGCTACTTATATGTGTATTTCAGTGTGCTATCTTATAGTTGAGCATCTGGACAATTTTATGGAAAAAAAAATAGAATAAGCATTTAGCAACTTAGAACATGATACATTGGCTAAGCTTTTAAACAGAAAGACAATGGTGCACTTATTTGACTCTTGACCCAAATGAATGCATATGATTATTAGCATGTTCTGTTTTGATGGCTAAGAAATCAATAAATCAGTACCCAAATGATAAGAAGTTTGATAGAAACCTTTTTGACAGAATCATACCTTAAAAGCTAGCTCGTAAGGTTAGATAGGCCAAGGTACATATAAATCTCACATTAGAATCTCATACTTCTAATGTGACGCTCAAGTCCCACATCTTGCGATTGGGTCTTAACAAAGCATAATATATGAAGTATGAAAATAACTGAGGTCTAAGAAGTGTTTAGTGTTGATGATTGGGTCTCTCTCTCTCTTTTAATTTTTTTTAAAAACCCTGTTGAATTTCTAGTTCTGTCTCACAGAAATGACATTGGCCCATCCGTTAACTTTCTTTATAACACTACAATATTTTGTGGCTTCTGTAACATTTTGAATTGCAACACTTGAAAAACTGTTGCATTTGGTGGAATAGGCAACATTTGTATACCATAACAAATTATTTATAGATATAGACAACAATTTAATGTAACATCTTTAAAAATGTTTCATTTGATCTTAATTGCAATGGTGATGTAACGGTTTTCGATTGTTGCAATATTTTTCACAAAAATTGATAAGGCTTAGGCAACAAATTTTTGCTTCAGGTATAAAATCGTTGTAAAATTTTATGTTTTACTATATTTATTAATATATTATATTTTAATTTAAATTTGAAATAAAAAGTTAATTTTCAAATATACTAAATTTATGTATAAAATAAATAAAATACATCTTTGAAATAAAGTTAAATTTTAAATTTTAAAAAATTGAATGAATACTAATTAATTTGTACTCTATTTCTTTTCAATAAAAAATATTTATAATAAAATACAAACAACAAAGTTGTAAAATAAATTTTATGCAAGGTAGTAGTTTTGAACCCATTAGAGCATGCTTATCAAATGAGCTGACTCGACCTATAAACTAGATATTACCAATTTATACTTATATTTATTTTAACATATTGGGTGATAAAAAATACTCGCCAACATTACTTTACCGAATGAGCTGAACCCAAATACTGTGCAGCTTCTTTTTCATTGTGCGTCTGTGTAGTGCTTGCGTCCAACGTCACTGCCTCCGTTGTCGCTGCTATCCACCGTCATTTGCTTTCCTGACCTTTTTAATCGTTGCTACGTGAACGTCTAAGGTGAGAAATCAGTACCACTCGACTCCTTTGTAGCTTTCTTGGTTTTCGGCATCATTTATTTTTTCATCTGCAAATCCTTTTTCCTATCGTTATTGTTGGTTAACATGAAAGTCTGGATCTATTTATATAGATTAGAAATCAAAAGTATTTAAGGATTGTGCAGAAATTGTTTACTTGTTTTACAGAAATTGTTAGGTTAGAGATGAGGTTGATGGATTGTGCAGATCATGGTAAAGTGAGTGAAGAAAAAATAGTGAAATATATGTTGGCCTGAACTTAAAGGAAGTGATTAATTAGTTGCATATCGTTAATTGTAACTTTTCCTAGCTCTTGCTTTTGTCCACACCTCTCCTTTTCTCTGTTTCAATGATTCCCCATCGAAAATGTTCTATACCTTTAATTAGGCTTGATATACATGCAGATGAGCTCTATGAAATTAGGCTTAATTTTTCCCTCTCGTCCATGATATTCCTTTGTTCCATCATGGTGCTACGTTTGCCTTGGAAGGGTGGCAAACTATAATATTAATTATATATCCCAGTAATGCCTTCACCCAATCAAAAGGCTTTAATATGTGCATATACGATGTGTGTGTGAGTATACGTGATATCTTTCTCTTGTATTTTTATGTCTTGTATGGAATGATGTAATTAAAAAGAAGAGTAAATCACACATCTTTCTCCAAGAAACTTTTAATGAAATGCACAATTAATTGCACGATCTTTTTCAAGAAATTTTTAAAGAAGTGATAAGATTTATTCAGGTGGAGCTATTATGCGTTCAAGAGAGAGCAGAGGATAGGCCAGACATGTCTTCTGTAGCTCTTTTGATAAATGGTGAGAGACCATTGCCCAAGCCAAAACAGCCTGGGTTTTATCCTCACAATGATGATTATTCAACAACCAAAGTGGAACTTTCATCATCCAATGAGATTTCCATCTCATTATTACAACAATTTACGAATTGAACCAGATTGATTGCCCATTAAGCATAAAGTATTATTAATTTAGTTGCCGCATAATTAAAATTCTTTGTCCAAACTTTAGTCTCCTTTTTCTCAGGTTGGAGATAGACCATATGATGGGGGTAAAAAAGGAAGAACCAAAAAAAGGATGCATAGTTTACATTTAAGTTTTGATTTAAACTCTGAAAGAGTTGGAAGTTGACAGTTTCCTCATTATTTTGCAAAAATTCTCATTATCTTTTCTCTATTGCTGGTTATAGTTTATTTTATTTTATTTCATTTTTATACATTGTTTGCTCTGAAGTTTGTTGATTCCTCTTTTTAATGTAGACAAGCAAGAGCTTTGCAAGAAAATGTGTTGAACAGGTCATTCTGACAGAATTTAAATGCATGTTAAATTCTCTCATATCATTAAATTGTTCTAAAGTTTGTTTATTCCTCTTTTTAATGTAGACAATCAAGAGCTTTGTTTGTTTCCAATTCCCCTGTATCCCAATAATGCATGTTTATTCCTTTTCTGTTTCTTGTTTTCTATTTTCCATTACATTGAGAATATCTTATCCTCTGTTTTTTGTCTTTTTCTATTTTACTTCAATTTAATTTGTTTTAACCTCTTCTTTCATGCTTTTCCATTATAAAGTTTTGTTTCTATGTAAAGACAAATGTCCGAAGGACAAATTCTACTGTTTGCTTCTTACAAATTCACTTCTTTCTAAGAACTTTCAAGGTAAGAATACAGGGAATTGGAACCAGACAAAGAAATAAGTTTTGATTAAAGGTCAAAAAAATCTTGTTAATCTGCAGTTGCACACTCGGTGTTTGGTTTTTTGTCTAAAAGAAATAAATCAAATAATCTATTGATTTCAAGGCACAACTAACCTCCTAATTGCTTTAACTTTCTATTAAATCCAATGTCAATATAACTTTATCACATAGATGATTATATTGAGTATAGTTATTTATTACACGATATTTAAATGGATTTCGATACCTAATCACGTTCCTTAGGCCAAGCAAGATTCTTAGGATATTAATACCAATATCTCTTATAAGAGGAAATCAGATTTGCTCAAATCTGTTCAGTTATTGAAATTTCCTTTCCATGTTTTCTTGAAGAATTGACTTAATTCTTGAGTATTTCTTCCTTTTTCTTGTACTTTCTGTTCTAAACAGCTTGACCTGTGAGACTTGATCACATAAGGAAACTTATTATCAGAGAAGACTTGAATTTTGAAGGGAAAAGAGAAAATTTCTTTCTAATGGTACTATACTTTATAGAATGTGCTGGCTGTAGTTAGTTCTGTTGGCAATGAATGCTAGGAATGTGATGAGTTTTAAAGGTTTTATGCCAAGAAAGAAAAAAAGAGAGGTTGTTAAATTAAGTGTGAGAAGGGAAAAGTAAGAGGTGGGGAGAGATAGGCACACATGCCGTATATTGAAATTGTTATTATATATTGATATTGATATTTTGGTAATTTGTTAGGGTCCCTTAACATGGATCTTGTTAAAACATGGGCATGGCAGAAAACTACTCCTAATAACTACCCACTTAAACTAAAATACATCAAAATATAAATAAATATAATAAATATGAAAATTAAAACAACTAAATACAAATAAAAGAATACTGCACTCTAGCATGTTTAACATGCAGTATGGCAGCATGTGTAATGGGTTACTAACATAGTTATTGGGCTTAACCCATCTTAAGAGAAGAAAGACAAGGGATGTAATGATTTAACTTCTTTCTAAATTGGGGCAAGAGTAATGATGCTTGCAATAGTGATAATAACATTTACAATGATAGTAGTTTTCAAGACAGTGAAATAAAAGTAACTGAAATGGCAGTATAGGCTGAATGAAATATGCATTGGGAAAAACTTAGGTGTAATTTTTTATATCTTTGCTATCATGTTCTCCAATTAGAACACGATAAGTATATGGTTCTTGAATTAGAACACAACGAATTTATAGTCTTTAAAAAATAACTATATATTTCTTACAACTTAGTATTGCAGAATTGGTCTTTTAAAAATTTTTTTTACACCTGTTCTATTTTTGGTGGAGAACTTGAAAGCCAAGATATAGGGAACTTGATAGCATCTGGTGTTGTTGGTAGAGTTTGAATAGGGCAATGGTGCAGTAGGGGTCAGTGGCATTATTGTGGTTGTTGAGAATGTGATAACCATGGTAAGTCACTAAGTTGGTGTTTGAAGTTGGCTGTGGTGCATGTTTGACAATTTTAAGGTCTTACAGTGGAGAGGGATCAATTTCTGAATGCTGCACCAACAGACTGATTGGATTGACCACTGACCTCAGTCCTGAAATTTGCCAGAGAACAAACTTTCCATGAAGAAAAGCAGCAACTAGCAGGCACTTTGTAGAGCTTATAGGGTGGCCATATTAATGTGTTGTAATAGAAATCAAATCAAGATTTTATTATACGAGAAATATGTTCATTAGGATTTATCCCAAAAGCTAAATATGAGGCATTAATTTAGTCTATTTCACACGTATTATAGTTAGGGGTGTTTGTGGTTTGGATTGAATCCATTTGGTCATTTTGGCCAATTGATCCAATTTGATTGGATGTGAAAAAATTTCATCTAATCAATTCGATCATGTCATAATTGATTTATATTGGATCCAATTGTTGATTTTTTGGAAAATAAAGTGTTCAAAAATTTTAGAATTGAACATTAATTTTTTTTTTTTAATTTTCCAAACCTCAACAATACAAATAGACATGACTAAAAAAAAAATTCACATTTTGTTCAACATCATAATAAAAATATAGTTCCAACATCATGACATTGTCAACATCATAACAAAGAACACTGTTATAATAAGTTGACAACATTAAATTTAACATGAGTTAATCAATTAAAAATGTATTGACCTAAGATCTTTTTAGTGGTTTATTAAAAATAAAAAAGATATGAAATATATATATATATGTTATCAAATATATAATATATAATATATTTAATTAATATATTATATAATTGGTTGGTCAGTTTAGATCGGATGACTCCTCTGGCCATCCAGAAACTGATCCAATTAAGTCGGTTGTTCTACCAAAATGCTATCCAGTCAATCCAATTATTTGGTCGGTGTTGATCGATTTTGGTCGGATTGGATTGGATCGGTTTGGTTGGAATTGGATCTAATTGGATTTAAATAGCCTTAATTATAGTGTGTGTGATCCATTATCTTGTCATCTAAAGTTATACTATTGACATAAGTGGCTTAATAACCATAGTTGTCTAGATCTGGGTCATCTAATCTTATGATCCTATCTTTGAAACATACCTTTTTCAAGGGAACAAAATAGAAATCCAGAATGCTTTGTTTTGGCTTATGGTATTAGACCAATTTTGCGTTTTTCACACTGCACACAGCAACACATCATACCGAACTGCCCTATTTTTAGCTGGCAAATCTGTGGGCAGTAGCAATTTGGAAGAACGTGAATTGATTCTAGTTCCGGTAGCACCTAGCAATGAGAAGTGATTTGTTTAATGTATAGATATTAGCACTTTAGAGACTTGATAGTTGTTTTAATATATGGAAATTTGTGATTTTTGCACCTTACGACTTTGTTAATGTATGATGAGAGTTGAAAAGATTTTGGTTGTTAATGAATTTTACATAACTATATTTTATATATATATATATATTTCAAATCTATTTTTCATAAGTGGAAGGATCTTAGGACCCTGAATCTGATCTTTTCCGCCCTGGCTGATTTTATGTAGGGTCTATAATCTGTTGTGAAATAATCAATGTACTACTAAAGTTTGATGCTGATACATCCCAAAATTTAAAGATTGGGCAGGAAGGAATTTGAGACTACATAAGAAATATCGCGTGGGGATTTGCTGCTGATCAATATGCTGCTTTTCACTTTCAACAACGGTTTTTACCGTTGCTGAAAGTTTTGGCAATCAAAAAACTGTTGCCATAACTTTTAGCAACGGTAAAAACCGTTGCTAAAAGTGAAAAGCAGCAAAATCAGCGCTTTTGATCAGCAGCAAATCCGGATCCAGAAATATCAGGGTGGTTGAAGGGGCAAATGGAAGCTCTAGAAGGTTCTAGAGGAATTTTTGTTTGGAAAATGGAATTAAAAAGGGGCAGAGGGGGGAAAAAGAGATTGGATAGCATTTTTTCACTGAATAGGTTTCTATTGAGGACTTTCTATATGTTGTTTATGTTTTGAGATGGTCCATTTTTTTTTTTTTTTAAAAAAAACTTTCTGAGAGCTAACAATTTTTTTATTCTTGGCTGCTGCTTTGATTTCCAGCAACCAAACAGATATTAAGTGGCTTGAATATTTTAATAATTCCCCATGCTGTCCTACTTCATAAAAGTTCCTTTCCTTGACTTGGTAGATGGCAGTAAAATATTATTTTCATGGGCAAAAAATGAGGAAACAAATGGAGGGAGGTCTAGTAGTTAAGGTCCTATTACATCGATGAATAATACGTAGGAACAAGGTTTTATTATTGCGGGGAAAATTTGGAACAAATTTTTCATCATTAATTGGCTGGCTTCATGTGGCTTTCTACAATGTGCACGGTTTCTCTGTACTTGGCGCACAAGAGTTGTCGATTGGTGTGGGCTCCACTAGTCTCATGCATCAAGCGCGCGTTCCGACAAGTAAAGAAAGTACCATGTGCTTCGACAATGACCCATCACACCATAGAAAGTAGTGAATGCATCAACTAGATGTTTACTCTGCATGTTGCCACAATTATATTAGACACAACACAGTTATATTAAATTTGCACTTGGACGTTGTGTGGCGAAGTTGTGTGGCGAAGTTGTGTGTTCGTATCCCATGTTTGTGATAATTCTACTTATTATATTGTGTAATCATTGTGAATTTAGTGACTAATTGTCGATCTTGTCTTAAAGGCCTGAATCTTGTCTTGTAGGTTTTACATTATTCCTTGGATTCATAATTGAACGTATGCACCATTATCTTGGAAAGCTTATTAGTCTGAAGAGTAACGTGGGATCTTCTAAAGAAGAACTAGAAAGGCTTCAGAAAGAAAAGGTCCAGCTTAAAGAATACGAAGAGAAAGCGTCTAGGGAGATAAAGCAGCTGAAGGAAGAGATTTCAAGGCTGTTAGAAAGTTTGAAAAAGGCAAAGTTGAAATGTGAAGAGAGGGAAAGGGATGTCATTCAAGGCCATCATTCTAGTTTTGCTGCAGAACCATCCTTTGTTTTGCTAAAAAAAAGATCAATTTTTGGTCCTTACTGAAATGGGCAAGAGTGGCCAAAATAGGTGTCATCCCAAGGTTATCATCTTTGTAGTTCTTCTTCCTCTAAAATCTCATTTTCCCCTTCACCCTCTTTAGTTTTGTCTACTTTATGGTGTTTGATCTCCCAATTAGCTTCTGTTATCCCCTTCTTCAAACTTTGTTTTTTTTTAAGGGTATTTTCTTGTTTTAGGGCAGTTGATGGATTGATATCTTTTCAGGGATGGAAAAAAAAAATGACATTGTGAAAATTGTCTTCTATTGTGCTTGAGTTGCATTTAAGTTTTCATTCAATTTTATGCAAAATAATTTTGTTGAGTACTATTTAGGATTTGATTTTGGACGCTATTCGATTGGCATGGGGTCACATGGGTAGGTGGAGCTTACGTCGATCGAACAACTCAGATGCACCAAGCAGAGTGTTGGTTTACAGCAGAGATCAACGTTAGCCCCACACAAGAAGGTGAGACTTATGTCGATTGGACAGCATGGATGCGCCAAGCAGGCAACCCGTTATTTTTTGATTTCATGCATTCATCATGCACTTTAGAAGCAGAGCTCCTCTGAGTTTTGGTTGTGTCTAACTTGATGAGAGCAGTAAGTTGATGTAGTTGTGAAGTTCAAAATATAATCTATTGTCAAATTTAAGCTCAACCACATGCTAGCAATTCTTTGATTAAATTAGCCAATAGGATATTTGGTTTATTTATTTTTGATTTAATCATGAGTAAAATTAATTGATTTTGAACTTATTGAACATAGATGTTTGAATTTTCTCAAATTGGTGTTTCTAGTCATCAAATTATTGTTATTTTTAGAGTTTAAATAACTGTTACCATTCCAATTAATCAATGTTCTATTAAAGGTTGACTAATATTAAAATGCGGTGTTTACAAGAGTATTTTTTTTTTCATTTTACATAGGTAAAGGATATGTTCGAATCAGTTCTCTTGAGAATGAATTCAGTTGAATAATTTTTATATATTTAATATTTAATTTCAATGGAGCATTAATTTGTTTGAATTAAAATAAAAGCTGACTTCTTGGTTCCAATAAATTTTTGAAAGTAAAAATATGAAATCCTTTCATGATTTAAAAAACTTTAAAGCAACCGAAAAAAAAAAAAGAAACGAAACCACCAAGAGGACGTTCCTTTAATTTAGATTGAGAAAAATATAAAGAAAGAAAAGAAAGTGCAATTTTAATTTTAATGTTTTATTTATAAAGAAAGAAAAGAAAGTGCAATTTTAATTTTAATGTTTTATTTTAGTTCAATTTAAATCTATTTTTTTAATGTTAGAATTATGGGGAATAGATAAGAATGAGAAAAGAAAATATTGATTTAAATTTAAAGGTAAACAATATCAAAATTAAAATTCTATTTAGATTCTCTTCAATCTAAATATGGGATTGGCTCCCCAGAGGGGAGTTATATAACCGTTGGATCTAATAATTCAATGGGTATGAAACTAAACTAGTTAATTTTTTTTTTAGTTATCAGTATTTCCTGTGTTTGTTGAAAACTCTAGCGCAAGAGGGGAGCCAAACTCGTCTAAATATACCCAAATGACATTTTAAACAAATTAAATCAAAATACAATTGAATTAAATACATGCAGCTTAGTTTAACGAAAATGTAGTTTCCTTTTGTCTTAATTACATCATTTGCCCTTTCTTTCCCTAATTCCTCCATTCTAAAGCTAATCGGAAAAATCAAGCTAAAAGATTTTGGCGAGAAAGCACAAAGATTGAAAATCAAAATTAGTTATATTTATGTATGAATAGCATAACTCATGTTCACATTGTGCTTTTGCCGTTTCCTTTACTTTCTTTGTTTTTTTTTGTATAAGAGAAAAGAGAATTAAAATCTCAGCCAATAGCTACCTACGAAGGGGGGATAATATCCATTAGGGTTTTACATATTGGTTCTTAATGATCTATATATTGTATATGGTTCTACGATTTTTTTTAAATGACTTGTAACAATTTTTTGCTTGAGTAATAAAAAATTTCTCCTTGCTAGTGAACATAGATTATATTGACTAAACCACATAAATTTATGTGTGTTCTTATTTTTATTTCTGTTTTGCCTTCTTTATTTTATTGCAATTTTTGTAACAGGTGCTTATAAGCCAAGAAGAAAATGAAGATCCTTAATCAAACTCTCCTGACTGAAGTGAGGTTAAAAAGCCTTCTTCGTTGCAGCCTTTAGTCCATTTTTTTCCAAAAAAAACTCAAATAGACAGAAGCCATTGAATCTTGACTGCTACCTCCTCCCCATTCCGTTTATCCTCTGACCTACTCAAGGAAGGGGGAAGCCTGAAGAGAAAGTGACCATCTTGTTCTAGGTTGAGATGCCTAATTAAGAATGGTTCTCTTCTAGTTCCACGACAAGTTTGTATGCATATATCCAAATAACATTTCAAAAAAATTAAATAAAAATAAAATTTCAATTAGACTGAATTCTTGATTTTGCACTTCCAACACACTTCAGAACCAAAAGACATGTAGTTTAGTCTATGTTGAGAGACATTGTAGTTCCGTTTCATCTTAATTACATTATTTTCCGTTTCTTTCTTTAATTCTCTGATTTCCAAACCTAGTCAGAAAAATCAAGTAGATTTTGGCGAGAAAGAAGCACAAAAATGAAAAAAAAAAAGTTTTGTTTGTAAATGAAAAAAAAAAGTTTTGTTTGTGTATGAATAGCATTATTCATGTTTACAATTTGCTTTTTCTGTTTACTTTAATTACCCCTCATATATTTTATGTTTCTATTTTTTTTTCCTCATGCACCAAAAATAAAAAAAATAGTTACATTCATAAAAGGAGTGAGAAAATTATAGATAAAATGACATTGTAATAAACTTCAAAGTAGTTCATTATTTGTATATAAAATATTCCACCGACAAATTTAAACACAACAACTTATGTTCTTGTCCCAAAAATGGGTAGTAATACCACTACTGAAATGGCATTTCACCAACTTGTTTCATAGTACAATATGCATATATTTAACCAAAATGAAAAGCATTTCTAATATGATTCAACTCCCTTGTGACGTATATCATGTCCACTCTTTCTTTTGGTGATTCTACTGAGCAAGCAAGTCCAATCTTGAAAAGTGAGAATATTGAATTCTTATCCTTAGGACGCATGAGAGGCAGCTCATCCACATTGATTTCTTTTGTTGTTGATATTGCTGTTTGCTGCATTTGTTTTGGAAAAAGAGTTGAGTCCACAATATCCAAAAGGTTATTTGGATATGCATTTTTCACATAGCTATGAAGATTGTGACCATCTCGAAATTTTCTTCTATGGGTCTTCTTCCCGTTAGTATTTCCAATACAAGAATTCCAAAAGAATACACATCACCTTGTGTTGTTACCTCAAAACTTATTCCATATTCTGAAATATATTGCAGTTTTATAGTATGGTCAATGCTTTACAATCCATCACTTCGAATCTAACACAGAATAAAAAAAAGGTTTGATAAAACAAAAAGAATTAATGAGTGTAAAGTATAATAAACTATACCTGAAGGAGCATAGCCAATAGTCCCTTTTATTCCAGTTGTGCTAATTTGCTTTTTGGACTTGCCTTGAAAGTTTGAGATAAGTCTTGCTAACCCAAAATCTCCCACATGAGCAACCATATCATCATCAAGGAGGACATTGCTTGGCTTTAAATCACAGTGGACAATAGGTTGCTCACATTCATAGTGAAGATAGTGTAGTGCACAAGAGACATCATGTATAATATTTAATCTTTGATGAACGTCCAAAGTTCGAGGCTGATTGACAGTTTTTGGATAAGGATGTAGCCAATTTTCTAGGCTTCCATTTGACATGTACTCAAAAATTAGTGCTTTAAATTCCTGGCCTTTATAGTCAATGCTCAAGCAACATGTTAAGATCTTAACTAGATTTCGATGCCTTACATTTTTAAGTGCATTACACTCAGAAATGAAACTCTTGTGAGCTCCTTTCTTTTGAAGGTTTAGGACCTTTATTGCAACAATTTTGTCTTCTGATTCTAGCCTTCCTTTATACACTGAGCCAAAACTCCCAGATCCTATCAAGTTGTGAGTAGAAAACCCTTCAGTTGCAGAGTACAAATTTTGATACGACACCTTTGAAAGCTGGTCAATTATTGTTGAAGTTGAAGATGATGTCTTGTTTCCTTTCTTCCTCCAATATATAGCAAGAATAGATAACAAAAGAAGACAAAGTGACACACAAATCATAATTATTATGAGCTTCAATCTGTGGTGTTTGCTTTGTTTGTCTACTTTGGCAGGGCATGGTGATAAATGCAACTCGGAGATACCTCCGCAAAGCTTCTTATTACCAACCACTGATATTGCACTTGCATTGTTGAAAACTCCTTTTGTTGGCACCTCACCTTCCAACACATTATAAGATATATTCAAATATTCAAGAATAAAAATGTTTTGTAAACCTATTGGTATTGATCCAGACAAGTTGTTTTGTGAAAGATCTAAATACCCAAGGCTTTTCAATGAAGCTAGTGATGGATGGATGGCTCCACTAAATGAATTCGCTTTTAAGTTAAGGTACTCCATGCTTACACATTCTCCAATGGTCCCAGGAATCTCCCCAGAAAGATAATTTCCAGAAATATCCAAAGTGCCAAGGCTTTTAAGGTTTGCAACCTCCAGAGGTAGTGAGCCATTAAATGAGTTGTGAGACAAGTTCAATAGTAAGGACAAGGATAGAAGACTAAAAACCTCTAAGGGTATAGCTCCATTCAGATTGTTTTTGGAAAGGTCTAAGAAGTTCAAACCTTTCATATTTCCAATGATGGGTGGAATCTTTCCTTCAAGCATATTGTTTGCAAGGCTTAATCTAACCAATTGACTAAGGTTGCCTAAGGAGGCCGGTATCTCTCCTGAAAGTTGGTTTTCCTCCAAAATTATTACTTGCATCTTATAAAAATTGCCAAAAGAAGTAGGAATAGTGCCTGTAAATTGGCTCATGTCCATAGCCAATAAAATTAAATTTGTGTACTTTCCTAAAGTTTCAGGAATAGTTCCAGACATTTTATTACCCCCAAGGTTTAGCCAATTGAGTTGGGTTGACAAATTGGCTATGGAATTTGGTAAAAGACCTCTAAAGTTGTTGTAATTTATAGATAAACTTTCCAATTTGCTACAATTTTCCAGAGATGTGATAAAATCCAAGTCATGATGTGAATTGCTGCCAAGTTTATTTCTTTCCAAATTTAGTCGTTGAAGATCTTTCAGGTTTCCTAAACTTGGAACTTTCCCCACAAAATAGTTCCTGCCAATATCAAATTGTTTAAGAGAAGATGCATTTGTGATGGACGTTGGGATTGAACTTGCTATTTCATTCCAACCCATTAAAAAGATTTGCAAATTAGGGAGGGTATTAAACATGTTGTCTGGAATTTGAGAACGACTGAGTTGATTATCTGTTAGTGATAATAAAGTAAGAGATGACATATTGTAAAATGAAGAAGGAAGGGCACCAGATAAATTGTTCGAACCTATGTATAGAAGTCTCAATTTTTTCAGTCGGCCTATTTCTTCTGCTATGCTCCCTTCCAATTTGTTAAACGCCATTGAAAGACGATCGAGGGATGAAAGATTCCATATGGAAGCTGGGATTTTTCCATTTAAATTGTTCTTAGAAACATTGAAAAGTTCAAGTTTCTTAAGAGAGCCAATCTGAAATGGTATTTCACCAACAAGACTATTGACAGACAACATCAAATACCTCAGTTCAGAGCAATTTGCCAAGTTGATAGGTATCTCCCCTATAAATCTGTTGTTCCCAAGAGATAGTTGTTGCAACCTAAATAAACGACCTAACTGTGGTGGGATTTCTCCAGAGAAGACATTGTTTTCGAGGGAGAGATTTCTCAAGAAAGAGAGGTTGCCAACATGAGGCGATATAGTCCCATGCAAACTATATCCTTGCAAGTTCAACTCTCTGACTCTCTGATGCTTTTGACTGCATGTGACTCCATACCAACTGCAGAAGTGGTTTGAACTATTCCAAGATCTCAAAACCTGATGAGGATCATTGGATATAGATTCTTGAAACTTGAGTAGTGCCAAATAATCAGTCTCATTTCCTAATGCAGATGCACCTCTGACATGTTGAAGCCAAAGTAAGTTAACACTAAAAATCAAGATCGCTTGAAGGTATAGGGATTGAAATGGGCGTGACATGGAAGCAAAAGCCAAGTTTGGACTGAAGGGCTTAAGGTGAAGAGTGCTAGTGCTTTACAAATTCAGAAATTGAAGGAGCCCTTTCAAAGAGGGAGCTCTAATTTGTTCTTGTTGCAGCAAGTGTTGTCCTTTACAATGACGTCTTTTTTTGCTTTTTGACGTGTGGAATGTTGATGGACCTAATATAATATTTTTGTTAATGAGTATCAGAAACATAATATCTAGAGAAAATGTTACTGTAGGCGTTGGTGAATGAATTTCTTGTAAGTATTGCTTTTATTTTCATGGAAGCAATAACAATTCGGAATGGTGACTATTTGGGTCCTTTTATTATCATGTTTATTGACTAAAAAAGAAAAAAAAAGTAGGAACATAATGGTTGTCTGAAGGAGTGAGAGTGATCAGTCATTCTGATAGGTATATATCATTTCAACCATTTAACGACAGTCACTCTCTAATGGTCGAGTCCAACTATCAAGATAGCTCTATTTACCTACTGTCTACTAGAAATAAATACAATATTTATTCAATAAGAAATGTAGTTTTTAGCATTTAATACATATATGCTGTAATTATTTGTTTCTTGGTCAAATTCTTGCTTTATTAGAGTTTGGTTTGGATATTTTTTATTTTTATTTTAATTAAAAAATTTAAAAATGTGTTTAATTTAGTTTAATAAAAATATTGTTTTAAAAATATTTCTAAAATATTACTAAATCTGAAAAGATAAAAAAATTATTTTCAATGTTTTAAAAAACATATTTCAAAAAATAAAAAATACAAATAAAAAAATATTTTCTTAAAGCAAAGAAAACTTTTTACTTGTTACAGTAAACAAAAACTGGAACGAGTCACTCTAATGGAACAAGTTATCTATTTAATGACAGTCACCCTCTACTGATCCAAGTCCAACTCCTGAGATATGTAGTTTTATTTATGGGATCTAGATCCTTTACTATATTTTTAATATGGTAAAGTATCATATTTTTTTTAACAAAAGTTTTTATTATTTAAAACTTATTTTTACAAATTATTGTTATAAATTTTAACAACAATAAAAATCGTTATTAAAAAAATATGATACTCCACCATATAATAAAGGATAACCCCTAATTACCTACTCTTTACCAGAAATAAATGCACTATTTATTCAATAGGCAGTGGCGTGCGTCCAACTATCTGTTCCTTATCAAGATAGTTCTAATTAATGCTCCTTTACTTAATACGTACCAGAATTAAAAGCATTATTTAACTTAATGAAAAGGAAATTTAGTTTTTATTATTTAATAAATATATGCTGTAATTTTTTGGTTCTTGAATCAAATTCCTACTTGATTAGTTCTTTGTTAGCTTTTTACTTGTTACTCCTACGTAGTTTCTTAATGCAAAATACTGTAATGTTAAAAACCACATATATCCTAAATAGTGGAAATTAAGCATCCCCTTTACCAGAGGTTATTATAGGTTAGATATGAGTAGAGTCTTATAGTTTTCTTATTTAAAATCGGAGAAAAATGCTTTTCAATCCCTCAACCCATGCATAGTCTGTCTGCATCAAAATCAAACTCCACTTTCAATTGGGTAGCGGTAGCATCGTCAGTTGGTTCAAATGGTATAATATTTATTCTTTTAAAGTAAAATTTTAAATATTTATTCTTTTAAAGTAAAATCTTAAATTTCAGTCTTATGAATAAAGAAAATAAATGTTGAAAGAACTTTAAATTTTTGCAATCCAATTGGAATTAAATCAAATTAGTTTAAATCCAATAAATTTTTAGATATTTCACTAAAAAAAGATCATTAGTTTCTCAAATTATAGATTTCCAAGCATTGCTTTTGAAAACTTCACAAAACTAGCAGCTTATGAGCGTCCCACATCGTAAATTGCTGGAGGATATTATAAGTGGATCTAAACAATGTGTATTATTAAATTTTGGGTAATTTAAAATGAAAATATTCGTTTTTTGCACAACAAATTGAAAATCTTTTCCAAATCAACCCAGCCAACTCAAATTAAAACGGCCAATATCGAGAAAAAAATTTAAATTAATTTTTGAAACATAACAATCTTCTATTTGGTTACTAGTTTTGGTTCAATTTTAATTAAATTGAGCCAAATCATATATATAATTTTATTTTAACAAAATTCTTATACACTTGCACACCAAATTTGTTTCTAATTATCATGATTAGATATTAACACTAATGCATGAACTATTATTTGAATTATCAATTGAGGTTTATGACTATGGAGAAAAATGTGAAGTTATAAAAAAATTAAAAATAAGTATTTATTGTATTTATAAATAAACATGTTACAAAAAAATTACTCTAAACATAAAATAAATCTCTTAAAATCACCCAATAAAAATTGAACCAAATTGTCAAAAAGAAAAAAAAACCCATTATCTTCATATTTTTTAAAAATCGATGGGTTGGATCCAATTTAAATTTGGCTAACACCCTAATGCATATGAGTCTTGCGGACAAACATAGACTTTGACTAAATAAAAAAAAGAAAGAAAAAGGATAAGGGGAGATTGATTTCTTGTGAGGTCGACTTCCCCTCCGCTCATCTTTTTTTGAAGCTTGTGCTTGATAAAAAAAATTAATCAACACGCATTCTAATATATACTGGTGAAGGAAGAGAGTCAATCTCTTAACGCAACCCGAAATGAAATGCATTGTTGCATGATGCATGAAGTCTGAAAACATACGCAATTAATTTTGGCTAACACCCTAATGCATATGAGTCTTGCGTACAAACATAGGCTTTGACTAAATAAAGAAAAGAAAGGAAAAGGATAAGGGGAGGTTGACATCCTGTGAGGTTGACTTCCCCTCCTCTCATCTTTTTTGAAGCTTGTGTTTGATAAAAAAAAGTTAATCAACACGCATTGAGGGTCGATCTCTTTACCCAACCCGAAATGGAATGCATTGTTGCATGATGCATGAAGTCTGAAAACATAGCCATAAGTTTATCCCGTCACAGCTTAACACATGCCGATCATTGTTGATAATTGAAAAGAATCCAGTCAAATCATTTGAAAAGTCCAATGTAAATTGTAAAAGTCATATTTATTAATTAATTATTTATTTTTTCTTATTCGACAAATTTGACTTTTCTTTATCTACCTCCAATTACGATCACCTAAACTAAATTGATCACCGTGTTGATTAAGTTGCTCATATGGTTGAGGGAGGACAAATTTGTAGAGAACTCAAAAGATACAAAGCAGAAAAAATAACGAAAGGACATTAGAATTTCCGAGAAAAGAAAGATCAGCAAAAAGAAAAAAATTCTATTAAATAAAATGTGTTGCCGAAATAGTATCTCATCAAGTTGATCTCTAAATAGTATTTGCAAGTGCTATCTATACTTAGCTTCACAACTTGAGCGAGATACAACACCCTGTGTTTTTGCACCACAAGCAGTCATATTTGAGGTAGATACAAGGCCTACACTACAAAAAAAAAGACTTTTGGTGGCGACTTTAGTCGCCACTAAAAGTCTAAAAGTCGCCACTAAAAGTCTTTGGTGGCGACTTTTAGTGGCGACTAAAGTTGCTGGCGTAAGTCCGTGGCTGATTCTTTTGGTGACGACTTTCAAAGTCGCCATCAAAAGTTACCTTTAGTGGCGACTTTAGTCGCCACCAAAAGTCATTTTTATTGTAAAAAAAAAAATTCGTGAAAAAAATGATTTTTGGTGTCAGCAAAAACTACCTTTGGTGGCGACTTTAGTCGCCACCAAAAGTCACTCATCATCTTTTTAGATCCGGATTGGCCCGGAAGGTCGACCCGAGATCCATTCGATTCGTGCGGGTCTTGGCTGATCCAATAACTCGCTATCCCGAGCTGACTCGATTTTTTTGTGTGCAATATTCAAGTTTATTTGAAATTAAACCAAACATGTGCATACCTGAGATTCGAACCTGGTTCCCTTGCTTGCAGCCATGTGTGTCTTGCCATTCTGCCACTGCTTCATTTGTGTTATGTAAGTGCAAAATATTATATATATATATATATATAATCTGTTAAAAATATTTTAGGTCAAAAATATTATAAAACAAAAATAAAATAATATTAAACTTAACAAAAAGCAAATATATTATTACTATTGGAGTCAACGCAAAAGTCCAACTTCAACTAATTTTATAAAAAAAAAACGATTTCACTTAAAAAAATAGACTTCAGTCGTCACTGATAATCTAATTTTTTAAAAAAATTAAAAAATTTAAAAAATTTAAGAAATTAAATTTCTTTTAAATAAAATTAAGAAAAATAAAAAAAATTGAATTTTTTTAAGTAAAAAATGACTTTTTTAATTTTTTTTTTAAAAATTAGACTTTTGGTGGCGACTACCAAAAGTCTAATTTTTTATTTTATTTTAAAAAATCTGACGTTTTTTTTAATTTTTTTTTAAAAAAGACTTTTGGTGGCGACTATAGTCGCCACCAAAAGTCTAATTTTTTATTTTATTTTAAAAAATCTGACTTTTTTTATTTTGTTTTAAAAAAAGACTTTTGGTGGCGACTATAGTCGCCACCAAAAGTCTAATTTTTTATTTTATTTTAAAAAATCTGACTTTTTTTTATTTTTTTTAAAAAAGACTTTTGAGTCGCCACAAAAGGTCTAATTTTTTATTTTATTTTAAAAAATCTAACTTTTTTTTATTTTTTTTTAAAAATACTTTTGGTGGCGACTATAGTCGCCACCAAAAGTGTAATTTTTTATTTTATTTTAAAAAATCTGACTTTTTTTATTTTTTTTAAAAAAAGACTTTTGGTGGCGACTATAGTCGCCACCAAAAGTCTAATTTTTTATTTTATTTTAAAAAATCTGAGTTTTTTTATTTTTTTTTTTAAAAACTTTTGGTGGCGACTATAGTTGCCACAAAAAGTCTAATCGTTTATTTTATTTTAAAAAATCTGACTTTTTTTTTTTAAAAAAAAAAACTTTTGGTGGCGACTATAAGTCGACTTTTAGTGGCGACTATAAGAGTCGCCACCAAAAGTCAACTTTTGGTGGCGACTATTAAAGTCGCCACCAAAAGTCGACTTTTGGTAAAAGTCGCCACCAAAAAGTCACCACTGAAAGTCAATTTTCTTATAGTGCTAGTAATCGATCTCCTATAATCCAAACTAGCTCAATAATCCGCTTCACAAAAAGCAAACAACTTAAAGTCTCTGGATTTTACAAATTTGAGACCATAGTGCGTAGTTCTATCAAGATATCGAAGTAACATTTTAAAATTTAAGTAACACTTTCACTAACATGTAATAATGTAATTGCATCTTAAAAATTAATCTTCTAACAAACAAAACTTAAATGTAATTACACTCATAACAATTAAATATAATTACATTTATATCAATTACATATAATAATAGTTTTGGGCATATTACTACTAAAAGTGGCTCCTGGTGCCACATTGAGTGTGCCTCCCCTGCTATGGCGGTGGATCCTCTGCCTAGTCCTCATTGTCTTCTTCATCCTTCTCATCATCTGACTATTAAGGCTAAGTGAATCCAACCTGAACCTGGGCCGAAGGAGGTGATAGAAACTATGCATAACCAGACTGCATCCTAGAAACCCAACCACTGTCCAAACCCGACATCGGTGAATGGGACCTAAGTATATGTCGGGGTCGTCAAGCTCTTGCTTAGCCACTGATATATGGAACCTTGAGGAACCGGCGGGATAGGTGTGAACATCTCATGAGGCATGGACAGGCTCTCTCTAGTAAACATATGAGGCACCGGCGTGAACATAAGAGGCACAAGGGTAAACATAGGTCCCATCGATATGAACATATAAGGCATCGGTGTGAACATAGGCGCCATTGGTGTGAACATCCTTGTCATGAGTGGGAACATATCAGGCATAGATGTACACATCTCTAGCATGAATGACCCCTCACCCCACTACAAAAAAACTGACTTTCAGTGGCGACTAAAAAAGTCGCCACCAAAAGTCTGACTTTTGGTGGCGACTAAAGAGTTGCCACTAAAAGAGGGACATTTGGTAGCAACTTTTGAGAGTTGCCACCAAAAGTCAATTTATTTTTAAATAAAAAAAAATTTAGACTTTTGGTGGCGACTCTCAGAGTTGTCACCAAAAGTCACATTTGGTGGCGACCTTTAGTTGCCAACAATGGTATTTTGGTGGTGACTTTTTAGAGTCGCCACCAAAAGTCAATTTATTTTTAAATAAAAATAAAAAAATTTAGACTTTTGGTGGCGACTCTTAGAGTTGCCACAAAAAGTTACCTTTAGTGACAACTTTTAGTCGCCACTAATGATATTTTGGTGGCGACTTTTGAGAGTCGCCACCAAAAGTGTCCAAAAATAGTTTTTTATTTTTTTAAAATTACTTTCAGTGGCAACTATAGTCGCCACTAAAGGTGACTTTGGTGGCAACTCTGAGAGTCGCTATCAAAAGTCTAAATTTTTTTATTTTGATTTAAAAATAAATTGACTTTTGGTGGCGACTTTTGGTAGTTGCCACCAAAATACCATTGGTGGCAACTAAAGGTTGCCACCAAAGGTGACATTTGGTGGCAACTCTGAGAGTCGCCACCAAAAGTCTAAATTTTTTTATTTTGATTTAAAAATAAATTGACTTTTGGTGGCGACTTTTGATAGTTGCCACCAAAATACCATTGGTAGCAATTAAAGGTTGCCACCAAAGGTGACTTTTGGTGGCGACTCTCACTTTTGGTGGCAACTCTGAGAGTCGCCACCAAAAGTCTAAATTTTTTTATTTTGATTTAAAAATAAATTGACTTTTGGTGGCGACTTTTGATAATCGCCACCAAAATATCATTGGTGGCAACTAAAGGTCACCACCAAAGGTGACTTTTGGTGGTGACTCTGTGAGTCGCCACCAAAAGTCTAAATTTTTTATTTTTATATAAAAATAATTAACTTTTGGTGGCGACTTTTGAGAGTCGCCACTGAAAGCTGGACTTTTAGTGGCAACTCTCATAGTTGCCACCAAAAGTCAATTTTTTTTGTATATAATTATTTTTTTATTTTTTATTCTATTAATAATAATATATTTTCTTTTGTTAAGTCAGATGTTGTTTCATTTTAGTACTATGATGTTTTTGGCTTAAAATAATTTGAACAGATTTTATATATATATATATATATAATATTTTGCCCTTACATAACACACATAAAGTGGTGGCGCAATGGCAAAATAGACATGGTTGCAAGCAAGGAGCCCAAATTCGAATCTCAAGTATGCATATGTTTGGTTTAATTTCAAATAAACTCTAATATTGCACCAAAAAAAATCGAGTCACCCTAGGGCAGCAAGTTAGTGGACTAGCTAAGACCTGCACATGTTAAATGGGTCTCGGGTTGACCCGTCGGACCAATCCGAGCCTAAAACAATCATTTTGACTTTTGGTGGTGACTTTTAAGACTTACACATGTCAAATGGGTCTCGGATTGACCCGTCGGACCAATCCGAGCCTAAAACAATCACTATTAACTTTTGGTGGCGACTTTAAAAGTCGCCACTAAAAGTTACTTATGGTGGCGACTTTTAGTCGCCACCAAAGGTCGTTTAGTGGCAACTTTTAAAATCGTCACTAAAGATAACGAAATTTTTTTTTGACATGAAATTTTTTTTTTAAAGAAAAAATGACTTTTGGTGGCGACTCCTTTAGTCGCCACAAAAAACCTTTCAGCCGGGAACTTTCAACAACAACTTAGTCGCCACTAAAAGTCGCCACCAAAAACCTTTTGGTGGCCACTTTTTAGACTTTTCGCCACCAAAAGTGTTTTTTTTATAGTGCCTGTGCATATAGGTGGCACAAATGACCCCTTGCCTGTGCATATAGATGACACGAATAACCCCTCGTCGGTGCATATAGGTGGCATAAATGACCCCTTGCCCATGTATAGAGGTGTCTGGACTGGTGGGACCAAAGGAGCGGGAAGCAATGCGAGGATGTCTATATCAGCAACTCACTAACGCATGGTTCTCTACGTTTGTCTGTAACCAACTCATTAATAACTCTGTCATCTAGCACTAGGTACGGGCAACGAGATAGGAGTGTTTGGCAATGCTTTGTTCCCAGCAGTGGTACGTTGATACAGGCGGTGATCCTAGCCCAGAGTGAAAGTAATGGTTGGAACCCAAGAGGGGGGTGAATTGGGTTTTATAAATTTTTCACAAAACTTTATTGGAAGTTAAAATGATTTTCTGTAAAAGTACAATGTTTAGGATAATAAATACAACACAGAAAATCAATGTGATATCAAGATGAATAATTATGAGGAGCAAGGAAATAAAGAATAGATAACAATAAGCACAAATAAAGGAGTAAGGGATAGAGAGAGCAAACTCAGAGATTTATACTGGTTCGGCTAATCCAAGCCTACATCCAGTCCTCAAGAGACCACTTGAGTATTTCCACTATAATTGCAAGTTTAATCCGGGTACTTGCAAACCACTACAACCACGCAAATTTGATTCGGGTATTTGCGATACCACAACGGAGAATTTATGAATCTGGGCTCCTCCTCAACCCAAAGCAAGTTCTTCCAATACCGGTACTTGCGAACCTCAACTCAGAATAATATTGGTGTTGATCAAAATCAACAATACAAAGAAACTCTCTCTAAAGAGTAGATGAATACAAATGAAGCTCTAATAACTCTAATGATAGAGAATATGCAAGATTTGGCTCAAGAATATTTTCCTTTCTCTCAAAGATGATAGAAGAAGTTAATATCACATTGTAGGACTTTGTTCTAGCTCAAAATCGTGTATCTAAGGTCATATATATAAGATTTTACAAAACTAGCCGTTATATAGCCGTTACAGCACTTATAGTGCAGTCCAGTGTCCATTGGTCGACCAGTGTGGCACGTTGGTCGACCAGTGTAGTCTAGAAGTGATTTATCAGTCACGTTGGTCGACCAGTGTAGATGGGGTGGTCGACCACCGGCTGGCAGTAGCGAAATACAGATTTTGATCTTTCTTTAAAAATTCATAACTCCCTCATTTGAACTCCGTTTTAAACAAATAATATACCATTGGAAATCTCTTGGAGTCTAGTTTCAAATGAGCCAAGTTTCACTAAAAAATTATTTTTCGTTTAAAAGATATAATCAAAATACTGACTATAGGTCAGAATAGAATAATTTTTTAGTACAGTAAAATCAACTTTCAATTTTTCAAACTATATTTTAAATAGTCATATATTTCTCATTTGGACTCCGTTTTGAATAAATAATATACCGTTGAAAAGATCTTTGAGTCTACTATCAAATGAGATTAAGATACTTGAAAAACCTATTTTTAATTTATGAGATGTGATATAAGGAGTGACTAAAGGTCAAAAAATAACTTTTGTAAAACTTCATATCTCACTATCTTTTTGTTCAAAAATGCTTGAGCCAATGTATGCAAATCTAAATCATTGAGTTGCACAAATATACTAGCCTATATAAAATATACCTAATGTAAACACATAGGCTATCTTGATGCATCCAAGCTTCCAAGACTTCAAATCTTCTAATTCTTCATTTCTTGGAGCTTTATCCTTGCATGTTGTTTTCCTTGAGTGAAGCATGATATTGCTTTTCTTTGTTCTTCAATCCAATGCTCACTCTTCTTGTTTTGAACCAACCTATAAAGTATATCTTACTTGCAAACCCAATGGTTAGTTCAATAGCATGATTCAATATATGCAACAAACATATTAAATAACATAATCATGCTTAAGTACTTGTAGCATATATATGATAATTAATCTTTATATATATCAATGCTACAATTCAAATACATTTGTCATCATCAAAACTAATGGCATAAATCCTTAGGGTCAACACAGAGCCCATATGATGTCTGAGGTGAAATGTCAAATTTTGCCCAACGGTGATCCTGACTCAACATCCACCTCTAGTCCATGCTGGAAGGTCTCAAAGTACACGGTCTCATATACATCCAGCTATAGAAAAATAATAAATGTTACATAAATATGAGTACATAGAATAACAATGACAGAACTAAATATAAACTTACCTGAGCCACCACTGCAGCTGTCTTAGGAGACATCCACTTGTGTGTGATGCGCCAATACCATTGCTTATATTCAAAGTCTCTCCACAGCTATTCTTGGAGAGGGAGTGCAATGACTCTCCTCTCCCTCCTTGCATGCCACAAAGTAATATATTCTTGCTTTCGAGCTCCTAATCCATAACATGCTTTCCCTTCAAAGTCTATGTATGCTGCCAATCATTATTTGCAAGGGGTAATGGGATGGGTTGATCTTGCCTAAACTGGTGAAGACATCTATCTGGCTGATGCCACTCAATGATATGAAAACATATCAGAGGCACAATGGCCTGCTAGTTGTCAGCATCATCAAAGTAGTAATGTGGTATCAGTTGTGTACATACATCATCGTGGTATAGCTACCACACAACCAGCGAGAAATATTATAGTCAAAAGACAAATATTCAAGGAAAACAAATGATATTATGGGTGAAGAATTTACATCATTCTCTGTCAAAGAATCTAATGTCTTCAGACCTTTAAAATCACTCCACCTACAAATTAAAAATGTTAGCACGATAAGTTAAACTAAAGTGTGCAAAATACAATAAACTATATTAGGAAAATACATGTTATGCTGAAGATATACCTAAAGCCTAGAGGTGGAGGGCCTGGATACATCGCTTGTTCTTTATTCGGATCCAACTATGCCTTATGTTGGCCTCGAATGCAAGGCTGGATCTGTGGAAAGCGATCCTATGCTTAGATATATAGCAAATGCACACATCCTGCAATCTCTTTCTTGTCAACGTTGGTGGCCCCGTATAATTCATAGTATAAGTATGCTAGTACTGCCGAGCCCCAACTATAGCAACCAACAGCATGCATATCTCAAGTAAAGGAAGATATATCAGGTGAATGTACATGCCTGATGTATCATTAATGAGCAAGCCCCCTATTAATTTCATAATAAACGACTAAGTATGTTGCTGCAACTAATGCTCTGTCGGATCTGAAGGGATCTCACCAAATTGAGTCCCAAGATAATGGAGGGATATACGTCCTCGTTTTATGACATCCTCAGGAGGTGTGACTTTGATTAGCTTCTGACATAATTGCATCCAATTATAATGAGACCTCCCAACCACGAGGAGATCATTAACTGGTAGGCCAATCTAGATGGCCACATCCTGTAAGGTGATCATGCACTCACCAACAGGCAGATGAAAGGTGTAGGTCTCAGGTCTCCACTACTCTACTAGCACTGCGATCAATTCATAATCTACTTCAAAGTTCCTTATGCGTGACGTGCCATAAAATCCAACCTCCTGGAGATAGGGAACTAGAGCCAGGTCTAGGTAAAAACTTCGTGCATGCATGTAACACCATCGTACCTTAGTAAATACACAGTCACCCTGTCACCATAATGTTAATCAGGTCAGTATTACTATAATATTAGAAATTATATGAACAAAATTAATTATATATGCACAATTACCTCTCCTACATACACAGTCTTAGAAAATGTGTTTTTCTTATAAGTACAAGACTAATTCATCATTAAGGCCAGGGTTTGGCACAGAGTTTCTGATGTCTTGTGCCATTATAATTACTACATTTAAAGAATCATAACAATAAGAAATAGATATTAATTTTCTTTATCAAAATTAACAAAAATTAAGGGTAATAAACTAAAGTTGAGAGTAAACAAAAATTAACATTTCAAACAACCAAACAAGTAATTTTTTTCCAAGATGATAGATAATAAAAAAATCATAACATCTAAAAATAAATATTTAAGTAAGCATGTAAAAAGTAAAGATAAATAAAACTAAAATTACATCCTAAAGTAAGAATAATGTAATTATTCCAAAATAATTATTTACAACCCTTAATTTCTAAGAAAAAAATGTACTATAAAAAAATATTTCAAATCCAAAAACCCTATACTAAAAAAATAATAACAAGAACTAAAAATCACCTACAATTTTATTTTGGAATAATTATTTAAAATTTATAACTAATTAGTGTCCTAATTATGGAAGAAATAATTTTTTTAAATTAATAACACTTAAATATTTTATAAAACTAATTGTTATAAAAATAAATATTTAAAATTACGAACACATACATTTTTTTACAACAAATAAAAAAAACAATTTATATCCAAAAACTCTAAAATTTCCTTAAAAAATATAGCAAAAACTAGAATTAACCTAAATTGATTGCTACTAAAATAATTATTTAAAGTTAATAATTAAAAAATGTCCTAATTATACAAGAAATAATATTTTCAAATTAATAACACAAATTATTTTATAAAACTAATTGTTACAAACATAAATATACAAAATTAAAAACACATATATTTTTATTGTGTACAAAATTTTACTACAATATAACCAATCATGTAAAGAGTCAAAAAATAACATTATTATCCAAAAATAATTATTTACAATAATTATCATAATTATTTAGAAAATAAATACAACTTAAGCAACAATATAAAATTAGTATCATATACAATTTTAATATGTAAAGAGCATTATTAAAATTTAAGCAACCATATAAAGATTAAAAAAATTCCTAATTCGTAATTACAAGACCCTAAACTAATATAAAAACAACAACCACAAATCAACTAAATTAATTATTACAACAATTAATTAAATCAAACAACAATTAATCAAACCAACTTTAAATTAATAATTACAATTAAAACAAATTAAAATCCTAAATCAATTAAATCAAACACATCTAAAATTTTTTAATTATTGTAATAATAAAAAAATAGACTTACATATTCTAAATAAATTAATTAAAATTAAAATCCAATAGAAAAATATGAAAAAATATGTATCTTGATAATTATGTATAAAAGATGACTTGAGAGATCAAAAATTGCCATGTACACTTTCCTAATACAATAGAATAAAATACAAATAGATTAAGTAAAAATAAAAAATAATATTTTTTTAAGAAAATATTAATATTGAGATAAAAAAAACTTACCACAAGCTTAAGGACCAGAGTACTTGAAAATGGAAAGGAAGAAAATTTGGAGGAGGTGGTAGAAAGAAGAAGGAAGAAGAGATTTTGTGGTGGTGGGAAGAAAATGGAAGAAGAAAATGGGAAGGAGAGGGATCGGGGTAGTAGAGGGAAAGAACAAAGAAGAAGAAAGGGAAAGAGAAGAGCAGAGTCGTGACCCCCAGGGGCAATAGTAGAGGAAAGGAGCAGCGGGGGTAGCAGTGGAGGAGAGATTAGACAGCCAAGGGGGCGGGTAGCAGAGGAGAGAGGGGTGGCCGAGGGGGAAGGGAGTAGCAGAGGAAAAATAAGGAAAAAGAAAAGGAGAGAAGAGCCACACAGGGGGTCATAAATGGTCAAAGCCAGCTGGCGTACGGGGCGACACACATGTCACCCTTGTAAGGGGCGAAATTGCTTTATCTGACACAAAGCAGTGTCGCCCCTGCCAGGAGCGACACACTGTTTGACAGGACAAGGGCGACACGCTTGCAAGCTCGATTCAGCCACAATAAAAATGGCCTAGATTGGCAAATTAAATTAAAAATAGGATAGATACAAAATTTAAATTCAAATGTGATGTATGGAAGTCAAAAAATGGGACTTTTCCCTCAAATTTTGCAACAATATTTTCTATCACAAATTAATGACAAATTTGTCATTAATTTGTGATAGAAGTAACACTATAGCTAATAGTAGAGAAGGGATGGCTGGCTGGCTGTGAGCAAGCGAATCATGATATTTATTTTCCTAAATGTCCATGACATGGCTCAAATTGGCCTCCTCCAAGTTGTTGTCAACACGTCTTACCATGATCCAGTTGAAATTCATAATTAATATTAGCAAATTAATATATGTATATATATAATATTATATTACTTTGACAAGTTTGGTGATTTAAAGACGGATTTGTAACAAATTTGTGATGAAACATTCTATCACAAAAGTTGAAAATTAAATTAATGGAAAATTTTGTTACTACATTAGTGACAAAATTTAGTGATAAAAGAATCTGACACAAAATTGGAAATTTATTGATAGGTTTTAGTGATGGAATAAATCCATACTAAATTAGTAACAAAATTTAATGATAAAAGAATTTGTCGCAAAATATGAGATTTAGTGATTAATTTCAATCCAACACTTTTTTTTTTCTAGTAATAACCACTATCGTGTAATTGAAAACATGCGCTTTTTGTCATGGATTAATTGTGGCTATTCATTATAAACAAATTACTGTGCATTAACTTAATGGCTTTAGAGATAACCAACGTTAAGCTTTTACAAAGTGAGGCATTTAAGATTAACTTCCATTAAATTATGTCTCTATCATAACATTCACATATATAAGGCCTTATCTCTATTTTTTTATAGTCAATGTGGGACTAATTATTACTCTTTAAAATAAATAACTTTTATAACACAAGTTTCACTGACATATATTTCCTTGCTAATTTTGATCAATTTCAAAGTAAAGAAAAAACTGAAGAGAAAAGTGGAGAAGGAATATTTTTCCCCCAAAGAGTGATGGATTTATGCGTAGTCAAACCATTTTGCACCGGAAGTTCTTGTAGTGGAGTGTGAATTCAGGACTAGTCATTATCAATCTTTGATTTATACCACATTTTAATCATGAAATCAGCCAATAATAGCACCACAAATGAATGAAGAATGTGATGCAAATTGCTTCTATCAATTCCTCAAGTTGTCGCTGATAACTAGTATTTTACACTCTTTATTGCCCCTTAACTTAGTCTCATTGCTACTTCAACTTTATAAAACTGTAATATCGCAAATTTCCCTTTTTTCTTTTATTTCTTGGAACTAATTGTGCATAAATTTACTAGTATTTGCATATAATGATTATTGTGATAATTATGTGAATCTTGAATTATTTCTAGATTTATATGTATGGAGAAATCTAATTTTGAATAAATGTGGAGTAAGTGACTTATGAGAAATTTTGATAAAGTGTTGGCCCATGTTATAGAAGAGGTGGGGCCCACACTCTTGAAATCTCTCCTCTTTTTCTTTTCCTCCCCTTGCGAAAAGTGTGTGTATGTATCTTCTTGGCTTTGTCTCTCCCTTGTCTCCTTCTTATATGGCTGACCGAAGTGTGGTTGGGAGGAAGAAGGGGTTTCTTGCTAATCTGTTCAGAGGGGAGTCAAGTAAGTGTTCTAGCTTCCATTTCTCCTTCTATTTCTCTTTCAAGCAAACCCTAGCTTAGAATCTTTCTCCATTAAGACTTAGGTGCTGAACTTCTTTGTGTTCCACTATTTCCCACGGTGTTTGTTACAATTGATGGACTTGCTGAACATTTGGATGGTTAGTTAGCATTAATGGCTTGAAAGAAAAAGAAGGTGTGGTTATAAAAACCCTATTAAATGCTTGTAGAGGTAGAAATTGAGATTTTTATGATTCATAACTCTACCTGTGAACTAATTTGGTTTGGGACCTATTTTCTTGTGGCTAATCACCCAAATGTCATAGATTTTCAACCATGGGAATCTTGAAACACAAAATAAGGGAAGATTGGTTCATTTTTAGGCTTTGGTCGAAGGGTTCTGCTGTTCTGATGTCGGGGCGCTGGGTTTGGCACCTCGGGTGCCTAGTAGTCTTTCGAGACTGAGAGTTAGGGGCCTGGCGCCTGGGGGTACTACCTAGGGTACCTTGGGCACCCAGCAATCTTGTGAGGTAGAAAGTTGAACTCTTGGTGCCTGGAGGCACCATTCAGGGCACTTTGGGTGCCCTGCACCTGAGAGCTTAAAGGAGTTTTAGTTAAGTAGTGGCACTTTAGGTATCACCTCTTGAGCCTTTTCTTATTTCTTAAACCTCAAAATTCTTTGTATTTTATCCTAGGTGCTCCAACTATCATCTGTTAACTCTTCGTGCTCACGTTCCACTCTCGTTCGTTCTAACTCAAGTGAGGGAGCTAACTACACTCACATGTTGAGAACAATATATATATATATGATCATGCATATAGATACATATATTGTGACTTTACTTCCACTGATTAACCTTTGTTGGAACAACTTTATATTATGTTAATAATTAGGAGAGAGATATTAAGTTCCACTATAAGTTGATATATCGTAAATTGTTTGAGATAAATTCCTTGTTATGAGATTATATGAAATTGTAATATAAATTTATTATCCTAGAATGGTTGACAAAACTTCATTAAATTTATTGTCTTGGAATAGTGGACAAAACCTCATTAAATTTATTGTCCTGGAATGGTGGACAAAAACTTCATTAAATCTATTGTCTTGGAACGTGGACAAAACTTCATTAAATTTATTGTCTTGGAATGGTGGACAAAATTTCATTTATTATACTATCCTGAAACGTTGGACAAACTTTAATAAACACTTTGTCCTGGGATGGTGAACATAACCTATGTACGTAACTTAATACTATGGATATATTCAATTGTTATTTTTACTTGATGGGGACCACATGAAAGTAACTAGTATTCGTGAATGTTTTACTCTAAATTATTGATTGTGTATGTTGATGTGTGTATACTCATTCTTCCCCTTATAAATAATTGGAATTGATGATGAGCTTTTACCTTGTTGTGGAAACCCTTCCCTGGTAGGGAGTATGTGGTAAGTTTTATTTGTATTTATCTCATTGAGTAAATTACTCACTCCCCTGTGTGTGTCCCCTTCAAATTCAGTAGTTGTCGGCGAGACTCCGCGAGAGGAGTAGCAGAGTCTCATATCACTACGTCTTGCTGATCGTCAGTGATTCTTCTTTTTGATTATTTTGGGGCTTGTGTCTCGCTCTGTAGTTGATAGGACTCCTAGGTCTTGTATGAATGTTATTTTAGGATTATGTATTCTTTGTAATCAAGATTTATGATTAGATTATGTTTTGATTCTTTCCTCACCTTGTTTTGTGATTGGGAGGAAAGCTTGGAAACATAAGATGTCATGACAATCGTATCATTCGAGATGATTACTATTTAATGAAATGTATCTATGTATAGTTATGCATTAATAATGGTTGATTGGTGTAGTAAAGAGTTAGGCTTACGATCGTGGAACGATTCTCTGACCATGCTGGTCACTTACCCAAATTGGGTCGTGCAAAAACTCTCTAATTTTATTATGTTTTGGAATTTATTGAGGTCAAAATAATTGTGAATTGAATATCCTTTAATTTTATAAATTTATGACTTAATTGATTTATGGCCTTATTAAATTCCATCCTTGATTTTAGATTTTAAATTATTGGAGAGTGATTATCTGATATGGCACTTTTGTTGACATGGAATATAGAAGCTGATGTGGATGAAGATGCTTAGTTGGATGCTGACTTGGCACTCCTTTCTACTAACCTGATGACATGGACATGTGAGGCCTAAAGCTGCAGCATTTTAGACCATTTTTTGTGCATGCATTCTATCCCATTCTTCCCCAAACTTTGATGAAACAAGCAACCTTTTTCCCATGTCACTTTCTACAAACACAAAGCAGTTTTTGTAGCAATCATTTCTTCTAATCCCTTTTACTCCATCAAAATTTTAGAAGTGCAGCAGCAAAAAGAAGATAGTAAAAAGTCAACACTCAAAGGATCAAAGAAGGAATATTCCATCAGAATTTATAGGCATTAGTTCCATTTTGGCTTTCAAACTTTTATTCCAACTTTCTGTAATTTAGGAAAAATTCGAAGGTCATTTTTCCTCGATTTTTCTTTCTACTATTTTGGTAATTTTGCTCTCATAGAGGTCTAAAATCTCATTGTAATTAGTCACTAAGAACTTAGGATGTTATAACTTGAGCTTTCAGTGCAAGATAAGTGTTTTGTTCTCTATTTTATCTCATTTTTGTTTTTTGTTATGCTTTTGTATTTATGTTATTACTAGATTCTGATATGAACTTATAGAAGCATGAACTGATATGTATTTGAGGTATAATCTTATTTTAACCTGTTGGTAGAGTAAGTAAAATGAAATGACTTGTTTAGATGATTATCTAACTTGATTTGGTTAAGGTCCATTAAAGTTGTATCTAGCTTTAGACTAATGAAGTTTTTCTTGGCTATAGTTAAAAGCAATATAAATTCCAGAAGTTTTTCTAGATTTCTTTTCATAAAAACCAAATGGTGAAATGAGAACAAGGCTAAATCAATGAGTTAAGTGATGATAGTTACACTCACAAAAATCCTAATGGCTGGTTGCATTTTCTGTTTTACTATTAATCCTTTCTATTACTATTTTGTAGCTAGTTTTCTGCTCTTTTCTACTACTATCATAACAAACCCCCATGTTAATTAGGTTGTAATTAGTGTAATCAGTGTTTGAGTGTTAAGAATAATTGATTAATGGTTAAAAGTAAGGATCTTTGAGTGAATATGACTTAGGGATCCCTATATTGCAAGATTATCACGAATTTAGATCTGAGTGATTTGGTATTGTAGTGGCATGAACTAGAATTTTGGCCTTGTTGCCAATAAGCCAATTCACTTCTGAGTTGCTAAATTAGTTTTTCTATTGTGCCGTTGTTTGATTTCAAGTTATTTAGTATTGCTGAAGTGGTTTACAAGTTTTTCGATTTTACTAGTTACTATTCATACATTATTCACTTTTGGCAAAGTAACTCTGATTGATCTGAAAACTGATAATCCACTAAATTTTGATGTTCTGAGCAAGCCTACCAAGGCGATTTCATCATTCGAGAGCCCCACCCTGTTTTCGCTAAATTCATTCGTTTAGACCCTCTTTTCTATTTTTAATTTTTTTATGATTTTTCTAATATATTGTGATTTTTGTAGATCGTATTTTTTATTTTTGTTTGTTGTTTTTGTTCCTCCAACTTGTGAAGGACTTTTCTAAGAAAATTATATTTTTCTGAGATACTTCATTTTTGGGTGTTTTTCATAGGCTGGAGTATAATGTAGTGTTTTTGTTGTTTCTATTGTTTTCTTTTGTATCTTGCCCTTCCTAGTGTATGAGAAGGTCTCCTCAAGTGGATTTATCAACCTTTGATCCAAAAATTGATAAGACCTTCCATAGGCTAGAAAGAAACAATAGCATTAGGAGTAGCATAGTATTTGAACTTTTGTCTGAATTCATTTATCTTGTTGTTAGTATTGTAGAATTAGAGTTTGATTTTGTGGTAGATTTAACTTTTTTTGGAAACTGCAAAAACCATTATCAATGTGCATAAGGGACTTTATCTATAGAGTTTCCTCGCAATAAGATTGATTTCAATATTTTAGATGCCATGAAACATCTCATGGAAAATCTCCAATATGCATATGGTGAATTTTTTGAATTATTTGGCTGACGAGGCATGTGTGGATTTCCAAATTTAGTTGATTTCTAGCTTTCTTGAATTTTCTGATTTAGTGGATGCCTTTGAGTAAAATTATGTTGGTTCTAAATTTTGTCAAGCTTGTACTGAAATTGAAAATTCTTTAAGTATTGACAATTCTGATTTGAATTATGATTTTGACTCTGCTACCTTCTTTAGTTTAGATATTGATTCTGTTTCTATTTTAGGTACTTGTAGGTGTAGTGATTTAAATTGTAATGTTGTACATTCTTCATCGCTTTCTTCTTGTGCTGGTGACCCTTCCTCCTCTTTAGCCAAAGATTGTGTCTTTGAGCAATTTGAATATATAAGTGCTTCTTTGGATGTGACTCAGCAAAAATTAATTTCATCCACTATCCAACCACCTGTATTGGAGTTGAAGGCATTACTAGAAAACCTTAAGTATGCTTTCTTGGAAGTAGAGGACCAACTTCTAGTAATTGTAGCCAATAATTTGAATCCTAATCAAGAAGAAATATTGATAAGTTTGCTGAAGAAGAATAAGAAGGTGATCGGATGGACTCTAGTAGCAGACATTTCTAGGATTAGTCCTTCCATGTACATGCACCAAATTCTCCTTGAAGAAGAGGCTAAACTAGTGAGGCAACCCTAAAGACAACTCAACCCCATGATTCTTGACATGGTCAAGAAAGAGGTAAGTAAGCTCCTCTAAGCTGGAATAATTTATTCTATTTCTAATAGTAAGTGGTATCGAAGAAAACGGGGTGACTGTAATAACAAATGAAAAGAATGAATTAGTGCCCACTAGAGTCCAAAACAGTTGGTGTGTTTGCATAGATTATAGAAAGTTGAACCAAGCAACTTGAAAAGATCATTTTTCTCTTCCTTTTATTGATCAAATGCTTGAGAGACTTGTTGGAAAGTCTCACAATTGCTTTCTTGATGGTTTTTCTGGATATTTTTAAATTCACACTACACCCGAAGATCATGAAAAGACACATTCACTTGTCCCTTCGACAATTTTGCATATAGACGCATGCCTTTTGGTCTTTGCAATGCACCTGACACTTTTCAAAGATGCATGATAAGTATATTTTCTGATTTATTAGAAGATTGCATGTAAGTGTTCATGGATGATTTTCTATTTATGGAGACTCATTTGATGCATGCTTGAAAAATTTGGAGAGAGTTCTTAAGAAGTGGATAAAAAAGAATATGGTTTTGAATTATGAAAAGTGTCATTTGATGGTAGAGCAAGGGATAGTTCTAGGGCATATAGTGTTATCCCGTCGTATGGAAGTAGATAAGGCAAAAGTTGATGTTATTTCCTCTTGCGGGAAGTTTGCTCTTTTCTTGGCCATGCAAGTTTTTATAGAAGATTCATCAAGAATTTCAGTAAGATCGCTCTACCCCTCTTTAAACTCCTTTAAAAAGAATATAATTTTGTTTTTGATGATGCTTATAGGTCAGCCTTCAATGAGTTGAAGAAGCAACTTACCTCCCATCGTAACATCCAACTCCCACTGTGGGAGCTCCCCTTTGATCTCATGTGTGATACTTCAAATTATGCTGTTGGGGCGGTATTTTCACAAAGAGTAGAGGAGAAGTTGCATGCCATAGCTTATGCTTCATGTACCCTTGATTTAGCTCAATCAAATTACATAACCACAAAAAAAGAGTTGATAAATTTATATCATATTTGCTTGACTCTAAAGTGATTGTGTTTTCTTGATCATGCAACATTGAAATATTTGCTGAAGAAGCCAAAGATGCGAAGCTGAGATTAATTAGATGGATGCCACTTCCTCAAGAATTTGATGTAGAGATCAAAGATAAAAGTGGAGTGGAGAATGTAGTAGCAGATCATTTGAGTATACTTTCTGAGCTTCCATTGGAGCATCTCCCTATCAGAGACAACTTTCCAGATGAGTGCTTTTTCTTTTTACATGGTACTAGTGAGCCTTGGTATGCTAATTTAGTGAATTTTCTTGTTGTATGTAATTACCTGCATACCAAAATAAACATCAATTGAATAAATTAAGAAGCAAAGCTCAGTACTATATTTGGGATGATTTTTATTTGTGGAAGATTTGTAGTGATCAAGTTGTTAGGAGATGTGTTCCAGATCATGAGTTTGCATTTGTGCTTACTTTTTGTCATACTCTTGTATGTGGTGGACACTTTGATCCATAAAGAACAACTAGGAAAGTGTTAGATTCTAGATTGTATTGGCCTACTTTGTTTAGGGATGCCTATGAGTTTTGTAAGAGTTGTTCTAGGTGTCAAAGAATTGAAAATGTGTCTAAGAGAAATGAAATGCCTCAACAACCTCTTCTTTTCTGTGATATTTTTTATGTGTGGGGTATAGACTTTATGGGTCTTTTTCCAGTTTTTTTTGGCTTTATGTATATTTTGGTTGTTGTAGATTATGTGTCGAAGTGCGTGGAAGCTAAAGCTACTTGAACTGATGATTTTATTGTTGTTGTAGATTTTCTTCGTTCACATATTTTCTGTAGATTCAATGTCCCCAAGGCCATAATTAGTGATCAAGGATCACACTTTTACAACAGAAACATGCAAGGATTATTGAAGAAATATGGGGTAGTGCATATAACTTCTACACCTTACCACCTCCAAACCAATGGGCAAGCGAAGGTCTCTAACTGAGAGATCAAGCAAATATTAGAGAAGACCGTGTAGCCCAATAGAAAAGATTAGAGTAAGAGGCTTGATGATGCGCTTTGGGCCTATAGAATCACCTTCAAAACTCATATTGACATGTCTCCATACCGTTTAGTATTTGGTAAAGCATGCCACTTTCCAGTGGAGATTGCACACAAGGCATATTGGGCGGTAAAGTAATGCAATATGGATATATGACTCTAGCTGGTAAGGAAAGGAAGTTACAACTTCAAGAATTGGAAGAACTAAGGCTAGCGGCTTATGAGAATGCACGCATCTACAAGGAGAGAACAAAAGCCCTCTATGATAAGAAAATTGAGAAGAAAGAGTTCCAAGTAAGAGACAAAGTCCCTCTTTACAACTCTCACCTCAAGCTCATGCTTAGTTAGCTTCGTTCTAGGTGGGTTGGACCCTTTGTTGTTACTAATGTCTTTTCTTTTGGTGCAGTAGAAATTCAAAATGAAGCCACCAATAAACAATTCATGGTGAATGGGCAAAGGTTGAAGAAATTCTATGAGGGCTTCCAAGAAGAAACTATAAAGGAAATCCAACTCTACAGTATACCGGCTCCATGATAAGGCTGTATTCTTTCCCTCCTTTTAATTTATGTTCTCTTTATTTTATTTGATATTTAGTGCTGATTTGCATTGACAACAATGCAAAATTTAAGTGTGAGGAGAGATAATTTAATTGGAGAAACATTGGATTTTGATTTAGAAATTTTATGCATGTTTTTTCTGTTTTCTCTGTTCTGTCCAGAATTTTTGAGCTATCTTGCATGAATTTTCTGTACTTATTGGCTATGATTTTTGCTACTTTCTTTGCATGTTTTTGAAGCTTTGTATGTCTTCTAGATGTAGAATTTTATTTGGTGTCTTTCCCATCCGTTTTGGTGTAGTTTTGTGTTGGTAAAGCCGAGTCGGCAGAAATTTTGCATTGCAGAATTTTGCTACTCTGTTTTATCCAAATTTGACGCTCTCTTTTTGAAAATTTGATGGAGTTTTTGTGTGAAATTATGCATGATGAAATAGCTTAAGTGTGGATTGATTTAGCATGAAAAGAATTTAGTCTTATTTTTCTAAAGAACTTAAGTAAAATGACAATAACGTTTTTTTTAATGAATTTTTAGTAATAGTCTTTAAATCGTGAGAATTTGAGCCTTTATTGTACAATGATATTCTTTATTGTTGGCTGTATTCCTTATCATGATTTTCACTTTAGAATTTGTCTTGAATCTTTGTTGAGGCTACATTAAATGTACATGCTTGAAAGTGATTTAAGCATTTGTTTCTTAGAACCCCTTCTTGCCAAATAGCTATCCTCTGTATTGTTTTCATTGTATGTCACTTTGTGCCTTCCACCTTTATTTCTTGTGTTTCCAGCCCTTTTCCACCTTAAACAAAATTCTTTCTTTTCCTCAAACTTAGAATTTGAAGAGCTTTAGAAATTTCTTTTGAAAAAAGATTGACTATGTTAAAAAAGTAGGAATTGTGGGTTGTTTTGAATTACATTTTTGCTACTCAAAAGAAAAGAAAAATTTCACAATTCTTGATGAAAATTATGCTGCATGGAGATCGAAAAAAAAGGAGAGAATTTTAAAAAAAAAAAAAGAGCATGAAAGAAGAAAAAAAGTAGCATTTTTGTGCTGAAGTTTCATGGTTCAATCTCTTTTGTCTTGATTGATGCTCTTCATTACCTTAAGTTTTTGTTACATTTTGTAGCTTGTATTTCTCTCCATCTTCCAATCTTTCCTTTATCAACATTGCATCCTTGTAAAGTTCTTTTGATTCAAGCATGTATATGATTCAAGTAGTGAAAATTTAGATTCTTGACAAACTTATGGTAGTGAATTTGTGATAGGTTGAATTGTGAGTGCATTACCTTAAACACTTGAGAGAATAGAGCATATACACCTTTCATTGTGAGTAGATTATTACTTGGATTCATTGTTGTCAACGAAATTGCCATGATGCTTGAACTTTTTAGAAATTTGAGATTTGTTTTCTCCTAGTGTTAAATCTTTTCAAACTTGAACTATTTCATTATTGCATAATTTTTACACTTCCTATTCTGTCCTTTGGTGTCTTTGTTACTTTCAGTTGATTTTGCCCAGGAATGCAAAAGGCTAAGTGTGGGGGATTTGATATCTAGCATTTTAGACTCTTTATTGCCCTTAACTGAGTACTTCAATCTTACAAAACTCTCCAATTTTATTATGTTTTGGAATTTATTGGGGTCAAAATAATTGTGAATTGAATATGCTTTAATTTTATAAATTTAGGACTTATTGATTTATGGTTTAATTAAATCCTATCCTTGATATCAAATTTTAAATTATTGGAGAATGATTGCTGACATGGCACTTTTGCTAACATGGAACATGGAAGCTGACGTGGACGAAGATGCTTAGTTGGATGCTGAGTTGGCACTCCTTTTTGCTAACCTAATGACATGGACATGTGGGGCCCAAAGCTGTAGCATTTTAGACCATTTTTTGTGCATGCATTCCATCCTTCTCTTCCTTAAACTTTGATCAAAGAAGCAACCTTTTCCTATGTCACTTTCTGCAAACACAAAGCACTTTCTACAACCACCATTTCTTCTAATCCCCTTTACTTCATTAGTGTTTCAGAAGTACAATAGCAAAAAGAAGATAGTAAAAAGACAACACTCAAAGGATCAAGGAGGGATATTCCATCAGAATTTTTAGGGCATTAGTTCAATTTTAGCTTTCAGACTTCTATTCCAACTTTATGTAATTTAGCGAAAATTCGCAGGTCACTTTTCCTCTGTTCTTCTCTCTATTGTTTTGGTGATTTTGCTCTCATGAAGGGCTAAAATCTCATTATAATCAGTCACTAGGAACTTAGGAAGATAGGTGTTTTGTTCTCCATTTTATCTCATTTTTGTTTTCTATTATGCTCTTGTGTTTATGTTGATACTAGATTCTGATATGAACTTGTAGAAGAATGAACTGATTTATATATTTGAAATATAATCGTGATTTAACAGGTTGGTGGAGTAAGTAAAATGAAATGACTTGCTTAGATGATTATCTAACTTAGTTTGGATAAGGTCCATTGAAGTTGTATCTAGCTTTTAGACTAATGAAGTTATTCTTGACTATACTTAGAAGCAATATAAATTCTAGAAGTTTTTCTAGATTTCTTTTCATAAAAATGAAATGGTGAAATGAGAAGAAGGCTAAATCAATGAGTTAAGTGATTATATTTACACTCTTATAAATTCTAGTGGCTGGTTGCACTTTCTGTTTTATTGTCAATCCTTTCTATTACTGTTTTATAGCTAGTTTATTGTTCTTTTTTGCTACTATCATAACAAACCCCCCGATGTTAATTAGGTTGTAATTAGTGTAATTAGTATTTGAGTATTAAGAACAATTGATTAGTGGTTAGAAATGAGCACTACAACAATAATGTTTCATACCAACTGCAAATTTCCTACATAACGTTATTGAATCAATTTCTCACTACTTTTTTGACTAAATTGGTGTAGGAACATATATGTTTTCATTGTATCATCCTTTCCTACTAAAGTACCAAATGAAATTCAGCGGAAAATTTTTTTCTACTACAGACATACTGATATTCAGTCAGTAAGTAAGAGTACTGTGCATAGTATAATATATGTGTGCATATGGTATAATATATGTGGGACCTACGTGGAGAAATATGTATATAAAATTTACGTAATTTTTTTGAAAAAAACTTTATATATATTTAATTATATATATCATTGTTGGCATTCTGTTGTCTTAATGGTTTGATGCTTTGGCTCAAACCATTGCGGGATGAGTTTGAATGCTAGCACAACTTTTCCACCACACCATAAACCAAAATTATATATATCATTTATTCAAATCAAATTAATTTTATAACAATTTTCAATAAAAAGAACTTAAAAAAATAAAATAAAAACCCAATTCATTAAAAACATAATATATTCATTAATTTACATAAATAACAGTTTCATCTCTTACACAAACCATTTGTATCAATATTAGCTTTATCTCTTACACTAGCCATCTCAATATTAGTTTCTTTTAAAAAAAAATGTTAAGAGCTGAAGAAAAAGTGAAAAGAATAAGTATTTATAAAGAATTATACAAAAAGATTATTATAGACATGTGACTAATTCCTACTGTGATATTTACATTTTCTTACTAGTACGTTGTAGGAAACATTTTGTATACTAAAAAAAAATATTTACACTATCTTTTATAAAAAAAAATTTTAAAGAACTTTTTATGTTAAAAAAAAAATTTAATGGCGTAGGGGACAATGCAACACACCGCATCAGTGTACATCAAACTGGCGTAGGGGGCTTCCCCCGTGCCAGTGGGTATCACACTGGCGTAGGGGGACCTCTGCTGCGCCAATATATGTGTACATATGCTGCACACACACATATGTATACATATATATATATATATATATATACACGTAATAATAGATGCTAATATATATGAATATATATTAACCTTTTTTTTATTTTATCTATATGCATATACATATGTAGTAATAATGTATATATATATATATATATTTATATATGAATATATTTGCGTATGCTAATCTTATATATTTATATACTAATTTTATATATCATATATACAATATATATTATGTTAATATTATATATATATATATATATATACACACACATTATATTAATAATATATATATATACTAATTACATATATAAGTATTATTTCTTCTATATATACATATGTAGATATAAAGATATATAAGATCCAAAACAGAGTAAAATAAAAAAAATAGATAGATGAATGTTTATTATAAGAAAGAAGAAATAAAGCAAAACAGACAGTGAGAAAAAAAAAAGATAGACACGAAAGACTAAGTTATAAATTTTTTTCATAGAATTAGTCCTAAATATTTAAGATATGCCTATAGAAGAAACTAATAATTTGGGTTTTTGAATAAGAGATTGAGAGGTAAGAACAGGAAGAAAACAAAATAAAAAAAAAGAGAGATTATGAAAATAAAGTTTCAATAAAATGTCAATGACTCCAAATACATTCAACAAAATAAAATAAAAATTTCAAAATTATCCATAGAAGATAAATGAATATGTACTAATCTTATAAATTTTATATTATTAGTAAAATATATATATATATATATATATTTAAATTAAAATATATAGATATAAAATTTTATATATGTATTTAATAAGTTTATATTAAGATATATATATATATAAACGCTTTTTCTTACCCTTATCTACCCTTTTAAGGTTTCAAAATTAAGAATTTATATAGACATGAGAAAAAAAAAGGAGGAGAAAAAACATAGAAAAATAGAAAAACAGAGAAATGAATGTTCATTATAAAAAGAAGAAACAGAGCAAAACAAAGAATGAAAAAAAAAGATAAATCTAAAAGACTAAGTTCTGAATTTTTTTAAATAAAATTAGTATAAATATTTAAGATATGCCTACAGAGAGATAAATATAGAAGAATTTGATAATTTTGGTTTTTGAATCAAAGATTAAGAGATAGGAACAGAGAAAGGGAGATTATGAAAACAAGATTTCAATAAAATGTCAAAAACTCGAAAGTTGAGTAGTGAAATAAGAAGCAAACTGAATTAAAAATATGGGGATGAATAAGAAAGTAAATTAAGAAAAAACGTTGATTACCAAAAACAGAGTAAGATACAAGTATGTACTTATATATCATATATATCAATACTTATATATATATATTATATGTGTACTATATATATATATATAAATTATATATATAAGTGTATACTATATATATAAATATATAAAAATATAGCATATATATATAAGTATACACATATATAAGTCCATAAATGAGGTTTTTTATTTTCTTATAGAAATATCTTTTTTAATTTGGTGTCTTACATATAAATATATCTTAATTTGGTCTATCATAAATAAACCACTATCAATAATAATTGTACATAATTATACATTTTCTTAGAAAATCCAATAGAGTGGATATCTTTGTTAAGATGAGTGCATATGGCATACCTCGTTTGAGCATATACAGAAAGCTTTCCTCCCAAGTTATCTCTTCCACTATTAGTTGACTTCACCTATTAATTGACTTCACAACTAAAAAATATATTTTGACATATGTTGATCAAAGTTAATTAAATGGATCTCCTGAAAAGAGTGCTTGGCATATCTAAACTGTTTGTTATTTTTTATTTTGTTAATTTTTTTTTAAAAAATAAGTGTTACTCTAAAAAAAGTCATCGGTTGGCTTGTCTTCTCTTGCATAAAAGTATTCTGACCAACTCTTATCTTATTAAATGTACGTGTGAGTCAAAGTAATAAGAACAAAAGTATGATGTCTTTTATCCCAAGTATGCTTCGCAAATTGAACCTTCCATCTGAGATTTATTATTGACTGTCTTTCTAATTATATTTAAAAATATTTAAAAATGAAAGGAACTAGTTTGTCATATTGGAATCAATAGGAATTATTAGCCAAAAAAAATAATAGGAATTAAAATAATATACAAAAGTAAAAGTAATTAATAATTGACTACCTTTAAAATGATATATCTATCAATTCTATTCTTGATGAATGCATCCTTATTCATCCTAAATGCATGGTCAGTAGACAAAAACCGTCGATAACAATTGAACCAAGAATTCTTTCTCCCATTTTGCAGAGTGAAGGCTTTCGAGTTGTGCATGCAGTAAGGCAAGCCAACTTACTTACAGTACTCCACCCCGACAATCGAAACAAAGAAAGACATGAATTAATATTATTTTATTTATTTAATAAGTTTTACTTATCCTATTGTTTACTTGTTGTAGCTAATCCCTTATCTTACCATTTATATTAATTTATTATTTCCTAATTACCTATATATTAAATTTTATTTATTTAATAGTTTTTACTTATCTTATTATCCCTTATCTTACTATTATATTAATTTAATTTATTACAATAAATATATTAAATTTTATTTTCAATATATATTAAATTTTAACAAAAAATATATTAAATTTCAAAACTATTTTCTATATAAACTATTTTTTTTAAAACAATAATTTATATATTTTATTAATATATTTATTAATTAATGAAACTTAATAAATAAAAATATTATTATTATTAAGTATTTAATAGAATTTATTTGTTTATCCTCATTTATAAACATAGAAATAGTATAAAATATATACAAATTACTTAATAACATATAAATATATAAAATAACATACAAATGATATAAAAATGAAAAGACTTATTTATCAAAACTCAAACTGCGATTTTTCAAAACGTTTTTGGTGCAATTTTAAAATTTTTTGTTCCCGCACAAATATCTTTGTATAATATTGTGCCTTAGCTTCACTTGTCTTATTTTCTTTTCTCTTTGCATTGGTAGTTCTCTCTCTTCTTCTGCTTTGTGATGTGGTTTTTTTTTTACTTTGCTCTTTTGCTCCTGGTATTCTCTCATTCTTTTCACTCTTTTATTCTTTATCAACTATTTCTATTCTTGTTTATGCCATCTCTCCTCACAATTTTTTCTCCTTCAAGTCAGTATATCATTTTATAAACAAGAGTGCATTTTACTCATTTCTAATTTTAAATAGAAACTTATATGCAATCATTATCTGTAATATCATTTTTCGTTTTCTTCTTTTTTTTTTTAATTCCTAATCAATTCAGCTATTATGTTTTATAGGAGGGGACGACATTGTCTGTAATATCATTTTTTATCCTTTCTTCCCTTTTTAAGTTTGGTTTTTTTAATAACTTTTTTCTTTCCTAATCAATTTTGCTGTAATGTCTTACAAGAAGGGAATGAATTTATTATGTTTTGCGTGGATTCATTATGAAGATCAAGTATCTATGTTGAATTAAACTGATTATATATTCAAGGAACAATTAACTCTCTCTGTAAAATAAAACAAATTCATCAAGTGAAATAAAAATTGTAGAGATATTTATTTTTCATGTATAAATTATCTTCTCTAAATTTATACTATACAAATTTATAATAAAAAATTCATAAATATGTAAATTCACTTTTAAATTTAACTGTTTGTTAACTAGAACAATAAAAAACACATAAAATTAATAACAAAACATAACAATAAATTTCTATTATTAAATAAAAAAGATTTAAAATAAAAATAATAAAAAAATATAAAAACAAAATATGCAAAATACTCCTAGACACCAAAACATTAGTGCACAGGGGATGCTATACATGTGGTGCGCAGGTGGAGCCCCCATGTGCACCAATAATCTATATATGCCATGTGCCACATATATATTGGTGCGTAGGGGATGCTCCCCTACACACCATACTTAGTATTATGCATATTTTATTTGTATATATTTTAAATATTTTTAGTTTAAATTTTTTTATTTAATAATAAAAATTTATTATTATTTTTTTGTTATTATCATATATGTCTCCTAACAAAAAAAATAAAAGTTGGCTACCATTTGGTTACAGAATATTTTAAAAATAAATTAAACAAATATATACACATGGACTCTATTTTCACCACTGAAATATAGTAAGAACAATACAATAGGAATTAATATTTCAATAGGAATTCAGTTGATGTTGAAATTAGTGACTGAACAATTTATGACTTCAGTAGCAACTCAGTAGGAAATCTTGTTTTCCTACTAAAATTTATATATTTGCGACTGGACTATCCATAGGTATGAAGGGTTATTGTTGTAGTGGAGGTTTCTTAAGTTAATACGACCTAAGAATCACTATATTACAAGATTACCACGAATTTAATTTTAAATGATTTGGCATCGTAATAACGTGAACTAATTGCTGCCCTTAGTCTTCACTCTTCAGAAATTATGTTTCAAGGAAATTGCTGCAATGAAAATAAATTATAACAACCAATGTTTCAAGAGTTATCCAAATGAATTGGTAGTGCTTTAAAAAAAAAAATTAAACAAGCACTCATAAATACATGTTGACTAAAAATAGACACAAAAGCGTAATAGCAGCCTAACACATGCCATCACTATTAAAAATATCCAATATTTATATCCAATCAAGTCATTAGCATGCCGACTGTCCTGTTTGATTTGATGGAATAAAAGGATATAAACGAGAAATAGGAAAGAGAATGACTAAAATATATGTTTAGTTGCTCATAATTTCTATTTCCTCAAATATCTAGTTCATTTGAAAGAATAACTTCTAATTTTTGGAAATGAGGAGTTTTTTTTATCATTATATTTTGATAAAACTTTAAAATTTACACTTATATATATCCCATTTATCATAACTTAAAAATTACACTCATATGCCATTATTTAATAACTATATATGAACTACTTATAAAAAATGAGAGTAATTGTTGTATACTAGCTGGATTGAACAGTTTAAAGTCCTTCGATCAAAAATAAAATTAAAGAGGACTATATACTTAGGATATAGTTTTTTGAGTTAACATTTGATGTTTGCCAGCGAAGATAGAAAATAAAAAAAACTTACAAATTATTCTTAAAAGCCTCTTATTAATTACTATGTTTGATTTGATCTTTGGTCTTCTTATTATAAATAACATGCGTGTGTAATTTTTTTCATTCATGAATATTGTGATCTTTTGCTCATAATTCTGGTCTATTCTCACATATTTATAACCAAAGATTAAAATGATCTAAGACAAATTTCTCTCTAGCTTTTTAAATCTCCTTCTGACGTGGCTGAGTAGTAGCTCCGCCGCTACAGTGGTATGTCTTCACCACTGCATCGGTGGAGCATAGAAAAGCATAACTAAGAAAATCTTCAGTGTGGATCTTAGGGGTGTAGCAAGGCAGTCACACTGCAGCGGTGAAAACTCACCATTGCAGTGGTGGAAGGCAGAGACTGGCAGTGATGTTTGAAGTTTTCATGCTGAAGCAATAAATTTCACTTGCATAAGCGCTGGTCTTTAGAACTCGCTTCTTTGATACTTTGATCTCTTTTGCTCAACATCACCAAGGCTTCTTTTTAGTCCCTAACTTTTGGGCCTGCACTTAATTCCAAAAACTAACACATATCACTAGTAAGAAAAAATGGAATTTAAGATAAGAAATATGCAAGATGTCTTTAAAGCTCAAAAGATGATTAAGAGGACAAAATCAATTCAGAGTAAGCATGTTTAGGTAAGGTAAAGGTAAAATTCTTAGATAAAATGTATGAAATTAGTGTTAACTTGAGAATTTAACAAAGTGTTACCAACAAGAATGTGTTGATTCAGCTTGATACTTCGTGCTAAAGTCTATGGCCTCAACTTGGTTTCTTGAGCTTAATATTTGATGGCAACTCTCTGGGTAACCTAGTAGAGCAAGCTTTGGAGGATTGGTTCGCAATTAGTAAGGAGCCTAGGTGAGGAGATTTTTTGGCATTAGCAATGTGGCCCATGACAAGGGAAAATTAAAAAAAAAAAATTTGTCACCAATTTGTGACGAAAATAACACTTAGTGACGAAAAAATTTTGTCACTAATTTCTCTAGTGCTCAAGAGGGGTTGGCTGGTCATGGGTGAGCTAGAAGGAAAATTACAATATTTATTTTCCTAAGTGTCTATAGTTTGGCTTGAACTCACATTCTCCATGTTGTCAACACTTCTTACCATGATTCAGTTGAAATCCATAATTAATATTAGCAAATTAACACACACACACACACACACATAGTATTATAATACTTTGACAAGTTTAGTGATTTAGTGACAGATTTATGATAACAAATTTTGATGAAACTTTTCATAAAAAAGTTAGGAATTAGTGATGGATTTTAGTTATAGAAAAAATTTTCCACTAAATTAGTAACAAAATTTAGTAACTAAAGAATCCATCACAAAATTAAAAAGTTGTTGACAAATTTTAGTGACTGAAAAATCTAAACTAAATTAGTGACAAATTTAGTGATGGAAGAATCTGTCTCAAAAACTGAGATTTAGTGATGGATTTTAATTGATGGATTTAGTCCATTACTAAAATCCATCACTAAATCATACATTTTGTACTAAAATTTATTGATGAATGTCAATCTATCACTAAAAAATAGTAACAAATTGAAATCATCACAAATGAAAAATTTAGTGATCAATTTTAATTCATCGCTAAAAATCCATCACTAAAAATCCATCATTAACTGCCGTTAAGACCATCACTTAGCAGTGGTTAAGTTTAAGACCACCGCTGTAACTCTTATTTAGCGGTGGTTGGATAACTATCACCATCTCACTTTGTTTTTTTAGTGTCAAGCTTTTTATGGTGTCACAGCGATAACATATAATATAATATGTGGAGAAAGTTTAAAACAAAGTATGAAAATTGATATAAATTAGACTTGAGACGTGAAGAGTAATCACACAAAGGAAATTGTTCTAATTTTAATGACGAGCATCTACTAAGAAAACAAAAGTATTTTAACTTTAATTCAGTAGGCGAATGGGAAAATCAATTAAAGATAAAATATTGAAATCATTTGTTCTATTCTTGCGTCAGAACGTGAGAGATTATAACAATTTTCATTTTGTTTTGGTTAATTATATAGCTCTTTTTGCAATAGAATTGCTGCCAGGTATATTCTAAAATCACGCAGAACCTGGCATTAACTCCTTATATCGTCTTATCATTTAATAAATATATTTAGAGAATTTTTGTAAGTTCAGGCGTAAGTTGCCAGTAAATGTTATTTAATGGCTAGTTGTTTTGTATTGTTTATTGATAATCCCTCACACAACAAAACAATTATCCTAAAAATCCAAAACATCAATTAACTAATTAATATATTGATTTATGTGTGCTTACTATTAGAGTAAATTACTCGAATATAAATCATCTCCTGTGCGTAGGAGAGTCTAAGAACTATTAATCACGATTTTAAAATTTAAAATTATGAATAAAAAGCACAAGACTCTTCTATGCCTTTAAGGCATAAGAGACTATCTGTGTACACATTTCTCATGGATTGCTTTATCATCCACGGCCTATAAATTTCTCTCTTCGTATTATTTCACAATCAATTATAGATCTTACGTAGGATAAGCAATCATATGATGCTTCCACATATGACAAATAGATTTTAATATCTAATATGTGTATATATATATATATACACACACACAAAATTTATAGATAAGCACAATATTATTATAATAATTAGGTTATAAGAAGTTCAACCTCTCAAAATTAAGTATTTTTACTTTTAGATCATTTTAAAATCTGTATAAATTATTTTTTTATTACCATACATATAAATTAAGATAATCTTAATGATAGAAACATTGAGAAATTTAATTTTCTATAATCTTACTCTTGTCAAAACCTCATCAGACATTATTAACACAGAGTTGCAAAATCAAAAAATCCAAATATTAAATAAGCGATTTCTCATTGGTTTGTGATATTGGGACTGGAATTAATTTTCCATCTCGAAACTGCTATTTTCTTCTCATTGCAAGCTACCATGGGGAAATAAAAGCATTAACTTTTTCTGGCAGTGACAAATGACCAGGAAAAGTATGCCAAAAAAAAAAAGCTAATTCAATATTAAAAAAATAAATATTTCTTGGCAGTTTAGAACTACTGGAAATGGCACAACTTTGAGCTTTGCAAATTCATCCTTTCTCCCAATGGACCCCAAAAGTTTTGGGATTTTTAAATTAGTCCTTTTTGCAAATATATTTCTATTTTGGACCCAAAACTTCTATAAATTCCTAAAACGGCATTGTTTTATCTTCATCTTGTATTCCTAAGTTATATATATATATATATATATATATATATACACACACATGCATTTGGTTTTGATTTAAAGGAAGCCATGGCGTGCCAAGATTTTTGGTATATTACTATATTAGAATGGGATAATTCTGCTTCTTCAAGCTAATGAAACTATATTCACTCTTGTAGAGGATCTCATTTGTATAAAGTTTAAACATGCTTATGATATTTCTCTAGCCATTCCTTTTATTAAAGGAAACATTTTTTTATTATTTAATTCAAGTGGTTTAACACTTTTTTTTGTATAAGGTATCAAGTTCAAATTATATGAATAAAAAAATTAATGGTTAGAGATTTATATGCCTTTGTATCTGACCCAAGCCAGAGATTAAAGAGAGTATAATGACTTTGTTGTCTAAACCAAAAAATGGAAGCTGTGTTGTCGGAACAAAAATCAACTTTTTATTAGATAAATCCAGGGAAAAAGTGTACGTCATTGAATAATTATTTTAACTGACAAAAAAAAAGGAGAGATTAAATTAAGTAATTTATTTTGAAAAATCAAATAAAAATTTTTATGACATAAATATTATTTTTGTCCTTTAACTTTGCCTTAAGTTTTATTTTAGTTATTTAACTTATTTTTGTTGCAATTTGGTCCTTTAACTTTACCTTAAATTTCAATTTGATTCAATAGTCCCTTAATTTTGTTTTGTTCCAATTATTCTCTTTAACTTTATCTTCAATTATCACTCAAATGTTCCTTTTTTTTTTTGGCTCTCTGTCTTTAGTACCACTAAAATACTTAATAGAAATTTTTTATGTGTTTTCTTTCTTAGCTTTAACAATCTCATTAAACTTTTTTATTATACATTTTTATTGCACTTGATATGCAACATGCTCGACAATTTTAACAAATTTAAAATATAGTTTTAAGAAAACGAAAACTAAATTTTAAGATTTGTCACCAAAATTTTTAAAAGTTAAAAGAATATGACGTGGTCAATGTAACCATGATGGGTTCAGGAGTTAGTTATGCATGGGGAGGTGTTAATAAGCTCCATAACTTCCGTTCAAAAGAACAATCACTTTAAAATAATTGCGCAAAATTTGTGATATAGCCTTTAAATTATCTAAATCATCTTTTTTAATACACATGAGGAAAAAAAACAAATAAATGAAAAAAGGGACTATTTATGATAGGTAGACTTCACTTAGGCAATACCTAGAGCCTAAGTATCCAATAATTGAGATCAAAGTTCATGTAATTCAAACAACTAATATTTTGTTTGGTTGTACTTTTTTTTTTAGTGAAAAGAGTAAAAATAGTTTGTCTCAATTTCAAAAAATGAGAGACAAATGAAAATTTATTTGAAAGAATGGAATTCTTTAAAAATATCAAAAAATTAGAGGGACTAAACTAAAAGAAAAAATTTAAAAATGGCCAAAAAATTGAAATAAAAGAAAAGAAGTAAGATAAAAAAATTCAAACAAAAAAAAAGAGAAAAAAGAAAGAAAGAAGAAAGATGCAAAATCAAAGGTCAACGTTGAGTTTTTTGCCACTTGAGGAGGATGAATGACGAGATATATGCATAAAGGCGTCTGGATCCGCTGCTTAGCGTTTTAGCAACGGTTTTTTCTATTGCTGAAAGGCTATGCATGCTGCCTGTACAGGCAGCGGATTCGGAGTCACGCATAAAGGTGGATGGAGATGAGTTGTATCTGTCCTTTGGGGTGGAAGGGAGTCAAACAAAAAGGCTAGAAAGAGAGGAGGAGGCTGGAAGAGAGAGATAGAGGCTAAATATATAAGAAGAGTGGAAGTCAAAATCTAATCTACTGTCAAATCAAAACTTAAACTTATGCTAACAGTTCCTGTTAAACCCAAGGACAAAAATGAAAGAAAACTATGGGTCAGGTAGAAATTGGAACTATATGATCAGGGTAAAGCCTTGTGGTAGCGTGGAAAAAAATAATAAAAAATATAGAAATAAAAATAATAACAAGTTGTTGAGGGGAGAAATGATTTTCTTGATGAAAGAACTTAAGTGAGACAAGGTCACATGAAGAAGGGATATAAGCATGATTTAAACCAAGGACACTTAAATAATAGTTTTCTCATCCATCAAACTTTCCCAAATATACAGTTGGAAAAGCCTAGAGAATTCTTCACCGACTTTGTGCGTGAGTGATTCACTGATTCTCACTTTGTTGGCGTGATTTGGTGGACATTTGAAGTTTTTCAGAACAAGGTTTCGAGCAAGGTACGACTATTGATTTCTCCTCTCCTTCTTTGACTTGTTAGTCATACTATGGTTCTGATTTGGGTATGGATTATTGGTAGTGGAAAGGCAACTAGTGGAGTTGACAATACGCATTCTTGGAATAAAAAGTTTCTGGAGCTGATATGATAATTCAATGAAGATGCAAAATCAGAAATTAGGAATTTCTTTTCTAGATTACTGATATATGGTTTGAATGTTGGGTGAAACTTGATTCATAAATCGAACGCTTAAGATGATTTCCTTGAATTTTTATACTGATTGAAGGTCCCAAAGTTATCCTCTGTATTCTATTGAGTTTTGAGTAATAATTTAGGTTAAATATGAAGAAAAAGAAAATTGACATAAGATGTTGTAGTTTCGTTGGGGAAGAATAATAAAATGTGATCATGACAAATTATGTCTGAGCTATGGTGATGTTGGATTGTTAAGACCAAATACTAAGCTAAGGTACAAGCCAATGAATGAGGTTTAAGCAGCGGTAAGTTGCTATAGAATTAAAGCGGAATTTCATTTCCTCTTCTTCCTTATTTGGTTTCCCAAGAATGTTGAATCCTCTCTCCTAGCTGTTATCCGGCCCAAGTCATTAGAATAGAATTTTCCTTTGTCCAAGGTGAGTAGCTAATTGTAAATGATGACTTCTTTGATTAAAATTTGATATTTTTCTATATTAAATGATTCTCTTTCGCTAAAATTTGTGTATATTCCAAAGGTTCCTCATGAGAGAAATCTCTGAAAGATGTAATGAATTTTTTTTTAATATAATTTCTTTCCTTTTAAATTATCCTTTCCTACCCCTAATTGCCTACAGTTTTAACGAAGAACATATTGACACCATTATATTATGACCAATTTCTTTTCATCATGATTTACTATTAAACAAGTTATAGACATGAAACTTGACAGTGTGTGAAGATGAGAATGAATGCCATGTTTACGAAAGTTGAAACTGTATGATTGAAAAGTTTGATCCTTGATGTTATACTGTAAGAATGTGTTTGGACTGATTCATGATTACCGATGGAGGAACTTTTCCAGAACAGCGGTACTACAGCGTACTATAGTCCTTGGTGCATCTTGGTATGTTTATCCTAGCTAGCCGGGGTTAAGGGATGCTAGCCAAGCGTGGCGTGGAAATAAGGCGGATTACATTATGTTATATATATATATATATAATGTTTTGGTTGTGAAGGTCACATCGGGTGACCGAATGGGAGGTTCAAGGAGATATTATTGGCAGACATTACGAAGGGTCAATGTTATGTGTTTTGTTAGAAGTTTCTCTTATGTGCAAAATCATCATGAATTATTTTGATATTGTTATAGAATGTTTGTTCAAAGGATATTGTTTTCAGATTCTTTTTCATTTAAACTAGAGATTTGCTTATAAATTTTACTTTTCATATTCAAGTACTCAAGGATTTAATTTGCTCATTTACACTTAGTTACTCACTGAGCTTATCGCTCACCCAATTTTCTCTTTTCTCCCATTGATAATCCCAAGTCTAAAGATCAGCCTGTAGAGTAGCTATAGCTGTTGCCAATTTGTTCCTTGGGCCGGTATACTTTGGATTACTTGAATTTCGTTTTGTAAAAATTCTAGAAGCAGGGCTCTGAAAATCTTTTGGGTAGGAAACTCACCCTGTGAAAATGATCTTTTTGTAACAATAAGATATATGGTTTATTAGTTAGATGCATATGGTGTGGAAGGTCTGAGTAGTTTAAGTGGATATATGTGTACTTCTTTGGACGTATAAATACATATATAAGGATGTAATATTTGGGAAATATGTTTGATTTCGGACATGGGTGTATATATACATGTGAGTGTTATGATTCTTAAGTTTGCCATCATAGTTGAGTATTGGAATAAATTCTGGACAGAATATTGATTGAGACAGGTTCCCAGGTCTAGGCTGACAGTAAGGGGCGGACCCTTACCGGTCATACTCCTAATCGGGTGTGACGGTTCCTTGATTAATTTAGCCAATAGATTATGTGATTATTTTCTGTTTTGGTTTTACATTAGTATTTTTATTTTATTGAAGGGAAAACTAATTTATTTCAAACTTATCGAATCTAAAGTATATTTTTATTTTATTGAATGGAAGACTAATTTATTTCGAGCTTGTCGAATCTAAAGTTAGACCTTCTCAAATTGATGTTTCTAAGCATCAAATCATTGTTATTTTTAGAGTTCAAACAATAACTACCTAAGCATCAAATCAACAAATGATACATTAAAGAGACTAATGTTATTTGGTGTTTACAAGGCATTAATTATTTTTATTTTTCAGAGATGTTGGGTATGTTTAGGATCAATTCTCTTAAGAATGAATTTGTTGAATAATTTTTAATTATTTAGTTTGTGCTTGAAATCAATCTCAAATTTAGTAGATTTCAATGGAGTTAATTTGTTTTGAGTTACATTTTAAAATAAATGTTGACTTCTTGGTCCCAAATTTTTTTTTTGAAAGTACAAATGTGAACGATTTGAAAATTAAAACTTCAATGCAATCCATTAAAAAGAAAATCCACCACGAGGATGTTCCTTTAATCTATATTGAGGAAAATAAGAAAGAAATAATAGAGAGTGCAACTTCAATTTTAATGTTTTATTCTATGTAAATTTAAGTCTATATTTTTGTTTAGAATTAAGGGGAATAGATAAGAATGAGAAAAAAATTTATTTAAATGATTTAAGAATCAATTATAAATATTATTGGTTGATCATTTACTATATTATTTGTTGCAGTGTATCATTCCCTCATGTATAGCTCATGGAGACACCTGTCACTTGATCCACGTATTGTGCAGCCGTTGTAGTAATTCATTATTCATTAGATTTACTGTACAGTCCCTGTACTGCATGTATATAAAATGTATCTGTGATGACGATCAATACACGAGTACTATTCATTTCTCCCTATTCTTCATTTCTTATCTTGGTATCCGGGCCAGTGGGCATTTACTCCTTTCTTCCTTCTGCCATTATGAGCTCATCTGCCTCTGCCTCTGCTAAATCCAATGCCAAAAACTCAAACAATGAAACTACTCCTACCCTCACCAAAGAACTTACCTCCAATCTTTCTCAACTATGCTCCATTAAACTTGATCGCACTAACTTTGTGCTATGGGAGTCTAGTGTACTTCTTATCATCTGTGGACACAAACTTGATGGTTTCATTTTGGTCATGAAACCATGTCCCTCTCAACTCATCTCTGAAGGTGAAGTCGAATCCTGCATACAAAAAATGGATAGCAGTGGACCAATTGTTACTAAGCTGGATCTACAATACGCTCACGACTGAGATTGCAAAACAAGTCATCGGCTGCAAAACCTCTCACCAACTGTGGAGAGCTATCAAGGACCTTGCCGAAGCTCACACCCGTTCGAGAATCACCCTGTTAAAAGGTGAATTACACAGGACTCTTAAGGGAGGTATGAAAATGAGTGTTTATCTAGGAAAAATGAAAAATTTCTCTGATAGTTTATTACTTGTTAGATGCAATATCTCTACTGATGATCTTATTACTCAGACCTTAGCCAGATTGGACAGTGAGTATAATGCCATTGTCGTCCAACTCAATGACAAACCAGATCTATCTTGGGTGGATTGTCAATTTGCTCTTCTCACGTTTGAAAGTCAACTAGAACAATTGACAAGTCTTACTACAGCATTTAATGCTCAAGCTAATCTTGTAAACAATCTCAGAACTAATAACAATAATACTCATAATAAAAATTGGAAAAACCAAAATATTCAGTGCAACAACAATTTTTCTCGAGGAGGACGATAGAAAAGGGGAAGGGGCAGAGCCAGAAACAATAATAACCGACTTGTTTGTCAAGTTTGTGGCAAAACAAGACACACAATTGCAGTATGTTACTTCAAGTATGATGGTAATTACATGGGTACAGTTCCTGGAAATTCTAATACTACCTCTTCTGTGAATAGTAATAGTGGTGGAGGACATCTAGCTTATTTAGCAGCTACTTTCAACACTGTCGCTGACCTGAGTTAGTATATGGATAACAGTGCATCCAGTCACATTACCAATAATCCTAGAAATGTTGAAAATGTGAACAACAATGGCTATGGTAAGAGACATGTTGAAGTAGGTAATGATAATAAACTTCACGTTGAAAAATATGGCACCTTTGTTTTACATTGTAAAAACAGAAATCTTAGACAAATTGAAGTTTTGCACTCTTTAGATTACTAAAAATTTATTAAGTGTCTCCAGACTAATGAGTGACAATAATGTGCTTGTTGAATTTGATGCATGTGGATGTTATGTAAAGGAAAAGGAAACAAGGGCTCTTCTTCTGGAAGGACTACTTAGACATGGCCTTTATGAGTTTCAAAGCAACAGTAATAACAGAATAAACAAATGCTTTATTGCTACAGCTAGTATTCCTACAACCTGAGAAAAATGGCATTGTAAGCTTGGACATTCGTCCAATCTAGTGTTAGAAAAAGTGCTACAGTTATGTAATATTAAAATACCAAAAAGTGACGCTATGTTTTGTGAACCTTGCCAATTTGGAAAATTACATAACTTGCCTTTTACCTTATCAAAATCTAGAGCAAATAGTCCCTTAAAACTGATTCATACAGATGTTTGGGGTCTATCCCCTACTCAATCTATTTCTGGATTTAGTTACTACATTCAATTTCTTGACGATTATTCCCATTATTCTTGGATTTATCCATTAAAACATAAGAGAGAATCATTTGCTGCCTTTAAACAATTTAAGAGTTGGTGGAAAGTCAATGTGATAAGAAGATAGAAGTTTTGCAATCCAACTGGGGAGGTGAACTTTGAAGTTTTACTCAGTTTTTACAAATGAGGGAATTATGTTCAGACACTCATGCTCCCATACTTAGGTCCAAAATGGACGTGTTGAGAGACGACATAGGCAGGTTGTGGAAGTGGGTCTCACTTTGTTAGCCCAAGCAAGCATGCCCTTAAGATACTGGTGGGAAGCCTTTTCTAAGGCAGTATTTCTAATTAATAAATTATCATCTATTGCTATATCTAACCAGTCGCATCACTTTATTTTGTATGGGAAAATACCAGCCTACAAAGACCTCAGAACATTTGGGTGCACCTGCTACCCCAACCTAAGGCCATATAATCCCCATAAATTCAGTTTCCACAGTACAAGATGTGTTTTCTTGGGGTACATCAATCTGCATAAGGGTTATAAATGTCTTACCTCTACTGGAAAAATTTATGTCTCACGACACGTAGTGTTTAATAAAGTTGATTTTCCATTTCAAAATGGTTTCCTTAATACGAAGAAATATGAGGATCTGGAATACACTGATATCATCTTTCTTGATATTATACACTTGCAGGAATGGTCAGCAGATAAATTTGATCAAGCAAGAGAAAATGAAGATGGCATCTCTTCTTCATTGGGTGGGCATGATTGTAATACAGGAGCTAGCCCTAAATCTGCATCTTACAGCTCTGACTCCACTGATGGCTCTGCAACATCTATTCTTTTGGTCGGTAATGCTGATGGCAGGAATTATAAACTCGTCACCTCACCAGAACAGCTAGAAGTTTGCCTTGACATCCCTCAGATACATCCAAAACTCAGAACATTACTACAACAAGGCATCCTATGTTACCAAGGCAAAAAATCCATATGTTGGTACTGCTCAAGCTAAATCTATTGATTCTCCACATATAAGGAACCTGAGTCAGTGGAGGAAGCTTTAAAAATCCCACACTAGAAAGAAGCCATGATTAAAGAGTTTGAAGCAATCACAAAAAATGATACATGGAGCCTTGTACCCTATAATGAAAATAAGAGATTAGTCGATTGTAAATGGGTATTTAAATATAAGGCTAATGGTGAGGTAGAACAATTCAAGGCACAGTTAGTAGCTAAGGGATTTTAGCAGGATCTCGGAGTGAATTTTGGAGAGATCTTTAGTCCCGTTGCTAAGATGACTACCTTCAGGATAATTTTAGCTCTTGCCACTATTCTAAATTGGCCTATTAGACAATTAGATATCAATACTGTCTTCTTGAATGGCATCTTCTTGAATGGCATTTTACAGGAAGATGTTTTTATGTGGCAACCTAAGGGATTTGAGAATCCTAAATTTCCTCACTATGTAAATTAAAGAAGTCAATTTACGAGTTAAAACAAGCTTCGAGAGTTTGGTTTGATCAACTGAAAAATACTATATTAATGTGGGTGTTTCTCAATACTAGAGGGGATTCATCACTGTTCTTTAGAAAAACTAAGAACTTTGTCATCATCATACTCATTTACGTGGATGATATCCTTGTGACTGGTAGTAGTGTGTCTGAACTGCAACATTTTACAAGGAATTTGATAAGATGTTCTCTCTCAAAGATCTTGGCAACTTGCATTATTTTCTAGGGTTCGAAATTACTAGAAATGACACTGGCTTATTTCTTTCTCAAAAGAAATATATTCAAGATATTCTCTCCAAATTCAACATGAATAATGCTTCAAGCTCACCAACACCGACGGTCTCAGGTAAAAAATTTCTTACTAATGATAGCAATGTTATGACTAACCCCACTTTGTATAGATAGCTATTGGGAGCACTTCAATGTTACCAATACTCAGCCCGATGTAACATTTACTGTCAACAAATTAAGTAGATTCATGCATCAGCCATGCTTGCAGCATTGATATGTAGCTAAGAGGATATTACGCTACTTGAATTACACCTAAAACCTTATTCTGAGCTGCATATTAGTGGATACTGCAACGCTGATTGGGCAGTTTCGCATGAAGATCGAGGATCAATTGGAGGCTTTTGTGTTTATCTGGGTAGTTCATTAGTTGTTTGGTCGTCTAAAAGACAAGGGGCAGCCTTACGCTCGAGTACTGAGTCAAAGTACCGAGCTATTGCTGACATAGCAGCTGAAATTTTGCAGATCAAATCTTTACTGAAGGAAATTTGCTGTCTAGTTTAGAAGATTCCAATAATCTGGTCTGATAACATGGGAGGTGGTTCGTTGGCTGTAAACCCAATTTTGCACTCTCGAATGAAACATGTCAAATTAGACCTGCATTTCATAAGGGATAAGATAGCTCAGAATGAACTAATTAAGTGTTTGCTACGTGCCCTTTTTTGAGCAAACCACAGACTGCTTCACTAAGACCATGACGTCAAGCAGGTTTTGATTTGTTTAGAGACAAACTTGGCATAGTTAAACTAGCACCAAGTTTGAGGGGGCAATTAAGAATCAATTATGAATATTATTAGTCGATCATTAACTGTATTTTGTGTTGCAGTGTATCATTCCCTCATGTACCATGGAGACACCTGTCACTTGATCCGCATATTGTGCAGCCGTTTTGGTAATTTGTCATTCGTTAGATTTACTATATAGTCCCTGCAATATATAAGATGTATCTATGATAATGATCAATACACGAGTACTATTCATTTCTCCATATTCTTCATTTCTTATCTAAATTTAAAGATAAACAATCAGAAGTAAACTTTCATTTCGATTCTCTTCTCCTTTATATATATATATATATATATATATAATGACATTCAAACAAATTTAATAAAAATCAATGAGACTAAATTCTTGATTTTGCATTCCCAACACACTTAAAGAATCAACAGATATGTAGCTTAGTCTATGTTGAGAGACAAAGTAGTTCCCTTTCGTCTCAATCACCTCATTTGCCCTTTCTTTCTCTAATTCTCTGATTTCAAAATCTAATCAGAAAAATCAAGCAGATTTTGGCGAGAAGAAGCACAAATATTGAAAAAAAAAATTGTTTATGGATGAAGAGCATTATTCATGTTTACACTTTGTTTTTGCTTTCTACTTTAATTACGCCTCATATATTTATGTTTCTATTTTTTTCTCATGCACCAAAAATGAAAAAAAAAATAGTTCTATTCATTGATTAAATTTTTTTTTTCATTAAAGGAATTGAAAAGGAGGAGGATATGAGTTTGAAGGAGTAATTGTTTCACTTAATTTGCTCTAGTGGATTAGTCAAATTTTCTCATAGAAGGAGTGAGGAAATTATAGAAAAGATGACATTGTAATAAACTTCAGAGTAGTCCATTATTTGTATATAAAATATTCCAACTAGAAATTTAAATACACAACTTACATATATATCATGTCCCAAAAATGGGTAATAATAACACTACTGAAGTGCCATTTCTCCAACTTGTTTCATAGTACAATCTCCATTTATTTAACCATAATGAAAAGCATTTCTAATGTTATCTAGCTCCCTTGTGACATATATCATGTCCACTCTTTCTTTTGGTGATTTTACTGAGCAAGCAAGTCCAATCTTGAAAAGTGAGAATATAGAATTCTCATCCTTAGGACGCACGAGAGGTAGCTCATCCACGTTGATTTCTTTTGTTGTTGATGTTACTATTTGTTGCATTTGATTTGGAAAAAGAGTTGCGTCCACAATATCCAAAAGGTTTTTTGGATATGCATTTTTCACATAGCTATGAAGATTGTGACGATCTTCAAAAATTTCTTTAGTGGGTCTTCTTCCCGTTAGCATTTCCAATACAAGAATCCCAAAAGAATACACATCACCTTGTGTTGTTACCTCAAAACCCATTCCATATTCTGAAATATATTGTAGTTTTATAGTATCGTCAATGCTTTACAATCCGTTACTCTGAATCTAATATAGAATAAAAAAAGGTTTGATAAAAGAAATAGAATTAACAAGAGTGTAAAACATAATAAACTATACCTGGGGGAGCATAGCCAATAGTCCCTTTTATTCTAGTTGTGCTAATTTGCTTTTGGGAGTTTCCTTCAAAGGTTGAGATAAGTCTTGCTAACCCAAAATCACTCACATGTGCAACCATATCATCATCAAGAAGGACATTGCTGGGCTTTAAATCACAGTGGACAATAGGCCGCTCACATTCATAGTGAAGATAGTGTAGTGCACAAGAAACATCATGTAGAATATTTAATCTTTGATGAAGGTCCAAAGTTGGAGGCTGATTGACACTTTCTGGACCAGGATGCAGCCAATTTTCTAGGCTTCCATTTGACATGCACTCAAAGATTAGTGCTTTAAATTCTTGGCCTTTATAGTCAATGCTCGAGCAACATGTTAAGATCTTAACCAGATTTCGATGCCTTACATTTTTAAGTGCATTACACTCAGAAATGAAACTCTTGTGAGCTCCTTTCTTTTGAAGGTTAAGGACCTTTATAGCAACAATTTTGTCTTCTGATTCTAGCCTTCCTTTATACACTGAGCCAAAGCTCCCAGATCCCATCAAGTTGTGAGTAGAAAACCCTTCAGTTGCAAAGTGTAGATTTTGATACGATACCTTTGAAAGCTGGTCAATTGTTGTTGAAGCTAAAGAAGATGTCCTATTTCCTTTCTTCCTCCAATATATAGCAAGAATAGATAACAAAAGAAGACAAAGTGACATAGAAATCATAATTATTATGAGCTTCAATTTGTGGTATTTGCTTTGTTGGTCTACTCTAACAGGGCATGGTGATAAATGCAACTCGGAGATACCTCCGCAAAGCTTATTGTTACCAACCACTGATATTGCACTTGCATTGCTAAAAACTCCTTTTGTTGGCACTTCACCTTCCAACTCATTATAGGATATATTTAAATGTTCAAGAACAGAAAGGTCTTGTAAACCTATTGGTACTGATCCAGACAAGTTGTTTTGTGAAATATTTAAATCCCTAAGGCCTTTCAATGAAGCTAGTGATGGAGGGATGGCTCCACTGAATGAATTCCCCATCAAGTTAAGGTATTCCATACTTGCACACTCTCCAATAGTCTCAGGAATCTCCCCAGAAAGATAATTTTTAGAGATATCCAAAGTGCCAAGGTTTTTAAGGTTTGCCACCTCCACAGGCAGTGAGCCATTAAATGAGTTGTGAGACAAGTTCAATACTAATGACAAGGATAAAAGACTAAAAACCTCCAATGGTATAGCTCCATTTAGATTGTTTTCAGAAAGGCTTAGGGCTAACAAACTTTTCATATTTCCAATGGTGGGTGGAATCTTTCCTTCAAGCATATTGCTTTGAAGGGTTAATGCAACCAATTGACTGACGTTGCCTAAGGAGGCTGGTATCTCTCCTGAAAGTTGGTTTTCCATCAAATTCAGTGATTGCATCTTATAAAAATTGCCAAAAGAAGAAGGAATGGTACCTGTAATTTGTGTGAGTCTAATAGAGAATGCAATTAAATTTGTGTACTTTCCTAAAGTTTCAGGAATAGTTCCATATATTTTGTTAGCCCCAAGGTGTAGTTCAATGAGTTGGGTTGACAAATTGGCTATGGAATTTGGTAAAAGACCTCCAAAGTTGTTATGAGATAAAGACAAAACTTCCAGTTTGCTACAATTTTTCAGAGATGTGATAAAATCCAAGTCATGATGTGAATTGCTGCCAAGATTATTCAATTCCAAATTTAGCCGTCGAAGATCTTTATGGTTTCCTAAACTTGGAACTTTCCCAGCAAAATAGTTTTCTGTAATATCAAAATATGTAAGAGAAGATGCATTTGTGATGGAAGTTGGGAGTAAACTTGATATTTGATTCCCACCTATGGCAAAGGTTTGCAAATTAGAGAGAGTGGTGAAAATGTTGTCTGGAAGCTGAGAGCGGCTAAGTTGATTATTTGCTACTGATAATAAAGTGAGAGATGACATATTGTAAAGTGAAGAAGGAAGGGCACCTGAAAATTTGTTCGAAGGTATTGATAGATATCTCAACTTTTTCAATCGGCCTATTTCTTCTGCTATGCTCCCTTCCAATTTGTTATCCCCTACTTTAAGACCATCGAGGGAAGAAAGATTCCATATGGAAGCTGGGATTTTTCCATTTAAATTGTTTCTAGAAACAAACAATATTTCAAGTTTCTTAAGAGAGCCAATCTGAAATGGTATTTCACCACCAAGACTATTGCCAGACAACATCAAGTTCCTCAGTTCAGAGCAATTTGTCAATTTGATTGGTATCCTTCCTATAAAACTGTTGTTCTGAAGATATAGTTGTTGTAACCTAAATAGCTGACCTAAGTGTGGTGGGATTTCTCCATAGAAGCTATTGTTGTCGAGGTTGAGATTTCTCAAGAAAGAGAGATTGCCAACATGAGGCGATATAGTTCCATGCAAACCATATCCTTGCAGGTTCAACTCTTTGACTCTCAGATGCTTTTGACTGCAGGTGATTCCATACCAGTTGCAGAAGTGATTTGAACTATTCCAAGAGCTCAGGATCTGATGAGGATCACTGGATATAGATTCTTGAAACTTGAGCAATGCCGAATAATCAGTCTCATTTCCTAATGCAGATGCAGCTCTGAAATGTTGAAGCCAAAGTATGTTAGCACTAAAAAAAAGGATCACTTGAAGGTATATGGACTGAAATGGGCGTGACATGGAAGCAAAAGCCATGTTTGTACAATAGGGCTAAAGGTGAAGAGCATGAATGCTTTACAAATTGAGAAATTGAAGGACTCCTTTTGAAGTGGAAGCTCTAATTTGTCCTTGACTTCATTTTTTGCTTTTTTTTTCCAATAAATAAAATCAAAATTATTTATTTTAAAATTATATATGTTTTCAACGGATTAGGAATCATGGGAGTAGTAAATAAAAAAATTCCTACAGATTATTAGTCACTAGAATAGTAGGAAAGATATCCTGCACTAGTTAAGGTGGACAAGCGATGATTCCTACAATATTTCAGTAGAAAAAACTAATGAACTTGAACTTGGAAAAATCCATCATTAATTTAGCCAGCAGTCAAGACGGGCTGGCTGGCTGCGGGCAAGCAGGTGGGTGAATCACGACATTTGTTTTCCTAAGTGTCCATGACTTGGCTCAAACTTGTCTCCTCCATGTTGTTGTCAACACTTCTTACCATGATCTAGTTGAAATTCATAATTATATATATATATATATATATATATATTACTTTGACAAGTTTAATCATTTAAAGACAAATTTGTGACAAATTTGTGATGAAACTTTCCATTACATAGCTGGAAATTAAATTAGTGATGGAAAACATTTGTCATTATATCAGTGACAAAAGAATTTGTTACAAAATTGGAATTTATTGACGGTTCTTAATGATGGAATAAATCCGCACTAAATTAATAATGAAATTTAACAAGGAAAGAATTTGTCACACAATGTGACATTGAGTGATAAATTTTAATCCATCACAATTTTTTTTCTAGTAATGATATATACCACTATCATGCAATAGAAAACATGCGCTATTTGTCATGATTAATTGGGACCAATTATTACTCTTTTGAAATACACAACTTTTATAACACAAGTTTTGCTCGCATAATCCTTGCTAATTTTGATCAATTTCAAAGCCAAGAAAAACTGAAGAGAAAAGTGAAGAAGGAATCTTTTTCCCTATAGATTTATGCGTACTCCAAACCATTTTGCGCTGGAAGTTCTTGAAGTGTGAAATCAGCCAACAATAGCGACAAAAATAATTGAAGACAGTGATGGAAATTGCTCCAATCAATTCCTCAAGTTGTCTCTGCCCTTGGTCTTCGGAAACTATGTTTCGGAGAAGTTGCTCCAATGAAAACAAAATCAATTAAAGACAGGTCCCTTTGAGCCACGTTAGTCAACATCTGGGACAACTAATACTTTGTTGTTCAATCGAGTGCGTATAATTTTTTATTGGTCTTCCATCTTCATTTCTTGGAGGGTTTTCTAGGAACGTATTTACAAACTCTAATTATAACGCATGTCTTTGTTTCACAACTAACTGGGAAAATGAGCCGCTTAGCCCGACCTAGCCTGTAATGGGTTAGACCAAAAAACGGGCTGGGCTGGGCTGGCCTATTTTGGACGGGTTTGGATTCTCATGTCCAAACCTGTCTATGCTAGCTCGTGGTCCCAAACGGGCAAATCTGCAGGCTAAGCTTTTTTTAAATTTTTTTTTAATAATACAATATAAAATTAATTTAGTTAGTTTTTTTTGGTAAAAAAAAATATTAAGTAGAAAACAAAAAAATAAGTTAATATATTCCAAAATTGTATGTTTTCTAGAATTTTAGAATTTATCCACTCCAAAATTGTATGTTAACTCATCCAAATCAATTACTTAGAATAAATTCCAAAATGAATTGATGAGTTAAGTAAAAAAAAATTAAAAAAGGATGGATAAATTCTAAAATTGTAGGATAAACAAAAAAATTTAGGATAAATTTTAAAATTGTACAATATGAAATTATGAATTTATTTTAAATTTTTTTTAAAAAATACGGGGCGGTGTTTAGGCCTTTTTTTAAACAGGCCTATTTTTCAATCTCCAAGCCCATGCATATGCGGCGTTTTGCCAGTGCTATTCACAACTAACACAAAAGGAGAAATATGAATATATGATGTTTAAATAAAAAAGGTCCTCGAAATTAACTTTAAATTCCAATTAGAATTAACTAGTGTTGTGACCCGTGCGATCCACGGATAAATCACGACTCTAAAATTTTTTATAACTTATAAAAATAATAATAATTACAATTGATTTATATAAAACTTATGAGTCATGACATATACTTTTTAAACATAAATATTTTGAATTGATTTATCAATTTCATAACATTTTGAATTGATTTATCAATTCCATAATCAAATTTATTTTACCTACTCAAACTTTGATTTGAATTGATTTATTTATTCAATAGAATAAATTTAAATAAATAAAATAGGTAAATTTGTTAGTTTGCAGATTATTTGTTATTTGTTATAAATTATTTGTTGCACAAATTGATGATTGATTGAATATTAATTCCATCTTTACTTTTGAATGCGTCTTTTTTCGGTTTCAATAGCATCCAAAGAAGAAAAATATTGAAAGTTGCTGCTACATTTGGATTGAATCTCCAGGTCTCATATTGTCTTTCAAAAATTTGATTTTCATCTTTTTCTTCAGTTAAGAGATTATGATTTAAAGATTCATATTTCAAACTTTGATTTCTATTAAATTAAGAACTATTTTAGAAAGAAATCAAAATAAAGTCAAATAAAATACTTTTTTTAATTCACATATCAATTCTACAATCAAGTTTATTTTACCTACTAAAAAAATTATTTAATACACTACAGTGGTCAAATAATAAAAGTGATTATTTTTCAATTTTTATTCAAATCATTTAAATCAATTCAATTTAAATAATTAATATTATGTGATGTCATTAATTTACCAAATATATTAAATTTATTAATTTATCTAATTTATTTATTCATTCAAATCAAATAAAATAATGAAATTGACTAATTATCAATTTCACTAATTTCACTAATTAATAATTATGATAATATATTCTGATAAAAATATATTCTGCTATTCATTTTAACAACAACTCATATAATATATTAAATACATTGGGAACCAGATAATATGATAATAATACTATAATTTATAAATTTGTGAAACTTATGAGACTTATGAGTTATGACATATAATTTTTAAACATAAATATTCTGATATAAATTTTGATTATTTATACAAATATAAATTATAATTTTTAATATAAAATTTATAATAATAAACAACTACATTATATTATGATATAAAATAAGTTATCAAATGGAATAAAATAATGAGACATATGTGTAATCAATAAAAATTTTTTAATTTAAATTTTTTTAAAAAGTAATAATCAAATTAAAAATGTTTTAGGATAATCAACCGTAAAGAAATTTTATACGTTTGATCAAGAATTAATGCCAATATGTCTTGATCCTCATATATGTATATTTCAAATAAATTCAAATCAAATAATAAAGGTAATTGTTTTTGAATTTCAATTCAAATCAAATAATTCATTTAATGTTATGTCATTAATTATCCTACAATGGTCAAATAATAAAGGTAATTATTTTTTAAATTCAATTCAAATCATTTCAGTAAATTCAAATCAAATAATTAATATTATATGATGTTATTAATTTACCAAATTTATTAATTTACTTAAAGAAAGAAATAATGACATGTGTATCATTTTCTAATTCAAGGTTTTCCACTACCTCACAATTTAGACAATGCAATTATAAAACATTATTTCAGGGATACTATGTGTAACAGTATAGCACGAGGTTCAAGTTTATATGAGATCAATTATACAAGAAGAATCTACTTCAAAAGTCAGATAGAAAAAATATTAAGATCTAATGAAGATGAAAATTTACAAACCTCGAAAAGTTCAAAGGGACTGTTTCGACGATAGACACGACTCTTCTTACTATTGCTAACCAGAAAGCACTTGCATTTTAGATATATGGAAAAATAGGTTTAGATTTTGGGATAAGAATTACTACGATTTGAAAGAAGATAGAGGTGAGTATTTGAGAATATTAAATCTATGCAAATGTGAAAAAAAAAACTCATGGAGTAAGGATATGTGTTAAAAATATAAATTTTACAAAATGTGTAACAAAAGTGATAATATACTTACAACACAAATCAAAAGAACTTACCAGTGTGAGAATTATAGAAAAGTTAATACCTTTAACCTTCTTCTTGTAGGAAAATGTGCATCTATTAGAGGAAACAAATTGTTACAATAATAGGCATGAAGATTGAGCGGATAGTTTACCAAAGTTACGAAGGCACATGATGCTAAGGAAATAGTGCTAGTTCATTAAACAATGATCTTCTTCTTCAATTCAAAAAAACGGTGGCAGGAAAATATTGCTAGTCCATTGTATCATGATCTTCTTCTTTTATATATATATATATATATATATATATATATATAGACGAAAAAAAAGAATTGAAGAAGCATACTTAAAGAGGAAAAAAGGCTGGAGCCTTAAGAAGTTATAGCACTAGGTGTCGATTGGGTTCCCGATAGACATAAGAAGGTGATCAAATGGTGAAAGATGAGCAGCTGGAGAGAGAGCATTATCGAGTTATACCAGTAGATTCAGAGAAGGAAAATGGACAAACATGATGAAAAACATGACTCTACAGTTTATCGCTTCTGAAAATAGATATATAACAATTAATTATTTGATTATTTGTATATAATAAATGCTAATTGACTAAATAACAACATATTATATTTCAATCGAAAAGTTTACTTGATTTATCAATTGTATAGCAATTATATACCAATTATATATTAATTATAGCAATCATATCATAATTTATCATAATTTTTTCAAATTCATTTAATGTGATTATATTGCAATAATATACCAATTATATTGCAATTTACCCTAATTTTTTCAAATTCATTTAATGTATGTGATTAATTTACCAAATTTATTAATTTACCTAATTTATTATTAATTTTATTCATTTAAATTTATTCTATTATACATAATTTAATGACCTATTTGTAATTAATGCCTTAAAGTGAAATTATTTTAGTCTATTATATAGATAGCAACAGCCTAACAGGTCAAATGATTTTGATTTTAATAACAATATAATGTATTTATAAAAAGTTCATTTCTATTTCAAATAATAAAAGCAACTTAGTTATTAATTTTAATTAGATTAAAGATTAATCTCCAACTTTTTGATGAAACATTAATTGGAGAAAAATCAAAATTTTATTTTTTGTGAATTAACAAAAGTAAATCATTATATTGTTCTATTAAAATATTTGTTTTAACTGACTTGAGAGATAACATTATTTTAATTGAAATTAGAATGATTAAATTATTTTAAAATGGAATTAATTACAGAGACAATGTTACTTCAATTGAAACTAAAGATATAAAATTATTTTCTTAAATAAATCATAACAACCAACGTGTTAAGAGTTATCTAAATGAATGGGTAGGGATTTGAAAGCACTCATAAACGCATGTGGACTAAAAATATATACAAAAACGTAATAACAGCCTAAACACATTACCATCATTATTAAAAATATCCAATATATATATATATATATATATATATATCCAATCAAGTCGTTTTCTTTGTTCCCAAAAGAGGGGATAAAAATATAGTGGGAAAAAAGAAAAAAAGAGATAAGAAAAAATATTTTAGAAATGGAAAAATTGGTCACTAAAAATGATTAATTTTTCCATCATTAAGAATAACATCAGCAAAATTTTAATGACAAATTTGATTTTGTCACAAATTACTGATGGATTGTCCCGTCACTATTTAGTGACCAAAATTTTCGTCACTAATTTGTAACAAAAATGATACTTTAGTGATGGACTTTTCCCTCACAAATTTGTAATGGTATTTTCCATCACAAATCTTTTATGGAAGTAACACTATAGTAACAAAAAAAATTCATCACTAAGATCAGTAAAATAGAATGCAAGTAACAACGACCAACAAACAATTCAATTAAATTAATAAATATAAAAATTTAGAGTCACTAATCCTTCTCTTTCGTCCTAGAAATTACTAATCTCTCTCTTGCACTTGTGATTCTAAATAATCATACATTTTAATCTTATGTTATCTTATGACTTCAAATAATTTTCTCGAATCTAGATTAAGCTACTCAAATACTACGCAATTCTTTAGGCGGGCTAAGTCTAATATACATCAACCTAAATTTAATTAAACAAGATCAACTAATATCTTTATCAGTGAACAAGTTAAATCCCTTAGGTTAAGGTTACGCACTTGTCCCTCTCCAACAGAGTTCTACTCTTACACCCCTCTCTCGAGATCGATAAAAGTAACGTGCAAACTATAAATTGATCAAGTTTATACAAACTCAAGGTAAATGAATGAAAATCCATGTATTAATTAAAAGAAATAACAAAAACAGATAGAGAAATCATCCCTAATCTGAAATTAAGTTCATAACAACCCTAGAAGGAGAGAATTAGCCACTCATGGCTATAAAACTATAGAAATCAAAAACAGACAGAAAAAACTCTATGAATATGAGATTGGGTTGACAGAATTCGGGTCCGGAGAGCTTCAGAATGAGATTCCTCCTCTTTCATCTGCAAAGTCAGCGTCCTCTGGCTTCCTCTGAACTTAGAATGACCTAAAAAATCTATTATGTTGCTATTTAAACCAGTAGAAAGAGTGCAAAAAACACGATCCACTGCCATATCGGTGAAAGGAAGAGTCTAAGGCTTTAAAACACTTTAGTCTGGCTGGCAGAGAGGAGGACCTAGAAATCCTTAGTTTCAGTATCTACTGCTATAACTGTAGAATCAACCACTATAGCTGTAGGAGATAGAAAGCCAATTCTTCCTGACAAGGCCCATCTTCTTGCACAAGCATCTCACTAACTCAACCTACAACAAAAATAACAAAACACCAAATATTAGCAGCAAAGTGTCATGAAATCCCTCAATTTATTAAAAGCTCTAAGAAAATTTAAACTAATCTAAAACACTCAAAACATGGGTTAAGAATCATATGCCAACAAGAAACAGATCAAAAGAGAGGGTATTTAACACCAAAATAGTGCTAAGTTGAGAACTTAACACTTCCCCAAACTTGAACCTTTGCTTGCATTCAAGTTCAACAACCCTCACACATACAACAGTGTAAAGCAAAAATCAAAATACACATGTTTACACGCAGGCTCAGAAAATGATTAAACTAAGCAAGGGGAAAAAGTGGAATATGCAGAGAAAAATTAGAACCATCTACTAAAATTAGATTTAGGAAGTACTTTTACTCAAGAACAACTATACTTGCAATAATAACTTGGAGATTTAATTCAAAATTCAAATAAACACCTTGAAACCTCAAAAACTTCTTAAAGCAAAATGTCATCACTTGAATTAATCTTTCTTTTTTATATTTTTACACTCTCAAGGGTTTTAATTCCAAATTCTAATTGATTTAATTAACAACTTGAATAAGAGGGATGTAGCTAGTAGGAAGCAGAGTCCTTACGTCCAATCCACACAACTTTTCATCCCCCTTCACAAACAAGGAGAGAAATTCAGAGTTAGAAAAGTGTTCATGCACCTAATCCACACAACACTTCCTTACCCCTTCATTCTCTCAAACTAACTGAAAGTAAAGTTCATTGGATGAGAAAGTGCACGTGCGCCTAATCCACATAACACTACATCAACATAAATCATTCCTTCCAGCCAGTTCATTATTCTTGTTTGTAAAAAAAAAATGAAACATCAATCTTTTTCTCTTTTTTTTTTAATTTTTTAAATCTGAAATGTACACCCCTTATTGAGCTTACTTTTGATTTTAGGAAAGCTTAACTCAAGCTAAAGTAATTGTTCTACGAGTTTCAAAACTTCAAAAAGCTTAAAATGAATTTTAAAATAAATCTCATATTATTATTAAAAACAAGCTAACTCTTAACTTAAAACAATTCCAAGATCTTAATTTTATCAAATCTTTCTAATTTAACAAAAACGTTTTCAGTTCTTTCCCTTACAAAGATTTAATCACAACAAAAATTTTAAATTTTTTTTTGAAAACCTAACATATCTGAACTATGCTTTACACACCAAACACACTAATAGACAAAAACAAGCATAAATAAACACAAGACACAAAACGACTCTTTACCAAACTTAAATTTGACAATGTCCTCACTGTCCCAACTCAGCAAAATAGAGGAAGAAGAACAATCAACTAATTAATCAAACAAAACAACATGCTATCACAAAATATACTAATTGCCATTCACATAGAAAATAATCATGAACCATGTTTAGCATTTATCAATTCAAATCAAAATATATATTAAAATAGCAGATATAACATTTTCAACAGCAGTACGAAAGCAAGAAACTTGGGTTACCTCTCATGAGCACTAAGTTTATAGTTTTTAGCCAGACTTTTAACCTAGATCAACATAACCCATGGAAGAGTCTTAAAGCTGAGTTGCCTTCTCCCAACCTTGCCATTTTTTTTTTGTTTTCTTATTGATTAGTTCTTTGGCTTTGCATAGAGGAATTACAGATTGTTCAACTAACATTTTTTCTTCTTTATGATCATAAACTTCCTTTTCCATCAACAATTTTGCAATATCAAACACATTAAAAATCTCTATCTCCTCTTGGACTATCATAGTTAATGTCCCTTGAGCCACATCAATTACTGCTCCCGAAGTAGCCAAGAATGGCCTATCCATAATGAGAGGGATTTCTTCGTCTTCTGCCATGTCTAAAATCACAAAATCCATAGGAAAGAAGAACGTGCCACTTTGACTAGCACATCTTCTATTACCCCATATGGATGTGTCAGTGATCCTTCGACGAGTTGAAGGGTCATCATAGTTGGTTTCACCTGATCAATCCCAAGTCTCTTAAAAATTGATAATGGCATTAGATTGATGCTAGCCCCAAGATCACATAAGGTCCTTTTGAATGTGATACTCCCAATAGTACAGGGGATGGAAAAACTCTCTAGATCCTTAAGTTCTGGAGGCAACTGTTTATGTATAATCACACTGCACTCTTTGTTTAGTGTGACTCTCTCATTATTTCCCATCTTTCTCTTTTTCAACAATATCTCTTTCATGAACTTTACGTATATAGGCATTTGTTCCAAAGTTTCAGTAAAAGATATATTTATTTGTAACTTTCTAAATACCTCTAAAAATCTACTGAACTACTTCTCATTGTGCTTTTTAGACCATTAAGCGTGAGGATACGTTAATGGTGGAACAACATTTTTAGCCCTCGTGTTTCTTATTGTATTCTCACCCTTAGCTTTAGCATCCAAAGCATGTACCTTCTCAATTAACCTTCTCTTAAGGTTTAACAACTTTTTCAATCTCTTCTTCAATGATCACCTCTTGCTTCTAATCATGTGATTTGACAGCATCAGACAGCTCCTTGCCACTCCTCAAGGTAATGACATTACAATACTCTTTTCCCTCCCTGCTTGGGTTATTTTCAGTATCATTAGGGAGATTACCTTGTGGCCTATTATTCAGAGAAAATGCTATCTGGCTCACCTAAGCCTCTAAATTTTTAATGGCCATATTCTGAGTCTGAAACATTGACTCGCTCCTTTCCATGAACTTCATAAACATCTCCTCCATTGAAGGTTTCTTCTCTACTTGAGGTGGTGGAGATATATCTTAAGGAGGGTAATTGTTTTGATTACTGAAGCTAGAAGGTTGAGAAGGTCAACTAGAAGATAAGGAAGATGTGGTGTTTAGACAATGATTGTTGCTCTATGAGAAATTTGGGTGATTCCTATTCTCTGAATGGTATGAATTGGAATAAGAGTAATTTTGGCTTCTCTGATGTTTACCCATATGGTTCAATTGTTCCACAGTAGAAAGTTCCTCACAACAACTATTGATATGAGCATCTTCATAGAAATCACACTTGGGTTCCAGGTTACTTACCACATTTACTCTTATCGGTTCTTGTTGTTTAGCACACAACATATTGACCTTTTTAGTTAAGGCTTCATTTTGGGCCAAAAGAGCATTAAGGGTATCCAATTCCAGCATCCCTCTCTTTACATTGCTCCTAGCTCTGATGGAAGAATTTTGACTAGCCCCCATAGTCTCAATTATGTCTCGAGCTTGTTCAATAGACTTAGCCATCAATGCACCTCCAGCTGCAGTATCTAGTTTATCCTTAGTTTCATACATCAGCCCACTGTGGAAGTAGAGTTTTGTCGCCATTCAAGAATGCCATGGTTTGGGCATTTTCTAAGTATCTCCTTAAATTGCTCCCAAACAGTGTATAAATTCTCACCTTCTTGTTGGTAAAAAGCTGTAATTTTATTCCTCAGCATAACTAATATTGAGGAAGAAAAGAATTTGTCCAGGAATTTGTCTGAGTTAATAAGAAGACTTTTTAATAGAAATAGTACTAAAATCAGCCTTCCTTATACCTCTTCAACATACAATAGTATTTCAGATCAAGATGAAGTTAATAATGTCGTAATATCAATACAAGAAGCAGAAGAAAGGTTAAGAAATTGGGAAATGCCTAGGGTTAGACCTAGTAAAGTTTACAAACACTCTTCGTTCAATTTCAAAACTCAAGATGTTGTTAGGACAATTGAGTTTACTAGAAAGATAGGAACTATGCAAGATACAATAAGTTTATTAGATAAAGACTAAATTGCTCAACACAGAAAAGAAGGTTACGGTTTTATACACATAGGATTAATCCAAGTAGCGGTTAAACTTATGCACAAGTTAGGAATTAAAAGATTCAACAATTAGTATAGTAAAGTCCAACCTTTGTGATGGACCAATATATTTTCAATGTTTTCCAAATTATATGAAAATGTTAAGAAATGTAAAGACTGCTCTACAATTACATGTTAAGACTACTAAAGGAATATTTAATGAAGGGTTAGACAATCTTGTCGTCATCTTTATAATTCATTACAAGATCTCAAAAACAAGTATAGGAATTTTTGTTAAGAAAGAGTCACCCAGGAATGAAACCATCCTGATGGAGGCTAATTTTCGAAAAACTATGATCATGACTCAAAAACGGCTGAAACATGATAAAATCATGGCAGCTTTTCCAGATACTTGGGATTTGGAGAAAATCCAATGACCCAAGAAGATAGAATCAAAAAGTTTAGAAGGATTTGTTCAAACTCCAGAAAGAAATGTTAGGTTAAATTTGAAAGGATCTCAATCTTTCGGATAAAAAATGTTTAGAACTCCAGAATTAGAATTTGGACATAGGAACTTTGTAGATAGTGATTATAGATCTGCAGTTAGTAACCCCCAAACTCTGAATACTCTAAGAGGAGTAGATTTCCAACCAAGCATCCTTCAACCAGTTTATGAACCTATTAATGAAGAACCTTCAATAAATCACTCACCCACTAGATCACAAATTTTAGTATTATCAAAAGAATTCACAATAGATAAATAAAGGTTAAACACTGAGTTCATGAAAGATTACAACAAACCATATAGAGAATGGTACTTTAAAACCTTCTCAACAGAACAAGTTCAACAATGGAAAGAATAATATTATAAATACTTAAAACAGCTTAAAGAATTTTTTTTTTTACTTGGTTTAGTATGTATTATTGAAACAATAATATCAATAATCCCTTTGTAGAAGATATCAAGACGATCAACACCCATAGCAGAATAACTGTAGAATGGGATACAACATTAGGTTAAAGAGTCATGTCTGTTCATCCACCTTTACAAAATTTAAAATTTTCAAAAGGTAGTACCGATTTAGAAGCTATATCGTTCAAAACAATAGAAGGAAACGAAAATCAACCTAGACAAAAGAAAGATGTTAATAATATAGAATCTCAAAACAACTATACCAATTTAGCACTCAACACAATAGAGAAACAACTTGATAGGATAGAAAACGTGATCAATAACAAAACTTTAGAAGCCTTAATAAGCACCTCATTTCAAAAAAAAATTAGTTCATCCATTCCACAACAACCTCTATACAAAATTCCAACCCTAACTAGATAAGAATTAAGATCAATAAATTTAAGAAAAACTTCTCAAAATTTAGTTGACGAAATTACCAAAAGATTAGATCAATTAGATGTCTCAAATAATAGGTCAAAAGGTCCTCATCTCAACACTATATCCAAAAACATCAACCTAGAAAATGATCACAATATAAACAGAATAAAGTTCAAAAATCCAAGACCAATAACTAGGAACTACTATCCAAGACCTAGTTATCCGATAAACAATATGAAAAAAACACATTAGTTACAGAAGCTAGTTATTCAGGAGATTCAATAATAGAATGGAACATTGATGGTCATAGCGAGCATCAAATTTTAGGAATAATTCAAAATATATTAAAGTGTGCTACCACATACAAGATGAAAAATAATAGTGAAAGAAATATAGTTACAATGTTGACAACAGGATTCACTGGTCAATTGAAATGATAGTGGGATAATTATCTCACTGAACCTGATAGATCAACAATTAAGTTTACAGTTAGGCAAGAAGTAAAAGATAGAAGTTCAAGATGGAGTAGCATTGTTAATTTATGCGTTGACAAAACACTTTGTAGGAAATCTTATAGATTTCTAACAAAAAATAGATAATCAACTGGTCAATCTCAAATGTCCAACGATGTTTAATTTTATATGGTATGAAGATATGTTGCTTACAAAATTATATACAAGATCCGATAGTAATATAGACTATTGGAAAGAAAGATTTTTAGGAGGTTTACTAAATTTATTTGCAAAAAAAGTTAAAGAAAGTATAAAAAAACAATGTAATAATACAATACCTTATCAACACATGACCTTTGGAGAGTTAATAAATTATGTTACTAACGAAGCTATCATGTTATGTAATGACATGAAGCTTCAATACAAGCTCAAAACTGAACTCAAAAGTAGTCGTAGAGAGTTAGAAAATTTCTATGATCAATATAGTATAGAAAAGATTCAAGCTCACTCTTCAAAATATAGAAAACATAGAAAGCTAGAGAAACATAGGTTAGTTAAGAAAACGTATCGTCAATACCCTGACAAACCTGTTAGAAAATTCCAAACAAACAAAATCCATCAAAACTCCAAGAAATTTAGGCACCAAAGATCAAACCATCATCGACAAATCACCGACCGTAAAACCTATAGTTTGTTTTAGATCAAAGTATATATCTTCAAATTCAAAATCACTACTTAACAGAGCATCTTGGAACTCAATAAAAATATCTTCTGTAATCATTACTTAACAGAGAGTCTTGGAACTCAATAAAAATATCTTCTGTAACAATATAAATTCTATTAATATTGAAATAGACAAAATAATCAAACTTAACAACAAGCATTAAATCAGTAAAAGGTATTGGAATATATTGATGCAAAGAAATTCTCATATTGATATTGAAAATAAATTTACAAGATTTGAAGCACAAACTTTGAAATTGCAGAATTGATTACAGAGAAAAGTTTTGCTCTAGAGTTCCTCTATTTTTCTCTCTATAATGTTTTGCCTATACAATTAAGCTAATTTGTTATTTTTATAATTGAGAAGTCAGATTTGAGCAGGCTTGAAGTTCGTGGATTTCAAAGGTGTTGGAGTCCGTGGATTTGAATGTTGTTGAAGTCTGAAAAGTCGATCACAAGGATGGCTTCCTTTTAAAAAGCTTTTTGTCGTTTAGTGCCGACAAAAAGTTTTGTCTGCCTCCTGTTGAGCAATTTTGACAAATTTGAAATTAAAGTTTTGATTTGATGTCTTTTTTGTCTTGATATGCCAACGGTTTAACTAAACTATGGTCAGAAATTGACTAAGGTTAGCCAAATCGATGTTGAAACAGTCGTCTTCATTTTGAAATGAGCTTTAAACTTCTGGGTTTGATCCTACTGACAGATCTTTTTCTGTTGGAGCTTTGTCAGCGAGGACTTAGAGGAGTTGGTTAAACTCTTCTTCTGTTTGAGCTGTGGCTAGTTCTGCCATGATTTGTGACTTTGAAGTTAAAAAGTGGGATTGTTGTTGAACACTTTGGCTGTATTTTATGGTGAGGATTTTGAGTAAACCATTTTTCAACAGTTTTTTTGTTAAGCAAATTTTGATTATATGTTGACCACCATTTGATGTTGAACATTCTGGATAAGTATGTGGGATATCCATATTGGAATTTATTTTTGGAGTCGAAATCCCAAGTCATGATGCAAGGAGTTCCGAATGTTGTAAAGAATTGTAACAACATAGTTTCTGGAATAAAGTCTGTTTGAGCAGAGAAATATTGATATGATTCTTTAACATAAGAAGGAAGAAAATCTGCAATTGGTCCAAAGAAATAAAACCATTCTTAGAACCAAGCTAGGAATTCATATTGACCTTTGTTGAACCAAATGAACCATGAGTGAGAAAAGGGACGAATGAGTAACATATTGAACGAAGCAGCTCTATAATCCAAATAATTATAATTTTGTGGTTTGAACTGTCTGGAAAGGAATTTTTGAGTGTGGGGAGCTTGATTCCATTGAGTTATGGTCAAGACATGATTGATCTTTATTTTTGGAATATTGAATTCTTGAAGGATTTTGAAGATCAAATTCATGAGTCAGAGCTATTGAATTGGTATCTACGAGAATGAACTCATAGAATACTCTTGATTTTTCTAAATCATCTTGAAAGAAGTGTCTTCCTTCTGGAAACATTTTTTGAGCAACTTATCTGGGGGTAATACTAGGGTTTTGAATCCATTCTGGTTCTATGGCTAGGATTGGAACATTACAATCTTTGGTGATATATTTTTCTTTAGGAATCATATTTTGAACATAACTTTTTGCTGGTGTGAGTTGAACCATTTTTTAGGTTTGAACAGGGGTAAGTTGTTGAGAGGATGAAGGCGTGGCTAAGGCTTGATTGTAGGTTAATGGAGCAAAACAGTTTTGAGAAAGTGTTGAAGAAGAGGGAGGTCTAGGGCCTCTAATACCTTGTGGTCTAAGACAACTGCCAGAAGGGCATATGTTGAGCGGTGTTGGAGCCAATACCGGAGATGTTGGAGGACCTAGTAGAGATCCATATTGATCTTTGTTTAAAGGACCTAGTGGGGATCCGTATTGATCTTTATTGACCTCTTTTGATTTTTTCTTCTCCTTCTATTGATTTTTCCTGCAAAAATTCTCTTGTGAGAAAATTAGGTAGAGCATTTTCTTTTCCTTTGATGTGTTGGATTTCAAAATCAAAACAAGAAAGTATTGATTGCCATCAGACAAAAAAATGTTTTGAAATTAGATTTTGAACATATTTTCTTAAAACACTTTTTGCAACTTTATAATCCATTTTTAAAAGAAAATATTTATTGAACACTTCTTTTTGAAAATTTGTGATATTTAACACTATAGATAAAATTTCTCTTTTGATTGTTGAATACTTTTCTTGAGCGTCTGTCCATACTCCTGAGTAATACTTAACTACTTATTCCTTATTACTATTTTTTGGTTTTTGTTTTAATACTTCTCCATATCCTAAGTCTAAGGCGTCTGTCTCGACTATTATGAAGGCATCTGGATCTGGGATTCCTAAACAGGATACACTTTTGACCTTGGTTTCTAGGTTTTTGATTACTTTAGTCATTGAACTATCCCAAGATGGTACTTTCTTTCTTAACCTTTGATATAAAGGTTTGCAAATAATTCTTAAATTTTGAACAGAGTCTGTAACATAATTGAGACAGCTTAAAAATCTTTGTAACTGGTTCTTATCAGTAATTTCATCTAAAAATTTGCTGGCAAATTCTCTGGATCTATTGATAGGTTTGATCATTCCTTGATAAATATCATAGCCTAAAAATCTAATTTTAGTTTGGAACAGGTTCATTTTCTTAATAGAAACTACTAAACCATTTTTCTTAATAATTTCATAAAATTGATCCAGGTGCTTAAAATGTTATTCTATTGATCTAGAAAATACTAAAACATCGTCTATATAGACTATTGTGAACTGGTTGTAAGGATTGAAAATGTCATTCATGATGTTTTGAAATTCTGAGGGTGCATTTTTAAGACCGAATGACATAACATTCTATTCATAATGATCTAAAGGAATGTGAAAGCCATTTTATATTTATCAAATTCCGTTATTTGAATTTGTTAATAACCAGATTTCATATCAAATTTTGAAAATAAAGAGGCTTGTTGAAATCGTGAGATTAGGTCTCCTCTATCAGGAATAGGGTACCTATCTTAATACCTTATTAAGAGGTTTGTAGTTAATGACTATGTGAGGGACTCCTCGCTCTATTTTTGCTTTATTTTGAACTTAAAAGGATGAGCAACTCTAAGGGGATTTGCTAGTCCTAATTAACTTTTTTATTTAACAAGTCTTGAATTTTCTTTTTGTAGTATTCTAAAGTTTCTTTATTCATTTGAATTGGCCTAGCTTTGGTGGGGATTTTGTCTTTTGTAAAGCTTGGCTCATATGGTAGGGATACCACATGCTTCTTCCTATCCCAAAAAGCATTTAGGCATTTTGAACATATTTCTTTTTCAAATCTTTATTGAACAAGGGTTATTCTATCCTTAACTTGGGGTTTTTCTACCTGTTCTTCTATCTTTTTGAAATGAATTTCTTTATTTCACATTTTAATCTGATTCTGTTTTCTAGTTATTAAATTTAATTTTGAAACAGCTAAGGATTTTAGTAAATTAACGTCTTTTATTTTTGAAGGGTTTAAGAATTCAAAACAAATTTCTTTACCTAAAACATCTGTTGAAATTCCTAATTCTGAAACTTTAAAAAGGTAAATTAAAGTCAGAAAAAGAGTTCCTAGAATCATAAGCTCATTTAAATTCCTAACTAAAACAAAAATTGTATTGAAACATATGCCTTGATTACATATCTTGGCATTTGACAGTTTATACCTAATGGGTAGTTTATTACCACTTGCGCCGCTAAGGCTTTCAGTGGTCTTTTCATAGTATTGAGGGGGAATTAACCCTTCTCGAACACAGTTTAGATATGCTCCTGAATCCATCAGAGCAATCATTTTTAAACTATAATTTTTATTGATAGTTAAGGTAACATGACAGTACCATTTTTGAATTTAGATTCTAGAGATTATATTTAAATAATGATTACTTGGTTCTAAACTATTTTCTATGTTATCTTGTTGATCATTGTTTTGCCTAACATCTTTGTTAGCCATCAAACTTAATATGTTTAAGGATAAATCCATATCTTTTTGTTTTAACAATTGAATCTCTTCTTTAATGATTTTGATATCTTCTTTTAACTCTTTTGTTGTAACTTTTTCTTCGGTTGGGTTGTTTTGTAGCCTATTAATTATTTTTGAACATTATAGGGTTTAACTTTTGGTTTTGGTTGGGGTTCTTCAGAATCTATTATATCCTCAATTTTGAACAGATACTCTTTCATAACTTCTTCATTATCTATCTTATCAATAATTTTTACTAAAGTTTGTATTTTATCTCTATTGATTACATTAATAGTTTTTAAACAACTAGTTTTTGAACATTCTTTATAGTTACAAATTCTTATATCATGTTGATCTATTTGATAAATTTCGTTTTGATCACTATTGCTATCTATGTCATATTCTGACTTAGAGTTTTAATCTTCTAATAAAATTCTCATTAAACTTTATTTGTACTTATCATCTATATAACAAATTAAATTGATCTTTTTTTTGAGTTGTTATACTTATATATATATATATATATATATATATACTTATAAATAAGATTTATAATATATATATATATATATCTTCTTAAAAATTTATTTTATTTATAAAAGATAGTGTAATTTTTTTTTAGTATACAGAATGTTTCCTACAACATTTCATTAAGAAAATTTAAATATTTTTGTCTGTTTTCTCTCAAACTCTTTATAAATACTTATTTTTTTCACTTTTTCTTCTGCTCTTTGCACTTTGTTTTTTTAAGAAACTGATATTGAGATGGCTAGTATAAGAGATGAAGTTGATATTGTTACAGATGGTTGGTGTAAGAGATGAAAATGATATTTATGTAAATTAAAGAATATTTTGTGTTTTAATTTATGTAAATTAATGACTATATTATGTTTTTAATGAATTGGATTTTTATTTTATTTATTTTTTATTTTTTATTGAAAATTTTTATAAAATTAATTTGGTTTTTATTATAATATATAATTAAATATATATATATATATATAAGAATGAATGATATATAATTAAATATACATAAAATTTCTTTTAAAGATTATGTAAATTTTATTTACATATTTCTCCAAGCGGGTCCCACATGTACCTTACCATATGTACACATATATTATACAATGCACAGTACTCTTACTTACCAACTAAGTATCAGTATGTGGGGAGTAGGAAAAATTTTTCCATTGAATTTCAGTCGGTAATTAATAAGAAAGGATGACAGAGTACAAATGTATATGTTCCTACACCAATCAAAAAAGTAGTAAGAAATTGACCCAGTAACATTCCGTAAGAAATTTGCAGTTGGTATGAAACTATATTGTTGTAGTGATATATATAATATTATATTACTTTGACAAATTTAGTGATTTAAAGATGGGTTTGTGACAAATTTATGATGAAACTTTCCGTCACAAAATTGTAAATTAAATTAGTGATGGAAAACATTTGTCATTATATTAGTAACAAAATTTAGTGATAAAAAATCTATCATAAAACTAGAAATTTATTGACAGGTCTTAGTGGTGGAATAAACTCGTACTAAATTAGTAATGAAATTTAATAATAGAAGATTTCGTCACAAAAATGTGAGATTTAGTGATGAATTTTAATTTGTTACTATTTTTTGTTGTTTTATTTTTGGTTTTTTTGGTAATGATACTAATATCATGCAATCGAAAACATGCGCTATTTGTCATGAATTGTGGCTATTCATTGTAAACGGACCACCATGCATTAACTTAACCGCTTTAGAGATACCCAGTGTTAAGCTTTTGTAAAGTGAGGCATTTAAGATTAACTTCCGTGTCTATTATAATATTCATATATATAAGTTCTTATACCTTTTTAATTCTAGTCAATGTAAGACTAATTATTACTCTTTTAAAATACACAAATTTTATAACAAAGTTTCACTAACATATGTATCTTTGCTAATTTTGATCAATTTCACGACAAAGATAGACTGAAGAGAAAAGTGAAGAATGAATCTTTTTTCCCTCCAAGACTGATAGATTTACGCGTACTCAGGCTAGTCACTCAATCTTTGATTTATGCCACCCCTGTAATTACGAAATCAGCCAATAATAGCGAAAAAATGAATGAAGACAGTGATGGAATTTGCTTCAGAAATTATGTTTCGAGGAAGTTGCTTCAATGAAAACAAAATTAATTAAAGACAAGTCCCTTTGAGCCACGTTAGTCAACATCTGGGTCAACTAATACTTTGTTGTCCAATCGAGTGCATATAATTATTTATTGGTCTTCCACCTTCATTTCCTGGAGGGTTTTCTAGGAACGTATTTACAAACTCTAATTATAATGCATGTCTTTGTTTCACAACTAACAAAAAAGGAGAATATGAATATATGACGTTTAAATAAAAAAATCCTCCAAATTAAATTTAAATTCCAATTAGAATTAAAAGTAACATCAGGTCAAGTGATTTTGATGTTAATAAGAATATTTGGCTTAAGCTAAGCTCAATGTTGCATTTGTAAAATGTTCATTTCTATTTCAAACAACAAAAAATCTTGGTTATTAATTTTAATTAGATTAAAGTTTAATCTCCAACTATTTGATGAAACATTAATTGAAATTGAAGTTATATTTTTTGTGAACTAACAAAAGTCAGTCATTATATTGTTCTAGCTATATATTAAAATATTTGTTTTTACCGACTTGAGAGATAACATTATTTTAATTGAAATTAGAATGATTAAATTATTGTAAAATATATTTAATTACAGAGACAATGTTACTTCAATTGAAGCTAAAGAGATAAAAATATTTTCTTAAATAAAAGATAACAACCAATGTTTCAAGAGTTGTCTATATGAATTGGTAGGAATTTAAAAAAGAAATTAAACAAGCACTCATAAATGAATGTAGACTAAAAATATACACAAAAACGTAATAGCAGCCTAACACATTGCCATCACTATTCAAAATATCCAATATCTAAATATATATATATATATATATATATATATATATATATATGTTTGGTTTGGTTTGGTTTGATGGAATAAAAGAATATAAAAAATAATAGGAAAGAGAATGACCAAAATACATTTTTAGTTGCTCAGAAATTCTATTTCCTCAAATATCTATCTCATAGCTTCATATTTTTGGGAATGAGAAGATTTTTATCATTATATATTTGATCAAACTTTAAAATTTACACTCATATATATCCCATTTATCATAACTCAAAAAATTACACTAATATACATGCCATTGTTTAATAACTATACATGAACTACTTCTACCTTATAAAAAATATGAGAGTAACTGTTATATAATATAGATTGAACAGTTCAAAGTCCTTAGGTCAAAAATAAATTAAATTAAAGAGGTCTATATACTTAATTTGGACACAGTTTTTTGGGTTAACATTTGATGTTTGACAGAGAAGATAGAAAATTAAAGAAGAATTGAAAATTATTCTTAAAAGCCTTTTATTAATTACTCTGTTTGATTTGATCTTTGGTCTTGTGTTATTATAAATAATGCTTGGGTAATTTTTTTCATTATTGAGAATTATGATCTTTTGCTCATAATTCTGGTTTATTCTTACATATTTATCACCAAAGAATAGAGTAGAATTGTTTGATCTCATTCCTTTCCATACATCATCAAATATTACACGAGAAGCCATTCTTTTTCCTATTTTCATGCCTAATCTATCTAAATCTTTCTATCAAACCAGACAGAATCGAAGTTATTAATCATCATATATCATATAGCTACATGGTAGAGACTAGAGGGTATAGGTGGTAAAAACTTGAAAAGCCTGAAGAAAAGACTTTTCAAACGAAATAAGGAGAGCTTAAGAGAGGTAACAGGTTAGTTTTTCAAAAAAGCATGAGTTATATGATGTATATGATGTTTTCTTAACTGTTCCATATTATGTGAAGTTATGAGAGATTTCATGGATGTATTTCGCTATACAGGGATCATGATCTTAATTATATATATGTAATTCTCGAAAGTATTCTGATATATATATATATATATATATATAGTGTGTGCGCGTATATATATAAGCTATTTTAAGTCAAAGTCTCAACTGAAGTGGCACATTCCTAGACTACAAGTTCCAAGGTCTTGACATGTGGATTTAATTTGTCTATGTTATGTATAAGCCCTTTCTGCAAAACCAAAACCATTTTGATGATTTTTAATTTTTTATTTAATTATTTATCAATTATCAGACTCTATCCCTAAAATAATAATCCCTATATTTTGTTTGAGAAATATAAACGTTTTGATAATTATGGAGCATTGTTCGCTTAAAAAAAAAGTTATATACGCAAACAACATATTTTAAGATATATACGTTTATATAACAAAAAACAATTAATTTTCTTTAAAGAAATATACTTTGTAAATTTTTTATTTCTTTTCAACATTTTTTATTTTCTTTATAAACCATATTTCACATTTACACATTTGCTATTTTTTTAATTTTAATATTTATATTTCTCTAATTTAATAAGAAATAATAATCATATCAACATAACAATATTACATAAATCTTTCCTAATTTCACAACAACTATTACACAGATCAAATTGAAAATATTATACAACATAACAAATTTTTTTTAAAAATGTATTTGTTCATATAAAAAATTTATAAGCAATTTCAGTGCTAGCCACAAGTCTTATAAAATCTTTTACACACACACACACAAGCAATTTCAGTGCTAGCCACAAGTCTTATAAGATCTTTTACACACACACACACACACACACACACACACACACACACATATATATATATATATATATATATATATATATATATATATATATTTGAAATAAAAAAATTGTTCTCATCATCATAACATTTATACATAAGATTTCACAACAATATTTTATATACTATAACAAATTTCTTTTTTACTAAGGTAACTTTTTAATTTAAAAAATATAATACAACATAACAATTTTTGTAAATATATATGTTGATATAAAAATTGAAAAAAAAAAAAAACTCTCCCACAATATGTCCATCTTGAGCACACGTGTGCTCGAGGTGGTCCCTCTCAAGTACTTTTTTATTTTTTTAGTGTTCATATAATATAGTATAACAATTTCTTTTAAAAAAATATATGTTGATATAAAAATGTTAAAAAAAAATACAGTGTATATGTGCTCGAGATCATATTTCACATCTACACATTTTCACACTGCACCTTGAATTAATAATTATTTTTAAATTTTTTTATTCATTCTGGCTAAAAGTTTTAAATCTATTTTTTATAGTCTGTTGATTCTTTTGATAGTTAACGAGTTTTAAAACAAAATTTTAATACCTAATATTAACAAAAAATATTAAAAATATAATAAACTAAAAAACTGTTAACATGACAAATTTTAAATAAATTTAGCATCTTCAACTATGTAAAAAATAAACATATATATTACTAAATTAAATTATTAAAAAGTTAAATGTTATTTCAATATATTTATTTTTCTGACCCTGAGTGGTAATAAAATAAATTAATGATTCAAAAACTAGTGGACGGTCCAGTAAGTAAAAGCAAAATTATTTATTTTAAAATTATATATATGTTGGCGATGGATTACAGTCATGGGACGTAGTAAATAAAAAGTTCGTACGAATTGTCAGTTGCTAGGTCAATGAGAAAGATAGCTAGCACTAGCACTAGGTTAAGTGGACAAGTGATGATTCCTACAACATTTCAGTAGAAAAAACTGGATATAACAGTCATAAATTATTTCCGTAGTATCAGTTGAAAATTTGCTATAAGAACTTGGATTCATTAATTGCTGTAGTGTATACATATATATATATATATATATATATATATGCATATAAAATTTCACTAAATTCCCCCAATCTTAGGCAACGCCTATAGTCTTGCATAAAGAAGTGAAAGGATGCATGTAGACTAAAAATATACACACAAACGTAATAGCAGCCTAACACATTACCATCACCATTAAAAATATCTAATATATATATATGGTTCTACTTAATTGCCCAAGCCTTGGGCAAGGTCTATAAAGGGATGCATGTACTAAAGGCATACACAACGTATGGTGTAGGTTCATTGGTTCATTACATAGCAGCTTACAACACGACCGTCACTATTAAAAATAATCAACTTGTCTAAATGATAATCTCAATTGAAAAATATCAAATCAAGTCATTTTCTAAGTCTAATATCCAAATCATAAATATATATAGATTAATTCTTTAGTTATATTCTCTTATTTGATAAATTTAATTTTTCTTTATAGACCTTAAATTATGTATCTGTCACATAAACCTACCAAGTTGATTAGACTAGCTTCTACCCATGCTTGAGGGATGCTAAGTTCCCCAAAGAGGGGATAAAGATATAGCGGGAAAAAAAATGGGTAAAGCATGTTGAATGTCTTGTTTGGTTTGATGGAATAAAAGGATATAAAAAAGAAATAGGAAAGAGAATGACCAAAATACATGTTTAGTTGGTCAGAATTTCTATTTACTCAAATATGTAGTTCATATGAAAGAATAGCTTCTTATTTTTGGAATGAGAAGTTTTTTATCATTAAATTTTGATAAAACTTTAAAATTTACAGTCATATATCTATCTCATTTATTATAACTTAAAAAAATTACCCTAATATGTCATTGTTTGATATCTATACATGAACAACTTCTACCTTATAAAAAATATGAGAGTAATTGTTAGATACTATAGATTGTACAGTTCAAAGTTCTCAGGTTAAAAATAAAATTAAAGAGGGCTATATACTTAATTAAGACATAGTTTTTTGGGTTAACTTTGACAGAGAAGATAGAAAATTAGAAAAAAATTTGAAAATTATTCTTAAAAGCCTCTTATTAATTATTATAATTGATTTGATCTTTGGTTTTGTTATTATAAAGAATGCTTGTTTAATTTTTTTTCATTCATGAGTATTGCGATCTTTTGCTCATAATTCTAGTTTATTCTTAATATTTATAACCAATGATTAGAGTAGAATTGTTTGATCTCATTTCTTTCCATACATTATCAAATATTATATGAGAAGCCATTCTTTTTCCTATTTTCATGCCTAATCTATCTAAAATCTTTCCCTCAAACCGGACAGAATCGAAGTAATCATCATATATCATATAGCTAGATAGTAGAGACTGGAGAGTATAGGGGGTAAAAACTTGAAAAGCCCGAAGAACAGACTTTTCAAATGAAATAAGGAAAGCTTAACAGAGGTAACTAGGTAGTTCTTCATAAAAGCATGACTTATATGATGTATATGATGTTTTCTTAACTGTTCCATATTATGTGAAGTTATGAGAGATTTCATGTATTTCGCTATATAGGGATCATGATCTTATATATATATATATATATAATTCTCGAAAGTACTAAGTATATATATATATATATATATATATGCGCGCGCGTATGTTTGCATAAGCTATTTTAAGTCCAAAAGTCTCAACTGAAGTGGCACGTTCCTAGAATACAAGGTCTTGATTGTGGATTGACTGGATTCAATCCTTTCTATTTCTCTTTATTTTCACTTTCCTTTCCTCATGCCTATAATCATGAAATCAATATATCTTTAGTAGAGTGTTCAAGTTCAATTAATACAATATCATAATTAATTAGCCCATTTAGCCTCAGAAAGTGCATTATTAAACATTCATTGAACTTGAAGTATTGACTGAGGACGCATTGGTTCATGAAAAACTATTAATTAGAGGTAGAATATGATTAGCCTCCTCTTTCCTATTATAAATTCTTTGGCTCATTGCCTATCAAGACTCAAGATACATCCAAATCTCAACTAATAAGCTCAAGAAGAAAAAGTGCAAAATCTCTGAATAGTTGGGGAGAAGCTTGGAAGATGGAGAGGAGAAGCTGCTGTTCTGGTTATGTTACGAGGACTTGTGTTACCACACCCAAAAGGAACCAAACGTTGAAGAAACAATAAAGAAAGAAGAGAGTGAGGATGTGAAAGCTGTTGGGGTGAAGAATGAGGAGATGAAAGAAGCTACTGTGAATGTCAAGAAAGAAACCGCGCAAGTGAATCAATGTTGGAAGTGGAAGGTGCTATGGTGGATGAATCATTAATTTTATGTTCTAATTAAAGAGGGAGTGATTGTTGAGGATGTTTTTAAAATATATATGGGTATTGTGTGTTATCTGTGGATGTTAATTAATTATTTATATCTGCTATTGCGATGTAATGATCAACAATATCATCCTTCTTGAAATAAATTATCTGTTCTACAAGGGTTTGAGTTTCAGAATTATAATTTTGTCTTCTAATTTCTAAGTTTATGATATGATGATTTATAAAGGCCTTAATTGTCATTATCATTTAATTGTTTTCCTTTATTCACCCGAAAAAAATCAAAGGTTAATAAACCAACCCTGCTAATTCATGGGAAATAAATCAACATAAACAAAATGTCTATGTTATGTACAATATCTTAAAATATTAATAAAAAATTAATAAATCAACCCAGCGAATTTTGAAGGCAGCAACAGTTTAGGATTAGCCTATTCATCAGCTCTTTGTGCTGATACTTTAATCTTTATTCTTTAGATAACCCTTTTCTGCAAAACCAAAACCATTTTGATGATTTTTTATTTTGTTATTTAATTATTTATCAATTATCAGACCATATCTCTAAAATAATAATCCCTATATTTTGTTTGAGAAATATAAATGTTGTGATAATTATGGAGCATTATTCCCTTAAAAAATTTGTAGTCCTTGATAATATGTAAATTACTTGGAGCATTATTCCCTTAAAAAAAGGTATATACGCAAACAAAATATTTTAAGATATATATGTTTATATAACAAAAACAATTAATTTTCTTTAAAGAAATATACGTTGTAAATTTTTTATTTTTTTTCAACATTTTTTATTTTCTTTATAAACCATATTTCACATTTACACATTTGCTATTTTTTAATTTTAATATTTATATTTCTCTAATTTAATAATAAATAATAATCATATCAACATAACAATATTATATAAATCTTTCTTAATTTCACAACAACTATTACACAGATCAAATTGAAAATATTATACAACATAAGAATTTTTTTAAAAAAATATATTTGTTCATATAAAAAATTTATAAGCAATTTCAGTGCTAGCCACAAGTCTTATAAAATCTTTTACATATATATATATATATATATATATATATATATATATTTGAAATAAAAAATTTGTTCTCATCATCATGACATTTATACATAAGATTTCACAACAATATTTTATATACTATAACAAATTTTTTTTTACTAAGGTAACTTTTTAATTTAAAAAATATAATACAACATAACAATTTTTGTAAAGATATATGTTGATATAAAAATTGAAAAAAAAAAAAAAAAAAACTCTCCAACTGTATGTTCATCTTGAGCGTGTGCTTGAGGTGGTCCCTCTCGTATGTGCTCGAGATCATATTTCACATCTACACATTTTCACACGGCACCTTTAATTAATAATTATTTATAAATGTTTTTTATTCATTCTGGCTAAAAGTTTTAAATCTATTTTTTTATAGTTTGTTGATTCTTTTGATAGTTAACAAATTTTAAAACAAAATTTTAATGCCCAATATTAACAAAAACTATTAAAAATATAATAAACTAAAAAACTGTTAACATAATAGAGTTTAAATAAATTTAGCATCTTCAACTATGTAAAAAATAAACATATATATTACTAAATTAAACTATTAAAAAGTTAAATGTTATTTAAATGTATTTATTTTTCTAACTCTGAGTGGTAATGGTAATAAAATAAATTAATGATTCAACAACTAGTGGGCGGTCCATTAAGTAAAAGTAAAATTATTTATTTTAAAATTATATAAATGTTTACGACGGATTAGTAATCGTGGGAGTAGTAAATAAAAAATTTGTACAAGCTGGATCAGTTCGAAAGATATCCTACAATAGATGAGATGGACAAGTGATCATTTCTACAACATTCAGTAGAAAAAACTAAATATAACAGTCAAAAATTATTTCAATAGCATTCTGTAGGAATTTTACTGCAAGAACTTGGATTCATTGCTGTGGTGTATATATATACGCATATAAAATTCCACTAAATTCCCCCAATCTTAGGCAACGCCTATAGTCTTGCATAAAGAAGTGGAAGGATGCATGTGTAGACTAAAAATATACACACAAACGTAATAGCAGCCTAACACATTACCATTATTATTAAAAATATCTAATATATATATATATATATATATATAAAAGGTTCTACTTAATTGCCCAGGACTTGGGCAAGGCCTATAAGTCTTGCATATGATAACGAACACAGACATTGACAAAAAAAGTGAAAGGGATGCATGTACTAAAGGCATACACAACGTATGGTGTAGGTTCATTACATAGCAGCTTAACACATGACCGTCACTATTAAAAATAACCAACTTGTCTAAAATGATAATCTCACAATTGAAAAATATCCAATGAAGGCATTTTCTAAGTCTAATGTCCGACTCATACATATATATATATATATATATATATATATAGATTAATTAATTCTTTAGTTATATCCTCTTATTTGATAAATTTAATTTTTCTTTATATACCTTCAATTACGTTTTTCTCACATCAACCTATCAAGTTGATTAGAGTAGCTTCTATCCATGCTTGAGGGATGCTAAGTTCCCCAAAGAGGGGATAAAGATATAGCAGGAAACAAAAAAAAAAAGGTAAAGCATGTGGAATGTCTTGTTTGGTTTGATGGAATAAAAGGATATAGAAAAGAAATACGAAAGAGAATGACCAAAATACATGTTTAGTTGGTCAGACTTTCTATTTCCTCAAATATCTAGTTCATATGAAAGAATAACTTCTTATTTTTTGGAATGAGAAGTTTTTTATCATTAAATTTTGATAAAACTTTAAAATTTACAGTCATATATCTATACCATTTATCGTAACTTAAAAAATTACACTAATATGCTATTGTTTAATAACTATACATGAACTACTTCTACCTTATAAAAAACATGAGAGTAATTGTTATATACTATAGATTGAACAATTCAAAGTTCTTAGATCAAAAATAAAATTAAAGAGGGCTGTATTCTTAGGACATAGCTTTTTGGGTTAACATTTGATGTTTGACAGAGAAGATAGAAAATAAAAAAATTGAAAATTATTAGTAAAAGCCTCTTATTAATTACTATGTTTGATTTGATCTTTGGTATGTTATTATAAATAATGCTTGTGTAATTTTTTTTTTCGTTCATGAGTATTGTGATCTGCATAAAATATGTTGACAAATATCCTCATCAAATGAACAATATTCTTTTTTCTTAAAGATGATGAAATCATATTTTAGAATTGATTTCTGGATGTCATCTTTGTAATTACGAAGTTATATTTCAATCTCATTTATATAAGGTTTGAACAAGCATAGTATCTGGTGGGAACCAACAAGAATGTGTTAATTCAACATGATACTTGTGCTAAAGTCTAACTTGGTTTCTTGAAGTTCAACATGATACTTGTGCTAAAGTCTAACTTGGTTTCTTGAAGTTCAACATGATACTTGTGCTAAAGTCTAACTTGGTTTCTTGAAGGGTAATACTTGATGGCAATTCTCTTGGCAACCCAGTAAAGCAAGTTTTGGATGTATTTTTCCACCAAAACAGCAAATTCGCCACTAATTTTAGTTTTAATGATGGATTTTTCCATCACTAAGAATAACGTCAGTAAAATTTTAATGACAAATTTGATTCCGTTGCAAATTAGTAATGAATTTTCCGTCACTAGCTATTTAGTGGCAATTTTTCATTACTAATTTGTGAGATAAATGACACTTTAACGATGAATTTTTCTCTCACAAATTTGTGATGGTATTTTTTATCACAAATTTGTCACTAATTTGTGACGAAAGTAATACTATAATGACAAAAAAATTCATCACTAATTTCTCTAACAGTCAAGAGGGGTTGGACAACCAAAGGTAGGTAGGTAGGCGAATCACAATCTTTATTTTTCTAAGTGTCCATGACTTGGATCAAACTTGCATCCTCCATGTTGTCAACACTTCTTACCATTATCCTGTTGAAATTCATGATTAATATTAGCAAATTAATAAATATATTTATATGTATTCAACCAAAAAAATTATATATATATATATATATATTTATATATATTACTTTGACAAATTTGGTGACCGATTTATGACAAATTTGTGACGAAACTTTCCGTCACAAAGTTGGATAGTATTGATAGATTTTAGTGACAGAAAAGATTAATACTAAATTAGTGACAAAATTTAATGATGGAAGAATTCGTTACAAAATGTGAGATTTAGTGATGGATTTGGCTTGTCACTAAAATTCGTCACTGTATCTTACATTTGTAATGAAATTTATTAATAGATATCAATCTGCCGTTCTTGAAAAATTAATGATGAATTGAAATTTGTTACAAATTAAAAATTTAGTGATGTTCAATCTGGCTTAAAATCCGTTATTATTTTTTTGGTCATTTAATAAATATATTTAGAGAATTTTTGTAAGTTCAAGCGTAATAGCCAGTAATTCTTATTTAATGGCTGCTTGTTTTGTATTGTTTATTGATAATCCCTCACACAACAAAACGATTATCACAAAAATCTGAAACACCAATTAACTAATTAATATATTGATTTATGTGTGCTTAAAATAAGAGTAAATTACTTATTTGGCACCCCAAAAATTACATTTGTTTTAATTTAATCATTAAAAGATTAATCATCCCAATTTGGTATCTAAAAGATTGACAATAAAAAATTGGAAATTTGTGGTAATAATAAACAATACAAAATTAGAAATTTTAGTCAAATTCTTGAAGTGACTTTTAGTAGTAAAAAATTGAAAATTTGCTTATGTAAATTTTTTTATTTAACAATTAAAATGATCAAATTAAAACAAATATAATCATTTAAGAACAAAATAAAGACACTCAATCTTTTAAAGAATAAATTGAGACAACTATAATTTTTTTGAGACTAAATTAGTAATTTAGTCTTAATATTATAGTATCTCCTCTAATTTCACGGGAATGCTATTTTTTTTTTTTTTTAAATCTGAGTTGGCCGCTTCCAAAAGCCGCCATCTAACATGTTTTCTAAAGATCCACAAGAAAAGATCATTCGTCAAATTAAAATAGAGTATACGATGCATATAAATAGCAGCATACAATTTCATGCTGTGTTCAATTTTTTCTTTCAGCTAATAACTGAACTCTTGAAATTACTTGTATTTCTATATTATACTGACTAGCTGAATTTGAGCTACATATTAGATATTAGCGTTAAAATTTTGAAGAAGAAATCAATTTGGACAATGTGAAGTATTGTGGCACAACCAGACATCATGGATAACTATGCCATCCATGCACCCGGATCCTCTATTAGATATTAGCGTTTATCACGATGCTGAGCTTTTTATTACCGTTTGATAAGAGTGGAGATAAGTGGACACCATGTGAGTTTCATCATAATATTTCAGCATCAAACAGTGTTGAAAAGCCTGATATCCTACTAGGTGCCAACACCAACTGAAGATCCGGGTCCATTGACCACAACCTCTTAAATATCCCACTTTTCATTATTTCACAACTAATTATAGATCTTCCATAGGATAAGCAATCATAAGATGCTTCCACTTATGAAAAATATATTTTAATATCTAATATATATACATATATATAGAGACGCACAAAAAAATTACAGATAAGCATTATATGATCAAAATCTCATCAGACATTCACAGAGTTGCAAAATCACAAAATTCTATATATTAAATAAGTGATTTCTCATTGATGTGTGATACTGGGACTCGAATTAATTTTCTCATTGCAAGCGACCATGGGGAAGTGATACGGATTTTGTTTAAAAGCATTAAATGTTTCCGGCAGTGATATATGGCCAGGAAAAATAGGCCAAAAACAAAAGTTAATTTAATATAAAAAAATAATTTCTTGGCAGTTTAGAACCGCTGAAAATGGCATCTAATTTTTCTTAATTTCCCCCACTTCCCCCACTAAATTTTTTCCGTTTCCAATTTCTCTTAAAACCTTAATACTTTTAATTTTTTTTTTCTCACCCACTCTCAAATTTTTTCTGCCGTATTGAAAAGCCTAATTTATTTTCAAAATTCTTGACCCAAGAGCCCAACTTAGTTAACTATACAAAAGTTAAGCCCATTTTTAACTATAGGAGAATCATAGATAAGGGCGGTGTGTTTAACATATATAAAAAAACTACCTTATAATTTATTTGATTAAATTTATAAATTTGTTAAAAATATTTGATAAATAAATTTAATTGAGTAGTTTATAACTTATTTAAGTAGTTTATAGTTAATAGTTTTTATATTTTACTTCTTCTTTTATCCTTATTATTTTATTAAAATTCCTATTTTATCTTTATTCCTCATATACATATAAAATATAATATATATATATATATAATATAATATATTTCAAAATAAAATATATATGTATAATATATTATAAATATATATATATACACACACATTATATAAAAGATATCATAAAATATATATAATATAATATATATAAAATCAATTATATATATATATATATATAATGATTTAGATTAATTTAGTTAAAAAATAAAAAATGATATGTTTATTTTATATAATTTTGGGATTACAAAATATCATATAAATATATATTTTTATGTCATTTTATATTTATGGGCTAATGCAATAGTTACTTTTATCAAACACTTCTAATTTAATAAGCTCGCTTAACAACTTTAAGTTTTTAGTTAAAAATTAACTTTTAAACTTTTAATTAGCTTTTAAGCCTTATAATAGCTTGTCAACTATTTTTGCCAACTATAACCAAGGTGACATTGAAATAAAATTCATGAGAAGTCTATTGTTTATATACATGTGAAATATCCGAACCACATTATTTAAGTACATAATTAGTAACTTTATTTAATTCGTATTACAGAATTATACATATAATTATTCTTAGTTATTATATAACATAAACTTATTAATATATAATAATTTTGAATTTCATTTGTATGAGCACTCATATAGATTAAACTTGTTGAAACTTTGTGCTAAAAAAAAAAGAAAATATGCCTCTTGTCATGTCTATGTGTCTGTATATGCATATAAAATTCTACTAAATTCCCCCAGTCTTGGGCAACGCCAATAGTGTTAAGAACAAAGACTTTGACTAAAGAAGTGAAATTATGAGACTAAAAATATACACGAAATCGTAATAGCAGTCAAACACATTACCATCGCTATTAAAAAAATCTAGTGTATATATATATATATATATATATATATAAGGTTCTACTTAGTAGCCCAAGTCTTGGGCAAGGCCTATAAGTCTTGCATATGATAATGAACACAGACATGGACTAAAAAAGTGAAAGCGATGCATGTACTAAAGGCATACACAACATAAGATGTAGGTTAATTGCATAGCAGCTTAACACATGACCGTCCCTATTAAAAATAACCAGCTAGTCTAAAATGATAATCTCACAATTGAAAGGTATCAAATCAGGTCATTTTCTAAGTCTAATGTCCAACTCATATATACGTGTGTGTATATATATATATATATATATATATATATATTTATATGTATGTTAATTCTTTAGTTATATTCTCTTATTAGATAAATTTAATTTTTCTTTATATACCTTAAATTTCGTATCTGTCACATCAGTCTACCAAGTTAATTAGAGTAGCTTCTATCCATGCTTGAGGGACGCTAAGCTTCCCAGAGAAGATATAAAAAAGAAATAAAAAAGAGAACGACCAAAATACATGTTTAGTTGCTCAGAATTTCTTTTTCCTCAAATATCTAATTCATATGAAAGAATAGCTTCTTATTTTTCGGAATGAGAAGTTTTTTGTCATTAAATTTTGATAAAACTTCAAAATTTACAGTCATATATATATATCATTTATCATAACTTAAAAAATTGCACTAATATGCCATTGTTTAATAACTATACATGAACTACTTCTATCTCATAAAAAATATGAGAGTAATTGTTCGATACTGTAGATTGAACAGTAAAAAGTTCTTAGATCAAAAATAAAATTAAAGAAGGCTGTAATTTGGGTTAACATTTGTGTTTTTTATCTACTTTTTTAGCTACCGCTCTAAATGTATTTTTCTCTCTCTCTCTCTCTATATCTAATTTCTATTAAAAAAATGGTTTTTTTTTATTTTTTTTACATTTGTTACTTTTTGACATATCAAATGTTGATGTACCCAATTTAATATTCTTGCCAATGAGTATTATAAGCATAATTATTGACTACAGATTGAATAATTGAAGGCATTAGTGAATGTTTTGCTTGTGAGTACTGCTTTTATTTTGATGGAAGCAATAACAATCGAAAGTTAATTTAACTAGAACAGAATATAATATCATTAGGTTCTGCCAATTTAATTGGACATTTTCTTTATTTCGTTAAATCTTTGGGCCTTTTGGTTATCATATTTTGTTAAGACAATGAAGAATTGCCTAATTTGTCATTATAGATGTTGGACTTTAAAATCATAGTAGGATAGTGGCATTCTTTATTACATGATGGCGCATCTTAGAAGTAATGAGAAGAATTATCCACTTTTATGAATGACTTTTACTCCTAATTGTAAAATAAAGTTGACTAACTAAAACCAAAAAATACATGAGAAAAAAATTGTTTAAGATCGTGAATTTATGAGGATTTTGATCTTGCTTGTAGATCGTAAGTGAGATAGAAATTGTATCAAGATCACGTATGATTACGATTTTGATTGCATTTTATCCTTTTTTTTTTAAAGAAAAAGGACTAAAAACAAGTGTCTATTTTTATGGAATTAAGGTTTTGTTGAATAGTTTTTATGTGTGTATGTGTCTCTGTGTATGTATTTCAGTAACTTATTTAATATATAAAATTTATATTTGATAACTTTTAAATATAGTTATATATGATATTTTGTCACTTTTGCAATATATTATATGATTTATTGTTGTGAAAATAGTCTTTTAAATACTTTGTATTTCAAAATATCTTTTTATAGCTTACCTGAACAGAGGCAAAGTTTTATTATTATGAAATTAATTTGGATTAATGTCAGAAAATTAAGGGCTGACATTTTTGTTTTATTTGTTTTAATATAATTAATTATTTTGAAACTACTCATTAATTTTCTGAAACTGTCCATTAATTTTTTGAAACTGTCCATTAATTTTTGAAACCGAATTTTAATTGTATTAAAATTCTTGTCTGCCTCATTAATGTTCAGCAGCTATAAAAGGAGGACTCATTCCCTTCATTTTATACACTCACACAACAAACTGTTGTGCTCTTCTCTCTTCCCTCTCTCAAACTCTTTGGGTTACGCTCTTCAAAATTTCTGTTGTTTTGTGGCCTGAGAATTTTTCTCAGAAGAATCTGTTTAATCTTGGAGGGAGTTCTGTAGACGCAAATTTTTAGCTGTGGTCGCGGAATAAATTCCTTAAGGACAGTGTCTATTATAAAGACGCGACTCAGATTATTTTCGTGTTGGTATCCAAGTTTTACAACAATCTTAAGGAATTTAGGATACCGACGCTGTCGTAGTTGCAGTTCCAACATAGTGTAATAAGTCAAACTCACAGAGGTAATATCATATTATTTATTTTGATACATACATATATATATATATATATATATATATATATATATATATATGTTGGATTACTATAATAAAAATAGTAATATATATATTTATGTATCATTTGTATTATGTGGAGCAAATACATATACATAGAGTGAAATTATTATTTGCTATCATTTTATGAACATAACTTATAATTTTTGAGTTCTAATTTTGAGTGATCATGAAGTAATCAATTTTGCTCATGAAGCAAATTTGTGCAATGATGATTTCTTCTCCCTACATCATGAGGTATGTTACACTATTTTAATCTTTCTCTTTTTGAGAATTTATATTAATAGTGGGGGCAAGAAGAAAAATATTTTTGGATAATATTTTTATAACAACAAGTGAGGGATGTGTGTTGTTATGTAAATATGTTGTTATAAAAATAATACAAGCTTTGATAAAAATGTTTTATGATCAATAATTAATGATATTGTGGTTTAATAAAATTATGGGTTTATTATATTTGTGTATTGAGTATGTCCCATAAATTTCTATTAACATAACTATTGATAATATGAAAAGGCTTTCTTAAAACTTACATGTGAACTATTTTAAAATTTCTCTATTTTGAGAATTTTATTTATATGGGATTCTTGAAATAAACATATTTGTGATGGTTTTTAATTTAAGGATCCAAAATGGTTTCATCTTAAGCTTTTGAGAGTTTTATTTTGGAACATAATTTTTGTGGATTTGTGATCAAATTTGAATATATTGGCATATAAATTTTGGGTCAATTTAGAAATTAAGAAAACCATCTCATTGAGATGATGATACGCTGTCAATTTCCAAGTTGAAGAAACCATCTCATTGAGATGATGATATGCCATATATATAAATTGGAATTAGCATTTTCTAATGCCAATCCATGAAAACTCTTCAATTGTACATAGAGGTAAAATGTTGTTGAGTTATTGGTCACAAATGAGATTGAAAAGTTCCAAAATAATTCTGTGAAATTATTTTCTTGAAAAATAATATTATATGATGGATGAATTTAGATGCGCATATATGTTATGCGTTTGGTGCCCATCTATAATAATTATAAGGTTTTGTATGAGGTTTTATATGAGTTGTGTAATTATACTCTTATAGATTTAAAAATGTGGGGGTATTTTGCAAAGTTTATGTTACATGACTATGAGAAAAATAAATTAACTATAAAACCTTAGTTATTATGTTGTTAATTTTCTCTTTGTGATTAGTGAAAATATCTCTTTTAATTAAAGATGGATGTGTATATATGTGGAAGTGATAGATGGTAAGGATGATTATTTGTCTGTATATGTGTGACGTACATGTTACATAAAGTCAAATATTCATTTACATCTAGTATTGACATGAAAGACATGGGTAAAGTGAATGAGATTTTGGGATTAAAACCATAAGAAAAGGTGATGGTATTTTACTATCACAAGAACTTTATATTCAAAATTGTCTTAAAAGTTTGATCATCAAGATGACAAACTGGTGAAAAACTCCTTATGATTTTAACACTCAGTTAAGGAAAACAGAGGAGAGTCTCTGTCGTATTTAATAAACTTTACCTAGCCTGACATATCATGTGTTATGTGTCAGATGAGTGTCGATATGCACACAATTCCAATAAAAGAGTTGAGAGGTATCGTAATTTACGATATCATATAAAGTGGATTTTCCATTGTATTAGAAAAATACAATGATGTTAACTGAGTCTTTGATTCATATGAGACAAAGTCCACTAGTGGTTAAAACCTCACCCTTGGTGGTGGGATGTTATTTTGGAGAAAGCAGCTATATAAATTTATAGGTTCACTATAAAATCAGAGTTTAGTACTCTGGAGTTGGCTAAAAATAAGACTAAGTAGCAGAAAAACTACTTAGCAAATTTTTTAATTGGGTAAAAGTCCAATAATGTTAGTGTCTATGTTTTGTGATTGCCAAATGTCAATAGTCATTGTAAAGAACAAACTTTCAATGGTAAGAGTAGACACTTGTGTTAAGACACAAAGTTATCAAGCAATTGCTAGAAAAATGAATTTGAAGTATACTGATCAGTTCTATAAAGTCAAAAGTGAATTTGGCCAATTCACTGACTAAACATGCATGTAAGAAGGAAATTAGTCCTTCACACATCAAGGGGAATTGGACTTAAGCCAATATGAAATTAACAGCGGCGGGAACCCAACCTTTGTGATTGGAGATCCCATGAAGAAGGTTCATATGGGTAATAACAAGTCGTCTGTTAATTCTGCTAGCACTATATTCTCAGTCCATTTTCCTATGGTGTTAAGTGTGAAAGTGTTAGAATGCATTGACTTGTGGGTTGAGCGTAAGCTCTTTATGATCTTCATAGCCCTACATTAAGGGTGGTGTATTCATTGCAGATACACTTGATGAAGTCACCTATATGAGTGTGGAGTGGGGCCGCTCCCATGAGATCGTGGCGAAGTCTGTAGAGCACTCATGAATTCCAGGCACGCGCACGGCCGAAATAACGCGCACAATGGCGTTAACAGCAGAAATGTGGGGGATGAGATGCGACTCTTAATGTCACTATCTTACTAAGAGTATGTTAGTTCATAGAAGCTATATGCTTCACTGACTACTCTGTAAGATAAATCTTATCGGTCTAGGTCTGGTTCATAGTCTAAAAAGAGACACTGGATTAATGCGTCTACACCCATATATGTAACCCAAAAGTTTTTGAAATATCTTTTGAAATATGTGGGAGATTGTTGTGAAAATAGCCTTTTAAATACTTTGTATTTCAAAATATCTTTTTATAGCTTACCTGAACAGAGGCAAAGTTTTATTATTATGAAATTAATTTGGATTAATGTCAGAAAATTAAGGGCTGACAGTTTTGTTTTATTTGTTTTAAATATAATTAATTATTTTGAAACTGCCCATTAATTTTCTGAAACTGTCCATTAATTTTTGAAACCGAATTTTAATTGTATTAAAATTCTTGTCTACCTCATTAATGTTCAGCAGCTATAAAAGGAGGACTCATTCCCTTCATTTTACACACTCACACAACAAACTGTTGTGCTCTTCTCTCTTCCGTCTCTCAAACTCTTTGAGTTACGCTCTTCAAAATTTCTGTTGTTCTGTGGCCTGAGAACTTTTCTCACAAGAATCTGTTTAATCCTGGAGGGAGTTCTGTACACGCAAATTTTTAGCTGTGATCGCGGAATAAATTCCTTAAGGACAGTGTCTATTATAAAGACGCGACTCAGATTATTTTCGTATTGGTATTCAAGTTTTACAACAATTTATAAATATATGTTGACCTTTAAATAAATATGTACTTATTTAAAAAATTTAGTCAATTATATATAGATTTTTTATATTTATTTATCAAAAATTCATGATATTTTACGATCTTGTAATTTGATCTATCTTATATTTCTCACAATTTTATTTTATTTAAGATCTCAATTTTATCTATACTTATATATGTGTGTGTTTCTGTGTCACAATATGAATAGTCTTTCTCGTAAAGACGTTGAATCGTGTTTTAGAATTGATTTCGTAAAAAAGGAAGCTTTGTGTTGTTGGGACAAAAAGCAAATTTTTAATTAGGTAAATCCATGCTCCTTTTTTTTTTTCGGGGGGGGGGGGGGGGGGATGTCATTGAATAATTATTTAAAAAAAATTATATAAAATTCCTTATATCTTTACTATTAAATACTCTACTAAATATAAAACAAATGTAAAAAGTATCTTAAAGAACTACTTACTTAATACTTAGTTGTAAAATATTTTTTATCTTTCTAAAAGACCATATACTTATTATATTGTAATTAGAGAATCATACACTTATTATGTTTTAATTAAAGAACTTGATAACAAAAATATAAAGAACTACATATAAATTTTTTCTTTATTTTAATTGACAAAAAAAAGAGGGATTAAATTAAGTAATTCACTGTAAAAGATCAAAAAAAAAATTTATGACATTAATATTATCTGGTCCTTTAACTTTGCCTCAAGTTTTGTTTTAGTTATTTAACTTATTTTTGTTCCACTTTGGCCTTCGAACTTTACTTTAAATTTCAATTTGGCTCCATACTTTATCTTAGGTATTTGGTCCCTTAATTTTATTTTGTTCCAATTAATCTCTTTAACTTTATCTTCAATTATCACTCAAATGTTCCTTCTTTTTTTTTTTTTGTCTTTGGTACCACTGAAAATACTTAATGGAAAAATTTTATGTGGTTTCTTTCTCAGCTTTAATAATCTCATTAAAACTTTTTTGTTATACATTTTTATTATACCTAAAATATGACATGTTTGGCAATTTAAAAAAAAGAATTTAAATATGGTTTTCAAAAACAAAATAAAAACTAAATTTTAAAAACCGCTACCAAAATTTTTGAAGGTTAATTTTGGAAAGCTAATTAAAAGGATAAGACATGGTCAAAATGGATGCGGCCCCTTTCTTGGCCAAGGAGTCACCATGGCTCTATAGCTTGTCCACAATCATTAGATAGCTGTGAAACTTCCTTGCCAAAGTGGATCCACCAGCGAGCAGGCCAGGGAGGGGAGCGTCTTCTGGTCAAAATAATCGTGATGGGTTCAGGAGTTAGTTACACATGGGGGTAGCTGTTAGCTCCATAACATTGAAATTACGCAAAATTTGTAATATAGCCTTGAAATGATCTAAATCACCCTTTTTAATACACTTGAGGAAAAAACAAATAAAAGAAAAATGGGATTGTTTACGATTGGTAGACAGGCAGTGCCTGGGGCCTAATTATTCAATGATTGATATTAAAGTTCATGTAATTCGAATAATAACTAATCTTTTGTTTGGTTATACTTTTATTTATTTATTTTAAGTGAAAAGAGTAACAAAGTTTATCTCAATTTCAAAAATTGAGAGACATAAACGAAATTTTTTTTGAAAGAAGGGAGTTCCTTAAAAATCTCAAAAGATTAGAGGGACTAAATGAAAAAGAAAACTTTAGAAATGGCCAAAATGTTAAAATAAAAGAAAAGAAGGAAAAATAAAAATTCAAATAAAAAGAGAAAAAAGGAAAAGAAGAAAAATCAATGGTCAAGACTAGATCGTTGCCTCACATAAATTGCTAAAACGGTGTTGTTTCACTTTAAATGGGACGACCTCATTTTATGTAATAAGGAAAGCCCTATTTTGCCTTTGTCAAATGTCAAAACGAAATCGTTTTGGAACAACATAAGCTTTCTATTACACCTCCTTTGCTGTCCCCTTGTTTTCTGCAAGTCTTTCATTGTTCTCTTTGCTTTTAGGTGTCTCTGGGCTTGAGCATGTGTTTTAACTTTTAATGTGTGCTTTAGCTGTTGGTTCCCCTTAGAAAAGTCCTGTCTGACTTTCTCTGGTCCTTCTTTGGTTGAATAGGCCAAGGTACATATAAATCCCACGTTAGAATCTCATACTTCCAATGTGAGACTCAAGTCCCATATCTTGCTACAACATTTTGTGGCTTCTGCAATATTTTGAATTGCAACGCTTAAAAAATGGTTGCATTTGATAGAATAGGCAACATTTTTACACCATCGTAAATTATTTAAACGTATAGACAACAATTTAATGTAGCATTTATAAAAATGTTGCATTTGATCTTAATTACAATGGTGATGCAACGGTTTTGAATTGTTGTAATATTTTTTATAAAAATTGATAAGGTTATGACATCAATCGTTGCAAAATTTTATGTTTCACAATATTCATCAATATATTATATTTTACTTTAAATTTCAAATAAAAAGTTAATTTTCAAATATACTAAATTTATATATAAAATAAATAAACTACATCTTTGAAATAAAGTTAAATTTTAAATTTTAAAAAATTGAATGAATACTAATTAATTTATACTCTTTTTTTAATAAAAATATTTATAATAAAATAAAAACAACAAAGTTGTAAAATAAATTTTATGCGAGAGGGTAGTTTTGAACCCATTAGAGCATGCTTATCAAATATTCAAATGAGCTGACTCAACCTGTAAACTAGATATTACCAATTTATACTTATATTTATTTTAACATATTGGGTGATAAAAATACAAGCCAACATTAATTTACCGAATGAGCTGAACCCAAATACTGTGCGTCGTCTTTCTCATCGTGCGCCTGAGTAGTGCTTGCGTCCACCGTCATTACCTGAACGTCTAAGGTGAGAAATCAGCACCAATCGACTCCTTTGTATCTTTCTTGGTTTTCGGCATCATTTATTTTTTGATCTGCAAATCCTTTTTCCTATCGTTATTGTTGGTTAACATGAAAGTCTGGATCTATTTATATAGATTAGAAATCAAAAGTATTTACGGACTGTGCAGAAATTGTTAGCTTGTTTTACATAAATTGTTAGGTTAGAGATGAGGTTGATGGATTGTGCTGATCATGGTAAAGTGAGTGAAGAAAAAATAGTGAAAAATATGTTGGCCTGAACTTAAAGGAAGTGATTAATTAGTTGCATATCGTTAATTATAACTTCGCCTAGCTCTTGCTTTTGCCCACACCTCTTCTACACCTCTCCTTTTCTCTGTTTCAATGATTCCCCATTGAAAATGTTCTATACTTTTAATTAGGCTTGATATATACATGCAGATGACATCTATGAAATTAGGCTTAATTTTTCTCTCTCATCCATGATATTCCTTTGTTCCATCTTGGTGCTAAGTTTGCCTTGGAAGGGTGGCAAACCATAATATTAATTATATATTCCAATAATGCCTTCACCCAATCAAAAGGCTCTAATATGTGCATGTACGATGTGTGTGTGTGTGTATACGTGATATCTCTCTCTTGTATTTATATGTCTTGTATGGATTGATGTAATTAAAAAGAAAAGTATATCACACATCTTTCTCCAAGAAACTTTTAATGAGATACACAATTAATTACATGATCTTTTTCAAGAAATTTTTAAAGAAGTGATAAGATGTATTCAGATGGAGCTATTATGCGTTCAAGAGAGAGCAGAGGATAGGCCAGACATGTCTTCTGTAGCTCTTTTGATAAATGGTGAGAGATCATTGCCCAAGCCAAAACAGCCTGGGTTTTATCCTCACAATGATGATTATTCAACAACCAAAGTGGAACTTTCATCATCCAATGAGATTTCCGTCTCATTATTACAACAATTTACGAATTGAGCCAGATTGATTGCCCATTAAGCATAAAGAATTATTAATTTAGTTGCCGCATAATCAAAATTCTTTGTCCAAACTTTAGTCTCCTTTTCCTCAGGTTGGAGATAGACCATATGATGGGTAAAAAAGGAAGAACCAAAAAAAGATGCATAGTTTACCTTTAAGTTTTGATTTAAACTTTGAAAGAGTCAGAAGTTGACAGTTTCCTCATTATTTTGCAAAAATTCTCATTATCTTTTTTCTGTTGCTGGTTATAGTTTATTTTATTTCATTTTTATACATTGTTTGCTCTGAAGTTTGTTGATTCCTCTTTTTAATGTAGACAAGCAAGAGCTTTGCAAGAAAATGTTTTGAACGGGTCATTCTGACAGAATTTAAATGCATGTTAAATTCTGTCGTATCATTAAATTGTTCTAAAGTTTGTTTATTCCTCTTTTTAATGTAGACAAGCAAGAGCTTTGTTTGTTTCCAATTCCCCTGTATCCCAATAATGCATGTTTGTTCCTTTTCTGTTTCTTGTTTTCTATTTTGCATTACATTGGGAATATCTTATCCTCTGTTTTTTGTCTTTTTCTATTTTACTTCAATTTAATTTGTTTTACCCTCTTCTTTCATGCTTTTCCATTATAAAGTTTTGTTTCTATGTAAAGACAAATGTCTGAAGGACAAATTCTACTGTTTGCTTCTTACAAATTCACTTCTTTCTAAGAATTTTCAAGGTAAGAATACAGGGAATTGGAACCAGACAAAGAAATAAGTTTGATGAAAGGTCAAAAAAATCTTGTTAATCTGAAGTTGCACGCTAGGTGTTCGATTGTTTGTCTAAAAGAAATAAATCAAATAATCCAATGATTTCAACGCACAACTAACCTCCTAATTGCTTTAACTTTCTATTAAATCCAATGTTAATATAACTTTATCACATAGATGATTGTATTGAGTTTAGTTATTTATTACACAATATTGAAATGGATTTGATACCTAATCAGGTTCCTTAGGCCAAGCAAGATTCTTTGGATATTAATACCAATAGGCAATAACTCTTATAAGAGGAAATCAGATCTGCTCAAATCTGTCCAGTTCTTGAAATTTCCTTTCCATGTTTTCTTGAAGATTTGATTTAATTCTTGAGTATTTCTTCCTTTTTCTTGTCCTTTCTGTTCTAAACAGCTTGACCTGTGAGACTTGATCACATAAGGAAACTTATGATCCGAGAAGGTTTGACTTTTGAAGGGAAAGAGAATTTCTTTCTAATGGTACTATAATTTATAGAATGTGCTGGCCGTAATTAGTTCTGTTCGCAATGAATGCTAGGAATGTGATGAGTTTTAAAGGTTTTATCCCAAGAAAGAAAAAAAGAGGGGTTGTTAACCTAAATGTGAGAAGGAAAAAATAAGAGGTGGGGAGAGATAGGCACACATGACATATATTGAAATTGTTATTATATATTGATATTGATATTTTGGTAGTTTGTTAGGATCCTTTAACATGGATCTCGTTAAAACTGGGCATGGCAGAAAACTACTCCTAGTTACTACCCACTTAAACTAAAATACATCAAAATATAAATAAATATAATAAGTATGAAAATTAAAACAACTCAATACAAATAAAAGAATACTGCACTCTAGCATATTTAACTTGCAGTATAGCAGCATGTGTAATGGGTTACTAACATAGTTATTGGGTTTAACCCATCTTAAGAGAAGAAAGACAAGGGATGTGATGATTTAACTTTTCCTAAATTGGGGCAAGAGTAATGGTGCTTGCAATAGTGATAATAACATTTACAATGATAGTAGTTTTCAAGACAGTAAAGTAAAAGTAACTGAAATGGCAGTACAGGCTGAATGAAATAAGCATTGGAAAAAACTTAGGTGTAGTTCCTTATATATTTGCCATCATCTTCTCTAATTAGAACAGACAAGTGTATGGTTATCAAATTAGAGCACGAAAAGTATATGGTTCTTAAATTAGAACACAAGAAGTTTATGGTTTTTATAAAATAACTGTATATTTCTTACAACTAATTATTGCAGAATTAGTCTTTTTAAAAACTTTATACACCTATTCTATTTTTGTTGGAGAACTTGATAGTCAAGATATAAGGAACTTGATAGCAGGTGGTGTTGCTGGAGCTGGTAGAGTTTCAATAGGGCAATGGTGCAGTAGGGGGTCAGTGGCATTATTGTGGCTGTTGGGAATGTGATAACCATGGTAAGTTGGTGCTTGAAGTTGGCTTGGGTGCATGTTTGACAATTTTAAGGTCTTACAGTGGAGAGACATCATTTCCTGAATGCTGCACCCAATAGACTGATTGGATTGACCATTAACCTTAGTCCTCAAATTTGCTCGAGAACAAACTTTCCATAAAGAAAAAACAGCAATTAGCAGGCACTTTGAAGAGACTATAGGGTGGCCAGATTAATGTGTTGTACTGGAAATCAAATCAATATTTTAATTATTCGAGAAATATTTTCATTAGGATTTATCCCAAAAACCAAATATGAGGCATTAATTTAGTCTATTTCACATGTATTATAGTTAGGGGTGTTTGTGGTTTGGATTGGATCGATTTGGTCACTTTGGCCAACTAATCGAATCTAATTGGATGGAAACAAATTCCATCTAATCAATTCGATCGCTTTACGTTAATCCAAACCAATCCAATCTTGCCATAATTGATTTATATTGGATCAAATGGTTGGTTTGTTGGAAAATAAAGTGTTCAAAAATTTTAAAATTGAGCATTAAATTTTTTTATTTTCCAAATCTCAACAATACAAATAGACATGTCCAACATCATAAAATCCATAGCATAATTCTAGTTCCAACATCATGACATTGTCAACATCATAACAAAGAACACTGTTATAATAAGTTGACAACATTATATTAACATGAGTTAATCAATTAAAAATGTATTGACCTAAGGTCTTTTTAGTGGTTTATTAAAAATAAAAAAGATATGAAATATATATATATATATGGATATTATCAAATATATCATATATAATATATTATGTTGTATATAATATATATAACTAATATATTAATATATTCTGTAATTGGTTGGTCAGTGTAGATTGGATGACTCCTCTGGCCATCCAACAACCGGTCCAATTAAATCATTTCTTCCAAAATGTTATCCAATCAATCCAATTATTTGGTCGGTCTTGATTGATTTTGGTTGGATTGGATTGGGTAGGTTTGGTTAGAATTGGATCTAATTGGATTTAAATAGCCTTAATTATAGTGTGTGTGATCCATTATCCTCTGTCGTCTAAAGTTATACTATTGACATAAGTGGCTTAACCATGGTTGTCTAGATCTAGGTCGTCTAATCTTATGATCCTATCTTTGAAACCTACCTTTTTCAAAGTAACAAAAGGAATCCAGAATGCTTTGTTTTGGCTTATGGTATCACACCAATTGTGCGTTTTTTACACTGCACACAGCAATACATCATACTGAACTTCCCTTTTTTTTTTTTTTTTCTCTGGCAGATCTGTGGGCAGTAGCAATTTGGAAGAACGTGAATTGATTCTAGTTCCAGTAGCACCTAGCAATGAGAAGTGACTTGTTTAATGTAAAGATATTATCACTTTAGAGACTTGTGAGTTGTTTAATATATGGAATTTTGTGATTTTTGCACCTTACGACTTGTTAATGTATGATGAGATTTGAAAAGATTTTGGTTGTTTATGAATTTTACATAACTATATATATATATATATATTTCAAATCAATTTGTCATAAGTGGAAGGATCGTAGGACCCTGGATCTGTTCTTTTCTGCCCTGGGCTGATTTTATGTAGGGTCTATAATCCGTTGTGATATAATTGATATACTAATAAAGTCTGATGCTGATACATCCCCAAAATTAAAAGATGGGGGCAGGAAGGAATATGAGAGACTACATGAGAAATATCAGGATGGCTGAAGGGGCAAATGGAAGCTCTAGAAGGTTCTAGAGGAAGTTTTGTTAGGAAAATGGAATTAGAAAGGGTGAGATGGGGAAAAAGAGATTGGATAGCATTTTTTCACTGAATAAGTTTTTATTGAGGACTTTTGATATGTTGTTTCTGTTTTGAGATGGTACATTTTTTTTTTTTAATTTTATCATAAAAAGAACTTTCTGAGAGCTAACAAATTTTTTGTTCTTGGCTGCTGCTCTGATTTCCAGCAACCAAACAGATATTAAGTGACTTAAATGTTTTAATACTTATGGTGTCCCACTTTATGAAAGTTCTTGACATTGTAGATGGCAGTAGAATATTATTTTCATGGGCAAAAAATGAGGAAACAAATGGAGGGAGATCTAGTAGTAAGGTCCTGTTACATCAATGAATAATCCGTAGGAACAAGGTTTTATTTTTTCCGTGGAAATTTGGAACAAGTTTTTCATCATTAATTGGCTGGCTTCATGTAAGGCTTTCTACAATGCACAGTTTCTTTGGTGCTTGGCGCACAAGAGCCGTCGATCAGTATGAGTCCCACCCTGATCGGACGGCTCTTGTGCGCCAAGCACACATCCAACAAGCTGAGAAACTGAGCGCTTCTACAATGACCCATTACACCATAAGTATGAGAAAGACAGTAGAAGGTAGCGAAGGCATCAACTAGACATTTACTCTACAGGTTGCCACAATTATATTAGACACGACATAGTTATTATTAGATTTGCACGTAGACATTGTGCGTTGAAGTTGTGTTATAGTCCCTTGTTTGTGATAATGCTTCTTTTCATATTGTGTAATCATTATGAATTTAGTGAATAATTGTTGGTCTTGTCTTGTAGATTTTACATTATTCCTTGGATTCGTAATTGAACGTATGCACTATTATCTCGGAAAGCTTATTAGTTTGAGGAGTAACGTGGGATCTTCTAAAGAAGAACTAGAAAGGCTTCAGAAAGAAAAAGTCCAGCTTGAAGAATACGAGGAGAAAGCTTCTAGGGACATAAAGCAGCTGAAGGAAGAGATTTCAAGGCTGTCAGAAAGTTTGAAAAAGGCAAAGTTGGAATGTGAAGAGAAGGACAAAAGAGTTGACACTGCTGAAGTTCATGTTGCTTCCCTCCAGAAACAAGCTGCAGATCTACTACTTGAATACGATCGGCTGTTAGAAGACAATCAAAATCCTCAGGCCCAAGCATTAAGAAGGGCATAAAGAGTTGACGAAACACCGAGTTACGTCGATGAACCGAGACTTGGGAACGGGATATCATTCAAGACCATCATTCTAGTTTTGCTGCAGAACCATCCTTTGTTTCGCTAAAAAATGATGGTCCTTACTGAAATGGGCAAGAGTGGCCAAAATAGATTACATCCCAAGGTTATCATTTTTGTAGTTCTTCTTCCTCTAAAATCACATTTTCCCCTCCACCCTGTTTAGTTTTGTCGACCTTTATGGTGTTTGATCTCCCAGCTAACTTCCATTATCCCCTTCTTCAAACTTTTTTTTTTAAAAGGATATTTTCTTGTTTTAGGGCTATTGATGGATTGATATCTTTACAAGAATGGGAGAAAAATGACAAATAGTGAAAAATTTCTTCTGTTGTGCTTGAGGTTGCATTTAACTGTCCATTCAATTTTATGCAAAATAATTATGCTGAGTACTATTGAGGATTTGATTTTGGACTGGGTCTGCCATCCGATTGGCGTGGTCTCCACTCCCACATGGGTAGGTGGGATTTATGCCAATTGGATGGCATGGGTGTGCCAAGCAGGCAGTCCACTCTCTTTGATTCATGCGTTCATTGTGCACTTTAGAAGCAGAGCTCCTGAGTTTGGACTGTGTCTTAACTTTTTAAGGTGATGAGAACTGTTAAGTTGATATAGTTGTGTAGAAAATGAGGTTCAAAATATAATCTACTATCAAATTCAAGCTCAAACTTATGCTAGCAGTTCTTTGATCAACTTAGCCAATAGGATATGTGGTTTCTTTGGTTTTGATTTTATCACGGGTAAGATTAATTTATTTGGAATTTATTGAATGTAGAAGTTAGAATTTTTTCAAATTGGTGTTTTTAGTCATCAAATTATTGTTATTTTTAGAGTTCAAATAACTGTTACAATTACAATTAACCAATGTTTTACTAAAGGTTGACTAATATTAATTGCAGTGTTTACAAGACTAAATTTTTATTTTACAAAGATAAAAGGTATGTTCGAATCAGTTCTCTTGAGAATGATATCAGTTGAATAATTTCTATATATTTATTTTTTAATTTCAATGGAGTATTGATTTGTTTGAATTACATTTTAAAATAAAAGCTGACTTCTTGGTTCCAATAAAATTTTGAAAGTAAAAATGTGAAATCCTTTCATGATTTAGAAAACTTTAAAGCAATCCCAAAAACCACCAAAACCCACCAATAGGACGTTCCTTTAATTTAGATTAAGAAAAATATAAAAGAGAAAAGAAAGTGCAATTTTAGTTTTAATGTTTTGTTTTAGTTCACTTTAAATCTATTTTTTAATGTTAGAATTATGGGGAATAGATAAGAATGAGGAAAGAAAATATTGATTTAAATTTAAAGGTAAACAATATCAAAATTAAAATTCCATTTAGATTCTCTTGTTTTTAATCTAAATATACTAAAATGACATTTCAAACAAATTAAATTAAAATACAATCGAATAAAAATGAATTCTTAATTTTGCATTCCAAACAGCCTAAAAGAACTAAACTTCATGCAGTTTAGTTTAACTTGAGAGAAAATGTAGTTTCCTTTCATCTTAATTACATCATTTGCCCTTTCTTTCCCCAATTCCTTGATTTCCAAAGCTAATCGAAAAATCAAGCTGATTTTGGTGAGAAAGAAGCACAAAGATTGAAAAATAAAATTAGTTCTGCTTGTGTATGAATAGCATTACTCATGTTCACAATGTGCTTTGGCTGTTTCCTTTACTTTTTTTTTTCTTGAATTAGAGGAAACAGAAATACAATCTCAGCCAGTAACTACCTACCTGAGGGGAAGGGGGAATAATGTGCATTAGGGTTTCACATATAGGTTCTTGATAATCTATGAATTGTATACGAGTTTACGTTTTTTTTTTGAATGACTTATAACAGTTTTTTGCTTGAGCAATAAGAAGTTTCTCTTTGTCGATAAACGTAAATAACACTGATCAAATTATGTAAATTTATATATATTTTTATTTTTAATTTAGTTTTACCTTTTCTATTTTACTGCAATTTTTGTAGCATGTGTTCATAGAGTCAAGAAGAAAATGAAGATCCTTAATCAAACTCTCCTGACTGAAGTGAGGTCAAAAAGCCTTCTTCCTTCCAGCCTGTAATCCGCTTTTTCAAAAACAATTCTAATAAATAGAAGCTACTGAATCTTGACTACTACTATCTCCCTCTTCAGTTTATCCTATGACCTAGTCAGGGAAGAGGGAAGCCTGAAGAGAAAATGACCATCTTGTTCCAATTGTTGCGTATTTAAACATGTTTTTATGTAAATGAAATTTCAAACAAATTAAATAAAAATAAAATCTCAATTAGACTAAATTCTTGATTTTGCATTTCCAACACAATTAAGAACCAAAAGCACTACAAATTTCAAGTAGTCCATTATTTGTACATAAAATATTCCAACCACAAATTTAAATACGCAACAACTTGCATATATATCATATCTCAAAAATAGGTAGTAATAGCACTACTGAAGTGGCATTTCTCCAACTTGTGTCATAGTCAATATGCATTTATTTAATCAAAATAAAAAGCATTTCTAATGTGATTCAGCTCCCTTATAACATATATCATGTCCACTCTTTCTTTTGGCGATTCTACTGAGCAAGCAAGTCCAATCTTGAAAAGTGAAAATATAGAATTTTCATCCTTAGGACGCATGAGAGGCAGCGTATCCATGTTGATTTCTTCTGTTGTTGATGTTGTTTGCTGCATTTGTTTTGGGAAAAGAGTTGAGTCCACAATATCCAAAATATTATTTGGATATGCATTTTTCACATAGCTATGGAGATTGTGACCATCTTTGAACATCTCTCCTGTGGGTCTTCTTCCCGTTAGCATTTCCAATACAAGAATCCCAAAAGAATATACATCACCTTGTGTTGTTACCTCAGAACCCATTCCATATTCTGAAATATATTGCATTTTTTTAGTATGCGCATTGCTTTACAATCCATTACTCTGAATCTAACACAAAATAAAAAAAGTTTTGATAAAAGAAATAGAATTAACAAGAGTGTAAAGCATAATAAACTATACCTGGAGGAGCATAGCCAATAGTCCCTTTTATTCCAGTTGTGCTAATTTGCTTTTTGGAGTTGTCTTGAAGGGTTGAGATAAGTCTTGCTAACCCAAAATCACTCACATGAGCAACCATATCATCATCAAGAAGGACATTGCTCGGCTTCAAATCACAATGGACAATAGGTTGCTCACATTCATAGTGAAGATAGTGTAGTGCATAAGAGACATCATGTAGAATATTTAATCTTTGATGAAGGCCCAAAGTTGGAGGCTGATTGACACTTTCTATACCAAGATGCAACCAATTTTCTAGGCTTCCATTTGACATGTACTCAAAGATTAGTGCTTTAAATTCTTGGCCTTTATAGTCAATGCTCGAGCAACATGTTAATATCTTAACAAGATTTCGATGCCTTACATTTTTAAGTGCATTACACTCAGAAATGAAACTCTTTTGAGCTCCTTTCTTTTGAAGGTTTAGGACCTTTATCGCAACAATATTGTCTTCTGATTCTAGCTTTCCTTTATACACTGAGCCATAACTCCCAGCTCCTATCAAGTTGTGAGTAGAAAACCCTTCAGTTGCAAAGTGCAGATTTTGATACGACACCTTTGAAAGCTGGTCAATTGTTGTTGAAGGTGAAGATGATGTCTTGTTTCCTTTCTTCCTCCAGTATATAGCAAGAATATATAACAAAAGAAGACAAAGTGACACAAAAATCATAATTATGATGAGCTTCAATTTGTGGTGTTTGCTTTGTTTGTCTACTTTGGTAGGGCATGATGATAAATGCAACTCGGAGATGCCTCCACAAAGATTACTATTACTGACCACTGATATTGCACTTGCATTGCTAAAAACTCCTTTTGTTGGCACTGCACCTTCCAACTCATTATAGGATATATTCAAATGTTCAAGAAAAGAAAGGTTTTGTAAACTTATCGGTATTGACCCAGACAAGTTGTTTTGTGAAAGATCTAAATACAAAAGGCCTTTCAATGAAGCTAGTGATGGAGGGATGTCTCCACTAAATGAATTCCCCTTCAAGGTAAGGTGCTCCATATTTGCACATTCTCCAATGGTCCCAGGAATTTGCCCACTAAGATAATTTTCAGAGAGATCCAAAGTGCCAAGGTTTTTAAGATTTGCCACCTCCAGAGGTAGTGAACTAGTAAATGAGTTTTGAGACAAGTTCAACAATATTAAGGACAAGGATAAAAGACTAAACACCTCCAAGGGTATAGCTTCATTCAGATTGTTTTTAGCAAGTTCTAGCTTGTATAAATGTTTCATATTTCCAATGGTGGGTGGAATCTTTCCTTCAAGCATATTCTCTGCAAGGTTAAATTCAGCCAATTGACTGAGGTTGCCTAAGGATGCCGGTATCTCTCCTGAGAGTTGGTTTCTCCACAAATCTAATACTTGCATCTTATAAAAATTGCCAAAAGAAGCAGGAATGGTGCCCGTAAATTGGTTTATTGCCATAACCAATATAATTAAATTTGTGTACTTTCCTAAAGTTTCAGGAATAGTTCCAGATATTTTATTACCCCCAAGGTATAGCCTACTGAGTTGGGTTGACAAATTGGCTATGGAACTTGGTAAAACACCTCCAAAGTTGTTAAGATTTAGAGACATACCTATCAGTTTGCTACAATTTTCCAGAGATGTGATAAAATCCAAGTCATGATATGAATTGTAGCCAAGATTATTTGATTCCAAATTTAGCCGTTGAAGATCTTTTAGGTTTCCTAAACTTGGAACTTTCCCAACAAAATAGTTGTCAGCAATATCAAAAAGTGTAAGAAAAGATGCATTTGTGATGGAAGTTGGGATTGAACCTGATATTTCATTCCCAGCCATGGCAACAAGTTGCAACTTAGGGAGGGTATTAAACACGTTGTCTGGAATTCGAGAGCGACTAAGTTGATTATCTGGTATTGATAAACAAGTCAGAGATGACATGTTGTAAAGTGAAGAAGGAAGGGCACCAGAAAATTTGTTCACGCCTATTAATAGAACTCTCAACTTTTTCAATCGGCCTATTTCTTCTGCTATGCTTCCTTCCAATTTGTTATACTCCACTCCAAGATAATCGAGGGAAGAAAGATTCCATATGGAAGATGGGATTTTTCCAGTTAAATTGTTGGTAGAAACATTCAAAACTTCAAGTTTCTTAAGAGAGCCAATCTGAAATGGTATTCCACCAACAAGACTATTGCCAGACAACATCAATTGCCTCAATTCAGAGCAATTTATCAAGTTGATATTTATCTCCCTTGTAAATCTGTTGTACCCAAGAGATAGGTTCTGCAACCTAAATAAACGACCTAACTGTGGTGGGATTTCTCCATAGAAGTCATTGTTGTCGAGATAAAGATTTCTCAAGAAAGAGAGGTTGCCAACATGAGGTGATATAGTCCCATGCAAACCATGTCCTTGCAAGTCCAACTCTCTGACTCTCTGATGCTTTTGATTGCATATGATTCCATACCAGTTGCAGAAGTGGTTTGAACTATTCCAAGAGCTTAGGACCTGATGAGGATCACTGGATATAGATTCTTGAAACTTGAGTAGCGTCAGATAATCAGTCTCATTTCCTAATGCAGATGCACCTCTAACATATTGAAGCCAAAGTAAGCTTACACTAAAAACAAGGATTGCTCGAAGTTGTATGGATTGAAATGGGCGTGACATGGAAGCAAAAGCCATGTTTGGAGTGAAGGCCTTAAGGTGAAGAGTGTGAATGCTTTACAAATTGAGAAATTAAAGGACTCCTTTTGAAGTGGGAGCTCAAAATAGGAGAGTTATAGATAAGATTACATTGAAATAAAATTCATGATAAGTCTTTTGTTTATATACATGTGAAATATCCGAACCACATTATTAAAATACATAATAAGTAACTTTATTTAATTCGTATTACATAATTTTACATATAATTATACTTAGTTATTATATAACGTAAACTTATTAATAAATAATAATTTTGAATTTTATTTTTAAATTTGAATTTTAAACATATCTCTGGGTTGAGACTAAAGTCATGGGAAGGTTATAAATATTGCGCTGGAAGCTCTTGTATTGAAGTGTGAATTCAGGACTACTCACTATCAACCTTTGATTTATACCACCAATTTAATTATGAAATCAGCCAATAATAGCGACAAAAATGAATGACGACATTGATGGAAATCGCTCCAATCTATTCCTCAAGTCGCTGCCCTCGGTCTTCAGTCTTCAGAAATTATGTTTCGAGGAAGTTGCTCCAATGAAAACAAAATCAATTAAAGAGAGGTCCCTTTGAGCCAAATTAGTCAACGTCTGGGTCAACTAATACTTTGTTGTCCAACCGAGTGCATATAATTATTTATTGGCCTTCCATCTTCATTTCTTGGAGGGTTATCCAGGAACGTATACATTTACAAACTCTAATTATAATGTCATTGTTTCACAACTAACACAAAAGGAGAATATGAATATATGATGTTTAAATAAAAAAATCCTCCAAATTAACTTTAAATTCCAATTAGAATTAAAAGTAACAGCCTACCAGGTCAAGTGATTTTGATTTTAATAACAATTTTGGCTTAAGCTAAGCTCAATGTTGCATTTGTAAAAAGTTCATTTCTATTTCAAATAATAAAAGAATCTTGGTTATTAATTTTAATTAGATTAAAATTTAATCTCCAACTATCTGATGAAACATTAATTGGAGAAAAATTAAAATTTTATTTTTTGTCAATAAACAAAAGCCAGTCATTATATTGTTCTATTAAAATAATTGTTTTTACAGACTTGAGAGATAACATTATTTTAATTGAACTTAGAATGATTAAATTATTGTAAAATATAATTAATTACAGAGACAATGTTACTTCAATTGAAACTAAAGAGATAAAATTATTTTCTTAAATAATTATGACAACTAATGTTTCAAGAGTTGTCTAAATGAATTGGTAGGGGTTTAAAAAAGAAATTAAACAAGCACTCATAAATGCATGTAGACTAAAAATATACACAAAAACGTAATAGCAGCCTAACACATTACCGTCACTATAAAAAAAATATCCCTATATATATATATATATATATATCTAATCAATGTTGGGAAAAAACACCTTTTCCCCTTGAAAAATACCTTGGCACAAATAAACCAGAGAAATAACAGGAAACAACACTCACAATCACCATACAAGAAAATAACGTGGAAACTCCAAAATCGAAAAAAAACCACTGCCGTTGTCAAAGACAACCAAAGAAAACACTATGTGTAAATTTTTACAACACACAAAAACTTCTCTTAAATACCTAGTACCCAATACCAGATACCAACTGATACCCAAATACACCCACACACTCTCAAACATGTATTTAACTTACATCTCTTATCACTCTAGAACAAGAGTATAAAGAAAGAAATAATTAAATACAAGCTAATGCATCTTGTATTGGTACACATATAACCTTAACATTTAGTCTTATATATAACAAGGAACCAAGCTTCACACATTAAACCCAGCCGATGTGGGACTTCAAAGAGCTTCATTCACATTTGCAAATTTTCTTCTTGTGGGTCCCACCACTTTCAATCAATTATTTCCAACAAATCTCTACCTTGATTGAAAGTAACCACATCTGCTGATTCATTGTCTATACCGACAATCATAGTTCCAAGAACTACCATACTCCACCATAAAAAAGTATATCCACCCAGAATTAATTAATTCTAGGAATTTCATCTCGGCACATGTCGAAAAATTCATGCTGAAAAATTTATGGTGCAACTTCCAGTGTTGGCTCTCCTTGGAAGTTCTTCAGCCATCGACATCATCCCACTACACATCTTGCATCAATGCCAACCAATGCCCATGTGCAATTGTGGACCCGCTAACAGTAACTCATCCTCTTCCATGGCAACGCAGACATGCCATAAGGATACAGACTTCTCACTTTTTAGAGAAATTCTTCCTCCCTTGCAACGAGAGAGATAGAGTTTGCATCTTGCTCGGAGCCTTTTGCCGAACCTGTTCCACCTGGACAATTTCTTCTTACATGTCCAGACTTTTCACATTTCCAGCAAGTCACGTTCTTACTTATATTCTTCTTCCCCTTACTCCCACTTCTAGCTACTGCCATTGAGTCTGACGAAGGTATAGAGAAACCCTCACATTTTAACCTTCTCTCTTCAGAAATAACTTTACTGGCAACTTCTTCGAAGTTTAGAGTCTCGTCCCCTTATTTCCAAAGTGAGAAAAAACTGTTGTCTTTCTTTATGGATTACATATTTTTATTTTCTGCTATTCCATCATCTGAGTGTTCTAATTTTTGAGAAAATACTTATAAGGTTCTGTTTAATCCTGGAGGAAGTTATGTAGACATAGAATAATTTTTTGTAGTCGCGGAATAATTTTTCTTAAGGACAGTGTCTCTTAAGACACGACTCAGATTGTGTTGGTGATGGCAAATTTTACAACAATCTTAAAGAAAATTATTTCGCGACTACAAAATTTATTGTGTCTACAGAACTTTCTTTAGAGTTAAACAGATACTTCTAAGTGCTCTCTCAAGAATTGGAACACTGAAGTGCCAGAACAGCAAAACATAAAAACATGTAACCCATAAAGTTTGAAAGCTAAGAAAGAAGAAAGAAAGACAACTTCTAGTTTTTTCTCACTTTGGAAATAAGGGGAATGAGCCTTTTATAAGTATAAAAACATAAAAGTAAAAGACATGTATATAATAGACTTTTAATAGCAATTAACAAAACAGTTATGAAATATCAAAAGCTATTAAAACTTAACAATTAACATAAATTAATTAAATAGCTATTACAAAATCTTAAAAGTAATTAAAATTCTCTCATCTCCTTTTAAAAAAACTCTTTTGAAATATCAAACTCATCAAAACATTATTTTTCCAACAATCCTCTATATATTTCAAAAGATATTTTTGAAAAAACTTTTCGACGACGTATATGGGTGTAGACGCATTAATCAGGTGTCTTTATTCAGACTATGAATCTAATCTAGATTGATAAGCATAGAATAGTCGGTGAACCATATAGTCTCTATGAACCAATACACTCTTAGTCCTAAGATAGAGATTCTAATAGTCGCATCTCACCCCCCACAATTTCTACTATTAATGTCGTTGTACGCGTGTCTGGTATTCATGAGTGCTCTAGAGATTTCGCATAATCTCATGAGAGCGGTCCGACTCCACACTTATATAGCTGGCTTTATCAAGTGTATCAGCAATGAATACACCACTCTCAATGTAGGGATATGAAGATCATAAAAAGCTTAAACTTAACCCGCCAATCAATATATTCTAGCACTTTCACGCTTAACAACATATGAAATGGACTGAGAATATAGTACTAGCAAAATTAACAGACAATTTGTTATTACCCATATGAACCTTCTTCAAGGGATCTCCAATCACAAAGGTTGGGTTCCTGCCACTGTTAATTTCTTATTGGCTTAAGTCAATTTCTCTTGAAGGATTAATTTCCTTCATACATGCATGTTTAGTCAGAGATTTGGCCAAATAAATTTCACATAATCTATCGATAGAATTCTTTTCATTTTCTAGCAGGTGTTTAATTATTTTGTGTCTCAAACACAAGTGTTTGTTCTTACCATTAAAAGTTTATTCTTTACAATAGTTATTGCCGCTTGGCAATCACAGTACATGACACTGAAATTATTAGCCTCTTACCTAAAGAAAAGATTTGCTAAATTTACCAACCACTTAGTCTTATTTTCAGCTAACACTAGAGTATTGAACTCTGATTTTAAAATTTTGATTGCTGCTCTCAAAGATATCATCCCACCACCGAAGGTGAGACTCAATCACTAGTGAATTTGTCTCATCTGAATCAAAGGTTCAGTTAATATCATTGTATTCTTCTAATACAATCTGTTTTAAATTATATCGTAAATCACGATACCTCTTAACTCTTTTATTGGGTTTGGATATATATAGACACTCATCTGACACATAACACATGATATGTCAGGTTAGGTAAAGTTTATTAAAGACAGTAGAGACTCACCTCTGTTTTCATTAACTTAGTGTTAAAATCATAAGGAGTTTTTCAGCAGTTTGTCATCTCGATGATCAAACTTTTAAGCTATTTTTGAACTTAACATTCTTGTGAACCCAAAATACCATCACATTTCCTTATGGTTTTAATTCAAAAATCACATTTACTTTACCTATGTCTTTCATGTCAACATTAGATGTAAAAGAATATTTGACTTTATGTAACATTCACGTCACACATATACAGACAAATGTCAATCCTTACCATATATAACTTCCTCATATATAAACATCCCTCCTTATTTAAAAGAGATATTTTCACTAATCACGTAGAGAAAATATTAACAACATAATAACTAAGGTTTAGAAGTATAAATTTTGCAAAATGCCCCCATACTTTTAAAAACTTTTAAATCTATAAGAGTATTGCACACAACTCATATAAAACCTCATATACAACTTCATAATTATTATAGATGGGCATCAAACGCATAACATTTATGCGCATCTATTTTCATCCACCATATAATATTATTTTCAAAAAAATAATTACACATAATTATTTAGGAACATTTCAATCTTATTTTTCTGACCAATAATTCAACAACATTGTATCTTTTTCTACAATAGAAGTGTTTTCATAGATTAACATTAGAAAATGCTAATTTCAATTTTTATATATATGATATATCACTGTCTCAATAAGATGGTTTCTTCAATTTGAAAATTGATAGCATATCATCATCTCAAAACAATTAATATGTTGGTAACAATATGAGACATAATGTAATATATATAATTGCATTGAATATAATTGATTAGTGTAAATTGGAAAAATCAAATTCCAAAACAAAACACCATGTATCTTAAATCAACAAAGGTTAAGAAAAATATTACTAGCGTCCCTTAACAAGATGATCAAGGTGCGACTATGGCAGCATCGGTATTTAATTTTCCTTACGATTGTTGTAAAATTTACTATCACCAACACAATCAAAGTCGAGTCTTAAGAGACATTATCCCTAAGTAAAATTATTTCGTAACTACTGAAATTATTCTGCGTCTACAGAACTTCCTCTAGGACTAAACAGACTCTTCCAAGTGTTCTCTCAAGAATTGAAACACTCAGGTGCTAGAATAGTAGAAAATAAAAACATGTAACCAATAAAGTTTGAGAGCTATGAAAGAAGAAAGAAATACAACTTTTAGTTTTTTATCACTCTGGAAATGAGGGAAAGGAGCCTTTTATAAGCATTAAAACGTAATAGCAAAAGACATGTATATAAAAGACTTTTAATAGCAATTAACAAAATGATTACGAAATATTAAAAGCAATTAAAATTCTCTCATCTCCTTTAAAAAAAAACTCTTTTGAAATATCAAGCTAATTTCCAACAATCTCCCACAAATTTCAAAAGATATTTTTGAAAAAACTTTTGGGTTACATATATCGGTGTAAACGCATTAATCTGGTGTCTTTATTTACACTATGAACCTGATCTAGACCGATAAAATTTAATTCACAAAGTAGTCAGTGAAGTATATAGCTTCTATGAACTAACATACTCTTAGTCATAAGATAGGAATCTTAACAGTCACATCTCACCTCCCATAATTTCTGCTATTACTGTCATTGTGTGCATTATTTCAGTCGTGCGCGTGCCTTATATTCATGAGTGCTCTAGAGATTTTGCCATGATCTCATAGGAGTGGCCCTACCCCGGACTCATATAGGTGACTTCATCAAGTGTGTCTATAATGAATACACCACCCTCAATATAGGGCTATAAAGATCATAAAGAGCTTACTCTTAATTCACCAATCAATGCATTCTAGCACTTTCACACTTAATACCATAGGAAATGGACTGAGAAAGCAGTGCTAGCAAAATTAATAAACGACTTGTTATTACCCATATGAACCTTCTTCATGGGATTTTCAATCACAAAGGTTGGATTTCTGTCATTATTAATTTCTTATTGGCTCAAATGCAATTTCCCTCAATGTGTAAAAGACTAATTTCCTTCCTACATACATGTTTAGTCAGAGATTTGACCAAATTGACTTCACATAATCTATCGATGGAACTCTTCTCATCTTTTAGCAAATGTTTAGTTATTTTGTGTCTCAAACACAAATGTCTGTTCTTACTATTGAAAGTCTATTCTTTACAATAGTTATTGCTATTTGGCAATCTCAATACATAGACATGGACATTATTGGGCTTTTACCCAATGAAAATATTTGCTAAGATGTTTTCCAACCACTTAGTCTTATTTTCAGCCAACTTTAGAGTACTGAACTCTGATTTTAGAGTGAATCTAAAATTTTGATTAGCTACTCTCCAAAATATCATCTCACCATCAAAGATGAGGCTTATTCACTAGTGAATTTGTCTCATCTGAATTAAAGACTCTGTTAACATCATTTTATTCTTCTAATACAATGAGAAATTCACTTTAAATGATATCGTAGATAATGATAACTATCAACTCTTTTATTGGGGTTGTGTACATATAGACACTCATCTGACACACAACACATGATATGTTAGGCTCGGTAAAATTTATTAAATACAACAGAGACTTACCTCTGTTTTCCTTAATTGAGTTTTAAAATCATAAGGAGGTTTTCTCTAAGTTGTCATCTTGATGATTAAACTTTTAAGACATTTTTTAATATAATGTTCTTGTGATAGCAAAATACCATCACATTTCCTTATGGTTTTAATCCCAAAATCACATTTACTTCACTTATATCTTTTATGTCAACATTAGACATAAATGAATATTATTTATGTAACATATATAGACAAATATCCATCCTTACTATCTATTACTTTCACATATATACATATCCCTCCTTATTTAAAAGAGATATTTTCATTGATCATGTAGAGAAATTATTATCAACATAACAACTAAAGTTTTAGAAATTAAATATAAATTTTGTAAAATGCTCCCACACTTTAAACCTATAAGAATATGGCTACACAACTCATATAAAACCTCATAATTATTATAGATAGGTATCAAACGCATAACATTTATGCACATCTATTTTCATCTACCATATAATATTATTTTCAAGAAAATAATTACACATAATTATTTAGGAACTTTTTAATTTCATTTTTGTGACCAATAACTCAACAACATTGTACCTCTTTGTACAATAGAAGTGTTTTCATGGATTAACATTAGAAAATGTTAATTCCAATTTTTTTTATATATGGCATATTGTCATCTCAATGAGATAGTTTCCTCAATTTGAAAATTGACAGCATATCATCATTTCAATGAGATGTTTTTCTTAATTTCCAAATTGACCTAAAATTATATGCCAATATCCACAAATATTTGGTCACAAATCTACAAGAGTTATGTTCCAAAATAAAAACTCTCAAAAGCTTAAGATGAAGTTATTTTAAATTTTTAAATTAAAACTCTCACGCATATGTTTATTTCAAGAATTCCACATCAATAAAATTCTCAAAATAGAGAAATTTTGAAATAGTTCACATACAAGCTTTAAGAAAGTATTTTCATATTATCAATAGTTATGTCAATAGAAATTTTTGAGGTATACTCAATACTCGAATATATTAAACCTGTAAAATTTCTATTGAACCACAACAAAATTAACTATTGATTATAAAACATTTTTACCAAAATGTTACCTAAGCCCTAACTAAATCAAATTAGATAACCACATAAGCAAGCCATTTCTATTCTACTTGTTACACCAACCAGTAATATGAAGAGAGCATCTCAGATTTAAAACAATCAAACCAGTAATTATGTTCATATATGTCTAACCAGAACTAAAACAAACATAAAAACAGAGATAAAAAGCAAGAATAGAAATGAAACAGAAATATCAACAAGACTTAACTAATTGCTTAAGAATTTAGGTTACAAGCTCCAGATTATCCATGGACTGATTACATAAGAGTTTTAGCCTTCTACGGAGGCCAAAATACACCAAAAAGAAGAGAAAATTATGGGGAAGGGAGTAGACCTACAAATTTCTGCAGAAAGTGGAAGAAGAGGAAGTTTTCAATAAGTGAAAAATGGCTTCTAAAGGTCCTTTGTAGCTGCTGCAAGAGAAAAGGACGAAAATGAGCTTATAGTTTGACTCCATATATGATATCGAACATTTTTCTATTAATTATAGTCCCTATCTTAGCCTATTTACATATTATAACCTTGCATTATCTCCAATTTCATTATGTTTTATATTTATTGGGTGTAAATTAATTATAGAATTAATATGTTTCAATTTCATAATTTTATCCAATTAATTCGATTGTATATTTTTTTAGATAAATATTTGGAGAGTAATTTGTTGACTTGGATGCCAAATGGATGCATTTGATGACATGGCAACTAATTGGAGTTGACTAAGGCTGACTAGACAGATAGTGGGACCCATTGTTTTTCAAAAAGCAACCAAAATAGTGTGCATCCAACTTTTTTGCATTTCTGCATAGCAACCAACAATAGGACAATAGTAGAAGATAGTGCAGCAAGGCAGCAACAACAACAAAAAGGGACAATACATGAAGCTTTTCAAAATTGCATTTTCATTCCTCTCTCCCAGTGGCAGCTTAAAGACACACTAGAAGCCATCTTTCACTTATTGAAGAAACCTCTCTTCTTCCATTTTTTGTAGGAAATTCATAGGTCTACCACTCCCCCTAATTTTCTTCTTTGTTTTTGTGTGTTTTAGTCACCATGGAAGGCTAAACTCTTGTGTAATCAGTCCATGGATGAAATGGAGCTGTCACCTTAATTTTTGTAGCTTAATCAGATAAGTTTCTTACTATTCTTTTTCATTTCTGTTCTGGTTTCTTATCTCTATTTTCATGTTCATTAGTTTGCTGGTTAGCCTCTATGAGTGTGATAACTGATTTTATTGCTTTAATCAGAGATGTTATCTGTTGTAAAAATAGCCTTATAAAGGCTTAATATTTCAAAAGAGAAATCTACAAGTCCCACATTGCTTGGAGCAAGGAGGAGAAGAGAGTTTATATACTAACATGTGTTAGTAGGCTAATAAAGAGCTTGGGAAGAGGTGGGCTCTCGCGCACATAAGCCCACATGGTTTCAAGCTACTGCAGTGCAAATCGTCCGATTTGCCCCCCCTGCGCATGCGATGAATCGGACCGGTTTAGTTTTTCTCTGGAGAAATAATTTTTTAATTTAATTTTTTAGCTTACCTGAGCAGAGGCGAATTTACACTTATGAAAATTAATTGGATTAACGTCAGAAATTATGGGCTGGCGGTTTATGTTTCGTTATTTTAAATATATTTAAATATTTAAAAACTCCCTGTTAAATTTTCGAAACTGCCCATTAATTTCTGAAACTGTCCATTAATTTTCATAACCAAATTTTAATTTTTCATAAATCTTTTTGTCTGCCTCAGCGACTATAAAAGGAGGGCTTCCCCCCCTCATTTCACACACCAAATCAGAAAAGCATTCTGATCCTCTCTTTTCTCCCTCTCTCACTTTCTGGGTTACGTCTTTTACTTTCTGCTGTTCTGTGGCCTGAGAATAATTTTCTCAGAAGAACCTGTTTGACCCTGGAGGAAGTTCTGTAGATGCAGTTCTCTAGCTATGGTCACGGAATAATTTCCTTAAAGACAGTGTCTACTGAAAAGACACGACTCAGATTGTTCCCTTGCTGGTTTCCAGATTTTAACCAACAATCTTAAGGAAATTATGGAAACCAACGCTGCTACTCCCGCTGTTCCAACCGATACTGTTCCTGCTGCCACCATGCCCGCTGTGCCTCCAGTCACCTTCTCCAAACCGTTCCCAGATATTTCAAAAATTGAAATATTCAACGGTCAGAATTTCCGGCACTGGTAAGAACGTATCTATACTGTCCTAGACATGCATGGAGTTGCTGCTGTTGACCCTAAGGCTATATGCCATAAGTTTTGATGATGACAAATGTATTTGAATAGTAGCATTGATATATATAAAGATTAATTATCATATATATGCTATAAGTACTTAAGCATGATTATGTTATTTAATATGTATGTTGCATATATTGAATCATGCTATTAAACTAACCATTGGGTTTACAAGTAAGATATATTTTATAGGTTGGTTCAAAACAAGAAGAGTGAGCATTGTATTGAAGAACAAGGAAAAGCAATATCATGCTTCACTCAAGGAAAACAACATGCAAGGATGAAGCTCCAAGAAATGAAGAATTAGAAGATTTGAAGTCTTGGAAGCTTGGATGCATCAAGATAGCCTATGTGTTTACATTAGGTATATTTTATATAGGCTAGTATACTTGTGCAACTCAATGATTTAGATTTGCATACATTGGCTCAATTATTTTGAACAAAAAGATAGTGAGATATGAAATTTTACAAAAGTTAGTTTTTGACCTTTGGTCACTCTTTATATCATATCTCATAAACGAAAAATCATTTTTTCAAGTATCTTAATCTCATTTGATAGTAGACTCAAAGATCTTTCCAAAGGTATATTATTTATTGAAAACGGAGTCCAAATGAGAAATATATGACTATTTAAAATATAGTTTGAAAAACTGAAAGTTGATTATTCTGTTTTGACCTATAGTCAGTATTTTGATTATATCTTTTAAAAGAAAAATAATTTTTGAGTAAAACTTGGCTCATTTGAAACTAGACTCCAAGCGATTTCCAACGGTATATTATTTGTTTAAAACGGAGTTCAAATGAGGGAGTTATGAATTTTTAAAGAAAGCTCAAAATCTGGACTGCACTATAAGTGCTGTAACGGCTATATAACGGCTATATAACGGCTAGTTTTGTAAAATCTTATATATATGACCTTAGATACACGATTTTGAGTAAGAACAAAGTCCTACAATGTGATATTAACTTCTTCTATCATCTTTGAGAGAAAGGAAAGCATTCTTGAGCCAAATCTTGCATATTCTCTATCATTAGAGTTATTAGAGCTTCATTTGTTTTCATCTACTCTTTAGAGAGAGTTTCTTTGTATTGTTGATTTTGATCAACACATATATTATTCTGAGTTGAGGTTCGCAAGTACCGGTGTTGGAAGAACTTGCTTTGGGTTGAGGAGGAGCCCGGATTCATAAATTCTCCATTGTGGTTTCGTAAATACCCGGATCGAATTTGCGTGGTTGTAGTGGTATGCAAGTACCCGGATTAAACTTGCAATTATAGTGGAAATACTCAAGTGGTCTCTTGAGGACTGGATGTAGGCTTGGATTAGCCGAACCAGTATAAATCTCCGAGTTTGCTTTCTCTATCCCTTACTCTTTAATTTGTGTATATTGATATCTATTCTTTAATTCATTGATCTTTATAATTATTTATCTTGACAGCACATTGATTTTCTGTATTGTATTTATTATCCTAAGCATTGTACTTTTACAGAAAATCATTTTAACTTCCAATTAATTATTGTGAAAAATTTATAAAACCCAATTCACCCCCCCTCTTGGGTTCCAACCATTACTTTCAATTGGTATCAGAGCTTGGGCTCTTGATTTAAGACTTAACCGTCTAAGAGTAAATATGGTTGGATCTAGTGAGTGGTTTATGTCTGAAAATTGTTCTTTCACAGAACCTCCAATTTTTGATGCTAATCATTTTCAATATTGGAAGTATGAAATGAAAATTTTTTTAATTTCAATAGACCATAAACTCTGGGAAATTATAGAAAATGGTTTTTATATGCCTGTCAAGGAAGAACAAGGAAAATACATTCCAAAACCCAAGAGTGAATGGAATGATACTGAAAGAAGTTTAGTGCAACTCAATGCTAAGGCAAAATTGATTATTTCTTGTGCATTGAGTCAAGATGAATTTTTCAGAATTTCCAATTGTGCAACTGCTAAGGAAATGTGGGAAACTTTAGAAGTTGCATATGAGGAAGATCTTGTTGCAATGGAATTAAAGTCTAGAAATCTCATTAATGAACTTGATATCGCTCAAATGAAAAATTGTGAAACCATTAATGAGATACGACTTGTGCTTAATCAATTGCAAGCTCTTGGTGTTGAACTTATAGGAAAATCTCAAATCACCAAGGAGATAGAAGAAAAAGAAAAAGGAGAAAAAGAGAAACCACAACCAAAAACTGAATCATCAAAGAAAGCTTACCTATCTTCTATTTGGGGAAATAGCAATTCCGATGAGGAGAACACAAATGAAGAAGCCAACACTTGTCTTGTGGCCAGAGATAAAGATGAGGTAAATTCATTTGACTACTCTTTTGAAGAATTACAAGATGCCTTTGATGATTTACATGAAGAATCTCTTATACTTGCAAAGAAACTAAATATTTCAAAACAGAAAAACTCTTCTCTTGAAAATGAATTGGAAACATTGAAAAACGAATTTTCTATTTCCAAGGAAGAGAATTTTGTTTTTGAAAATCAAAACAGAACTTTGCAAGAAGAGAATTTGATTTTAAAGGCAAATATCTCTACCAACAAAAATTACTTTTGTACCAAGTGTGATTCCTTGAAAAAGGAGAATGAGGATCTTAAAAACACACTTAAAAAACTTTCTCAAGTTAGAGAAATTCAAAACTCTTCTGTTGAGAAACAAAGTAGTAGCTTTAACAAAATTGGTTTTTTTCTTAACAAGTCAAATCAGAAATATTTCGAAAACTACTTTGTTCCTACAAAAATGTCCAAAAGTCCACCTTGCACTTATTTTTATTGTGAACTGAAAGGACACAAGTCTTACTCCTGTTTTTATAAGAAAAATCTTGTTCATGGAGTAAAAATGAAATGGGTTCAAAAAGGAACTCATGACCCAAGCAAACCCAAAGAAATTTGGGTACCAAAGATAAATGAATAATTTGTAGATTTGCCTCGAAGCAAGGAGCGGAAATGACTTTTCAATGGCTACATCATTCAAACTCCACTCTCTTGCATCAAAAGGAGGCAATGGATAAGTAAACATATAAACTGGAATGCATTGTAAGAATTTTGACTGATATGTTTACTACTCTCTAATGCTTTTGTCTGTTGTCTAATATGTCTTACATCTATCCTTGATATTCATGCATGCTATATCTGAAAACAATTCTTATGTGTGTAACCTATAGATTCAAATTTTGTTTTGAACCAATATCTTTCTTCTAAATACTGCTCAAACTCTCCTTTTTGCCGCATCATGAAAACTTTCATCCATCACATGCATATTTCTCTTGCTTTCACAATAATAAGATTACTCTTGCCTATAGTATTTATCCTTATTGTAATCTTATTCAAATATTTTCAATAAAATCAAATTTATTGCAAAATTGCATTTCATGGAAGCATAGCACTTTTATTAATATGGCATATCTTGAACATAATGTTGCTCCTAGTGCTCGAGATTTATTTGAACATCACTAATTTGAGAATCAAAGTACTCCACTAAAAGTGTCTTGCAGTTGGTTGGTCGACCTGCTAGCTCATCAGTGGTTGACCAGCAAGGCTTATATATGTCAATCTGTAAACCAACGCCTCACGCCAGATGCCAACGCTAGACGCTAAGTAAAGAGGATGTTGCAAATAATCAATCAATTAAGATCATTAAAATTGCAAGAAGACATGATCAAAAGAAGAGCAATGAGCAAAACAAGGATATCAAAATCTTGAAGAGGAACTTCAAGAAGCAACAAAAGTTTGCCAAAATTGATGAGTATCTCTATCCTTTACTTCTTCATTATTTAATTGAATGATACTCCTTGATCTCAATTGAACATTCTGGCAAATTTTTTTTACTGTCATACTTTCATTGCAATGACATATTGTTTTCTGACATCTTACATACTTGATCACAACATGACATATAAAAATATGTTAAATACTTAAATTATTTTTTTAATACATCATGGTTTGAGCATTATACATATTATCTCTTTTACATAAACTGTAACTTATGAACCATTGTTTATGGATTATAGTTTATATCTGATTATATCTTATTAATCCATATTACCTCAATTATGTTACTACATACTCTGATTATAATATGTTTTATCTTGAGTAAGTATGTAACTTGCTTTTGCTTTGAAATGATGATATATATATCCATGTCAGAAAATTCTTTCTATCTTTAAAATGGATATATATTTTTCAAAATATATATATCCTTCTATTGTACAAAATTTGTGCGGCTGATTTTCTTTATCTTTCTTTATTATTATAATTTTTTTTAAGTACCGTCATCTGAAAGAAACCACTTGCATTAAAAAAAAAAACAAACCGAAGGATTACATTGCATTAAAAAAAAAAAAGGGAAGGTTTGCTCATGGATGAGCAATCTACAGGCGAGGTGGTCTCGGATTAGGTGGGTTGTATTGAATCATCACCCCTCGGCCATTCCTCGGAGCAAGAGACTGAGCAATGTCACAGAGGGTAGTGTAAATCCCATTCATACAATCAACACTTCTTTGTTGTTGATTGCAGAAGCATTGGGTAGACCAATAGAAGAACCTATCTATTCTTGAAGTTAGTGCCGCATTGTTGCGTTTAGCTAACTTCTCCTGGTCCTCTATCATCTTCTTGAGTTTTTTCACCTCCTGCTCCAGACAAGCAATTTTGTCTTCTGACGTATGACCTGTACTAATCTCCTCAGCCTCTTCGATCTTCATCTTCTTCTTTCGGTTCTCTTGAGATCCTTCCAAAGGTCTTTTGCCCTTGTCCTTACCTAGACTCAAGTTTAAGTCAAGCTCTTCCTCCCTGGCCTCTACTGTGAGATCAATGAACTTTCTTGCTGCCATGGTTTGGAAAATTCAGAAATTTTTGTAGGAGCATGAAGAGAGAGGAATGTCAGAAAGTTATAGGCTCAGAGATGAATACTCTTTGTGGTGTGGTAATTGAGAATTCTGGGGGAGTCTTTATAGAGAGAAAATTGTGACTTAGAGCCAACGAAGATATCTCTTCGCCGCACCCCTACACGCTCATGCTATGGATTTCTGCAAGCTGGAAGCTAGATGTCTAGGGTACGCATGCACACCAATAACGCGTCACATTAATGGCAAAACCACGAAAGTCAATTTTCGGTGGATTTGCGGCTGATTTAATTTGTTTTGATTAGAAATTTTAAGGATTAATAAAATGGTGATATTCAGAACCGTATCACTCTGCTTTGTTGTGTTGTTCTTGAGAGCATACATGATTACATCATGCTGTGATTATATGTATCTAAGAACATATGTTGTGTATACTATTCATGCATCATGAGCGAAGGCTATGGCTAAGAATAATATTTCATGATTCCACATGCACTCATACAAAATGAGCTGTCAAAATTTTTACATGTACTCATCCTCAAGATACATATATAAATTCATTTTGAATGGGTATATAAATTGCTTCCTTTGTGCTGAAATTTATCTTATCCTTTATGAAGCAAATTTGTTTTGAAAAAGGACTTTAAAAATGCTTCTGTTATGTTAATATGTTTTATCATATGAAGCAACATTCTTTTTGAAAAAGAAAAGATTTTAAAAATCTCTTTTGTTGTAGATCACAAAAGGGATGAAAAATATTGATGTTTCATATATGGATTATGAACTATATGCTTGAATATATCTTATTACACTAATCCATGTATATTGCTTCCTTAGATGAAACGTTTCTAAATTCCTTCGAAGCAAAATGTTTTAGAAAAATATCGTGAATCTCTTGAATTGCTTCCATAATGCTGAAATTGCTTTGCCATATTGAAGCATTATCTGTTTTGAAAAGAAAAGGATTTGAGTATCCTTATTTTAAATCACTTTTGCTATATGTTGAAATAATTTTATGCATATATGCAGAAATTGTTTTTCAGAAATCTTGAAAAATATTATTATTCGATTTATGGATTATGATTAATATTCTTGTTTATATCATGCTTTACTAATCCATATATCATACTTCTACTGTGTGTTGTAAATATTTCTATCATATGACAGCAAATGATGTTTTTTTTTATTTCAAGGAGTTTAATTTTTCTGCTATTTACTAAAAATGCCTCTTTATAAACAAGCAGAAATCATTTTCAATGAAAATATTGCAGAAATTTCTTCAAAAATCTTACTTCAAAATTCTGTAATCAAAAACTGAATTTCCTTTATAATGATTTGGACAATCTTTTTCAAAGGAAAAATGTTATGAAATTCAGGGGGAGCTTTGTCTCACTTGAATGTATTTTTTTTTTGAAAAAAAATATATCTTGAAAAATTGGATATTCATTATTCATTATTCTTTTTCAAATTATGCAAGGTTTAAGGGGAAGCCTAAAACTCTTTCAAGTTTTATCTTTTGGCTCATTTCATTTGACATGAGAAAAATTTTTCTAAAATTTTCTTTTTACATGTCAATGAAATCAATGATAAGTTTTGATGTATCCTTACCCCATACTATATTGACATCTTCTGACATCCTGACTTAAAGAAGGTATGTGCTTTAACTACTATACATTGTGTTCCTTACACCTTTTTGTTGATGTCACATAGGGGGAGAAGAAACAATAGAAAAATATGTATACATGCTTATAACATTGCATTCATTATCTTGTGATACATATTTTTCTGTGGTGATTTGTCATCATCAAAAAGGGGGAGATTGTTGACCCTAAGGCTATATGCCATAAGTTTTGATGATGACAAATGTATTTGAATAGTAGCATTGATATATATAAAGATTAATTATCATATATATGCTACAAGTACTTAAGCATGATTATGTTATTTAATATGTATGTTGCATATATTGAATCATGCTATTAAACTAACCATTGGGTTTGCAAGTAAGATATATTTTATAGGTTGGTTCAAAACAAGAAGAGTGAGCATTGTATTGAAGAACAAGGAAAAGCAATATCATGCTTCACTCAAGGAAAACAACATGCAAGGATGAAGCTCCAAGAAATGAAGAATTAGAAGATTTGAAGTCTTGGAAGCTTGGATGCATCAAGATAGCCTATGTGTTTACATTAGGTATATTTTATATAGGCTAGTATACTTGTGCAACTCAATGATTTAGATTTGCATACATTGGCTCAATTATTTTGAACAAAAAGATAGTGAGATATGAAATTTTACAAAAGTTAGTTTTTGACCTTTGGTCACTCTTTATATCATATCTCATAAACGAAAAATCATTTTTTCAAGTATCTTAATCTCATTTGATAGTAGACTCAAAGATCTTTCCAAAGGTATATTATTTATTGAAAACGGAGTCCAAATGAGAAATATATGACTATTTAAAATATAGTTTGAAAAACTGAAAGTTGATTATTCTGTTTTGACCTATAGTCAGTATTTTGATTATATCTTTTAAAAGAAAAATAATTTTTGAGTAAAACTTGGCTCATTTGAAACTAGACTCCAAGAGCTTTCCAACGGTATATTATTTGTTTAAAACTGAGTTCAAATGAGGGAGTTATGAATTTTTAAAGAAAGCTCAAAATCTAGACTGCACTATAAGTGCTGTAACGACTATATAACGGCTATATAACGGCTAGTTTTGTAAAATCTTATATATATGACCTTAGATACACGATTTTGAGTAAGAACAAAGTCCTATATTAACTTCTTCTATCATCTTTGAGAGAAAGGAAAGCATTCTTGAGCCAAATCTTGCATATTCTCTATCATTAGAGTTATTAGAGCTTCATTTGTTTTCATCTACTATTTAGAGAGAGTTTCTTTGTATTGTTGATTTTGATCAACACATATATTATTCTGAGTTGAGGTTCGCAAGTACCGGTGTTGGAAGAACTTGCTTTGGGTTGAGGAGGAGCCCGGATTCATAAATTTTCCATTGTGGTTTCGTAAATACCCGGATCGAATTTGCGTGGTTGTAGTGGTATGCAAGTACCCGGATTAAACTTGCAATTATAGTGAAAATACTCAAGTGGTCTCTTGAGGACTGGATGTAGGCTTGGATTAGCCGAACCAGTATAAATCTCCGAGTTTGCTTTCTCTATCCCTTACTCTTTAATTTGTGTATATTGATATCTATTCTTTAATTCCTTGATCTTTATAATTATTTATCTTGACAGCACATTGATTTTCTGTATTGTATTTATTATCCTAAGCATTGTACTTTTACAGAAAATCATTTTAACTTCCAATTAATTCTTGTGAAAAATTTATAAAACCCAATTCACCCCCCCTCTTGGGTTCCAACCATTACTTTCAGCTGCGGCGCTGACAGAAGCTCATCCACTGCCCACTGCTGACCAATCCAAAATTGACATATGGAATTATGCTAACAAGGTATGTAGACACACAATCATTAGTACTTTATCTAATGAACTCTTTGATGTCTACTGTACCTACAAGGAAGCAAACAGAATTTGGGAATCTATGATTCCAAAATATACTGCTGAAGATGCCACCAAACAGAAGTTCGTCATCGGTCACTTTTACCGTTGGGAAATGACGGATGACAATGACATTAAAGTCCAAATCAATGAATACCACAAGTTGTTGGAGGACCTTCGTGCCGAGAAGATCAACCTGCCTGATGAGTTCGTTGCTGGAATCTTAATTGAGAAGCTGCCTGAAAGCTGGAAAGACTACAAGCAACAACTCAAACATAAGCATAAACAGTTGCCGTTCTCGGAACTAATAAAGCACGTCATCATCGAGGATACCAATAGGAAGGAATCCAAAACGGCAAGTGCCAAAGAAATGACATCAAAAGCTAACATGGTGCAAGGTACATCTAGTCGTAAGAATAAAAGTAAAAACAAGAAAACTGATTACAAACCTAGAGAATCTAACCCCGCCTTTAAGAAAAAAGGTAACTGCTTTGTGTGTGGAAAACAAGGACATCATGCGGCTCAATGCAGAAGGAGACTAAGAAATGACAATCCTCCTAAGTGAAGTGCAAACTTGGTTGAAGGAGATGATGTTATAGCTGCGGTCATTTCTGAAGCTCTCCTGATTGCCAATGTGAAAGAATGGGTGGTAGACTCTGGGGCTACCAAGCATATTTGTGCAAACAAAAATACTTTTACATCCTACACTCCAATGAAGGATGGAGAAGAACATGTTTATCTGGGTGATTCTAGCACCACTAGTGTCCTTGGGAAAGGAAAGGTTCTTCTCAAACTCACATCAGGCAAAACATTGGCATTAAATGATGTTCTACATGTGCCTAATATTAGAGCTAACTTAATTTCTGTAGCTCTATTAGGAAAAGCAGGGGTTAAAGTGTCATTTGAATCTGATAAGATCATAATGACAAAGAACAATGTTTTTGTGGGTCAAGGTTATTGTAATCAAGGACTTTTTGTACTGAATGTTGCTAATGAAAAAGGTGAATCTTCTGCTTACATGATTGATTCTGTCGAAATGTGGCATGCTAGACTAGGACATGTTAGTGTTTCATATATTAAGAAAATGCTTAAAACCAACCTAATTTGTGGTTTTAATAACATGAACATGGATAAGTGTGAAACATGTGTTGAATCAAAGTTAGCTAGGAAACATTTTCATACTATACATAGAGAAACAGAATTGCTAAGTCTTATTCATACAGACCTAGGAGACTTAAAACAAACTATGACTAGAGGAGGTAAAAAGTATTATGTGACCTTTATAGATGACTTCTCTAGATACACTAAGGTATATCTTCTTAAGAGTAAAGATGAAGCCTTTAGTTCCTTCCTAGTTTATAAAGCAGAAGTTGAAAATCAGTTAAATAGAAGGATAAAAAGAATTAGATCTGATAGGGGAGGAGAATATATAATCTTTAATGATTATTGTGAAAAAGAAGGAATAATTCACGAGGTTACTCCTCCCTATTCACCTGAGTCTAACGGAGTAGCAGAAAGAAAAAATCGAACTTTAAAAGAAATGATGAATGCTATGCTTGTTAGTTCGTCTGCACCCGAAAACTTATGGGGAGAGGCTTTATTGTCTGCTTGTCATATACAAAACAGGATTCCCTATAAACAAACTAGTAAGACACCTTATGAGTTGTGGAAAGGCTATAAGCCTAATTTAAAGTATATGAAAGTGTGGGGGTGTCTAGCAAAAGTCATGTTACCTGATCCTAAGAAAAGGAAGTTAGGATCTAAGACATCTGATTGCATGTTTATAGGATATGCTGAACATAGCTCTGCATATAGATTTCTTGTTTTGAAAAGTGATGTGCTTGATTGTGATACTATAGTTGAAACAAAAAACGCTGAATTTTTTGAACATGTTTTTCCTTTGAAAAATGTGAATGATTCTAGTACATCAATAAAAACAATGAAAGAGGATTAGAAATTGAAAATCTAAATCCATATGAGAATGTCCATAAGGATTTAAGAAGAAGCAAACGACAAAGGAAGACAACTTCTTTTGGAGATGACTTTTATACATATGCTGTTGATGATGAACCTAGAACCTTTTCTGAGGCTGTTGCATCTCCTGATGCAAAATTGTGGAAAGAAGCAATTAAAATTGAAATAGATTCAATTCAAAAAAAAAAATAAAACTTGGGATTTAGTGGATTTACCAAAAGGAGCAAAAACTATTGGCTGCAAATGGATTTTTAAAAAGAAATATAACCCTGATAGGTCGGTTGATAAATTCAAAGCTAGATTAGTAGCCAAAGGTTTTACTCAAAAACAAAACATTGACTATTTTGACACTTTTGCTCCTGTAACTAGAATATCATCTATAAGAGTTTTAATTGCTTTAGCCTCAGTATATAACCTCTATGTTCATCAAATGGATGTTAACACAACATTTTTAAATGGTGATTTAGAAGAAGAAATTTACATGGAGCAACCTGAAGGTTGTATTCTTCCAGGTAAAGAGAGAAAAGTTTGCAAACTTCTTAAATCGTTATATGGATTAAAACAAGCACCCAAACAATGGCAAGAAAAAATAAATCATAAATTGATTTGTGATGGCTTTACTCCTGTTGAAGTAGATAGATGTGTGTATACAAAAAGAGTTGATGCTGATTGTGTAGTTATTAGTCTGTATGTGGATGACATGCTAATCTTTGGTTCAAGCATGGATATAATATGTAAGACAAAAGACTTTCTTGCATTAACTTTTGATATGAATAACTTGGGTGAAGTAAATGTGATTTTGGGAGTCCAAATCATAAGGAAATGTGATAGTATTATACTATCACAGGAACACTATGTTCAAAAGTTACTCAAAAGGTTTGGTCATTTTGATGACAAACCAGTGTTATCTCCTTATGATTCTAGTACTCAACTGAAGAAAAACTTGGGGGAGCCTGTTGCTCAGTTAGAATATGCACAGATCATTGGGAGTCTGTTGCATCTGATGAACTTCACTCGTCCTGACATAGCATATGCTGTATGTAGATTGAGCAGATATACACACAATCCTAATGAAGACCATTGGGGTGCTCTTGTGAGACTTATGAGATATTTGAAGGGTACCATGAGTTATGGTATCGAGTATAGTGGATTTCCTGCTGTATTAGAAGGATACAGTGATGCTAACTGGATCTCTGATTCAGATGAGACAAAATCCACTAGTGGATATGTGTTCACCCTTGGTGGTGGAGCAGTGTCATGGAGGTCAGCTAAACAAACTCTTATAGCTAGATCAACCATGGAATCAGAGTTTATAGCTCTGGAGTTGGCTGGTAGTGAAGCTGAGTGGTTAAGAAACTTCTTGGCGTGCATACCTTTAGGTATGAAACCAGCACCATCTGTGTCTTTGCATTGTGATTGTCAAGCGGCAATAGCCATTGCAAAGAATAAAATTTATAATGGTAAGAGTAGACACATTCGTTTGAGACACGATGTGGTTAAGCAATTGCTAAAGGATGGAGTTATATCGATCGATTTTGTTAGGTCAGAAGTAAACCTGGCCGATCCTTTGACTAAACCCCTGGGTAGAAGTGTAATTAATAAGACATCGAGGGGAATTGGACTTAAGCCAACAAGAAATTAACAGCGGCGAGAACCCAACCTTTGTGATTGGAGATCCCATGAAGGAGGTTCATATGGGTAATAACAAGTCGCTTGTTAATTCTGCTAGCATTATATTCTCAGTCCATTTCCTATGGTGTTAAGTGTGAAAGTGCTAGAATGCATTGACTTGTGGGTTGAGCGTAAGCTCTTTATGATATTCATAGCCCTATATTAAGGGTGGTGTATTCATTGCAGATACACTTGAGATAGTGGCAAAATCTCTAGAGCACTCATGAATTCCAGGCACGCGCACGGCCGAAATAACGCGCACAACGGCGTTAACAGCAGAAATGTGGGGGGTGAGATGCGACTCTTAAGGTCACTATCTTACGACTAAGAGTAAGTTGGTTCATAGAAGCTATATGCTTCACTGACTGCTCTGTGAGATAAATCTTATCGGTCTAGATCTGGTTCATAGTCTAAAAAGAGACACTAGATTAATGCGTCTACACCCATATACGTAACCCAAAAGTTTTGAATATCTTTTGAAATATGTGGGGGATTGTTGTAAAAATAGCCTTATAAAGGCTTAATATTTCAAAAGAGAAATCTACAAGTCCCACATTGCTTGGAGCAAGGAGGGGAAGAGAGTTTATATACTAACATGTGTTAGTAGGCTAATAAAGAGCTTGGGAAGAGGTGGGCTCTCGCGCACATAAGCCCACATGGTTTCAAGCTACTGCAGTACAAATCGTCCGATTTGCCCCCCCTGCGCATGCGATGAATCGGACCGGTTTAGTTTTTCTCTGGAGAAATAATTTTTTAATTTAATTTTTTAGCTTACCTGAGCAGAGGTGAATTTACACTTATGAAAATTAATTGGATTAACGTCAGAAATTATGGGCTGGCGGTTTATGTTTCGTTATTTTAAATATATTTAAATATTTAAAAACTCCCTATTAAATTTCTGAAACTGCTCATTAATTTCTGAAACTGTCCATTAATTTTCATAACCGAATTTTAATTTTTCATAAATCTTTTTGTCTGCCTCAGCGACTATAAAAGGAGGGCTTCCCCCCTCATTTCACACACCAAATCAGAAAAGCATTCTGATCCTCTCTTCTCTCCCTCTTCACTTTTTGGGTTACGTCTTTTACTTTCTGCTGTTCTGTGGCCTGAGAATAATTTTCTCAGAAGAATCTGTTTGACCCTGGAGGAAGTTCTGTAGACGCAGTTCTCTAGCTGTAGTCACGGAATAATTTTCTTAAGGACAGTGTCTACTAAAAAGACACGACTCAGATTGTTCCCTTGCTAGTTTCCAGATTTTAACCAACATTATCTTACTTAAACTAGTTGGTAGAGTAAATAGAATAGAAATGGCTTGCTTGCTTTGGTAATTATCAAGCATAATTTAGATTAGGGCTTAATCAAATTGCATATGGTTAGGTTTAACTTATGTATAATCTAGTTCTAGGAACTCTTTTGAAAATATCAGTTAGAAAACTTAATGATAGATAACACTAAAATTAATTTGAAGACAAGAATGATAATAGTTGCAATTCTACGGAATTTATGGCTGATTGCATTTGTGTTTGTAATTTCATTTTTGTGTTCTGTTTGTATTCTGTTATATGTTTTGTTCTGTTATAGCTTTAGTTTATGTTTAAGTTCTATTTTATGCAATCATCCCCGTGGTAATTAGGCTGTAATTAGAGTAGATTAGTGTTAAAACAATTAATTAGGTAATTAGAAGTAAGACTCCTTGAGAGAATACGACTTGGAACGATCAATATACTATAAGTTGCCACGAATCTAATTTTGGGTGACTCGGTGGTCGTAGTGGCTTGAACCAATGTGCTGTCACTTTATTTGATTTCTCATGCATGCTTTGATGTTTTGCTGCTTTTTTTGTTGGCTTTTTTTGCTATTGTTGTTATATGCAAAAGTGTGGGCCCTGCTAGACTAGTCAACCCTAGTTAATGCACAGTTAGCTGCCATGTCATCAAATGCGTCACATCAACATCCTTGTCATCCAATTCGTCCAAGTCAGCATTAACTCTGTAATTAATTAAATATGTAAATTAATCATAAGAATTAATGGGTCTCTAATCAAATAAGCTTATAAAAATATGGAATTAAAACATATTAGTTCTATAATTATTTAAGACCCAATAATTACCAAAATATAATAAAATTAGAAAGTTCACAATATTTAAGTTGCAAAAAAGGACTAAGATAGAGACTAAATTACATATAAAAATGCCCTATATCACTATTCTAGTATATGTTTGTAATGTCAAATTTTTCCACCATGATGAGATTTGACATGGAGAAATTTGATGGAAGGATTAGCTTGTGGCAAGTATATTGTTGATACAATCAAGGTTACACAAGTTCTGGGCTTGTAAAGAGAAATTATCTAGGAGGATAAGGTTTGGCAAAAGGCTCCGAGCTAAATGCTAGCTCTGTCTCTCTGGTTTTGGGGGAGGATGATATCCACTAGAAGGTAAGAAGTATACTCTCATGGCATGTCCACGTTATCATGGAAGAGTTGCTGTTGGTGGATCCACAATTGCACATGGGCATTGGTTGACATTGATGCAAGATATGTAGTGGAATGATGTTGATGGCTAAAGGACTTCCAAGGAAAGTCAACATGAAGGTTGCACCATATATTTTTCAGCAGAGATTTTTTCGACATGTGCCAAGATGAAATTTTTAGAATTGGTTAATTCTAAGTGAATATACTCTTTTATGATGGAGTATGATAGTTGTTAGAGCTATGATTGTTGATAGGCAATGAAGCAGAAATGTGGTTATTTTTCAATCAAGGTGGAGATTGTTAGGATTGATTGAAAAATAGAGTCTCACATTGCTTAAAACCAAGGAGAGAAGTGTGAAGAAATTAGTCCCACATTGCTTGGATTACACAATGGGAGGGGGTGCCAAGGCTATATAAGGGAGCCAAGGCCTTAGTTTACAAGTACACCAATACAAGAATATTAGCTTGTATTTAGTTTTCTCTTGTACTCTTATTTTAGGTAGTGAGAAATGTAAATTAAATACATGTTTGAAAGTATGGGTGTAATGGGGTGCTGGGTATTTGAAAGAAATTTCTGTGTTATATAAATTTTCACATAGTATTTTTCTCTGGTTGCCTTTGATAGTGGTTGTGACTTTTTCTCCAGTTTTGGAGTTTCCACGTTATTTTCCTGTGTTGTGATTGTGTTATTATTCCATTTTATTTTTCTGGTTTATTTGCGCTAAGGTAATTTTCAAGAGGAAAATGAAGTTTTTTTCAACAAGATTTTTTTTTATTTTTTATTTTTTCAAAATATTGTTTGAAGATGGAGAGGAGAAGCTGCTGTTCTGGTTATGTTACCAGAACTTGTGTTGCCAAAGGTTGAAGAAACAATAAAGAAAGAAGAGAGTGAGGATGTGAAAGCTGTTGGTGTGAAGAATGAAGCGAAAAAAGAAGCTGATGTGAACGTGAACGAAGAAACAGTGAAGGTGAATGTTGGCATAAGTGGAAGGTGCTATGGCGGTTGAATTATTAATTTTATGTTCAAATTAAAGAGGGAGTGACTGTTGAGGGTCTTTTTAACATATATGAGTGTTCTGTGTTGTATCTGTGGATTATTTATATTTGCTATTGCTATGTAATGATCAACATATTCATCAGCTCTTTGTGGTGATACTTTTTTAATCTTTATTCTTTAGATAAGCCTTTCCTGCAAAATCAAAACCATTTTGATGATTTTTAATTTTTTATTTAATTATTTATCAATTATCAGATCTTATCCCTAAAATAATAATCCCTATATTTTCTTTGATAAATATAAACGTTGTGATAATTATGAAGCATTATTCGCTTAAAAAATTTTATAATCCTTGGTAATATGTAAATTAGTTGGAGCATTATTCCCTTAAAAAAAGGTATATACGCAAACAAAATATTCTAAGATATATATGTTTATATAACAAAAATTAATTAATTTACTTTAAAGAAATATACGTTGTAAATTTTTTATTTCTTTTCAACATTTTTTTATTTTCTTTATACACATTTGCTTTTTTTTTTTTAAATTTTAACATTTATATTTCTGTAATTTAATAATAAATAATAATCATATCAACATAAAAATATTATATAAATCTTTTCTAATTTCACAACAACTATTACACAGATCAAATTGAAAATATTATACAACATAATAAAATTTTTTAAAAATATGTTTGTTCATAAAATTTATAAGCAATTTCAGTGCCAGCCACAAGTCATATAAAATCTTTTACAAATATATATATATTGAAATAAAAAATTGTTCTCATCAACATACTTTATACATAAGATTTCATAACAATATTTTATATACTATAGCAATTTTTTTTACTAAGATAACTTTCTAATTTAAAAAATATAATACAACATAACAATTTTTTTTTAAAATATATATGTTGATATAAAAATTGAAAAAAAAAACTCTCCAACAATATGCTCATCTTGAGCACACACATGTGCCGAGCACTTTTGTGCTCCCGCACTTTTTTTTTATTAAATTTTTAGTGTTCATATAATATAGTATATTTTTTTAAAATTTTAACATTTATATTTCTGTAATTTAATAATAAATAATAATCATATCAACATAAAAATATTATATAAATCTTTCCTAATTTCACAACAACTATTACACAGATCAAATTGAAAATATTATACAACATAATAAATTTTTTTAAAAATATGTTTGTTCATAAAATTTATAAGCAATTTCAGTGCCAGCCACAAGTCATATAAAATCTTTTACAAATATATATATATATATATATATATTGAAATAAAAAATTGTTCTCATCAACATACTTTATACATAAGATTTCATAACAATATTTTATATACTATAGCAATTTTTTTTTACTAAGGTAACTTTCTAATTTAAAAAATATAATACAACATAACAAATTTTTTTTAAAATATATATGTTGATATAAAAATTGAAAAAAAAAACTCTCCAACAATATGCTCATCTTGAGCACACACATGTGCCGAGCACTTTTGTGCTCCGCACTTTTTTTTTTATTAAATTTTTAGTGTTCATATAATATAGTATAACAATTTTTTAAAAAATATATATATGTTAATATAAAATATTACATAAGATTTCATAACAATATTTTATATACTATAGCAATTTTTTTACTAAGGTAACTTTCTAATTTAAAAAATATAATACAACATAACAATTTTTTTTAAAAATATATATGTTGATATAAAAATTGAAAAAAAAAAACTCTCCAACAATATGCTCATCTTGGGCACGCACATGTGCCGAGCACTTTTGTGCTCCCGCACCTTTTTTTTTATTAAATTTTTAGTGTTCATATAATATAGTATAATAATTTTTTTAAAAAAAATATATGTTAATATAAAATATTATAAAAATACCGTATATATGCTCGAGATCATATTTCACATCTACAAATTTGCACACTGCACCTTTAATTAATAATTATTTTTAAATGTTTTTTATTCATTCTGGCTAAAAGTTTTATAGTCTGTTGATTCTTTGGATAGTTAACAAATTTTAAAACAAAATTTTAATACCTAATATTAACTAAAACTATTAGAAATATAATAAAGGAAAAAATGTTACCATAACAAAGTTTAAATAAACTTAGTGTCTTCAACTGTGTAAAAAAATAAACACCCATATATAAATTAAATTAATAAAAAGTTAAATTTTATTTCAATATATTTATTTTTCTGACCCTAAGTGAAAATAAAATAAATTAATGATTCAACAACTAATGAGCGGTCCAGTAAGTAAAAGCAAAATTATTTATTTTAAAATTATATATATGTTTGTGACGGAGCAGTCGTGGGAGTAGTAAATAAAAAATTTCTATGGATTGTCAAAAAAAATCTTACATTAGGTGAGGTGGACAAGTGATGATTCTTACAATATTTTAGCAGGAAAAACTAAAGTATAACAGTCAAAAGTTATTTCAATAGCATTCAGTAGAAAATCTGCTATAAGAACTTGGATTCATTGTTGTAGTGTGTGTATATATATATATATATGTAAATAAAATTCCACTAAATTCCCCTAATTTTAGGCAACGCCTACAGTCTTTGCTTAAAGAAGTGAAAGGATGCATGTAGACCACAAATATACACAAACGAAATAGCGGCCTAAACACTTTACAACGTACGTATCCACTTTAGGGTGTAGGACTCCTACGCGCTACCATGACTCAAATTACTTTTAGCTACGATTTTTAAAGTTATAATTAAAACTGTGATTAAAAATGTATTTAATTATAGTTAAAGTCTTGACTATCAGCACATAAGACATTCTTGTGCGTTAGAGTGAATTTTGACGTCACATTACTATAACTATTGAAAATATAATATATATATATATATATATATATATATATATATATTGGTTCTACTTAATTGCCCAAGTCTTGGGCAAGGCCTAAGGTTCTTGCATATGATAATGATCACAGACTTTGACCATAAAAGTGAAAAAGATGCATGTACTAAAGGCATACACAACGTATGGTGTAGGTTCATTGCATAGCAACTTAACACATGACCGTCACTATTGAAAATAATCAACTTGTCTAAAATGATAATCTCACAATTGAAAAATATCAATCAAGCCATTTTCTAAGTCTATTGTCCAACTCATATATATATATATATATAGATTAATTCTTTAGTTATATTCTCTTATTTGATAAATTTAATTTTTCTATATATACCTTAAATTATGTATCTGTTAGACTGTCACATCAACTTACCAAGTTTATATACCTTAAATTATGTAAATTTTCTTATTTAACAATAAAAATAATTAAATTAAAACAAATACAATTATTTAAAAATTAAATTGACATAACTATAATCTTTTTGAGACTAAATTAATAATTTGGTCTTAATATTATAATATCTCCTCTAATTTCATGGGAATACAATTTCTTTTTAAAAAAAAATATCTGAGTAGGCCACTTCCAAAAGCCACCTTCTAACATGTTTCATTCTTCAAATTAACATAGAGTACACGATGCATATAAATAGCAGCATACAATTGCATGCTGCGTTCAATTTTTTTTTTTCAGCTAATAATTGAACTCTTGAAATTACTTGTATTTCTATATTATATTGACTAGCTGAATTTGAGCTATATATAACATGTCTCTGTGAGTTAAAAATTTGAAGAAGAAATCCGTTTGGGCAATGTGAAATATTGTGGCACAACCAGACACCATGATTGCTATGTCATCCATGCACTCGATCCTCTATTAGGTGTTAGCACCAGCAGAGTGTTAGACTTTTTAACACTATTTGATGGAGGTGGAGACAAGTGGATTTTATGTGAGCTCATAACTTCTTAATATCAGACAATGTTAAAAAGTTCAATACATTATTAGGTGTCAACACCAACAGAGAATTCGAGTTCATTGTCCACAACCTCTTAAATATCCCACTTTTCATTATTTCACAATTAATTATAGATCTTCCATAGGACAAGCAATCATAAGATGCTTCCACTTATGACAAATATATTTTAATATATATATATATATATATACGCACAAAAAATTATAGATAAACATTATATTATCAAAATCTCATCAAACATTATTACACAGAGCTGCAAAATCACAAAAGTCCATATATTAAATAAGTGATTTCTCATTGGTGTGTGATACTGGGGCTGGAATTAATTTTCCATCTCCTTGAAACTGCTATTTCCTTATCATTGCAAGCAACCATGGGGAAATGCTATGGATTTTGTTTAAAAGCATTAACTTTTTCTGGCAGTGACAAATGGCCAGGAAAAGTAGGCCAAAAATAAAAGTCAATTTAATATTAAAAAATAAATAATTTCTTGGCAGTTTAGAAATTGGAACCACCGAAATGGCGTCTAATTTTCTTTAGGATTAACAAGGTTCAGAAAATTCCATATATTAAATAAGTGATTTCTCATTGGTGTGTGTTACTGGAACTGGAACTAAGGGGTCATTTGGTATCCAAAAAAAAGTAGGAATGGAAAGGAAATAGGAAAATGGAAAGGAAGAGAGAATGAAAAAAGGAGAAGGAAAAAGAAAAAAAATTGTTTGATATGCATTAAAAAAAAGGAAAAAAATATGATTATTATATTTTTTTAAAGATAATAAAATATAAATATAAAAGTAATTTACTATTTTACCCTTAAACCCTCAGCAGGGCCGATCGACCGGCTGTCGAGAGCCGATTGACTAGCTGTCATGGCCTAGCAGCAGCCGGTTGCCAGGCGCTTGCCATAACTATCAGGTGCCTGGCAGTCGCCGCCGATTGACTAGCTGTCATGGCCTGGCAGCAGCCGGTTGCCAGGCGCCTGCCATAGCTATCAGGTGCCTGGCATTCGCTGGTCGGGCGGCTGCCAAGAACTTGGTAGTCGACCGACCAGCCGGCAGTTGCGTTTAGTGACCTCCAGTATAAGAGTCAACCGGGACGAGTTCTGCGCAATTGAAATTTGAATGAATGGGTAAATAAGGAATTTTACTTTACTTTCCATTCCAATAACCGATTTTCCATCCACAATGCAATGGAAGCCAAAAAGTTGATTTTGAAAGAAGAGTGAAATCCGACTTCCATTTCTAACTGATAAAATATGACATACCAAACGACGAAAAAATGCTATAGTGTTGGAAATGCACTTTCCTTTCCCGCTTCCGCGAGCATACCAAACGGCCCCTAATTTTCTCATTGCAGGAAACCATGCGGAAGTGCTATGGATTTTGTTTAAAATCATTAAATGTTTCTGGCAGTGACATATGGCCCGAAAAAGTAGGCCAAAAATAAAAGTTAATTTAATATTAAAAATAAATAATTTCTTGGCAGTTTAGAACCGCTGGAAATGGCATCTAATTTTTCTTAATCTCCCCCACTTTCCCCACTAAATTTTTTCCGTTTCCAATTTCTCTTAAAACCTTAATACTGTTAATTTCTTTCTCTCTTTCTCTCTCTCAAAATTTTTCCATTGTTCTCATAATAGAGTCAAGGAAAGAGATTAATATTAAACTTGAGTTATGGAGAGCTACTTTGGAATCGAAGGGTTTTCGTCTGAGTAGGAGTAAGACAGAGTATGTGCATTGTAAGTTTAACAAGCGACAAGCTAGAAACAAGTTGGAGGTTAAAATTGGAGATAATGTCGTATCACAAGTGTCAAAGTTTAGGTATCTGGGATCTGTTATACAAGATGACGGTGAAATTATTGGAGATGTGACACATAGGATACAAGCTAGGTGGCTAAAGTGGAGAATGGCATCGGGAGTTGTTTGTGATCGAAAAGTAGCTGATAAGCTCAAAGGAAAGTTTTATCGTATTGCTATAAGACCAGCAATTTTATATGGGAGTGAATGTTGGGTGATGAAAGGACAACAAGAGCATAAAATTGGAGTAGCGGATATGAGGATGTTGCGTTGAATGTGTGGTCATACAAGAAGAGATAAGATCCGTAATGATTGTATACGAGGGAGAGTTGGAGTGGCACCTATTGAAGAAAAAATGACTGAAAACCGTTTAAGGTGGTTTGGACATATTCAAAGAAAACCATTGGAAGCCCCAGTAAGGAGAGTTGAGTAGATAGTTTGGAGTCATGTGAAAAAAGGTCGAGGAAGACCAAAAAAAATACTAAGAGAAGTTGTTGTTGTTGTTGTGCAAAGCCTAATTAATTTTCAAAATTCTTGACCCGCTTTTTTAAGTGTTGTGCAAAGCCTAATTAATTTTCAAGAATGCAAAGCCTAATTAATTTTCAAAATTCTTGACCCGCTCTTTTAAGTGTTGTGCAAAGCCTAATTAATTTTCAAAATTCTTGACCCGCTTTTTTAAGCGAGCCCAACTTAGTTAACTATACAAAAGGTAAGCCCATTTTTAATTAATAGTAGGAGACTTTGTATGTTTGGCATGTACAAGAAGTTACCTTATAATTTATTTGAGTAATTTATAAAATTATTAGAAGTGTTTGATAAACAAATTTAGTTGAGTAGTTTATAATTTATAACTTTTATGTTTTACTTCTTCTTTTATCCTTATTATTTAATTAAAATTCCTATTGTACCTTTATTCTTCATATACATATAAAATATAATATATATAATATTATAAAATATTATAAAATATATATACATACATTATATAAAAGATATTATAATATATATAATATAAAATATATAATTATATATATATATATATTGTATTATTTTAGGATTACAAAATATCATATAAATATATGCTTTTATGTCATTTTACATCTATAAGCTAATTCAATAGTTAATTTTATCAAACATTTCTAATTCAATATTAAGCTCACTTAACAGCTTTCAGTTTTCAGCTAAAAATTAACTTTTAAACTTTTAGTTAACTTTTAATCTTTCTGGTGCCTTATTAGTTATTTTTGCTAAATATAACCAAGATCACGTTGAAATAAAATTCATGAGAAGTCTGTTGTTTATATACATGTGAAACATCTGAACCACATTATTTAAATACATAATTAGTAACTTTATTTAATTTGTATTACAGAATTTTACATATAATTATACTTAGCTATTATATAACGTAAACTTATTAACAAATAATAATTTTGAATTTCATTTGTATGAGTACTCATATAGATTAAACTTGTTGAAAATTTTTTATGCTTAAAAAAAATGAAAATATGCCTCTTGTCTTGTGGGGTGTGATCCCCTGCTCTATCAAATTAGTTTATTGATTATACAATAGGATCATAAGTAACATATTAATTAAGTCAATTTCATGAAATTTTTTCTTGATGATGGTTAATTTATCATTCCATTATTAGGGACCTCTTTATAAAAGTTTAAAATTTGGGGTTTTTGTACATAGGTTTAATTCTATCAAATTAGTTGATTTATTATATAATTATGATCATGAGTAACATATTTGTGGAATCAGTTTCATGAAAAAAAATTTTTATGATGGTTAATTTATCATTTCATTATTAGAGATATATTTATAAAAATTTTGAAATTTGTGATTTTTGTACGTAAGCCTAATTCTATCAAATTGGTTGACTGATTATGAAATTAGGATTTAGAAGAAGAATAATTTTTTTGTAATGAAAATATTTTTTAAGATAAAATTATCATCAAATGAATAAAAAATTAAAATTAATTTAAAAAAATTATCATCAAATCTAAAAAAGTGAATGAAAATTTTACCCCTCAATCGAAGGTCCTGAATACGCCACTTATCCCTGTCTTGTGTATGTCTGTATATGCATATAAAATTCCACTAAATTCCACGAGTTGGCCAACGCCTGTATATAATGTTAAGAACAAAGACTTTGACTAAAGAAGTGAAACGATGCATATAGACTAAAAATATACACAAAAACGTAATAGCAGTAGTCAAACACATCACCATCACCATTAATATATATATATATATATATATATATATATATATATATATATATATATATATATAAAAGGTTGTATTTGCCCAAGTCTTGGGCAAGGCCGATAAGTCTTGCATATAATGAACACAAACATTGACCAAAAAAAAAAGTGAAATGGATGCATGCAATGTTGTCAGAACCGGCCTGACTATTGACCCGAACAGGCCTTCGAGTCACCGGGTCACTGGTTCAACCGTCGGGTCACCGGGTCAATTGCTGACCCAGATAAATACATTAAAAAATTAAAATTATATATATATACCTATAGATTTTTATAGATAAATTAAAAAAATAAGTAAAATAAATAATTTACATGTAAATTTCATAATTTAAAGTTATAAACATCCAAAATAATTCATAAACATCTCTAATAATTTAAACATAAAGTCATAAATATTCATAATAATTCATAAAGTCATAAATAAAATCATCTAAATATAATAATTCATACATTTAAAGTCTTAAACATCCATAATAATTTATAAAGTCATTAATAATTAAGAAAAATTAAGTAATTTTTAAGAAAAAAAATTAATTTATCCTCTTTAAATTAAAAATAATAATTTTGATATTTTATTTTATAATATTTTCGATTTTATAAAAAAAAATCCACCACTTGTAGAATTCAAATTAATCCTTTAAATGGCTTGTTATAAATTTAAAGGACTAATTTGAAACTAATATTTGTTATAGACTTCCTTGAAAATGTTTATTGTCTAACATAATACTTTGGCATATTTTAACCGTAAATAGTTAACTTCAATTTTAAATAAAATTTATGAAACTGAAAGATAAATTTAACTAATATTTTTAGAGAAATAAAGTGAGAATATTATGTTCCAATTTGTTTGTAGTGGAACGGTATAGATATGGAGAAAAAAAAAGGCATTAATTTTTAGAGTAAATAAAACAAATTTTTTTTGAAAATTATTAATAATATTAACCATAAAAATTTTTTAAAAAAATTTTAAAAAAAAACCGGGTCACGGGTCACCGGGTCGACCGGGTCTTGGCCGGTCCGTGTGCAGACCGGTCCATTGAAGTGACCCGGACCGGGTCATGTGCCGGATCACCGGTTTCCGGGTCGATCCGGCCGGGCCGGTCCGAGTTGGACAACACTGGATGCATGTACTAAAGGCATACACAACGTATGGTATAGGTTCATTCCATAGCAGCCTAACACATCACTGTCACTATTAAAATTAACCAATTTGTCTAAAATGACAATCTCACAATTAAAAAGTATCCAATCAAGCCATTTTCTAAGTCTAATGTCCAACTCATATATGTATATATAGATGAATTCTTTAGTTATATGTTTTTACTTGATAAATTTAATTTTTCTTTATATACCTTAAATTGCGTACCAATCACATCAACCTACCAAGTTGATTAGAGTAGCTTCAATCCATGCTTGAGGAATGCTAAGTTCCCCAAAGAGGGGATAAAGATATAACGGGAACTTAAAAAATTTACAGTCATATATATATATATATATATATTCCATTTATCATAACTTAAAAAATTACACTCATATGCCATTATTTAATAACTACATATGAACTATTTCTACCCTATAAAAAATGAGAGTAATTGTTATACACTAGCTAGATTGAACAGTTTAAAGTTCTTAGATCAAAAATAAAATTAAAGAGGGCTAGCTATATACTTAGGACATAGTTTTTTGGGTTAACATTTGATGTTTGACAGACAAGATTGAAAAGAAAAAAAAATGAAAATTATTCTTAAAAGCCTCTTATTAATTACTATGTTTGATTTGATCAATGGTCTTGTTATTATAAATATTGCTTGTGTAATTTTTTTCATTCATGAGAATTGTGATCTTTTGCTAATAATTCTGGTTCATTCTTACATATATTTATAACTAAAGATTAGAGTAGAGTTGTTTGATCTCATTACTTTCCATACATTATCAAATGTTTAAGACTATAGGATTTCAATTACATGATAAGCCATTCTCATTCCTATTTTCATGCCTATTTTTTCTAAAATCTTTCTATCAAACCAGACGGAGTCTAATTAATCATCATATCATATAACTAGAAGGTAGACACTAGAAAGTATAAGGGGTGAACCTACTCGGCTCCATTATATTTGGCAGTGACAAATATAAAGTGAAGTTGAAATTTTTAATGTACAACTAAGATTAAATGAATGAAAAAAAATGAGTTATATCTCTAACTTCATTTATTCAATATCTTGACTATTTATTTAATAATCAAACGACTAAAATTTTAATTTTACTTTATATTTTTCACTATCAAATATATAAGAGTTATTCTCAAATCCACTGGGGTACAAGACAACAACATGTAATATATTGGGCTTTGTAACAAACCCAAAAGAAACTTGGAGCTTTTTTTGGCACATTTGTTAGTATTTTTTTTTAAAGGACAGTGATGGCATTCGATCAGTGTATACCTGGAAAAATAAAAGATGAAAAGTGTTCCAATAAGAAAAAGAAATTAACCAGAAAATGAAGAAACGGTGAAAGCAATTAGCTTTGTATAGAAGGATTTTGGGTAATCCCAAAAAAAAAAGAAGTAATAATGAATTTAACCCAAAAAGAATTGAAGCAATTCAATGAGATTGAGCAAATAAAACTAATATGTTGAAATTCTAGAAGAATTTCATGCCGATAGCCAGACAGTTGAAGGGAATCGTAGTCATTTATTTTATATGTAGAGAAAAGAAGCTTCAAGAAATGTGTTCTGCATAAAATATATTGTCAAATATCCTCATCAAATGAACATTCTTTTATCTTAAAGATGCTGAAATCATATTTTAGAATTGATTTCTTGATATAATCTTTGTCGTTACCAAGTTATCTATTCATCTCGTTTTAAAATATAGGAAGGCATGACTTACCAAGATTTTTGGTATATTAGAACAGATTAACAGAATAATTTTGCTTCTTCAATGTTGGATATTATTATAAAATATCAGTTATTAAGATTATTAAAATATATTAATCTCCTTTATGTTGCAATTTAAGTTTCTAAAACCGTTAGCCTTCTTAATTTATGATACTTTATGTATATTGAATTGGTTTTATATTTGCTTCATTGTTATTATTTTAAGTTTGGAAACATTAGCCCTTAAGGCACTTTTATTTCCATTGAATCACAATAACTTGGCTTTAATATACATAATATATTCTTTAAATGTGGCCAACGGATCTATTGCAATGGAAAGGACATGAAGAGCCAACTATATATGTGTGTATGGAAGACATGGGATATATACATATATTATTAGATTTTTCATATGTACTACCATAAATCATATTTATCTTTACATATATTTATTTATTTATTTATATGTATTGTCTAGTTTTAATAATAAGTTAATTATAAATTCTTTTATAAATTAAACAATCCTTATTGAATTGAAACTGGACCTTGTGTGAGCTGACTAATGATGGGAATATCAGTCCATTAGGGTTTCATAAGGAATGGTCTCTACTCTCTGCCTATATATATATATATATGGTGTAGCAGTCCCATTGAAGTAACATCCTCTAAAAGCATATTAGGCCAAGAAGGCAGTTATACTCTCCTTAATTATTTTGTTTTCTATTCTTCAATATTATTTATATCCGATAATCAATTACTATCAAGAGTTCTGATGTTTCCCCAGGTACGCATATTTTTGTTATTATTCATATATTCTATAGAACTATCTGTAATACAATATTTGTATATAGGAATTATTCAAAAATTCCTTCAATTGGTATCATAGCCTGGTTTACAGATTGTTCTATGGCTGTATGAAATTAGAATCATATGACGATTATATCCGTTCATATTGATTGGGGAAAATTATTGTTATTTGGGTAAATTCCTTTTATTAGGGTTCATAAAGGAATTTTTTCTATAGAACCCTAAATTTGTGTTTTGTTTATGATTGAAAAGAATTTTAGGGTTATTGAAAATTTTATCTTATAATTATGATATTTCAAATTTGATTATGTGTATATGAATGAAATCAAATTCTTAGAATTTATCATAAATTGAGATAACTTTTATCAAAACCCTAATTTTTCAAAATCAAGATACATCATAAATTTGAGATATGATTAGGTATCATATATGATTGAGATATATCATAAATTTGGCGTTGGATCATAAAAAAATAATTGTCTATATCTCGCCGATTCTAAATCCAATTTGATAATCTCAAATTCATGATTTAATCATATGGAAAATTGACATAATCAATCCTAATTGATTCAATCCATACTAATCACACACACACACACACACACACACACACACACACACACACACACACACACACACACACACACACACACACACACACACACACACACACATATATATATATATATATATATGAAATTTGGAATTGTAGAAAATCGTATATATATTTGGAATATGAGTGATTGGGATTCCAATTATAATATAATTTCAATTAATATACGATTAACGTTCTTTACTCTGATTTGTGCCTATGAGATTTGGCATTTGGGATTGTATCATATATATATATATATAGATGAGTTTGAATTTTATATATTTGTTTATCTCAATTATAGTTTGGTCATATATATTGATCAAAATTTTGAATTTTCTTGTGAATTTAGGTCTTAATCTGTCAAGAATTCTATTTTAGATATTGTATTCTTTAAAATTTAGCTCGAAATTTTTTTTATATAAATTTTGAATATTATTATCTTTTAAATATCTCTTATACTCTGTCCTGGAGCACCGTTTTTATATTTTAACTATTTTAGAGACAATTTACATTATTTAATTATTTAAATTTTATTGTAAATTGTTTCTAAATACTCTGCCAAATAATTTTGGATATCCAAAGATGCTATTTGGATAATTTTGTGAGGTTGTAAGCTCGCCTATCACGAGTCCAATCTTTAATGTTATTTTTGCAAATAATATATATATATATATATATATATATATATATATATTTCTTTATTCTTTCAAAATAAATATGGCTTGAAAAGGGAAAAATAGCAATTATGGTGACAATAAATAATTTGTTTTGAAATATTATTAGTTTACACACCCTATCGGAGTGACATTAATGTACGTTTCTTGTGATAAATAATTTTTTTTGGCGTCTTCTTTTGATATTTTTGTAATATAAAAGGATTGCGAAATCACCTCAGGTACACCTCACTGATATATTTCTCTATATCATGTGTACTATAATATACTTTGATATTGCATCTATAATTGATCTGAAATTTACTGACATTGGATTGCATATTTCTTTTAATTAATTATGCTTTTTCATATTCATTATTCTTTATGTGAAATATGAGTTTTTAACGTGTATCATCTACTTCCCTATCGGATACTATTTCTGCATCGTTAAAACTTATGTTTCTTGACATATGCTATAATTAGTTGTTATTTTAGCCTTAATGATTATTTTAATAATTGACTATTGCTATCCAAGTGGGAGAATTGGTAAATTTTAATATATATATATATATATATATATATATATATATATATATATATATATATATATATATATATATATATATATATATATATATATATATATATATATCCTATACGGATTAGCATTACTAAATTATTAAAATATTTTTTAAATCATTAATATATCAACTATATTAATTGTGTTTTATAATATAACATTTTAATTAATTCACTGAATATTGTAACTAAATTGAATCTAATTTGGTTTATATTTCTCTTAATTCTTGGTGGCTCTTTTGACCTAGAGCTTCACCAAATAGTTGTTAAGACAACATTCTTAAATAGTGATTTTTCAAATGATGTGTACATGGATCAACTTGATATTTTTTTGAAAATATGGTCAAAACCATATAGTATGCAAATTAAGATATCCATATATGTTTTAAAATTGGCCTTGAGACAATGGTACCTAAAATTTCACTATGTTGTCACTTTGATCAACTTAAGGAGAATATGTGTCTAATCAGTGTTTTTATATGATGACTAGTGGGAGTAAGTTTGCAATTTTAAATATTGTACTCTTATTTTTTTTTGGCTTGAAATTCAATGAGTATTCCTTACTCTGCTAGTCGCACCTTGGTATATCATATTCTCCCTGTTGATGTGCCATAGTCAAGGAATTAATTTTTTTTTATCTTTATATGAATTGAATAATTTCATCAGGCATGATATATATTTATTATATTCTTTTGAATATAATTGCTGATTATTTGTATAACTGTAACCTCACCTATTTTGGGTATAATTATACAAATTTTGTGAATTGAATGATTAAATTTTTTAATCATTATTTTATTACATTAATAATAATTATACACTATCGGTGTGTTATCATTAATGTAATTTGTTATACAATGCACTGTTAGTTTAATGCTTATATCAATTATCTTTCGAATACCCCATCGGTATTAGAAACTTTGGTGATATAAGATTTGTATATTATAATTATTACATTTCTCATTTATTATGGTTCGGGACCTTTAGGCCGGACCATCATAAGTAAGAAAATTTTTTATAAAGGGCATGATTGGCTGTGTATAAGAAACTATTTAATTCTCTTATTGCATGATCACATTGTGTAAATTAAATGTTCCTTTTGTTGTTATAATGTCAGCCTTCTTTGTCTATGTTTGACTTCTGTCAAGACTTTGAATAGGACCAATTTTGAGGACTGTAAATAAAATAATCTCTGGATCTCTATTTGGCTATCACTAATATGGACTTGGCTTTGAGAGAAAAAGAGTCTGGTGCTCTTACTGCCTCGTCCACTGTTACTGAAAAGGCTTCTTGTGAAAAAATAAGAACACTCAAACATGTTGTGTCTCACAGTGTTGAAATACACTATAACGAAGTCAATTAGATAGACCATTCCAGAGAGTAAAAAGGTCCCGTATGCTTCCGCTAATTAATGTACGCTCAATTTTGTACTCATCCCGATATTGTTTTTGCTATTAATGCTTTATGGATATATTTAAGCAACCCAGATTTAGGTTATTTAAAGCCGTAAAAAGGTCATAAGATATTTGCAGGGAACCAAAGATCATGTGTTGACCTATAGGAAGTTTGATCAACTTCAAGTCATTAATTATTCTATTCTTATTTAGTATGGTTGCCCTGACGACCGAAATTCTACTTACGGCTCTATCTTTTATGATGACATGAGTAGCTCTCTCTTGGAAGAGTGTTAAATAGACTCTTACAGTTACTCCTATCATGTAGGCAGAGTATGTCCCTTGCTATGAGGCTACTTGTCAAGCCATGTGGCTGAAAATCTTAATCTCTGGCTTTCACGTTGTTGAAAGCATTTCTAAGCCACTTGTGATATATTGCGACAATACTGCTGCTGTGTTTTTCTCTCAAAACAACAGAAGCTCTTCTCAATCAAAGCACTTTGATATTAAATATCTGTTTGTTAGAAAGAAAATTCTGGAGTTTCAGACTCGTATTGAGTATTTTGCTACAGAAAACATATTAGCAGATCCACTAACTAAAGGCTTAACTATTAGAGCTTTTCAGAATCATATAGCTTATTTAGGTTTAGTTAACTCTTTTGAAGTTTGGGGTTAGTGGGAGTCTAAAATTTAATATTTACTTAGTGTCATTCTCATGAGATCTATTTGTGATGACATCACTTATACTATCATATCTCTTAGAGCATTTTCAGATGCCTGGACCATTGGTCAGGATTGCACAAGGATCACATCCTTGTAATGTATGTTCTGACACTAGTTTCACATATTATTCAAATTTTTTGTTGAGGATCTTGACATGTAAGATGTCAGTACCCCTATCGGACATGGTTTTTGCATTGTCAAATACTTATTACCTCTTGATTTGACTTGAGGATTGTTAATTTATAGTGACAACTCATAATTAACATGTCTATTTTATTGTATTATTAAATTTGGAAATTATTTATCTTTTAAACTAATGATTTATGTTGTCCAAGTGGGAGATTGTTAGATTTTTCATATGGACTACCATAAATCATATTTATCTTTACATATATTTATTTATTTATATGTATTGTCCAGTTTTAATAATAAGTTAATTATAAATTCTTTTATAAATTAAACAATCATTATTGAATTGAAACTTGGCCTTGTGTGGGCTGACTAATGATGGGAATGTCAGCTCATTAGGGTTTCACAAAGAAAGGTCTCTACTCTCTGCCTATATATGTGGTGTAGTAGTCCCATTGAAGTAACACCATCTGAAAGCATATAGGTCAAGAGGGCAGTTATACTCTCCTTAATTATTTTGTTTTCTATTCTTCAATATTATTTATATCCGATAATCAATTACTATCAAGAGTTTCGATGTTTTCCCAGGTACGTATATTTTTATTATTATTCATATATTCTATAGAATTATCTGTAGTACAATATTTGTATATAAAAATTGTTCAGAAATTCCTTCATATATATGATAGGGTTAATGAGAAAACATATATACATATTATGTGTGATACTTTGGGTAGAGAAGGTGTGAGAGAAAGTGAGTCTGATTTACTTCTTACGTACAGAGGTAGTAAACAAACATGCGAGTCCTACGCTGTTGTATTCTGGAGGTAACACGTCTGTGTATCCTTGTACCGAGTAATATAGCAAAATTAACCCGTAGGAGATGTAAAAATTATCTTAAAAAAAGATGAGTTACTCGAATCTCAATCCAGTACCACATAATTTATATTTTCACTCTAACATTTAAATTCCTCCATTTTGTGTTTATTCTTATTTTTCAAGTGCTGCTCCAACAATTTTAAGGTAATATTTCATGTTGAATCCCACAAAAGCAGCAAATGAAAAATATGAGTGGTGAAGGAAGGTTTTTGAAAAATCATTTTTTGATAGAATTTTCTCAATTGTGAAATTTCTTTAAAAAGAAATTTTGTGATTCAGAATTTGAGTAAATCACTGTAAATATTTTTGGTTTTTTTTAATTTGGAGTTGTGAATTTATTTTACAAGAAATTGCATAAATATTTTGGTGGAATATTTATCTTTTTACAATAACTCATAAATTTTTTATGAGCTTTGAGTTTCGAGTATATGGTATTTCTGAGACCTTATTTAATTAAGGGAACAAAAAAATTTGATTTCCATATATATGTGTGTGTATATATATATATATATATCTTGGCATATGAGTAGCCAAAAGATTTTTCAACTGATAGAAATATATATCTTTTACAAAATTTTCTCAATTGTGAATTTTCTTTATGGAGGAAATTTTTGTGATTCACAATTGAATACTTTTATGAAATTTTGTGGGCTTATAAATATTATTATTATTTTTATTTGGTTGTTGCTTACAAAAGGAGTTTTTATTTATGGGAAAAAAGTTTTTCACTATATGAAATACCTAAGATAAGGTATGTTACTACAAGACTTTAGCTTTAGTTATATATTGTCTTGTATATCTATATTATTTTTATAAGTTTTTTAACTTGGTTTGAAAAAATTCTTTTAAAGTAGATTTGTGTCGTGTATATATATATGAAGGGAAAATATATATGCAAAATAGCATTTGTAATATGTAAAGCAAATATATATGACCAGTGGCTTTTGTATAAATCAGCGCTAGCCTTTGTGATTAGTGCTTTAATATATAACCATGTGCGTTGATGTGTGTCTTAAAGTGTGTGCTATGATGATGGAAGTACATGAGAAGGATAAGATAATTATGTGTATATTGATTAATTTTTGCTCATGAAGCAAATTTATGTAGTAGTGATTTCTTCTCCCTACATTATGAGGTATGTATTACTATTTAATCTTTCTCTTTTTTGAGAATTTTCATTGATAGTGGGGGCAAGAAGAAAAATATTTTTTGGGTATTATTTTTATAACAACAAGTGAGGGATGTAAGTATGTTGTTATAAAAATTTAAAAATTTTTGTAAAAAAAATTTTATTGTCAATAGTTAATCATGTTATGAATTAATAGAAAATTTATGGGTTTAATATTTGATTTGAGTATATCCCATAAATTTCTATTAACATAACTATTGATAATATGAAAATGCTTTCTTAAAGCTTGTATGTGAACAAGTATTCAACATTTTAATGTTGAAAAATGTGTTTGTGGAATTTTTAAATTCTACATTAAATTTTTATGATCATATTATTGTGAGCTTTCTAAAGCTATGTGAAATATGAATTTTCACTTTGAGAATTTGTTTTTAAATCTACATTTTAATTTGTTGGCCAATGGTCAAGAGAATTAAAAACAAAATATGTTAGTAGAATTAAAACAAAATTCTATTTTATAAAGCCATGTGACAAATTATAATTTGTGAAAAATATTTTGAGAAAATGCCTAAATTTATTTCATGAGATATCTAATGGCATGTGTGCACACAAAAAGAAAGTTGTGATTGTAAATTTTTTTTGAGAAAATTCACTTTTATATAAATTTTGTGTGATGTGCCATCACATACTTCAAATAAATTATTATCATTTATTAGGATTAATTAATTTCAACAAAGTATTAAGAAAATTATAATAAATTCCAATAAAATAGTCATCATTGTCTAAACCGTTACAATCAACATTATTTTAATTGAGAGAAAACTACTCCATCATCTTTACTACAGAGGAGAAGTTTTAGGAGAAAAAGACAGTATAAAAGGGAATGATGTGTATTCAGAAAAGGATATCAATGAATGAATAAAAATACCCATCTTATTTTTCTAAATCCTTTCTCTTCTTCTTCTTTTTCTTCTTCCCGAATCTCTCTATAGTCTTTTTCTCTTTCTTTCTCATATCTTATTTCTCTTTTCAAAATATCTATCCTTGTCTTCTTTCTCTTATTTTCTGAATTTCTCTTCTCTGTTAAACTCTTATCTTTCTCCAATCTCTATTCTTCATATCCATTCTCTTCATCTCACATAATCTCTCTCATTATCATTTTCAAAAAGTTACAATAAAGTGAGTATTAGAGTGATTGAGGAAATTTCGCTCAAATGCAACAAATTGAGGCAATCAAAGGCAAATGACATTCCTTGTCTTTTAGTGAAATTATTTTAGCCTTAATCAATTACTTTTTATTAGAAAATCCCTTGATTTTCGAATTTAATTATTGTTTTGTTCTTAGTTGCATGGTTATTTCTAGTATTGTCATTATAATCAAATTTGGGTGTTGAAAATTTATTTCAATTGGGCCCACAACCAAGTTGGGCCATCACAAGTGGTATCAGAGCAGTTCTTGGGACAACACACTGGCACGAACCAGATCATCACAAATGGCAGAAAGAGCTAGAGCATCTGACAAGGGCAAGGAGCCAGCTGACCTTGAACAGAGGATGGAGGCAAAAATGCAAAAATTGTCAGAAGAGTTAGAACAAATGAAGAGTCTACAGCATCAGGTGGCGGAGACATGTCATGCACAAGGTAGCAAATTGGATCAGGTGCTTTCCCACTTCCAGCAACTGATCGCCAAACTAACGGAGATTAATGTACCAAAAGGAGTAGGATCACCCTCAGTATCCGAGAGAGGCATTCTGCACACACCTCAGGCAGATAATCCATCACAAGGCAGACCAGTATGCCCACCAGTGTACACTGGACCAACCGGCTATGGTAATCAGGTAGAAATTGAAACAAGCAGGCCTCATCATTTCCGACCTAAACCTAAAGTTGATCTGATTATGTTCAATGGGTCAGATGCTAGGTATTGGATTCGGCAATGTAACAGGTATTTTGAATATTACAGTACTACAGAAAGAGACAAGATACCAGTTGCAGCCCTATATTTTGAAAAGAAAGTGGAAAGGTGGTTTTATAATTATTTAGTTGGTAGACCTCAAATTACATGGGCTGAGTTATCAAGGGCTATCTTATCTAAATATGATAAGTTAGATTACGGACAAGCGGTTGGTGAATTTAATAAATTAAAACAGACTGCAAGCTTGGAGACTTATATAGAGAGTTTTGAAGATTTGAGGGCTAGCATGTTGGAATTTAATCCTATGTTAACTGAATCACACTTTTTGCATAGTTTTATCAGTGGTTTACAGGAGGAGGTTAAACATGGAGTATCAATGTTTAAGCCACAAACATTGGATGTTGTTTATGAATTAGCAGAAAATGAACAGAAAAAGATGGAGGCTCAAGGGAGAAAGGCATCCTACAGTACAGACCCTAATCATTTAACTCAACAATCCAATCCATCTGAGAAGGCAAATACTCCTTCCAACCTAGCCCTTAATCAGAACATGAGCAGACCTAACAGAGATTTCAAGAAGGGAGAGTGTTTCAAATGCAGTGAGAAATGGGCACAGGGACATCAGTGCAAGACTCGCACTTTACATCAGATTGAAGGAAATTATCTAGACCAAGAAATTAACACTAATGAGGAAGATGTAAATGTAGAATCTGGTCATTAAGGAGGGAAAACTTGTCGTGAAGCTATCCTTCATTCAGTCCTTGAGACAAGGACTTCTTAAGGGGAAGGGAGTGTGATGTGCCATCACATACCTCAAATAAATTATTATCATTTATTAGGATTAATTAATTTCAACAAAGTATTAAGAAAATTATAATAAATTCCAATAAAATAGTCATCATTGTCTAAACCGTTACAATCAACATTATTTTAATTGAGAGAAAACTACTCCATCATCTTTACTACAGAGGAGAAGTTTTAGGAGAAAAAGACAGTATAAAAGGGAATGATGTGTATTCAGAAAAGGATATCAATGAATGAATAAAAATACCCATCTTATTTTTCTAAATCCTTTCTCTTCTTCTTCTTTTTCTTCTTCCCGAATCTCTCTATAGTCTTTTTCTCTTTCTTTCTCATATCTTATTTCTCTTTTCAAAATATCTATCCTTGTCTTCTTTCTCTTATTTTCTGAATTTCTCTTCTCTGTCAAACTCTTATCTTTCTCCAATCTCTATTCTTCATATCCATTCTCTTCATCTCACATAATCTCTCTCATTATCATTTTCAAAAAGTTACAATAAAGTGAGTATTAGAGTGATTGAGGAAATTTCGCTCAAATGCAACAAATTGAGGCAATCAAAGGCAAATGACATTCCTTGTCTTTTAGTGAAATTATTTTAGCCTTAATCAATTACTTTTTATTAGAAAATCCCTTGATTTTCGAATTTAATTATTGTTTTGTTCTTAGTTGCATGGTTATTTCTAGTATTGTCATTATAATCAAATTTGGGTGTTGAAAATTTATTTCAATTGGGCCCACAACCAAGTTGGGCCATCACATTTTGATTGTGAATTCTGAAAAAATTCACTATATATATCTTGTGATTTCACATATGTGATGGTCTTATAGTGCTACAAGAATATTATATTTTTGGTGAACAACAAAAAGTTTGAGATTCTTGTGAAAAAGACACAATACATATTAATAGTGGGGGTACACAATTTTGTGGATATCCAAAATTGAGTTCACTAATTAGACAGTAATTTTTATTTCTATGTTTTATATGCAATATTGTGAAGTGCACATATCATTTTAGAACTAATTTTATTGTGAGAATTTGTGACCATATATTTTATGATTTTAGGCATATATATTTTTAATTGAGGATACCATCTTGTTAAATTTTGAGATGATGATATATGCTATAAATAAATCTTGAAGCATAAATTTATGCTATTATATGAGAACACTCTTATTATACAATAGGTACAATGGTGTTGAGAACTTTGGTTATAAAATTAAAATTGGGAAAGTTTCTTAAATAATTATGTGTTCATGGATTAAATTATTATATAGTGGAAGAATAAATATTTGAATATATATTATGTGATTGTATATCTACCTATAATAATTATGAGACCACTTATTGTAATAAGTACCGTCTTACCTAGATTCTTTGAATTTTGAGATTTTCTAAAAATTATAATTATAGTCAAAGAATCTAGAGGCATCGAGTAATATGAATATCTAGCTCATCGGATTAAAAGTAGCCTATGAGGATATCCTACCTTGTGACTAGAGATCCTAAAACTTGGTTCAAAGGGAAAAATGAATAATAGGATTGTTTATTTGAATGCACATTTTATAAGAGTTTAAACTCTTAAATTCATCCCTATGGTGTCAGTGCATTTTCCTGTAGTGAATATGTAAGGTTGAGTTTTTAAAAAACTCTTAATGAAATATATAGCTTTATAAGAATATGGTGTCCAAACTGCAGGAACACCCTTGACAGAACTCACCTATTTGAATGTGGCGGAGTGGGGCTGCTCCTACATGAGAATATACAGAGCGTATTCTCAGGACACATTCAAGAAACAAGATACGACACAAGGCCGCATAACCGTGCCAATTAGGACTCATGATTTGTAGCTAGGTTGTTATGTGCAAGATATATATCTTGTTTCCCCTAAGTAGTCTATAGTTCAAGGTAAATACCACTATGACTCTGGATCAAAAAATATATTTTTACTAAGTATATATAGGTTCAAGGCAAATTTAGCTACCTATATTATGCATAATAATCCACCTCTACCCAAAGAATATATATATTATTGAATGTTATTTTATAAAAATAAGTGGGAAATTGTTGGATATTATTATAAAATATCAGTTATTAAGATTATTAAAATATATTAATCTCCTTTAGGTTGCATTTTATGTTTATAAAACCGTTGGCCTTCCTAATTTATGGTACTTTATGTATATTGAATTGGTTTTATATTTGCTTCATTGTTATTATTTTAAGTTTGGAAACATTAGCCTTTAGGGCACTTTTATTTCCATTGAATCACAATAACTTGGCTTTAATATACATAATATATTCTTTAAATGTAGCCAACGGATCTATTGCAATGGAAAGACATGAAGAGCTAACTAGATATGTGTGTGTATGGAAGACATGAGATATATACATATATATGATAGAGTTGATGAGAAAACATATATACATATTATATGTGATACTTTGGGTAGAGAAGATGTGGGAGAAAGTAAGTCCGGTTTACTTCCTACGTGCAGAGGTAGTAAACAAACCCGCAAATCCTAAGCCGTTGTATCATAGACGTAATACGTCTGTGTACTCTTGCACCTGGTAATATAGTAAAATTAACCCATAGGAGACGTGAAAATTATCTTAAAAAAAGACGAGTTCCTTGAACTTCAGTCCAGTACCACGCAATTTATATTTTCATTCTAACATTCAAATTCCTCTATTTTGTGTTTATTCTTATTTTTCAGGTACTGCTCCAACATTCAAGCTAATGAAACAATATTGACTATACTGAAAGGTGTCATTTATTCAAGGTTTGAACAAGCATACTATTCCAAAAGCTCAAGACATGACGAGGATAATTGGATATGGATTCTTGAAATTTGAGTAGTGCTATATAATCAGTCTCATTTCCTAATGTAGATGCAACTTTGATATGTTGAAGCCAAGGTAAGCTCACACAAAAAATAAAGATGGGTTAAAGGTACATGGACTAATGTGTGAGTGACATGGGAGCGAAAGCCATGGTCAGGTTGAAGAATTGAAGGTGAAGAAAAGTGTGGATGCTTTATAGAAAGGTAGTTAAACTCTCAAATTAAATGATCCTAGGTCCCCAAATCAAGTTAGCTTGGTTCTAAAGTAGGAAATCGGTCAAACTCGAGTTAAACTTGGTCAAAATCGCCGAGTTTGACCTAGTCAACCAAGTTTAACTAATGACCTCAATTTAAATACTCATAACTTTTTCATTTGGATTCTATTTTAAGCAAAAGAAAAACCTTTGGAAACATCTTTGAGTCTAGTTTCAAATGAAGTAAGTTTTGTTTAAAAAATCTTTGTGGTTTAGGAGATATGATCAAAAGAGTGACTAAAGGTAAAAAATGATTAATTTTTTGCAGTTTTCAATTTTATTTTAAATAGTCATAACTTTCTCATTTGAATTCCATTTTAAGCAAATGATATATTATTGTAAAGATCTTTAAGTCTAGTTTCAATTGAAATAAGTTTCATTAAAAAAAATTCTTTACCGTTTAGGAAATATGATTAAAATAATGAATAAAAATTAGAAGTAGTAGACTTCTGGGTTCTACTAGTTAACTTGTAATTCTCAAGTTTAATTTAAATATTTATAATTATCATTTAAACTCTATTTGGAACAAATTTAACTGTACATGCACAAGGACTGAAATACTAATCGATTATTGATGACTCATAATTTCTAGCTCTATGAACTTTCGAGTATATTTAGTGGTTATTCCCAATTATTTTATTTTTAAAGAAAATGAGCATGTTGATACCTAATGGATATAATATATTATAACTAGCTTATAGATGTTCTTATATTATTTGAAGTATTTTTAATTATTTATGACTTTATGTATCATGGTGGTAGAAGTACATAAATATATATATATATATATATATATATATATATATTAAGATGATGATACATATAAATTCTTACAAGTTTACAATTTGAGTTTATGATTCGAGTTTATAACCCCGTTCAAACCTAAAGTAAACACGGATTTGACTTTTTGCTTTACAGATTGAGACACTGAAGTGATCCTTTTAAAGTGGGAGCTCTAATTTGTTTATTGTTACCGCAAGTGTTGTCTTTTGCATTGACTTCATTTGTTGCTTTTTGACTGATTGGACTACTGAGTGAAAGGCATTAGGTAAATGATTTGCTTCTAGCTACTGCTTCTTTTATTTGATGGAAGCAATAGCAATCGAAAATTAATTAACTAAAACAGAATATTATATCATTAATTATTTGGTTATGGCTATCTCTCATCATGTTGTCTTCCACCTCTAACGATCTTTCCTAGTTGTCCTAGATCATGTTCTTCATAATTTTGTTTGAATATTATTGACCTAAAAAAAAAGAAAATAAACGAGCCTTATTTATTCATTTATTTACGTTATAATTGGACTTTCTTTTATTGTGTTGAATATTTGGAGATAAATTCAATAAACAAACAATAAATATATTTGAATAAATAATTTAGTCTTTAAATAATGTGCTTTATATTTATTTATTGTTGATGAAAATTTGGCAAACTTTTTCTTCAAGTAAAAATTGTTATTTTAGTCTTTGACAGTTATAGAGACTTTTAAATGGTCATCCGCATATTATTTCTGTCAATCTAGTCCCTTAAAGATGGAAACACCTTCAATTTTATCTTTCTACCCAAACTCGATCCATCCAAAATTAAACAGAATAGTTTAGAGAATATTAAATAAGATCTTTTTTGCTTACATGAAGATTACATGTGGCACATATTTAGCATAAATTTGAATAAGGAATGCTACATAAGCACTAAGTTTAATTCTTTAAACACCTTGCAAGAGCACCTTGTTGTTAATCAAGGCCATGAGAGTCCTCTGTGACACAGCTTCATCATTATTACAGGTGTTTTAATCTTTGAAGGATTAAATTGATGAAGATAATATGAGGGACCAAATTGAAAGTCATCCTATTTATTAAGGACAAAAATAGATTTTTTTTCTTTATTTATTACACCCAAAGTGCTTTATGAACTCGCATTAATAAATGAGATATTATTCGTTCTTTTGATTTTTGATCATTTTAAGAAAGATGACTCTATGTTTGGCGAATCATACCTATCAACTAAAGTTTAATGTTTTTGAGTCTTCAGCTCAAACTCATAAAAAAATTTGCTTAGATTGTGAACAAAAGTACATTAAATGAATATATATAACAATTTAAAAATAATTAATATTTATATAAAAATGTCAAAAAAAAATTGATGAGGTTACACTTATAATTATAATAGTATTTTTATGAAAGTAGTCACGGTTATATTTGTGTGTGTATAACATTCTACTGTTTTCTGTGAACTATAACAATATCAAAATCAAATTCCATTTCTGCAAGTGTTGTCCTTTGCATTTATTTCATTTGTTGCTTTTTGACATATTGGAATGTTGATGGACCCAATTTAATATTTATGAAAGCATAATTGACTACAGATGGAGTAACTGAAGGAATTGTTGAATGATTTGCTTGTGAATACTGCTTCTTTCATTTTAATGGAAGCAATAACAATTGAAAATTAATTTATATCAGAATTTATATCATAGATGTTGGACTTTAAAATGATACTGGGATGGTGGCATTCTTTATGAGTTAGAATCTGAATAGGCATATGATTATTAAGATATTGTCTTTAAATTTGAATGTTGAATGATTAAATTGTTTTTTAAATATCTGAATACATATAAATAATTTGTAAAAAATTATATTCAAATAATTTTCAAATAAACTAATAACTAAACATTTGTTAATAATTATGTCTTTAATATTATATAATATTATAAAATTTGTTGTAATTTATTAAAATAATAATATGAATTATATTTGTTATATTATATTACATTTTTACATTATTATATTTAAAATGCACCCGTAGTAGCAGCAAATCGTTTGGTCTAGCGTTTCACAAGTTCAATTTTTTAAGAGTATTTTTTAATATCCAAATAAAGTAATTAAGTAATCAACACTTAGTAATTAATCTTTTTTTTGGCCAAAAAAAGAAGATTAAATCTAAATGATTAAGACTTGGTCCAATATATAATTTATTAAGATCTATTCAAATCTAATAAGAACTTAATAAAAATTTTTAAAAAATACACTTAATAATTTAAAATATGAATGAATCATATTCAGACTATTATTAAGTTAAATGTAAACAAATACCTCCTAACTCCAACTGTCAAGGTATTACTACCTACTGTGTACAATAATAAAAACACTGTTTATTGAATAGGAAATGTAGGGGTTGTTTGGTTGCTGGTTTTAAAAATGGTTTTTTGTTTCTAAAAATAAAAAACAATAAAACTTGTTTGCATGTTTTTGAAAGAAATAAATTAACAACTAGTTTTTGAAACCCTTGTTTTAAAAATAAAAACAAGTTTTATGTATTTTTTTAAAAACAATTATTCTAAAAGTATGATGAAATACGTAGCGGTATTATTATAATTATACAGGTTCGTTAATTATATTTATGTAATATAAGTCCTACCAAAAAATGGTGAAGGTTAAAACTGCTCTAAAATGCAAAAAGTGTTTTAACAAATATTGCAATGGTGATTAGTCACCGCTAAATGTTTTTTTTTGTTCACTTTTGTAATTTTTTTAAAGAAATTTGTGTTTTTTATCTACTTTTTTAACTACCGCTCTAAATGTATTTTTTTCTATCTCTCTAATTTCTATTAAAAAAAACTTGTGTTTTTTAATTTTTTTTTACATTTGTTACTTTCTGACATATCAAATGTTGATGTACCCAATTTAATATTCTTGCCAATGAGTATTAGAAGCATAATCATTGACTACAGAATGAATAACTGAAGGCATTAGTGAATGATTTGCTTGTGAGTATTGCTTTTATTTTGATGGAAGCAATAACAATTGAAAATTTATTTAACTAGAACAGATTATCATATCATAGGTTGTGCCAATTTAATTGGACAGTCTAGTACTGGACAAAAAAGTTGTAGACTGTGGATAGGTCTGTGACCGTCCGTAAATAGGCGGTCTTAGATTGAGTAAATTAGGCCCGTTAAAAAACGGGCCTAAATGGTCTATATCGTCGGCTCTGGAGGTCGGCCAGCGGTCTTTTTTTTTTTTAATTTTATTTTTTTTATAAAAAATATATTATTTAGTAATAAATAATTCTATTTTAACATATCTTTATATTTTATAACATTATATTCAATAAATATAGTAATTTTGGATATAAAAACTCTTGTAATTTTTTGAAAATAAATATAAAATTTTCAAAATTAAGTATAATATAGTTAATTTTAAAAGAAAATGTTAAAAATTAAAGTGATTGGTTATTTGAAAATATTAAAAAAGTAATGTTTTACATGTATATATATTATTTTAATTAATAAAAAATTATTGAATTTTTTAATTCAAAAATTAAAAATTATATTATTTTGATATTATTTAATTTTTTTAAAAAAAGACGATAGACCACGGTCAGCCGGTTTAGACCTGCGGTCTTATACAAGCAGTCTTGGTCTTCCTATATGAAGACTGTTTATAAATGGACCAGTCACCGTTTCCCAATGCTAGTCACGTTCCACCTAGGATACATGACTGGCGCGAGAATGAGTCTATTTTCACCTCAAAACCTAGCTCATTTTAACAATTTTTGAATTCTTAATATTCCAAGATAAACAAATAAAAGAAATAAATTGATCTAAGAAGAACTCTATTTTACTCATTCATGAATAATTAATATAAAAGTAATCAAATTATATAAATATATCTAAGACTTTCCATCATAACAGGTCTGCCTCATTGGATATCTAGCATTAGAATTTAACATAATTGTCTCATTAATATATATAACTTTCCAATTTACAATAACAAGATTTCCCGTCCCTAAATTACCTACGAGATCACGGAGCGACTCTAGAGTAGTAGCACAAGGGTACAAAAATAAAAAATATACCAACCCCGAGTTCAAGAAAGAGGTCTTGGGCTAAAGTTTCATAACTCTTCACATAAAAATTTACCTCCGACTATCAACTCTAAAAAAAATGTTAAATAAGGGTGTATGAGCAATTCACGTGCCCAGTAAGAAAATAATACAACACTATGACGAAAAATAATTATGTTACATCATGATGGTAACATATATTAATTATTCATAAATCAATTATAACAAGATACAATATAATCTAAAATAGTTTCCAACAACATCCAGGTAAATCAATTACATTCCAATAAAAACATTATTCAAACAATTCACAATGGCATATAATTCAATCAGTTACACATATATCCCGTACTAACCGGGTCGTCCATGGTATCTCTAGATCGTTGTCCATGGTTCTTGCCGCATCCACCCATACCGCTCCATAAATAAGTCTCCATCCCTATGGCTACATGTAGTTTTTTATGGGGTGCACCACCATGCCTTTTCATTTATTTCAATCACATACACAATCACAATCACAATCTCATATCTCAAGCATAAACCAATACTCATCCATCAAATATTCACATTCATAGGTTATACATAAATCATTACAATTATAGCGTCTTTCCATAATTTCACACAATCAAACCTTTCATTTAGTTCTTGTCAATCGTATGCATCACAAATTTGTATCATGCATAATATTCAACCATCCATAAAACAATGATATAGCAACTAAAATATATTTCATTTCAATTCAGTTCGCATATTACTCACAACTTAATATGTAAATTTACAATTACTCTATAGCAACTTTCATCCATTAAGAGGCATAACATACAAAAAGTCACAAACCTCTTATTCTAGTTACAAGGTCAGGGTGTCTATGTGTGTACAAACATTATATATTTACTTTCTAAACTTAATCTTACAAGCAACTAGTTTACCAAGTGGTACATATATTTTAGGGTATGTACATATAACTAATGATTAATTATTATTTAGTTTTGAGACCTTCAATACTTGTAATTAACAATTCCAAGGTAAATAAAACAAATTCATATTTTCCTTTCTCTTAGAAACTCCAAGTAAACATATTAAGAGTCTAGTGATAATAATTCATATTCCCTAATTAGATTTGAGAAGTTTTGAATTTTCGTTAAAATTTCCTTAAGATCTTCCCATAATCCCATTTCTATCTTTCTCTATATATAATATGATTCAATCTTAATAATATTTTGTGTCACTTTCTACCACATAAGTAGATAATAACCTAACTGAATCACATATTGTTAACAATATTTGTACTATTAATTACCGTTTATTTCTACTACTACTCACTTGAGATGTTTAACATACCTCACAAAATACAATAGATTGTATTTTCATAATACTTAAAATATTCTCGAAGATAAAATTCATTACTTTTCCAAGATTTAATTAACTACTCCTGTCACGTCCCAAAATCTGAGCACGTGACCGGCACAGAAAGTGAATTTCACTTCACTTCCGTAAGCCTATCTTTCTCTTAAGCACAATACTAAACCTTATTTTGGTTATTCTTTTAAATGCAATTAATTTAAATTACATAATTTAAGAAATAAAAAAAACTATTTCTCTTCTCACAAAATGATAAGAAATTATGGCTAAACTGAGTTTCTCATACACGTTACAATTATACACATTACGTCGCTGAACAAACCTACCCGATTACAGAGCTTTTCTAGATTTATACATTAGAATAAGTCCTAAACATTATACCTTTATCCTAAATAAATGAAAAAAAGTAATCTTGGCGTGAACGTCATCAGATTAGGAAGTTCTCCATACCTGAAACTGAAAACAGCTTCTACTTGAGAGAATCCTACCACATTCACACACAATATAGGTATACATATATACATGCAGATATATATAATTGATCTAACGGTATAATCATCTAAGTTTTGGTGTACAAGATATTTATCAAGACACACACATTGAAATCACCTCGCAATTATTAACAACATATTTAAGATCAAGCCAAATCACATTTCAAACAATTCATACAATTCCAAATCAAGTTCCCAGACATTTTTCTGGTCCCGTCCACAATAAGTGGCCGTTGCCCCACGGCCCCTGCCGTATCCTCCCTTGTTTCACCCCTGTCCTCAAAGGGACAAATCTGTAATCCAACCTTATTTCACCCTGTCCTTAAAGGACGAATATCATATTCAATATCACGTGGCCATAGTGATCTCGTTCCACCCTTATTTCATTCCATGGGATCCCATAAACTTTATTTCCGTTTCTCTCAAGATCAAACACAATTACATTACACAATCATAGGCAACCATATGCATCTCATTTCAGGAAAAGTTCACAACAGAATCATATTTGCACATTTCAATGTATAACATGAATACATGAATTTCATGTCACATATATATATAGAGTATACTTTTAATATATACATTAAATAAGCAAACAAGGTAAGGTAGGATCTCTCACCTCGATTCCAAGCTAAAATTCTACACTTCAAATCAGAGGATAAATGTCAAGGAACTCATCAAAGGCCTAAAGATCAAGCCAAGCAAGGAGATAACACTTAATCAGAACATAGGCTATCATTCATTTAGCTTTGTTCTGTTTTGAGGTTAAAATCAAGACTAATCTTTAAGAAATTTCTGGGAATAAACTATAGCTCCAAAAATTATGAAATTTGGTATCGTTATTAGTATGTTAACATACTAGGATAAAAATTTCAGAATTTAACTCTATCGTTAGACCCTACTAAAGACCTTATTAGTGACTAAAGGTCAGAGCTGTCTAAATTCTAAATAGATACGGTGTTGTGCATTTTAAACTTGGATAATCATGTCCAAACGCCGTGAAATTTTTTAGATCCTTAGATTCATGTCTTATCTAAGTTCCATAGAAATTGCAGATCAAAAATTGGTCTTTAGCTATTAAAACCAAATTAATTTCCAAAACTGCCCAGATTCACTCTACACTAAATAAAGTGTTATTCCCATAATTATTTGACCAATCAAACCAATTTTGATGAACTTGAAACTTTTCAGATCAGATTGATAACAGGTTAGGAGCTTCCTATAAAAATTTCATGATTTTAGAAATTGATTGGGTTATCCAAAAACACATAAAACCAGTAGCATAACAAATCAGCCTTATTCTACCCTTTACAAATTTCAGTCACTGTTTTAGGTATATTTGGGGTACCAAACCAACCCATAAAATTCTGAAATAATTTAAGTATATTCCTGGACATTATTTCTAGTTGTATATTATAATTCATGACCATTAGAGTTCATTTCATTTTGAAAATAGTCCAAAACTTCTAAATCAGTATATGACAGCAAAATGATAGTCTAAGTTGAGTTTTTGAAACTTGCTATTTTCAAAAGCATATACAACCTCAAGATGTCTATATACATATATGAAACCACAACTAGTTCAGTAGTTTAGTTATTAATCTAGTTTAAATTTAGTCACAATCAACACAAGCTCTAAACCAGTCCATGAAATATGTAGAAAAAAATCCTCCAGATCGAACCATCTCTTCTCTGTCTTGTGATGAAAAATTTAATTAGTGTAACACCCCATAAATATATATATATATATATATATATATATATATATATATATATATATATATCATACAGATTCTAAATCAGTCCCCAAATGCATAGAAAACTTAGAGAAGGCAAGAGATTAAGGCTTAATTCAAAGTCATAAACTTTTCTTTCCTATACAGCTAAGGTTCACGTTTGCACTATAGAAGGAAAGAGATGAGAGAATTTCTACTTACCAATGGCGAATCCTGCCAAGGACAGTGGCACAAGGAGGAAGATGATGGAGGTACGCCACCATACTCAGCTTGTCTTTCTCTCTCCCTTGATTTTTTTTCTCCTTCTTTCTCTTTGGCTAGACTCACGACAAGGGATAACAATAAGGAGTGGGATACACATGTTTGTCTGCCACTAATATTTCATTTGGTTGAAATGTTAGAATACCCTCCCCAAACTTTTTACTTTTTCAATAAGGTCTATAGTCCAATTGGTAAAATTGTATTTATACCTCCAAAATTATTGCTAACCATATCTTTATGTTATATATATATATATATATATATATATATATAATTTAAATAATTCCTCACATTTCCATTTTTTTAATTCTCTCTTTTTAAAAAAAAAATTCACATAATAAATTTTCCCAATAAATTTCTAACTATTTCTTTTTTTTTTAATAAATCTTCGGGGTATTACATTCTCCCCCCTTAAGAAATTCGGTCCTCCGAATTTCTCTGTTACACTAAAACTTAAGAAAGAATTATCATACTTATGCTTTTGAATTTCCACAATCAAGTACGAAATATAACTAGTCCAACTTATTCTCATTTTTTTTAAGTTCCTTCAATAAAAGAATCACCTCAACAAAAGATCTGAAAACTTAAAATTTATTTTTGGTATATAACCTACAGACAACAAGCTTAGTGAAACTTATATCAAACATCAACTTAAAGTACAAACAAAAGAAAAGATATATTAAGGACGAGAAGGCTTTTGAGATGTAGAAGGTGCTATAGGTCTAAAAGAGGAAGGTGCTTCAGACCTTAAGGAGGAAGCTAATTGTTGCATCCTAGAAAGGGTTTCTGGAGGAAGCGCCTGAGAAATTTGGCGAAGAGCAGAAGTCACTCCGTTCATACAGTCAATACATCTTGCTTGTTGGTCACGAAAATTTTGAGTTGCAAACATTGAATGTCTATCAACTCGATTAGCTAGTTCCCCGAAACGACGGTTTATCAGTTTCTCTTGGTTTTCAAAGAGAAGATTTATTAGTCGCTTCTGGTCCTCTGTCTTGTATTCCAGGCTCTCTATCTTACGCTCCAGGTTTTCTATCTTACGCTCTAGGCATGCAAGCTTATTTTCTGAGGATGCTGCAGTACTGTCCTCCTCCAGCTCTATTACATCCCTCTTTCTCTTCTTAATTTCTGGTGACCTGTCTACAGGTCTCTTCCCTTTGTTATTTCTGAGACTTAGATTTAAATCAAGCTCTACGTTGCCAGTCTCAAAATTCAAGTTGAAAGATTCATTGTCGGCCATGGCTCTAGGGACCTCAGAAATAACTTCGAATGAGAAAGGAATGAAGATTGAGGAATATGTATGTAATGAAAGAAGTAGGTTTGCTTGGTGTGATGAGTGGGGTAACGGGCGTATAAGATTTATAGGCAACCCGAGGCCCCTCGAGCTAAAGCCACCACAACCTATATGCTGCTCACTAAGAAGTTTACAGATTGCATACGTCGCAATGCCAGCAATTAATGTCGGACATGCAGGTAAATAGTAGATATAATTTAATGCAATTAACATAAGTCAAAGGTTTCCTCAAAAATTTCGGCTAACTTTTGACTCTTCCTCAAAATTTTCGACTAATCTCCGTTCCAATCTATGATTTCCTCACTCTATACTTGTCTTATAGTGTAATCTTAGATCACGATATCACTCTATGATTTGGTAGTCTCATATTTGCCTTATCTTATATTCTAATCGGTGTCTTTACTCTGGACATACACATAATATATAAATATATATATTTATATATATTTAAAACAAAGTTAATTGCTTATGGTCGCATGCATCAAGCATTATCATGATGCAAGGAAATCATTGTCTTTCATTTGCCCACGAGAACATTATATGTAAGTATGTGTAACCATGAAAATGTATCATCCTCTACACCTTTCATTCTATTCAAGTCATTTTAAATTTTTGACTTCTCATTCTTTATGAGTAAATGTGGAATCATCACATATTATTCTTAGCCATAGCCTTCACTAATTATGCATGAATAGCATATATATCATATGTATACATGTAATTATAACATGATTCAATCAATTATGTATATTATACTCAACTGAAGGCTCTCAATAACAACACAACAAAGCAGAGAAATACATTTCAATTCATCATAAAAGCATCCAAGGCAATATGTAAAGGCTACATTGTGTACTTCTTTGAATTTCGAAAAAATGCCAACGGGAGAAATGGGAAAACCAAGTAAAATCAGCCGCAAATCCACCGAATATTGACTTTTGTGGTTTTGGCATTAATGCGATGCATTATTAGTGTGCACGCCTACCCTAGACTTCTGGCTTCCAGCTTGCAGAAATCCATAGGTTGATCGTGTAGGGGTGCGGTGAAGAGATATTTTCTTTGTCTCTAGGTCCTAATTTTTCTCTATAAAAACCGTCTCAGCGTTCTCAGTTACCACACCACAAAGAGTAATAATCTCTGAGCCTACAATTTCCCAGCATTCTTCTCGCCTTATACTCTTAGAAAAAATTTTCTAAATTTTTCAAATCATGGCCACAAGGAAGTACATTGATCTCACAGTGGAGGCCAAGGAAGAAGAGCTCGACTTAAACTTAAGTCTGGGCAAAGACAAGGGCAAAAGACCTTTTGAGGGGTCTCAAGAGAAGCAGAAGGAGAAGAAAATGAAGAAGAACGACGAAGCTGAGGAGACTAGCACGGGTCATACCTCGGAGGACAAAATCGCCTATTTAGAGCAAGATGTGAAAAATCTGAAAAAGATGATAGAGGACCTGGAGAAGTTAACCAAACGCAATAATGCAGCAATGACTTCAAGAATAGACAGGTTCTTCTATTGGTCTACCCAGTGCTTGTGCAATCAACAACAAAGAAGTGTTGATTGTATGAATGGGATTTATACTGTCTCTCACTCCGAGGAATGGTCGAGGGGTGATGATACAATACAACCCTCCTAATCCGAGACCACCTCGCCTTTAGATTACTCATGCACGAGTAAACTTTTTTTTTGGGTGATGTAATCCTTGTGTTTTTTTTTAATGCCAATGATTTCTTTTATTGGATGGTACTCTCAAAAAAAAATAACATAAAGAAAGATAAAAGAAATCAGCCACACAAAATCAATCACGAATTTAGCTTACAAAGCCCATCTCATAAAAATTTGATCCGACATCAACGGAATCAAAACAGATAACAACATTTCCTTTATCAAGTTCAAAAGTGTAGCCACATCTATCTAAAACTAAAACTGAAAACATAATTCCTAAGAAGAGACAAGTCTCGGAGGGAAAGGAAATGAAAACATCCTACAGGACCTTCAGTGGAGCTGTCTCTCTATAGTTGTGCCCGGGTTCACCACGATAGAGGAGATCCCACTAAGGTTACCTTACTCTGTAATCGGTAGGAGACCTAATCCCAAAGCTCTGATACCAACTTTGTCACGTCCCAAAATCTGAGCACGTGACCGGCACGAAAAGTGAATTTCACTTCACCTCCGTAAGCCTATCTTTCTCTTAAGCACAATACTAAACCTTGTTTTGGTTATTCTTTTAAATGCAATTAATTTAAATTACATAATTTAAGAAATAAAAAAAAACTATTTCTCTTCTCACAAAATGATAAGAAATTATGGTTAAACTGAGTTTCTCATACACGTTACAATTATATACATTACGTCGATGAACAAACCTACCCGATTACAGAGTTTTTCTAGATTTATACATTAGAATAAGTCCTAAACATTATACCTTTATCCTCAATAAATGAAAAAAAGTAATCTTGGCGTGAACGTCATCAGATTAGGAAGTTCTCCATACCTGAAACTGAAAACAGCTTCTACTTGAGAGAATCCTACCACATTCACACACAATATATGTATACATATATACATGCAGATATATAATTGATCTAACGGTATAATCATCTAAGTTTTGGTGTACAAGATATTTATCAAGACACACACATTGAAATCACCTCGCAATTATTAACAACATATTTAAGATCAAGCCAAATCACATTTCAAACAATTCATACAATTCCAAATCAAGTTCCCAGACATTTTTCGGGTCCCGTCCACAATAAGTGGCCGTTGCCCCACGGCCCCTGTCGTATCCTCCCTTGTTTCACCCCTGTCCTCAAAGTGACAAATCTGTAATCCAACCTTATTTCACCCTGTCCTTAAAGGACGAATATCATATTCAATATCACGTGGCCATAGTGATCTCGTTCCACCCTTATTTCATTCCATGGGATCCCATAAACTTTATTTCCGTTTCTCTCAAGATCAAACACAATTACATTACACAATCATAGGCAACCATATGCATCTCATTTCAGGAAAAGTTCACAACAGAATCATATTTGCACATTTCAATGTATAACATGAATACATGAATTTCATGTCACATATATATATAGAGTATACTTTTAATATATACATTAAATAAGCAAACAAGGTAAGGTAGGATCTCTCACCTCGATTCCAAGCTAAAATTCTACACTTCAAATCAGAGGATAAATGCCAAGGAACTCATCAAAGGCCTAAAGATCAAGCCAAGCAAGGAGATAACACTTAATCAAAACATAGGCTATCATTCATTTAGCTTTGTTCTGTTTTGAGGTTAAAATCAAGACTAATCTTTAAAAAATTTCTGGGAATAAACTATAGCTCCAAAAATTATGAAATTTGGTACAAATCGTTATTAGTATGTTAACATACTAGGATAAAAATTTCAAAATTTAACTCTATCGTTAGATCCTACTAAAGACCTTATTAGTGACTAAAGGTCAGAGCTGTCTAAATTCTAAATAGATACGGTGTTGTGCATTTTAAACTTGGATAATCATGTCCAAACGCCGTGAAATTTTTTAGATCCTTAGATTCATGTCTTATCTAAGTTCCATAGAAATTTCAGATCAAAAAGAGGTCTTTAGCTATTAAAACCAAATTAATTTCCAAAACTGCCCAGATTCACTCTGCACTAAATAAAGTGTTATTCCCATAATTATTTGACCAATCAAACCAATTTTGATGAACTTGAAACTTTTCAGATCAGATTAATAACAGGTTAGGAGCTTCCTATAAACATTTCATGATTTTAGAAATTGATTGGGTTATCCAAAAACACATAAAACCAGTAGCATAACAAATCAGCCTTATTCTGCCCTTTACAAATTTCAGTCACTGTTTTAGGTATATTTTGGGTACCAAACCAACCCATAAAATTCTGAAATAATTTAAGTATATTCCTGGACACTATTTCTAGTTGTATATCATAATTCATGACCATTAGAGTTCATTTCATTTTGCAAATAGTCCAAAACTTCTAAATCAGTATATGACAGCAAAATGATAGTCTAAGTTGAGTTTTTGAAACTTGCTATTTTCAAAAGCATATACAACCTCAAGATGTCTATATACATATATGAAACCACAACTAGTTCAGTAGTTTAGTTATTAATCTAGTTTAAATTTAGTCACAATCAACACAAGCTCTAAACCAGTCCATGAAATATGTAGAAAAAAATCCTCCAGATCGAACCATCTCTTCTCTGTCTTGTGATGCAAAATTTAATTAGCGTAACACCCTATATATATATATATATATATATATATCATACAGATTCGAAATCAGTCCCCAAATGCATAGAAAACTTAGAGAAGGCAAGAGATTAAGGCTTAATTCAAAGTCATAAACTTTTCTTTCCTATACAGCTAAGGTTCACGTTTGCACTATAGAAGGAAAGAGATGAGAGAATTTCTACTTACCAATGGCGAATCCTGCCAAGGACAGTGGCGCAAGGAGGAAGATGATGGAGGTACGCCACCATACTCAGCTTGTCTTTCTCTCTCCCTTGATTTTTTTTTCTCCTTCTTTCTCTTTGGCTAGACTCACGACAAGGGATAACAATAAAGAGTGGGATACACATGTTTGTCTGCCACTAATATTTCATTTGGTTGAAATGTTAGAATACCCTCCCCAAACTTTTTGCTTTTTCAATAAGGTCTATAGTCCAATTGGTAAAATTGTATTTATACCTCCAAAATTATTGCTAACCATATCTTTATGTTATATATATATATATATATATATATATATATATATATATATAATTTAAATAATTCCTCACATTTCCATTTTTTTAATTCTCTCTTTTTTTAAAAAAAAATTCACGTAATAAATTTTCCCAATAAATTTCTAACTATTTCTTTTTTTTTTTAATAAATCCTCAGGGTATTACAACTCCTTTTATATAAAGTCATTTTTCCTGTATATAAAACTTGGTTCATAATAAAACATAACATTATTATAACACATCAACATTCCATCTCATACCATCTTATTCACTTTATGATCATTCATTAATCACACTCCTCATCTCATCAAACATCTATGTTCTCAAAAATTAAATCCACAAGTCTCTAAGCCAATTCTATCTCACCAATATATTAAGGATATAATAATAACATAACACACCTTTATACAATATTCACCTTTCTTCTCAAATTAAAGACATTATATGTTATCACCAGGATGTAAAGGTTTATAAACAAAATAACTACTTAGTCATAGGAATATCAACCCACTCACCATAACTTGGTAGTGTAATTACTCTTTTAAATATTGTTTACCTACGGTGATCCAAATGCCTTGCGAACTAGTCCCTATGATTTAATCAATAAGAGAGATAAAATAGATCAAAATTTAAGTAAATGGAGAAGATAGTTGCTATCATAAGCGCCTACAATAGAACCATAAAAGTTTCCTAAATTCTCTATAGCTCAAACACCCCTTTTATCTCACAATTTAATTTTCACTTCATCTTTAAACATTTAGAGATTCTTGAGATTAAAGAACCAAGAATGAACTCCAAAACAACCCCTCTAAGTTCTTCTTTTATTATTTCTTCCCATTTCCCAATTTCACTTCCATATCAAACCTGAAATTTCAGTAGACATATAATTTTCATCACAATATTATTCAAAATTCTACATTAATAAATTATGCAGAAAACCCAACATCTTCCTCTCAATATTCTCAGTTTCCTTTGTCATCTATCACTCTGTCTTACTCTCGACCACTTAGCAAAATTTCTGCACATCCTCAAGTTACCAATTCAAGAACACAATCACTAAATTTATAAGAGACCTAGCCTAAAATTCAATTTGGGGAATGTATAAGGCTTGGGCACCAAATCAGAGAACATTTGGTCGAAGAAATTGCAAAAAAAGAAAAAAAAGAATTCCTCAGCAATGAACAAACTTAAATGGCCAATAGTGGGACTGATTACCGGAAGCTACACAGCCAGATGACGCCAACGAGGTAGCCAAGGATGAAGGTTGAAGAAAATCGTCCCTCTCGCACACCTAAGACACTGTCTCGCCCTCTTTCATGACTCTATCCTCCATTCGTGTAGCATAGGAGATCGAAGGGAAAGGAGGGAAGGGGGGGAATCTTCAGGTGACAGTGACGATGGTGGTGGCTGATGGTGGCCATCATCGCACTCCGTTCACCATTCTCAGTTTCCCTTTCTCTCTAGCCCCCAAAACCTTATGTGTGTGTGTCTTGAGGAATACAGAGTTTTCTAAAATGGCCATGAGAAAAGGGCACACATGGCTCAGTGCCACATGTCTCCCTTTTGCTTAAATTACATAAGATAGCCTTGTACAAATTAAATTTTTATACAGGCCCCTCTCTCTCTTTAAGAAAATTCCAAGCTTTTATCTCAAACTCAAAATAAATATCTCGCCTCTCTAGGCTTCACATTTTCTACCTAAACTAATTCTCTAACCAAAAATAATTTTTTTAAACAATTTCTCAAAAATCTATTATTATTTATTTCTTATTACAAATAATTCCTCAATATGCCCAAATTTTAAAATTCTTATTCCTCAAATTCTTCTTTCAATTCTTAAAGCTCACCATACTATATAAAAAATATATGGGTTATTACATTATGTGTGTATGTGCATGTATGTGTCACTGTGTGTGTATTTCAATAACTTATTTAATATCTAAAATTTATATTTTGATGATTTTAAATATAGTTATATATGATAGTTTGTCACTTTTACAATATAATATATGATTTATAAATATATGTTGACCTTTAAATAAGTACGTACTTATCTAAAAATTTTAGTCAGCAATATATAGATTTTTTATATTTTTTTATCCAAAATTCATATGATATTTTATAATTTTTAATGTAATCTTGCAATTTGATCTATCTTATATTTCTCTTAATTTTATTTAAGATCTCAATTTTAATTATACTTATATATGTGTGTGTTTGTGTGTCACAATATGAATAGTCTTTCTCGTGAAGACGTTGAAATAGTGTTTTAGAACTGATTTCTTAATATTTTCTATGTAGTTACTACAAGTCATGTATACACGCGTGCGTGACAATGTTTAAACGAGTATATGATATTTCTCTAGCCATTTCTTTTATTAAAAGAAGCACTTTTTTATTGGACCATGTGTGTCTCTTTAACCAATAAGAATTCTTGGCTGGAAGGCTATCACAGCCTTTGGATGGCTGTGGGCCCCACACAACATATGAGGCCCACAACCCTTGGATGGCTGCGGGCAGCTCACTTAGTCAAGGACTCTCTTTGACTAAGGAGAGAACCACCTCCCCTTTTTATTCACATTGATTCAAATAATATGGTAGTTATTTTTTTAAGTCTCAAAGTTAAATTATATAAATAAAAAAATTAACATTTAAAAAATTTTATATGCCTTTGCTGTTGAAATTTAATATAATATATATCCTATTTTGGATATGCATTAATCAATTATTAAAAATGATTAACACATTAACTATATTATTCTAATATATAGCCTTTAATATATGAATATTATAATTGGGCTTCTATATTGTGAATGGCCCGTGATGGGTTGGGCCAATCACATAGCCTGTTGAGAAGTCCCTGCTCTTGTCTGATATTAAATAGACTGACATCCCATTAATCAGCCTAACCCTAGACAAAACTTATCAGACAGAGAGTAGTACCACTCTCACACAACCCTAAAATTCCCTCTGTTCTACTGTTGAAGATGAATAGCGCAATAATGTCAGGTACATGTTCTGTTCATCCCTTTTATGTTCTAATTATTTAATATGCTGTAGTTTGTATCTACACCGATTTAGGATTAGAAATTTAATCCTTTTAATTCCTTCATTTGCGTCTCATCAAGTCGAACTAGAGATTAATAAGAGTGTAGTGACTTTGGTTGTTAAACCCAAAAAAAAAAAAAAAAGAAAAGGAAGCTTTGTGCTGTTAGGACAAAAAGCAAATCTTTAATTAGACAAATCCATGCTCTTCTGTTTTTTTTGGGGGGGGGGGGGGTTTACGTCACTGAATAATTATTTAAAAAAATTTATATAAAATTCTTTATACCTTTGCTATTTCACTAATGATAAAACAAATGTAAAAAAGTATCTTAAGGAACTACTTATTCAATACTTAGTTGTAAAATATTTTTGATTTTTTTAAAAGACCATATACTTATTATATTCTAATTAGAGAACTATACACATGTTATGTTTTAATTAAAGAAGTTGATAACAAAAATATAAGAATTACATGTAAATTTTTTCTTTATTTTAATTGACAAAAAAAGAGAGAGATTAAATTAAGTAATTTTCTTTGAAAGAGCCAAAAAAAAATTATGACATAAATATTATCTTGGCCCTTTAACTTTGCCTCAAGTTTTATTTTAGTTATTTAACTTATTTTTGTTCCACTTTGGTCTTCGAACTTTACTTTAAATTTCAATTTGGCTCCATACTTTATCTCAGATATTTAGTCCCTTAATTTTATTTTGGTCCAATTAATCTCTTTAACTTTATCTTCAATTATCACTCAAATGTTCCTTCTTCCTTTTTTTTTTTGTGTCTTTGGTACCACTGAAATACTTAATGGAAAATTTTTATATGGTTTCTTTCTTAGCTTTAATAATCTCATTAAAACTGTTTTGTTATGCATTTTTATTGTACCTAAAATCTGACATGTTCGGCAATTTAAAAAAAGGAATTTAAATATAGTTTTCAAAAAAATAAAAATTAAATTTCAAGAACCGCCACCAAAATTTTTGAAGGTTAATTTTGGAAAGCTAATTGAAAGGATAAGACAAGGTCAAAATAACCGTGATGAGTTCAGGAGTTAGTTACGCATGGGAGTAGCTGTTAGCACCATAACCTTGAAATTATGCAAAATTTGTAACATAGCCTTGAAATTATCTAAATCACTTTTTAATACACAGAGGAAAAAAACAAATAAAAGAAAAATGGGATTGTTTACGAGACTTCACCTTCTGGGGCCTAATTATTCAATGATTGAGATTAAAGTTCATGTAATTCAAATAATAACTAAACTTTTGTTTGGTTGTACTTTTATTATTATTATTATTTTAAGTAAAAAGAGTAACAAAGTTTATCTCAATTTCAAAAATTGTGAGACATAAATGATTTTTTTTTGAAAGAAGGGAATTCCTTAAAAATCTCAAAAATTTGGAGGAACTAAATTAAAAAGAAAACTTTAGAAATGGCCAAAATTTAAAAAAAAAAAAAGAAAAGAAGGAAAAATAAAAATTCAAATAAAAAGAAAAAAAAAGAAGCAAAATCAATGGTCAAGGTTAGATCGTTGCCTCACATAAACTGTCAAAACGGTGTTGTTTCACTTTAGATGGGACGACCTCGTTTCGTGTAATAAGAAAAGCCCTATTGTTGCATAATTGTTATATTTTTGACGTATTTTTATTGTTGCATAAATTATATAAAAATTGAACTACAGTTTGACCAAGATTGAACTTGAACCTGTCTTGCTGACCAATGCAATGATTGGTCTAGTTTGAGAATATTGGTGATACACTACAAAATTTACTCCCATCTTTGTCTATCAAAATAGCTGTTGCAATTCTCAAATTACACCAGGCTCGCTTCAAATTGAGCTAATAAGTGGATTCATATTCAAATTTACTTAAGCCTTTCTTAGCTTAGACAGTTAGACTTTGGGTGACTGCCTTGCCTCATTCATTGTGTGGAAGATCTTGATAAGGATAGTGTTGTCACGGCTGTTGCTTAGATGTCCAATTTTGGAAATGCGATGCCGATTCCTTGCACTTTCTGACATGTATTATTGAACTCTTCATGTTAATCTTAGGTTATACTATTTTTTTTTCTTTCTGTTTGTACTTTGTTTTCAGATTTAACTGTTTCTTTGGGACCTGTACGGATAGACGTTTTCGATATTTGTTTTATTATAATTATATGCTACTTATATGTGTATTTCAGTGTGCTATCTTATAGTTGAGCATCTGGGCAATTTTACTGTGGAAAAAAAATAGAATAAGCATTTAGCACCTTAGAACATGATACATTGGCTAAGCTTTTAAACAGAAAGACAACGGTGCACTTATTGACTCTTGACCCAAATGAATGCATATAATTATTAGCATGTTCTGTTTTGAACTTTTGATGGCTAAGAAATCAATAGATCAGTACCCAAATGATAAGAAGTTTGATAGAAACCTTTGGTAGAACCATACATTAAAAGGTAGCTTGTGAGGTTGAATAGGCCAAGGTACATAGATATCCCACATTAGAATCTCATACTTCCAATGTGAGACTCAAGTTCCATATCTTGCTACAACATTTTGTGCTGCTGCAACATTTTGAATTGCAACACTTGAAAATTTGTTGCATTTGATAGATGAGGCAACAGGTTTATGCTATCGCAAATTATTTATTTGTATAGGTAACAATTTAATGTAATATCTATAAAAATGTTGCATTTGATTTTAATTGCAATCGTGATGCAACAGTTTTCAATTATTGTAATAGTTTTTACAAAAATTTTTAAGGTTAAGACAACAAATTTTTGATTTAGGTATAAAACCGTTGCAAAATTTTTTGTTTTTAAATTTCAAATAAAAAGTTAATTTTCAAATATACTAAATTTATATATAAAATAAATAAAATACATCTTTGAAATAAGGTTAAATTTTAAATTTTAAAAAATTGAATGAATACTAATTAATTTGTACTCTATATTTTAATAAAAATATTTATAATAAAATAAAAACAACAAAGTTGTAAAATAAATTTTATGCAAGAGAGTAGTTTTGAACCCAGCATGCTTATCAAATATTCAAAGGAGCTGACTCAACCTACAAACTAGATATTACCAATTTATACTTATATTTATTTTAACGTATTGGGTGATAAAAAAGGACCGGGGTTCCCTGCTATACTTTTAGTATGGCAAAGTGCACTACTACTTTTAGCAACAGTTTTTTCTGTTGCTAAAAGTTTTAACAACAGAATTCTTTATTGCTGAAACTTTTAGCAACCGAAAAAACTGTTGCTAAAAGTCCAGGCAGAAAAAAAATAATGCAGAGCAGACAACCCAAATCCGATAAAAAATACCCGCCAACATTAATTTACTGAATGAGCTAAACCCAAATACTGTGCGTCATCTTTCTCATTGTGAGCCTGAGTAGTGCTTGCGTCCACCTTCATTGCCTCCACTATCGCTGCCTCTGTCGTCGCTGCTATCCACCGTCATTTGCTTTCCTGACTTTTTTAATCGTTGCTATCTGAAGGTCTAAGGTGAGAAATCAGTACCAATCAACTCCTTTGTATCTTTCTTGGTTTTTGGCATCATTTATTTTTTGATCTGTAAATCCTTTTTCCTATCGTTATTGTTGGTTAACATGAAAGTCTGGATCTAGTTATATAGATTAGAAATCAAAAGTATTTAAGGATTGTGCAGAAATTGTTAACTTGTTTTACATAAATTGTTAGGTTAGAGATGAGGTTGATGGATTGTGCAGATCATGGTAAAGTGAGTGAAGAAAAAATAGTAAAAAATATGTTGGCCTGAACTTAAAGGAATTGATTAATTAGTTACATATCGTCAATTATAACTTCGCCTAGCTCTTGCTTTTGTCCACACCTCTCCTTTTCTCTATTTCGATGATTCCCCATAGAAAATGTTTGATACTGTTAATTAGGCTTGATATATACATGCATATGAGCAGGCTTAATTTTTCCCTCTCGTCCATGATATTCCTCTGTTCCATGTTGGTGCTACGTTTGCCTTGGAAGGGTGGCAAACTATAATATTAATTATATATCCCAATAATGCCGTCACCCAATCAAAAAGCTCTAATATGTGCATATACGATGTGTGTGTGTGTATACGTGATATCTCTCTCTTGTATTTATATATCTTGTATGGTATGATGTAATTAGAAAGAAGAGTAAATCACACATCTTTCTCCAAGAAACTTTTAAGAAATACACAATTAATTACACAATCTTTTTCAAGAAATTTTAAAGAAGTGATAAGATGTATTCATATGGAGCTATTGTGCGTTATAGGCCACACATGTCTTCTGTAGCTCTTTTGATAAATGGTGAGAGACCATTGCCCAAGCCAAAACAGCCTGGGTTTTATCCTCACAATGATTATTATTCAACAACCAAAGTGGAACTTTCATCATCCAATGAGATTTGCATCTCATTATTACAACAATTTATGAATTGAACGAGATTGATTGCCCATTAAGCATATAGTATTATTAATTTAGTTGCCACTTAATCAAAATTCTTTGTCCAAACTTTAGTCTCGCTTTTTTCAGGTTGGAGATAGACCATATGATGGAGTAAAAAAGGAAGAACCATAAAAAAGGATGCATAGTTTACGCTTAAACTTTGAAAGAGTTAGAAGTTGACATTTTCTTTATTATTTTTCAAAAATTATCATTATCTTTTCTCAATTGCTGGTTATAGTTTATTTTATTCTGTTACATTTTTTATATGTTGTTTGCTCTGAAGTTTGTTGATTCCTCTTTTTAATGTAGACAAGCAAGAGCTTAGCAAGAAAATTTGTTGAATAGGTCATTCTGACAGAATTTAAATGCATGTTAAATTCTGTGATATCACTAAATTGTTCTGAAGTTTGTTTATTCCTCTTTTTAATGTAGACAAGCAAGAGCTTTGTTTGGTTCCAATTCCCCTGTATCCCAATAATGCATGTTTATTCCTTTTCTGTTTCTTGTTTTCTATTTTGCTTTACATTAAGAATATCTTATCCTTTGTTCTTTGTCTTTTTCTATTTTACTTCAATTTAATTTGTTTTACCCTCATCTTTCATGCTTTTCCATTATAAAGTATTGTTTCTATGTAAAGACAAATGTCTGAATGACAAATTCTACTGTTTGCTTCTTACAAATTCACTTTTCTCTAAGAACTTTCAAGGTAAGAATACAGGGTGATAAAGAACATAGAGAATAGAGAAAGAAAAGACTGAAGAATATAAACTGAAATACTTCTGTGTATTGTCTTATCAGATTAATGAGATACAGTCCACTTATATAGGCTCACGTGAAGACACTTCAGAGAGGAAAACTATCTAACTGAATTACAACCAGATTGTAACTAGTACAACTAAACTAGCTTAACTGACAACTGTACACTAATATGCCCCTGTAAACTTAGAGTATGAAGATTCCAAGTACAGGACCAGAGAGTGATTACAACATTGCAAAAGTAAAACCAGAGACAACTCAACAGTAATTACAATAGAGATAAAAGAAATAAAGCAAATTACAAACCAGAACCACAACTAATATGCCACTAGAAAATCAAGGAGGGGCTTCTACTCTAAGTTTATTACTCAAAAACTGAAACCTGGATGAGGATAGGAGTTTTGTGAATGTATCAGCTTTTTGATACAAAGACGGTATGTGATTCACAATGATTTCACCAGATATGACCTTCTCTTAGACAAAATAGAGATCTAACTCTAGATGTTTCGTTCTTTGATGCAGGATTGGATTTCTGGATAGTAAAACAGTGCTCATGTTGTCACAAAATACAAGGCGCTTAGAGATGAGTGGGATTTGTAGCTCTGTCAAAAGTGATTTTAACCAAATTATCTCTATGACTACCAATGCCAAACTTCTGTACTTAGCTTCAGTGGTTGATCTAGACACCACAGGTTTTTTCTTAGCACTCAAAGAGACTAAGTTATCACCAAGAAAAGCACAAAACCCTGAGGTTAACCTTCAGTCATCAATGTCACTACCCATGTCAGCATCACAGTAAGCAATAAAGAGAGATTGGATGAGGGAGAAACTTGTAAACCAAAAGAAATAGTGCCTTTTAGATACCTTACTGCCTACCAACTTTTGCATAAATTGACACACTTTGTTGACTACAAAGGCTATTTCTGTTCTAGTGATAGTAACATATTAAAGAGCACTTACAATGGATCTATATAAAGTAGGGTCTACCATAAGATTATTACCTTCTTTTGTACGTTTTGCATTTGAGACCATAGGAGTATTAATGGGTTTTGCACCATCCATCTTTGCCGTTGCTAGTAAATCATGTATATACTTCTTTTGCAATAGAAACACATTGCCATTGTCTGTATAGTTCACTTCTACTCCCAAAAAATATTTAAGCAACCCTAGATCTTTTAGAGCAAACTCAAAATTAAGTTTCAGCTTCAATGAAGAAATGAGATTTGAACTACTGCCAGTGATGAGGATATCATCAATATATATAAGAACATAGGTAACAGTAGATGAGTCATTTCTAATAAACAATGAAGGATCCACTTTGCTAGCCAAGAACCCAAACTTTAGTAATGTAGTTGCTGGACTTTCAAACCAAGCTCTAGGAGCTTGTTTAAGGCCATAGATCGCCTTGTTCAATTTACAGACAAATTGTTTATTAAAAGGTTCAAAACCTGGAGGTTGTTGCATGTAGACTTCTTCTTTCAAAAAACCATTAAGAAAAATGTTATTAACTTCTATTTGATAGACACTCCACCCCATTTGACAGAGCAATAGAGAGAACAGTTCTAATTGGTGCAGGTTTCACTACAGGAGAGAAGGTCTCATGAAAATCAAAACCATAATGTTGATCATAGCCCTTAGTAACCAATCTAGCTTTAAACTTATTTACTGAGCCATCAGTGTTCTCTTTTACTCTAAAGACCCATTTACAACCTATAACACTTTCATTAAAAGGTAAAGGAACCAAGCACCAAGTGCTATTTGAGATTAGAGCTTGATACTCATATTTCATAGCTGCTGCCCAATGTTCATTTAACAAGGCATGTTTAACAGACTTAGGACTAGTATGAGTAAGGTATGTTTTTGGTTTGAAGGTGCCTACTTTTGAACGAGTGACCATATGATGAGTGTTACCAGTATTCTGATTAGAAGTTGAAGAAGTTGAGGGATGTGTGTTGTTACTAGAAGAAGAAGATAACTAGGGGTTTGCATCACTGTCAGAATTTGTCGAACCTGAACCAGAGGGATGAATTGTGTTGCTGTTTGGTACAGAAACTGATCCTGTGAGCTCTGTGGAGTTTGGGTTGCCAGTAGGAGATCCTACAGAAGCTGGATCTACAATATGTAAATTTGTAGAAGTTGTATAGTTAGTAGCAGAAGCATTAGCAGTAGAAATAGTAGGATATTGAAGAGGACTAGAGATGCCATCAGTGCATTGAGAAAGAATTTTAGGATGGGAAGCAAAGGGCATAATAGAGGCAGTAGAATTAGTGGAAGATAGGTTGAGAGAACATGAATTTTGGTAAGGAAAGCTTTGTTCATTGAAAACTACATCTTTAGAAATGAACACCTTACCACTAGGAGCTAAACACTTGTACCCTTTATGTTGGGAACTATATCCAATAAACACACATTCAAGAGATCTAAATTGTAACTTGTGATTGTTGTAGGGTCTAAGAAATGGAAAGCAAGAGCAACCAAAGGTTCTTAAAAAGAAATCTGGAGGATTGTGAAATAGTTTTTAAAAAGGTGAAATATCACCAGTAACAAATGAGGGAAGCCTGTTAATAAGATAAACAGCAGTAGTAAATGCATCCTCCCAAAAATCCATAGGCAAGTTAGCTCTAGCAAGTAAGGTAAGGCCAGTTTCACAAATATGTCTATGCTTTTTTTTAATGATCCATTTTGGTGATGTGTATGTGGACACGATAATCTATAAATAATTCTATTTTAGTGAGAGAATGAAATTCACCACCCCAATATGATTGAACTTGTTTTATTTTGTAGTTGGATTGAAGTTCAATCATTTTGTGAAAGTGAATGAAGATTTGAGCAACATTAGATTTTGCTTTGAATGGAAATATCCATGAGAAGCGTGAATATGCATCAACAATAGCAAGATAGTAAAGTGAACTATTTCTGGATTTTACATGTGCTGGACCCCAAACATCCATGTAAATGAGTTGCAATGGTTCTGTGTGTACAGTTTTAGAAAGACAAGAAGGAAGTCTACGAGATTTTGCCAAGAAACATGAATTACAAAAAGCTGAAGTTTGTTTATTTGAACAAGAAACATTACATTGTTTGAGAACAGATTGCACAACAGAATTATGTGGATGACCTAGTCTATTGTGCCACAGCATGTAATGAGACGAAATTACATCTTGAATAGAACCAGACGATGTTTTCGAAGTGCAGGTTAGAACAGATTTATGTTGAACCTTTTGAGGATGAACATTTTTAAAGTAATAGAGTCCATCATCACTGACCAAACCTTCCAGCAGAATTTCTTTAGTATTCTGTGATTTAACATAATAATGGTTAGGGTGAAATTCAAAGAAGACATAGTTGTCTCGGGCAAATTTTGAAACACTAACTAGATTTTTTGTGATAGAGGAACATGAAAAAGATTTTGAAGAGAAAAAGAGACAGAAGGATTAAAAGGAGATTTGACAATAGTATTCCCAATGCTTTTGATAGGCAAACCTGCTCCATTCCCAATATACAACTGATCTGAGCCATGGTAGTCATTCGCTTGGATTGCAGTCACATGGTTAATGGCACCTAAGTCTAGAAACCATGTTGTATTATCATAAGCACAATCCGAATAAGCCATAAGTGCAGACATGCCATTACTAGAGTTTACACTAATTTGATTGTTTTTATGTTGATACTGAGACGATATTGGTTGTACTGAGTGATCAAAGCGGTGGTAACAATATGCTGCAGGATGTCCAGGTTTTAAACAGACTTGGCAAATAATTGAGTTCCTTCCTGCCTAAAAATTTCTGCCTCGTCCTTTTCCTCTATAAAAACCTCGCCTACCACCTTTGGCCGACTGAAAATTGCCTCTAAAACTTTGATTATTGTTACTAAAGGAATTCTTGTCTGCATCATTAGTTTTCTTCTTCCAATTAACACTAGCTGTTGTGGATAGTGAGTTAGAGGCTTTATTTAAAACATCAGTTCTGATCTCTTGAGCAAGGAGTAGTGATTCAATTTCACTTACAGAGTCAGACTCCTTTCTAGTTCTGATTGAAGTTGAAAAGGCATCATTGTCTGTTGGTAAACCTTCAAGTATAATCTCTACATGCTCTTGATTCGAAACTTCGCTGCCAATGGAAATCAGCGAGTCGACTAAAGCCTTAATCTATAATAGGTATTCTGCAATTATTCTTGACCCTTTCTTGGTGTTTCGCAGCTCAAATCTATATTGATGGACCTTCGCTCGAGTATGCGCCGCAAAGTAATCTGAAATTCTCTTCCAAACTTCGTAAGATCTACTGCAACCTACTACCCTGGTGAGAACATTCTCTGACATCGATGAAAGAAGCCATGAGAGAAGACAACGATCTTGCTTATGGCAGTGTTGATAATTGGAGCTTGATTTATCTGGTAGGGCCGAGTCTCCTTCGATGTACTGTAGCAGATCATGGCCTTCAATGGTTGCGAGTACTTACTGCTTCCACAACAAAAAATGTTTCTCCTCGAGTTTTACAGATAGCGGGTGACTGAAGGTTACAGGAGACTTCTGTCTGTTAAGAGGAACAATGTTCTGTATTGAAGTGTCATTTTCCGTCCTCTGGTTAGAAAATCTCTAATGCCATGATAAAGAACATAAAGAATAGAGAAAGAAAAGACTGAAGAATATAAACTAAAATACTTCTGTGTATTGTCTTATCAGACTAATAAGATACAGTCCGTTTATATAGGCTCATGTGAACACACTTCAGAAAGGAAAACTATCTAATTGAATAACAATCAGATTGTAACCACCACAACTAAACTAGCTTAACTGACAACTGTACACTAATACAGGGGAATTGGAACCAAAGAAAGAAATAAGTTTTGATGAAAGGTCAAAAAAATCTTGTTAATCTGAAGTTGTACACTAGGTGTTCGATTTTTTGTCTAAAAGAAATAAATCAAACAATCTAATGGTTTCAAGGCACAACTAACCTCCTAATTGTTTTAACTTTCTATTAAATCTAATGTTAATATAACCATCACATAGACGATTATATTGAGTTTAGTTATTTATTACACAATATTGAAACGGATTTTGATACCTAATCACATTCATTAGGCTTAGCAAGATTCTTAGGATATTAATACCAATAACTCTTATAAGAGGAAATCAGATTTGCTCAAATCTGTTCAGTTCTTGAAATTTCCTTTCCATGTTTTCTTGAAGATTTGACTTAATTCTTGAGTATTTCTTCCTTTTTCTTGTCCCTTCCTTTATAAAGGGATTGCGAACTCTCTTGAGCTATTAGATCTTTTAGTTTATTTATTTATTTTATTTATGATTTGGAAGGATTCCTTGTCCTCCACTTTTGTTTTCTCATTAATAGTTTTTTATCAAATATATTTTGAACTTTTTGGATTCCGTTATCACCTTTTTTTCAAGAGATCTTCATGCCTACTTAAAGAGGAGAGGTGCATTAAAACCAATAACAGCTGTACAGTTTGCACTTGACATTGTAAGGATTGTCATGTGTTTTCTTATAACAAATCTATTGGTAGCTTTCATTGGGATTGCAAGGAATAGAGTTTGTTTATTATTTGATTCTGACGAGTTGAATATTTGATGTAGCCTTTGGCAGGTTTTAAATGTTACATACATCTAGTTTAGAAGAATGATTTTTTCTGGTAATAAAATTCGATTAAACTTTCCATTGGTCAGTAATGAGCATAAAATGTCCATTAACCAATTGTGGAAGGATTTCACAACAGTTTAGCTGGCCATGGTTCCTGACTCTAGGTACTGAGTTATCTTTTTATAGAATGGAGCTTGTCTAGTATTACAATAACATGTTAACCCTTGATGAAACTCTCCCCATCCTCCCAAAACAAGAAGAGATTTGAAGCAGAAAACCAAAATTGTTTTGGTTGCATCTATCTTACAACACAGAAATGGAACTGTAAGTATTTAAAAAGTTTGAAATAAACCATGGTACTTCAAATGATATAGCTTTTTCTTTACATGATTTTTGAGTTAAAGAATTATGTTTAAAATTGAGAAGGTCAAGACTTCCCATTTTGGAAAAAAGAATTACCATAATACCTAGTTACTACAAGTGTTATGCTTCTTTAAAGTATCTTTCTCTTATTCCTAATTTGTTGCTCTTCCTGCAGCCCTCTTAAGAGTATAATGGTTTTAACGTATGATGAGATTTGAAAAGATTTTGGTTGTTTCTGAATTTTACATAACTATATATATATATATATATATATATATATATTTCAAATCTATTTTTCATATGGAAGGATCTTAGGACCCTGGATCTGATCTTTTCCACCCTGGACTAATTTTATGTAGGATTTATAATCAGTTGTGAAATAATCAATATATTACTAAAGTTTGATGCTGATACATCCCAAAATTAAAAGATTGGGGCAGGAAGGACTATGAGACTACATAAGAAATGTCAGGGTGGCTGAAGGGGCAAATGGAAGCTCTAGAAGGTTCTAGAGGAAGTTTTGTTAGGAAAATGGAATTAAAAAAGGGGCGAGGGGGGAAAAAGAGATTGGATAGCATTTTTTCATTGAATATGCTTTTACTGAGGATTTTCTATATGTTGTTCCTGTTTTGAGATGATACATTTTCTTTTTTGAATTTTATCATAAAAAGAACTTTCTGAGAGCTAACAATTTTTTTGTTCTGTCCTACTTTATAAAAGTTCCTTTCCTTGACATGGTAAATGGAAGTAAAATATTATTTTCATGGGCAAAGAATGAGGAAACAAATGGAGGGAGGTCTAGTAGTTCCTGTTACATTGATGAACAATATGAAGGAACAGAGTTTTATTATTGCCGGTTAATTGGTTGGCTTCATGTGGCTTTCTGCAATGCTTACAGTTTTTCTGCTTGCCAAGCACTGTGCTTGGCGCACAAGAGCCATCGATTGGTGTGGGCCCCCACATGGGCCAGTGGAGCTCGCGCCAATCGATTGGCTCCCCTGCACCAAGTACGCTTATGATAAACAAAGAAACTACTGTGCGCTTCTACAATGACCCATCACACCATAAGTACATGAGAGATGGTAGAAGGTAGCGAAGGCATCAACTAGATGTTTACTCTGCATGTTGCCACAATTATATTAGACACAACACAATTATATTAAATTTGCACATGGACATTGTGTGGCGAAGTTGTGTGTCCATGTCCTGTGTTTGTGATAATGTTACTTTTTATATTGTGTAATCATTATGAATTTAGTGAATAATCGTCAATCTTGTCTTATAGGCCTGAATGTTGTCTTGTAGGTTTTACATTATTCCTTGGATTCATAATTGAACGTATGCACCATTATCTTGGAAACCTTATTAGTCTGAGGAGTAATGTGGGATCTTCTAAAGAAGAACTAGAAAGGCTTCAGAAAGAAAAGGTCCAGCTTAAAGAATACAAAGAGAAAGCATCTAGGGAGATAAAGCAGCTGAAGGAAGAGATTTCAAGGTCATTAGAAAGTTTAGAAAAAGGGAAGTTGGAATGTAAAGAAAAGGACAAAAGGGTTGAGACTGCTGAAGTTCATGTTGCTTCCCTCTAGGAACAAGCCATGGATCTGCTACTTGAATATGATCGGCTATTAGAAGACAACCAAAATCTTTAGGCTCAAGCACTAGGAAGGGCATAAAGAGTTGAGGAAACACCGAGTTATGTTGATGAACTGAGACTTGGGAAAGTGATGTCATTCAAAGCCATCATTCTAGTTTTGATGCAAAACCATCCTTTGTTTCACTAAAAAATGATCAATTTTTGGTCCTTACTAAAATGAGCAAGAATGGCCAAAATAGGTGTCATCCCAAGGTTATCATTTTTGTAGTTCTTCCTCTAAAATCTCATTTCCCCTTCACCCTGTTTAGTTTTGTGCACCTGTATGGTGTTTGATCTCCCATCTAGCTTCCATTATTCCCTTCTTCAAACTTTTTTCTTTAAAAAAAAAGGAAATTTTCTTGTTTTAGGGTCGTCGATGGATTGATATCTTTTAAGAAATGGGAAAAAAAATGACAAATTGTGAAAATTTTCTTCTATTGTTCTTGAGGTTGCATTTAACTTTCCATTCAATTTTATGCAAAATAAATATGCTGAGTACTATTGAGGATTTGATTTCGGATTGGGTCCGCCTACTTGGCGCACTCAATTATCTGATCGACGTGAACTCCACACAGGCAAGTGGGACTCATGCTGATTGGATGATGTGGGCACGCTAAGCTAGCGGCCCACTCTCTTTGAGTTCATGCGTTCATCATGCACTTCAGAAGCACAGCTCATATGAGTTTTGATTCTGTCTAACTTTTTAATGGGGTGAGAGCTGTAAGTTGATATAGTTGTGTAGAAAATGAAGTTCAAAATATAATCTACTGTCAAATTTATGCTTAAACTTATGCTAGCAGTGCTTTGATTAACTTAGAAATTTTTCAAATTGGTGTTTCCAGTCATCAAATTATTGTTATTTTTAGAGTTAAATAACTGTTACTATTACAATTAACTAATGTTGTATTAAAGGTTGACTAATATTAAAATGCGGTGTTTTCAAGACTCAAAACTTTTATTTTACAAAGATAAAGAGTATATTCGAATCAGTTCTCTAAGAATGAATTCAGTTGAATAATTTTTTTATATTTAATCTTTAATTTCAGTGGAATATTAATTTGTTTGAATTACATTTTGAAATAAAAGTTGACTTCTTGGGTCCAATAAATTTTTGAAAGCAAAAATGTGAAATCCTCTCATGATTTAAAAAACTTTAAAGCAATCCAAAAAAAAAAAACTCACCAAGAGGACGCTCCTTTAATTTAGATTGAGAAAAATATAAAGAAAGAAAAGAAAGTGCAATTTTAATTTTAATGTTTTATTTTAGTTAAATTTAAATCTATTTTTTAGTTTTAGAATTATGGGGAATAGATAAGAATGAGAAAAGAAAATATTGATTTAAATTTAAAGGTAAACAATACGAAAATTAAAATTCCATTTACATTCTCTTCTCTTTAATCTAAATATACCCAAATGACATTTCAAACAAATTAAATTAAAATACAATTGAATAAAAATGAATTCTTAATTTTGCATTCCAAACACCCTAAAAGAACTAAATGACACGCAGTTTAGTTTAACTTGAGAGAGACAATGCAGTTTTCTTTTGTCTTAATTACATCATTTGCCCTTTCTTTCCCTAATTCCTAGATTTCCAAAGCTAATCAGAAAAATCAAGCTGAAAGATTTTGGCGAGAAAGAAGCACAAAGATTGAAAGATAAAATTAGTTCTGTTTATGTATGAATAGCATTACTCATGTTCGCAATGTGCTTTTGCTGTTTCCTTTACCCTTTTTTTTAATGAATAAGAGAAAACATAATTACAATCTCTGCCAGTAACTACCTACCTGAGGGGAAGGAGGAATAATGTCCAGTAACTATCATGTTAGCATGCTATTGAGTGACATAAATTTTGAAGAATTAAAATAGATTTATGACTCGACTTAAAACTTAAAAACTCAATTTGAAAGGGTGTGAGGTCCGTGGTATGGGCCTTATCCGTTTTATATATTTTTTGAAGTGATCCAAATCGGTTAAGTTATATATATACATATATGTATGTTGTATACGTTTCTACAATTTTTTTTCTTTTTAAATGATTTGCAACAGATTTTTTGCCTGAGGAATAAGAAGTTTTTTTTTTCTCTGAATGCAGACACAGATTACATCGATCAAATCACGTAAATTTGTGTGTGTTGTTATTTTTATTTCTGTTTTACCTTCTCCATTTTGCAACAATTTTTGTAACACATGTTCATCGAGTCAAGAAGAAAATGAAGATCCTTAATCAAATTCTCCCGACTGAAGTGAGGTCTGTTGCTTCCCAGCGGAAGGTTGATAATTCGTTTACTGTTGCAATCAAAAAGCCTTCCTCCTTCCAGCTTTCCCTAGCCATCCCAATATAGTACAATGCAATCATAATTATAATTGATTGGTCCAGGAGAGAAGCGGCGTTATATTAGAAATATAGAGAATAAAATAATTTTAAAGTGTGACAGATAATATCTTTAAAGAGTTTATATTTGTATATTAGAGAATTATAAGTAGATTTTTTTTAAAATACAGCAAAGCCTTTTTTAAATTTTTGTTTGGATATTATCTATCCAAGTTATTCACAGTAGAATTTTAATAAAATATATTTAGAGTCTAAACAATTATGTCTATTTAATTTTTAAAAGATGTGTCAGTTTAAATTTAATTTGACATATTTGTTTGAATTTTAAAATGAATTTAAAATTCAACCAACACATTATTTTGAATTTATTAAAATAATTCAAAATTTAATTGACACATCATTTCAAATAAATTGATCAAAAAATATTAATTAATTATAAAGGAAGACCCAAGTTGTATATTAATATTCATTAATACACTATATTAAATTAATTTAAACTTGATAAAAGAAACTTCATTTAAATATCTTTACAAATATCCAATTATGTTTGTGTACTTTAATTCTACTTTAATATTACAAATTAAATAAATTAAATAAAAATAAAAATAAAAAATAAAAATGGAATAAGAATGTCTCTCTTCCATGACATATGTATATATCCAAATGGCTTTACAAACAAATTAAATAAAAAAAAACTTTCAAATTAGATTGAATTCTTGATTTTGCTCTCCCGACACACTTAAGAACTAAAAGACTTGTAGTTTAGTCTATGTTCAGAGACAATGTAGTTCCCTTTCATCTTAATTACATCATGTGCCCTTTCTTTCTCTAATTCTCTGATTTCCAAACCAAATCAGAAAAATCAAGCAGATTTTGGCAAGAAAGAAGCGCAAATATTGAAAAAACAAAAAAAAAAGTTTTATGTATGAATAGCATTATTCATATTCACAATTTGCTTTTGCTGTTTACTTTAATTACGCCTCATATATTCTATGTTTCTATTTTTTTTTCTCATGCACTAAAAATGAAAAAAAGAAATAGTTCTATTCATAAAGGAGTGAGGAAATTATAGATAAGCTGACATTGTAATAAACTTAAGAGTCGTCCATTATTTGTATATAAAATATTCCAACCACAAATTTAAACACACAACAACTTGCATATATATATATATATCATGTCCCCAAAATGGGTAGTAATAGCACTACTGAAGTGGCATTTCTCCAACCTGTTTCATAGTCAATCTATATTTATTTAACCAAAATGAAAAGCATTTATAATGTAATTAAGCTCCCTTGTGACATATATCATGTCCACTCTTTCTTTTGGTGATTCTATTGAGCAAGCAAGTCCAATCTTGAATAGTGAAAATATAGAATTCGCCTCCTTAGGACGCATGAGAGGCAGCTCATCCACGTTGATTTCTTCTGTTGTTGATGTTGTTGCTTGCTGCATCTGTTTTGGAAAAAGAGTTGAGTCCACAATATCCAAAAGGTTATTTGGATATGCAACTTTCACATAGCTATGAAGATTGTGACCATCTTTGAAACTTTCTTCTATGGATCTTCTTCCCGTTAGCATTTCCAATACAAGAATCCCAAAAGAATACACATCACCTTGTGTTGTTACCTCAGAACCTATTCCATATTCTGAAATATATTGCAGTTTTAAAGTATGGTCGATGCTTTACAATCCATTACTCTAATCTAACGCGGAATTATAAAAATGTTTGATAAAAGAGAAATAGAATTAACAATAGTGTAAAGCATAATAAACTATACCTGGAGGAGCATAGCCAATAGTCCCTTTTATTCCAGTTGTGCTAATTTGCTTTTCAGAGTTGTCTTGAAGGGTTGAGATAAGTCTTGCTAACCCAAAATCACTCACATGAGCAACCATATCATCATCAAGAAGGACATTGCTCGGCTTCAAATCACAATGGACAATAGGTTGCTCACATTCATAGTGAAGATAGTGTAGTGCACAAGAGACATCATGTAGAATATTTAATCTTTGATGAAGGTCCAAAGTTGGAGGCTGATTGACACTTTCTATACCAAGATGCAACCAATTTTCTAGGCTTCCATTTGACATGTACTCAAAGATTAGTGCTTTAAATTCTTGGCCTTTATAGTCAATGCTCGAGCAACATGTTAAGATCTTAACCAGATTTCGATGCCTTATATTTTTAAGTGCATTACACTCAGAAATGAATCTTTTGTGAGCTCCTTTCTTTTGAAGGTTTAGGACCTTTATAGCAACAATTTTGTCTTTTGATTCTAGCCTTCCTTTATACACTGAACCAAAACTCCCGACTCCTATCAAGTTGTGAGTAGAAAATGCTTCAGTTGCAGAGTGTAGATTTTGATATGACACCTTTGAAAGCTGGTCAATTGTTGTTGAAGTGGAAGATGATGTCTTGTTTCCTCTCTTCCTCCAATAAATAGCAATAATAGATGACAATAGAAGACAAAGCGATACAAAAATCACAATTATCATGAGCTTCGAATTGTGGTTTTTGCTCTGTTTGTCTACTTTGACAGGGCATGGTGATAAATGCAACTTTGAGATACCTCCGCAAAGCTTACTATTACCAACCACCGATATTGCACTTGCATTGCTGAAAACTCCTTTTATTGGCACTTGACCTTCCAACTCATTATATGATATATTCAAATGTTCAAGAACAGAAAGGTTTTGTAAACCTATCGGTATTAATCCAGACAACTTGTTTTGTGAAAGATCTAAATCCCTAAGGCCTTTCAATGAAGCTAGTGATGGAGAGATGACTCCACTAAATGAATTCCCCTTCAAGTTTAGGTACTCCATACTTTCACATTCTCCAATGGTCCCAGGAATTTGCCCAGAAAGATAATTTTCAGAGATATCCAAAGTTCCAAGGTTTTTAAGGTTTGCCACCTCCAGAGGCAATGAGCCATTAAATGAGTTGTGAGACAAGTTCAATAGTAAGGACAAGGATAAAAGACTAAAAACCTCCAAGGGTATAGTTTCATTGAGATTGTTTTGGGAAAGGCCTAGGGTGTACAAATGTTTCATATTTCCAATGGTGGGTGGAATCTTTCCTTCAAGCATATTGTTTCCAAGGAATAGTAAAACCAATTGACTGAGGTTGCCTAAAGAGGCTGGTATCTCTCCTGAGAGTTGGTTTCCCTTCAAACTTAATGCTTGCATCTTGTAAAAATTGCCAAAAGAAGCAGGAATGGTGCTCGTAAATTGGTTCATTTCCATTTCCAATGCAATTAAATTTGTGTACTTTCCTAAAGTTTCAGGAATAGTTCCAGACATTTGATTATCCCCAAGGCTTAGCATACTGAGTTGGGTTGACAAATTGGCTATGGAATCTGGTAGAAGACCTCCAAAGTTGTTCTGATTTAGATACAAAACGTTTAGCTTGCTACAGTTTTCCAAAGATGAGATAAAATCCAAGTCATGATGTGAATTGCTGCCAAGATTGTTAGAATTCAAATTTAGCCATTGAAGATCTTTTAGGTTTCCTAAACTTGGAACTTTCCCAACAAAATAGTTTTGTGCAATATCAAAATTTGTAAGAGATGCATTTGTGATGGAAGTTGGGATTGAACTTGATATTTCATTCCCACCCATGGCAACGAGGTACAAATTAGGGAGGGTATTAAACATGTTATCTGGAATTCGAGAGCGACTGAGTTGATTATTTGTTACTGATAATACAGTGAGAGATGACATATTGTAAAGTGAAGAAGGAAGGGCACCAGAAAATTTGTTCTCACCTATTGCTAGAAGGCTCAACTTGTTCAGTCGACCTATTTCTTCTACTATGCTCCCTTCCAATTTGTTATTCGTCAGTGAAAGAAGATCGAGGGAAGAAAGATTCCATATGGAAGCAGGGATTTTTCCATTTAAATTGTTCCTAGAAACATTCAAAATTCCAAGTTTCTTAAAAGAGCCAATCTGAAATGGTATTTTGCCAACAAGACTATTGCCAGACAACTTCAAGTGCCTCAGTTTAGTGCAATTTGTCAAATTGATAGGTATCTCCCCTGTAAATCTGTTGTCCCCAAGAGATAGTTGCTGCAACCAAGATAAACGACCTAACTGTGGTGGGATTCCTCCATATAAGCCATTGTTTTCGAGGCAGAGATTTCTCAAGAAGGAGAGATTGCCAACATGAGGCGATATAGTCCCATGCAAACCATATCCTTGCAGGTTTAACTCTCTAACTCTCTGATGCTTTTGACTGCATGTGATTCCATACCAGCTGCAGAAGGGGTTTGAACTATTCCATGAGCTCAGGACCTGATGAGGATCACTGGATATAGATTCTTGAAACTTGATTAGTGCCAAATAATCAGTCTCATTTCCTAATGCAGATGCACCTCCGACATGTTGAAGCCAAAGTAAGTTTACACTAAAAATAAGGACCGCTTGAAGGTATATGGACTGAAATGAACATGACATGGACGCAGAAGCCATATTTGGAGTGAAGGGATGAAGGTGAAGAGTGTGAGTGCTGTACAAATCGAGAAATTGAAGGACTCCTTTTGAAGTGGGAGCTCTAATTTGTTCTTGTTACAGTTAGTGCTGTCCTTTACATTGACTTCATTCTTTGCTTTTTGACGTATGGAATATGATGGACCTAATATAATATTTTTGTTAATGAGTATCAGAAACAAAATATCTTGAGAAAAAGTTACCGCGATGAATGATTTACTTGTGAGTACTGCTTTTATTTTGATGGAAGCAATAACAATTCGGAATGGTGAATATTTGGGTCTCTTTGTCATCATGTTTATTGACTAAAAAAAAAAAAAAGAGAAGTAACAGTTGTTTGAAGGAGTGAGAGTGATCAGTCATTCTGATTGGTTTATATCCATTTCATCCATTTAATGACAGTCACTCTCTAATGATCCAAGTCCAACTATCAAGATAGGAAATGTACCTACTATTTACCTACTATCTATCAGAAATGAATAGACTATTTATGGAATAGGAAATGTAGTTTTTAGCGTTTAATACATATAGCGTTTAATTATTTGAAACCTTGGATATGGGTAGAGTCTTATAGTATTCATATTTAAAATTGGAGAAAAATACTTTTCAATCCTTCAACCCATGCATTGTCTGTCTGTATCAAAATAAAACTCCACTTTCCATTGTATAGGGTAGCAACGTCAGTTGGATAAAATGGTCTAATATTTATTCTTTTAAAGTAAAATCTTGAATTTCAGTATTATGAAGAATGAAAAAAATAAGTGATGAAAGAACTTTTAGTTGAAAAAATTGGGAAAAATATCAATAAATAAATTTAGCTTGAGTCGTGTCATGGAGAATACTTGCCGTTAAAGAAATATTTCGCGATGCAAAACGTGCCCCCAGAATAAAACATGTTTTTCTGGGTTAAAAAACCCAAGTACCAGAACAACAGAAAGAAAGAGATAGCAAAGTTGTGTAACGCAATATGAACTCTAAAAAATTAGGTCAAAAACGCTAGAAACAAAACGTGGAGGATTAAATATGACAAGGAAAAATTAATTAATTTTATAATTAAATATGAGAAGATAATTATAACAAATCTGATCATGTGATAATGTTACATGCAAGTTTAATGTCTCTTGTCTTGTGTGTGTGTGGGTGTCTAATGTCCAAGTCACTTATATATATATATATATATATATATATACATATATTATTTCTTTAGTTATATTCACTTATTAGATAAATTTAATCTTTATTTTACCTTTAATTACGTATCTATCACATCAACATACGTAGCTTCTATCCATGCTTGAGGAGAATTTCTAATCGGAGTTCTTAAAGGATTCTTAAAAATAAGAACCAGAGAACCGGTTCTTAATAAAAAAAATCTAATTAAAAAAATTAAAAAGTAAACATTAAATATATTTGGATTAATTATCCTACATTAATTAAAGTAGTAGAGAGTTGGTTGAGAGACTCATTTGTGAGTTCTTAAGAGTTGCATCATTGTAATGGAGGGTTACTTAAAACTAAAAGTGGTAATGTGACATAATAAGACCCACAATAAGTAACTCATTAGAGTTGCATCATTAGAGTTTCTATAAAAAATACTCTAAGAACATCTTAAGTGGTGAACTTCACTTGAGTTCTTATTGTGGATTCCACAATGTCACATTAACTTAAGCAACTTTCCAATATTTTAAGCAACTCTCCACTCCAATAGTGAATATCTTAAGAACTTACAAATGAGTCACACAAACAACTTTTTACTACTTTAATGAGGAACATGATCATTTAATGCATTTATTTTAAAATTTACTTTTTGATTATTTTATTATTATTTTTGTATAAGAATCATTCTTACGTGTGGTAGCTAGCGTATCGAACTTTAGTGGTGAACAAAAAAATAAGAACCAATTCTTAAATTTAAGAACTATTTAAGAATTACTATTGGAGATGTTCTAAGTTTCCCAAAGAGAGGATAAAGATATAGGCTGAAAAAAAAAGAAGCATGTTGACTATTTTGTTTGGTTTGATGAAATAAAAAAATCATAGGTTAATGTCAAAGATTCAAAAAAAATATTATAACTTTCATGGGAAAAATTAACATGCCTCCAACTCTAGCTGATAGGTTTAGAGAGATTGTTGCTTATTGAAATCTTACATAATCTGTTGTATTGCATACACAATATTCCCAATTTTGCAAAAAGAAAGGAGAAAAGAAAAAAAATTCATATAATCTATCAACCTAGAATCAAATAGTTATTAAAAAAACTAATTTTCAATTTATTAAAAAAAAAGTCTATTAAGGCCAACCTGGCTAGCCCATCTTAGCCTTATGACCTTAAAAGAGTTGGACTAAAAGTTCTTATTAAATATAAATAACTAAAATTTTAATCTATTACACCCTATTTACAAGGCCGAGCTAAGTCTCTTAGTCCTTTTTGACATATCTATTTACATACATATCTATTTACATATATAATGTTTCATTTATTTTTATTTTTAGTTGATGTGAGGCTAATTATTATTATTTTGAAATACACTACTTTTATAACACAAATTTCACTCACATATATATATCCTTGCTAATTTTGATCAATTTCAAAGCAAAGAAAAACTGACGAGAAAAGTGAAGACGGAATCTTTTTCCCTCCAAGAGTGATAGATTTACGCGTACTCAGAGACCATTTTGCGCTGGAAGTTCTTGTATTGAAGAGTGAATTCAGGACTAGTCACTATCAATCTTTAATTTATACCACCCCTTTAATTACGAAATCAGTCAATACTAGTGACAAAAATGATTGAAGACAGTGATGGAAATTGCTCCAATCAATTCCTCAAGTCGTCGCTGCCTCAGTCTTCAGAAATTATGTTTCGAGGAAGTTGCTCCAATGAAAGCAAAATTAATTAAAGACAGGTCGTCAGGTCCCATTGAGCCACGTTAGTCAACATCTGGGTCAAGTAATTCTTTGTTGTTCACTGTGATGGAATAAAAAGATATGAAAAAATAGAAAAGAGAAAGACTAAAATACATGTTTAGTTGGTCATAATTTCTATTTCCTCAAATATCTAGTTCACATGAAAGAATAGCTTCTTATTTTTCGGAATGAGAAGTTTTTATTCATTAAATTTTGATAAAACTTTAAAATTTACACTCATATATCCCATTTATCATAACTTAAAAAATTACACTATATGCCGTTGTCTAATAACTATATATGAACTACTTGTACCCTATAAAAAATATGAGAGTAATTGTTATTTACTATAGATTGAACAGTTCAAGTTCTTTTGGATCAAAAATACAATTAAAGTGTGCTGTATACTTAGGATATAAATAATGCTTGTGTAATTTTATTTTATTTTTTTATTCATGAGTATTGTGATCTACATGAAGTATGTTGTCAAATATCCTCATCAAGTGAACAATATTCTTTTATCTTAAAGATGCTGAAATCATATTTTAGAATTGATTTCTTCATATCATCTTTGTAGTTACCAAGTTATATATCCTTCTCATTATACATTATACTTGTGCTAAAGTCTAACTTGGTTTCTTGAAGGGTAACATTTGATGACAACTCTCTTGGCAACCCAGTAGAGCAAGCTTTTGAGGTTTGGTTAGCAATTAGCAAGTAGACTAGGTGAGAGGCCTTTTTCGGCATTAGCAATAAGGCCCATGCACAATAAGAAATTTTCTTTTAATGATGGAAAAAATTCGTCACTAAAATTTGTCACTAATTTTTGTTTTAATGATGAATTTCTTCCATTACTAAAAATGGCGTCAGTAAAATTTAATAACAAAATTGATTCTTCAAAAATTAGTGATGAATTTTTTTGTCAGCATTTAGTGACAAAATTTCGCGTCACTAATTTGTGATAGAAATGACACTTCAGGGATGGACTTTTCCCCTCAAAATTTGTGACAGTATTTTCCATTACAAATTCGTCATTAAATTTGTGACAAAATTAACACTATAGCTAGTACTCAAGAGGGGTTGACTAGCTGTTGGCAGGCGAATCACAATATTTATTTTCCTAAGTGTCCATAACATGGCTCAAATTGGCCTCCTCCAAGTTCTTTTCAATACTTCTTACCATGATCCATTTGAAATTCATAATTAATATTAGCAAATTAATATATATATATATATATTATATGTATATAAAATATTATATTACTTTGACAAATTTAGTGATTTGAAGATGGATTTGTGATAAATTTGTGAACTTTCCGTTTCAAAAGTTGGAAACTAAATTAGTGATGGAAAACATTTGTCATTACATTAATGACAAAAGAATCTGACACAAAATTGAAAATTTATTGACAGGTTTTAGTAATGGAACAAATCCATACTAAATTAGTAACAAAATTTAATGACAGAAGAATTTGTCACAAAATGTGAAATTTAGTAATTAATTTCAATTCGACACTATTTTTTTTTTCTAGCAATGACCATTATCATGCAATCGAAAACATGCTCTATTTGTCATGGATTAATTCTGGCCATTTATTATAATCAAACCAGCATGCATTAACTTAACGGCTTTAAAGATAACCAATGTTAAGCTTTTGCAAAGTGAGGCATTTAAGATTAACCGCCATTAAATTATATGTCTATTATAATATTTATATATATAAAATTTCATTCCTCTTTAGTTCTAATCCATGTGAGACTATTTATTACTCTTTTGAAATATACAACTTTTATAACATAAGTTTCACTAACATATATATCCTTGATAATTTTGATCAATTTCTCAACAAAGAAAGACTAAAGAGAAAAGTGTAGAAGGAATCTTTTTTCCACCAAGAGTGACTGATTTACGCGTACTCTAGAGTCTAGACCATCTTGCGCTGGAAGTTCTTGTATTGACGTGTGAATTCAGGACTAATCACTACCAATCTTTGATTTATACCACCCCTTTAATTACGAAATCAGCCAATAATAGCGACAAAAATGAATGAAGACAATGGTGGAAATTGCTCCAATCAATTCCTCAAGTCTTCAGAAATTGTGTTTCGAGGAAGTTAGACAGGTCCCTTTGAGCCGGTCAACTAATGCTTTGTTGTCCAATCGAGTGCATATAATTATTTATTGGTCTTCAATTAAACGTAATAGCAGCCTAACACATTACCATCACTATTAAAAATATCCAATATTTATATCCAATCAAGTCATTTTCTATGTTCCCCAATGAGGGGATAAACATATAGCGAGGGAAAAAAAAAAGGTAAAGCATGTTGACTGTCCTGTTTAATTTGATGGAATAAAAGGATAAAAACAAAAGGGCAAGAGAATGACCAAAATACATGTTTAGTTGGTCATAATTTCTATTTCCTCAAATATCTAGCTATATGAAACAATAGTTTCTTATTTTTGGGATTGTGAAGTTTTTTATCATTACATTTTGATAAAACTTTAAAATTTACACTCATATTTATATATATATATATATATATATATCCCATTTATCATAACTTAAAAAATTACACTCATATGCCATTATTTAATAACTATAATGAACTACTTCTACCTTATAAAAAATATGAGAGTAATTGTTATATACTAGCGAGATTGAACAGTTTAAAGTTCTTAGATCAAAAATAAAATTAAAGTGGACTACATACTTAGGACATAGTTTTTGGGTTAACATTTGATGTTTGACAGAGAAGATAGAAAATGAAGAATTGAAGATTATTCTTAAAAGCCATTACCATGTTTGATTTGATCTTTGGTCTTGTTATTATAAATAATATATTAGATTATTTTTTAATATGTGGCCTATATAATTAAAATTTAATGATGTTAATAATTAAATTCATATTATATAACATTAAAGGACTTAATAAATTTTTAATATATTAAAGCCTTCTTGTAATAGTTGAAATGTTATTAAGTAATTAAAAATTTTATAGAGGTCAAAAGGTAATATACTAGTTTACTCTGATTTCAAATTTAAAAAGTAACAATAATTAAATAAAGGAGAAGTTATTCAAAAAGAAACTTGGGCTTTTTGGAACATTTATTATGCCTTCTCTTAGGACAGGGATGGCATTCGATTAGTGTATACTGAAAAAATAAAAGATGAGAAGTGTTTCAATAAGAAAAAGAAATTAACCAGAAAATGAAGAACCCTGAAAGCAATCAGCCTTGTATAGAAGGATTTTGTGTAATCCCAAAAAGAAAAACAGAAGTAATACTTAATTTAACCCAAAAAGAATTGAAGCAATTTAATGAGATCGAGCAAATAAAAATAAAATGTTGAAGCTCTAGAAGAATTTCATGCCGATTGGATATTCTAGAATTGAGATTGAACATTCTTTTATCTTAAAGATGCTAAAATCATATTTTAGAATTGATTTCTTGATATAATCCTTGTAGTTACCAAGTTATATATCCATCTCGTTTTAAGATATAGGAAGGCATGACTTAATTGCCAAGATTTTTGGTATATTAGAACAGACTAAGTTTGCTTCTTCAAGCTAACGAAACAGTACTAACTCTACTGAAAGGTGTCATTTATACAAAGTTTGAACATTCAACACGATACTTGTGCTAAAGTCTATGGCCTCAACTTGGTTTCTTGAAGATTAATATTGATAATCCCTCACACAACAAAACAATTATCACAAAAATCTGAAGCCACTTAAATTAACTAATTAATATATTCCATTATGTGTGCTTAATATTAGAGTAAATTTCACATGGATTGCTTATCGTCCACAACCTCTTAAATTTCTCACTTCTCATTATTTCACAATCAATTACAGATCTTAAGTAGGATCAGCAATCATAAGATGCTTCCACTTATGACAAATAGATTTTAATATCTAATATATATATATATATATATATATGTAGACACACAAAAAATTTATAGATAAGCATAATATTATCAAAATGATAAGTCTATTCCTCTCAAAGTTGAGTATTTTAATCTTTAGATCATTTTGATATCTATATAAAATATTTTTATATTATTATACATACAAATCTCAAAATAATTTAAGAATAAAAATATTTAACCTTTTAAGAGGTTTAGCTTCTATAAACTTAATAAAAAAATTCCAAATATTAAATAAGTGATTTCTCATTGGTGTGTGATACTGGGACTGGAATTAATTTTGCATCTCCTCGAAACTGCCATTTCCTTCTCAATTCTCATTGAAAGCAACCATGGGGAAATGCTATGGATTTTGTTTAAAGCATTAAATTTTTCTGGGATTGACAAATGGCCAGGAAAAGTAGGCCAAAAATAAAATTCAACTTATATTTTAAAAAATAATTTCTTGGCAATTTAAAACCGCCACGATTGACCTTTAATTTTCCTTACTTTTCCCCACCACCCCAAAATACATTAATGCGCAGGAGCCTATGTCAGTCGATGGATATTACATTATATGATTATAATTTCTTCTTTATTTTTAGTCTTTTATTAAATATATATATATATATTAAAAAACACAAAAAAATTACAACCATTAAATACATCGCATCCAAAATTTATTATGCACCTCCCTTACTAAATTTTTTTCCTTTTTCAGTTTTTCTTAAAACCATACTTCTCATTTTTTTTTCCTCAAATTTTTTCTACTATGAAAACAATTTTCCTATTGCAATTTACGCGCACAAATCCTAGCTCTCTTGTAATAGGGGGATCCGTGAAAACTATTTTTGGCCCAATGTTTTATCATTGGCTGATGCACAGACCTTCAGAGCAATTAATATGCGATGATATTTTGGGCCTTTTGGCCAGTTTAAAGAAAAAAAAAACATTTTTAAATATTTTTTAATTATTGTTTTTAAAACCCCAGTATTTTTGGAAAATTTCAAAATGTTCCATTATCCCTAAACTTTCGAATTTTTGTTATTTAGCCCCCCTTTTCATATTTGATTTTGACCCCAATTTGTTTAAAATTATAAATTAATCCCAATTCTTCAAATATGATATTTAAAAGTTAAAACTCCAAAAGTCTTGAAAAGTTTAAAATAATCCCATTTCTTCAAATTTGATTTATAACCCCAAAAGTTTTAGAATTCTTAAAAGGATTTTAACTTCTAAAATTTTATTTTTACCCTCAAAACTTATGGACTTTTTTTTTGCAATAACCCCAATTTCTTGATTTCAATTATTAACTCCAAAATTTTGGAGTTTTCAAAATGATCCCTTTTTCAAATTTTACCTCATAACTTTTGAGCTTTGCAAATTTATCCTTTCTCCCAATTGACCCCAAAATTTTATAGATTTTCAAATTATTAATTTTTGCAAATATATTTCTACTTTGGACCCAAAACTTCTATCTCTTTATCTTGTATTTCATTTTTGTCTCCAAATTTTTTAAAATTTCAAAAATGACCTGGACAAAATACAATGCATACATTATTGGTAATATTAAAGAGAAGAAAATATTTGAGTGGTTTTTGTAAGTTATAGGACTAAATTGAAATAAAATAAAATAAACAAACGAAAGGAAAATTTGAGATAAAGTTAAGGGACCAAAATGGACAAAATAAAGTTAAAGGACAATAATGAAAATTAAGGTGAATTTTAAAGGACAATAATGAAACTTAAGGTGAATTTAAGGACTGAATTGGAACAAATAAAATTAAGGGACCAAAGTGAAACTTAAAGTAAGAGATCAAACTGAAATAAAATTAAGTCATGGGATTAACCTGAAACCAAAGCAAAGTAAAGTAACCAAACTGATATTTTAGCCTGGGTTTTTTCAGTAAATTAAAAAAATAAAAAAATCAATTAAATTGAATAGTTAATTTTGAATTGGCGGAAATTCATTTCCGTTTTTCATCCGAACATTCAAAATTTGAGACAATGTATATGTAGTTCCCTCGCGTTTCTGATTGCCTCCTTTCTCCTCCACATTGTTCCCCGGACTTCCAAACGTAATCAGAAATCATGATTCCAGAGTTTAGCGAGAGACAAAAGCAAATGCTTTCACAGCTGCAGGAGCATGAACGCCAACAAGTCAAGCTTTTACAGAGTATGACAGTATATCGGCCGCAACATCAGGCACAACAACATCAGGCGCAACAAGCAACGACCATTTCTCGCTTCCCCTCTAACATTGACGCTCACTTGCATCCTATGCCACCCATCAATCTCCAACAAAGTCCTAATCCTAATTCTAACCCTAATCCCAACCCCAATCCCATCCCCAGTGTGCACCAAAACCCTAATTAGAACCACCTGCAGCATCAACAGCAGCCATCGCAACAGCCACAGCAGCAGCAACAACAACAACAACAGCAACAGCAACAGCAGCAGCAGCAGCAGAAGGTTATTCGACGCGGCAACCAGATGGAGCTCCAGTTGGCGTACCAAGACGCTTCGCTGGTGTGCCATCCGAACTTCAAGCGACCCTTCTCTTCCCTCGAAGATGCATGTGAGAGGTTAGTCTCTACCCCGAGCGTCATTTGTATTTTGTGTTTCTTTTTGATTGCTGAGTAAATAATGTAGCAACTTCCATGATTGAAGTTCATTTTCTGTTATTTTTTGTTGTTTGATATGTTGCATTATTTCTTTCTACTTGTTTCGCCTCCATTTTGGGATTTTTGAATTTTATAACCAGTTTACTAGTCGTTATTTATGCAATGGGCGCGGTAGAAGATGGTTGTTTGGCTTCTTTTTGAATGTCTGGGTATTAGTTTGGCAATGTCTTTGGTGGAGACAGACTTAGGATTTTAGTCAAGTTTTATGAGTGCCTTCTTAGACAATAATATTAGTGTGCATAATGTTGGGAGAAGTCTTATCTCGCAAGTTATAACACTTTGCCAGTCAGTAATCTATTCAATCTTACAAGTCTCAAGTAACTGTTAAAGAAACTTGTTTAATCAGTTAATCTATTTCCCAGCATCTTGAAAAGGTCGCATACAAGCTATAACAGTGGGTTTGGCTTTTTGTGCTATACTGTATGTCATGAAACCTTTATCCTTCTTAAAATTTATGTGAATGAATTCAAAAGACTAAGGTGTAGTTTCTAATATCAATCTCCAGAATGATGTTAAATATAACCCAAGATCTTCTCCATCATGAACTAAAGAATAAAGTTTACCAGCTCTCTTCTATTACATGGCAATTTATTCTAGTTTTGTTATGTTGGTACTGTACAGTAGTGTCACCTTCAACTGTGCAACAAGCAAGAGATTAATTAACAGACAAGTCTGGGTAGAGCCTTTGTGTGCAGAAATATTATTGTTGGGATCAGGAAGCCATGCCAAACCAGATTGTCATCTTGAAGATGACAATCGTTTATTGGGATTCTCCTTCATTTTATGCATAAATGTTCAGCATAGATGACAATCGTTTATTGGGATTCTCCTTCATTTTATGCATAAATGTTCAGCATATGTCTTAACCTTGCATCATTCAGATGTAGCTAATGATCTTAAACACCTGTGGTTTTTTATGTAGTCCTTTCCTGATAAAGCAAAAGTGCATTGTGTTTTAGCTTAGGCTTTGTGTGGGATAGTATATTCTTTTGCAGGAAGAGAGCTGCTAACTTGGCTGGCTTGTATCTATGCTTTCTGCTTAAGTGACCCGTGCTAGTGACCATAATTGGTTGTTCTCACTAGTTTTACTGAGTTAAAATGTTAAAAGAGTGTCTTACCTGAATCTTGTTCAATCGAAATAGTGGAGTTTTCTGAAGTCATCAAAAGAAATCTGGAAATACTTTAGATGGGATTCTTCTCTGGCAAGCCTTAGTGTGGAATGGTTATTGTTGTTGTCTTAGAATTATTGGAAACACTGAATTTTTGGCTATGGGTGTGGACACTTCAGAAAAAAAAAAAGAGAGCTTTATCTGTCAGACACTGGATTAGAAACAATGGGACACACTGTGAGACTCCAAATAACACATGGACACTGTTAGATGTTATGTGTTGTTTTTCTGTGTATTCTGCCAGTTTAAGGGCTTTAAGTGGATGCTTCTTTTGTTTATTCCTAGTGTATGTGGATTGCACTCCTTTCTCTCATTGTAGTAGCTGAATGGCTAGGGCTTTTTTTCTTTTTGCATATTTCAATGAAATCAGAGATGGTTTTAGTGCAAATGTTGTGGTAATTGTCTTTGCTATGACAATTTTCTCAAGTATGTACATTCCTGAGAATAAGACTACTCTGTTTGTCATCTATTATTGCAAAGGCTGGTCCCAAGTAACGTGTCTTTTTTTTTCCTCCTCATTGTTGGTGTCTTTTTTATTTCCTGTGACTAATTTTTTAATTCTTAGTTCTATATCCCATTGCTGTTTGGTGACTCTTGTCGTGCTTTACTGGTCAATTAGTAGGATTTGATTGACAAAGTTTCCTTGCCATTTTAAAGGGTTATTGTTCATACCATCTTTGGTTATCTACAGTTGAGTATTTGAGTGAAGCTTAAGGAAGCAATGCTCAGATTGAGCTAGATTATATCAATCATAGAGAAATGATCATGTGATTGTTTTGTTATTACCATAGTCTTGGACAATTTTTTCTAGTGGCCAATTGGATATGTTACTGAAATTTTATTTTTTTACTTGTGATAACTATAGTGAAGAGCTACAGTCCCCTTTTTTTGCTTGGTTCTTTGGATTTTTAATCTAATTAAAATAGGAGAATTTGAACTCTCAAATCTTTAGATCTTCTGGTTGGTTTGTTTTCTTGTGTGTGTGCAGACAGTGATACATAGAAATAATACTTGGAATAGTACAAATGGCGTGTTGAATGCTGCAAACAGCTCTTTCTTCTTACGTTTGCTGTGTTAATATAGTTAGATTAGCTGTGTTAATATAGTTTGATTAGAAATAGTGACCCATTTATTTTAACTTAGTTGGGCTGCCACCTAAAAATATGGAAGCAAACTGAGGCATAGCATTGTGCTTATGGCTTCTATTTGATGCTCGCTTATTGATGTTTTTAGGAATTATTCTTTTTAATATGCACATTATGAAGCTTTACTGCACTTTTGAGACTCTTCTGCTCTCTGTTTTCCTAATTGGTCTCTTTAAGGCAATATTGTGTCCTCCTCCCTTTGGTATCTCTAATAAAATTTCTTCTTATTAACAAAAAAAAAAAATTACATATGAATTGTTTAAATACTTAAATAGAAACATGTGAATTATTTACAAAGTTTTGGTACCATGACATATCTGATATGGCAGAATAGCTTTGTGGGTTATATTTCTCTCCCCTGAGTAAATAGCATTCATCTAGTTGATTGGATTAGCGTGCACTTTGAGACATAATCTTGATTAGATCAGATCAGTACATTTTACCTTTATCAATTATCGCTTCAAAGAATGACCAAAAGTTAATTTATCATTATAGTTGTCATATGGAACTCTGCCTTGAACCTTGTTAGTTTATTGCTACACTTTATCATATATATAGATTGAATTCTTTTAATAAAAGATAACCACACGATTTGTTGAGAACCTTAATGCGCTCTAATCAAGCTCATAATACAATGACTTCTTTTACTTTATATGATGTCATTTGTTGACCAAATATGAGCATAAAAAATGGATAAATGCATGATGATTTCATGTTTTAGAGGCTACATTTTAATGTTTTCAGTGTTTGACATGCAAAATTTAAACACAGTCATTGCTGCATGTAAATTCCTAATCACTTTTTTTTTTTTGGTCTATCCCATTATGCTTGATTGCCCCTAACCTATTTGTCCTGGTTTGCAGATTATTGCCATATCATGTTGTGGCAGACTACGAAGCAGAAGAGGATGATAGGATACTTGATTCTAACACCATTGGTCAGATGCTTTCACGCTCCCAGCAGTGGGATAATAATATTGCTACTAAAATTGCTGAGTTTGTTGCAACTTTGGAGAAGCAAGCACTTGCCTTTAACATAATATCTCACAAACGAGCTGGGGGAGAATTTCGTTCTGAGGAAAGATTGATAATTGAGCAGGCTGTTCTCCAAGAGACAAAGTAGTCTTTGTTGGAATTAAGAGCAGAGCTAGAATCCAGGGAGAAGGCTGGTCGTGAAGTCTATGAGGCTAAGTTACGGATGGCAGCAGTGGTTCAAGCAGAGCAGGCCTGGACTGATTCACATCCCCATGCTGAAATGATGGCTCGAGCGCCAATAAGAGAGAGTGCACTTGGATCCCAAGGCAGTGACATGGGAGAGCAGGGTCAGGGAGGTGACCCAGGTGAGATGATCAATGGATGGGGAAACAACGCACAGAAAGATGAGAAGGAGCCATCTGAAGATTTCTTGAATGATGAAGAAGCAGAAAATGGAGACATAGGCACACAAAATGACTGGCGAGAATCTGGTGAATTTGATCTAAATGCTAGATGATTGATCCTAAACGAAGTGATTGGATAAAATTTGATCATCATGAGGGTTTGACTTACTTTGGAAGGGGAACAATATCCATCTTGAGAATAATTGTACACTCAGAAGTACTTGCTCGAGCCATTAACAAAGGCAGGGAGAAAACTATGGAATAAGTGTTATTAGATTAGATTAAATGTATTTGGAAATTCTTCCTGTAGTTCATTCGATTGCAGCATTAGGTTGAAAAAGTATTTGAATTGATGTACTGGCATGTTTTTAGAACCTGATGGAATAACCCTTGTTAATTGCCTAGACTTATGATTACTTTTCCAGGGAGCTCCAAATTACCATCCCCATTTGCACGGCTTTTTTTAGCTGGTATGGTGGAAGATTTGTGATGGGGAACAAGTCCAACACAGGGATATGAAATTGCCTTCCTCAACCGTTGGATCTCCCTCTGATGTGAGTCAAATGAGAAGGAAGTCCCAATTGAGCATTGACAGAGTATTGCAAGTCTTATATTTGATCTTGCATGGTATCTAAGTATCATGTCATCTCTTTTTTTCAAATTCTGCCTCCTGCTAAAGATATTAGAAGTCTGACATATGGTTAATCTGAGCAGTTTTAATGGCGGAATGGCCTTGAAGGCAGTTTAGCATTTCACAATGTAACTGACCAATTCTTATACGAAAACATCACAAACACTTTATATGCAAACAAGTTTGTACATTTTGGGCTGGAAGCTTTCCAGTTAAAAAGAAACATAGAAAAATGATGTTAGGAGAGTGAAAGATAAACAGACTTATATCACCCCAAGTAGTTTACATACACTGAATATACTCGAAAAACAAGTAGTCACTTTTTTGTTCATTTATTTATTTTTCCTCCATTGGGGGTACTCTGGTCATGGATGCTATTAAGTGTTGGATTTAGTATCATTTTAGTGCTAAATCCTTTATCTTTTTACCTCATACTTGTCTTAGCTTGTGAATCTTTACCATTATTTTGTTTAATTTAGTTTAGTTTAGAATTTCTTTGAGTTTTGGTAATTTAGTGTAATTTCATGACTCAAAGCTGCAATTAATTAGTATTTTATTGTCTCTGATGCATGTTGAGTGCGAAGGAGCTAAGGCAACTCGTCAGACAGGAGTGTTGCAATGTTGCAGAGTGGTTGTAATATTTCTCTGCCTGCCATCGCTATAGTGGTGAGCTCTGGAGCTGAAGCCTGATTATCATTTTTTTTCTGTCTTCCACTGCTATAGCGGTGGATCTTCACCCCTATAGTGGTTTTGTCACGACCCGTTTTCTGGGCACATGACCGGCACAATGATGAATCTCTCATCACTGTAAGCCTTCCGATAAATATATCAAATTTTCTTATCTGAAAATCATAAAGATGATTTGCATGTAATCATAGATTATGAATCTAAAATACATTATTATACTGACATACAAGCCAAATGTCGAACCCCTGAACTAGATGTCCTAGACGATTACAGAGCAACATAATCTATAACAGAAGAGAGGTCTACCCGACAACGGGAAGGTCCAAAGTGATCTACTCCTCTAGCAGATATTCTTCGATGGCAACCTGATCTGAACAAAAAGGTTGTACAAACAATGTGAGCTTTTAAACTCAATGAGCGAATCGGCCTCGTATTAATAAAATTCAAATACATTACCAGTCATGCAAGCATATCCAAAGGCTCATACTCAACCAATAGACAGAAGATAAAAATTTATCCAATTCAACAAACGTTACTAGTACTCGTTAATGGCAATATATCCCGGAGAGCGCACACATGTCGGCTCACCAATTATGTATATTTCCGCCATGACACACAACATCATCCTCTTACATACAAGATAAAAATTCATCCAATTCAACAAACGTTACTAGTACTCGTCAATGACAATATATCCCAGAGAGCGCACACAGGCCGGCTCACCAATTATGTATATTTCCGCCATGACGCACAACCTCATCCTCTTAGCTAGGGCGCCTCACGGATTTATCACCAATCCAGGCTATATCCCTACTGAGGGAATCGTTGTCTCCACACTCATTGGTCAAGACACCCTGTCAACCGGGTTTTCCGCCTTGCCGTGAGAGGGGGTACTGTCCCGCTCAATCACAATCAATAGCATTTCATATCATAATCAGAAGCTCAATATAATATTCATCCATATAACAGGTATAGTATATAACTATATTATGGATTTATAAACCACATATCAAGATAACAATTAATCCATTTTTGAAAACATTCAAATTTCACATCATCATAAGATACTTATTTCATTTTATCCATACTTATGGATTAATTATCTCATTTAGATTCGTCATTCTGAATCCAATTTCCCCCTATGAATCTTGGGAGTGTCCTACGACATACTTTTTATCACCAGTAATGCTAAAACTCTATTAACACGGGGTCGTTTCACTCACCTGGATTCCGTACGAATATCGCTTCTCTAAGTCATTACAGACAAGAGTGCTCAGGTGAATTTCAGTGTTCTGCTACGGAGATTTTCATGAAAGATTAGAGAAAATACGTTAGGATTGTTTTCGTACAGATACTGTTCATACATACGGTTACTGTTCATATATACGGTTACTATTCATACGTACGGTCACTATTCATACGTACGGTTACTATTCATACGGTTACTATTCATACGTACGGTTACTATTTATACCAGAAATAGAGAATACAATCTGTAAAAGAGTACACCAGGTAAGTTCCCAGGAAAGAGTGGAGGGTCACACTGGACACACTTAAAAACCAGGTCTTTCCTTAGCCAGAACTTTCCTAGACATGTATTCTTCACAGTTTACATTCTATTTCGGTAATCAGAGAATCAAAATAACATATAAACAGCTAAGGACAGTTTTTCTGATGTGGAAGATCAGCCAAGGCCGCAACCACAGAGCATACTTAAGAAAATAACTTCTAAAATTTGAAAGACATAGAAAGGGCATAGTATCCTTACCTAAGCTGAAAAGGAAAGACCCAAAATCTCAGAGGCCTAGCTTTGGAGTAAGAGAAACTTAAGGAGAGTTTAGAAGTGAAATGGAAGGGCCTATTTATAGCAAAAGTCAAGGGTACTATTTGATACTATGCGCTAATAAAATATTCAATTTACTATTCATGAAAATGATATTTCTAATAATGCAGTTACTGTGCAAATCGCGGCAACGGCTGAAAATTTTCTTTTATTTACTATTGAAAACTTAAAGAGAAAACTATCCTTTCTCTTAAATCTTTAAGTTTCTTTTCAAATCAGTCCTTTCAATTTAGTCCCTGAGCGTATTTTTACACATAAAACGTCATTTTCTCCCACGAACTTCTTTCTAGTTTTCTCTTATGACCAAACCACATCTAATACTTGACATTTCGATTGTATAAATGAACAGTATCGTATACGTAAATAGTATTATACGGGTGAATAGTACCATATAATGAAATAGTAACAGTAGTTTGTAAACAAATATTTATATTTTATTTTTTCTTGGGTATTACATTATCACCCCCTTAAGAGAATTCGGTCCCCCGAATTCAAAACTCATTTCAAGACTGAAATAAGTGTGATTACTTCGTTTATATCTCATTCTTTGTATCTCTTTCTTTCCAAACCTCTTCACATCCCTGGTGAGATTTACAAGAACACTATAGCATCAACTGTGAACTCTAGACCGCATTATCAATAATTTTCATAGGACTTTTGCCTTTTCTAAATAGCAAACAATCTCTTCCTCATCAGTTTGATCTTCTCCACAACCTTTTATACCATAAAGTGTCCCATCCTCATAACCTTTACCAAACTTAAACCATCTGATCAGAGACGAACTCTGTCTCTATGTAAAACCTCAAATAGGTGTCTTCTCAAAAGTGACACGTGGTCTTTCCAGTTTATACTGAATATCAAGACATAAGTTATCATACACATAACTTATAACTTTTACGAATACAAACACCCCACCTAAAGGCGTCATTTTGGCCATAGATAATACTCTTGCCCAAAGGCGATCCTTCTACCTTAAGGCGACACTCTCAGCTGAAGGTGTCATATAAAATGAAATCATTACATAAATCTCTAAGAAGAACAATTCTAGAAAATGTGTTAAGTAAATAACATACTCCTCACACATAATTATAAAATAAATATATATAGAAATTCCTCTCACCTCAATGACTCATATAGAGTTGTATCCCTTCAATGATTAGGGCAAACCCATAGTTCTCTATGTATAGGTTCATAAAATACTTATTTAGCACTCCTCCATAGCTCAGAAATGCAATGAAATATCATTTTAGTAACTCTTCTCAGTCAAAAGGATATTACCATACTTTGCTTTAGAATTTTCATAATCAAGTACGAAATATAAGTCTAACATCTTCTCATTCCTCAAGTTCTTTCAGTAAAAAGAATCACTTCAACAAAGAAGATCTAGATACTAACTTAAATTTTATTTCTAGTACATAGATAATTTTAATACGTGAAGCTTACACCAAATGTAACTTTAGGTACAAACAAAAAATAAATAAATAAATTAAGGACGAGGAGGTTTTTGAAATGTAAAAGGTGCTCCAGGTCTAGAAGAGGAAGGTGCTTCAGACCTTAAGGAGGAAGCTAATCGTTGCAGCCTAGAAAGGGTTTCTGAAGGAAGCGCCTGAGAAATTTGGTGAAGAGCAGAAGTTACTCCGTTCATACAGTCAATACACCTTGCTTGTTGGTCACGAAAATTTTGAGTTGCAAACATTGAATGTCTATCAACTCAATTAGCCAGTTCCCCGAAACGACGGTTTATCAGTTTCTCTTGGTTTTCAAAGAGACGATTTATTAGTCGTTTCTGGTCCTCTATTGTCACATCCCAAAAATTGAGTATGTGAAAAGATACTACTCATTTGATATAATTCTCAAATATACGTTATATACATATATTCTGTAAGGTTTTACATTCAACCTTAATCATTCATTCCACACTACAGAATTATATTCATCTGATAAGCAAATATAGACATACATAGTCTGATATTTCTATCTCATCGCAAGCCTAGGAGACCTATAGAAAATACAGAGCTTTTCTAATATCCACATTAATAAGTACTGGTGTCCCACCAAACAGAAATAGAGAATAATCCCAAGGGGCTTCTAATCTTCAAACAGATTCTCTTCTTCTCTGTTTTCTGTATCTGAAAAAAAATAATCATAGGGAGTGTGAGTTTATTTAAAAACTCAGTAAGTAAATAACTGTACTATATAAAATATCAAAAGTACAAATACCACATTTACTCATATAATTAATTATCTTATACATCGAGTAGTATGGGACTCTAACCCTTTCAAACTCATGAATAAGATTTCATAGATATACACCGAGTAGTATGGGACTTTAACCCTTTCAACTCGTGTATAGATTTCATAGATATGCACTGAGTAGTATGGGACTTTAACCCTTTCACACTCGTGTATAAGATTTCTTAGATATACACCGAGTAGTATGGGACTTTAACCCTTTCACACTCGTGTATTAGATCCCGTAGATCTTTACTCATTAATAAAATAGTGAGAATTCATCACATAGTACAATTGTCATGAAATAAATAGTTTCTTCATACTCTTATTTCTACTGATCATCATATACTCCCATATGAAAAATTAATTGCTTATTATCCAAATAATATTGTAAATGGGACTTATATTGTACTTTGACTAGTAATATCAAAGTAGCTGGGCAAGATTATTCACTCACCTTGATGTTTGTCCAAGTTTACCTTGTTCCACACTAGAATTTGTGTAGGAAAATTTCCTAGTAAAATATATTACAAGGAATCATAAGAAAGGAAACAAAATCACGAAAATACGTAAAATTTTCTGACTGCTACAGTAACGGGTTGCTACAGTACGATTTGCTACAGTAACGGTTTGCTACAGTGTCGGTTCGCTACAGTAACGGTTCACTACAGTACCGGTTCGCTACAGTAACGTTGACTGCTACAGTACCGTTGACTGCCGACACTACAGTACTGCTACAGTAACCCGAAGAAAATTTTCCAGATTTTGTTTCGAAATCCCTGGTCGCTACAGTAACTCGGTTTTGCAGAAAAATCTTTCAAAAATTCATCCTTTCCTTTCTTGTTTCAAAACCAGAATTTCAACTCTTTTAACCGATTATAACTCAAATATAACTTCTAAAACAACTGAGATTCATGAATTATCATCAAAATCTTCAAGAACAAAACCTCCTCTGATCTTCTACATAAACTGAAATTTAAGGAAAATAATCGGATTAAAGCTTACCTTTGATCCTTACAAAGCTTTTGAACCGAACAAATAATCGAACTTCTGAAGATCAAGGAAAGGATTTGAGAAGAAAATGAAGAACTGAGAAAGAATCTTTTCTGCTTCCTTCGGCTCAAGTTTCAAATATGAGGTTACTATTGAAACTTTATATTAAATATTTCTAATGGGTTATTCAATAACCCATGGGTATCCATAACCCAACATCCAAACCCATCCAGTCAATTTACAATAAATGGATTAATTGACCATTCTGCAACCACTTTTCCATGAATTTCACCATTCTTAGAATATATCCCTCATTGTGCAAATATTTAGTCCAGTCATTTAACTCAATTTTCATAAATAATATTCAAAGAGAACAATTAAATATGAAAATTAAAAATGACCAAAATAAATAACTAAAGTAACGTTGTAGAATTCTAAAATACTCTTAAGCGAATTATATTCTGAAATTAACGGGTATTACATTCTACCCCCCTTAAAAGAATTCGGTCCTCCGAATTAAAATCTTACCTCAAGTTTCAAATAAATGTGGATAGTTTTTCCACATCTCATCTTCTGCCTCCCACGTAGCTTCCTCGCGAGAATGATTTCTCCAAAGAACCTTGACAGTAGGAATTTCTTTGGTACGCAATTTCTTGACTTTTCTATCAATGATAGCTACTGGTACCTCTTCGTAGGTGAGAGTTTCATCAAAATGAACTTCTTGGGGTTGAATGACATGAGAAGGATCAGGAAGATACTTCCGTAGCATGGACACATGAAATATTGGATGAACTCCCTCTAGGTTGGAAGGTAGGTCTAGGCGATATGCCACATTACCCACTCTGTCTACAACCTCATATGGGCCAACATACCTCGGACTAAGCTTGCCTTTCTTCCCGAATCTCATTACTCCTTTCATAGGTGAGATTCGTAAGAAAACCATATCACCTATTGCAAATTCAAGGTCACGTCGTCGGTTGTCCGCATAAGACTTCTGTCTACTTTGAGCAGTTAACAACTTCTCTCTAATCAGTTTAACTTTATTTATATCTTCCTGAATCATTTCAGGTCCAAATATTTTGGTTTCACCAAGTTCAAACCAACCTATAGGAGATCGACACCGTCTCCCATATAAAGCCTCAAAAGGTGCCATCTGAATACTGGCTTGGTAACTGTTGTTATAAGCAAATTCAATAAGAGACAAATGATCTTCCCAACTTCCACTGAAATCCATCACACAAGCTCTTAGCATATCCTCTAAAGTCTGAATTGTCCTTTCGGACTGTCCATCAGTCTGAGGATGGAATGCTGTGCTAAGATTCACTTTGGTACCCAAAGCCTCTTGAAAGACTTTCCAGAACCGAGAAGTAAACTGAGGTCCTCGGTCTGATATAATGGATATTGGTACACCATGAAGTTTCACTATTTCTTTAACATAAAGTCGAGCAAGTTTTGCTACACTGAAAGTGGTATGAACAGGAAGAAAATGTGCTGACTTAGTAAGTCGATCCATTATGACCCATATTGAATCATTTCCTTTTGTTGACCGAGGTAAACCTACTACAAAATCCATGGTGATCCTTTCCCACTTCCATTCGGGAATATCTAGTTTTTGAATCAATCCAGGTGGTCGTCGATGTTCAGCTTTAACTTGCTGACAAGTCAAACATCGAGCTACAAAGTCAGTCACGTCTCGCTTCATGCCCTCCCACCAATAAACTTGTTTCAAGTCCTGATACATTTTCACAGCACCAGGATGTACAACGTAGGGTGAACCATGAGCTTCCATTAAGATTTCATGCTTCAAAGATTCAATGTTGGGGACACAGAGTCTACCATTAAACCATAAGACTCCTTCTTCATCTACCAAGAAACTTGGTGCTAGACCTTGCCTTGCCTTATCTCTTATTTTGACCATATCAATGTCACCTTCTAAAGTTGCTTTTACTTTTTCAACAAGGGATGATCTAACTGTTAAATGAGCCAGAAATGTACCTGACTCAGTGATCTCGAAGAATACTCCATCAGCTTCCAATTCTTGTAGTTCATGTATTAGAGACCTCCTTATAGTGGCAATGTGAGCTAAACTTCCCATAGACTTTCGACTTAGAGCATCAGCCACTACATTTGCTTTACCTGGATGGTAAATGATGGTACAATCATAATCTTTCAGAAGTTCTATCCACCTTCGTTGCCTTAGATTGAGATCTCTCTGCTCAAAAATGTACTTAAGGCTTTTGTGATCTGTAAAAATTTTACAAGTTTCCCCATACAAGTAATGTCTCCATATCTTTAGGGCAAACACTACAGCTGCCATTTTCAAATCATGAGTGGGGTAATTCAATTCATGCTTTTTAAGCTGACGTGAGCCATAAGCTATGACTTTACCATGTTGCATCAACACACACCCTAAGCCTATCTTTGAGGCATCACAGAATACAGAGTAACCCCCTGGTCCTGATGGTAAAATTAAGACTGGTGCAGAAGTTAAACACTCTTTCAATTGGGTGAAACTTTGCTCACATGAATCATCCCAAATGTATTTAACATTCTTTCGGGTTAACTTATTTAATGGAAGAGCCGTCTTAGAGAAATCTTTGACAAAGCGACGGTAATACCCTGCTAAGCCAAGAAAACTACGTACTTCAGACACAGTTGTTGGTCGAGACCATTGTTTTACTGCTTCAATTTTACTTGGATCTACATGAATACCTTCTTGGGAAATAACATGTCCCAAAAATGTTACATGACTCATCCAGAATTCACATTTTGAGAGCTTTGCGTACAACTGATGCTCTCTCAAAGTCTGAAGCACTTTTCTCAAATGTTCAGTATGTTCTTCATGACTCTTTGAATATACCAAAATATCATCAATAAACACAATTACAAACTTATCAAGGAATGATTTGAACACTCTGTTCATTAAATCCATAAATGCTGCTGGTGCATTTGTCAACCCAAAAGACATCACAAGAAACTCATAATGTCCATACCGTGTACGAAAAGCAGTCTTAGGTATATCATCACTCTTAATTCGTAACTGATGATATCCAGACCTTAGATCAATCTTTGAGAAGTATTTTGCTCCTTGAAGCTGATCAAACAAATCATCTATCCTTGGTAAAGGATACTTATTCTTCACTGTGACTTTATTCAGTTGACGATAATCTATACATAATCTCATAGAACCATATTTCTTTTTCACAAAAAGAACAGGAGCACCCCAAGGTGAAAAACTTGGGCGAATGAACCCTTTGTTTAACAAATCTTCCAATTGTTCTTTAAGTTCTTTTAGCTCAACAGGAGCTATACGATAAGGTGGAATAGAAATTGGTCTTGTGTCTGGGACCAAATCAATACTGAACTCAATATCTCTTTCTGGCGGTAATCCAGGTAAATCTTCTGGGAACACATCTGGGAATTCATTAACCACATGAATGTCTTCTAACTTCTGTTCTTTCTTTTCTAAATCTTTGATAAAAGCTAGAAATCCCTGACATCCCTTTCGCAACATACGCTGGGCACTTAACATAGATATCATGTTGCAAGGTACATCACTTCGATCTCCTTGAAACACAAAATTACTCCTCCCCGGTATATTAAAGGAAATAACTTTGTCACGACAATTTATAGTAGCATGACAAGAAGATAGCCAGTCCATCCCTAGAATCACATCAAAATCTAACATATTGAGAACCATAAGATCTATCTCAGTTTCCATGCCTCCAACGATTATTTTACAAGAACGATAACATGTTTTAACCATCAAAGTCTCTCTCATCGGTGTGGAAACCAAGAATGGTTCTTTAAGAATAATCGAATCAATTGCAAATCTCTTGGCAAATAGGGGTGACACATATGAGTGAGTAGAACCGGGGTCAAACAAAATACGTGCAGCAAAAGTATTAACAGATAATATACCTGTAACTACAGCATTGGATGTTTGAGCATCTTGTCGGGTTAGAGCATATATTCTTGCATTTCCTCTGCCAGCAGCTTGTTTTCCACGGTCACCTTGGCCTCTTCCAGAACCTCTTCCCATACTACCCCCTGTTGAAGGGGTTGGTGTTTGAGTAATAGATTGTGGTCGAGGTGGCAAAGTAGACCCTTGACCTGGTCTTGTCATGAGCTGAGGGCACTCCCTTATAAAATGTCCTTTTTGTCCACAGTGAAAACAGCCTGTACCAACAGTGTTTAACCTGCATTCTCCGAAGTGAAACTTTCCACATTCAGGACATTGAGGTTTTTCCCTTCTACCTTGAGTACCTCCTCTACTAGAAGAGCTAAAACCACCCCTGCTCTCTGAACGAGGCTTAGCCACACTGGCTATAGAATAAGATGACTTAGTAGGAGTGGCTGGAGCATGTTGTGGTGCAGTAAAAGTCCCTGAGTCTTCCCCTTGATTAAAAGATCTCCTATATCTGGCCTTCTTCTTTTGACGATATTCTTCTTTATTCTTTGACCTCCTTTCCATTCTTCGGGCCACATCAACAGCTTCTGAGTACGAAGAGTAATCATTCATATTAGAACCCACTTGATCATATAAGGCATCACGAAGCCCTTCCACAAACTTTTCTATTTTCTTCCATTCAGAAGGAATGATTTCAGGGGCATATTCAGATAATTTAACAAACTGAGCTGAATATTCATCAACAGTCATGGTTCCCTGCCGTAGATACAGAAAATCTCTGGCCCTGGATGATCGTTCACTTGCCGGAAGAAATTCATCCATAACCAATCTGTAAAATTCTGTCCACATAACTGGCGGTGCGCCTTGAATTCTAGCTTTCTTCCAGTTCCTCCACCATTTACCAGCCCTACCTTTTAACTGAAAGGAAGTGAATTCTACCTTTTGAGTAGGAGAACACCCTATAGCATCACAGATTGCTTCACAATCTTCAAGAAAACATTGTGGGTCCTCTTTGGGATCTTCCCCTGAAAAAGTAGGAGGCCTCATTTTCTGGAATTCAGACATTCTTACCTCTCTTACATTAACTCCTCCCGCTAACGGAGCTGGTGGTACATTTTCAGCTTCAACAATAGGAGGATCCACTGGCAGGTTAGCTTGTGCAGCTCGACCTCTCATTTCAGCCTCAAATCGGTCAAATCGTTCATTCATCAAATGAATCACATGTGCAATAGTTGCATTACCGACATGAGCATCAGGTTCGACTCTTCTTGCTTGCTCACTAGTTGCGCCCTTAGTACTTTGAGCATGTAAACTATCACCACGGTTAGGATCATCTTGCACATGTACTGGTGGATTTATGGCCCTCCTTGGACCCATGTGCTCATTTTTATTAGAAGATCCTTCTGACATTGATCTGTCACAGATCTACACACATAACAAACAATTTTCAGACAAAAACAAAATATCACTTACTAGCCCCACTGAGAAGTTATCTATAAAATGACGTTATACTCTACAAGGTCTTTTATGGAACCTAATCCTATGGTCATGCCGCGGCTCATGACAATAGGGAAGGGCACACAAAGATCACTTTGCTCTGTACTCTATAGGGGACCTATAAAACCTTTCCTCTGATACCAAATTTGTCACATCCCAAAAATTGAGTATGTGAAAAGATACTACTCATTTGATATAATTCTCAAATATACGTTATATACATATATTCTGTAAGGTTTTACATTCAACCTTAATCATTCATTCCACACTACAGAATTATATTCATCTGATAAGCAAATATAGACATACATAGTCTGATATTTCTATCTCATCGCAAGCCTAGGAGACCTATAGAAAATACAGAGCTTTTCTAATATCCACATTAATAAGTACTGGTGTCCCACCAGACAGAAATAGAGAATAATCCCAAGGGGCTTCTAATCTTCAAACAGATTCTCTTCTTCTCTGTTTTCTGTATCTGAAAAAAAATAATCATAGGGAGTGTGAGTTTATTTAAAAACTCAGTAAGTAAATAACTGTACTATATAAAATATCAAAAGTACAAATACCACATTTACTCATATAATTAATTATCTTATACATCGAGTAGTATGGGACTCTAACCCTTTCAAACTCATGAATAAGATTTCATAGATATACACCGAGTAGTATGGGACTTTAACCCTTTCAACTCGTGTATAGATTTCATAGATATGCACTGAGTAGTATGAGACTTTAACCCTTTCACACTCGTGTATAAGATTTCTTAGATATACACCGAGTAGTATGGGACTTTAACCCTTTCACACTCGTGTATTAGATCCCGTAGATCTTTACTCATTAATAAAATAGTGAGAATTCATCACATAGTACAATTGTCATGAAATAAATAGTTTCTTCATACTCTTATTTCTACTGATCATCATATACTCCCATATGAAAAATTAATTGCTTATTATCCAAATAATATTGTAAATGGGACTTATATTGTACTTTGACTAGTAATATCAAAGTAGCTGAGCAAGGTTATTCACTCACCTTGATGTTTGTCCAAGTTTACCTTGTTCCACACTAGAATTTGTGTAGGAAAATTTCCTAGTAAAATATATTACAAGGAATCATAAGAAAGGAAACAAAATCACGAAAATACGTAAAATTTTCTGACTGCTACAGTAACGGGTTGCTACAGTACGATTTGCTACAGTAACGGTTTGCTACAGTGTCGGTTCGCTACAGTAACGGTTCACTACAGTACCGGTTCGCTACAGTAACGTTGACTGCTACAGTACCGTTGACTGCCGACACTACAGTACTGCTACAGTAACCCGAAGAAAATTTTCCAGATTTTGTTTCGAAATCCCTGGTCGCTACAGTAACTCGGTTTTGCAGAAAAATCTTTCAAAAATTCATCCTTTCCTTTCTTGTTTCAAAACCAGAATTTCAACTCTTTTAACCGATTATAACTCAAATATAACTTCTAAAACAACTGAGATTCATGAATTATCATCAAAATCTTCAAGAACAAAACCTCCTCTGATCTTCTACATAAACTGAAATTTAAGGAAAATAATCGGATTAAAGCTTACCTTTGATCCTTACAAAGCTTTTGAACCGAACAAATAATCGAACTTCTGAAGATCAAGGAAAGGATTTGAGAAGAAAATGAAGAACTGAGAAAGAATCTTTTCTGCTTCCTTCGGCTCAAGTTTCAAATATGAGGTTACTATTGAAACTTTATATTAAATATTTCTAATGGGTTATTCAATAACCCATGGGTATCCATAACCCAACATCCAAACCCATCCAGTCAATTTACAATAAATGGATTAATTGACCATTCTGCAACCACTTTTCCATGAATTTCACCATTCTTAGAATATATCCCTCATTGTGCAAATATTTAGTCCAGTCATTTAACTCAATTTTCATAAATAATATTCAAAGAGAACAATTAAATATGAAAATTAAAAATGACCAAAATAAATAACTAAAGTAACGTTGTAGAATTCTAAAATACTCTTAAGCGAATTATATTCTGAAATTAACGGGTATTACATCTATCTTGTATTCCAGGCTCTCTATCTTACGCTCTAGGCATGCAAGCTTATTTTCTGAGGATGTTGCAGTGCTGTCCTCTTCCATCTCTATTACATCCTTCTTTCTCTTCTTAATTTCTGGTGACCTGTCTACAGGTCTCTTCCCTTTGTTGTCTCCGAGACTTAGATTTAAATCAAGCTCTACATTGCCAGTCTCAAAATTTAAGTTGAAAGACTTATTATCGGCCATTGCTCTAGGGATATCAGAAATAACTTTGAATGAGAAAGGAATGTAGATTGAGAAATAGGTATGTAATGAAAGAAGTTCGCTTGGTGTAATGTCACGACCCGTTTTCTGGGCACATGACCGGCACAATGATGAATCTCTCATCACTGTAAGCCTTCCGATAAATATATCAAATTTTCTTATCTGAAAATCATAAAGATGATTTGCATGTAATCATAGATTATGAATCTAAAATACATTATTATACTGACATACAAGCCAAATGTCGAACCCCTGAACTAGATGTCCTAGACGATTACAGAGCAACATATTCTATAACAGAAGAGAGGTCTACCCGACAACGGGAAGGTCCAAAGTGATCTACTCCTCTAGCAGATATTCTTCGATGGCAACCTGATCTGAACAAAAATGTTGTACAAACAATGTGAGCTTTTAAACTCAATGAGCGAATCGGCCTCGTATTAATAAAATTCAAATACATTACCAGTCATGCAAGCATATCCAAAGGCTCATACTCAACCAATAGACAGAAGATAAAAATTTATCCAATTCAACAAACGTTACTAGTACTCGTTAATGGCAATATATCCCGGAGAGCGCACACATGCCGGCTCACCAATTATGTATATTTTCGCTATGACGCACAACATCATCCTCTTACATACAAGATAAAAATTCATCCAATTCAACAAACGTTACTAGTACTCGTCAATGGCAATATATCCCGGAGAGCGCACACAGGCCGGCTCACCAATTATGTATATTTTCGCCATGACGCACAACCTCATCCTCTTAGCTAGGGCGCCTCACGGATTTATCACCAATCCGGGCTATATCCCTACTGAGGGAATCGTTGTCTCCACACTCATTGGTCAAGACACCCTGTCAACCGGGTTTTCCGCCTTGCCGTGAGAGGGGGTACTGTCCCGCTCAATCACAATCAATAGCATTTCATATCATAATCAGAAGCTCAATATAATATTCATCCATATAACAGGTATAGTATATAACTATATTATGGATTTATAAACCACATATCAAGATAACAATTAATCCATTTTTGAAAACATTCAAATTTCACATCATCATAAGATACTTATTTCATTTTATCCATACTTATGGATTAATTATCTCATTTAGATTCGTCATTCTGAATCCAATTTCCCCCTATGAATCTTGGGAGTGTCCTACGACATCCTTTTTATCACCAATAATGCTAAAACTCTATTAACACGGGGTCGTTTCACTCACCTGGATTCCGTACGAATATCGCTTCTCTAAGTCATTACAGACAAGAGTGCTCAGGTGAATTTCAGTGTTCTGCTACGGAGATTTTCATGAAAGATTAGAGAAAATACGTTAGGATTGTTTTCGTACAGATACTGTTCATACATACGGTTACTGTTCATATATACGGTTACTATTCATACGTAAGATCACTATTTATACCAAAAATAGAGAATACAATCTGTAAAAGAGTACACCAGGTAAGTTCCCAGGAAAGAGTGGAGGGTCACACTGGACACACTTAAAAACCAGGTCTTTCCTTAGCCAAAACTTTTCTAGACATGTATTCTTCACAGTTTACATTCTATTTCGGTAATCAGAGAATCAAAATAACATATAAACAGCTAAGGACAGTTTTTCTGATGTGGAAGATCAGCCAAGGCCGCAACCACAGAGCATACTTAAGAAAATAACTTCTAAAATTTGAAAGACATAGAAAGGGCATAGTATCCTTACCTAAGCTGAAAAGGAAAGACCCAAAATCACAGAGGCCTAGCTTTGGAGTAAGAGAAACTTAAGGAGAGAAGAAGAGAAGTTGAAAGTGTGAGTTTAGAAGTGAAATGGAAGGGCCTATTTATAGCAAAAGTCAAGGGTACTATTTGACACTATGCGCTAATAAAATATTCAATTTACTATTCATGAAAATGATATTTCTAATAATGCAGTTACTGTGCAAATCGCGGCAACGGCTGAAAATTTTCTTTTATTTACTATTGAAAACTTAAAGAGAAAACTATCCTTTCTCTTAAATCTTTAAGTTTCTTTTCAAATCAGTCCTTTCAATTTAGTCCCTGAACGTATTTTTACACATAAAACGTCATTTTCTCCCACGAACTTCTTTCTAGTTTTCTCTTATGACCAAACCACATCTAATACTTGACATTTCGATTGTATAAATGAACAGTATCTTATACGTAAATAGTATTATACGGGTGAATAGTACCATATACTGAAATAGTAACAGTAGTTTGTAAACAAATATTTATATTTTATTTTTTCTTGGGTATTACAGGTTTTGCAAAATTGACAGTGTTTTCTAACTTTAATAGCAAATAGAAAAGGTTTTGAAGGCATTCTGAGTTGGAGACTGAGAGAAAGGCGCCGTTTCTGCTGAGAAAAGAGGAGGAATCTATTTCCAAGGCTTTGGGAGCTCAAATCTTGTCAAATCAACCTTGGTTTCATGATGTTTACTAGTTTTTCTGCACTTTTAAGGCCATGTGTATCTAATTCCCTCATTCTAGGGTTACTATGAACCTAATTTCTGATTAGGAGTTGTTTTCTCTCTGACTTTGTGGTTTATATTCAATAAAATACATTCCTTTCGCTCATTTTCATTGTGCTTGCTTTAAATTGATCACTTCATGACTTGCTTGTTGCTTCTACTAAACTTTGGTGAGGGAGGTCACTGTAGAACACTGAGTGATTAAGGCAAGTGGTCAAACCTAGGGGTTTTGCTTGTTAATTAATAGGGATATTAGTTAATCTCACTTAATCAAATTAGATTAGCAGTTGTCTGACTTAAACTCGCATAAGGAATTATGTTAGAGTTGAGTAGTTTAATTTAGGTTTGGGAGAATCACTTTAAACCATTAAAAAACCTAACATTAAAGTGTATAATTGAATTGAATCACATTTATTAGGGAGAGTTAGCAATTCTTAAGAAGGAAGAAGGGGATTAGTAGCTCTATGTCTTTTAATTAAGTTAAATTCATTTGAATTTGTGTTTGCGTTATTTTTAACTATGAAAATTACAAAAATATTTATTCTTTTGAATGTTCCTTTTTAATTTTCAAAACTAATACGTTTAAGTTTCTAGAGTAGTTAGCCAGTTAGTCTTCGTGGAAACTATAATCTGAACTCTTTTCACTATATTATTTGTACGACTAGTGCGCTTGTCAATTCGCTTAACAAGTTTTTGGCGCCGTTGTCGGGGATTAACAGTTTTTTTAGCTAATACTCTAAGGAATTCAAACGTGCTAGATTAGGCATCTGTTTGTTTTGTTTTATTTTGTTTTAGTCTTTTATTTTATTTTTTTTCTTTAAGTAGTTTTTTTTTTACTTTTGAAGTTGTTTTTTTGATTTCCTTTTTTGCCAAATTTGATTGGTAATCTTTGATTTGTATGCGAGGTACTCTTGATCCTTCTGATCTTCTTTTTGAGCCTGAGATTGAAAGACCTGTAAGGAGAACTAAGAAGGAAGCAAGAGCTAGAAAAACACAAGTGAGCCAAGTTACGCAAGAGGAAATAGCTGAGGATAACTAGAATCATCAGGGTGTAGAAGTTAATGCTGGTAATGGGGTTGGCAATGAGCCTCAAGGGGGATATAGAGTAATATGGGACTATGCTTCACCCCATAAGGCTGGAAATACTTCGAGCATAGTGAAGCCCGCTATTGGTGCCAACAATTTCGAGATGAAGGCTATGATGTTAAACCTTGTTTAGCAAAATCAGTTTGGGGGAAGTCCCATGGAGGATCCAAACAACTATATTGTGAATTTTCTTGATATTTGTGATATGGTCAAGCTAAATAGAGTTTCAAATGATGCAATTCGCCTTCGACTATTCCCTTTCTCCTTAAGGGACAGTGCAAAAAACTGGTTGATGACTCTATTGCCAAGAAGTATCGCTACTTGGGATGAGCTTCAAAAGAAATTCCTGGACAAATATTTCCCTCCCTCAAGGTCAGTGAAATTGAGGAATGAAATTATAGCATTTTATCAACAAGAGGGAGAGACCTTATACGCTGCTTGGGAGAGATTCAAGGAGGTGCTCAGAAAATGTCCAAACCATGGCATTCATGAATAGCAGCAAATATCTATCTTCCACAGTGGATTGACATATGAGAACAGGGATAAATTGGATACCGTAGTTAGAGGTGGATTAATGGCCAAGTCAATTGAACAAGCCTAAGACATAATTGAGACTATGGGGGCTAGTCAGAATACTTCCATTAGAGCCAAGAGCAACTCAAAGCGAGGGATGTTGGAATTGGATACCCTTAATGCTCTTCTGGCTCAGAATAAAGCCTTAACTAAAAGGTCGATGTGTTGTATGCTAAACAACAAGAGCTGGTAAGAGTAAACGCGGTGAGTAATCTAAAACCCAAGTGTGATTTTTATGGAGATGCTCATATTAATGGTTGTTGTAAGGAAATTTCTACTATGGAATAGTTGAATTATATGGGCAATCATCAGAGAAGCCAGAATGCTTCTTATTCAAATTCATACAATCCGGGGAATAGGAATAACCCAAACTTTTCATGAAGCAACAATCATTGTCTGAACCCCATAACTTCATCATCATCTAGTAGGCCTTTTTAACCTTCTGGTTTCAATAATTAGAATAATTACACTCCCCAAAATATGGCTCCTTAGCCTCAAGTGCAAAAGAAAACTTCAATGAAGGAGATGTTTATGAAATTTATGGAGAGGACTGAGACAATAAGTCAGACTCAAAGTGCTACAATCAAGAATTTAGAAACTCATGTGGGTCAATTGGCACTTGCTCTGAATAATAGGCTACAAGGTAACCTTCCCACTAATACTGAAAATAACCCAAGAAGAGAGGGTAATGAGCACTGGAAAGCCATCACTTTGAGAAGCGATAAAGAACTCCTTGAGGTTGTTAAGTCACGAGATCAGTCAAAAGAGGTGATTGCTGAAGAGAAAAAAGATGAGATTGCTCAACCTCAAGATATTGCTACTGAGAAATTTGATGCCTCAGAGGTATAAATCTGGAAAGGTGGTAAAAGATGTAATAGTTGAGAATTTTTTCCCACCAATGCCCTATTCTTAGAGGGCTAACAAGCAGAATTTGGAGGTGCAATATAAGAAGTTTCTAGAGGTGTTAATCAACTACATATAAACATTTCATTGCAAAAGGAATTGGAGCAAATGCCAAGTTATGCCAAATTTATGAAAGATGTCCTCTCTCATAAAAGGTGTCTAGAAGAGTTTGAGACGGTGGCATTAACTTAAGAGTATAGTGCTATCTTGTAAAGAAAGTTGCCCACCAAAATGCAAGATCCTGGAAGTTTTGTGGTGCCATGTAACATTGGAAAGAACTTTGTGGGCAAGGCATTATATGATTTAGGTGTTAGTGTTAATCTCATGCCTCTCTCCACTTTTAGAAAGTTGGGTCTAGGGGAGACACGTCCAACCACAGTTACCTTCAGTTGGCAGATCGGTCAATATGCTACCCGAATGGGGTAATTGAGGATGTTCTAGTAAAAGTGGACAAGTTAATTTTTCTAGCGAATTTCATAGTATTGGATTTCGATAAGGATAAGGAGATCCCTATCATTCTAGGGAGACCCTATCTTGTAATTGGTAGAGCTCTAATTGAGTCCATAAGGGAGAGCTAATAATAAGGGTCAATGACTGGGAAGTGAAGTTTAATATGAACAAGGCGATGAGATCTCTGAATGACCATGAAGAGTGTAGCCTTGTAAGAATCATGGAAGAAAATCTTAATGAGGAAATTTTGAACTGTGTGAAAAAGATGAGTTGAAGGATATCTTGGGTTATGACGTGAAAAGAGAACAAGTGGTGGTTGATTCTTGTGCCACTTCATCTATGTTGTTCAAGCTGAAGAATTATTTTGAATCTCTTAATATGTTGACTAGAGCAAGCTCACCACTCAAGCTATCTACTGAAGTACCCCCTGTATTGGAATTGAAACCATTTCCTCCGTACTTGAAATACATCTATCTTGGAGACTCTTGATTCGCTGCCTATAGTAGTCTCTAACTCGTTTACTAATGAGCAAAAAGAGCAGTTGATGGGAGTTTTGAAAAGCCACAAGAATGCAATTAGTTGGTCCATTGCATACATCAAGGGTATAAGTCCTTCATTCTGTATGCACAAGATTAATCTAGAAGATGAGACTAAGACATCAATTGAGCATCAGAGGTGGCTAAATCCAGTAGTGAAAGACATGGTGAAGAAGAAAATCATCAAGTGGATTGATGCTAGGATTATTTATCCCATATCTGACAATTCATGGGTGAGCCCAGTCCAATGCGTCCCTAAAAAGGGTAGAATGATTGTAGTGGCTAACACCTACAATGAACTTATTCCTTCTCACATAGTTAAGGGTTAACAGGTGTGTATGAATTATAGGAAACTGAATAGCGCCACCGTAATGACCACTTTTCTTTGTCATTCATTGATTAGATGTTGAACAGACTAGCTAGGCAAGAGTAATTTTGTTTCTTGGATGGGTACAATGGTTATAACTAGATTGCAATAGCCCTAGGAGACCAAGAGAAAACAACCTTCACTTGTCCTTATGGCACCTTTGCCTTCACAAGAATGCCTTTTGAGTTGTGTAATGCACTGGCCACCTTCCACAGATGTATGATGGCAATTTTTTCTGACATGGTTGAAATGAGTTTGGAGGTCTTCATAGATAACTTCTCAATTTAAAGTATGTCACTCCAATAAAATTGTTATTTAGTGGCGGAACTTTAGTGGCGGTTTTTAAAACTGCCACTAAATTAACACATAATGGCGGTTTATTTAACCGCCACTATATAGTGGTAGTTTTGTTCTAACCGCTACTATATAGTGGCGGTTTTGTACGAACGCCACTATATAGTAGTGGTAATGTATGAACCGCCACTATTTAGTGGCAGTTTTTTATGAACCGCCACTATATAGTGGTCGTAGTGTTTAGTTGGATTTTTCTTCAAATGATCATAACTTTTTTATTCGAATTTCGTTTTTAGCAAATTTTATATCATTGGAAAGCTCTTTGAGTCTAGTTTCCAATGATATAAGTTTCATTTAGAAATTCTTTACCAATTAAGAGTTATGACCAAAGGAGTAGGTGAAGGTTGGGATTAGTTGTAGAAAATTTCTCTATTTTGTAACTCTGACATATTTTTGCATGTTACTTTATAAGGATGACTTCTTTGATGCATCTTCTATACCTTTGGGATAATGTGAGCATGGAATCCAAGTGAGATGGGAGAGCTAAGCTACAAGTGATAGTTTTGACATCCCATACTCTATCAAGATTATAATGATAGTTTTAACTAAACTGTTATTAAAACTTGTTAAATCCCTCAACTCTAATCATTGATGGAGGCTCTCACTTCTGCAATAAGCCTCTAGAAAGCCTTTTGGCTAAATATAGAGTGAAACATCATGTGGTTACTCCATATCACCTTCAGACAAGTGGACAAGTGGAGGTGTCTAATAGAGAGCTTAAGCGAATCCTTGAGAAAACTGTAAGTGCTTCAAGGAAGGATTGGGCTATGAAGCTAGATGATGCTCTGTGGGTGTATAAGACAGCCTATAAAACCCTTGTAGGTACCTCTCTGTTTCAGCTTGTATATAGCAAGTCTTGCCATATTCCCGTCGAGCTTGAGCATAAGGCATTCTAGGCCTTGAAGTTTCTGAACTTTGATTTTAAGCAAGCTGGACAAAAGAGATTACTAGAGTTAATGAGCTAGAAGACCACTATCTTCAAGCCTATGAAAATGCCAAAATCTACAAGGAGAAGGTGAAGAAGTGGCACGATCGAAAGATTGCACATCACTCTTTTCATGTGGGGCAAAGAGTCTTACTTTAAAACTCTTCCCAAGGAAGCTCAAATCAAGGTGGTCAGGCTTGTTTGTTGTGAAAGAGGTCTTTCCAAATGGTGCCATTGAAATTGCTAACCTTGACAATACTAGAAGCTTCAAGGTGAATGGTTAGCAATTGAAGAGCTATCTTGGACATGATGGTGAAAGGAAGGAAACTTCTCTTGCTCTTTTGAAACCAAAAGAATAGGCACCCTGGTAAAGTCTGGCTAAAGACTATAAACTTAGTACTCTTGGGAGGCAACCCAAGTTTTTAGCCTTCTTAGTTTAGTTTTTACTTTTGTTTTTATTTGTAGTTTGCTGATTTCGTTGTTTTTGTTGCTATTGTTTTTATCTATATTTGAGATTTGCTGTGTGTAGCGGTTGAAAATGCTAATATAGTGTGCAAAAATTAGCTGATATTGTCTATGCAATTGTTTTGATGGTTAATGGGGGTTGAGCATGTAATTAAATGGTTAAAATCAGTGCTTTGGTTTGTTGTGATTCTTGCTATTGAAGTGTGAGTGTTGCTTCTGAGTTAGGTTGATTAAATGTGTTAAGATTGTGGTTCATAGGGTAAATTGTGCTGAGAGGTTAGTGTTGGTACGTTGAATTTGTCAAATGTGTGAGGGAGAGTGAAAATTTTGCCTGTGAGGGGTTAAATGATGCTAAAGAAGTTTTTGCTAAGGGATTCTGCTGTCTGTCAATGAAATTCTCTGTCAACCACCACTGTAGCGGTGGAATCTTACCGCTATAACAGTGAAGCATGAGGAAAAAAATTGAAATTCACTGAATCACACCGCTGTAGTAGTGAAAGTTAGATTTTGAAAACCAAAAAAGGGCCTAAATCTCTGTCACGTATGGCTATAACAGTGAGTTCTGGCCGCTATAGTAGCGCGTCACGCTATTTAAGTTCTGAGCCCTAAATTTTTTTCAGTTTCACGCCTTTAAACTTCTTTCTTTGTGCATTTCCTCTGTGCAACTAGATTCCTAGGACAAATTTCAGTTCATCCCCATTTCAATCTCCCCATTTTTCTTAGTTTCTTTGATCTTTAGGTGTTTTGGGTGATTTTGACCATTTGAAAAATCGATTGTGGCCATTTTTGTCCTATGTTCGTGTTCTCTTGTGGCTATTCATGATGTTTGGTAAGTGGTTTCTTCCCCTTTTCTTTTAGTTTCTATCTTAGTTTGTTAATTTCAAGTACTTTTGGTTGTAGTTATTGAAGTGTTGTTTTTCACTTATTGTTTAGTTTTTGGAGTCGTAGTGTGAATTAGTTTTGGATGTAGGCTCAGCTTCTCTCTATGTTCTGACTGTTGATTTACTACATTCTTTAATAATCATTATTGCTATTTATGGATTTGATGATTAAAAAGGAATCTAGGGCTGGAAATTTAGTAAATCACACTAGAGCGAATTTATACCCACAAGGTGTTCAATGAATTGCCCAAATGAATGATCTTTTGAATTTTGTGCATGAATTGGTTAGTTTTGCTGCGAAATGGTTTTGTTAATAAGTATATGGATGAATTCTTGGTGGTTGATGCACAAGATTAGTGAAAATTTCATATGCACTTTAGGTGTTTGTTAAAATGCCTCAACGGGTTCCCTTTTTGTTGTTCTGCATGATTTTGATTAATATGCAGTCATTAGATATGAGTTCTTTTAGCATTGAATGTTTCCATGCCTGTAGTGAGTCTTAGTTAGTAGTTTTGTTTCGAAGTTTGGGAGATAACCAATTTACCATGTTAATACACAGAGAATTCATGCTCTTTGAGTGATTTACATTGATCCTAAACTGAACTTGATTGCTGAGGCTGAATTATAAGTTGATGACTGAAGGGCTTTTGATTATTTTAACATTCCTCATGGCCCCACCAGTTCAAAAGAGGAAGAAGCTTCCTACTAAAAAGAAAGAGACTCCGGGCGCTTCTTCATCAGCATCGGCAGAATTTCTGACATTCAAAACTCCTAAACATGGTTCAAGATATTCCGATGATATAAATGATAGAACAGTAAAGATGCAGAAGGTATTTAGTTTGGCAACTAATGAGTACCCTGAGATCCAGGAGCAGATAACTAATAGAGGGTGGAATGAAATATATAAGCTACCAGAGTTTGTAAATATAAGCTTGGTTAAGAAGTTCTATACAAACTCATACAGAATTCCATGAGATACCCTTAGGAGATTTAAAACGGAAGTCAGGGGAAAAGAAATAAGTTTCTCATAATGGGCAATAGATAAGGTTTTTAAACTATGGACTCCGAGAGGTCAAAGCTATCATAGCTTGACAACTTGGAACAATTGGGATGCTAATGAAGTGAAAGTGACGATACGTAAGTTAGAAGTAGAGTAGGAACTGGACTCCAAAGGAGGTTTATATAATGTGAAATGAACAGATCTGAATACCATAGCAAAGGCGTGGTTCACCTTCATGCAGAGCACAATTATGCCGATTGGAACTTATTCTGATGTCTTCGTAAAGAGGGCAGTGATGTTGTATTGTCTGATGACAGGCATACCTATTGATCTAGGGAAAATCATTTCAAAAACAATTAAAGAATTGACTCAGAAGAAAAATGAAATAATTGCATATCTGGGTATCTTGATAGCTTTCTTTGTGAAGAAAGAAGTTCCTATTTTTTATAATAAACAGAGTTAGGAGGGGCCAAGCAGTCAATGGCTTATTTTAGAATAGAACTAGGAGAAACATAGAAGGACGTGCTTTACACTATGGATTATGTGATTACCTTGGGATCACTGATGGCTGAGAAGTTCAGCCTTGACACATCTAGGCTTCCAGTTAAAGGTGAGGGATACAACATAGGTGGCGAAGAAGATGAAGATGCAGCTGAAGATGAAGAAGATGATGGAGCAAGAGATGACGAGCATATGATGGACTAGCATCGGGCAACACTATTTTATTTCTTTCATTTATTTTTCTATTTTTTTTCTATTTTGTTGTTTATTTGTGCTATGTAACTACTGGTGGATTTGTATAACTACTATATGTGTGTGATGTGATGATGTAATCTTGATGTATAGCTAATTTGATGTGAATAGCAATGTTATAATATTTTTGGCAGTTGTTTTTGTGGTTTGCTTTATGTTTTTCCTTTAGTGATTTCTTTCCTCTGTTGGGTAGACATAGGACAGTGGGGCACTGTCAAATTTAAGTTTGGGAGAGAGAAATCTTTGTTGTTTTCTTATGTAGTGTGTGGGCTTTAACAAATAATTGTGTAAACCAGATTTTAACTATAGGCAGATTTTTCAAACTTTTATCTCTCTTTGTAATCTAATCTTTTGCAAGGGAAGTGTTGTTTTGTTGATTTAAAAACTTGACTATTTTGTTAAAAATTTAAATTCCTGAATTTGCTTTTAATAAAGAACTAGTTTTATTTTTTGTAATATTAAAATATTTTTATTAAAAACCTTTGTTAGGCTTATTGAAATCTGGGAAGTCTGAAAGTGGATGCTATAGCTTAAGTTAAAATTTCCTAAATAAAAAATAAAAAAAAGCTCAATAAGGGGTATAAATTTCAGATTCCATAAAAAAATAAATATAGTGGTTTAAATAAGTTCAATTTGTTGGCTTGAAAGTATGGTTTATGTTGGGGTGGTGTCGTATGGATTAGGCACACGGACACTGTTTCAACCAAAGAACCTTGCTTTTGGATGGATTGGAGAGGATGAAGCCAAAGAACCTTGCTTTTGGATGGATTGGAGAGGATGAAGGAGTAGGGAAGTGCTGTGTGGATTAGGTGCACGGATACTTTTCTTACTCCGTAATTTTTACCTTGAGTGTGAAGGAGGAGGAAGAGCTGTGTAGATTGGGCGTATAGACTCTGCTTCTTTCTGGTTACATCTCATTTTATTTGGTTTGATTGGATCATTGGAATCTGGATTCTATACCCTTGAGAGTGCATAAGTATAAAAAAGAAAGTTTGATTTAAGTGATAGTATTTTTGCTTTTTACACTTCTGAGATTTCAAGGTGTCTATTTAAGTCTTGAATTAAATTCCCTAGTTATTATTATGAATATGATTTTTCCCTTTGGTAAAAGCATTTCTTGAATTCAATTTTTAAGGGATGGATTTGTTTTTATTTGTACAATTCACACTTCTCTCTTGCTTGGTTCAATTAGTATTTTAATTTGCGAATCTGTTATTTTGATTTCTGCTTTGCACTTTTGTCTGCTGTGAGGGTTGTTTTGCTTGAGGACAAGCAGAAGTTCAAGTTTGGGGGAGTGTTAATTGCTGGATTTAGTACCATTTTGGTGCTAAATCCCTTATTTTTTTTTTACCTTATACTTGTCTCAGCTTGTGAATATTTACCCTTATTTTGTTTAATTTAGTTTAGTTTAGAATTTCTTTGAGTTTTGGTAATTTAGTGTATTTTCATGACTAAGAGCTGCTATTAATTAATATTTTATTATCTCTAATGCAGGTTGAGTGCGAAGGAGCTAAGGCAACTCGTCAGACATGAGTGTTTCAATGCGATAGAGTGATTGTAATATTTCTTTGAGTGATGGCTCCTGACTGCTATAATAGTGAGCCCTAGAGCTGAAGCCTAATTATCATTTTTTTAATCTGTCTTCCCTCATTCTAGGGTTACTATGAACCTAATATCTGACTTTGTGGTTTATATTCAATAAAATACATTCCTTTCACTCATTTTTATTGTGCTTGCTTGAAATTTGATCACTTCATGAATTGCTTGTTGCTTCTACTGAATTTTGGCGAAGGAAGTGGCTGTAGAACACTATGATTAGGCGAGTGGTTAAACCTAGGGGTTTTACTTGTTAATTAATAGGAACATTAGTTAACCTCGCTTAATCAAATTAGGTTAGCAGTTGTCTAGCTTAAACTCACAATGGATTATGTTAGAGTTGAGTAGCTTAATTTAGGTTCGGGAGAATTACTTTAAGCCATTAAAAAACCTTAGACTAAAGTATATAATTGAACTGAATCATATTTATTAGGGAGAGTTAGCAATTTTTAGGAAGGAAGAAGGGGATTAGTAGCCCTAAGTCTTTTAATTAAGTTAAATTCATTTGAATTTGTGTTTGCGTTCTTTTTAACAGTGAAAATTACAAAAATATTTATTTTTTTTAATGTTCCTTTTTAATTTTCAAATTAGAGCTACCTTTGATCCAAAATTTGTTGTCTGACTAATACGTTTAAGTTTCTAGAGTAGTTAGCCAGTTAGTTCTCATGAGAATGATAATTTGAACTCTTTTCACTATATTACTTATGTGACTGGTGCACTTACCAATTCGCTTAACAAGTTTTTGAAGATGCCATCATCTCGAAAGTTCACATAAATATCACTCATAAAATTTCTTTTTTCATGAGGGTAAAAGTATCTAGAGAAAAGGCTTTGTTCTCAACCAATAAATTTTTACTTGAGTATATATTATAAATCTCGATTTCGCCATTATGGAAAACTTTATAAATCGGTTCATGACTTGTCATCAATTTTAAATTATAATTCAGGAGTTATACTATCTACAATTTTACGCATAATGTTCTTAGATTGCTCGTAGCAATTCATTTTTAGTCCCAAAACTTCAATGTCGTAGTGATATCGGCGTAGTATCTTTCATGGGAGCAAAGTAAGAAGGTAAGTGGTCGATGATTGTAAAGGGAATCGTCTAGCCTCAGTAAAGAGGTATTGATCATTAGGTTTTCTTAAGTGTGAAATTGAGTTTCATTTGATCTTCAATTCCTCCATCGTTGGATAAGTAATAGCGTAAACCTTTAATGATTGAATGATGCTGACAGTTTAGCTAAAAGAATACATATCCTGTCTATCTATGAATGGAATTAGTCATGTTAATTACACACTTTTCCCGTTCTCCAAAATTATTATTCCAACCATAAACTTATGTACATGATAGCTTGTATACATAGCCCAGAAATGCTAGTAGTAACACTGTTGAAGTGACACTTCCCTCCCTTCCCCTCCCCTTTTTTTTTCTTCTGTGGCTAATCTCCATTTATTTCATTAAAAGAAAATGCATTTCTGATTACATTAGCTCCTTTATGACATCTGCTATGTTCATTCTTTCGTTTGGTGATTCTACTGAGCAAGCAAGACCAACTCTAAATAGTGAAAATATATATTTCTCTTCATTAGGATTCATAAAGGGCCGCCGCTCCATTTTGATATGCTCTGCTACTGCTGTTGTTATTGTCTGCATTGTTTGTTTTGGTAAAAGAGCTGAGTCCACAATCTCCAAAAGGTTATTTGGATATGCACTTTTCACATAGCTATGGAGATTGTAACCATCTCTGAACATTTCTTCTGTGGGTCTTTTTCCAGTTAGCATTTCCAAAACTAGAATCCCAAAAGAATATACATCACATTTTATTGATACCTCAGAACCCATTCCATACTCTGAAATACATCACAACATGGTCAAAGCTTAGTAATTAATTATTCTTACAATAGCTCAACATAAAAAGGGTTTATAAAAGACATGGGGTTTAATAGATTCTCAAACCTAATTAACAATAAATGATACCTGGAGGAGCATAGCCAATAGTCCCTTTTATTCCACTTGTGCTGGTTTGCCTTTGAGAGTTGCCACTGAGGGTTGAGAGAAATCTTGCTAACCCAAAGTCACTGACATGAGCAACCATATCATCATCAAGAAGGACATTGCTTAGCTTTAAATCACAATGGACAATAGGTTGCTCGCATCCATAGTGAAGATAATGTAGGGCAGAAGCAACATCGTTCAGAATTTTTAACCTTTGATCAAGATCTAGTGTTCTCGTCTGATCTATACTTTCAGAACTAGGATGCAACCATTCTTCTAGGCTTCCATTTGACATGTACTCAAAGATTAGTGCTTTAAATTCCTGGCCTTTATAATCAATGCTTGAGCAACATGTTAAAATCTTGGTGAGATTTCGATGCCTAATATTTTTAAGCGTGTTACATTCAGAAATGAAACTCTTGTGAGCTCCTTTCTTTTGAAGGTTTAAGACCTTTATAGCAATATCTTTGCTTTCAGATGGTAGCTTTCCTTTATACACAGAGCCAAAATTTCCGGATCCAATCAAGTTGTTGGTAGAGAAGCCTTCAGTTGCAAAGTGTAGGCTTTTGTATGATACCTTTGAAAGTTGGTCTAGTGAAGTTGAAGATGATGTCCTGATTCTTTTCCTCCTCCAGTAGATGGCAAGAATTGATGACAGCAGAAGACAAACAGTTATGCAAATCATAATTACCATGAGCTTCAAATTGTGGTGTTTATCTTGTCTTTCAAATTTGATAGGGCATGGTGGTAAATGCAACTCAAAGATACCCCCACAAAGATTATTATTACCAGCCACTGATATTGCACTTCCATTCTTGAAAACCCCATCTATTGGTACCTCTCCATCCAACACATTAAAAGAAACATTCAAGTATTCAAGCACAGAAATGTTTTGCAAACCAGTTGGTATTGATCCAGACAAGTTGTTTCGTGATAGATCTAGATACTCAAGGCCTTTCAATGAAGCTAGTGAAGGAGGCATAGTTCCGTTGAACAAATTTCCTTGTAAGTGAAGGTATTCCATACTCGTGCACTCACCTATGGTCCTAGGAATCTGCCCAGAAAGATAATTTTCAGAGATATCCAAAGTGCCAAGATTTTTTAGGGTTCCCACCTCAACAGGTAAAGAGCCATTTAATGAGTTATGAGATAAATTTAGTATTGTGGACAAAGAGGAAATACTAAAAACCTGCGAGGGTATAGCTCCATTAAGATTGTTTTCTGCAAGCTCTAACAACAACAAATTTTGCCAATTTCCAATGAAGGGTGGGATTCTTCCTTCAAGCTTATTCTTTGAAAAGCTTATTCCAACCAACTGACTAAGATTGCCAAAAGAAGCTGGTATCTCTCCTGAGAGTTGGTTTCTTCCCAAACCAAACATTTGCATCTTATGAAAATTCCCAAAAGAAGCTGGAATAGTGCCTGTAAATTGGTTGTATTGTAGATCCAAGCCAATTAAATTAGTGTACTTCCCTAAAGTTTCAGGAATAGTTCTATATATATGATTTTCACCAAGGTATAGTCGAATGAGTTGGCTTGACAAATTGCCTATCGAGTTGGGTAAACGACCTCTGAATTTGTTGGCAGATAGAATCAAATTTTCCAATTTACTACAATTTACCAAAGATGTTATGAAATCCAAGTCATTGTTTGATATGTTGCCAAGATTATTAAAGTTCAAAATTAGCCACTGAAGATCTTTTAGATTTCCTAAACTTGGAACTTTCCCAACAAAATCGTTTCCACCAATATCAAATATTTGAAGAGAAGATGCATTTGAAATTGAAGTTGGGATTGAACCTGAAATTTGATTGGAACTAATGGCAAATGCCTGCAGATTAGAGAGGGTGGTAAATATGTTATCTGGAAGCCGAGTGCGAGTCAGTTGGTTATTTGATGCAAATATGTTTGTGAGAGACGACATATTATATAGTGAAGAAGGAATGGCGCCAAAAAAATTGTTACCAACTATTGCCAAAAGGCTCAAGTTTTTCAAATTGCCTATTTCTTCTGGTATGCTCCCTTCCAAGTTGTTGTAACCCATAGAAAGAACATCTAGGGAAGAAAGATTCCATATAGATGTTGGGATTTCTCCAGTTAAATTGTTTGTCATGATGTGCAAATTTTCAAGCTTCCTAAGAGAGCCAAGCTCAAATGGTATTTTACCAGTAAGTCTATTACTTGACAAATTCAAGTGTCTCAGTTGAATGCAACCTGTCAAGTTGATGGGAATCTCCCCTGTCAATGAATTATTCTTGAGAGATAATTGTTGCAGCCTGAACATACGACCCAACTCTGGTGGAATTTCTCCATGGAAGCTGTTATTCGGGAGGTTGAGGTTTCTCAAGAAGGAGAGGTTGCCAACATGTGGCGATATGATCCCAAGCAGTTGATAACCTCCCAGATTCAACTCTGTGACTCTACCATGCCTGCGGCTGCATGTGATTCCATGCCAGCTGCAGAAGTGGTTTGAACTATTCCAAGAGCTTAAGATTTCATAAGGATCGCTAGTCATTGATTCTTTGAACTTGAGCAATGCCAAATAATCAGTCTTGTTTCCAAATGGAGATGTAGCTTTGACATGTTTAAGCAGCCAAAGCAAGTTTATATTGAAAATAAGGATTGCCAGAAGGTGTTTGGACTGAAATGGAAATGAAATGAGTGCAAAAGCCATTGTTGGGTTGAAGGGCTGAAGGTGAACAGTTTGAATGCTTTAAAGATTGAAATAACGTAATGCTGCTGCTGGTATGAGATCATGAAAAGTTGGTTTATATAATAGTTGAATTGAAACTGCATGTTCTGCACCGAGTAGTAAAATAACGTAGGGGATGAAGCTGTGCTTCTGGTATTTTCTTTTGACTATTGAATTTATTGAGCGTTATTAATTTGATATATATTATTATATATTTATTTATTTATTTTATTAATAATATTTAGTCCCAACAATTATTTTAGTGGATCAACATATTAAGTATTGTATATATGTACATATTTGAGACATATATTAAATATTATCTATAATTAAATCTGTTATAAGATCTTCATAAATTTTGTGTTATAATGACTTATTTGATATATGTTGTATTCTGGTCTAGAGTATTATTGAAAACAATTTTTATGTATAAATTCCTGACTCTGAATAATGACGATAATGAGATGTTATTATAATAGGGTTAACCCATGGGTGGATTCATGGGTATAATATTTCATCTATTTTTATTTCTAGTTGATGTGAAATTAATTATTATTATTATTATTTTGAAGTACACTACTTTTATAACAAAAATTTCACTCACTCACACACACACACACACATATATATATATATATATATCCTTGCTAATTTTGATCAATTTCAAAGCAAAGAAAAACTGAAGAGACAAGTGAAGACGGAATCTTTTTCCATCCAAGAGTGATAGATTTACGCGTACTCAGAGACCATTTTGCGCTGGAAGTTCTTGTGTTGAAGTGTGAATTCGGGATTAGTCACTATCAATCTTTGATTTATAGTTTATACCACCCCTTTAATCAGAAATCAGCCAATAATTGCGACAAATTAAAATGATTGAAGACGGTGATGGAAATCGCTCCAATCAATTCCTCAAGTCTTCAGAAATTATGTTTCGAGGAAGTTGCTCTAATGAAACAATTAATTAAAGACAGGTCCCTTTAAGCCACGTTAATCAACATCTGGGTCAACTAATACTTGTTGTCCAATCGAGTGCATATAATTATTTACAAACTCTTATAATGCATGTCTTTGTTTCACAACTAACACAAAAGGAGAATATGAATATATGATGTTTAAATACAAAAAATCCTCCAAATTAACTCTAAATTCCAATTAGAATTAATAGTAACAGCCTAACAGGTCAAGTGATTTTGATTTTAATAACAATATTTGGCTTAAGCTAAGCTCAATATTGCATTTGTAAAAAGTTCATTTCTATTTCAAATAATAAAAGAAACTTGGTTATTAATTTTTATTAGATTAAAGTTTAATCTCCAACTATTTGATGAAACATTAATTGGAGAAAAATTTTAATTTTTTTTTGTGAATTAACAAGAGTCATTCATTATATTGTTCTATTAAAATATTTGTTTTTACCGACTTTGGAGATAACATTATTTTAATTGAAATTAGAATGATTAAATTATTGTAAAATATAATTAATTACAGAGACAATGTTACTTCAATTGAAACTAAAGAGATAAAATTATTTTCTTAAATAAATTATAACCAATGTTTCAAGAGTTGTCTAAATGATTTGGTAGGGATTTAAAAATAGCAGCCTAACACATTACCATCACTATTAAAAATATCCAATATATACATCCAATCAAGTCATTTTCTAAGGAGTGTGTTTTGTGGTGGTGGTTTTTGTTTTTGTGTGGGGGGGGGGGGGGGGGGGGTAAAAATAATAGGAAAGAGAATGACCAAAATACATGTTTGGTTGGTCAGAATTTCTATTTCCTCAAATATCTAGTTCATATGAAAGAATAGCTTCTTTATTTTTGGGAATGAGAAGTTTTTTATCAATAAAATTTGATAAAACTTTAAAATTCATATATCTATCCCATTTATCATAACTTAAAAAATTACACTAATACGCCATTGTTTAATAACTATACCTGAACTACTTCTACCTTATAAAAAAAAATGAGAGTGCATAATTTCCATATACTATAGAGTGAACAGTTCAAATTTCTTAGATCAAGAATAAAATTAAAGAGGGCTGTATACTTAGGACATAGCTTTTTGGGTTAACATTTGATGTTTGACAGACAAGATGGAAAATAAAAAAAATGAAAATTATTCTTAAAAGCCTCTTATTAATTACTAGATTTGATTTGATCTTTGGTCTTGTTATTATAAATAATGCTTGTGTAATTTTTTTTTAATTCATGAGTATTGTGATCTGCATAAAATATCTTGACAAATATCCTCATCGAATGAACAATATTATTTTATCTTAAAGATGCTGAAATCATATAGATTTTAGAATTGATTTCTTGATATCATCATTGTAGTTACCAAGTTATATATCCATCTCATTTATACAAGGTTTGAACAAGCATCGATCTGGTGGGCACCAACAAGAATGTGTTGATTCAACATGATACTTGTGCCAAAGTCTAACTTGGTTTCTTGAAGGATAATATTCGATGGCAACTCTCTTGGCAATCCAGTAGAGCAAGCTTGGGAGGTATTTTTCCCCTAACCACTAATTTTTGTATTAATGACAGATTTTTCCATCACTAAGAAAAGCATCAGTAAGGAAAGAGTGATTAAATGTAGGTTAAGAATGGAGACGTGTATTTCTTAAAATCAATTTGGATTCATGCCAGGGCGGTCTACTATGGAAGCTATTTATCTTCTAAGAGGGTTGATGGAAAGGTATCGATGTAAATAAAAAGAATTGCATATAGCATTTATTGATTTGGAAAAAGCTTATGATCGAGTACCAAAAGAGGTGCTGTGAAAAGCCTTGAAACAAAAAAGTGTACGAGTTGCATATATTAGAGCTATAAAAAATATGTATGAGGGGGCTACAACTAGTATGAGAACGTCTGGAGGTGAGATTAGAGACTTCTCTATTAAGATTGGCCTACATCAGGGATTATCTTTGAGCTTTTATTTGTTTGACTTGGTTTTAGATGTTCTGATAAAACACATCCAAGAAGAAATTCCTCAATACATGCTTTTCACAAATGATATTGGTCTCATAGCAGAGTCAAGGGAAGAGAATAATTTTAAACTTAAGTTATGGAGAGCTACTTTGGAATCAAATGGTTTTCATCTGAGCAGAAGTAAGACAGAATTTATATATTGTAAGTCTAACAAGTGACGAGCTATAAACGAATTGGAGGTTACAATTAGAGATCAGGTTGTATCACAAGTGTCAAAGTTTAGATATCTGAGATCAGTTATTCAAGATGACGGATGTAATACCCATGAAAAATAAAATATAAATGCGTGTTTTCAAACTACTGTTATTATTTACGTATATAGTACTGTTCATTTATACAATCAAAATGTCAAATACTAGATGTGGTTTGGTCATAAGAGAAAACTAGAAAGAAGTTTGTAGGAGAAAATGACGTTTTATGTGTAAAAATACCCTCAGGGACTAAATTGAAAGGACTGAATTGAAAAGAAACTTAAAGGTTTAATGTGAAAGGATAGTTTTCCCTTTAAAGTTTCTAATAGTAAATAAACGAAAATTTTCCATCGTACGCGTAAGGTGTACAGTAACTGCATTATTAGAAATATCATTTTCATGAATAGTAAATTGAATATTTTATTAGCGCATAGTGTCAAATAGTACCCTTGACTTTTGCTATAAATAGGCCCTTCCATTTCACTTCTAAACTCACACCTTCAACTTCTCTTCTTCTCTCCTTAAGTTTCTCTTGCTCCGACGCTAGGCTTCTGAGATTTTGGACCTTTCCGTTTTTGCTTAGGTAAGGATACTATGCCCTTTCTATGTCTTTCAAATTTTAGAAGTTATTTTCTTAAGTATGCTCTGTGGTTGCGGCTTTGGCCGATCTTCCACATCAGAAAAACTGTCGTTAGCTATTATTTTGATTCTCTGATTACCGAAATAGAATATAATCTGTGGAGAATACATGTCTAGGAAAGTTTTGGCTAAGGAAAGACCTGGTTTTTAAGTGTGTCCAGTGTGACCCTCCACTCTTTCCTGGGAACTTACCTGGTGTACTCTTTTACAGATTGTATTCTGTATTTTCTGTATGAATAGTACCCATATGTATGAATAGTGACCGTATAAATAGTACCGTACGTATGAATAGTGATCGTATGAATAGTACCCATACGTATGAACAGTATCTGTACGAAAATGATCTTAACGTATTTTTTGTAATCTTTCATGAAAATCTCTGTAGCGGAACACTGAAATTCACCTGCGTACTCTTGTCCGTAACGATTTAGAGAAGTGATACTCGTACGGAATCCAGGTGAGTGAAACGACCCTGTTTTAATAGAGTTTTAGCATTACTGGTGATAAAAAATATGTCATAGGACACTCCCAAGATTCATAGGGGGAAATTGGATTCAGAATAACGAATATAATGAGATAATTAATCCAGAAGAATGGATAAGACGAAGCAAGTATCTCATGATGATATGAAATTTGAATCATATAGTTATATACTATACCTGTTATATGGATGAGTATTATATTGTGCTTCTGATTATGATATGAACTGTTGTACTATTGATTGTGATTGAGCGGTACAGTACCCCCTCTCACGGCAAGACGGAAAACCTGGGTTAAAGGGTGTCTTGACCAATGAGTGTGGAGACAACGATTCCCTCAGTAGGGATATAGCCCGGATTGGTGATAAATCCGTGAGGCGCCCTAGCTAAGAGGATGAGGTTGTGCGTCATGGCGAAAAAATACAAAATTGGTGAGCCGGCCTATGTGCGCTCTCCGGGATATATTGCCATTGACGAGTACTAGTATCGTTTGTTGAATTGGATGAAATTTTCTTGTATGTAATTTCTAACTATGTCTATTGGTTGAGCTTGAGCCTTCGGATATGCTTGCATGACTGGTGATGTATTTGAATTTTATTAACGCGAGGCCGATTTGCTCACTGAGTTTAAAAGCTCACACTGTTTGTACAAACTTTTTGTTCAGATCAGGTTGCTGCCGAAGTACATCCGCTAGAGGAGTAGATTACGTTGGACCTTCCCGCTGTCGGGTAGGCCCTTCTTTTGTTATACAGTATGTTGCTCTGTAACCGTCTAGGACATCTAGGTCAGGGGTTTGGTATTTGGCTTGTATTTCAGTATGATAATGTATTTTGTACTGAGGATCTATTATTAATTAAGAAAATATGATGTATTTTCTTTGTATTTATTAAGGAATGGTATTTTGAGAATATAGAGATAGTGACTAACAATTTTACTTGTGGGAAGAATTTATCGAAAGGCTTACAGTGATGGGATATTCATCATTGTGCCAGTCATGTGCCTAGAAAATGGGTCGTGACAAAGTTGGTATCAGAGGATAGGTTGTTAGGTCTCCTAGTGATTACAGAGCAAGGTGTCTTTAGTGGGCCTTCCCCTATTGTCGTGACTGCAGCACGACCATAGGATGAAGATCCACCAAAAGCCCTGTAGAGATTAAAATCTCTTTCTTTCGTGTCTTTACTTGAAGTATAATAGTGACGATATATATTATTCTTAATTGTAGAATAAGTTTAGATGGCACCAAGAAAATCAAACGCTTCTGGAATCCGCACAAGATCTGGCAGGGCCTTGGTCCCTCCAGCTGCTCAGTCAGCAAATGCAAGACTGGAGATGCCTAACCGTGCAGAAGATAACCATGCACAAAACAAAGAAATATCCACTGAAAACCCTGGAAGAAATGCTGGAGAACCATCACAAATCGACGCGACTGTAGTGATGGAAGCATTAGCTGCAATGCAGAACGAGGTGAATGGGCTAAAGGAACTTCTGATGGGACAATCATCTAAAGATGGCTCACAGGCATCAGTACATGCTGCAAAAGTACAAGAGACAGACCAGATGCCACCTCCACCCCCTCCTCAGGATTGGGTAGGTACAGAGGTCAAAATCTCAGAATTTATGAAGTTGAATCCGCCAACCTTTGCAGGAGATGTTAATGAAGACCCACAACGTTTTCTAGATGACTGTGAGAAAATCCTTGACACGCTAGAATGTCCTGAACCTCGAAAAGTAACCCTTGTTACCTTTCAGTTAAGAGGTAAGGCCGACCGCTGGTGGCGAACATGGAAGAAGGGCATGGCCAGAAATGCCCCACCCGTTAAATGGAATGACTTTAAAAGAATTTTTCGAGAACAATTTATTCCGAAGAGTATACGAGAAGCAAAGATGAATGAGTTTGAGGCACTCCGGCAAGGATCACGAACCGTCGATGAATACGACAATCTGTTTATAGAGTTGTCTGAATATGCTACTCACATGGTCCTAACTGAGAAAGAAAATATCCGACGGTTTATTAAAGGCCTTCGAGAGTCTTTATTTGACAGGGTGGGATCGAAAATACGAGATTTTTCATTTTACACAGAAGCCGTCGACATCGCCCGTATGATGGAAGAAAGAGATATGCAAAAAGAAAAATGGAATAACAAAAGAAAGAGGAAACAAGATGAGAAATCACGCTACCACGGAGAGAGTTCTGGACGTGCAGCCTCTACCGCTAGTGCACCACAGCGTCAACAAAGTGGTACAGGGGGTCAACAAAGGCCCTGGTGCTCTAAATGTGAAAGAAATCACTTCGGAGCTTGTTTTGTCAACAACAACACTAGGGTCTGTTACCAATGTGGTCAACAGGGCCACATCAAAAGAGATTGCCCCCAACTCTATACGAGATCTGGCCAAGGGTCAGTACGCCCTAATCAATCAGAGGCTACTGTTGCCAACAGATCCCCTGTAACTATAGGAGGCAATGGAATCGGAAGAGGTGCTGGCAGAGGACAAGGTGGTCGAGGGCAGGCTTCAGCAGGCCGAGGGAACGCTCGAGTATTCGCTTTAACCCGTCAAGATGCTCAGGCGTCTAATACGGTGGTAGCAGGTACTCTTCTGATTGAATCAAATTTTTCACATGTTTTGTTTGACTCTGGCTCTACGCATTCCTATGTGTCACCATTCTTTGCTAAGAACTTTAAGCAAAAAGTTGTTAGATTAGAATGTCCGTTTTTAGTAACTACGCCTACTGGAGGCACCTTACTAATAGAACGAGGCTATTGAGCTTGCAAGGTAAGAGTCGGAGAAATAAATACAACAGTAGACCTAATGCTGTTAGATATGACAGACTTTGATGTCATCTTGGGCATGGATTGGCTGGCATCTTGTCATGCCACCCTGGATTGCTATAATAAGATAGTTAAGTTCAATATTCCGGGGGAGCCTTCTTTCGTATTTCATGGTGAACGGAGAGAAATTTCTGGGAATCTTATATCTTTAATGTGTGCCCAACGTTTATTGCGAAAGGGCTGTCAAGGATACTTGGCATTCGTTAAAGATATTAAGAAAGAAGAACTAAAAGTAGAAGACGTTCCAGTAGTCCAGGAGTTTGTAGATGTCTTCCCAGATGATCTACCAAGTATACCCCCAGATCGAGAGATTGAGTTCCAGATAGAGTTAGCACCAGATACTCGCCCAATCTCCATACCCCCTTATAGAATGGCACCAACAGAATTAAAAGAGTTAAAAACTCAGTTACAGGACTTGCTAGACAAAGGCTTTATAAGGCCAAGTTATTCACCTTGGGGAGCTCCTGTTCTGTTCGTGAAAAAGAAGGATGGATCGATGAGACTATGCATAGATTACAGGCAACTGAATAAGGTAACTATCAAAAATAAATACCCGTTGCCTCGCATCGACGACCTTTTCAATCAACTTCAAGGAGCCAAGTGTTTTTCAAAGATTGACTTGAGGTCTGGTTATCACCAACTCAAGATCAAGGAGGAGGACATGTCTAAAACAGCCTTCCGTACCAGATATGGGCACTACGAGTTCTTGGTGATGTCATTTGGATTAACGAATGCACCAGCTGCTTTCATGGATTTAATGAATAGGATTTTTAAATCCTTTTTAGACAAATTTGTCATTGTCTTCATAGACGACATTCTGGTGTACTCAAAGACTTCAGAAGAGCACGAACAACACCTTCGTGTTGTGTTGCAGACATTGAGGGATCATCAATTGTACGCCAAATTCTCTAAATGCGAGTTTTGGATTGATCGTGTAACTTTCTTGGGACATGTGATCTCCAAAGATGGCATCCAAGCAGACCCAAGCAAAGTAGAAGCGGTCAAAATGTGGCCTAGACCTACCTCCGTCACGGAGATTCGCAGCTTCTTGGGATTGGCAGGATATTATCGTCGTTTCATCCAAAATTTTTCCCAGTTAGCCGCCCCTCTCACACGACTGACTAGGAAAGGGGTAAAGTACCAATGGGATGACGCTTGTGAAGAAAGCTTCCAAGAACTCAAGAAAAGGTTAATCTCCGCACTTGTATTGGTCTTACCCTCAGGACCAGGAGGTTTTACAGTATACTGCGATGCATCAAGAGTAGGGTTGGGATGTGTTCTCATGCAGCATGGCCAGGTAGTGGCATATGCATCAAGACAACTTAAGAAACATGAACAAAACTACCCCACCCACGATCTGGAAATGGCAGCAGTAGTTTTCGCTTTAAAGATATGGCGACATTATCTATACGGAGAAACTTGCGAAATCTACACTGACCATAAAAGTCTAAAATATATTTTCGACCAAAAGGACTTAAACTTGAGGCAGAGGAGATGGGTAGAATTACTAAAAGATTATGATTGCAATATTCTTTACCACCCAGGCAAAGCGAACGTGGTAGCAGATGCCTTGAGTCGAAAATCTATGGGTAGTCTGGCCCATATAGCAATAACAAAAAGACCCTTGATCCAAGAACTACAAGAGCTGAGAGCAAAAGGTGCTACTCTTGAGGTTACAAGGACAGGATCATTCTTACCCCATATCAGGGCTAGATCTTCCCTTGTTGACCAGATACGGATATCTCAAATGGAGGATCCTGAGCTTGTCCAAATTATGGAAAAGGTGAAGATTGGTAAAGTGAATAGTTTCACACTCGACGATACAGGAGTCTTACATTTTGAACAACGGTTGTGTGTACCACATGTTGGAACTCTTAGACGAGACATCATGGAAGAAGGCCATCGTGCTGCATATGCTGTACATCCAGGAGCCACCAAGATGTATCAGGATCTGAAATAGATCTACTGGTGGAAAGGAATGAAACAAGACATAGCAGAATTTGTGTCTCGTTGTTTAACCTGTCAACAGGTTAAGGCTGAACATCTAAAGCCAGAAGGCTCGTTACAACGATTAGAGATTCCTGAATGGAAATGGGAACGAGTGACAATGGACTTTGTTGTTGGTCTACCTCGTTCCACAGGAGGTTATGACTCAGTTTGGGTCATTGTTGACCGACTAACCAAATCAGCACACTTCATTCCAGTCAAAACCACTTATGGTGTAGTAACGTTGGCACAATTGTATATTAAAGAAATAGTAAAGTTGCATGGAGTACCTATATCTATCATTTCTGATAGAGGTCCTCAATTTACCTCTCGTTTCTAGAGAAGTTTTCAGGAGGCATTAGGTACTCGAGTGGACCTTAGTACCGCTTTTCACCCACAGACAGACGGACAGTCAGAGCGGACGATTCAGACGCTAGAGGATATGTTACGAGCTTGTATTCTAGATTTCAGTGGTAGCTGGGAAAAGCATTTGTATCTTGTAGAGTTCGCATATAACAACAGCTACCAGGCCACTATTGGGATGGCACCCTTTGAGGCCTTGTATGGGAGACGTTGCAGATCTCCGATCGGTTAGTTCGAGGTAGGTAAAGCGAAAGCATTAGGACCTGACTTGGCCCAGGATGCCCTAACCAAGGTTAAGACAATACAAGATAGGATGCGAGCAGCTCAAAGTAGACAAAAGGCATACGCTGACCACAGACGACGTGATTTGGAGTTCTCAGTCGGCGATATGGTATTCTTTAAGGTCTCTCCAATGAAAGGTGTGTTGAGATTTGGAAGGAAAGGAAAGTTGAGTCCTAGATACATCGGGCCTTATGAGATTCTAGAACGAGTGGGAAAAGTGGCTTATCGGCTTGCCCTACCTATGGATCTGGAAGGGATTCACCCTGTTTTTCACGTATCCATGTTAATGAAGTACCTTCATGACCCTTCTCACATACTTCACCCTTCTCAGAATGATTCTATCCTAGTAGATGAAAACTTGTCATACGAGGAGATACCGGTGGCGATCCTCGATAGTCAAGTAAAGAAACTCCGATCTAAGGAGATTCCATCCGTCAAGGTTTTATGGAGGAATCAAACTCACGAAGAAGCCACATGGGAAGCCGAGGCCGACATGCGTTCTAGATATCCGCATCTTTTTACGACTTGAGGTAATTTAAATTCGGAGGACCGAATTTCTTAAAGGGGGTGATAATGTAATACCCATGAAAAATAAAATATAAATGCGTGTTTTCAAACTACTGTTACTATTTACGTATATGGTACTGTTCATTTATACAATCAAAATGTCAAATACTAGATGTGGTTTGGTCATAAGAGAAAACTAGAAAGAAGTTTGTAGGAGAAAATGACGTTTTATGTGTAAAAATACCCTCAGGGACTAAATTGAAAGGACTGAATTAAAAAGAAACTTAAAGGTTTAAGGTGAAAGGATAGTTTTCCCTTTAAAGTTTCTAATAGTAAATAAACGAAAATTTTCCATCGTACGCGTAAGGTGTACAGTAACTGCATTATTAGAAATGTCATTTTTATGAATAGTAAATTGAATATTTTATTAGCGCATAGTATCAAATAGTACCCTTGACTTTTGCTATAAATAGGCCCTTCCATTTCACTTCTAAACTCACACCTTCAACTTCTCTTCTTCTCTCCTTAAGTTTCTCTTGCTCCGACGCTAGGCTTCTGAGATTTTGGACCTTTCCGTTTTTGCTTAGGTAAGGATACTATGCCCTTTCTATGTCTTTCAAATTTTAGAAGTTATTTTCTTAAGTATGCTCTGTGGTTGCGGCTTTAGCCGATCTTCCACATCAGAAAAACTGTCGTTAGCTGTTATTTTGATTCTCTGATTACCGAAATAGAATATAATCTGTGGAGAATATATGTCTAGGAAAGTTCTGGCTAAGGAAAGACCTGGTTTTTAAGTGTGTCCAGTGTGACCCTCCACTCTTTCCTGGGAACTTACCTGGTGTACTCTTTTACAGATTGTATTATGTATTTTTCGTATGAATAGTACCCGTACGTATGAATAGTGACCGTATGAATAGTACCCGTACGTATGAACAGTGACCGTATGAATAGTACCCATACGTATGAACAGTATCTGTACGAAAATGATCTTAACGTATTTTCTGTAATCTTTCATGAAAATCTCTGTAGCGGAACACTGAAATTCACCTGCGTATTCTTGTCCGTAACGATTTAGAGAAGTGATACTCGTACGGAATCCAGGTGAGTGAAACGACCCTGTTTTAATAGAGTTTTAGCATTACTGGTGATAAAAAGTATGTCGTAGGACACTCCCAAGATTCATAGGGGGAAATTGGATTCAGAATAACGAATATAATGAGATAATTAATCCAGAAGAATGGATAAGACGAAGCAAGTATCTCATGATGATATGAAATTTGAATCATATAGTTATATACTATACCTGTTATATGGATGAGTATTATATTGTGCTTCTGATTATGATATGAACTGTTGTACTATTGATTGTGATTGAGCGGTACAGTACCCCCTCTCACGGCAAGGCGAAAAACCCGGGTTAAAGGGTGTCTTGACCAATGAGTGTGGAGACAACGATTCCCTCAGTAGAGATATAGCCCGGATTGGTGATAAATCCGTGAGGCGCCCTAACTAAGAGGATGAGGTTGTGCGTCATGGCAGAAAAATACAAAATTGGTGAGCCGGCCTATGTGCGCTCTCCGGGATATATTGCCATTGACGAGTACTAGTATCGTTTGTTGAATTGGATGAAATTTTCTTGTATGTAATTTCTAACTATGTCTATTGGTTGAGCTTGAGCCTTCGGATATGCTTGCATGACTGGTGATGTATTTGAATTTTATTAACGCAAGGCCGATTTGCTCACTGAGTTTAAAAGCTCACACTGTTTGTACAAACTTTTTGTTCAGATCAGGTTGCCGCCGAAGTACATCCGCTAGAGGAGTAGATCACGTTGGACCTTCCCGCTGTCGGGTAGGCCCTTCTTTTATTATACAGTATGTTGCTCTGTAACCGTCTAGGACATCTAGGTCAGGGGTTTGGTATTTGGCTTGTATTTCAGTATGATAATGTATTTTGTACTGAGGATCTATTATTAATTAAGAAAATATGATGTATTTTCTTTGTATTTATTAAGGAATGGTATTTTGAGAATATAGAGATAGTGACTAACAATTTTACTTGTGGGAAGAATTTATCGAAAGGCTTACAGTGATGGGATATTCATCATTGTGCCGGTCATGTGCCTAGAAAATGGGTCGTGACAACGGAGAAATTGTTGGAGATGTGGCACATAGGATACAAGCTAGATGGTTGAAGTGGAGAATGATATCAGGAGTTGTTGTGATCGGAAAGTATCTGATAAGCTCAAAGGAAAGTTTTATCGTACTGCTATAAGACCAGCGATTTTATATGGGAGTGAATGTTGGGAAATAAAATGACAACAAGAACATAAAATTGGAGTAGCGAAGATGAGGATGTTACGTTAGATGTGTGGTCATACAAAAAGAGATATGATCTGTAATGATCGTATACGAGGTAGAGTTAGAGTGGCACCTATTGAGGAAAAAATGGTTGAAAACTTTTTAAGGTGGTTTGGGCATGTTCAAAGAAGACCGTTGGGAGCGTCAATAAGGAGAGTTGAGCAGATGGTTTGGAGTCATATGAAAAAAGATTGAGGAAAACCAAGAAGGACACTTAGAGAAGTTATTGAACGGGATCTTCTGGTAAATGAGATACTTAAAGAGTTGGTCATTGATAGAGCTCAATGGCATCGTACGATCCATGTAGCTGACCCACCTAGTGGGATAAGACTTTGTTGTTGTTGTTTAAGAAAAGCATCAGTAAATTTTTAATGACAGATTTGATTCTGTCACAAATTAGTGATGAATTTTTCTATCACTATTTAGTTGTGACAGAAATACTTTATTGTAGGACTTTTCCCTCACAAATTTGCAACGGTATTTTCATCACAAATTTGTCACTAATTTGTGGCAGAAATAACATTATAATGACAAAAAAATTTATCACTAATTTCGCCACCAGTTAAGAGGGACTAGCCAGCTGGAGGCAGGCATGTAGGCTAATAGCAATATTTATTTTCCTTAGTGTCCATGACTTGGCTCAAACTTGCCTCCTCCATGTTGCCAACACTTCTTACCATGATTCAGTTGAAAGTTATAATTAATATCCAACCAAAAAATTATATATATATATATATATATATAGTATTAGATTACTTTGACAAATTTAGTGATTAGTGACAGATTTATGACAAGTTTGTGACGAAACTTTCCGTCACAAAGTTGGATATTATTGACGGAATTTAGTGATAGGAAAAAATCTACAATAAATCAGTGACGAAATTTAATGATGAAAGAATCCGTCACAAAATGTGAGATTTAATGATCAATTTGGTCTGTCACTAAAATCATCATTGTATCTTACATTTTATAGAAGAATTTATTGATAGATGTCAGTCTGCTGCCAAATTTTAGAGTATTGAAAAATTAGTGACGAATTGAAATATATCACAAATTAAAATTTTTGTGATGTTTAATCTATCTTAAAAATCCGTTACTATTTTTTTTCATTTAATAAATATATTTAGAGAATTTTTGTAAGTTCAAGCGTAATTGCTTGTAGTTCTTATTTAATGGCTACTTGTTTTGTATTGTTTCTTGATAATCCCTCACACAACAAAACAATTATCACAAAAATCTGAAACATCAATTAACTAATTAATATATTGATTTATGTGTGCTTAGTATTAGAGTAAATTACTTATTTGGCACCCCAAAAAATTACATTTATTTCAATTTAATGCTTAAAAGATTAATCATCCCAATTTGGTACCTGAAAGATTGACAATGAAAAAATAAAAATTTTGTGGTAATAATAAACAATACAAAATTCAAAATTTTAGCCAAATTGTTGAAGTGACTTTTAGTAATAAAAATTTAAAAATTTGTGGACTGTAGATTTTTTTTATTTAACAATGAAAATAATCGAATTAAAATAAATATAATCATTTAAGGACTAAATTGAAATACTCAATCTTTCAAAAACTAAATTAAGACAATTATAATATTTTTGAGATTAAATTAGTAATTTACTCTTAATATTATATTATCAACTCTAATTTCATGCGAATACTGAATTTTTTAAAAGAAAAAAAATCTGAGTAGGCGACTTCCAAAAGCCACCTTCTAGCATGTTTTCTAAAGCATCCACAAGAAAAGATCATTCTTCAAATTAAAATAGACTATAGGATGCATATATATAGCAGCATACAATTGCTGGGTTCAATATTTTTTTTTAGAGCTAATAATTGAACTCTTGAAATTACTTGTATTTCTATATTATATTGACTAGCTGAATTTGAGCTATATATAACATGTCTCTGAGTTAAGAATTTTAAGAAGAGATCAGTTTGGGCAATGTGAAATATTGTGGCACAACCAGACATCATGGATTGTTATGTCCTCCGTGTGCCCGGATCCCCTGTTGGGCGTTGATGCACAACAGAATGTTGGACAACCCAACACTATTTGATAGGAAGAGAGACAGGTGGGCCCTATCGCTTCTCAACATTGAATAATACTAGAAAGTCCAATACTTTGTTAAGTACCAACGCCAACAAAGGATTCAGGTCCATTTTCCACAACCTCTTAAATTTCTCACTTTTCGTTATTTCACAATTAATTATAGATCTTACATAGGATAAACAATCATAAGATGCTACCACTTATGACAAATATATTTTAATATCTAATATATATATATATATATATATATAGACACGTACAAAAAAACTATAGATAAGCATTATATTATCAAAATCTCATCAGACATTCAGAGAGTTGCAAAATCACAAAATTCCATATATTAAATAAGTGATTTCTCATTGGTGTGTGATAGTGGGACTCGAATTAATTTTCCATCTCCTTGAAACTGCTATTTCCTTGTCATTGCAAGCAACCATGGAGAAATGCTATGGATTTTGTTTAAAAGCATTAACTTTTTCTGGCAGTGACAAATGGCCAAGAAAAGTAGGCCAAAAATAAAAGTCAATTTACTATTAAAAAACTAAATAATTTCTTGGCAGTTTAGAACCGCTGGAAATGGCATCTAAATTTTCTTAATTTCCCCCACTTCCCCCACTAAATTTTTTTCCGTTTCCAGTTTCTCTTAAAACCTTGATACTTTTCATTTTTTCCCTTTCTCTCTCAAATTTTTGCTACTGCGGTGAAAAGCCTAATTTATTTCCAAAATTCTTGACCCACTTTTTTTAACGAGCCCCAACTCAGTACATAAGTTAAGCCGATTTTTAACTAATAAAAGGAGAGTTATGGATAAGGGTTGTGTTTGACATATACAAAAAGTTAGCTTATAGTTTATTCGACTAACTTATAAATTTATTAGAAGTGGTTAGTAAATAAAGTCTAGTTGAGTCGCATATAACTTATTTGAATAACTTATAACTTATAGATTTTATTTTTTACTTCCTCTTTTACCCTTGTTATTTTATTAAAATTCTCATTCTATTCTTATTCCTCATATACATATCAAAATATAACATATATATATATAAGATATTATAAAATATAATATATAATATATATAAAAGATATTATAAAATATAATATAATATAATATAATATATAATAAAATAAAAAATATATATATAATTAATTATATATATAATAATTTAAATTAATTTAATTAAGAAACAAAAAAATAATATATTTATTTTATATTATTTTGGAATTACAAAGTATCATATAAGTATGTCATTCTACATCTATAAACTAATTCAATAGTTGTTTTTATCAAATATTTATAATTCAATAAGCTAGCTTAACAACTTTCAATTTTCAACTGTCAACTTTTAATTAAAAATTATCTTTTAAACTTTCAACTAGCTTTTAAGTTTTTAACTATTTTATCAGCTATTTTTTCCAAACATAATCAATATCACATTAAGATAAAATTCGTGAGAAGTCTATTATTTATATACATGTGAAATATCCGAACCACATTATTTAAATACATAATTAGTAACTTTATTTAATTCGTCTTACAGAATTTTACATATAATTATACTTAGTTATTATACAACGTAAACTTATTAATAAATAATAATTTTAAATTTCATTTGTATGAGTACTCATATAGATTAAACTTGTTGAAAATTTATGCTAAAAAAATGAAAATATGCCTCTTGTCTTTTGTGTGTGTCTGTACATGCATATAAAATTCCACTAAATTTCCCCCATCTTGGGCAACGCCTATAGTGTTGCATAAGAACAAAGACTTTGACTAAAGAAGTGAAAGGATACATGTAGAGTAAAAATATACACATAAACGTAATACACATTGCCATCACTATTAAAAATATCTAATATATATAAGGTTCTACTTAATTGCCCAAATATTGGGCAAGGCCTATAAGTCTTGCATATGATAATGAACACAGACATTGACAGAAAAAGTGAAAGGGATGCATGCGCTAAAGGCAAACGCAACGTATGGAATAGGTTTATTACATAGCAGCTTAACACATGATTGTCACTATTAAAAAAACCAACTTGTCTAAAATGGCAATCTCACAATTGAAAAATATCCAATCAAGTCATTTTCTAAGTCTAATGTCCAACTCATATATATATATATATATATAAAGATGAATTCTTTAGTTATATTCTCTTATTTGATAAATTTATTTTTTCTTTATATGCCTTAAATTTCATATCTGTCACATCAATCTATCAAGTTGATTAGAGTAGCTTCTATCCATGCTTGAGGGATTCTAGGTTCCCCAAAGAGAGGATAAAGATAGAGCCCAAAAAAAAAAAAACGTAAAGCATGTCGAATGTCCTGGTTGGTTTGATGAAATAAAAGGATATCAAAAGGAAATAGGAAAGAGAATGACCAAATTACATGTTTAGTTGCTCAGAATTTCTATTTCCTAAAATATCTAGTTCATATGAAAGAATAGCTTCTTATTTTTTGGGAATGAGACGTTTTTATCATTAAATTTTGATAAAACTTTAAAATTTACAGTCATGTATATCCCATTTATCATAACGTCAAAAATTACACTAATATGCCATTGTTTAATAACTATACATGAACTACTTCTACCTCATAAAAAAAATGAGAGTAATTGTTGCATACCATAGATTGAACAGTTCAAAGTTCTTAGATCAAAAAAACAAAAATTAAAGAGGGCTCTGTATACTTAGGACATAGCTTTTTGGGTTAACATTTGATGTTTGACAGACAAGATAGAAAATAAAAAAAATGAAAATTATTCTTAAAAGCCTCTTATTAATTACAATGTTTGATTTGATCTTTGGTCTTGTTACTATAAATATTGCTTGTGTAATTGTTTTTCATTCATGAGAATTGTGACCTTTTGCTCATAATTCTCGTTTATTCTTACATATATTTATAACTAAAGATTAGAGTAGAATAGTTTGATCTCATTCCTTTCCATACATTATCAAATATTTAAGACTATAAGATTTCATGAGAAGCGATTCTCATTCTTATTTCGATGCCTATTCTATCTAAAATCGTTCTATCAAACCAGATAGAATCTAAGTAATCATCATATATCATATAGCTAGAAGGTGGAGACTAGAAAGTATAAGGGTGAACCCATTAAGAATGACTCCTCTATATTTGGCGGAGGAAAATGTAAAATAAAATTAAAATTTTAACTGTTCTATTATAAATGAACGGTCAAAATTGAATAAATGAAAATTAAAAAAAAAGAGTTAGTATCTCTAATTTCATCCATTCAATCATTGTTGTCTATTTAACAATTGAACGGTTGAGATTTTAATTTCACTTTGTATTTCCTACCTCTAAATATAAAGGAGTTGTTCCCAAATTCACTGGTGTAGAGAACAATATGTATACTATAGTGGACTTTGTAACAAATCATTTAATATTATGCTTTTTTTTTAAGGACAGGGATGGCATTCCATTAATTTATACCTGGAAAAAATAAAAATGAGAAGTGTTCCAATAAGAAAAAGAATTTAACGAGAAAATGAAGAATGGTGAAAGCAATTAGCTTTGTATAGAAGGGTTTTGAGTAATCCCAACAAAAAAAAAGAAGTAATAATTAATTTAACCCAAAAAAAAAATTGAAGCAATTCAATGAGATTGAGCAAATCTATATAATAGATTTAAACAACTCTACCTCCACACATTTATTGCAATATTTAATACCTATTTTTAATGTCTTAATATTATGTCATTCAATTATAATTTTTTTACTTTTGAAATTTGTTTCCTCTCCCATATTCAATTTGGTTGCATGATTAATGCTTGAATTAAAAAAAATTTAATAATTTAAACATTTTAATTTGATACACATTTAATGCATATATTTAATATCCACTCCTGAAGTTTTTATCATTCAATTACAATTTTTTTTAATTTATTAATTTTCTACTTTTGAATTTGGTTGCATGATTACAAATATGCATGATTAATGTATGAATTAAATAAAAAATAATTCTACTTTTTAAATAAGGTTCAGATTTCGCCTATTTAAATAAATTCAACTAAAGTTGGTCTATTTTCTTTAGACCACACACACACACACTCTCTCTCTCTCTCACTCACTCACTCACTCACTCACTCTCTCTCTCTCTCTCTCTCTCTCTCTCTCTGTGTGTGTGTGTGTGTGCGCGCGCGCGTGCGTGCAAAACCCTAAATAAGGTTCGGATTTTGCAGCCGCATTCTTACAATACAAATGACTATGACAAGATCAAAAACCAAGGCTTTAGATTCAGAGATGTCATATTTCATCACCTTCCTCCATGATAAAATATAGTTTTCATCATCTCCAAGATTTTTATAGATGAAGCAGTTGGAACTTTTGTCCTTTTCACGCATATAGAAGCCATTTTATGGACGGAATACCTGCCTTGAGACCAATTGGAAGAGAATGATCATGTCATTATCTCAAGGTACTTTTAAAAAAAGATTCTACATAGTGCTTCATTTTCTCAAAATGTCACTTTCGCAACACACTCCCGACTTTGTCTATTGAGTTTACAGTAATTTATATTGTTAGTAATTTAAACTTCATGTAAGTGTGCTTGGACAATGTATTTTTCTTATGAATAATGTGGCGATTTTTTGTAGTTAGTAATTTAAATAATTGATGATTTTAGCAACAATTTATATTTATTTAGTTTATATTAATTTATATTTATGATTATTCAACTATACCAATAAATAAATGTTCAATTAAAATATGAGTTAACTTCAGACCGCGTGAATAATTTTTTGTTAATTATTATTAATAAGAAATATCATTATTATTATTAGTGTTAATATTCATATAATCAAACTTTAATTCTATAGTTTTTTTTTAATTCTCATATGTTTTATAATTATATTTGTTAATTAAAATTTTTGTTTCCATATTTCATGAGAGATTTTTTCGAGGTTGTTTTAGAAGCAAAATTTAATTATCATGTAGCATTAAATGAAACCCAAAAAAAAAAATCTGGGCTCCTATATTAAAATACATTAATATATAAAAATATTCCAACAATTTTGCATCTTTCACCGTGATAAATTTTAATTAAAAAAATCAAAGTAAAAAAAGTTCATTCTAAATTCATATAGAAGGTTACAATATTTGAATTTAATTTTGTAATTCATTCTTAATTCATCCAATATTAATTCATGTATTAATTAAGGGTGTCAAACTAGAATGTTACAGCATTTGAATTTAATTTTGTAATTTACATACTAATCATACAATCATGCAATTAAATCTTTTTATTTTTCTTAAAGAATTAAGCATTTTACAAATTATGGTAAGTTTTTAAAATTTTAGGAAAATTTGAATTTATTATCATCTATATAATAAACTAAAACAATTTCACTCTAGAGCATTAATTATTGGTAGGTCATTAAATTATGTATAATAGAATAAATTTAAATGAATAAATTTGATAAATTAATCACATAACATTAAATGAATTTGAAAAATTAGGGTAATTTGCTATATAATTGTATATAATTGCTATAATTACTATATAATTGCTAAATTAGGTAAACTTTTCAATTTAAATATAATATGTTGTCATTTGGTAAATTAGCATTTATTATATACAAATAATCAAATAATTAATTACTATATATCTATCTTCAAAAGCGATAAACTACATAGTTCTGTTTTTCATTATGCTTGTTCTCTGAATCTACTGGTGCAACTCTACAATGCTCTTTCTCCCAACCAAGTTCTCGTAGCTCATTTTTCGCCATTTGATTACTTTTTTCCAACCGATACCTGGTGATATGGCCTCTTAAGGCACAAATATTTTTTTTTCCTTTAGGTACGTTTCTTCAATTTTTTTTCTCCATAACATATCTTAATTGACTGACACTATTTCTCTATCACTGTTTTTTTTTTGAATCAAAGAAGAAGATCATGGTCCAATGAACTAGCACTATTTCCATGGCACTATGTTCCACCATAGCTCTAGTAGATTATCCGTTCAATCTTCATATTTGTTACTGCAACAATCTATTTCTTCTAAGAGGTGCAAATTTTTTTGCAAGAAGATGTTTAAAGACATTAACTTTTCTATAATTCTTATACTGGTAAGTTCTTTTGGTTTATGTTGTAAGTATATTATCACTTCTCTTACAACCTTCTATAAAATTTCTATTTTTAACATGTATCCTTACTCTATGAACTTTTTTCCCCCCATATTTGCAGGGCTTCAATATTCTCAAATACTCACATCTATCTTCCTCCAAATCATCGCAGTAGTTCTTATCTAAAAATCCAAACTTATTTTCTCATATACCTCAAACGCATGCACTTTCCAGTTAGCAATAGTAAAAAAAGTGGTGTCTATCGCTAAAACAGTCCCTTTGAACCTTTTTGAGGTATGTAAATTTTCATTTTTATCATATCTTAATATTTTTCCTATCTAGCTTTCGGAGTAAATTCTTTTTGTACAATTGATCTCATATAAACTTAAACCTCGTGCTACACTATTACACATAGTATCCTTGAAATTATGTTTTGTAATTGGATTGTCTGAATTGTAAGGTAATGGAAAACCTTGAATTAGAATCTAATACATGTGTCATCATTTCTTTCTTTAGGTAAATTAATAAATTTGATAAATTAATGATATCACATAATATTAATTATTTGATTTGAATTAATTGAAATAATTTGAATTGAAATTCAAAAAGAATTATTTTTATTATTTGACCATTGTAAGATAATTAATGACATCAGATTAAATGAATTATTTGATTTGAATTGAAATTAAAAAATAATTACCTTTATTATTTGATTTGAATTGAAATATATACATAATAAATTGTTGAAATTTACATACACATGGATCAAGACATATTGACATTAATTCTTGATTATACGTATAAAATTTCTTTACAGTTGATTATCTTACATTCCATATGAATATTTTTAATTTGATTATTATTTTTCTGTAAAAAATTTTAAATTAAAAACTTTTTATTGATTACACATACATTTCATTATTTCATTCTATTTGACAACTTATTTTACATCATAATATAATGCAGTTGTTTATTAATATAAATTTTATATTAAAATTTATAATTTATATTTGTAATAAATAATCAAAATTTATATTAGAATATTTACGTTTAAAAAGTATATATATCATAAATCATAAATCCCATAAGTTTCATAAATTTCACAAATTTGTAGATTATAGTATTATTATCATATTATGTGAGTCCCAATGTATTTAATATATTATGTGAATTATTGTTAAAATGAATAGGATAATATATTTTTATCATAATTATTAATTAGTGAAATTAATAATTAGTTAATTTCATTATTTTATTTGATTTGAATTGATTTTAATGAATAAATAAATTTGGTAAATTAATGACATCACATAATATTAGTTATTTGATTTAAATAATTTGAATTGAAATTAAAAAACAATTACCTTTATTATTTGATAATTGTAATATTTTAGAGAGTTTTTTTAGTAGGTAAAATAAATTTGATTATGGAATTGATATGTGAATTAAAAAATTTGTTTTATTTAACTTTATTTTGATTTCTTTCCAAAATATTTATTAATTTAATAGAAATTAAAGTTTGAGATATGAATCTTTAAATCGTAATTCCTTAACTAAAGAAAGAGATGCAAATCAACTCTTGAAAGACAAAACCTGAGGCATGGAGATTCAGTCTAAATGTAGCAGCAACCTTCAATATTTTTTTTCTTTGGATTCGATTGAAACTAAAAAAGATGCATTTAAAAGTAAAGATAGAATCAATATTCAATCAATCACCAATCTGTGCAACAAATAATTTGTAACAAACAACAAATAATACAAAAATTAACAAATTTACCTATTTTATTCATTTAAATTTATTCTATTAAATAAATAAATCAATTCAAATTACAGTTTGAGTAAATAAATTAGATTTAATTATGGAATTGATAAATCAATTCAGAGAATTTATGTTTAAAAATTATATGGCATAACTTATAAGTTTCATATAAATCAATTGTAATTATTATTATTTTTATAAACCATAAAAGTTTTTAAAGTTGTGATTTATCCGTGCATCACATGGGTCACAACACTAGTTAGATTCTAAAATAGTTCTCCATTAAACTAATTGATTTCCACTAAACTTACTTTTACTTGATGACATTTACAAATCAATCAGTGTAGCAACACAATTAATAGTAATGTTTCATACGATTTTGATTTGTTAATTTATTAATTTTCAAAAAATTTGATTTTTAATATAATTTTTTAATTGTTAATTATGTAAATTAAAAAATTCCTTTTTTGAATTAATTTTGATTTCTTTCTAAATATTTATTAATTTAATAGAAATCATGTGGGCTGTGGCATTATTACATTTTGACCATTGTAATGTTTTAGAAGATTTTTTTAGTAGGTAAAAAAATTTAATATTAGAATTGATATGTGAATTAAAAACTTATATTTTTAGAATTAATTTTGATTTCCTTGTCAATGGACTTACTTTCTTATAAAATTTCCTTCATAATTAATAAATTCGATTATATCAATAAAGCGTTTTACAAATCAATTATTATTATTTATGCTTTTAGGAAACTTTAAATTTTCTATCATTAAATACTTTGAAATTTAATTTTTTTGAATTAATTTTAATTTCTTAGTCATTTTACTTTCTTGCCAATCATTTAATTAGGAAATTTTCTTCATAATTAATAATTTCGATAATATCACCAAAGCATTTTACAAATCAATTTTTATTATTTATGCTTTTAGGAAACTTTGAATTTATAATAAACTTTAATTTCTAAAATAGTTCTCCGTTAAACTAATTGAGTTGTAAATGTCATCAAAAATCAATTATTTTCACTGATTGATTGTCTCTAATAGTTGATTTCTATAAAAGAATTTACTTAATAACATTTACAAATCAATTAGTGTGGTGATGCAATTAATTATAATACTTCATACGATTTTGATTTGTTAATTGTTAATTTTTATTATAAGTATTAACTTTTTTACTTTTTTGTTGTTAATTGTTTAAATTTGGTGCAAGTATGTTTGGTGGATGTTGTCTTATATGAACAATGTGGTGAATTTTATTATATCATTTATAAAATTCTTAAATATAATCATTGAATTAACAAATGATAGTTCTTTTAATAAGTAAATATAAATGAAACAATTAATATATAAATAAATTTTCTACTTATATATTAAATGAGGACTATCTGTTAATACTATCATTTGTTAATTCAATGATTATATTAAAGAATGTTATGTATAGATTTTTTAGAAATGCTCTAATATAGATAATTTAAATCAATTCAATCAAAAAACTTTTCAAGGTTTTTCTTTCCACAACCGACTTATATACGCATATTGTGAAAACTTGGGATGTATTGACACTACGTCACTATTTTTCTAAATAAATTGATTTATAACAATCCTTAATATATATATTTTCTTTACTCTTTCCGTGTGAGAGTCTGTTTTTCTAAATGAAATTTATTTATAGCATTCTTTAATAATATCATTGAATTAACAATTGATAGTTTTTCAAATATTTTTATTAAATGAGAGTTTATAATTAACAAATGATATGTATTTTTATATGTTATCAAATGATAGTGTTTCAATAAGTTTGTAGATAAATAAAAATTACAACCTTCTCTCCACAATAATGATTTAATTATAATTATTGTTAACATTCATGTGGATAAGCTTTGATGTTATTGCCTTTTTTGATTCTAAGATTATTATTTTTTGCATAAAATTTTAAATATAAAACTTTTTATTGATTATACATATACCTTATTATTTTATTTCATTTGATGACTTATTGTACATCATAATATAATGTATCTTTTCTTATCATAAATGTTTTATTAAATTTATTTTTTTAATAAGCAAAGTTTGTAGCAAAATATTTACGTTTAAAAAGTATATATCATAACTCATAAATTTCATATAAATTAATAGTGATTTATATATCTTTAATTGATTTAAATATAATAATCAATATAAAATTTAATTTCAATTGGGTTTTTTTAATTGCATATGTATATAATAATAAGTAGAACTCTAACTTAATAGAGATCTTGATTAGAATACAAATGAATTACTAGTGATTTTGATTAAAATATTATTAGAATACGAATGAATTACTATTGATTTTGATTAAAATATGATTAGAATACGAATGAATTACTAAAAATGTTCATACAATTCTTTATAGTAATGTTTTAGCGGTAGCTGATCAATCAAGAGGAAACACATAGACAATAAAAATCAATTAGAAATCAATTATTTGTTGATGTATTGACACAATTAGTAGTAATTTATTAGTGATAGAAATCAATTATTTTCACTTATTGATTATCCCTAATAATTGATTTCTATCAAAGAATGTAGCTAATGACATTTACAAATCAATTAGTATGGTGATAGTCATGATTCATTTGATTTTGATTTGTTAATTTGTTAGTTTTTTAATTGTTAATTGATTTGTAAATTAAAAAAATTATTTTATTTGACTTTAATTGATCTGTAAATTACTCGAGATTTTGATTGGAATATGAATGGATATATTCTTATTCTCATTTCTTATGTTAATTTGTTAATTGTTAATAGATTTGAGAATTAAAAAAAAAACGCTTTATTTGACCTTAATTGATTTATAAATTACTGAAAATCTTGATGAAATATGAATGAATATATTCTTATTCTCATTTATTGTGTTTTTTTCTATACAAATCAAGCACAATATAATATGAATGAATATATAAGTGTATAATTATATAATGAATGAATATATGAGTGTTTTTTTCTATACAAATTGATGAACAATATTTTTCTATAACCTTTACCATTTGTTATATTAAAGCTTGTGAAAACTGATATAGAATATAATTATGTATATAACAAAACAAAACACAACATAAGTGTATAATTATGTGTTCATATTCTTATTCTCATTTATTGTATTGATTCCAAAATAGTGGGTGAATCATGAATACAATATATGTGAATCAATGCGCAATGTTTTCATATTTCCATGATTAATATGAAAAATATTATTATATTTTTCGTTTCCATATTTCCTATTCTCTCTTTTTATTTAGGCAAATTAAGACCAAGTTCTTGACACATTCTCTTCAGACGTCCTCTCACACGCTCTCTCTCCCTGTTTTGTGTAAATCTAGCAATTATTTCAAAGTTTATTCATTTGTTCATACTATTTTTTATAGTTCTTTTCCTTCATTATTTTTTCAATATTATGTATCGATAAAATTGTTGATATCACTCCACTAGAGAAAATTGGAGAATCAAGGCAAGGATTGTTCGCCTATAGACTCATGCTTGTTTTAATGTGCTTGGAGAAGTAAGCAACATTGAGATAGTGCTACAAGATTCTAAGGTATCTATCAAATGAAGTTGAATGATACCTGTGTTTTAAAATATGTTTTTATGCATTTCCAATTCTTATTATTAATGAGCTATATGTATATTTTACATTAATGTATATATATTTTTTTAATATAGGAGGATTGCATACATGCACATGTTAAGAGAGCCTTCATTGATAAGTTTAAAGGCATGTTGACAGAAGGAAAACTTTATATCTTGAGTCAATTCAGGGTTGTACAAAATAATGGAGAATATCGAACTGCCACCCATCCATTCAAGCTATCTGTTCAAAACATTTGACTCTAAACATTTGAATCAATAGTTGATGCTGAAGAAGTCAAATCATTTTCTAACTGGATTATTAGTGTTAGTGAAGAAACAACAGATTATGAAAATACTGGTGAGTCAATTATTGAAATTTCTAAAGACTTACTAATCAGTGTTGTTGAAGATACTGTATATTCGATCATAAAAAACACATATCCTGATCTCATAGATAATTTAAATAGTTTGAGTTACTTTAAAGAAAGAGCAATCCTTGCTTTGAGGCTGAGAAATGTTGATATCATAAATAAATATATGTTATCTTTACTTTTAAGAGAAGAACAAGAATATTTAAGTTTTGATAGCGTATATAGAGCCGATGCAAATATTGATACAATTGACGATCTCTGCACATAAAAATTTTTGAACAGCATCAGATTGTCGGGTGTTCCAAATCATGAACTAAAGCTGAAGATTGATGCTTCAATGGGACTTTGTAACGGTAGTAGAATGATCGTGTCTCGACTTAGTAAGCATGTCATCAAAGCAATAATTATCTCCAAAAAAAAATATTGGAGAAAAAGTCATAATTCCTAAGATGATAACTACTCTATTAGATTCAAGATTGCCTTTTTAACTTAAAAGACGTCATTTTTCAATAATATTGTGCTTTTCAATGACAATTAATAAAAGTCAAAGGTTAATCACTTTTAATAGTTGGTTTGTATTTGGCAAGCCCAGTCTTTACACATAGACAATTATATATGGCAGTTTTGGGAGTGAAAAACATAAATTGTTTGAAAATTTTGCCTCTTAACAAAGATGATAATCATACCACAACAATATCAAATATATACAAAGAATTTTTAATAGCTTGTGCTGAGATAAATAAATATTTGAATTTAAACACATGTTATATTTATATATTGATAAAAATGTTATGAATTGGTACATTAGTAAAACTACTATGTTGAAGTTCTGGAAGAATTTCATGCTAGTAGCAAGACATGGGAGCAAAAGCCATGGGTAAGACTTTTCAAAAGCCTGAAAACATTCTACTAGGGTTCCAACAGGAGTGCAGTGCCACTTCCCTCTTTCTCCTTGCTTTCCCCTCACCTAATGGGAGCTTTTTTTCCTCTTCATATATGGAAGATTCTCCCTCCTATATGTAGAGGTTTTTTTTTTTTTTAAATTTTTGTGTTCTTGAATGTGGATTTGACAAGCATCTAGAAGGCACTAACATTGTAGCTATGAACTTTCTCTCCTTCTATAGTTGCCGCTTCCTATTTCCCTAAGCCAACCTTCCCCCCTTGAGCTTCAAAGACGTGATCGGAGGTGCATAGTGGAGATGGAAGCTTCTAGATAGACTGTCGTTGGTGTAGATGGAGACATCCTTCCCTGCGCCTCTATTGTTTTCTTTCTCCTTTCTGCCGTTGAAGCCATCGATTTCCCGTTGTCGTTCATCGCCTACCCCCTTCCTCCTAACATCGTCTGGTTGCTTGTGAAAATTTTTGAAGACTCCACTCGACTACTACCCTTTCCCGTTGATGTCTTCTTCCCTCCGTCAATTGGTCTCCCAATGGCTCCAGAGAATGTGGAGGAATGGGTCTTAATGGCATCTGCTTTCCATGCTTTAGGCAGTGCAAAGGTCCCCTAGTCTTCAAATCTCCATCTCCTATTCAGATCCATATTTTTGTTAAAAAAAAAACATGCTGGGCTTTAACAGCCCACTGGGGTTAGGCTTTTAGTTTAACTCTCTCGGTTTAGGAGTGTGTTGCCTCTTTTAAGATCTAGGTACTTTTTAGGACGTGTTGCTAAATTTATGTATCTAATTTTCTATGAGTTCGGGTCTAATTTATATTTATATTATCTTGAGATCATGTAATATCTCATATAATTTAGGCTTTATGTATTTAATAGAAAACATTTTCATTTGACCAAAAAAAAAAGCCATGGTTAGGTCCAAGAATTGAAGGTGAAGAGGAGTGTGGATGCTTTACAGATTGAGTCATTGAATTGAAATTATCCTTTTAAAGCGGGAGCTCTAATTTGTTCTTATTGTTACCGCAAGTGTTGTCTTTTGCATTGACTTCATTATTAGGTTTTGGCTATCTCTCATCATGTTGTTTTCCACCTCTAACGATCTTTCCTAGTTTGTGTGCTTCATGATTCTGTTTGAATGTTGACAAAAAAATAAATAAATAAATAAAATAGCCTTATTTATTCTTTTATTTACGTTATAATTGGACTTTCTTTTATTGTGTTGAATATTTTGAGATAAATTCAATAAACAAACAATAAATATATTTGAATAAATTATTTAGTCTTTAAATAATGTGCTTTATATTCATTTATTGTTGACGAAAATTTGGCATACTTTTTTCTTCAAGAGAAAATTTTTATTTTAGTCTTTGATATAGAGACTTTTAATATGGTCATTCACATATTATTTCTGTCAATTTAGTCATTTAAAGATGGAAACACCTTCAGTATTATCTTTCTTCCCTAACTCGATCCATCCAAAATTAAACAGAATAGTTTAGAGAATATTAAATAAGATCTTTTTTTTTTACAAGAAGATTACATGTGGCATATATTTAGCATAAATATAAATAAGAAATGCTACATAAGCACGAAGTTTAATTCTTTAAACACCTTGCAAGAGCACCTTGTTGTTAATCAAGGCCATGAGAGTCCTCTGTGACACAGCTTCATCATTGTTACAGGTGTTTTCATCTTTGAAGGATTAAATTGATGAAAATAATATATGAGGGACCAAATTGGAAATCATCCTATTTCTTAAGAACCAAAATAGAATTTTTTCTTTATTATTTATACCCAAAGTGCTTTATGAACTCGCATTAATAAAATGAGATACTATTCGTTCTTTTGATTTTTGATCATTTTAAGAAATATGACTACATGTTTGGCGAATTGTACCAATCAATTAAAGTTTAATGCTTTTAAGTCTTTGTGAACAAAAGTACATTAAATGAATATATATGACAATTTAAAAATAATTAATATTTATATAAAAATGTCAAAAAAAAATCGATTAGGTTACACTTATAATTATAAGAGTATTTTTATGAAAGTAGTTACACTTATAATTGTGTGTGTACAATATTCTACTGTTTTCTGTGAACTATAACAACATCAAAATAAAATTCCATTTCCGTTAGTGTTGTCCTTTGCATTTATTTCATTTGTTGCTTTTTGACATATGGAATGTTGATGGACCCAATTTAATATTTATGAAAGCATAATTGACTACAGAAAGACTAGTTGAAGGAATTGTTGAATGATTTACTTGTGAATACTGCTTCTTTTATTTTAATGGAAGCAATAACAATTGAAAATTAATTTATATCAGAATTTTATATCATAGATGTTGGACTTAAAATGATACTGGGATGGTGGCATTCTTTGAGTTAGAATCTCAATAGGCAATATGATTATTAAGATATTATTTTTAAATTTGAATGTTAAATGATTAAATTATTTTTTTTAAATATCTGAATACATATAAATAATTTGTCAAAAAATATATTGAAATAATTTTCAAATAAACTAATAACTCAACATTTGTTAATAATTATATCTTTAATAGTATATAATATTATAAAATTTGTTGTTAATTTATTAAAATAAGGCTAAAATGAACTTTACCTTCCTAAACTTTGTTCTATGTGCAAAAAATCTCTCTAAACTTTCAAGTTTAACAAAAAACCTCCCTCAACTTTTATTTTGTGCCAAAAATCCTTTACAGTTAGTTGACCATTAACTAATGACACGTTATCAGTATATTAGACAACTCAAATGCTGATAGTAATGATTTGGCAGTGCTAACATGATAAGTAAACTATAAAAAATGTTTGACGTGACATTTGAGTTGTCTAGTATACTGATGACGTGACATTTAGTTAATGGTTAACTAACTGTAAGGGGTTTTTGACACAAAATGAAAGTTAAGGGAGATTTTTTGTTGAGTTTGAAAGTTTAGGAGCTTTTTTGCATGTAAAATAAAGTTTAGAGAGTAAAGTGTATTTTAACTTTAAAATAATAATATGAATTATATTTGTTATATTATATTACATTTGTTACATTATATTTAAAAAATGAACCCTTATATAGTAGCAGCAAGGTTTGGTCTAGCACGTCATAAGTTCGATTTTTTTAAGAGTATTTTTTTAATATTCAAATAAAATAATTAAGTAATCAACACTTAGTAATTAATCTTTTTTTCCTGCCAAAAAAAAAAGATTAAATCTAAATTATTAAGACTTTTTTCAATATATGATTTATTAAGATCTATTCAAACCTAATAAGCACTTAATAAAAATTTATGTGCTTAATGATTTAAAATATAAATGAATCATATTCAGAGTCTTGTTAAATTAAATGTAAATAAATACCTCCTAAGTCCAACTATCAAGATATTACTACCTATTGTGTATAATAATAAAAACACTGTTTAATGAAGAGGAAATGTAGGGGTTGTTTGGTTGCTGGTTTTAAAAATGATTTTTTGTTTCTAAAAATAAAAAACGATAAAAACTTGTTCGTATGTTTTTGAAAGATATAAATTAACAACTAGTTTTTGAAATCCTTGTTTTAAAAATAAAAAAAAGATTTATGTATTTTTTTAAAAAAAAATTATTCTAAAAGTAGGATGAAATACGTAGCGGTATTATTATAACTATACAGGTTCGTTAATTATATTTGTGTAATATAAGTCTCTACTAAAAAATGGTGAAGGTTAAAACTACTCTAAAATGCAAAAAGTGTTTTAACAAATATTGCAATGGTCATTAGTCACCGCTAATTTTTTTTTTTTTTACTTTTGTAATTTTTTTTAAAGAAATTTGTGTTTTTTATCTACTTTTTAACTACCGCTCTGAATGTATTTTTTTCTCCTCTCTCTCTAATTTCTATTAAAAAAATTTGTGTTTTTTTTTAATTTTTTTACATTTGTTACTTTTTGACATATCAAATGTTGATGTACCCAATTTAATATTCTTGCCAATGAGTATTATAAGCATAATTATTGACTACATAATGAATAATTGAAGGCATTAGTGAATGATTTGCTTGTGAGTACTGCTTTTAATTTGATGGAAGCAATAACAATTGAAAATTAGTTTAACTAGAACAGAATATAATATCATTAGGTTGTGCCAATTTAATTGGACATTTTATTTATTTCGTTAAATCTTTGGGCCTTTTGGTTATCATATTTTATTAAGACAATGGAGAATTGCCTAATTTGTCATTATAGATGTTGGTCTTTAAAATCATAGTAGGATAGTGGCATTCTTTATTTCTTGATGACGCATCTTAAAAATAATGAAGAATTAGCCACTTTTATGAATGACTTTTACTCCTAATAGCAAAATAAAGTTGGCTAACTAAAACCAAAAAAAATGAGACAAAAAAAAAAACGTTTAAGATCGTGATTTTATGAGGGTTTTGGTCATATTGTAAATTACAAGTGAGATTGAAATTGTATTAAGAGTGTATATGATTGCGATTTTGATTACATTTTATCCTTTTTTTTTATGCAGAAAGACTAAAAATAAATGTTTATTTTCTATGGAATTAAGGTTTTATTGAATAGTTTTTATGTGTGTGTATGATATTTTGTCACTTTGTGTGTGTATTTCAGTAACTTATTTAATATATAAAATTTATATTTTGATGACTTTTAAATATAGTTATATATGATATTTTGTCCCTTTTGTAATATATAATATGATTTATAAATATATGTTGACCTTTAAATAAGTATGTATTTATCTAAAAATTTTAGTCAACTACATATAAATTTTTTATTTGTTTGTCAAAAATTCATGATATCTTACAATTTTTAATGGGATCTTGCGATTTGACCTATTTTATATTTTTCTCAATTTTATTTAAAATCTCAATTTTTTATATATGTTTCTTAATATTTTCTATGTAGTTATTAAGTCATATATACACACGCACACGACAAGGTTTAAATGAGTATATGATATTTATCTAGCTATTCCTTTCATTAAAAAGGAAACGTTTTTTTTATTAATATTAGATGGTTTAAATAATTTGGCAGATATTTTTCTTAAGTCTCAAATTTAAATTATATAAATAAAAAAATAATTAACATTTACAAGTTTTTATATGCCTTTGTGTCCCACCAAGTCAAACTAAAGATTAATAAGAGTGTGGTGACTTTGGCTGTTTAAACCAAAAAAAAAAAAGGTAGCTTTTTGTTGTTGGGGCAAAAAACAAATTTTTAACTAGATAAATCCATGCTCTTTTTTTTGGGGGGTGGGGAGGGGAGGGGAGGGGATGGGGTATGTCATTGAATAATTATTTAAAAAAAATTATATAAAATTTCTTATATCTTTACTATTAAATACTTCACTAAATACAAAACAAATGTAAAAAATATCTTAAAGAACTACTCATTTAATACTTAGTTGTAAAATTTTTTTATCTTTTTAAAAGACTATATACTTATTGTATTCTGATAAGAGAATCATATACTTATTATATTTTAATTAAAGAACTTGATAACAAACATATAAAAAATTACATGTATGTTTTTTATTTATTTTAATTGACAAAAAAAGAAGTTAAATTAAGTGATTTACTTTGAAGGATCCAAAAAGAAAAATTTATGACATAAATATTATTTTGGTTCTTTAACTTTGCCTCAAGTTTTATTTTAGTTATTTAACTTATTTTTGTTCCACTTTGGTCTTCTAACTTTACTTTAAATTTCAATTGGGCTCCATACTTTATCTTAGGTATTTGGTCCTTAAATTTATTTTGTTCCAATTAATCTCTTTAACTTTATCTTCAATTATCACTCAAATGTTTCTTCTTCTTCTTTTATTTATTTTTTTTTTGTCTTTGGTACCACCGAAATACTTAGTAGAAAGATTTTATGTGGTTTCTTTCTTAGCTTTGATAATCTCATTAAAACTTTTTTTGTTATACATTTTTATTGTACCTAAAATGTGACATGCTTGGCAATTTTAAAAATATTGTTTTGAAATAAAAAAAAAATTAAATTTCAAGAGCGGCCACCAAAATTTGTAAAGGTTAATTTTGGAAAGCTCATTGAAAGGATAAGACATGGTCAAAATAAGCATGATGGGTTCAGGAGTTAGTTACGCATGGGGGTAGCTGTTAGTCAGCTCCATAACATCCCTTCCAAAGAACAATTACTCTAAAATAATTATGCAAAATTTGTAATATAGCTTTGAAATTATCTAAATCACCCTTTTTAATACACGTGAGGAAAAAACAAATAAAAGAAAAAAGGGATTATTTACGATTGGTAGACTTCACTTAGGCAGTGCCTGGGGCCTAATTATTCAATGATTGAGATTAAATTCATGTAATTCAAATAAATAATCTTTGATTTGGTTGTACTTCTTTTTTTTTTTTAAGTGAAAAGAGTGACAAAGCTTAATTTATCTGAATTTCAAAAATTGTGAGACATAAATGAAAATTATGCCAAAAATTTAGAGGGGCTAAATTAAAAACAAAATTTAAAAATTGCCAAAAATTTAAAATAACAAGAAAAGAAGGAAACACAAAAATTCATTGTTCCCTTGGCTTTTAGGTCTCTGTGCTTGAGCATGTGTTTTAATGTGTGCTACAGTTGTTGGTCCCCCAGCTTAGAAAAATAAAAAATAAAAAATAAAAAAATTAACCCATTACCAAATTGAAAAGTACATTGTTTAAGTCGGGCAATAGAAAAGTGCTCTGTGTCTTTTTCTGGTCCTTCTTTGGGACTGACATTTTTTTTTTCTTGTCTGTTCTCGAAAAAGTGCAGTATAATGAATTAGATGAAGTGTTGGAAACGAGAAGTAATGTGCAACATGAAGGCAAATCTCGTTTTGAACTGATTTTGTCTAATTAGATCCTTATGGACTGATACTAATTATAATGTGGCTGCTTCAAAATCTATTAAATAGATTTTTTTGATAATATCTATTAAATAGATTTGGAAGGTTAGACATGGTGTCGAAATTAAAGATGTTGGAAAGAATTTATTTTCTTTTCTATTCTTCCATTGGATGCGAATTTATGATCTCCCTTTCAATCAGCGCAATATGCCACGGCAAAATCAATTGGTGAGCGTATAGGAGGATTTACTGCGCGGGATAAATCAGATGAAGGTAATTGAAGAGGATAGAAGGAGTTAAGAGTAATGAGAATATGAGGCAAAATCATACGCGTGGCTAAGGTTGGACTTGCAACGTGGGAAGTTGAATTCCATAATAAAAAAATGCAAGTAATAAACCATCTCTCATCCATCTGGAAGTGGGAAGCAGGACAATGTGGAAATGAAGGAAGATAATGGTTACTATCCTCGTCTGACCGGGATTTATATATGGATTTCCAAGTGAGAGTGAAAAGGAGTTTACATGGAAATTAATTAAATCACTGAAGCCACATTCCTCTCTCCTATGGCTATGTTTTTAGTGATTTCAATTAAATCTTGTACTCTTCAGAAAAACAAGGAGGCCAGCCTAGGAGATTGAATCAAATGGGGGCTTTTCAAAAGGCTATAGATGCTTGTGCATTGCAGGGATTGAGTTATGAAGGTAATCCCTTCACTTGGTCAAATGGACGGATGGGTGAGGATAATGTACAGCTTCGTCTTTATTTATACAAATGGAGTCCTATTAGGAAAAATTGTTTTGACATTGGAAAACAATTTTTCGATTTGAGGAAATATGGTCTAAGAGTCGGATTGCGAAGATTTAATTGAGGACTGCTGGCAGCAAGGTGGTGATATTAATTTTAATCTTACACCAATCTTATGCCCCCAAGAGGGCTCAAACAGAAAATACAACAGCTAGAACATCCACTTGAGGAGTTACAAGATCCTCCCCGTCATCACAAAAGGAAGTTAACCCCTGATTTGGTTAATGATAAGTCATTAGTTTGAGTGGTAAGTCCTTTATTCAATCAATATGGTACTAAAGTTTGATGCAGATACATCCCAAAATTAAAAGATTGGAGCAAGAAGGAATTTGAGACTACATAAGAAATATCAGGGTGGCTGAAGGGGCAAAAAGAGATTGGATAGCATTTTTTCGCTGAATAGGTTTTTATTGAGGACTTTCTATATGTTGAATTTTATCTGTCTATACCCTGTTACTTGAACGGGGTGATAGTTGTTGTTCTGGCCCATCAGGAGGTTTATAAATATGTAAACCTATCTCTGGAATGGGCATATACTTATACCTTTGACTGTTTGAGATATATATTGGTGCCCATGCTTTCAAGCTCCCCATATATAAACCTACATTTCTAGATATATTCATATTTTGCTGTTATAGTATAAGAAATTTCTTATAATATTGTAACTTGCTTTGTGAGCGTGAAGAATGAGAAAAGAAAATATTGATTTGAATTTAAAGATAAAAAAATAAAAAATTTCCTTTATACACATATATATAATATATATCCAAATGACATTTCAAACAAATCAAAAAATAAAATTCAATCAGATTGAATTCTTGATTTTGCATTCCCAACTCAATAAAGAACCAAAAGACATGTAATTTAGTCTATGTTCAGAGTAGTCCATTATTTGTTTATAAAATATTCCAACGACAAATTTAAACACACAACAACTTATGTTCTTGTCCCAGAAATGGTTAGTAATAGCACTACTTAAGTGGCATTTCTCCAATCTGTTTCATAGTCAATCTGCATTTATTTAACCAAAATGAAAAGCATTTCTAATGTAATTCAGCTCCCTTGTGACATATACCATGTCCACCCTTTCATTTGGAGATTCCACTGAGCAAGCAAGGCCAATCCTGAAGAGTGAAAATATAGGATCTTCGTCTTTAGGATGCATGAGAGTCAGCTCAACCTCATTGATTTCTTTTGTCGTTGATGTTGTTGTTTGCTGCATTTGTTTTGAAAAAAGAGTTGAGTCCACAATATCCAAAAAGTTATTCGGATATGCATTTTTCACAAAGCTACGGAGATTTTGACCATCTTTGAACATTTCTCCTGTGGGTCTTCTTCCAGTTATCATTTCCAAAACCAGAATCCCAAAAGAATATACATCACCCTGTGTTGTTACCTTAGAACTCATTCCATATTCTGAAATATACTGCACTAAGGTCAATACTTTGCAATCTATAATTTTGACACCAACACATAATGAAAAAGGTTTGATAACATAAATAGAATTAACAAAAGATTTTAAAGCTATAAAGAATAATAAACTATACCTGGAGGAGTATAGCCAACAGTTCCTTTTATTCCAGTTGTGCTAGTTTGTTTTTGAGAATTGCCTTGAATGTTTGAGATAAGTCTTGCTAACCCAAAATCACTCACATGAGCAACCATATCATCATCAAGAAGGACATTGCTCGGCTTTAAATCACAGTGGACAATAGGTTGCTCACATTCATAGTGAAGATAGTGTAGTGCACAAGAGACATCATGTAAAATATTTAATCTTTGATGAAGGTCCAAAGTTAGAGGCTGATTGACACTTTCTGGACCAAGATGCAGCCAATTTTCTAGGCTTCCATTTGACATATACTCAAAGATTAGTGCTTTAAATTCTTGGCCTTTATAATCTATGCTCGAGCAACATGTTAAAATCTTAACCAAATTTCGATGCCTTACATTTTTAAGTGCATTACACTCAGAAACAAAACTTTTATGAGCTCCTTTCTTTTGAAGGTTTAGGACCTTTATGGCAACAATTTCATCATTCGATTCTATCCTTCCTTTGTACACTGAGCCAAAACTCCCAGATCCTATCAAGTTGTGAGTAGAAAACCCTTCAGTTGCAAAGTGTAGGTTTTTATATGACACATTTGACAGCTGGTCAATTGTTGTTGAAGCTGAAGATGATGTCTTGTTTTCTTTTTTCCTCCAAAATATGGCAAGAATAGATAACAAAAGAAGACAAAGTGACACACATGTACAAATCATAATTATCATGAGCTTCAATTTGTGGTGTTTGCGTTGTTTGTCTACTTTGGCAGGGCATGGTAATAAATGCAACTTTGAGATACCTCCGCAAAGCTTATTATTACCAACCACTGATATTGCACTTGCATTGCTGAAAACTCCTTTTATTGGCACCTCACCTTCCAACACATTATAAGATATATTCAAATATTCAAAATAAAAAATGTTTTGCAAACCTATTGGTATTGATCCAGACAAGTTGTTTTGTGAAAGATCTAAATACCCAAGGCCTTTCAATGAAGCTAGTGATGGAGGGATGGCTCCACTGAATGAATTCCCCTTTAAGTTAAGGTACTCTATGCTTGAACATTCTCCAATGGTCCCAGGAATCTCCCCTGAAAGATAATTTTCAGAGATATCCAAAGTGCCAAGATTTTTAAGGTTTGCCACCTCCACAGGCAGTGAGCCATTAAATGAGTTGTGAGACAAGTTCAATATTAAGGACAAGGATAAAAGATTAAACACCTCCAAGGGTATAGCTTCATTAAGATTGTTTTCTGAAAGGTGTAGGGCTAACAAACTTTTCATATTTCCAATAATGGGTGGAATCTTTCCTTCGAGCATATTGTTTGCAAGGCTTAATTCAACCAATTGACTGAGATTGCCTAAGGAGACTGGTATCTCTCCTGAGAGTTGGTTTCCCTTTAAATCTAATAATTGCATCTTATACAAATTGCCAAAAGAAACAGGAATGGTGCCTGTAAATTGGTTCATTTGTATATTCAATCCAATTAAATTTGTGTACTTTCCTAAAGTTTTAGGAATAGTTCCAGACATTTTATTTCCCCCAAGGTCTAGCCTAATGAGTTGGGTTGACAAATTGGCTATGGAATTTGGTAAAAGACCTCCAAAGTTGTTATCAGATAGAGACAAAACTTCCAGTTTGCTACTATTTTCCAAAAATGTGATAAAATCCAAGTCATAATGTGAATTATGGCCAAGATTATTAGATTCCAAATTTAGCCATTGAAGATCTTTCAGGTTTCCTAAACTTGGAACTTTCCCAACAAAATAATTGTAGGAAATATCAAATGCTTTAAGAGAAGATGCATTTGTGATGGAAGTTGGAATTGAACTTGATATTTCATTCATACCTATGGCAACAATTTGCAAATTAGGGAGGGTATTAAACATGTTGTCTAAAATTCGAGAGCGATTGAGTTGATTATCTGTTACTGATAAGAAAGTGAGAGATGACATATTATAAAGTGAAGAAGGAAGGGCACCAGATAATTTGTTCGAAGCTATTGATAGAGCTCCCAACTTTTTCAATCGGTCTATTTCTTCTGCTATGCTTCCTTCCAATTTGTTATATGCCACTGAAAGAAGATTGAGGGAGGAAAGATTCCATATGGAAGCGGGGATTTTTCCATTTAAATTGTTCCTAGAAGCATTCAAAATTTCAAGTTTCTTAAGAGAGCCAATCTGAAATGGTATTTCACCAACAAGACCATTCCCAAACAACTTCAACTGCCTCAATTCAGAGCAATTTGCCAAGTTGATAGGTATCTGCCCTGTAAATTTGTTGTCCCCAAGAGATAGGTTCTGTAACCTAAATAAACGTCCTAACTGTGGTGGGATTTCCCCATAGAAGCCATTGTTGTCAAGGTAGAGATTTCTCAAGAAGGAGAGGTTGCCAACATGAAGCGATATTGTCCCATGCAAACTATATCCTTGCAGGTTCAAGTCTCTGACTCTCTGATGCCTTTGACTGCATGTGATTCCATACCAGCTGCAGAAGTGGTTTGAACTATTCCAAGAGCTAAGGATCTGATGAGGATCATTGGATATAGATTCTTGAAACTTGAGTAGTGCCAAATAATCAGTCTCATTTCCTAATGCAGATGCACCTCTGACATGTTGAAGCCAAAGTAAGTTAACACTAAAAACCAAGATCGCTTGTAGGTATATGGATTGAAATGGGTGTGACATGGAAGTAAATGCCATGTTTGGACTGAAGGGCTGAAGGTGAAGAGTGTGAGTACTTTACAAATTGAGAAATTGAAGGAGTTCTTTCAAAGTGGGAGCTTTAATTTGTTCTTGTTACAGCAAGCTTTACATTGACTTCAGTTTCTCCTTTTTGACATATGGGATGTTGATGCACCTAATATAATATTTTTGTTAATGAGTATCAGAAACATAATTTCTAGAGAAAAACTTACTGTAGGCGTTGGTGAATGAATTTCTTGTAAATACTGCTTTTATTTTGATGGAAGCAATAACAATTCGGAATGGTGAATATTTGGGTCTTTTTATTATCATGTTTATTGACTAAAGAGAAAAAAAAAAGTAAAAAAAAGAGAAGGAACATAGTTGTCTGAAGGAGTGAGTGATAAGTCATTTTGGTAGGTATATATCCATTTCATCCATTTAATGACAGTCACTCCGTAATGGTCCAAGTCCAACTAGATAGCTCTATTTACCTACTGTCTATCATAAATAAATACACTATTTATTCAAAAAGAAACATAGATTTTAGCATTAAATACATATATGCGTAATTATTTGTTTCTTGATCAAATTCCTACAAGGTTTGTACTTTATTAGAGTCTTAGTTTAGATATTTTTTTATTTGTATTTTTATTAAAAATAAAAAATAAACTTAAAAATGTGTTTGATTTAGTTTAATAAAAATATTTATTAAATAATTTTTTAAAAAATAGGGCTCTATCTAATAACATAAAAAATTATTTTCAATATTTCAAAAAAATCTATTTCAAAAAATTAAAAATAAAAAATAAAAAAAATATTTTCATAAACTAAACAAAACCTTTTAAATAAAAAAAAAAACTGGAACTAGTCACTCTAATGGAACAAGTCATCCACTTAATGACAGTCACCCTCTGATGATCCAAGTCCAACCACTGAGATAGCCTATATACTTACCTACTGTTATTGAATTGGCAATGTAGTTTTTAGCATTTATTGATTTGTGCTTTATTAGCTTTTAACTTGTTACTCTTCTTGAAAACAAGAACTGGAAATAGTCACTTAATGGAACAAGTCATCTATTTAATGGCAGCCACTCTACAATGCTCCAGGTCCAACTATCTGTTCCCTATCAAGATAGCTCTAATTAATGCTCTATTTACTTAATATTTACCAGAATTAAAAGCATTATTTAACTTATTGAAAAGGAAATTTAGTTTTTAGTATTTAATAAATATATGCTGTAATTGTTTGGTTCTTGAATCAAATTCTTACATGATTTGTTCTTTAATTATTAGCTTTTTACTTGTTACTCCTACATAGTTTCTCATGCAAAATAATGTAATGTTAAAAGCCACATATATCCTAAATAGTGGAAATTAAGCATCCCCTTTATAAGAGGTTATTATAGGCGAGATATTAGTAGAGTATAGGTTTCATATTGATAGAGCTCCCAACTTTTTCAATCGGTGTGCCCTAAGTTTATCCCATCACAGCTTAACACATGACGATCAGTGTTGGTGATTGAAAAGTATCCAATCAAGTCATTTTAAAAACTCAATGTACACTGAAAAAGTCATATTTACTAATTATTTATTTATATTTTGTATTCAATAAATTTGACTTTTCTTCATCTACTTTCATTTAGGATCACCTAAACTTAATTGATTACCATGTTGGTTAAGTTGCTCATATTGTTGAGGGAGGACAAATTTGTAGAGAACTCAAAGAGGGGAACAAAGATACAAAGCAGAAAAAAAAATAAATAAAACGAAAGGATATTAGAATTTCCGAGAAAAGAAAGATAAGCCAAAAAAAAAAACTTCTATTAAATAAAATGTGCTGCCAAAATTTATTAAAAAAAAAAAAAAAGCAATGTGTGTTGCATGATACCACTTTTTTAAGGATTACTTCACTACATATTAAAGTAAATTATAATATGAAAAATCTTCATGACTCAAAACAGACAGCATTCTTTTGATAAAAAATTCGGAAAGCGTAATAGCCAAAAAAAATAAATTGTTATCCAAAAATTAAGAGCACGATTGAGAAGAGAGGGTGATGAGAATGATAACAATTAGATAAAATAATTAATTACATTATTATCGAATTTGAAAGTGCATCTAAAACCATGAAGTGGCTGTTATCACATATATGAAACTATAACTCTCATATTTGCCTACTTTTCTGAAAGGTGAAAAATAAATTGAATTAATGAAACTATAACTCTCATATATTTTATAGGACTATAGAAAAGAGGATTCAAGAAAAGTGTAGTGCATAATATATCGTCACATTATCTCATCAAGTTGATATCTGGACAGTACTTTGCAAGTGCTCTGTACTTAACATCACAACTAAAGCGAGATACAATACCCTGTTACTTTGCACCCCAAGCAATCATATTTCTATGAAATATAATTATAATATAACTAATCCAAATTTTAGTCTACTCACATATAGATTAGAGAACCTACGTCCTACTCTGTTTTCATGCAAGTTACGTTCCTTCTCAGTTTTGCTTCCCAACCCAGCCTCATAATTCCGTTTTCAATCAGATTATATCTTATTCAATTATTTCTATGTACCCATATACAAGAGAAGAGAGTCGGATTAAACTCAAGGTTCAGAAGATTCATGCTTACCCGATGTTCACACTGTTTTCTCGGTATCAAGTTCTAAGTTCTAATTTCTTTTTCAAGCTCCAGAAAACTCAGTAGAAGGTATTATCTAAAATACTAGTGGACTTTAAATATATTTAACCCAACACAAGTCAATAACCTCATTAGTATTTTCAAGTCAAGACTGATCACAAGCACATACACAAGCATCCACACAGCAACTCACCCACAACCAATGAGATAGACAACAGGTTAATCCTAAGTTAGGTTGGATTACACTTTTAGCAAACTGTATGTTGTGGCTCTTAAAAAAAAAAAAAATATATATATATATATATATATATATAATTAATTAATTATATATATAATAATTTAAATTAATTTAATTAAGAAACAAAAAAATAATATATTTATTTTGTATTATTTTGGGATTACAAAGTATCACATAAGTATGTCATTCTATATCTATAAACTAATTCAATAGTTGTTTTTATCAAATATTTCTAATTCAATAAGCTAGCTTAACAACTTTCAATTTTCAACTGTCAACTTTTAATTAAAAATTATCTTTTAAAATTTCAACTAGCTTTTAAGTTTTAAGTTATTTTATCAGCTATTTTTTCCAAACATAACCAATATCACATTAAAATAAAATTCGTGAGAAGTCTATTATTTATATACATGTGAAATATCCGAACCACATTATTTAAATACATAATTAGTAACTTTATTTAATTCGTCTTACAGAATTTTACATATAATTATACTTAGTTATTATATAATGTAAACTTATTAATAAATAATAATTTTAAATTTCATTTGTATGAGTACTCATATAGATTAAACTTGTTGAAAATTTTTTATGCTAAAAAAATGAAAATATGCCTCTTGTCTTTTGTGTGTGTCTGTACATGCATATAAAATTCCACTAAATTTCCCCCATCTTGGGCAACGCCTATAGTGTTGCATAAGAACAAAGACTTTGACTAAAGAAGTGGAAGGATACATGTAGAGTAAAAATATACACATAAACGTAATAGCACACATTGCCATCACTATTAAAAATATCTAATATATATAAGGTTCTACGTAATTGCCCAAATATTGGGCAAGGCCTATAAGTCTTGCATATGATAATGAACACAGACATTGACAGAAAAACTGAAAGGGATGCATGCGCTAAAGGCAAACGCAACGTATGGAATAGGTTTATTACATAGCAGCTTAACACATGATTGTCACTATTAAAAAAACCAACTTGTCTAAAATGACAATCTCACAATTGAAAAATATCCAATCAAGTCATTTTCTAAGTCTAATGTCCAACTCATATATATATATATATAGATTAATTCTTTAGTTATATTTTCTTATTTGATAAATTTAATTTTTCTTTATATGCCTTAAATTCCGTATCTGTCACATCAATCTATCAAGTTGATTAGAGTAGCTTTTATTCATGCTTGAGGGATTCTAAGTTCCCCAAAGAGAGGATAAAGATATAGCCCGAAAAAAAAAAAACGTAAAGCATGTCGAATGTCTTGGTTGGTTTGATGGAATAAAAGGATATAAAAAAGAAATAGGAAAGAGAATGACCAAATTACATGTTTAGTTGCTCAGAATTTCTATTTCCTAAAATATCTAGTTCATATGAAAGAATAGCTTCTTATTTTTTGGGAATGAGACGTTTTTATCATTAAATTTTGATAAAACTTTAAAATTTACAGTCATGTATATCCCATTTATTATAACCTCAAAAATTACACTAATTTGCCATTGTTTAATAACTATACATGAACTACTTCTACCTTATAAAAAAAAATGAGAGTAATTGTTATATACTATAGATTGAACAGTTCAAAGTTCTTAGATCAAAAAAAAAAATTAAAGAGGCCTCTGTAAACTTAGGACAGAGCTTTATGGGTTAACATTTGATGTTTGGCAGACAAGATAGAAAATAAAAAAAATGAAAATTATTCTTAAAAGCTCTTATTAATTGCTATGTTTGATTTGATCGTTGGTCTTGTTACTATAAATATTGCTTGTGTAATTGTTTTTCATTCATGAGAAATGTGACCTTTTGCTCATAATTCTGGTTTATTCTTACATATATTTATAACTAAAGAATAGAGTAGAATAGTTTGATCTCATTCCTTTCCATACATTATCAAATATTTGAGACTATAAGATTTCATGAGAAGCGATTCTCATTCTTATTTTCATGCCTATTCTATCTAAAATCTTTCGATCAAACCAGATAGAATCTAAGTAATCATCATATATCATATAGCTAGAAGGTGGAGACAAGAAAGTATAAGGGTGAACCCATTAAGAACGATCCTCTATATTTAACGGTAGAAAATGTAAAGTGAAATTAAAATTTTAACTATTCGATCATAAATGAACGGCCAAGATTGAATGAATAAAAATTAAAAAAAAAGTTAATATCTCTAATTTCATCCATTCAATCCTTGTCGTATATTTAACAATAGAACGGTTGAGATTTTAATTTCACTTTGTATTTCTCACCTCTAAAAATAGAAGAGTTGTTCTCAAATTCACAAGTGTAGAGAACATGTATAATATATTGGGCTTTGTAACAAACCCAAAAGAAACTTGGGGCTCTTTTTGGCCCATTGAATATTATGCTTTTTTTTAAGGACAGGGAGGACATTCCATTAATTTATACGTGGAAAAAATAAAAGATGGGAAGTGTTCCAATAAGAAAAGAAATTAACCAGAAAATGAAGAATGGTGAAAGCAATTAGCCTTGTATAGAAGGGTTTTGAGTAATCCCAAAAAAAAAAGAAGTAATAATTAATTTAACCCAAAAAAAAATTGAAGCAATTCAATGAGATTGAGCATATCTATATAATAAATTTAAATAACTCCACATCCACACATTTATTGCAATATTTAATATCTATTCTTAATGTCTTAATATTATGTCATTCAATTATAATTTTTTATTTTTGAAATTTGTAACCTCTCCCATATTCAATTTGGTTGCATGATTAATGCTTTAATTAAAAAATATTTAATAATTTAAACATTTTAATTTGATGCACACATTTAATGCATATATTTAATATCTATTTCTAAAGTTTTAATCATTCAATTAAAATTTCTTTTTTTTAATTTATTAATTTTCAACTTTTGAATTTGATTGCCTGATTATAAATATGCATGATTAATGCATGAATTAAATAAATAAAATTTTACTTTTTAAATAAGGTCCAGATTTCACCTATTTAAATAAATTCAACTAAAGTTGGTTTATTTTCTTCAGACCCCACACACACACAAACTCACTCACTTACTCACTCACTCACTCTCACTCTCACTCACTCACTCACTCACTCACTCTCTCTCTCTCTCTCTCTCTCTCTCTCTCTCTCTCTCTCTCTCTCTCTCTCTCTCTCTCTCTCTCTCTCTCTGTGTGTGTGTGTACGTGTGAGCGCGCAAAACCCTAAATAAGGTTCAGATTTCGTAGCCGCACTTTTACAATACAAAAGACTATGACAAGATCAAAAATTGAGACTTTGGATTCAGAGATGTCATATCTTATCACCTTCTTCCATGATAAAATATAATCTTCATCATCTCCAAGCTTTTTATAGATGAAGCAGTTGGAACTTTTGTCCTTTTCAGGCATATAGAAGCTATTTTGTGGACGCAATACCTGCCTTGAGACCGATTGGAAGAGAATGATCATACCATTATCTCAAGGTACTTTTACAAGAAGATTCTACATGGTGCTTCATTTTCTCAAGAGGTTACTTTCGCGACACACTCCCGACTTTGTCTATTGAGTTTACAGTCATTTATGTTGTTAGCAATTTAAACTTCATGTAAGTGTGCTTAGACAATGTATTTTTCTTATGAACAGTGTGGTGAATTTTTGTAATTAGTAATTTAAATAATTGATGATTTTAGCAACAATTTATATTTATTTAGTTTATATTAATTTATATTTATGATTATTCAATTATACCTCCACGTGAATAATAAATAAATATTCAATTAAAATATGAGTTAACTTCAAACCACGTGAATAATTTTTTTGTTAATTATTATTAATAAGAAATATAATTATTATTATTATTAGTGTTAATATTCATATAATTAAACTTTAATTCTATCATTTTTTTAATTCTCATATGTTTTATAATTATATTTGTTAATTATAATTTTTGTTTCCATATTTCATGAGAGATTTTTAGAGGTTGTTTTAGAAGCAAAATTTAATTATCATATAGCATTAAATAAAACCAAAAAAAAAATCTGGGCTCCTATCTTAAAATACATTAATATATAAAAATATTCCAACAATTTTGCATCTTTCAACATCATAAATTTTAATTAAAAAATCAAAGTAAAAAAAGTTCATTCTAAATTCATATAAAAGGTTATAATATTTGAATTTAATTTTGTAATTCATTCTTAATTCATCCAATATTAATTCATATATTAATTAAGGGTGTCAAACTAGAATGTTACAGCATTTGAATTTAATTTTGTAATTTACATACTAATCATATAATCATGCAATTAAATCTTTTTAATTTTCTTAAAGAATTAAGCATTTTACAAATTATGGTAATTAAGTTTTTAAAATTTTAGGAAACTTTGAATTTGTTACCATTAGACTCTAAAATAGTTCTCCATTAAACTAATTAATTTCCAATAGACTTACTTTTACCTAATGATATTTACTAATCAATCAGTGTAGCGACACAATTAATAGTAATGTTTCATACGCTTTTGATTCGTTAATTTGTTAATTTCCAAAACAATTGATTTTTAATATAATTTTTTAATTGTTAATTATGTCAATTAAAAAAACTTCTTTTTTGAATTAATTTTGATTTCTTTCTGAATATTTATTAATTTAATAGAAATCATGTGGGCTGTGGCATTATTACATGCATTTTGACCATTGTAGTGTTTTAAAAGATTTTTTAAGTAGGTAAAAAATTTAATATTGGAATTGATATGTGAATTAAAAAACTTACTTTTTTAGAATTAATTTTGATTTCCTTGTCAATGGACTTACTTTTTTACAAAATTTCTTTCATAATTAATAAATTCGATCATATCAATAAAGCGTTGTACAAATCAATTATTATTATTTATGCTTTTAGGAAACTTTAAATTTGTTATCATTAGATACTTTGAAATTTAATTTTTTTTGAATTAATTTTAATTTCTTGGTCAATTTACTTTCTTGCAAATTAATTTAATTAGGAAATTTTCTTCATAATTAATAATTTCGATAATATCACTAAAGCATTTTACAAATCAATTGTTATTATTTATGCTTTTAGGAAACTTTGAATTTGCAATAAACTTTGATTTCCAAAATAGTTCTCCATTAAACTAATTGATTTGTAAATGTCATTAAAAATCAATTATTTTCACTGATTGATTCCTAATAATTGATTTCTATAAAAAGAATTTACCTAATGACATTTACAAATCAATTAGTGTGGTGATGCAATTAATTGTAATACTTCATACGATTTTGATTTGTTAATTGTTAATTTTTATTATAAGTATTAAGTTTTTTTTACTTTTATGTTGTTAATTGTTTAAATTTGGTGCAAGTATGTTTGGTGGATGTTTTTTCATATGAACAATGTGGTGAATTTTATTATATTATTTATATTGTTTAGTTTATATTAATTTATATTTGTGCTTATTCAACTCCATCCCACCCTACATGAATATATCAATTAGATCAAATATCTATTTGTTAAAATTTAAATATAACATTCTTAAATATAATAATTGAATTAACAAATGATAGTTCTTTTAATAAGCAAATATAAATGAAATAATTAATATATAAATAAATTTTCTACTTATATTTGAAATGAGGACTATCTGTTAATACTATCATTTGTTAATTCAATGATTATATTAAAGAATGTTATTATAGATTTTTTAGAAATGTCCTAATATGGATAATTTAAATCAATTCAATCAAAAAACTTTCCAAGGTTTTTCTTTCCACAACCAACTTAGATACGCATATTATGAAAATTTGGGATGTATTGACACTACGTCACTATTTTTCTAAATAAATTGATTTATAACACTCTTTAATATATATATATATATATATTTTGCTCTTTCCGTGTGAGGGTCGGTTTTTCTAAATAAAATTTATTTATAACATTCTTTAATATATTCATTGAATTAACAATTGATAATTTTGTAAATATTTTTATTAAATGAGAGTTTATAATTAACAAATGATATGTATTTTTATATTTTATCAAATGATAGTGTTTCAATAAGTCTGTAGATAAATACAAATCACAACCTTCTCTCCACAATAATAATTTAATTATAATTATTGTTAACATTCATGTGGATAAGCTTTGATGTTATTGCCTTTTTTGATTCTAAGATTATTATTTTTTGCATAAAATTTTAAATATAAAACTTTTTATTGATTATACATATACCTCATTATTTTATTCCATTTAATGACTTATTCTACATCATAATATAGTGTATCTTTTCTTATCATAAATGTTTTATTAAATTTTTTTTGATAAGCAAAGTTTGTAGCAGAATATTTACATTTAAAATGTATATATCATAACTCATAAATTTCATATAAATCAATGGTGATTTATATATCTTTAATTGATTTAAATATAATAATCAATATAAAATTTAATTTCAATTGGGTTTTTTTTTAATTGCACATGGGTATAATAATAAGTAGAACTCTAACTTAATGGAGATCTTGATTAGTATACAAGTGAATTACTAGAGATCTTGATTAAAATATGATTAGAATACGAATGAATTACCAAAAATGTTCATACCTTTCTTTATACTAATGCTTTAGTGATAGTCGATCAATCAAGAAGAAACACACAGACAATAAAAATCAATTAAAAATCAATTATTTGTTGATGTGTTGACGCAATTAGTAGTAATTCATTAGTGATAGAAATCAATTATTTTCACTTATTGATTATCCCTAATAATTGATTTCTATCAAAGAATGTAGCTAATGACATTTACAAATCAATTAGTATGGTGATAGTAATGATTCATTTGATTTTGATTTGTTAATTTGTTAGTTTTTTAATTGTTAATTGATTTGTAAATTAAAAAAATTATTTTATTTGACTTTAATTAATCTGTAAATATAGCAATTTTTTCAAAGTTTATTTATTTGTTCATACTATTTTTTATAGTTCTTTATAAAAAAAACTTTTCCTTCATTATTTTTTCAATATTATGTATTGATAAAATTGTTGATATTACTCCATCTAGAGAAAATTAGAGAATCAAGGCAAGGATTTTTTTCCTATAGACTCATGCTTGGTTTAATGTATCTAGAGAAGTAAGCAGCATCGAAATAGTGCTACAAGATTCTAAGATAGCTATCAAATGAAGTTGAATAATACCTACGTTTTAACATATGTTTTTATGCATTTCCAATTCTTATTATTAATGAGCTAATGTATATTTTTACATTAATGTATATTTTTTTTAATATAGGAGAATTGCATCCATGCACATGTTAGGAGAGCCTTCATTGGTAAGTTTAAAGGCATGTTAACAGAAGGAAAACTTTATATCTTGAGTCAGTTCAGGGTTGTGCAGAATAATGGAGAATATTAGACTGCCACCCATCCATTCAAGCTATCTGTTCAAAACATGCGACTCTAAACATTTGAATCAATAATTGATGCTGAAGAAGTCAAATTATTTTCTGATTTGATTATTAGTGTTAGTGAAGAAATAACAGATTATGAAAATATTGGTGAGTCAATTATTGAAATTCCTGAAGACTTACTAATCAATGTTGTTGAAGATACTGTATATTCGATCGTGAAAAACACATGTCCTGATCTCATGAATAATTTAAACAGTTTGAGTTACTTTAAAGAAAGAGCAATCCTTGCTTTGAGGCTAAGAAATGTTGATACTATAAATAAATATATATTATCTTTACTTTTAGGAGAAGAACAAGAATATTTAAGTTTTGATAGCGTATGTAGAGCCGATGCAAATACTGATACAATTGATGATCTCTGCACATAAGAATTTTTGAACAGTATCAGATTATCAGGTGTTCCAAACCATGAACTAAAGCTAAAGATTGATGCTTCAATGGGACTTTGTAACGGTAGTAGAATGATCGTGTCTCAACTTAGTAAGCATGTCATCAAAGCAACAATTATCTCCAGAAAAAATATTGGAGAAAAAGTCATAATTCTTAGGATGATAATTATTCCATTAGATTCAAAATTACCCTTTTAACTTAGAAGACGTCATTTTTCAATAACATTGTGCTTTGCAATGACAATTAACAAAAATCAAGGTCAATCACTTTCAGTAGTTGGTTTGTATTTGGCAAGCCCGGTCTTTACACATAGACAATTATATGTGGCATTTTTGAGAGTGAAAAGCATAAATTGTTTGAAAATTTTGTCTCTTAACAAAGATAGTAATCATACCACAACAACATCAAATATAGTATACAAAGAAGTTTTTAATAGCTTGTGGTGAAATAAATGAATATTTGAATTTAAACACGTGTTATATTTATATATTGATAAAAATGTTCGTGCATCGCATGAATTGATACACTAGTAAAACTACTATGTTGAAGTTCTGGAAGTATTTCATGCTGATAGCAAGACATAGGAGCAAAAGCCATGGGTAGGACTTTTTGAAAGCTTGAAAACATTCTACTAGGGTTCCAACAGGAGTGCAATGCCACTTCCCTCTTTCTCCTTGCTTTCCCCTCCCCTAATGGGAGCTTTTTTTTCCCCTTCCTATATGGAAGATTCTCCCTCTCTATATGTAGAGTTTTTTTTTTTTTGTGTTCTTGAATGTGGATTTAAGAAGCATCTATAAGGCACTGACATTGTAGCTATGAGCTTTCTCTCCTTCTACAGTTGCCGCTTCCTATTTCCCGATGCCAACCTTCCCCCTTGAGCTTCAAAGACGTGATCGGAGGTACGTAGTGGAGCTGGAAGCTTCTGGATAGACTGTCATCGGTGTAGATGGAGACTTCCTTCCCCCGCGCCTCCATTGTTTTCTTTCTCCTTCCTGCCGTTGAAACCATCGATTTCCCGTTGTCGTCGGTCGCCTACCCCCTTCCTCCTAACATCATCTGGTTGCTTGTGAGAATTTTTGAAGACTTCGCTCGACTACTGCCCTTTCCCATTGATGTCTTCTTCCCTTAGTCAATTGTTCTCCCAATGGCTCCAGAGAATGTGGAGGATTGGGTCTCAATGGCATCTGCTTCCCATGCTTCAGGCAGTGCGAAGGTCCCCTAGTCTTCAGATCTCCATCTCCTATTTAGATCCATATTTTTGTTAAAAAAAAAATGCTCGGCTTTAACAACCCACTTGGGTTAGGCTTTTAGTTTAACTCTCTCGATCTAGGAGTGTGTTGTTTCTTTTAATACCTAAGTACTTTTTAGCGCATGATTGCTAAATTTATGTATCTAATTTTCTATGAATTCAAATCTAATTTATATTTGTATTATCTTGAGCTTCTGTAATATCTCATGTAATTTAGACTTTATACCTTTTATGTATTTAATGAAAAACATTTTTATTTGACAAAAAAAAAGCCATGGTTAGGTTGAAGAATTGACGGTGAAGAAGAGTGTGGATGCTTTACAGGTTGAGTCATTGAAATTATCCTTTTCAAGTGGGAGCTCTAATTTGTTCTTATTGTTACCGCAAGTGTTGTCTTTTGCATTGACTTCATTATTAGGTTATGGCTATCTCTCATCACGTTGTTTTCCACCTCTTAACGATCTTTCCTAGTTTGTGTGCTTCATGATTCTGTTTGAATGTTGACAAAAATAAATAAATAAATAAATAAAATAGCCTTATGTATTCTTTTATTTACGTTATAATTGGACTTTCTTTAGTTGTGTTGAATATTTTGAGATAAATTCAATAAACAAACAATAAATATATTTGAATAAATTATTTAGTCTTTAAATAATGTGCTTTATATTCATTTATTGTTGACGAAAATTTGGCGTACATTTTTCTTCAAGAGAAAATTTTTATTTTAGTCTTTGATATAGAGACTTTTAATATGGTCATCCACATATTATTTCTGTCAATTTAGTCCTTTAAAGATGGAAACACCTTCAGTATTATCTTTCTACCCTAACTCGATCCATCCAAAATTAAACAGAATAGTTTAGAGAATATTAAATAAGATCATTTTTTTTTACATGAAGATTACATGTGGCATATATTTAGCATAAATTTAAATAAGAAATGCTACATAAGCACGAAGTTTAATTCTTTAAACACCTTGCAAGAGCACCTTGTTGTTAATCAAGGCCATGAGAGTCCTCTGTGACACAGCTTCATCATAGTTACAGGTGTTTTCATCTTTGAAGGATTAAATCGATGAAAATAATATATGAGGGACCAAATTGGAAATCATCCTATTTCTTAGGGACCAAAATAGAATTTTTTTTCTTTATTTTTTATACCCAAAGTGCTTTATGAACTCGCATTAATAAAATGAGATATTATTTGTTCTTTTGATGTTTGATCATTTTAAGAAAGATGACTACATGTTTGGCGAATTATACCTATCAATTAAAGTTTAATGCTTTTAAGTCTTTGTGAACAAAAGTACATTAAATAAATATATATAACAATTTAAAAATAATTTAATATTTATATAAAAATGTCAAAAAAAATCGACTAGGTTACACTTATAATTATAAGAGTATTTTTATGAAAGCAGTCACCCTTATAATTGTGTATGTATAATATTTTACTGTTTTCTGTGAACTATATATAACGATATCAAAATCAAATTCCATTTCCGCATGTGTTGTCCTTTGCATTTATTTCATTTGTTGCTTTTTGACATATGGAATGTTGATGGACCCAATTTAATATTTATGAAAGCATAATTGACTACAGAAAGAGTAGTTGAAGGAATTGTTGAATGATTTGCTTGTGAATACTGCTTCTTTTATTTTAATGGAAGCAATAACAATTGAAAATTAATTTATATCAGAATTTTATATCATAGATGTTGGACTTTAAAATGATAGTGGGATGGTGGCATTCTTTGAGTTAGAATCTTAGCATTATTAAGATATTATCTTTAAATTTGAATGTTAAATAATTACATTATTTTTTTAAAATATCTGAATACATATAAATAATTTGTAAAAAAATTATATTCAAATAATTTTCAAATAAACTAATAACTAAACATTTGTTAATAATTGTATCTTTAATAATATATAATATTATAAAATTTGTTGTTAATTTATTAAAATAAGGCTAAAATATACATTATTACCCTAAACTTTGTTCTATGTGTAAAAAATCTCTCTAAACTTTTAAAGTCAACAAAAAACTTCCCTCAACTTTCATCAAAAACCTTCTACAATTAGTTGACCATTAACTAATGTCACGTCATCAGTATATTAGATCACTCAAATGACACGTCAAACATTTTTTACACCTCAAATGTTGATAGTGACGATTTGACAGTACTGACAAGGCAAGTGAACTGTGAAAAATGTTTGACGGGGCATTTGAGGTGTCTAGTATATTGATAACGTGACATTTAGTTAACAGTCAACTGATATTCAACTAACTGTAAGGGGTTTTTGGCACAAAATAAAAAACATTAAGGGAGGTTTTTTGTTGAGTTTGAAAGTTTAGGAAATTTTTTACACATAGAGTAAAGTTTAAAAGTAAAGTACATTTTAGCCTTAAAATAATAATATGAATTATATTTGTTATATTATATTACATTTGTTACATTATATTTAAAAATGAACCCTTATATAGTAGCAGCAAGGTTTGGTCTAGCACGTCACAAGTTCGATTTTTTTTTAAGAGTATTTTTTTAATATCCAAATAAAATAATTAAGTAATCAACACTTAGTAATTAACCTTTTTTTCCCGCCAAAAAAAAAGATTAAATCTAAATGATTAAGACTTGTTCCAATATATGATTTATTAAGATCTATTCAAACCTAAGGACTTTATAAAAGTTTTAAAAAAATGTACTTAATGATTTAAAATATGAATGAATCATATTCAGGCTCTTATTAAATTGAATGTAAACAAATACCTCCTAAGTCCAACTATCAAGATATTACTACCTATTGTGTACAATAATAAAAAAAATTGTTTAATGAAGGGGAAATGTAGGGGTTGTTTGGTTGCTGGTTTTAAAAATGATTTTTTGTTTCTAAAAATAAAAAAACAATAAAAACTTGTTCGTATGTTTTTGAAAGATATAAATTAACAACCAGTTTTTGAAACCCTTGTTTTAAATAAAAACAAGATTTATGAATTTTTTAAAAACAATTATTCTAAAAGTAGGATGAAATACGTAGCGGTATTATTATAATTATACAGGTTCGTTAATTATATTTATGTAATATAAGTCTCTACTAAAAAATGGTGAAGGTTAAAACTGCTCTAAAATGCAAAAAGTGTTTTAAAAAATATTGCACCTAAAATGTGACATGCTTGGCAATTTTAAAAATATTGTTTTGAAATAAAAAAAAATTAAATTTCAAGAGCGGCCACCAAAATTTGTAAAGGTTAATTTTGGAAAGCTCATTGAAAGGATAAGACATGGTCAAAATAAGCATGATGGGTTCAGGAGTTAGTTACGCATGGGGGTAGCTGTTAGTCAGCTCCATAACATCCCTTCCAAAGAACAATTACTCTAAAATAATTATGCAAAATTTGTAATATAGCTTTGAAATTATCTAAATCACCCTTTTTAATACACGTGAGGAAAAAACAACTAAAAGAAAAAAAGGGATTATTTACGATTGGTAGACTTCACTTATAGGCAGTGCCTGGGGCCTAATTATTCAATGATTGAGATTAAAGTTCATGTAATTCAAATAACTAATCTTTTATTTGGTTGTACTTTTATTTTTTTATTTTTTAAGTGAAAAGAGTAACAAAGCTTAATTTATCTCAATTTCAAAAATTGTGAGGCATAAATGAAAATTGTTTTGAAAGAAGGGAATTCCTTAAAAATCCCAAAAATTTAGAGGGGCTAAATTAAAAACAAAATTTAAAAATTGCCAAAAATTTAAAATAACAAGAAAAGAAGGAAACAAAAAAATTCGTTGTTCCCTTTGCTTTTAGGTCTCTGTGCTTGAGCATGTGTTTTAATGTGTGCTTTAGTTGTTGGTCCCCCAGCTTAGAAAAATAAAAAATAAAAAAATTAACCCATTACCAAATTGAAAAGTACATTGTTTAAGTCGGGCAATAGAAAAGTGCTCTCTGTCTTTCTCTGGTCCTTCTTTGGGACTGATATTTTTTTTCTTGTCTGTTCTCCATTTCCTGAATGATGGAATAGTGGGAAAAAGTGCAGTTTAATGAATTAGATGAAGTGTTGGAAACGAGAAGTAATGTGCAACAAAACACGGTTTTCATCACAAAAGGAAGTTAACCCCTGATTTGGTTAATGATAAGTCCTTAGTTTGAGTGGTAAGTCCTTGATTCAATCAATATACTACTAAAGTTTGATGCAGATACATCCCAAAATTAAAAGATTGGAGCAAGAAGGAATTTGAGACTACATAAGAAATATCAGGGTGGCTGAAGGGGCAAAAAGAGATTGGATAGCATTTTTTCGCTGAATAGGTTTTTATTGAGGACTTTCTATATGTTGGATTTTATCTGTCTATACCCTGTTACTTGAACGGGGTGATAGTTGTTGTTCTGGCCCATCAGGAGGTTTATAAATATGTAAACCTATCTCTGGAATGGGCATATACTTATACCTTTGACTGTTTGAGATATATATTGGTGCCCATGCTTTCAAGCTCCCCATATATAAACCTGCATTTCTAGATATATTCATATTTTGCTGTTATAGTATAAGCAATTTCTTGTAATATTGTAACTTGCTTTGTGAGCGGTGAAGAATGAGAAAAGAAAATATTGATTTGAATTTAAAGATAACAAAATAAAAAATTTCCTTTATACACATATATATAATATATATCCAAATGACATTTCAAACAAATCAAAAAATAAAATTCAATCAGATTGAATTCTTGATTTTGCATTCCCAACTCAATAAAGAACCAAAAGACATGCAATTTAGTCTATGTTCAAGAATAAAAATGTTTTGTAAACCTATCGGTATTGATCCAGACAAGTTGTTTTGTGAAAGATCTAAATATATAAGGCCTTTCAAAGAAGCTAGTGATGGAGGGATGGCTCCACTAAATGAATTCCCCTTTAAGTTAAGGTACTCCATGCTTGCACATTCTCCAATTGTCCCAGGAATCTCCCCAGAAAGATAATTTCCATAGATATCCGAAGTGCCAAGGTTTTTAAGGTTTGCCACCTCCAGAGGCAATAAGCCATTAAATGAGTTGTGAGACAAGTTCAATAGTAAGGACAAGGATAAAAGACTAAAAACGTCCAAGGGTATAGCTTCATTCATATTATTTTGGGGAAGGTCTAGGGTGTACAAAATTTTCATATTTCCAATGGTGGGTGGAATCTTTCCTTCAAGCATATTATTTGCAAGGCTTAATCCAACCAATTGACTGAGGTTGCCTAAGGAGGCCGGTATCTCTCCTGAAAGTTGGTTTTCCTCCAAACTTAATGCTTGCATCTTAGAAAAATTTCCAAAAGAAGCAGGAATGGTGCCTGTAAATTGGTTCCTTTGCATATTCAATGCAATTAAATTTGTGTACTTTCCTAAAATCTCAGGAATAGTTCCAAACATTTTATTACTCCCAAGGAGTAGGCTCATGAGTTGGGTTGACAAATTGGCTATGGAATTTGGTAAAAGACCTCCAAAGTTGTGATTTAGAGAAAAAGCTTCCAGTTTGCTACAATTTTTCAAAGATGTGATAAAATCCAAGTCATGATTTGAATTATGGCCAAGATTATTAAATTCCAAATTTAGCCGTTGAAGATCTTTAAGGTTTCCTAAACTTGGAACTTCCCCAACAAAATAATTGTAGGAAATATCAAATGCTTTAAGAGAAGATGCATTTATGATGGAAGTTGGGATTGAACTTGATATTTCATTCATACCTATGGCAAAAATTTGCAAATTAGGGAGGGTATTAAACATGTTGTCTAAAATTTGAGAGCGATTGAGTTGATTATCTGTTACTGATAAGAAAGTGAGAGATGACATATTATAAAATGAAGAAGGAAGGGCACCAGATAATTTGTTTGAAGCTATTGATAGAGCTCCCAACTTTTTCAATCGGCCTATTTCTTCTGCTATGCTCCCTTCCAATTTGTTATACGCCACTGAAAGACGATTGAGGGAGGAAAGATTCCATATGGAAGCGGGGATTTTTCCATTTAAATTGTTCCTATAAGCATTCAAAATTTCAAGTTTCTTAAGAGAGCCAATCTGAAATGGTATTTCACCAACAAGACCATTGCCAAACAACTTCAACTGCCTCAATTCAGAGCAATTTGCCAAGTTGATAGGTATCTCCCCTATAAATTTGTTGTTCCCAAGAGATAGGTTCTGTAACCTAAATAAACGTCCTAACTGTGGTGGGATTCCCCCATAGAAGCCGTTGTTGTCAAGGTAGAGATTTCTCAAGAAGGAGAGGTTGCCAACATGAAGCGATATTGTCCCATGCAAACTATATCCTTGCAGTTTCAACTCTCTGACTCTCTGATGCCTTTGACTGCATGTGATTCCATACCAGCTGCAGAAGTGGTTTGAACTATTCCAAGAGCTAAGGATCTGATGAGGATCATTGGATATAGATTCTTGAAACTTGAGTAGTGCCAAATAATCAGTCTCATTTCCTAATGCAGATGCACCTCTGACATGTTGAAGCCAAAGTAAGTTAACACTAAAAACCAAGATCGCTTGTAGGTATATGGATTGAAATGGGTGTGACATGGAAGTAAATGCCATGTTTGGACTGAAGGGCTGAAGGTGAAGAGTGTGAGTACTTTACAAATTGAGAAATTGAAGGAGTTCTTTCAAAGTGGGAGCTTTAATTTGTTCTTGTTACAGCAAGCTTTACATTGACTTCAGTTTTTCCTTTTTGACATATGGGATGTTGATGCACCTAATATAATATTTTTGTTAATGAGTATCAGAAACATAATTTCTAGAGAAAAAGTTATTGTATGCTTTGGTGAATGAATTTCTTGTAAATACTGCTTTTATTTTGATGGAAGCAATAACAATTCGGAATGTTGAATATTTGGGTCTTTTTATTATCATGTTTATTGACTAAAGAGAAAAAAAAAAGATAAGGAACATAGTTGTCTGAAGGAGCGAGTGATAAATCATTTTGGTAGGTATATATCCATTTCATCCATTTAATGACAGTCACTCCGTAATGGTCCAAGTCCAACTAGATAGCTCTATTTACCTACTGTCTATCATAAATAAATACGGATTTGGAGTGGCTGCTCTTCGTGTAAAAAGAGCAGCCAGCTCTTCTCTGTTGGCCACGGTTTTAACCGTGGCCAACACTTGTGGCAACAATTTTAACTGTTGCCACAAGTTTCAGCAACGGTTTCAAAACCGTTGCTATAAGTGTTAATTGTGACATTTTTTTACAAAATTTATAGCAACAGTTTTGAAATCATTGCTGAAATTTGTGGCAACAGTTAAAACTGTTGCCACAAGTGTTGGCCACGGTTAAAACCGTGGCCAACAGAGAAGAGTTGGCTGCTCTTCTTACAAGAAGAGCAAGAGTTGGCTGCTCTTCTTACACGTAGAGCAGCCACTCCAAATCCAATAAATACACTATTTATTCAAAAAGAAACATAGATTTTAGCATTTAATACATATATGCTGTAATTATTTGTTTCTTGATCAAATTCCTACAAGGTTTGTGCTTTATTAGAGTTTATTTGATTTGGATATTTTTTTATTTATATTTTTATTAAAAATAAAAAATAAATTTAAAAATGTGTTTGATTTGGTTTAATAAAAATATTTATTACACAATATTTTTTTAAAATAGGGCTCAATCTAATAACATAAAAAATTATTTTCAATATTTCAAAAAAATTTATTTCAAAAAATTAAAAATAAAAAATAAAAAAATATTTTCATAAACTAAACAAAACTTTTTAAATAAACAAAAACTGGAACTAGTCACTCTAATGGAACAAGTCATCCACTTAATGACAGTCACCCTCTGATGATCCAAGTCCAACCACTGAGATAGCTCTATATGCTTACCTACTGTTATTGAATTGGCAATGTAGTTTTTAGCATTTATTGATTTGTACTTTATTAGCTTTTAACTTGTTACTCTTCTTGAGAACAAGAACTGGAAATAGTCACTTAATGGAACAAGTCATCTATTTAATGGTAGCCACTCTACAATGCTCCAAGTCCAACTATCTGTTCCCTATCAAGATAGCTCTAATTAATGCTCTATTTACTTAATATTTACCAGAATTAAAAGCATTATTTAACTTATTGAAAAGGAAATTTAGTTTTTAGTATTTAATAAATATATGCTGTAATTGTTTGGTTCTTGAATCAAATTCTTACATGATTTGTTCTTTAATTATTAGCTTTTTACTTGTTACTCCTACATAGTTCCTTATGCAAAATAATGTAATGTTAAAAACCACATATATCCTAAATAGTGGAAATTAAGCATCCCCTTTATAAGAGGTTATTATAGGCGAGATATTAGTAGAGTATAGGTTTCATATTTAAAATGGGAGAAAAATACATTTCAATCCCTCAACCCATGCATAGTCTGTCTGTATCAAAATGAAACCCCACTTTCCATTGTGTTGGGATAGCGTGTGAGTTGGTTCAAATTGTGCAATATTTATTCTTTTAAAGTAAAATCTTAAATTTTAATTTTATGAATAAAAAAAATAAATAAATGTTGAAAGAACTTTAAATTTTTGTGATCCAATTGCTGTTAAATTAAATTAGTTTGAATCTAATAAATCTTTAGATATTGTTAGTTTCACTTAAAAAAAAAATCATTAGTTTCTCACATTATAGATTTCCAAGCATTGCTTTTGAAAACTTCACAAAACTATGGCAGCTTAGGGGGTCCCACATCGTAAATTGCTAGAGGATATTATGAGTGGACATAAACAATCTGTATTATTAAATTTTGGGTAATTAAAATGAACATGATTCTTCTTTCGTACAACAAATTGAAAATCTTTTCCAAATCAACCCAGCTAACTCAAGTTAAAATAAATCGGCCAAAATCAAGAAAAAAAGTTTAAATTAGTTTTTAAAACAAGACAATGGAATGATTTTATTCGGTTATTAATTTTGGTTAATTTTTAATCAACTTGAGCAAAACCATATATATAATTTTTTGAAAAAAAAATTCTTATACACTAACACACCAAATTTATTTCTTATCATGATTGGATATTAACACTAATGCATGAACTATTATTTAGATTATCAATAAGTGTCTATGATTATGGAGAGAAATGTGAAGTTATGAAAAAAATTAAAAATAGGTGTTTATTATATTCATAAATTAATATGTTACAAAAAAAAATTACTCTAAACATAAAATAAATCTCTTAAAATCACCCAATAAAAATTGTACCAAATTGTACCAAAAATAAAAAAATAGAAAAAATAAAACCCATTATCTTCATTTTTAAAAAAAAAATCGATGTGTTGGGTCTAATTTAATTTTGGCTAACACCCTAATGCCTATAAGTCAAATCCATTAGACTTTGACTAAATAAATAAATGAAATGGATTGATGCATAATGCATGTAGAGTAAAGTTCAAAAAATTAGATCGATTATTGAATATGTTGAGACACCAGTTTAATAGTCAATTATCGAACCAGTAATACTTTAAAAATATTAAAAATAAAATATATAATTAAAATATTAAAACACTATACATAATTACATATCATAAATATAAATCTACAAACCCAATTAAAAATAATATTTAATATTCAATTATAGAAAAATTATTTTGACAAAACATCTTAAATCAAAAGGTTACAGTAAAAAATAAAAATAAGCTAACTAATAAAAAATATTATCAATCATCATGCCCACCAACACTGTAATCTGGACTCACCAATGGTATATGTCAATTGCTCATATTGTAGGGTTCACCATTGTAGTCATCATACCTGGTCATATACTCATTTCAGCCACTTGATCTGTTTCTATCATTGCAATTTCATACGTTTTTTTTTTTTAATTTTCGAGTCCAAGTCTTCTTTTTGGGGTTGAATTTCATTATTTTCATTATTTTGCAATTTCATGTTTATTGACTAAAGAGAAAAAAAAAACAAAAAAAAAAGAAAAAGAACATAGTTATCTGAAGGAGTGAGTGATAAGTCATTTTGGTAGGTTTATATCCATTTCATCCATTTAATGACAGTCACTCTATAATGGTCCAAGTCTAACTAGATAGCTCTATTTACCTACTGTCTATCTTAAATAAATACACTGTTTATTGTAACATCCCAACTTTTTACATTTATTAAATATGGGCAAATTAGTCTATATTAAAATATATATATATATATATATATATATATATATATATATATATATATATATATATATATATATATATATAAGGCTTTTCCAAAAAAAATAGAGATTGGAGAAAATCACATGAAATTTTAGAAATAATTTTTTGGTGATAAATAAAATTTTTCCATTTACACCAAGGACCTATTTGTAAATATAGAAAATTGTAAATGGCCTATCTAGAATATTAGCTAAGCCATTTGAGGTGGCATTTCATTATTAAGCTACGTAGCAAGGCTTGCACTTGTGGCTTCATTCTTATTATCACCACAGTCTTACACCAATAGGAAAAGACCACACATTACCATCCACCTTAGTTTTTTTCCCATCCATGTGGCACCACCAAAGCTCTCCATATGCAACATGTGAATGCTCTCGGCCAGCATGGAGGTTAGAATACATGATGGAAGGATTTAGGCACATGAACATGTGAAGCTCTCAACTCCATCTCCTTTTGGCAGTAGCACATCATGGGCACCAACTTTTATAAGTGATTATTGGCTAAGTGCAAAAGAATGTTGGCAGCCACGTGTAAATTAGAGGAAGTCAAGAGAGGGAGAGGTTTTGTGCAGTAGAAATGTGGAGCATTTACTGCATAAACAGTGAGCTGTCTGCAATGCACAAACCGAGAGAGAGAAAATTCTGGGCGTTGCTTTCATGAGTTGGAACCGAGAGAGAGAAGTTGTTTTTCTTGTATTGGTTGCCACGTAAGGGACCCTTAGGGGTTAAAGGAGGGTTTGTAGCTCCATTTTCTGCTATCCTAACAAGTGAACACGAGAGAGAGGTGATGTTTGCTGCAAAACTTCCTCATTTTCTGCATGAACCAAGAGAGATAGAGAGAAAGCTCTAAAAACCAGTAAATTTCCTTAAGCTTTTAAAGAGCCACCCTTGGGCAACTTTGGTGCTGACCAAAGGACCATCTTAGCAGTGGATTTGAGGTCCTAAATACACATTCACAGCAACAAAAAGAGTGGCATAAAAGTACAAAAAAACAAAGGAGAAAAGTAAGCTTGGAAATCTTGGGTAAGCTTTAATTCTTTTTTTTAGGCTTGCATGAATTTAAGAAATGATTAAACATGTCTTAGAGAGTCCCTAGATGAGTTTGGGAGAGCCATGCAGCAAGAAGAATGGAAAAACATGGAGTTTAGAGGTATGCATGCATGACAGGGACTAAACTGAATTAAATAAAAAGTTTGTAGGAGTAGCTATAATTTCGAAACAAGATATATTTGTAACCTATATTCTTATATGAAACTAAATATGGTCTTAGATCATGAAAAAGATAAGGGAAAAATAATTATTGAGGACCTAAGTGAATGAAATGAAAAGTTGGAAGGAAAGAGTAAAAATTCTGAAAATATCCAGATTTAGTGTATATGGGATTTTAGTTAAAATTTGATGGAATTTACCAAATTTTGAAGGTTATTTATATGGTTAAAGTTCGCATTAAGGACTAAAGTGAATTAATTCAAGGTTGTTGAGGAAAAAGGAAATAAGGTGGAATTTGAGAAATAAATTAGAAGAAATTTTAGCTTATTATAATTATTTGAATTTGGGACTATGAATGGGATTATAGATATTACGTAATTAATTTTTGAGACACAAGATTTAATTAATTATGAAAGAGTAATTTTAATCTCTTCCCTATTAGGATATTTTTTAGCTAATTATATTTATTAAATTTGGGATTTGAAATAAGATTGCGAATAATACGTAATTAATATTTAGTGCATAGAAATTTCATTTAAAAATGGAATAGTATTTTAAGTATTCCATATTAGGATTTTAATAGCTAATTTATTTTATCAGCACCTTGGAATAATTTCGAGTGGAATCAGTACGAGACGATAAATTCAGGTAGCCAGTTACATTTCATAAAAGCACTGTTCATATATTCTTGAAATTTGTTTATACAGAAAATGATTTATTGATGAATTATGTGATATTCAACTCTATGCAATGTTATGTATGTATATGTATTATTATGATACTCACGTGCTAAGGCAGTGTACGCCAAGCATCTGGGGTACGACGGTACGCTCCAGTATAAGACTTGCCATGGTTAGGGCGGAAGCAGCTATGTATGACGATGCTAGTGTCAGTCTTGCTGACCTTTGGGCCACAGGGTATAATCAGACCCTGGTGGTAGGCACTGAGAATAGTGATGACCCTTGGCACCACTTGAGGTGAAACAGACTCTTGTGGTACTAAGACCCAGGGATAATCTCTGCATGACAGTGGCATAGATGAGTTGAACTAAATTATGAATGGTGTTATGAACTTACTTTTATGACTGGGAATGGTTCTTGTTTTCAAGATTAACTACTGGCTACTGAGATTTCTATGTCTCATGATTTTGTACTGTATTAACCATTTCTAGGTGCAAATCAAAATGGGAATAGCGGGGTTGCAGTAGGTAGTCAATAGCTGTAGCCTAGATTTTATAGTTTTTGTAAAATAATCAAGACTTAATCTCCAGTGGTATGTATATATGTCGAAATGATAGTGATGTAAGACCTGCGATGATATCGATGGTTCCTAGTTGCTTTTAATTATGGATTTGAGATCTTTGAAATTTAAGATTTGAGAATTGCCATAATTATTTACTAAGGAGCCTTATCTTAAAAATCTTTTATCCTTAAGATAGTTTTATGAAAATTTTGAGCTGTTACATTTATTCAAAAAGAAACATAGATTTTAGCATTTAATACATATATGCTGTAATTATTTGTTTCTTGATCAAATTCCTACAAGGTTTGTGCTTTATTAGAGTCTATTTGGTTTGGATATTTTTTTATTTGTATTTTTATTAAAAATAAAAAATCAACTTAAAAATATATTTGATTTAGTTTAATAAAAATATTTATTAAAAATATTTTTTTAAAATAGGGCTCAATCTAATAACATAAAAAATTATTTTCAATATTTTAAAAAAATTTATTTCAAAAAATAAAAAATAAAAAAATATTTTCATAAACTAAACAAAACTTTTTACTTGTTACAATTAACAAAAACTGGAGCTAGTCACTCTAATGGAACAAGTCATCCATTTAATGACAGTCACCCTCTAATGATCCAAGTCCAACCACTGACATAGCTCTATATATTTACCTACTGTTATTGAATAGGCAATGTAGTTTTTAGCATTTATTGATTTGTGCTTTATTAGCTTTTTACTTGTTACTCTTCTTGAAAACAAGAACTGGAAATAGTCACTTAATGGAACAAGTCATCAATTTAATGGCAGCCACTCTACAATGCTCCAAGTCCAACTATCTGTTCCCTATCAAGATAGCTCTAATTAATGCTCTATTTACTTAATATTTACCAGAATTAAAATCATTATTTAACTTATTGAAAAGGAAATTTAGTTTTTCGTATCTAATAAATATATGCTGTAATTGTTTGGTTCTTGAATCAAATTCTTACATGATTTGTTCTTTAATTATTAGCTTTTTACTTGTTACTCCTACATAGTTTCTCATGCAAAATAATGTAATGTTAAAAACCACATATATCCTAAATAGTGGAAATTAAGCATCCCCTTTATAAGAGGTTATTATAGGCGAGATATTAGTAGAGTATAGGTTTCATATTTAAAATCGGAGAAAAATACATTTCAATCCCTCAACCCATGCATGGTCTGTCTGTATCAAAATGAAACTCCACTTTCCATTGTGTTGGGATAGCCTCGTGAGTTGGTTCAAATGGTATAATATTTATTCTTTTAAAGTAAAATCTTAAATTTCAGTTTTATGAATAAAAAAAATAAATAAATGTTGAAAGAACTTTAAACTTTTGTGGTCCAATTGCTGTTAAATTAAATTAGTTTGAATCTAATAAATCTTTAGATATTGTTAGTTTCACTTAAAAAAAAAATCATTAGTTTCTCACATTATAGATTTCCAAGCATTGCTTTTGTGATGGAAGTTGGAATTGAACTTGATATTTCATTCATACCTATGGCAACAATTTGCAAATTAGGGAGGGTATTAAACATGTTGTCTAAAATTCGAGAGCGATTGAGTTGATTATCTGTTACTGATAAGAAAGTGAGAGATGACATATTATAAAGTGAAGAAGGAAGGGCACCAGATAATTTGTTCGAAGCTATTGATAGAGCTCCCAACTTTTTCAATCGGTCTATTTCTTCTGCTATGCTTCATTCCAATTTGTTATACGCCACTGAAAGAAGATTGAGGGAGGAAAGATTCCATATGGAAGCGGGGATTTTTCCATTTAAATTGTTCCTAGAAGCATTCAAAATTTCAAGTTTCTTAAGAGAGCCAATCTGAAATGGTATTTCACCAACAAGACCATTCCCAAACAACTTCAACTGCCTCAATTCAGAGCAATTTGCCAAGTTGATAGGTATCTGCCCTGTAAATTTGTTGTCCCCAAGAGATAGGTTCTGTAACCTAAATAAACGTCCTAACTGTGGTGGGATTTCCCCATAGAAGCCATTGTTGTCAAGGTAGAGATTTCTCAAGAAGGAGAGGTTGCCAACATGAAGCGATATTGTCCCATGCAAACTATATCCTTGCAGGTTCAAGTCTCTGACTCTCTGATGCCTTTGACTGCATGTGATTCCATACCAGCTGCAGAAGTGGTTTGAACTATTCCAAGAGCTAAGGATCTGATGAGGATCATTGGATATAGATTCTTGAAACTTGAGTAGTGCCAAATAATCAGTCTCATTTCCTAATGCAGATGCACCTCTGACATGTTGAAGCCAAAGTAAGTTAACACTAAAAACCAAGATCGCTTGTAGGTATATGGATTGAAATGGGTGTGACATGGAAGTAAATGCCATGTTTGGACTGAAGGGCTGAAGGTGAAGAGTGTGAGTACTTTACAAATTGAGAAATTGAAGGAGTTCTTTCAAAGTGGGAGCTTTAATTTGTTCTTGTTACAGCAAGCTTTACATTGACTTCAGTTTCTCCTTTTTGACATATGGGATGTTGATGCACCTAATATAATATTTTTGTTAATGAGTATCAGAAACATAATTTCTAGAGAAAAACTTACTGTAGGCGTTGGTGAATGAATTTCTTGTAAATACTGCTTTTATTTTGATGGAAGCAATAACAATTCGGAATGGTGAATATTTGGGTCTTTTTATTATCATGTTTATTGACTAAAGAGAAAAAAAAAAGTAAAAAAAAGAGAAGGAACATAGTTGTCTGAAGGAGTGAGTGATAAGTCATTTTGGTAGGTATATATCCATTTCATCCATTTAATGACAGTCACTCCGTAATGGTCCAAGTCCAACTAGATAGCTCTATTTACCTACTGTCTATCATAAATAAATACACTATTTATTCAAAAAGAAACATAGATTTTAGCATTAAATACATATATGCGTAATTATTTGTTTCTTGATCAAATTCCTACAAGGTTTGTACTTTATTAGAGTCTTAGTTTAGATATTTTTTTTATTTGTATTTTTATTAAAAACAAAAAATAAACTTAAAAATGTGTTTGATTTAGTTTAATAAAAATATTTATTAAATAATTTTTTAAAAAATAGGGCTCTATCTAATAACATAAAAAATTATTTTCAATATTTCAAAAAAATTTATTTCAAAAAATTAAAAATAAAAAATAAAAAAAATATTTTCATAAACTAAACAAAACCTTTTAAATAAAAAAAAACTGGAACTAGTCACTCTAATGGAACAAGTCATCCACTTAATGACAGTCACCCTCTGATGATCCAAGTCCAACCACTGAGATAGCCTATATACTTACCTACTGTTATTGAATTGGCAATGTAGTTTTTAGCATTTATTGATTTGTGCTTTATTAGCTTTTAACTTGTTACTCTTCTTGAGAACAAGAACTGGAAATAGTCACTTAATGGAACAAGTCATCTATTTAATGGCAGCCACTCTACAATGCTCCAAGTCCAACTATCTGTTCCCTATCAAGATAGCTCTAATTAATGCTCTATTTACTTAATATTTACCAGAATTAAAAGCATTATTTAACTTATTGAAAAGGAAATTTAGTTTTTAGTATTTAATAAATATATGCTGTAATTGTTTGGTTCTTGAATCAAATTCTTACATGATTTGTTCTTTAATTATTAGCTTTTTACTTGTTACTCCTACATAGTTCCTTATGCAAAATAATGTAATGTTAAAAACCACATATATCCTAAATAGTGGAAATTAAGCATCCCCTTTATGAGAGGTTATTATAGGCGAGATATTAGTAGAGTATAGGTTTCATATTTAAAATGGGAGAAAAATACATTTCAATCCCTCAACCCATGCATAGTCTGTCTGTATCAAAATGAAACCCCACTTTCCATTGTGTTGGGATAGCGTGTGAGTTGGTTCAAATTGTGCAATATTTATTCTTTTAAAGTAAAATCTTAAATTTTAATTTTATGAATAAAAAAAATAAATAAATGTTGAAAGAACTTTAAACTTTTGTGGTCCAATTGCTGTTAAATTAAATTAGTTTGAATCTAATAAATCTTTAGATATTGTTAGTTTCACTTAAAAAAAAAATCATTAGTTTCTCACATTATAGATTTCCAAGCATTGCTTTTGAAAACTTCACAAAACTATGGCAGCTTAGGGGGTCCCACATCGTAAATTGCTAGAGGATATTATGAGTGGACATAAACAATCTGTATTATTAAATTTTGGGTAATTAAAATGAACATGATTCTTCTTTCGTACAACAAATTGAAAATCTTTTCCAAATCAACCCAGCTAACTCAAGTTAAAATAAATCGGCCAAAATCAAGAAAAAAAAGTTTAAATTAGTTTTTAAAACAAGACAATGGAATGATTTTATTCGGTTATTAATTTTGGTTAATTTTTAATCAACTTGAGCAAAACCATATATATAATTTTTTGAAAAAAAAAATTCTTATACACTAACACACCAAATTTATTTCTTATCATGATTGGATATTAACACTAATGCGTGAACTATTATTTAGATTATCAATAAGTGTCTATGATTATGGAGAGAAATGTGAAGTTATGAAAAAAATTAAAAATAGGTGTTTATTATATTCATAAATTAATATGTTACAAAAAAAAATTACTCTAAACATAAAATAAATCTCTTAAAATCACCCAATAAAAATTGTACCAAATTGTACCAAAAATAAAAAAATAGAAAAAATAGAAAAAATAAAACCCATTATCTTCATTTTAAAAAAAAAATCGATGTGTTGGGTCTAATTTAATTTTGGCTAACACCCTAATGCCTATAAGTCAAATCCATTAGACTTTGACTAAATAAATAAATGAAATGGATTGATGCATAATGCATGTAGGGTAAAGTTCAAAAAATTAGATCGATTATTGAATATGTTGAGACACCAGTTTAATAGTCAATTATCGAACCAGTAATACTTTAAAAATATTAAAAATAAAATATATAATTAAAATATTAAAACACTATACATAATTACATATCATAAATATAAATCTGCAAACTCAATTAAAAATAAGATTTAATATTCAATTATAGCAAAATTATTTTGACAAAACATCTTAAATCAAAAGTTTACAGTAAAAAATAAAAATAAGCTAACTAATAAAAAATATTATCAATCATCATGCCCACCAACACTGTAATCTGGACTCACCGATGGTATATGTCAATTGCTCATATTGTAGGGTTCACCATTGTAGTCATCATACCTGGTCATATACTCATTTCAGCCACTTGATCTGTTTCTATCATTGCAATTTCATACGTATTTTTTTTTTTAATTTTCGAGTCCAAGTCTTCTTTTTGGGGTTGAATTTCATTATTTTAATTTAAACCTATCTAAATGGATAATTTGTAGAGGATTCCATAATAAATATTTAAAATACAGGTGATGGAAGTGGAGGGGTTTAGTAATGACATAGGAAAGGTATTTGAGAGAAGAGAAGAGAAAGCATAGTCTCCAACAAGTCCCACATCACTGAAATTAAGAAGGAAAGCTATCAGGTTCCTCTTTGTAGACTGAAAACATACGCAACAAGGTGTGCCACAAGTTTATCCCATCACAGCTTAACACATGACGATCAGTGTTGGTGATTGAAAAGTATCCAATCAAGTCATTTTAAAAACTCAATGTACACTGAAAAAGTCATATTTACTAATTATTTATTTATATTTTTTACTCAATAAATTTGACTTTTCTTCATCTACTTTCATTTAGGATCACCTAAACTTAATTGATTACCATGTTGGTTAAGTTGCTCATATTGTTGAGGGAGGACAAATTTGTAGAGAACTCAAAGAGGGGAACAAAGATACAAAGCAGAAAAAAAAAATAAAACGAAAGGATATTAGAATTTCCGAGAAAAGAAAGATAAGCCAAAAAAAAACTTCTATTAAATAAAATGTGCTGCCAAAATTTATTAAAAAAAAAAAAAAGCAATGTGTGTTGCATGACACCACTTTTTTACGGATTACTTCACTACATATTAAAGTAAATTATAATATGAAAAATCTTCATGACTCAAAACAGACAGTATTCTTTTGATAAAAAATTCAGAAAGCGTAATAGCCAAAAAAAATAAATTGTTATCCAAAAATTAAGAGCACGATTGAGAAGAGAGGGTGATGAGAATGATAACAATTAGATAAAATAATTAATTACATTATTATCGAATTTGAAAGTGTATCTAAAACCATGAAGTGGCTGTTATCACACATATGAAATCTCATATTTGCCTACTTTTTTGAAAGGTGAAAAATAAATTTAATTAATGAAACTATAACTCTCATATTTTATAGGACTATAGAAAAGAGGATTCAAGAAAAGTGTTGTGTATAATATATCGTCACATTATCTCATCAAGTTGATCTCTGGACAGTACTTTGCAAGTGCTCTGTACTTAACATCACAACTAAAGCGAGATACAATACCCTGTTACTTTGCACCCCAAGCAGTCGTATTTCTATGAAATATAATTATAACTAATCCAAATTTTAGTCTACTCACATATAGATTAGAGAACCTACGTCCTACTCTGTTTTTATGCAACCTACGTTCCTTCCCAGTTTTGCTTTCCAACCCAGCCCCATAATTGGGTTTTCAATCAGATTATGTCTTATTCAATTATTTCTACGTACCCATATACAAGAGAAGAGAGTCGGATTAAACTCAAGGTTCAGAAGATTCATGCTTACCCGATGCTCACACTGTTTTCTCGGTATCAAGTTCTAATTTCTTTTTCAAGCTCCAGAAAACTCAGTAGAAGGTATTATCAAAAATACTAGTGGACTTTAAATATATTTAACCCAACACAAGTCAATAACCTCATTAGTATTTTCAAGTCAAGACTGATCACAAGCACATACACAAGCATCCACACAGCAACTCACCCACAACCAATGAGATAGACAACAGGTTAATCCTAAGTTAGGTTGGATTACACTTTTAGCAAACTGTATGTTGTAGCTCTTAAAAACTAGATATACAAAGACACTAAGCTCATTGAGTTTATAACCACACATGCACTAGATGCTACTTGTAATCAGTTGTTGATCAATATCTTCAAGATTAATTGACTGATTATGGTGTATCTGACCGTTGATTGCAATCTTTTATGAATTGAGTTGATCACATCAATTCTGATTGCTTGATTTACAAAATGTTGATTGCTTCAGATTCTTTCTACTTTGGTGTTTGCGTTTGAAATCCTTCCGTGTTAGACAACATCCTTAATTTTATGTTTCATGAGGCTTAGTTCCATATATGATGTCAATCATACTTGCTTCTTCATCTGATTGGATACTTACTCAAGATAGATCCTTCTTAATTCAAATTCTTGCCAAACACGATGAATGGAGCAATATTTGATCATGATTTGATAAAGTTTCCATATAACAAGAGATATGATTAGATTGACTTAATTTTAGAAACTTCCTTTAAGCTCTTAACACATGTGATACATATGTTTTTGGTAAAAACATCAACGATTTCATAATCATGGAAATTTCCATAAAAGAGAAAACAATTTTTCGTGAATAAAATATTAATGCTTTAAAAAAAATTTCTTTTGTTATCATGCCAATCATTTAACCCTTGGACCAACAAAAACAAGACGTGGATCTGCTGCTCGAATACAACCGACAGTTTGAAGACAACCAAAGTTATCAATTTCAGGTTGCATTTAGGTCACGTTTGGTAACCTTCCCTGTAGCTACCGGGAAGATGGAATCTGTCTCTTTTTTCTATTGAAGCATGTTTAGTAGGAAAACGCTACAATCAAAGGTCACCAACAATGGAATCTCATGAAGCAAACTCTCCCTCATATCTATACGGATGTTTTCCTTCGAAATTTGGAAGAAAAACCAGTTTTGGTTATAAAAAACAGTAATTTATCCAAATGTTTGCCAAAATTGTCTTGTCCCTCATTCGTGAATGTCGGTTTTGTCCTCCCTAAAGCCCTAGAAGTATTAGCTGGTGAATGCAACAGCATTGATCTACTTTCTTCTTAGTTGCGCCGCTGATTCATTGTCATCTTCGCTGCTGTATTGTCAGAGTTTATTCTCGGAGTTTGTTCTCAGAGTGGCCTCTAATTCATCATCGTTGAAGGTTCTGCTATGTGCTTCATCATCTACCCTCTCTGCTTCGTTCTATCTGCTTACATACTGGTTGTAAATTGGTTGTAAATTATGAATGGGCTTGAATACTGAATCTGTTAAATGGAATTTTGAAGTTGAAAGCTTAGCTCGATTACTGTTTCGATATTGCTGGGTGCTTCTTGAAAACTGGGTGAATAGGGATTTTCATCTACCCTCCAGACTATGTGAAACCCAAAAATAACGGGTCTCAAATTGAGGGTGAATCTGGATTTTGCTGGGTGCTTCTTGAAAGTTGATGTTTTGAGTTCATTTTGATAAGCTATTTGTGACTGCATGTCAAAATCTGTTTATAGCAGCTACTTTGAAAATGGGATTATGTTTCATTGAGAATCTCAGCTTCAAATGTTTAATCTTTTAAAATGTTCTTGAATTTGGTATGTTTCTTTCTATGCTGTTCTCTTTGGAAAAATGATTTGGTAGATGCCTACATGTTGTTTGAAGAAATATCTCAAAGCTTACTGTCCAGATTGTTTTTCCCTTTCTTCAATTTATTGATGATAACATGTATGCTCTCTCTCTCTCCCTCTCTCTCTCTCTCTCTCTAATACAAAAGAGAGACAAATATGGCACAAATTGCAAATTAAAAGGATTATATTGGAAGAAAAAAGTTAAGGGACTATATTGAAAAGATGGATAAAGACAGATATGACACCAATTGCAAATTAAAAGGACTATATTGAAAAAAAAAAGTTAAGGGACTATACTGAAAAAATAGTAAAAAGATAGATATGGCATAAATTGCAAATTAAAAGGACTATATTGAAAGAAAAAAGAGATTATATTAAAATAAAAAAAGTTAAAAGGGACAAAAATAATAGTTAAGCCAATAGTGTAAGTACATACATTCCCTATTTTTTTTCCTTCGAAAATGTCATACCATTGCAAAACCGGACCGTACCGACCAGTTCGATTGGTTCGATCGGAAACCGGAGGGTGGTCGTGTCCGATCCGGCGAAAAAATAGACTGGGGGTTGAACCGGAATTGAACTGGCCGAACTGGGGTTGAACCGGGAAAACCGGCCGGTTTGGTGGTTGAACCAGTCGTCTTTTTTTTTTTTCTGGGGGCACTTTTTTTTGGGGGAAGATTTTTTTTTTTTGCTATTGTCTATGGTTGTATGAAGCAACAAAAAGTTGATTTTGCAACTATCAAATATGTCTTTATTCAAGTAAACAAATAAAAAAAATAAAAATGTAATCCAGAGAGAAGAAAAACTAAACAATGTGGAGACTTGGCTCACTCTTTTGAAATACAAAAGTTTTTACAAGACTATTTTCACAATAAAACTTAGCTTGAAATTATAGATATTATGATTGTGATGAATTATCAATTATAGATTAATATATTTTTTATTTCATTCACTTATTGTTATGAATTATCAATTATATTAAGTATTTTAATATTTTAAATTATATATTTTTTTATATTTTAAATTATGTATATTTTTAATATTTTTTAATTATCATTGGTTCGACCACAGTCCGACCACTGAACTTTGAACCGGTGGCTTTACCGGTTCAATGACTGGTCCGATTTTGAAAACCATGGTCATACCAAATATATCTTTTCCTTTTTCCTTAGTTTTTATTTCATCACATACCAAACACCATTTTTCTATCTTTCTTTTCCTTTTTTCTTTTTCCTTTTGCTTTCTATCTTTCTTTTCCTTTCTTTTTCTTTCTTTTTCTTTCCCTATTATAATCATTCAATAGCTGTGAACAGACCGTGAGGCCATGGAGCCTCTTTGGCCAACGAGGGGAGCGGCATCCCTTACTACATACCAAACAGGCCTTACATCTCTCTATTCAAATTTATGGAAAATAGATATGTTATGATTACTACTGGGGATCTAGTTTCTTGAATTCATCGTGCACTTCAAAATCAGAGCTCATCTAAGTTTTGATTTTGTCAACTTCTAAAGGGATGAGAGTTGTAAGTGGATATAGGGACCGTTTGATATGCTTCCAGAAGCGGGAAAGGAAAGTGTCTTTCTATTACTGTGCTTTTTTTTTTCGTTGTTTGGTATGCTTACTGTAGTGGCTGGAAGACAGAATATGACATTTCTTCTTCCATTGTTTTTGTACGGAACTCTTCCATCAATTTAGCAATAGAAAAGCGCATCCGGGAATAGAAAGAACAAGCGACTTCCAAAATTGCCCTTTTCCGTGCACTTGTAATTTCATTTTTATCCTCTGGTTTGCGCACCTTATTCCTTACCTTACTTTGCTTTTGCTTTGCCAGTGACGGTATGGAAGAAGCTGAAAGCTTCCAAAGAGAAACATTAACCAAATTAACAAATGCACTTAAGCATTTCCTTTAATTTCATTTTTGAAATCTTTCTGCTAAAAAATCTAGATCTTCACGCCGGCGTAGTTCTCGTCTCTTCAGAAACGCTAATGGACTGAGGGGGGAGTTTGAGACGCCGGTGGTAAGAGAGAGGCAGAGAATCACAGAGAGGAGATCGGGAGAGAGAATTAGCGAGAGAGGAGATCAAGAGAGAGAGCCAAATCTGAGAGGTAGAGAATGAGAGAGAGAGAGAGAGAGAGAGAGAGAGAGAGAGAGAGAGAGAACATATGAGAGAGATAAGACGAACCAGAGGGCTAGGCACCTAACAGCCGATCAACCGGTTCCTGACAGCTGGTTGACCGACTACCGGTTACCGGCAGCCGGTAGACCGACCTTACCAGGCACTGGCAGCCGGTCGACCAACTCCTGGTGACCAGCCCTGCTGAAGGTTCTTGAAATTAGTTAATGGCAAAATAGTAAATTATTTTTATATTTATTTTTTATTATCTTTAAAAATATATAATAATCTTATTTTTTTTCTTTCTTTTCTATTGCATACCAAACATTTTTTTTTCATTTTTTTTCATTTTCCATCCTCTTTTCCAATTCTATTTTCGTACTTTCTTTCCATTCCCACCCTTTCTGAAATACCAAACGCCCCAGTATTATAGTTGTGTAGAAAATAAAGATCAAAATCTAATCTTCTGTCAAATCAAAACTCAAAACTTATGCTAACAGTTCCTGTTAAACCCAAGGACAAAAATGAAAGAAAACTATGGGTAAGGTAGAAATTGGAACTGTGGATTAGGATAAAGCCTTGTGGTAGCGTGGAAAAAAATAATAAAAAATATAGAAATAAAAATAATAACAAGTTGTTGAACTTCTGGAAGCAAATATGGAATGCGAGAGTTGCCCCCAAAATCAAAACTTTCATTTGGAAAGCTTGCAAGAATGCTATCCCAACCAGACACAATCTTTTCAGAAGAAATTTGATTAATAGCCCAAAGTGCCCATATGCAATGAAGTTGCTGAAAATGTGGAACACTTGCTGTTTTTGTGGCCGTGGACCCGCCCCCTCTGGTTTGGCTCTCCTCTGCAATGGACTCCTGTAAACCAGAACATCACAATATTAGACGCATGGCTTCAAGATAGGTTCCAGTTACTGTCATCAAATACTGAAACCAAAGACCAAAATGTAGCTCTCATCCTCACCTTGTGCTGATACATTTGGAGACAACCTGCACTTATGCTCAATTGGAGTCCTTGTTCGAAATGAATTTGGAATTGTCCTAACCGGGATAGCAAAAATTCTTCCTGCTCTTTCTCCTTTACATGCAGAATCTTTAGCCATGAGGGAAGCGCATGCCTTGGTGTCAAATATGGGGATTAAGAACATTATCTTTGAAACTGATAACTAAGATCTCTACTTTTACTGCAAAAATAAGGAAACCCACTGGCAGATCTACTCTATTTTGAAGGAAATTCATAGACTCAAGGAAGGGATGGACTCAATTGCCTATTCGTGGTGTAAGAGAGAAGCTAACTCCGCAGCAAATGAAGTCGCACGGCTCTGTAAAAGCTTCAGCTTGCCACGGAACTGGATTTCTCTTCCTCCAGCGTCTCTCTTCCAGAAGCTCAATGATGACAAGAGACATTTTCATAATTTCTTCTAGCTTCCGGTTACAGGTGTCGTATTTATCTTTATGACTCCCTTTATGTCTTCGAGCGCAGACGACCCCATTTCTCACGTTGTTGCTTGGTCTGATTTGCTGGCCTTTGGGCTTTTAAGCCCATTTGTACTTCACTAGTTAATCTAGTTGTTACAAAAAAAAAAAGAAAACACAAGTTGTTGAGGGGAGAAATGATTTTCTTGATGAAAGGACGTAAGTAAGACAAGGTAATATAAAGAAGCGATATAATAGTAATTTTTTTGGAATTGGTTTGGTTATTGACTTAGACTGGCCTCTGGATTATTGGGTCACTAGTTCAACCGTCGGATCACCGAGTTAATTGTTGAACCGAATAAATAAATTAAAAAATATATATACATATATATATATATATATATATCTTTAGAAATAAATTAAAAAACATGTAAAATAAATAATTTATATGTAAATTTCAAACATTAAAGCCATAAACATGTATAATAATTCAAACATAAAATCATAAATATTCATAATTATTCATAAAGTCATAAATAATATTATCCAAACATAATAATATGACTAATATGCAGAATATTAGTTTTTCTCAAAGATGTATATTTGAATTTCTTAGTCATATTTAATGACTTAAATCACGAAATTTTTGTTGTGAAAATTATGTTAGAAAAAACTTTTATATTTGTTTGGTCTAGTTTTATTTTTTCTAAAAATAATTTTAATTTAATTTTTTTGTACTTATCTGAACATATGAGAATATGTTAGTTTCAAAATTGATTGGGTTAGTTTCAGAAATTAAAAAATTGTTTCAAAAAATAATAATAAAATTAAATTTTTTTAAAAAAATAGAATTTAAAAAAAAAAAAGAGAGACCCGGGTCGATTGCGACCGAGCCAAAACTCATGACTCAGACCGGTCCCGACCCTAGGTCGCCGGGTCCTGGGTTGACCCGCCAGGCCGGTCCAGGTCCAAAAAACAGTGTATAATAGTTTTTTCATCATGTGCCGCACGTGCCATCAAACTTTGCCAAATATACAGTTGGAAAAGCCTAGAGAATTCTTCACTGACTTTGTGCGTGAGTGATTCACTGATTCTCACTGTGTTGGCATGATTTGGTAGTGATTTGAAGTTTTTCAGAACAAGGTTTCAAGCGAGACCAGAGTCCCTATTTTTTTTTTTTTTGTACTAGAAAAGCAGGTACTTTTCTTATTGGGCACGGCAACGGTTTTTAAACCATTGCTATAAGTTTTGTAAAAAAAATGTCATAATTAATATTTATAGCAACGGTTGCAACTTGTAGCAATGGTAATTTTTTCCGTTGCAACTTGTAGCAACAGTAATTTTTTCCATTGCTACAAGTAGAAAAGTACCTGCTTTTCTAGTATAGAAAAGTAGGGACTCCGGTCTCGTTTCGAGCAAGGTATGACTATTAATTTCTCCTCTCCTTCTTCGCCTTGTTAGTCATGCTATAGTTCTGATTTGGGTATGGACTAGTAGTGGAAAGGCAACTAGTGGAGGTGACAGTACGCATTCTTGGAATAAAAAATTTCTGGAACTGATATGATAATTCAATGAACGTGCAAAATCAGAAATTAGGAATTTCTTTTCTAGATTGCTGATATATGGTGTTGGTTTTTGAATGTTGGGTGAAACTTGATTCATAAATCGAACTCTTAAGGTGATTTCCTTGAATTTTTATACTGACTGAAGGTCCCAAAGTTATCCTCTGTATTCCATTGAGTTTTGAGTTAATTATGAAGAAAAAGAAAATTGAGATAAGATGTTGTAGTTTCGTTGAGGCAAAGAATAATAAAATGTGATCAGGACAATTATATCTGAGCTATGGTGATGTTGGATTGTTAAGACCCAATACTAAGCTAAGTTATAAGCCAATGAATGAGGTTTAAGCAGCGGTAAGTTGCTATAGAATTAAAGCAGAATTTGTTTTCCACTTCTTCCTCATTTGGTTTCTTAAGGTTGTTGAATCCTCTCTCCTAGCTGTTATCCAGCCGAAGTCATTAGAATAGAATTTTCCTTTGTCCAAGGTGAGTAGCTAATTGTAAATGATGACTTCTTTGATTAAAATTTGATATTTTTCTGTATTAAATGATTCTCTTTCGCTAAAGTTTTTGTGTATATTCCAAAGTTTCCTCATGAGAGGAATCTCTGAAAGATGTAATGAATTTTTTTTATATAATTTCTTTCCTTATAAATTATCGTTTCCTACCTCAAATTGTCTACAATTTTAGGGAAGAACATATTGATACCATTATATTATGACCAATTTCTTTTCATCATGATTTACTTTCAAACAAGATATAGACATGAAACTTGACAGTGTGTGAAGATGAGAATGAATGCCATGTTTACAAAAGTTGAAAGTGTATGATTGAAAAGTTTGATCCTTGATGTTATACTGTAAGAATGTTTGGACTGATGCATGATTACTGATGGAGAAACCCTTCTAGAACAGCGGTATTACAGCGTATTATAGTCCTTGGCGCGCCTTGGTATGTTTATCCTAGCTAGCAGGGGTCAAGGGATGCTAGCCACGAGACTCGGGCCAAATCGTGTGGAAATAAGGTGGATTACGTTATGTTATAATGTTTTGGTTGAGGGTCATGGGAGGTTTAAGGAAATGATATTGGCAGACACTATGGAGGGTCAATGTTATGTGTTTTGTTAGAAATTCCTCTAATGTATAGAATCATGAATTATTTTCATGTTGTATAGAATGTTTGTTCAAAGGATATTGTTTTCAGATTCTTTTTCAATTAATCTAGAGATTTGCTTATAAATTTTACTTTTCATACTCAAATACTCAATGATTTAATTTGCTTCTTTGGACATATAAATACAGATGTATTTATTTGGGAAATATGTATATATCTCTGATAAATACATATAAATAAATACAGATATACAGATGAATTTCTTACATCACACTCCTAATCAGGGTATGAGAATTCCTTGATTAATTTAGCCAATAGATTATGTGATTATTTTTTGTTTTGGTTTTACAAAAATACTTTTACTTTATTGGATGAAAGACTGATGTTTCTAAGCATCAAATCATTGTTGTTATTCAAACAATAGCTACCGTTAGTGGCAGACTCGTGTTGCCCAGGGGTGCATATGAATCCCCGGGTTTATGGCTAAAATTATAGTTTTAAATATAATAACAACAATAACAACAAAACCTTATCCCAGTAGGTGGGGACGATTATATAGATCACACGATGTCATTGAGTTCTATCAATGACCAACTCTTTAGGTATCTATAGTTTTAAATATAATATTTTGAAAATTTATATTTTGGTTTTAAATTTTTATTTTTTTCATTTTGGCTTATGAATTTTTGGCTAAAATTATAGTTTTATGTACAATGTTTTGAAAATTGAAATTTTGACCCTATATTTTAAGCTTCCTTTTAATTTTGGCCCTTCAGTTTTTGGCTAAAATTACAGTTTAAAGTACAAATTTTTGAAAATTTATATTTTGGCCCAAAATATTAAATTATATTTTCAATTTGGCCCTTTCAATATTTTGAAAATTATATTTTGCCCCCATTGACCCAGTCCTGGATCTGCCACTGGCTACCAATGGTGCATTAAAGGGACTAATGTTATTTGGTGTTTACAAGGCCTTAAATATTTTTATTTTTCAGAGATATTGGGTATGTTTAGGATCAATTCTCTTAGGAATGGATTTGTTGAATAATTTTTATATATTTAGTTTGTGTTTGAAATCAATCTCAAATTTAGTAGATTTCAATGGTGTTAATTTGTTTTGAGTTACATTTTAAAATAAATGTTGACTTCTTGGTCCCAACTGGTCTTTCCCTTAGCTTTCTGGTGTGCTCCTTTGTGTGTTAACCAGAATGCTCCGGGTTCGAGATGCTGTACCACGCACCCTCCTACACTGTTCGTTTCCCTGCTGGTGCACAGTATTTTCTTTCCTTCTCTAGTGGGATAAGACTTTGTTATTATTGTTATTGTTGTTGTTGTTGACTTCTTGGTCCCAAAATTTTTTTGAAAATGCAAATGTGAAATCCTTTCATGATTTGAAAATTAAAACTTCAATGCAATCCATTAAAAAGAAAATCCACCACGAGGATGTTCCTTTAATCTATATTGAGAAAAAAAAAAGAATAGAAAGTGCAACTTCAATTTTAATGTTTTATTCTATTTAAATTTAAGTCTACATTTTTGTTTAGAATTAAGGGGAATACATAAGAATGAAAAAAAAATACTGATTTAAATTTAAATATAAAAAATATCAGAAGTAAAATTTCATTTCGATTGACATTTCAAACAAATTTAACAAAAATAAAATTCACTCAGACTGAATTCTTTGCATTCCCGACACATTTAAAGAACCAACAGGCATGTGGTTTATTCTATGTTGAGAGACAATGTATTTCCCTTTCGTCTTAATGACATCATTAGCCCTTTCTTTCTCTAATTCTCTGATTTTCAAATCTAATCAGAAAAGTCAAGAAGATTTTGGTGAGAAAGAAGCACAAATATTGAAAAAAAAAATGTTTATGTAAGAATATCATTATTCATGCTTACAATTTGCTTTTGCTGTTTACTTTAATTATGCCTCATATATTTTATGTTTCTATTTTCTTTTTCACTTGCACCAAAAATGAAAAAAAAAAAAAAGAAGTTCCATTCATTGATTAATATTTTTTTTTCATTAAAGGAATTGAAAAGGAGGAGATGAGTTTGAAGGAGTAGTTGTTTCACTTAATTTGAGTGGATTAGTTGACTTTTCTCAAAAAAGTAGTGAGGAAATTATAGATAAGATGACATTGTAATAAACCTTAGAGAAGTCCATTATTTGTATATAAAATATTCCAACCACAGATTTAAATACACGAAATGGCATTTCTCCAACCTGTTTCAGAGTCAATATGCTTTTATTTAACCAAAATGAAAAGCATTTCTAATGTGATTCAGCTCCCTTGTGACATATATCATGTCCACTCTTTCTTTTGGTGATTCTACTGAGCAAGCAAGTCCAATCTTAAATAGTGAGAATATAGAATTCTCATCCTTAGGACGCATGAGAGTCACCTTGTACACGTTGATTTCTTCTGTTGTTGATGTTGATGTTTGTTGCATTTGTTTTGAAAAAAGAGTTGAGTCCACTATATCCAAAAGGTTATTTGGATATGCATTTTTCACATAGCTATGAAGATTGTGACCATCTTCGAAAATTTCTTCTATGGGTCTTCTTCTCGTTAGCATTTCCAATACAAGAATCCCAAAAGAATATACATCACCTTGTGTTGTTACCTTAGAACCTATTCCATATTCTAAAATATATTGCAGTTTTATAGTATGGTTAATGCTTTTCAATCCATTACTCTAAATCTAACACAGAATAAAAAATGTTTGAAAAAAGAAATAGAATTAACAAGAGTGCAAAGCATAATAAACTATACCTGGAGGAATGTAGCCAATAGTCCCTTTCATTCCAGTTGTGCTAATTTGCTTTTCAAAGTTGTCTTGAAGGGTTGAGAGAAGCCTTGCTAATCCAAAATCACTCAAATGAGCAACCATATCATCATCAAGAAGGACATTGCTCGGCTTCAAATCACAGTGGATAATAGGTTGCTCACATTCATAGTGAAGATAGTGTAGTGCACAAGAAATATCATGTAGAATATTTAATCTTTGATGAAGGTCCAAATTTAGAGGCTGATTGACACTTTCTGGACCAGGATGCAACCAATTTTCTAGGCTTCCATTTGACATATACTCAAAGATTAGTGCTTTAAATTCTTGGCCTTTATAGTCAATGCTCGAGCAACATGTTAAGATCTTAACTAGATTTCGATGCTTTACATTTTTAAGTGCATTACACTCTGAAATGAAACTTCTATGAGCTCCTTTCTTTTGAAGATTTAGGACCTTTATTGCAGCAATTTTGTCTTCTGGTTCTAGCCTTCCTTTATACACTGAACCAAAACTCCCAGTTCCTATCAATTTGTGGGTAGAAAACCCTTCAGTTGCAAAGTGTAGATTTTGATACGACACCTTTGAAAACTGGTCAATTGTTGTTGAAGCTGAAGATGATGTCTTGTTTCCTTTCTTTCTCCAATATATAGCAAGAATAGATAACAAAAGAAGACAAAGTGACACACAAATCATAATTATTATGAGCTTCAATTTGTGGTGTTTGCTTTGTTTGTCTACTTTGGCAGGGCATGGTGATAAATGCAACTCAGAGATACCTCCACAAAGCTTATTATTACCAACCACTGATATTGCACTTGCATTGCTGAAAACTCCTTTTATTGGCACCTCACCTTCCAACACATTATAAGATATATTCAAATATTCAAAATAAAAAATGTTTTGTAAACCTATTGGTATTGATCCAGACAAGTTGTTTTGTGAAAGATCTAAATACCCAAGGCCTTTCAATGAAGCTAGTGATGGAGGGATGGCTCCACTGAATGAATTCCCCTTTAAGTTAAGGTACTCTATGCTTGAACATTCTCCAATGGTCCCAGGAATCTCCCCTGAAAGATAATTTTCAGAGATATCCAAAGTGCCAAGATTTTTAAGGTTTGCCACCTCCACAGGCAGTGAGCCATTAAATGAGTTGTGTGACAAGTTCAATATTAAGGACAAGGATAAAAGATTAAACACCTCCAAGGGTATAGCTTCATTAAGATTGTTTTCTGAAAGGTGTAGGGCTAACAAACTTTTCATATTTCCAATGATGGGTGGAATCTTTCCTTCGAGCATATTGTTTGCAAGGCTTAATTCAACCAATTGACTGAGATTGCCTAAGGAGACTGGTATCTCTCCTGAGAGTTGGTTTCCCTTTAAATCTAATAATTGCATCTTATACAAATTGCCAAAAGAAACAGGAATGGTGCCCGTAAATTGGTTCATTTGTATATTCAATCCAATTAAATTTGTGTACTTTCCTAAAGTTTTAGGAATAGTTCCAGACATTTTATTTCCCCCAAGGTCTAGCCTAATGAGTTGGGTTGACAAATTGGCTATGGAATTTGGTAAAAGACCTCCAAAGTTGTTATCAGATAGAGACAAAACTTCCAGTTTGCTACTATTTTCCAAAAATGTGATAAAATCCAAGTCATGATGTGAATTACAGCCAAGATTATTAGATTCCAAATTTAGCCATTGAAGATCTTTCAGGTTTCCTAAACTTGGAACTTTCCCCACAAAATAGTTTTGGGCAATATCAAAATGTATAAGAGATGATGCATTTGTGATGGAAGTTGGGATTGAACTTAATATTTCATTTATACCCATTTCAACCCTTTGCAAATTAGGGAGGGTATTAAACATGTTGTCTGGAATTCGACAGTGACTGAGTTTATTATTTGATACTGATAAGAAAGTGAGAGATGACATATTGTAAAGCGAAGAAGGAAGGGCACCTGATAAATTGTTCACATCCAGGTACAGAAGTCTCAATTTTTTCAGTCGGCCTATTTCTTCTGCTATGCTCCCTTCCAATTTGTTAAACGCCACTGAAAGACCATTGAGGGAGGAAAGATTCCACATGGAAGCTGGGATTTTTCCATTTAAATTGTTTTTATAAACAAACAAAATTTCAAGTTTCTTAAGAGAGCCAATTTGAAATGGTATTTCACCAACAAGACTATTGTCAAACAGCATCAAGTGCCTTAGTTTAGAGCAATTTGTCAAGTTGATAGGTATACCCCCTGTAAATCTGTTGTTCCCAAGAGATAGTTTCTGCAACCTAAATAAACGACCTAACTGTGGTGGGATTTCTCCATAGAAGCTGTTGTTGTCAAGGTAGAGATTTCTCAAGAAGGAGAGGTTGCCAACATGAGGCGATATAGTCCCACGCAAACCATATCCTTGCAGGTTCAACTCTTTGACTCTCTGATGCTTTTGGCTGCATGTGATTCCATACCAGCAGCAGAAGTGGTTTGAACTATTCCAAGAGCTTAGGACCTGATGAGGATCATCACTAGATATAGATTCTTGAAACTTGAGTAGTGCCAAATAATCAGTCTGATTTCCTAATGCAAATGCACCTCTAACATGTTGAAGCCAAAGAAAGTTTACACTTAAAATAAGGATCGCTTGAAGGTATATGAACTGAAATTGGCGTGACATGGAAGCAAAAGCCATGTTTGGAGTGAAGGGCTGAAGGTGAAGAATATGAATGCTTTACAAATGAGAAATTGAGGAACTCGTTTTGAAGTGGGAACACTAAATAGGAGAGTTATAGATAAGATCACATTGAAATAAAATTCTTGACGAGTCTATTTAATTCATATTACAGAATTTTACTTATAATTAAATACATAATTAGTAACTTTATTTAATTCGTATTACAAAATTTTACTTATAATTATACTTTGTTATTATATAACGTAAACTTATTAATAAATAATAATTTGGAATTTAATTTGTATGAGTACTCATGTAGATCAAAATTGTTGAAAATCTTTTATTCTAAAAAATGAAAACATGCCTCTTTGTCTTTTGTGTGTGTGTGTGTGTGTGTGTGTCAGAGTTCCTATGCAACACTACAGGCGTTGCCCAGGACTGGGGGAATTTAATGAGTTAACTGCATTAATTAATGAGTCAATTAATAATTCACGTAGACTAAAAATATGCACGAAAACGTAGTAGCACCCTAACACTTTACCGTCACTAATAAAAATATCCAATATATATATCCAGTCAAGTCACTAGAGTAGAACGAATGACTTTTCTTTCATTATTAATTAACTCATTAATTAATGCACACGCCATTGTTTCTCTGTTTAACTGCTAATCAGCTCCCACATCCACTTTCCAATCCTCCTCCATGATTCATTGCCTTACGCGCTAACCCCATTACGCCCATCAAGGAAACAATCAAACATATATATTGAATAATAAAACATACAAATAAAAACAGTTACTATTAGCTGTTCTTAGCTGTTTTAGACTGTCATTGCCACTATTATTATTATAATACTATATTAAAGTTACCTAATTATTTGACGTTATATGTATGATTCGTTCTTTATGCACCTTAACTTACGTATCTATCACATTAACCTGCTAAGTTGATTAGAGTAGCTTCTATCCATACTTGAGGAATGCTAAATCAGCAAAGAGGGGATAAAGATATAGCCCAAAAAAAAAAAAAGAGTAAAGCATGCCGAATATCCTGTTTGGTTTGATGGAATTAAAAGATGTACAAAAAACTAGGAAAGAGAATGACCAAAACACATGTTTAATTGGTCAGAATTTTTATTTCCTCAAATATCTATTTCATATAAAAGAATAGCTTCTTATTTTTTTTGGAATGAGAAGTTTTTTATCATTAATTTTTTATAAAACTTTAAAATTTACACTCGTATATATATTATATATCCCATTTATTATATATAACTTAAAAAATGACAATCGTAGCCATTATTTAATAACTATATATGAACTACTTCTACCTTATAAAAAAATATGAGAGTAATTGTTATATACTAGATTGACAAGTTCAAAGTTCTTAGATAAAAAATAAAATTCAAGTGGGCTGTATACTTAGGACATAGCTTTTTGGGTTAATATTTGATGTTTGAAAGAGAAGATAGAAAATAAAAAAAAATGAAAATTATTCTTAAAAGCCTCTTATTAATTACATTTGATCTTTGGTCCTGTTATTATAAATAATGCTTGTGTAATTTTTTTTTCATTCATGAGTATTGTGATCTGCATAAAATATGTTGACAAATATCCTCATCAAATGAACAATATTATTTTATCTTAAAGATGCTGAAATCATATATATTTTAGAATTGATTTTTTGATATCATCATTGTAGTTACCAAGTTAAATATCCATCTCATTTATACAAGGTTTGAACAAGCATTCTATCTGGTGGGCACCAACAAGAATGTGCTGATTCAACGTGATACTTGTGCTAAAGTCTAACTTGGTTTCTTGAAGGATAATATTTGATGGCAACTCTCTTGGGAACCAAGTAGAGCAAGCTTTGGAGGTTTGGTTTGCAATTAGCAGGGAGCCTAGGTGAGATGCTTTTTTCGGCATTAGCAGTAACGCCCATGCACAAGAAAAAAAAAATTGTTCTAGTGATGAAAAAAATTCATCCCTAAAACAGCAAATCTATCACTAATTTTTGTTTTAATCATGGATTTTTCCATCACTATGAATAGTGTCAGTAAAATTTTAATGACAAATTTAATTTCGTCACAAATTTGTGATGGAACTTTCCGTCACTATTTAGCAATAAAGTTTTCATCACTAATTTGTGACAGTAATGACACTTTAATGATAGATTTTTTTCTCAAAAATTTTTGACAATATTTTCCATAACAAATTCGTCACTAATTTGTGATATAAGTATCGAATAATATTGAAAAGTTCAATACCCTGCTAGATGCCAACACTAATAGAGGATCCTGGTCCATTGTCCACCGCCTCTTAAATTTCTCACTTTTCATTATTTCACAATCAATTATAGATCTTAAATAGGATAAGCAATCATAAGATGCTTCCACTTATGACACATATATATATATATATATATATACATTGTTAATGCATGTAGGTGAATGAACATTGTTAATGTGTGCAGGTGAATGCTCAAAATAAATAAAGAAAACTTAAAAGAAGAACAAAAATAAAATCAAAGAGAACTTTGATATATTATGGATATAGAGAACTTACAGATGAAGGAGTCAGAAGACTCTCTCACTCCATATTCGGATGGGAGAACCAACCAATGATTATAATTGAGACAAGGAGTCCCTTCAATAGCCAAAGCCTGCCGAATAAACACGTAGGATTTTATCCTAAGTGAGAGACAAGATTGAAACACTTTACCGAAGTGAAAGTGCTTTTACATAAAAGTAAAATACTTAACCTAGAAAAAGGAAAAGTAAATTACAAATTGTTAAAAAGTAAAAATAGCTTTTGGCCGGAAAAGATGGAGCATCTTCTACTTTTACTTTTGCTGGCTGTCTTCTTCATATGACAACTTTTGGATGGCAGGTTTGTCTGCCACATTGAAGGAATCAGTTTTTGTCGAGGTTGATTCTGAAACAGTCATCCTTATTGTCTTGTAGTGCACAAGATGATGATGCTGATGAGGCTGGACTCTAGGTCCTTTTGCTCAAAAATGGCTTTTGTTCATCTTCTTTTTCAAGAAATGTCATAGTGGCTTTTAATTATTGTAGAAATTCTTCTTTACTTGAAGAAGTCGATAGTAGCGCTTGAACCTGCGACTTCTAGTTGAAAACTTGCAAGTTTCAAGATCTGCAATTCATTGATATTTTGGATTCTTCTGTCCTGTTGAAATTGGCTCCACCATTTGATGTGAGCCACCCTTTTGAAGTTCAAGAAGACAGTATGAAAATTGTGACTTCCCAAATTAATAGCGCCATTGCATTATCCATGCAAGAGCAAATTTTGAAAAATAGTAAAGATCAATAATGACGAAGTCTTCATTGAAATTTGTATTTTTGAAAAATATTCAAAAACATCTTTTAATGACTCTAGAAGAATATTTTGATAAGGACCAAAAAATTCCCACCAATACATGAACCATTGTAGAAGATGAAAATGAATATTATTTTTAAAATTTATTAGCCATGAATGGCCAATATTCAAACCCTTTTATTAGATTTTTTTCCCTTATATATTTCCGTCTACATTATTAATTGCTTTCCTCTTAAATACAAAAAATAAATTTATTTTTTATTTCTTTTCATTTCAACATTCTTATTATTTGTTTGTGCATAGGAATTCCATGGATCCCAACTTCCCGTGAAACTGAAAATGAAATCCCAAACTAGCTGTATTAAAATTGTTGAAAATCTTTTATTCTAAAAAAATGAAAACATGCCTCTTGTCTTTTGTTTGTGTGTGCGCGTGTATATATATATATATATATATATATGCATATAAAATTCCACTAAATTCTCCCAGTCTTAGGCAACGCCTATAGTCTTGCATAAAGAAGTGAGAGGATGCATGTAGACTAAAAATATACACACAAACGTAATAGCAGCCTAACACATTACCATCACTATATATATATATATATATATATATATATAAATAAGTCTTGGGCAAGGCCTATAAGTCTTGCATACACAATTGAATGAAGATTATATATATAAGGTTCCACTTAAGTCTTGGGCAAGGCCTATGAAAGGTTTTGAGGTTCATTACATAGCAGCTTAACACATGACCGTCACTATTAAAAATATCTAACTTGTCTAAAATGATAATCTCACAATTGAAAAGTATCTAATCAAGTCATTTTCTAAGTCTAATGTTCATATATATATATATATATATATAGATGAATTCTTTAGTTATATTCTCATATTTAATAAATTTAATTTTTCTTTATATACCTTAGATTATGTATCTGACACATCAACATACCAAGTTGATTATTGGAGTAGCTTCTATCCATGCTCAGGGATGTTAAGTTCCCCAAAGAGAGGATAAAAATATAAAAGTAAAATCTTAAATTTCCATTGTATAGGGTAGTTGGCTCAAATGGTATAATATTTATTTTTTAAAAGTAAAATCTTAAATTTCAGTCTTGAATAAAGAAAATAGGTGTTGAATAAACTTTAAACTTTTGTAATCCAAATGGAGTTGAATTAAATTAGTTTTAATGTAATAAATTTTTAGATATGGATAGCTTCACTTACAAAAAAAAAAATCATCAGTTTCTCACATTATAGATTTCCAAGCATTGCTGGAGGAGATTATAATTTAGGGTAATTAAAATGAACATGATTATACTCACGTACAACAAATTAAAAGTATTTTCCATTGACTATTATAATTGTTTTTATTTTTTTATTTTATACCTATCTTTTTCTTTTGTATGAGTTTTGATCATTTTAAAGAAATATGATTATATGTTGGTGAATTATACTTCTTGTTCCATGAGGTCTCTATTAGATTTTTCATATGAACTATCATAAATTATATTTATATATATATATATATTATCTAGTTTTAATAATAAATTAATTATAAATTTTTTTATAAATTAAACAATCCTTATTAAATTGAAACTAAACATTGTGTAGGCTGACTAATGATGAGAATATTAGTCCATTAGAGTTTTACAAGGAGGGGTCCCTACTCTCTGCCTATATATGTGGTGTAGCAGTCCCATTGAAATAACACTGTGTGAAAAACATATTAGGCTAATAGAGTAGTTTTACCCTCGTTAATTATTTTGTTTTCTTTTCTTCAATTTTATTTTCCGTTTCTGTCAGATTAAACACATGTAAGCATTTTTTAGCAATCTTTGTTCAATTAATCTTAAAATTAATTTGGGGTTTCACTTTAACACTATCACAAGAATCATATACTCCAAAAACATGATTATTTTTCAATTGAATTTGGTGGTTACGGTGAGTAGATTCAATTGGTGATGTATGTGTGTAAGTAATTCCCTCTTTGTTACGTTGGCAGCACCCCATAGCAAAACCTCCTCCCATATGTTTTGGAATGGTTGAACTAATCAATTATAATTGTTTAGTTTTCTCAAATTGATTGTAATCAATTACGATTACATCGCATTTATGTTACCTTGGCCCTAGAAAATTGACGACGTGAAAAGTAGAGTGGGAGACGTGCAAGACACGAATAATGGAGAGAATCCCTCTACAATCCTTCTTTCAAAAGATATTAAGAAAAACTAATTTATTAATATCACAATGAAAGAGTGGGACCTGATATGGTATGATATTCACCATTGAATAATGGAGAATATGGGGTCAAAGTATCTTTTTTGAGAAGATATTATAAAACTCATTTAATTAATAAAGGAGAAAATGACGAAGATGAATCTTCCCTTCCACTAACCGGCCAGGTGTACAGCCCCACTTTCAGGGCCCAAAATTTTTCCAAAATATATTATTTAATATTTCTACTATTTTAATTTTTTTTTTTTGAAAATTTTTAGAGATCCACACATATGTTATTTTGTTTAATATGAGATTGTTCTATGGCTTAGGCTTCATAAGAGAATGTTTTCATTAGAATCCTAAATTTTTCAATCTTAATTCAATCTCAAATGATTGTGATTATCACTTATACGTGGATTTTAAAATTGAAAATTATAGGTATATCATGAATGAGATTAAAAGTTGTAACCATAATATCCACGTAATCACATGATTGAATTTGTTGATTATATATTTTTTATGATTAAAAATTATTCTAAATATTCTCAAATTATGATTTTTGAGAATTTGGATTATGTTTGTGATTATTATAATTCTCAATTTGTGATTACGTATCTACGGACTATGTATATGCAATTTAAAATATACATATGACATTTACAATTATCATGAATCCCAATTGGAAAATAATTTTGGTTAGGAATATAATATTAATTATCCTAATCCACGATTATTATTCAATTTAAAAGGTTATGATTTATCTTAAATATGTAAACAGCGTGAGAGTGATGTTTCAAAGCCATCGTGGATTCATGAATTTGGAATTAAAGATAGATTTTATTGATATCATATATATATATATATATATTACGTCATTCATGTATATTTGAACTGATTTGAATTTTGTATCTAAATAATTTTGATTATGAGTGGATTGATCAAAATTTTGAGCTTTTCTTGTGAATGTGGGACTGAATATGTCAAAAATCCTAATTAGATATTTTACTCTCTAAAATGGAACCCAATTTTTTTTTTAATAAATTGTGGATATTACTATTTGTTAAATATCTCTCACACTCTCCTGGTAGCAGCGATGTGCCAAATTATTTTGATATCTAAATATGTTATTAAAATAAGTTTGTGAGGTTGTGAGCTCGCCTACCCCACACACACACACACACACCTATACATACATACACATGCATGCACGCACGCACACATACATATATATATATATATATATATATATATATATATATATATATATATTTCTTTATTTTTTTAAAATAATTATGGCTTGAAAAAAAAGGAGAAAATAGTAATTATGGTGACAATAAATAATTTATTTTGAAATATCATTAGTATACGCACTCTATCGGAGTAACATTAATGTACGTTTCTTGTGGTAAATAATTTTTTTTTTTGCATTTAGGTGTTGCAATTTTTTGTATTTAGGTTGAATCTAAGTTGGTTTGTTTCTCCTAATTCTTGGTGGCTCTTTTAACCTAGAGCTTCACCAAATAGATATTAAGATAACATTGTTAAACGATGATTTTTTAAATGATGTGTACATAGATCAACCTAATTGTTCTTTAGAAATATGGTCAAAAGCATCTAGTATGCAAATTAAAGAGATTCATATATGTTTTAAAATTAGCCTTGAGGCAATAGTACCTAAAATTTCACCATGTTGTCACTTTGATCAGCTTCAAGGAGAATGTGTCTCATCAGTGTTTTTACATTATGACTAATGGGAGTAAGTTTGTAATTTTAAATATTGTACTCTAAGTTTTTTGGCCTGAAATTCAATGAGTATTTTTTACTCTGCTAATGGCACCTTGGTATATCATACTCTCCATGTTGATGTGTCATAGTCAAGGAATTAATTTTTTGGTCTTTATGTGAATTGAATGTTTTCATCAAGTATGATATGTATTTATTATATTTTTTGAATATAATTGCTAATGATTTATATAACTATAACCTTACCTATCGTGGGTACAATTATACAAATTTTGTGAATTGAATGATTAAATTTTTTTAATCATTATTTTACATTAATAATAATTATACCCTATCGATGTGTGATCATTAATGTAATTTGTTGTATCATGCACTGTTAATTTTATGCCTATATCAATTATCTTTTGAATACCCTATCGGTATTAGAAACTTTGGTAATATAAGATTTGTATATTATAATTATTATATTTCTTATTTATTATGGTTCAGGACCTTTAGGCCGGATCATTATAAGTAAAATTTTTTTCTAAAGGGCATGATTGGCTGTATATAAGGAACCATTTAATTCTCTTATTACATTATCACATCGTGTATATTAAATATTCCTTTTGTTGTTATCATGTTAGCCTTCTTTGCCTATGCTTGACTTCTGTCAAGACTTTGAATAAGACCAATTTTGAGAACTGAAAATAAAATAATCTTTGGATCTCTATTTAGCTATCATTAATTTGGACTTGGCTTTGAGAGAAGAAGAGTCTGGTGTTCTTACTGCCTCGTACACTGCTGCTGAAAAGGCTTCTCGTGAAAAATGTGAAGACTTAAGCATGGTGTGTCTCATAATGTTGAAATACACTATAAAGAAGTCAATTAGATTGACCATTCCAAAGAGCAAAAAGGTCCTATATACTTTCGCTGATTAATGTATGCTCAATTTTGTACTCATGCCAATATTACTTTTACTATTAATGCTTTAGAAATATATTTGAGCATTGAGCAGCCCAAATTTAGGTCATTTAAAACCGTGAAAAGCTCATGAGATATTTGCAGGGAATCAAAGATCATGTATTGACCTATAGGAAGTCTGATCAACTTCAGGTCATTGATTATTCTTATTCTTATTTAGCATGCTTGCTCTTACGACTGAAAGTCTACTTCTGGCTCTATTTTTTATGATGACATGAGTAGCTATCTCTTAGAAGAGTGTTAAATAGACTCTTACATCTACTTCTATCATGTAGGAAGAGTATGTCGCTTGTTATGAGGCTACTTATCAGGCCATATGGTTGAAAATCTTAATCTCTTGTTTTCATATTGTTGAAAGCATTTCTAGGCCATTTGTGATATATTGCGACAATAGTGCTGCTATGCTTTTCTCTCAAAACAATAGAAGCTATTCTCAATCAAAGCACTTTGATATTAAATATATGTTTGTTAGATAGAAAAATTCTGGAGTTTTAGATATGTATTGAGCATCTTGTTACAGAGAATATGTTAGCAGATCCACTAACTAAAAACTTAACTATTAGAGCTCTTCAGAATCATGTAGTTCATTTGGATTTAGTTAGGTCTTTTGATAATTTGGGTTAGTGGGAGCCTGAAATTTAATATTTCTTAATGTTATGAAATATGTTTGAGATGATGTCACTTATACTATCATATCTCTTAGAGCATTTTTAGATGCTTGGATCATTGGTCAAGATTGCACAAGGATCACATCTTTGTAATGTATCTTCTGACACTAATTTCATATATTAGTCAAATCTTTTGTTGAGAATCTTGATATGTAAGATGTTAGTGCCCCTATCGAACATAGTTTTTGCATTGTTAAATACTTATTGCCTCTCAATTTGACTTGAGAATTGTTAACTTATAGTGACAATTCATAATTGACATATCAATTTTGTTGTATTATTAAATCTGGAAATTATTTATCTTTTAAACTAATGATTTATGTTGTCAAAGTAGGAGATTGTTAGATTTTTCATATAGACTACCATAAATCATATTTATCTATACATATATTTATTTATTTATATGTATTATCCAGTTTTAATAATAAGTTAATTATAAATTCTTTTATAAATTAAACAATCCTTATTGAATTGAAACTGTGTGTTGTGTGGGCTGACTAATGATGGGAATGTCAGTCCATTAGGATTTTATAAGGAGAAGTCCCTACTGAGACTGGATGATTTCACATTGGTGTGTGATACTGGGACTGGAATCAATTTTCCATTTTCTTGAAACTGCTATTTCCTTATCATTGCAAGCAACCATGGGGAAATGCTATGGATTTTGTTTAAAAGCATTAACTTTTTCTGGCAGTGACAAATGGCCAGGAAAAGTAGGCCAAAAATAGCAAAGGCAAAGTAGAAGGAGAAGAAAGTAGACAAAGCCAAACGGAGGCCACGATGTACGATTGGCGATCAGCCACAATGCATGATAGTCTCTTGATCTTGAGTCTCTCTCACTACTCTCTCTGTTTCTTCTCGGTCCCTCTCTCTTCTTGATATTACTCAGATCTCTCTTTCCTTATTTTCTCTCTCACTTGAGCACGAATTGGAAAAACTTGTCACCCAACTAGTTTTTATTGATTTGACTGATTTCTTCCTAGTTTAAACACTCTAATTTTTATGACCATACCAAATCGAAAGACTGGCAGGTTCTCTAGTTTTTCAGTCTATCCAACCGGTCTAATTTTTCAAATACTAAGGACTAATACACAGGAGCCTCCTGCACAATTACATCCAACGATTATGATCTCTACTTTATTTTTTTGTTTTTTATTATATATTTTCTATAAAAAATTTATTAACTGTTAGATCTGATTTAACTATTATTAATTTTAGTAACTAATATAATTTAAAAATTAAAAAATTAGAAATATAAAAAAAATCACAGCCATTGAATGCATCTACCAATTGCGGCGTTATGCAGGCGAATATGTTTTACACTACTCCTACTAAATTTTTTTCCATTTCCAATTTCTCTTAAAACCCTACTTTTTTTCTTTTTTTTTCCCTCTCTCTCTCATTCAAATTTTTCTACTGTGAAAACTATTTTCCCATTGCAATTTACACGCACAAATCCTAGCTCTCTTGTAATGGGGGGATCCGTGAAAACTATTTTTTACCAATGTTTTATCATTGCCTGATGCATAGATCTTGAGAGTAATAAGCAATGATATTTTGGGCTTTTTGGCCATTTAAAAAAAATATTTTCAAATATTTTGTAATTATTGTTTTAAAACCCCCATATTTTTGGAAAGTTTCTAAATGTCCCATCATCCCAAAACAGCAAAACTTATTAATTTTTGTGATTTAGCCGCCCTTCTCATATTTGATTTTGACCACAGTTTTTTTAAATTTTAAAATTAATCCCAATTCTTCAAATATGATATTTTAAAGTTAAAACTCCATAAGTCTTGAAAAGTTTAAAATAATCCCATCTCTTCAAATTTGATTTATAACCCCAAAAGTTTTAGAATTCACAAAAGGATCCTAACTTCTCAAATTTTATTTTTACCCTCAAAACTTTTGGATTTTTTTGCAATAACCCCAATTTCTTGGAGTTTTCAAAATGACCCCTTTTTCAAATTTTACCTCACAATTTTTAAGCTTTGCAAATTCGTCAAAATTTTAAAGATTTTTAAATTATTCCTTTTTTTTCAAATATATTTCTATTTTGGACCCCAAAACTTCTATAAATTCCTAAAGTGGCATTATTTTTATTTTTGTCTTGTATTTTATTTTTGTCTCCCAATTTTGTAAGACTTCAAAAATGACCCGGACAAAATACAGTGCCTACATTCTTGGTAATATTAAAGAGAAGAAAATATTTGAGTGGTTATTGTAAGTTAAAGGACAAAATTGAAACAAAATAAAATTAACAAACTAAAGGGAAATTTGAGATAAAGTTAAGGGAACAAAATGGACAAAATAAAGTTAAAGGACAATAATGAAACTTAAGGTAAATTTAAAGGAATGAATTGGAACAAAATAAAATTAAGGGACCAAAATGAAACTCAAAGTAAGAAATCAAATTGAAATAAAATTAAGCTATGGGATTAAAATGAAACTAAAGCAAAGTAAAGGGACCAAACTGATATTTTAGCCTAGGTTTTTCAGTAAATTAAAAAAATAAAAAAAAATTAAATTGAATAGTTGGTCTTGAATTGGCGGAAATTCGTTTCCGTTTTTCATCCGAACATACAAAATTTGAGACAATGTGTATGTAGTTCTCTCTCGTTTCTGATCCCCTCCTTTCTTCTCCATTCCCTTGTTTCCCAGACTTTAAAACGTAATCAGAAAATCATGATTCCAGAATTTAGCGAGAGACAAAAGGAAATGCTTTCACAGCTGCAGGAGCATCAGCGCCATCAAGTCAAGCTTTTACAGAGTATGACAGTATATCGGCCACAACATCAGGCACAACAACATCAGGCGCAACAAGCAGCAGCCATTTCTCTCTTCCCCTCTAACATTCACGCTCACTTGCGTCCTATACGACCCATCAATCTCCAACAAAGTCCTAATCCTATTTCTAACCCTAGTGCCAACCCCAACCCCAATCCCATCCCCAGTGTGCACCAAAACCCAAATTCGAACCACCTGAAGCAGCAACAGCAGCCATAGCAACAGCCACAGCAGCAGCAACAACAACAACAACAACAGCAACAGCAGCAACAACAGCAGAAGCAGCAGAAGGTTATTCGACCAGGCAACCAGATGGAGCTCCAGTTGGCGTACCAAGACGCTTGGCGGGTGTGCCATCCGGACTTCAAGCGACCCTTCTCTTCCCTCGAAGATGCATGTGAGAGGTTAGTCTCTGCCCCGAGCGTCATTTGTATATTGTGTTTCTTTTTGGTTGCTGAGTAAATAATGTAGCAACTTCCATGATTAAAGTTCATTTTCTGTTATTTTTTATTGTTTGATATGTTGCACTATTTCTTTCTACTTGTTTCCCCTCCATTTTGGGATTTTTGTATTTTACAACGAGTTTACCAGTTATTATCTATGCAATGGGCGGGGTAAAAGATGGTTGTTTGGCTTCTTTTTGAATGTCTGGGTATTAGTTTGGCAATGTCTTTGGTGGAGACAGACTTAGGATTTAAGTCAAGTTTTATGAGTGCCTTCTTAGACAATAATATTAGTGTGCATGATGTTGCGAGAAGTCTTATCTTGCAAGTTGTAACACCTGGCCTGTCAGTAATCTATTCAATCTTACAAGTCGCAAGTAACTGTTAAAGAAACTTGTTTAATCAGTTAATCTATCTCTCAGCATATAGAAAAGGTCGCATACAAGTTATAACAGTGGTTTTGGCTTTTTGGGCTATACTGTCTGTCATGAAACATTTATCCTTCTCAAAATTTATGTGAATGAACTCAGAAGACTAAGGTTTAACAATGGAATTATCTTCTGTAGTTTTTAATATCAATCTTCCGAATGATGTTAAATATAATCCAAGATCTTCTCCATCATAAGCTAAAGAATAAAGTTTACTAGCTCTCTTCTATCACATGGCAATTTATTGAAGTTTTGTTATGTTGGTACTTTACAGTAGCGTCACCTTCAACTATGCAACAAGCAAGAGATTAATTGACAGACAAGTCTGGGTAGAGCCTTTGTGTGTTTATGCATAAATATTCAGCATATGTCCTAACCTTGCATCATTCAGATGTAGCTAATGATCTTAAACACCTGTGGTTTTTTATGTACTCCCTTTCCTGTCAGACATTAGAAACAATGGGGCACACTGTGAGACTCCAAATTACACATGGACACTGTCAGATGTTATGTGTTGTTTTTCTGTGTATTCTGCCAGTCTAAGGGCTTTAAGTGGATCCTTCTTTTGTTTATTCCTAGTGTATGTGGATTGCGCCCCTTTCTTACATTGTAGTAGCTGAATGGCTAGGGCTTTTTTTCTTTTTACATATTCCAATGAAATCAGAGATGGTTTTAGTGCAAATGTTGTGGTAATTGTCTTTGCTATGACAATTTTCTCAAGTATGTATATTCCTGAGAATAAGATTACTCTATTTGTGATTTATTATTGCAAAGGCTGTCCCAAGTAAATTTTTTTTTTCCTCCATTGTTGGCGTCTTTTTTATTTCCCCGTGACTAGTTTTATATTCTTAATTCTATATCCCATTGCTGTTTGATGATCTCTTGTCGTGCTTTTAGTGGTCAATTAGTAAGATTTGATTGACAAAATTTCCTTGCCATTTTAAAGGGTTATTGGTCATACCGTCTTTGACTATCTACAGTTGAGTATTTGAGTGAAGCTTAAGGGAGCAATGCTCAAGAAATGATCATGTGATTGTTTTGTTATTACCATAGTCTTGGCAGATTTTTTCTAGTATCTGATTGGATATGTTACTGAATTTTTTTTTTCTTACGTGTGATAAGTATAGTGAAGAGCTACAGTACCCTTTTTTTGCTTGGTTCTTCTGATTTTTAATCTAATTAAAATAGGAGAATTTGAACTCTCGAATCTTTAGATCTTCTGGTTGGTTTGTGTTCTTTTGTGTGTGTGCAGACAGTGATACATAGAATAATACTTGGAATAGTACAAATGGCGTGTTGCATGCTGCAAACAGATCTTTCTTCTTATGTGTGCTATGTTAATATAGTTAGATTAGAAATAGTGACCTATTTATTTTAACTTTGTGGGGCTGCTACCTGAAAATATGGAAGCAAATTGAGGCATAGGATTGTGCTTATGGCTTCTATTTGATGCTCGCTTATTGATGTTTTTAGGAATTATTCTTTTTAATATGCAAGCCCTTATTTGTTTGACTTGGTTTTAGATGTTCTGACGAAACACATCCAAGAAGAAATCCCTAATTGCATGCTTTTTGCAGATGACGTTGTTCTCATAGCAGAGACAAGGGAAGAGATTAATTCTAAACTTCAATTATGGAGAGCTACTTTGGAATCGAATGGTTTTCGTCTGAGCAGGAGTAAGACCGAATATATGCATTGTAAGTTTAACAAGCGACAAGCTAGGAACGAGCTGGAGGTTAAGCTTGGTGATCAGGTCGTATCACAAGTGTCAAAGTTTAGGTATTTGGGATCAATTATACAAGATGACGGCGAAGTTATTAGAGATGTGGAACATAGGATACAAGCTGGGTGGTTGAAGTGGAGAATGGCATCAGGGGTTATTTGTGATCGGAAAGTACCAGATAAACTCAAAGGAAAGTTTTATCGTACTGCTATAAGACCAGCGATTTTATATGGGAGTGAATGTTGGGCAATGAAAGGACAACAAGAACATAAAATTGGAGTGGCGGAGATGAGGATGTTGTGTTGGATGTGTGGTCATACAAGAAAAGATAGGATCCGTAATGATCATTTACGAGGTAGAGTTGGGGTGGCACCTATTGAGGAAAAAATGGTTGAAAATCGTTTAAGATGGTTTGGGCATGTGCAAAGAAGATCGTTGGAAGCTCCAGTTAGGAGAGTTGAGCAGATGGTTTGGAGCCCTATGAAAAAAGGTCGAGGAAGACCAAAAAAGACAGCTAGAGAAATTATTGAACGGGACCTTTTAGTAAATGAGATATCTAAAGAGTTGGTCATTGATAGAGCTCAATGGCGTCGTGCGATCCATGTAGCCGATACCACTTAGTGGGATAAGGCTTTGTTGTTGTTGTTGTTGTTGTATTCTTTTTAATATGCACAGTATGAAGCTTTACTGCACTTTTGAGGCTCTTTTGCTCTCTGTTTTCCTAATTGGTCTCTTTAAGGAAATATTGTGTCCTCCTCCCTTTGGTATCTATGTAATAAAATTTCTTCTTATTAACAAAAGAAAAAAGAAATACATATGAAATGTTTAAATACTTAAATAGAAACATGGAATTATTTACAGAGTTTTGGTACCATGACATATCTGATATGGCAAAATAGCGTTGTGGGTTATATTTCTCTCCCCTGAGTAAATAGCATTCATCTAGTTGATTGGATCAGTGTGCACTTAGAGACATAATCTTGATTAGATCAGATCAGTTCATTTTACTTTTATCAATTATCACTTCAAAGAATGATCAAAAGTTAATTTATCATTATAATTGTTATATGGAAATCTGCCTTGAACCTTGTTAGTTTATTGCTAAACTTTATCATATATATAGACTGAATTCTTTTAATAAAACATAACCACACAATTTGTTGAGAACCTTAATGTGCTATAATCAAGCTCATAATACAATGATTTCTTTACCTTACATGATGTCATTTGTTGACCAAATGTGAGCATAAAAAATGGATAAATACATGATGATTTCATGTTTTACAGGCTACATTTTAATGTTTTCAGTGTTTGACATGTAAAATTTAAACAGTCACTGCTGCATGTAATTTCCTAATCACTTTCTTTTTGTCTATCCCATTATGGCTTGATTGCTACCCTAACCTGCTTGCATTTGTCCTTGTTTGCAGATTATTTCCATATCATGTTGTGGCAGACTACGAAGCAGAAGAGGATGATAGGATACTTGATTCTGACACCACTGGTCAGATGCTTTCACGCTTCCAGCAGTGGGATAATAATATTGCTGCTAAAATTTCTGAGTCTGTTGCGACTTTGGAAAAGCAAGCACTTGCCTTTAACATAATATCTCACAAATGAGCTGGGGGAGAATTTCGTTCTGAGGAAAGATTGATAATTGAGCAGGCTCTTCTCCAAGAGACAAAGTAGTCTTTGTTGGAATTAAGAGCAGAGCTAGAATCCAGGGAGAAGGCTGGTCGTGAAGTCTATGAGGCTAAGTTACGTATTGCAACTCTTATATTTGATCTTGCATGGTATCTAAGCATCATGTCATCTCTTTTTTTTTTAAATTCTGCCTCCTGCCAAAGATATTAGAAGTCTGACAGATATGGTTAATCTGAGCAGTTTGAATGGTGGAATGGCCCTGAAGGCAGTTCGAGCCAATCAGGAGAGGATGCCCTAATAGCACCAGTAATCTGGGCTAAATTCAGCATTTCACAATGTAACTGACCATTTCTTATACGAAAACATCACAAACACTTTTATATGCAAACAGGTTTGTACGTTGAGGAATGGAAGCTTTCCAGTTAAAAAGAACCATAGAAAAATGATGCTGGGAAAGTGAAAGATAAACATAGAATTATATCACCCCAAGTAGTTTACACCGCATATACTCGAAATACAAGTAGTCACTTTTTTGTTTATTTATTTATTTTTTTTTCCTCTTTATAGTTAGGGGTACTTTGGTCATGGATGCTATCTCGAAAATGCACATAAATATCACTCATAAAATTTCTATCTTTTTCATGAGTGTGAAAGTCTCTAGAGAAAAGGCTCTGTTCTCAACCAATAGTTTTTTACTTGAGTATGTATTATAGATCTCGGTTTCGCCATTATGGAAAACTTTATAAATCGGTTCATGACTTGTCATCAATTTTAAATTATAATTCAGGAGTTATACTATCTACAATTTTACGCACAATGTTCTTGGGTTGCTCGTAGCATTTCATTTTTAGTCTCAAACTTCAATGTCACAGTGATACTTGCGGAGTCTCTTTCGGAGGAGCAAACTAAGAAGGTACGTGGTCGATGATGGTAAAGGGAAACGTCTAGCCTTATTAAAGAGGTATTGATCGTTAAGTTTTCTTAAGTGTGAAATTGAGAATCATTTCATCTTACATTCCTCCATCGTTGGATAAGTAATAGCGTAAATCTTTGATGATTGAATGATGCAGACAGTTTAGCTAAAAGAACGCATATCCTGTCTATCTCTGAATGGCATTAGTCATGTTAATTACACACTTTTCCCGTTCTCCAAAATTATTATTATAATTTTTTTTTCCCTTTCGTTGGTGGTGGGAGATTAGGCCATCGACAGCCAACGTAAAACTGTGTCGAATCTCTCATGAACATGGATCAACGACAATAGAACAGGACCTTTTAGTAAATGAGATATCTAAAGAGTTGGTCATTGATAGAGCTCAATGGCGTCGTGCGATCCATGTAGCCGACCCCACTTAGTGGGATAAGGCTTTGTTGTTGTTGTTGTTGTGTTGGTGGTGGGAGAAAGAAAGGAAATATGAGTTTGAAAGAGTAGTTTTTTCACTCAATTATTGGTTTTAGCACAGCGGTTAGCTTGTATTGAGAGGAGTTATAGGTAAGTTTACTGACATAAGCTTCATGTGAAGTCCACTATTATATATAAAATATTCCAACCACAAATTTATGTACATGATAGCTTGTATTCGTAGCCCAGAAATGCTAGTAGTAGCACTGTTGAAGTGACACTTCCCTCCCTTCCCCTCCCTCCCTTTTTTCTTCTGTGGCTAATATCCATTTATTTCATCAAAAGAAAAAGCATTTCCGATTACATTAGCTCCCTTGTGACATCTGCTATGTTCATTCTTTCTTTTGGTGATTCTACTGAGCAAGCAAGACCAATTCTAAATAGTGAAAATATAGATTTCTCTTCATTAGGATACATAAAGGTCCGCTGCTCCATCTTGATATGCTCTGCTACTGCTGCTGTTGTTGTCTGCATTATTTGTTTTGGTAGAAGAGATGAGTCCACAATCTCCAAAAGGTTATTTGGATATGCACTTTTCACATAGCTATGGAGATTGTAACCATCTCTGAACATTTCTTCCGTGGGTCTTTTTCCAGTTAGCATTTCCAAAACTAGAATCCCAAAAGAATATACATCACCTTGTATTGATACCTCAGAACCCATTCCATACTCTGAAATACATCGCAAAATGGTCAAAGCTTAGTAATTAATTATTCTTACAGTAACTCAACATAAAAAGGGTTCATAAAAGACATGGAGTTTAAAAGATTTTCAAACCTAAGTAACAATAAATGATACCTGGAGGAGCATAGCCAATTGTCCCTTTTATTCCAACTGAGCTGGTTTGCTTTTGAGAGTTGCCACTGAGGGTTGAGAGAAATCTTGCTAACCCAAAATCATTAACATGAGCAACCATATCATCATCAAGAAGGACGTTGCTTGGCTTTAAGTCACAGTGGACAATTGGTTGCCCACATTCACAGTGAAGATAATGTAGGGCAGAAGCAACATCGTTCAGAATGTTTAACCTTTGATCAAGATCTAGTGTTCTGGGCTGATCTATACTCTCGGAACTAGGATGCAACCATTCTTCTAGGCTTCCATTTGACATGTACTCAAAGACTAGTGCTTTAAATTCCTGGCCTTTATAATCAATGCTCGAGCAACATGTTAAAATCTTGGTGAGATTTCGATGCCTAATATTTTTAAGCGTGTTACATTCAGAAATGAAACTCCTGTGAGCTCCCTTCTTTTGAAGGTTTAAGACCTTTATAGCAACAGCTTTGCTTTCAGATGGTAGCTTTCCTTTATACACAGAGCCAAAATTTCCAGATCCAATCAAGTTGTTGGTAGAGAAGCCTTCAGTTGCAAAGTGTAGGCTTTTGTATGATACCTTTGAAAGTTGGTCTAGTGAAGTTGAAGATGATGTCCTGATTCTTTTCCTCCTCCAGTAGATGGCAAGAATTGATGACAGCAGAAGACAAACAGTTATGCAAATCATAATTACCATGAGCTTCAAATTGTGGTGTTTATCTTGTCTTTCAAATTTGATAGGGCATGGTGGTAAATGCAACTCAAAGATACCCCCACAAAGATTATTATTACCAGCCACTGATATTGCACTTCCATTCTTGAAAACCCCATCTATTGGTACCTCTCCATCCAACACATTAAAAGAAACATTCAAGTATTCAAGCACAGAAATATTTTGCAAACCAGCTGGTATTGATCCAGACAAGTTGTTCCGTGATAGATCTAAATGCTCAAGGCTTTTCAATGAAGCTAGTGAAGGAGGCATAGTTCCACTGAATGAATTTCCTAGTAAGCTAAGGTATTCCATACTCGTGCACTCACCTATCGTGCCAGGAATCTGCCCAGAAAGATCATTTTCAGAGATATCCAAAGTGCCAAGACTTTTAAGGGTTCCCACCTCAACAGGCAAAGAGCCATTCAATGAGTTATGAGATAAGTTCAGTAATGTGGACAAAGAGGAAATACTAAAAACCTGCGAGGGTATAGCTCCAATAAGATTGTTTTCTGCAAGGTCTAAGGACAGCAAATTTTGCCAATTTCCAACGAAGGGTGGGATTCTTCCTTCAAGCTTATTCTCTGAAAAGCTTAGTTCAACCAATTGACTAAGATTGCCTAAAGAGGCTGGTATTTCTCCTGAGAGTTGGTTTCTTCCCAAACCAAATATTTGTATCTTATGAAAATTCCCAAAAGAAGCTGGAATGGTGCCTGTAAATTGGTTGTATTCTAGAACCAAAGCAATTAAATTTGTGTACTTCCCTAAAATTTCAAGAATAGTTCCATATATCTGATTATCACCAAGGTATAGTCGAATGAGTTGGCTTGACAAATTACCTATTGAGTTGGGTAAAAGACCTCTGAATTTGTTGGTAGATAGAATCAAATTTTCCAATTTACTACAATTTACCAAAGATGTAATAAAATCCAAGTCATCGTTTGATATGTTGCCAAGATTATTATAGTTCAAATTTAGCCACTGAAGATCTTTTAGATTTCCTAAACTTGGAACTTTCCCAACAAAATAGTTTACACCAATATCAAATATTTGAAGAGAAGATGCATTTGAAATTGAAGTTGGGATTGAACCTGATATTTGATTGTCACCAATGCCAAATGACTGCAGATTAGAGAGGGTGGTAAACATATTATCTGGAAGCCGAGTTTGAGTCAGTTGGTTATCTGCTGCAGATATGAATGTGAGAGATGACATATTATATAGTGAAGCAGGAAGGGCGCCAAAAAATTTGTTCCCGACTATTGCTAAAACGCTCAAGTTTTTCAAATTGCCTATTTCTTCTGGTATGCTGCCCTCCAAGTTGTTGTAAGCCACAGAAAGAACATCTAGGGAAGTAAGATTCCATATAGATGTTGGGATTTCTCCAGTTAAATTATTTGTAAAGATGTTCAACTTTTCAAGCTTCCTGAAAGAGCCAAGCTCAAATGGTATTTTACCAATAAGTCTATTCCTTGACAAATTCAAGTGTCTCAGTTGAATGCAACCTGTCAAGTTGATGGGAATCTCCCCTGTCAATGAATTATCCCTGAGAGATAGTTGTTGCAGCCTGAACATACGACCCAACTCTGGTGGAATTTCTCCATGGAAGCTGTTATTCTGGAGGTAGAGGTTTCTCAAGAAGGAGAGGTTGCCAACATGTGGCGATATGATCCCACGCAGGTGATAACCTCGCAGATTCAGCTCTGTGACTCTTCCATGCCTGTGGCTGCATGTGATTCCATGCCAGCTGCAGAAGTAGTTTGAACTATTCCATGAGCTTAAGATTTCAGAAGGATCACTAGTTATGGATTCTTTGAACTTGAGCAATGCCAAATAGTCAGTCTCGTTTCCAAATGCAGATGCAGCTTTTACATGTTTCAGCAGCCAAAGCAGGTTTACATTGAAAATAAGGATTGCCAGAAGGTGTTTGGACTGAAATGGAAATGAAATGAGTGCAAAAGCCATTGTTGGGTTGAAGGGCTGAAGGTGAAGAGTTTGAATGCTTTACAGACTGAAATGACGGAATGCTGCCGCTGATATGAGATCATGAAAAGTTGGTTTATATAATAGTTGAATTGAAACTGCATGTTCTGCACCTAGAGAGGAGGCTGAGCTTCTGGTATTTTCTTTTGACTATTGAATTTATTGTCAGCGTTATTAATTTAATATATATTATTATATAATTATTTATTTTATTAATAATATTTAACCCTGACAATTATTTGAGTAGATTTACATATTAAGTATTGTATATGTATGCATATTTTGAGACATAAATTAAATGTTATCTATAATCAGCTCAGTTATAAGATTTTCATAAATTGTGTTAGAAGGACCTCTTTGATATATTTTGTATTCTGGTATGGAGTGTTAGTGAAAATAATTTTTATGTGTAGATGTCCGACTCTGAATAATAATGGTAATGAGGTGTTATTATAATATGGTCAATCCTTAGGTCGACTCATAGGTATGATATTGAGTAGTGGTTCTTTGGGTTATAAGAGGTTATGTTTTAGTAATACAGTATGTAAATGTGTCATAATTTCTATCAGACCAAAACAATGAGAGATAACCACTTATACTCTTTTAAAAGAATCTACCTATTTGATTTTTGAGTTATAATGGATCAATATACGCTCTTATTCTATTTTCATTATGTTTCTTGTTGTTTATCAACATCAACAAACAATTGAATTATAACTTGAACATTCATGTTCTGAATTGAAAAATCTTTCACAGTTTTTATTATTCGAGGTTGTTTGTGTTAAATTTTCTAACATTTTTTATTAACTAAAATTTAAAATTTATCTGAAGTCGGAAAACCAATTTTATATGATCTAAAGTGTCAAAGAAAACGGTTTTCTATCTCCTTAGTTTACATTTGTCTAGTTCATCACTGATTTTAAATCTGCACCTAATTGATATGAACTTCACAGCTGTTCTCTTAGGCTAACATAGGCATTAACAAATTAAATAAAGGTTGCTTATAGATGGACCCACTTATCGTAATATTTTATGTCAATGGATATTTAAAACATAATTGACAGCAGAGAGACGGTGATTGAAGTCAATCATTTGCTTGCAGAACTATTACTCTTTATATTTTGAAAATTGACAAAACTAGCACAGAAGATATCGTTAGATTAAGATATACCTATGTTTAGGAGAATGAGAAATTTAAAAACGTAATTATTTCTCATCAGACTAAAACTTCATTTTGGTTTCTAACAGATAGTGTTTCTCACTTTAGTCCCTCAGATAATTGTATTCTCATTTTGGTCCCTTACATATAGGATATTTCTAAATTTGGTCTCTCATAAAATTGCCTTCTCAATTTAGTTCTTGATAGATAGATAGAGTATTTCCTAAATTTGTCCCTCAAAAATAAAATTGTTATCTATGATGTCCTGTTAATTTGCCATTAATAAAACTGGCTATCAATTTACATATTATACAATATGACTAAGTAATAACCAGTTAAAAAATGTCACTCAACATCAAATTTGTTAATTTCATTAATAACATTTTGATAATTATTGATAACATATTTATTTGTGAAGAATCAAATTAAAAAATATCTATACATGAAAGACCAAATTGAAAAATATTTCATTTGTAAGGGGTTAAATTGAAAAGAAAATTTTTTAAGAGACCAAAATTGGGTTTTAGTCTTTTCTCCTGAGAATCAAGGGAAGGTGGTTTCTCCAGTATATGTTGTCTTCCACTTCTAACCACTGCAAATTGTCTAGACCATGTGTTCCATATTTTATTTTTCTTCCCCCTTTTCTCAAATGAGGGACCATGGTTTTTGTTTGTTTGTTTGAGTTTTTTTTTTTTAAAAAAAAAAAGAAAATCTACCAAGCTGAAAAAATCTCTTTTATTTTTCATCAACTTCAGACAAATTTTTGACTGCATTGAATATTTTAACTTTTTGGTTATCATCTTCAATTCATTGACATCTTTCCCATTTTTCTTAAATTGATTGGTGACTTGTAGGTTTTGAAAGTAGGTTTGTATTTGCTTCTATGTACAGGACTTTTCTATGCAAAAGTTAGTCGTCGAATATTGATTTAACGGTCAAGATTTGATAGTAGTATTGTTATTATACTTGACTTCAGTTCTTGAATCTCAATTTAACGACTGTCGTTCACACAAAAAACTCTTATGATTAAAGTGAATCTAGGCTCGTTGAAAATATAGTTGTTTCAATCATAATTGTCAGTTTCAACTTATGTTGTTATCTTTGCAGTGAAAAATGAAAACTATACCATATTGAAATTAAGATGTAGGTAATGTTTGGACAAGGGAGGCTACGAAATGAAAAGAAAAAGATTATGTACTCTCGAACACTTCTTTAAAGAAAAAGTTCGTGAATCTCACGAGTCTTGATGCATTAATGATAATAGTAATTGTGTAAGGCACTAACAATAATTGCCTAATTGTATATATCATATATTTTGGACTTCAAATAAACAGTGGGAGAGTTTCTTGTATTCAAGTGCAGATAGTTGTTTTTTTTTTTTTTTGAATTCAAACAAATATGACTAGAATTTTTTGAAATGACAGATGATTCGGGTAAACGCCCATTATTTCTATGCATGAGAGGTTGATGATTTGAATTAGTCTATAACATCTAAAAATCTCCGTGGGCATAAGCACAAGTATAGAGTTTTCTGCATAAAATTTTTTAATAGCAATGACTAGTCCTATAATTTTAATTTTAATATTTAAAAATAATATCATCTTAGTTTTAACTCTAATTTAATTAGAAGATTGATAGCAATGAACTTGATCAAGACTTAGAATAATAGTAATAAATCGTTAAAGGTTAAATTGCGTCGACAGTATATTTTAATGGTTAATATTTCAGATAATTCAACAAGTATATTTTCTTATTTGAAATTAAAAAGAATGAAAGTTTGACGTGCAAAATCAATCTGTCATGAAGACAAAACAAGTTGACTAAAATGAAAAAAAAATTAAATAAAAACAAAAAAAATTGTGTGAAAGGACTAGCAGTATAGAGTATAATGTACCTTATCCTTGCGCATGGTATATATTTAGGGCGTGGGTTCACTCCAACTAGGCTCTGTCTAGCTTTCCTCCAGCAGACTCATATATGGGTCTTGAAAAAAAAAAATTTATCATTATTTTTTTTTACTCATTAAATCAGTAGATCTAACGGTTCTCTCCAGCACTCCAGTAGTTTGAGGGAATCCAATCTCATATACTTAATATAGTTCCAAGTCATATCCATACTCTATAGCATATAGTTTTCCATTACTGTCGAAGTTTCTAAAAAAAATAGAATTCAAATGGATAAAAAACAATTATAGTTTTTGTCATCAATCAAACTGTTGTTTTTACCAACCATCACTATTTAATAAAGTTACTCGGTTTGAATTTATTCAGTTTAAGCTGAGTTAGACTATAAATATTTAAGAGATTGTTTAAAAAATCGTTGGATAAATTTAGCTTTAAGCAGAATTAATTTTAAAAAACTTTAGGTTTATATGAATATTATTTATATTTAAAAACTGTTATAAAAAAGTGATTTTAAAAAATAAATTTCGTTTGGATATTGATTAGTATAAGTATTTTTGAATTTGTAATTACAAAAATGAAATGAATTTTATATTGTTTTATTTAGAAAAGAGGAAATAGGAATTTCTAATTTTTATTTGAGGCAACAAGGAATTTTTTACAAAATTATTATGGACCTACATGAAATAAAAAGTTTCAAATGATGCATAATTATTATTTTTGCCAAAATAAAACTTAGTCGCAGCATAAAAAAAAAAACCCCCACTTGTCCCACTTTCTTTTAATCTCAATCGAGAAGCTTCTATACACAATTTTTGAAATCTTTTCACACTATCATCAGAATAGGAGCTCCTTCTTCTCTCTTAGGTAGTCCACATCCTCTCTTTGACTTCACTGGTGCAAGGTGGGTCATGGCGGAATTTTCTCACCATCCGAGACCTAGGTAAGAGGGAAAATTGAAGTAAAGGTCAACACTATATTTTCTTGATCGAAGCTCTCTTTAATTTTCTATGTTTTAGCGTAAGGAGAAATTATGCTATTAAAGAGTTCTTTTCTACACAGTGAGACTCAGAAGAAGGGGAGGGAAGTACATGAAATTATGCAGAGTTGTGGATTGTAAACCAGGCTAATGTCACAGAATCTATCCCACACTATGATCAATAAAACCTAAGATTCCATTATAATCGATTCTGATCGAAGAGAAGAAGTTGTAGAACCAAACATGTTATTTTTGTGTCAGACGCGATTATGGAGAAGCAGATGTGTGTTGAAGCCACATTCCCACTAAACCAAACACCCACTAAAGTTTTTTTAAATCTGACTTTCTTTAGTCACTAGACTCAAATCAAAATCATATTTAAAAGAAATAGATGTCAAACAATTGATAAGAACCAAACTGTTTAAATATTAGTTATTTTAATTGAAAAATGATCATGTGCAGGTGAACTATACTTGTATTACACATAACTTGAACCAAAGTTTAATTAAGGTTGATCATTGAGGTGCTGCTCTCTGCAAGGATTCTTTGGCATTTCCTTGAAAATTTTACTTACATTAAAATTAGGAGGAATTTTACATACATAAATCTTTACCTATAGTAGCAATGTCTCCTTAAATTTAAACGAAAAAAAAAAGTTACAATTGATCCCTTAATCTACCACAATAAGCCTTTGTTATTTAAATTTAAGATTTGTAATTTTATCAAATTAGTTAAACATTCTTTTTATTATTTAATATTCTTTTTGTCATAACCCATGACAGTAGAATAGCCCATCATAAAATCTGGGAATGGATGCATCTGATAGAGTAAACTAGAATTAGAGCCTCGCGTAACTACTGATTGTCTGATTCTCTGGCGAATTAGAGATGGGCACAAATTCATTTAAATAATAATTTCTACTTCAATAAATGAGAAAACATAAATTTTGTCTCTGAAAGATGCCCTTAGTTACAAGTTAGTTCTTTAAATATGACTATTGGCCATTTTGGTCGCTGAAAGTTCAAATTATTACATGAAATAGTTCATTAATCTAATTTTACCATTATAGTCACTATTATCTATTCTACTGATGAAGAAGTGACGTTGTATTTATAAGCTATTTTGTTTGTTAATATGTCATGTTAAATAAAGTGGCAAAGATGTAGGATATAGGGGCTATTTTGTTTAGAAGAAAAGAATTTTCAAGAACCAAATTGTTTATGAAAAAAATTTAAAATCACAAGAAGATTCAACTTTTACCTTTCTTTCAAGTGTACAATTTCTCATCCTCTCTTTCTTTGTAATATCCTAAGAATTTATATGAATATTTAAAGTCTATTTTGAAATTTAGTGAAAAATTTAATTACGTGAAAAATGTACTTTTTGAATTAGTGAAGAAAATTTGGGAATAGAAATTTTAATTTTTAATTTAGGAAATTTTTACAAATTCTCAAGGACTAAAGTGAAAAGAAAAGAAAATATGGATTACTTTTGAGAAATGACCAAATAGGAACCTGAGAGGAAGAATAAAACTTATGAGAATGAATTATGAGTCCGGTACCAAAAAGATGATGGATTCAATATTTAAGAAATTTTTATACATTCTCAAGTACCTAAGTGAACAAATCTTAAAAACTAAGGTGGCTATGCATAATTTTATCGAAAAAAAAATTAGTGGAGACCACACGTACAATTATTAGTTTCTCTTCTCCTTCTTCCTCCCGAGACTTCCTTCAACATTTCTCTTCGTTTTATTTCCATCTTCTTCTCCAATTCTTTCCTTAAATTATTCCGGTGATCTGATATTTTCTAACCATACTTCCGATTCTTAGGAGTTCTAGAGGCAAAGAGGTAAGTTTTATCTGCTTTATTTCTCTTTTTCTCCATTTTCGGACTTATGGAAGAAAATTAAGATTTTGAGTTTTAATGGATGAATTTAAGTGTGGATGTTAATGTGAAAAATTCTTAGGTGGTTTATGATGTTATTAGAATAAGAAATTTCGTAGAATTTGGATATTTGAAAAAGTTAGTGTTCTTGATGAAAATTTGAGATTTGAGCTTGGATTTTTGGTAAAAATTAGAGGTTTTGGTGTTAAAATACTCATTAGACATTGAGAAACAAAACTCATGGAAGAAATCAAAAGAAATGTTGTTTTAGATATGATTTTAGGATTTTTGGATGAAGAACACGAAGAACATTCGAAAATTTTCCCCAGAAAATACTGTTCACCGAGAAAAATTTTCCAGATTTTCTCGGTTACTGTAGCATTGACTTTAGTCAACGTTACTGTGGCGTTGACTCGGTCAACGTTACTGTAGCGTTAACTCAGTCAACGTTACTGTAGCTGCGTTGACCGTTACTGTAGCATCAGTTTTTTTTTTTTTAAATATCGTTGAAAAACTCTTTGAGTCTAGTTTCCAATGGTATAAGTTTCATCTGGATATTCATTACCAGTTAAGAGTTATGATTTGATAAGTAAGTGAAGGTCGGGAATAGTGGTAGGAAATTTCTCTATTTCGTAACCCTGATGGTTTTTGTCTGGTTACAATAGGAATGGTCAAAGCGCAAGGTGGGAGTGACGAGAGCGTGAAATCCAGGTGAGTGTGATTTATACTTCTTATGACTAAATCTTTTCTTTAAAGTTCTTGGCATCATAGTGAGAGCATGTAGTGTATCTTAGTGTGAAGGTAGTGATGGTTAACTTATATATTGATATTCATTATAAATTGAGATTTTCTTGCATAAGTTACATTCATGCGCACTTTCTAGAATTAAAGAATTGTGTTCTCGAATAGATTGATATGGATATATCTATACATAAACACCATTATATGAATGTTGCGTGAAGAAGACACGAATACCATTGTGAGGACTTGTAAATACAAATGAGTTTCTATGTTTGAGATGTGATTTAAAAGATAAATTTTGTGAACAGTGAATGATTGTATACACGTTGATGAAATTGTGATTAAGTATGGAAAGTAGTATGAGTTATGTTGTGATGAAACTTGTAAATGATTATGAGTTAATTATGATTGTGATTGTGTATGTAATCGGAATGAATGCAAAGACATGGTGGTGCACCCCATGGAGAAATCTACATGAAGCTATAAGGGTGGAGAATATACATGGAGCGATAAGGGTGGATGCGGCGGGGGCCGCGGGCAACGATCCAGAGGTATCCTGAATGACCCGGTTGGTACGAGAAATGTGTGAAATTGATTTCACTGTTTGCTGTTGTGAAGTATTATGAATTATATTATATTATATTATGATCGATTACGTATGATTGCTGCATATTATCATTATGATGCATGATATTTTTTGTCATAGTGTTGTGTTGTCTGCTCACTGGGCACGTGGTTTGCTCATACCCCTCTTATTAACATTTTTTTCAGAGTTGACAGCTGAAGGTAAATATCTGTACAAGGAATTATGGATCCTTAGCCCATGATTACCTTTTCATTTGTTCAGAATAAAGGTATAATAGTTAAGTCTTATTCTAAGTTGAATAAATTTAGAAATCTCTGTAATCGGGTAGGTTCATTCAGTGATGTAATGTGAATGACTATAGTGTGTATAGAGAACTCAGTTTGGTTGCATGAAAAATAATGGTATGATACTTAAGAGAAAGATAGGCTTACGGAGGTGAAATGAAATTCACTTTCCGTGCCGGTCACGTGCTCAGATTTTGGGACGTGACATTCTCTCTGTAATCTTTACCTACACTTTGGAATCCATTTGCAAGGCTCTCAAGATGTGCCAAGTTTGAATTCTTTTCTTTGTGAGATTTTACATTCTGACTCGTGTAATTTTGCTAGCATTTATCATGACTTCGATATGGCCATTGCCCTAAATTTCAGGAACCTTAGATTTGGTACTCTCGATCTATTAGGCAAATTCAACCCGACCATTGATTAGTTTTTTTGTTTTGGCAGAGCTTATTGTGGTTTCAGGTAAGATATATGGTTCTTTACTACAATCATTGTCTAACTTTAAGAACCTAAAATTCCTTAGCATCATAAGAAACTCCACTTTCGAAGAGATTTTAGTGAGTTTGTTGCACCTCTCAAAACCTTAAACCTTAGCTTCAATCAGAGAAGAATGCCTCTGTCCTTCAACAAACAAGGATAAACACTTGTTTCTAATATAATTTTTTTTCACAAATAATTTGATTTTTTAAAGAAAATTTCACAAACAAATCAGTCTCCAAAAATTTCTCTTTTTGTAAACAAAATAATCTTTAAATATCACGCTATCGTCACATTATAATAGTTTATAAATGTCATGTCAATATATAATGGCACATGTTAGTAGATACAATGACTAAGATGATAATATTGGACATAGAGATCATTTTGTGTAATAATTTGAACTTTCAAGAATCAAAATGGTCAATAACCATATTTTAGAAACTAATTTATAAGCAAGGGCATTTTAAACAGACCAAAAAATACATTTACTCTCAATAAATAAAATCCACGAACAATAAAACTTACAAAATGCATGAATCTCACTATGTTTAAAATTCTTCCTCTCTCCCATTTACTTTTGTGGATTGTGATCGGTCTTTCGTTACCCACTCAATCGTCCTTTACCAAGTATATATACTTTTTCACTCTTTCTTCTCACATATTTCGTTTTTGGATAAAGATTGGACTTACATATAATTTCTTTTATTTTTATATAAAGACTAAATTTATATATAATTTATATATATTTTTGTTATCAAACACTTTACTAAAAAATAGAATATCTAAAAAAATTTAAAAATTTAATTATATAATACTAAATTGTAAAAAATATACAATTATTTTTAAAGATTTGAAAATTATTTACTTAACATATTGTAATTGAATGACTTATAACAAAAATATAATAAACTTCATTTAAGTTTTATCCTTCCTTTGCATAAAAGCTTCACGGCCAGTCTCAAAATTTTGTGCTCCTGACATTGGACGAAAACGCGTTATGGTGCTGGTGCTATACTAGTGGTTGGAGTTTTTCTAAAAATAAATTAATAGTCTAATTCCTAAAATGTTTGTTTAATTTAATCATTTAAAAACAAACACTTTTTTATTTAATCCCTGCAATTAATTTCCTCTCAGTTTTAATCCACCAAAAACCAAAACTCTCAGTTTAATTCTTCAAATATTTTCTCAAAACAACGGAAAAAAATAACATAAATATAACTATTTACGTAAGTTGTACTTCAATGATCGTGTATGTTTTAAGAAATTGGTAATAACAAGAAATTTTCTGTGGGAACGACTACACCAGGAAATTTTCCATGCCTTTCATACTTAAACTAACCCAAAATTGAAAAATTGACAGATCTGCTTTTAATAAAGTAGATCTCATGTATTGAGGTAGCATTAACATTTCATTAAATCATTTTTTGTATGGACAGTATCGGCTTGAGAATAAGTATGATACTTATTATTGTTAATTTATTATTATTATTATTATTATTATTATTATTATTATTATTATTATTATTATAATAATAATTTGAAAGAGATGGAGAAATTAAGGCAGATTGGAGGCGCCTAAAATAATTATATAAGTGTTAACAGGTTAGGTTGATTTAAGTTGAATAAATTCTTTTCAACCCAAACCAATTAAAGGATGATGAATTAAGTTTGGTGGGTTTTAAATATTTCATCACTGAAACTCAACTAATCCTAAATCTTAAAGTCTAAATTAACTCAACTTGCACTTAAGCGAGTTGGTTCAAGTTGGATTATTAGATTGGTCTTATATTAATAATAAAAAAAATTATCACATTGCCAATATTTCTAATTGTTAAAAATTAACCTTAAAAAATGAGCTTAATTTAAAACATCAAAAAATAAAAATGTCTTTTATAATTTAATGAAATTTCAAGTCTAAATATTCAACTTTAAGTATCATTTGAAACAATTAGAAAAAAAGAGGAAGTGGTAGGTTGAACAAGTTGGATAGGATTGGCTTGGGTTAAAATCTCTGAACTTTAAACCCAAACCGTTAATGATCAGTTGAAAGAAAATGAATCCAAACCAACCCATTAAGCTAATCCAACTCAATCTAACTATGCAAATTAGATTTGTTTTAATAGATTGACCTGACTCAATAAATACCCCTAAACTAAGCATGTGAGCAATGAATTTCTCACCCCAATAATTTATACACAAAATTTTGGTACTCCTTGAGATCATTTTGTGTCATTAAAATGACAAGGAAAAACAAAGAGAAAGAAATACAACCGAAACTATTGCAAGCTAATTTTAGCACATCTACATCAAATGAAATGTTACTTCTGGTAATGATGAAAAATGACTGATATGCATGCTGGACTCCTAAACCCTATACCCTAAACACAATGAAGAAAATTAAGAATAATTAGAATGGTGATTTTACGATGGGCCGGACTAGTCAAAGATGATGAATAACTATGAGATTCCCGCATTCCTAATTCATCAAAGATGTTGACTTACGATGAGCCGGACTAGTCCAGATTGTTGTAAGACCAGCCAAATTAGAAACTCCAGCTTCTTCAGCTACGACATCGATGTGGAAGAAAATTGTTCATGGCTTCCCGTAATATAATATAGTGAATGCTGCAACTACACTTGGTGTATAATCAGGATTCATCAAATTCCCTTGTGGAAGGTCGTGCTTTATACTCTCCGACGGGCACAGAAGTTTGAAAACCTTTTCCGCGGCAATTATTTGCTCCTCCCGACGGCCATTGTCATGCATTAAATCCCTGTGATATTGAACCAAAATACTGAAGCCAAATATACCGATGGACAAGAATACTGCATTTCACTTGTAAAGAACATCATGTTCTATATTTCCTGCAACTTGACACATTTCTATCTCTATATTTTTTTATAACATAATAGTAACACAAAAAAATAATTTGCCTTTTTTCTTACTTGAGCAATAAGAATAGGTTCCCCGGTGTGCAGGACTGGAAAAGTGCTTCAGGAATGATGGGTGAGTTTAAAAGTATATTAGGAAGAGAAATGTATTGTATCTTGGCTTTATACCGAATAAGCCATTCGGTCAAAATATGGGCTCGATATGCAACAACACAAGGTAAACGTGCAAGCTGCAGCTCCAAAGCTACTGTGCCAGATGTGCATAATGCAACTCTACTTGCCTGCAAAGCATTAAATTCAACTCAAATAGGTGGAAAATGAAGAAACAAATTCATGCACAATATGTAAAAATTTAGAACTACAAGAATCAGTACATCAGTTATTCACATTGTACAGATGCCTCTTTCCTCAATTAGCCCCTCACAGACAAGGATGGATCCACATTGTCAGCTATGGGGGAAATTGGCCCAACAAGAAATTTTTTTTTTTTTAAATAATTAACATATGTGGTAATTTTTTTTACCCTTACAAAAATTTATATGTTGTCCCCAATTATGACTACTCATCTTATTAAGAGTACCTCATCTAATAAGTTTTTTTTTAAAAAAATTAAATTTAAAAATTAGTTATACCCCACTACGACACCACTCAATAAGTTTATATCTTATGTATTTTATATTATTTTTTATCGCTTATACATATTTATAATAAAAATATTTAGACTACTTTTTTGCTCCTACTAATCAAAATTTCTAAATCCGTCCCTGCACAGATATTTATTCTCATTTTGGTTCCTCACAGACCCAAATGTTTTCAATTTGTTCTCACAGATCTAAATATTCTCAATTTGGTCCCTCTATATGGTTGCTGTTAAATAATTTAGTGAAGACATTGATTTGGCAAATAACTTGCTGATGTAGATGCCATGTAATTTTTTCGTACTTTTTACTAACATAATATGCAGCGTTAGGAAATTCAACGAAAGTGAGAGCCGCATGGAAGGACCAATTGAGAATGTTTGAATTTGTAAGGAACTAAATTAGAATGTTTGAATTTGTAAGGAACTAAATTAAGAATAAAAATCTATGAAGGACCAAATAGAAAACATTTGATCTAGAAGAACCAAATTGAAAATAAAAATTTATAAGGGACCAAATTAAGAACATTTGGAACTGTGAAGACTAAATTGAGAATAAAAATCAATAAGGGACCAATTTCAGAAAAGGGGCATCTGTAAGAGACCAAAATGGAGTTTTAGTCTTCAAATAAGTTGAACTCAAAATATAAAAGACCAAGATACAGAAGCAAATAACAAAACCTCTGTTTAAGTATATATTTTGGCAAAATTTACTTTTCATTTGCATAGCTGGCTTTATGAAGAGTCAACACTTAAAATGTCAATGCAAGTTTGGATTTACATGATTCTATTCAGAACAATTGACTGGGCCTTATGTCTGTGTAAGAAGTACTAAACCACTTTGTACTTCTGCTGCCCACATGTTCTGACTCTTATGATGCAATGAGCTCAAAATTCTTTTTCTGTTTAAATGGAAGTCAAGCGGGACAATAAGACTTACACTAAAAGCATCATATTTTAGGTTCGTTGATCCACCTGGAATCAAAATAACAGGAACAGGCCATTTATGAACAGCAGCAGCAATGAGATCATCTACATGCTGATTGGCAGCAACATGAATGACAGAAATCAGATGTGGAAAATTCTCTTTCAGTAGTTTCGTTGTGTTTGCAAAGATGGGAAGCATTCGAGTGACCTCCTGTACTCTACTTCCAGGAAGCAGGCTAATCACAGTAGCTCCTATTAAAGTTAAAATAATGAGATGTTATTGCAAACTATCAATTTGAAGGTAAACAAAATATACGATTCTACAAAGCTTTAAATTAATTCACATTATCAAATATTTCCAAAAGTAAAACCGACATTAAATTTCTAGACAAAGGTTTCTTATAATCTTATTTCCCTTTTCCTTTTCCAACTACAACTAACTTTTTGTCCAAAACCTTGCCTTTGGCATATCATGCTAGACCTAGCATCTACAAATGTGAGAAAGAAGGAAAAAAACAAAATATCCATCTGACATAAGAAAATCGTCAGAGTGATATTGAAAAGATGAAACATTAGCTTCTACATGTACCCCTACCAGAAACAATAAGCTGGATCCGCATTACCTGAAGGCACTGCATATTTACTAAGGAAATCTTCACCATTTCCTTCCACCCTCCAATCAGAGACTGAGGATTTGTTGGTCTGTAGTGTATATACATCCAGTGCTCACTTTCAAATCAACTTAACCATAAAGTTCAACTAAAGGAGACAAGTCAATATAAAATATGTGCAATGAAATCAAGGTATATTCCAAAAAAAAATTATAAGATTTATCAAAAGGCTAGTGATGTGTTTCAACAGATTCTAGGCTCATACCAAATTCAACTCTGGAACATCTTCTAACATAGGATGCCCAACAAAGGTTGCAGCTAATCCATTCGACCTACATATTTCAGCCTCGTGTGGAAGTATGCACAAGAGATGATCCACAAATTCACCTAGTCCTCCGAGTCTTGTTTCACCTCCTTTCCATGCCCAGAATGATGGTGCTACATAGTGGAAGTGTGCCGGCGAATGCAGTGTTTGCTGACTGAATTTAGCTGCAAAAAGCATTCTCCAGTTTGTGTACAGCATACCTCTCAACAGAAAATATGCAGCAGTTTTTCCAGGTGGGTGCATTAGTACCTCTTAGCTGCTTCAGAAACCGAAAAGAAAAGCCCTTAGAGTCAACTGTTACTACAACATGAGGCTCAAATATAGAAGCTGCCTCTACAGTTTGCTTCAATTTCACCTGACAAATCAAAAAAGAAATCACAATTATAAGGTTCTATGTGTGTATCTGATAGAACCCACTAAACAAAACAGTAATTCACAGTCAAGATAATAGGATAAAACACTTTTATATATTAAAAGGGACCTCTACGACTACCAGTGGGATAAAGGTCAATTGCAAACACTCAAACATAAACTCCTCACACACACAAAACCATAGACTCAATGCAGAAAGATAAACACACAATGGCTAGTATTCGAGAGACTAGCACTCTCCCAAGTCCCCAAGGTTCCTCCCCAAAAAGATATCACCCCATAATACAAAATACTCCCTAAATAAAACCTACTGCACGGCCAGCTCACCATACTCCCCCGTAGGTTCGTTAATTTGTTGCCCCACCACTACCCTCTGCTCCACTAACTTCTGTAACCCTTGTACCATTCTTTTTCTGTCTTGAATAAGCCTTCAGCTTGACCCTTCATTTTGCTGATTTCCATCCAAGTCCTTCCTTCTTCTAACATATTGTTTTAAGGGTCTAACAGTATCTCTCCCTCCAAACACATGCACACATAGACATGCACATATGATTCCTAATATATGAAGCAACGAATAATGTATTTTCAATAAAAAAAACTCTTGCTGCAGTTGACAATCATAAATCAGTTAATAATATACTTCACTTCAGTGTCCTCACTCACTCTAAGTGTATACAAATGTGGCAATAGCTCCCATATTCCCATTACTGATATGTCCTCAATAGGAAACAAAGATTGCAATCCTTCACTGTACATCTTGGATCTGAAATATACAGAAGAAAAGGATCTTTTATTTAAATGAAGAAATTTTCTAGACTCTGAAACACGAAATTACAATAACACAAATCAAGCCTGGAGGGAATTACTGTGGCCTTAATTGACGCTTGTTCGCAACCAAATTATCAATTAAGAGGAAAATCCTATTTTTGGTCTGTCACAATTTCATAAATAGGTGCATATTCAAATTCGTCCCCACAAATCAATTTCTTTCAATTTGTCCTACAAACATCTTTCAATGTTGCTATTCTATCACATTCCCATCAAAAAGTTAGTGTTAAATCTAACTTTACTGGCTTGAACATATATGGCTTGAACGTATATGGCCCTACTTAACACCGTTACCTGGCACCTCAGATTGCTCAAGGCTTGCCATTAATTTTTAAATAGAATAGCATGAATGGCGAAATTGAAAGCATTTTTATGGGTGAGAGGCTAAACGGGAAGAAATCAGAAGTACCAATATCTGTACGAGACCAAAATAGGTTGTTCTCGTCAACTAATGAGCAACTAGAAGGAATAACTAAATAGCAAAATGCAATTCAAGTAACAAATTCTTCAAATACGTAAGGTTCCAAACGCACTGAAATAACTCTCTCCGTTTAGGGATTATTAAAGGAAATTGAAAAATTTACCCTCCAACACCAGCAAAACGGACAGGAAAAGGGGAGAGATTCTTCAGAGAAGCCATGAGACGAGAAGCGATAGAATCCCCGGAAACCTCTCCGGCAACAATGAAGACTCTCAGCTCACCATCTTTAGCAGCCATATCAAGAGGAACTCTCCTTCTTGTGGATGATGATGATGACACCGATGCCATACTCTTCTTCCTCTGTAGCATCCAGAAACCCAATACGTTCACACTTTTCGAATTCAATTTCCTTCGTAAGAACAATTTACTGGCTGCCAGCATCGTCGCGCCCACTGTCGCTTTACAATCTGATGAAAGCCTTTATGAACATGAAAGAACTAGTCAGAAAGACCAGATAGTGAAGCAGGCGAAGAGGGCAGACTAGTTTTTTGTTTACTCCATTTCATTTTTAATTTAGTTTAATTTTGATTTAAAATTTTAAAATAAAAATTTCATTTTAAGTTTTACTTTAGTATTTTGATTTAACTTTATTTTAATTACTTTTATCAATATTTACACACAAAGTTGTGAAAAACCAGTTGATCAATTAATGGAGGAGAGTAGTGGATTAAACATACCAAAGTGTATCTGCGATCATGTAATGATATGTTTGACCAAAAAAAATGATTAGATGAAAGTTTAAAATTTAATTTTTAGTTGAAAAATTAAAAATTATTAAGTTAATTTATTGAATTAAAAGTATTTGATAAAAATAATTATTGAATTAGTTGATAAGTTTAAAATAATATAAAAGGATATATTTATATGATATTTTGTAATCTAACATAATATAAAATAAACATATTATTTTTTAATTAAATTAATTATATATATATATATATATAAGAAAGGAATCGAATTAGTAAGGACGTGGATGACAATAGATGACAAACGACGAACGATGAAAAAGACGACTGACTGATAAAGACTAAAGTGAAAGTGACCAATAAAAAAGATGTACATGACATATAAAGGTAGAATAAAAATTTTAATAAAATAAAAAAAATATAAAAATTATAAATTACTTAAAGTAAAGTTTCAAAATAAGTTATAAGCTATTCAAATAAATTTATTTATCAAACATATTTATTTTAATCAAAAAAATTTATAAATTAATTAAATAAATTATAAACTAACTTTTAAGTCACACACCCTATCTACAAGGTTCTTCTTTCGCGCTATGTCTATCTATTATGTACTAATGTTTTATCCTGTTTAATGGTTCAGTAGGAAAATAATAAGGCAATTCAGGGAATTCGTTCTGCAGGGCGTGGTCCAAGTATTTTTCATCTCATACATGCGGATGACACCATCCTTTTTCTCAAAGCTAATCATTACTCTTGTGCCCCAATGAAGCTATAACAGGTTAGGCTATCAATTTTGCTAAATCTTCAATGATTTTCAATCCTAATACCCCCAAAAATGTTCAGCATACATTATCTTCTATGCTAGGGATTGCATCTGGAGACAAATTGGGTAAGTACTTGCAGGTTGAATTAGATGAAGAGAAACATAAGATTGAAATTTATAAGAAACTAGTTGAAAAAGTTCAAAATAAATTAAACAGTTAGAAAGCTAGTCTGCTCTCACTGCGTATGAATTTCTTCTAGACTCTCCCACTCCAAATTCCTCTAGACCTCTTCATTCCAGTTTTTCAATCGTTGAATGACTCATTCAACACACAATACATCCTTTTTTAAAAAAAAAAAGATGAAACAATTGAGAGGGTCTGAAAGGAGAAGGGTCTAGAATAAATCGCAATTCGTTCTCACTGACTCTAGATTAACTTTAATTCAATCAATCTCTATATTAATTTCATTTTATCAATTGTCTACTTATAATGAAAATTGCTTTTTTAGGAGTTTAAGGGTCAAAAGAATAAAATTCATACGCTTAATAAGTATTGTCTTCATGCTCCAAAAAATTTGAGAGCTCGCCTTAGGATTGTTTGGCAGTTGGTTTAGACAACTTCAAATACGTTTGAGTAAATGTTAAACCATTTGGTTTGATTTTACATGCAAAACCAAACAAAACAACAAAATTTTCAGTTTAGGTGGTTTAGTTTAAGCCTATATTTGGGCCTTTTATATTTTGGGCCCAATTTACTTTTTTTTTAAACCTCTTCACAATTATTCCTAAAAAAAACGCATCTAACTCTAATTCAAATAATTCATAACATAAATCACAACATAATTTTTTTTCTTTTTGATTAAAGCATGAGGAGAAAATCTCAACAATAGAATCATAATTACATGGTAGCGAATATATGCCTAGGAAAGAAAATTCCCCTAACGTTCTCTACAATTAAAAGGGTATAGTCATTAGGAGGAAAAGAAAATAACATGCTTGTTCATCAATCAAACAACTCATAAAAACATCTCACTCAAAATCAAGTAACATACAAACTAAATACGCTTGTTCGTCAAATAACTCACCAAAACAACGTTAGCCGAATTCTAAAGTCAAATCACTAGAAAGGAAATAAGCATAAACTAATTAATATATCACTAATAAGTCCAATTTTCCAAATGTGATATTTGAAACTTGCTTCTTGGTGAAACAAGCCTGACAAAAATAAAGAAAGATCAATTAGAGAGAAAATTAACAGTTTAATAACAAAATTTAAATTTAAATAATATTGAAATATACACGTTCAAAAAGGTAAAAAATGCATAGGGTTTTTCAAACCACAAATTAAATGAAAACTATTTGAATTAAGAAATCTCAAACCGAACCAATCCAAACATTGGTCGGTTTGATTAATTTTTATTTAGATCAATATGATTTGGTTTGATTTTAAATATTTTTAGTTTAACTATCAAGAATACTTAGTATTAACGCTGTGTTTGGCTAGCAAAATAAAATAACTTATAACTTATTTGTCTAGTTTATAAATTTGTTAGAAGTGTTTGATTAATGAGCTTATTTCAGTAACTTATAACTTATTCTGAGATACTACTATGAGTAACTTATAATTTATGTAATATAATAATATTATATATATATATAATAATTTAAAAACAAAAAATAATATATTTATTTATATTTTTCTCTCATCATTATATATATAATTTAAATTATTTTAATTAAACAACAAAAAAATATGTTTATTTATATTATTTTGAGATTATAAAATATATGCTCTTTTATGTTATTTTATATTTTTCAACTAGTTCAATAGCTACTTTTACTAAATATTTTTAAATTCAATAAACTAGCTTATAAATTTTTAATTTTTAACTATAAAAATTAGTTATAAATTAAAAATTAATTTATAAACTTTTAACTTTTAACTTGTGTAAGGAAAACAAAATTGGCGATTGGTGACTAATGCCGATTCCTTAGCATCACAATGGGTGAAAAGTAAATATTTTCATAATTCTCGGGATTGGAATTTTAATGCCTCTCAGCAATGATGGGTGTGGAAAAGTTTGATTACCACTAAAGATTTGGTTATTGATAAACTTTGGTGGCAAGTGGGAAATGGTAATAATGTCCATATTAATAGTCGATTTTGGTGGACGCCTATTAATAATCAGCACAACATATCTACAATCCATCAATTGTTAAATAATCAAAATACTGGTTGGCGAATGCATTCAATTAAAGAGATGTTTTCTCCTGAGGCCATTTCTTATATTTCCAAGCTTCAAGTTTCCTCTTGAGGACAGCTTGATCTAATCAATTTCACCTTCAAGAGATTATTCTGTGGCAGTGGGTTATGAGCATTTGTACATCATGTGCAAAAATGGTTAACTAATTCTACTACAGTAAACTAGGCTCAGGGTTTGAGGGTCAGTCTAAACCTACTTGTTTATAGATAGGGTTAAATTTTTTTGATTTAGACTCGTTTAAAAACGAGTTGGTTTATTTAATCTACAGGTTAAATTAACAGAGTTCGCTGGCCATTCTAGTTTTTTCATTTTAATTTATAATACGTAAGTATAGATGCTTATATTCTTATTTATTTATAATTCAATTGATTTATCATATATAAGTATAAATATTTATATATTTATTTATATGTAATTAAATTTACCAGTTTACATTTTGTAAACAAAATCAAATAAATAATATACAAAATATACATAATACATTTTTATTTCAATAGACTAAGTAAAGAAATATATTTCCAATTAAGTAAATTATAGTTTAGACATATCAAAAATAATATTTATTTGTATTTAAATAAAAAATTTTAAAAAATAAAACAGAGATTTAAAAATAAAAAATTACATTTGGTTAGTAGGCCAGCTCATTAACTCACAAGCCAAATACAAATGGATTTAGGTATCATGTCCTAAGCCTTATTTATAAATGGGTCGGCCTGGCCCACTTAAGTATTGGCCCTTTACGAGTCGAACTGTCCCCGTGTAACAATATTAACTATTTCATCTTGGATAATTTTTTGAAAATTTAGGGTGCTAGTTCAACTGTAAATTTTTATATGGAAATTTCGAACTTGTGCTCTGCCAATAATGGATAATCTTAGGAAACATCATCTGAATGTTGGTGCACTTTGTGTTTGCTGTCATCAAGAAGACGAAACTATTGAACATCTTTTTCTTCGTTGTGATTTTGCAAAGTCATTGTGGCTGGGTATTGATTTAACTAACATAACTGATCCTCACCTGCATGCATCAGTGCAAACGTAGCTGGATTTTTGGTTCTTGAAGTGGATTTCTTAGCTTGTTATTTCCTATAAGCCTCTTGTGTGATTGTGGTTGTGGTTGTTATAGAAATTAAAATATGTGGCGAGCAAGAAATTTGAGTATGTTTAAGGTTTAATAGTAATTCTATTTTGTGTACTATTAATGTCACGACCCATTTTCTAGGCACATGACCGGCACAATGATGAATATCCCATCACTGTAAGCCTTTCGATAAATTCTTCCCACAAGTAAAATCGTTAGTCATTATCTCTATATTCTCAAAATACCATTTCTTAATAAATACAAAGAAAATACATCAGATTTTCTTAATTAAAAATAATAGATCCTCAGTACGAAATACATTATCATACTGAAATACAAGCCAAATACCAAACCCCTGACCTAGATGTCCTAGACGGTTACAGAGCAACATACTGTATAACAAAAGAAGGGCCTACCCGACAGCGGGAAGGTCCAACGTGATCTACTCTTCTAGCGGATGTACTTCGGCGGCAACCTGATCTGAACAAAAAGTTTGTACAAACAGTGTGAGCTTTTAAACTCAGTGAGCAAATCGGCCTTGCGTTAATAAAATTCAAATACATCACCAGTCATGCAAGCATATCCGAAGGCTCAAGCTCAACCAATAGACATAGTTAGAAATTACATACAAGAAAAATTCATCCAATTCAACAAACGATACTAGTACTCGTCAATGGCAATATATCCCGGAGAGCGCACACAGGCCGGCTCACCAATTTTGTATTTTTCCGCCATGACGCACAACCTCATCCTCTTAGCTAGGGCGCCTCACGGATTTATCACCAATCCGGGCTATATCCCTACTGAGGGAATCGTTGTCTCCACACTCATTGGTCAAAACACCCTTTAACCCGGGTTTTCCGTCTTGCCGTGAGAGGGGGTACTGTACCGCTCAATCACAATCAATAGTACAACAGTTCATATCATAATCAGAAGCACAATATAATACTCATCCATATAACAGGTATAGTATATAACTATATGATTCAAATTTCATATCATCATGAGATACTTGCTTTGTCTTATCCATACTTCTGGATTAATTATCTCATTATATTCGTCATTCTGAATCCAATTTCCCTCTATGAATCTTGGGAGTGTCCTACGACATACTTTTTATCACCAGTAATGCTAAAACTCTATTAAAACAGGGTCGTTTCACTCACCTGGATTCCGTACGAGTATCACTTCTCTAAATCGTTACGGACAAGAGTACGCAGGTGAATTTCAGTGTTTCGCTACAGAGATTTTCATGAAAGATTACAGAAAGTACGTTAAGATCATTTTCGTACAGATACTGTACATACGTACGGGTACTATTCATACGGTCACTATTCATACGTACGGTCACTATTCATACGTACGGGTACTATTCATACCGGAAATACAAAATACAATCTGTAAAAGAGTACACCAGGTAAGTTCCCAGGAAAGAGTGGAGGGTCACACTGGACACACTTAAAAACCAGGTCTTTCCTTAGCCAGAACTTTCCTAGACATGTATTCTCCACAGATTATATTCTATTTCGGTAATCAGAGAATCAAAATAACAGCTAACGACAGTTTTTCTGATGTGGAAGATCGGCCAAAGCCGCAACCACAGAGCATACTTAAGAAAATAACTTCTAAAATTTGAAAGACATAGAAAGGGCATAGTATCCTTACCTAAGCAAAAACGGAAAGGCCCAAAATCTCAGAAGCCTAGCGTCGGAGCAAGAGAAACTTAAGGAGGAAAGAAGAGAAGTTGAAGGTGTGAGTTTAGAAGTGAAATGGAAGGGCCTATTTATAGCAAAAGTCAAGGGTACTATTTGATACTATGCGCTAATAAAATATTCAATTTACTATTCATGAAAATGACATTTCTAATAATGCAGTTACTGTGCATCTTACGCGTACGATGGAAAATTTTCGTTTATTTACTATTAGAAACTTTAAAGGGAAAACTATCCTTTCACCTTAAACCTTTAAGTTTCTTTTCAATTCAGTCCTTTCAATTTAGTCCCTGAGGGTATTTTTACACATAAAACGTCATTTTCTCCTACAAACTTCTTTCTAATTTTCTCTTATAACCAAACCACATCTAGTATTTGACATTTTGATTGTATAAATGAACAGTACCATATACGTAAATAGTAACAGTAGTTTGAAAACACGCATTTATATTTTATTTTTCATGGGTATTACATTATCACCCCCTTTAAGAAATTCGGTCCTCCGAATTTAAATTACCTCAAGTCATAAAAAGATGGGGATATCTAGAACGCATGTCGGCCTCGGCTTCCCATGTGGCTTCTTCGTGAGTTTGATTCCTCCACAAAACCTTGACGGATGGAATCTCCTTAGATCGGAGTTTCTTTACTTGACTATCGAGGATAGCTACCGGTATCTCCTCGTATGACAAGTTTTCATCTACTAGGATAGAATCATTCTGAGAAGGGTGAAGTATGTGAGAAGGGTCATGAAGGTACTTCCTTAACATGGATACGTGAAAAACAGGGTGAATCCCTTCCAGATCCATAGGTAGGGCAAGCCGATAAGCCACTTTTCCCACTCGTTCTAGAATCTCATAAGGCCCGATGTATCTAGGACTCAACTTTCCTTTCCTTCCAAATCTCAACACACCTTTCATTGGAGAGACCTTAAGGAATACCATATCGCCGACTGAGAACTCCAAATCACGTCGTCTGTGGTCAGCGTATGCCTTTTGTCTACTTTGAGCTGCTCGCATCCTATCTTGTATTGTCTTAACCTTGGTTAGGGCATCCTGGGCCAAGTCAGGTCCTAATGCTTTCGCTTCACCTACCTCGAACCAACCGATCGGAGATCTGCAACGTCTCCCATACAAGGCCTCAAAGGGTGCCATCCCAATAGTGGCCTGGTAGCTATTGTTATATGCGAACTCTACAAGATACAAATGCTTTTCCCAGCTACCACTGAAATCTAGAATACAAGCTCGTAACATATCCTCTAGCGTCTGAATCGTTCGCTCTGACTGTCCGTCTGTCTGTGGGTGAAAAGCGGTACTAAGGTCCACTCGAGTACCTAATGCCTCCTGAAAACTTCTCCAGAAACGAGAGGTAAATTGAGGACCTCTATCAGAAATGATAGATATAGGTACTCCATGCAACTTTACTATTTCTTTAATATACAATTGTGCCAACGTTACTACACCATAAGTGGTTTTGACTGGAATGAAGTGTGCTGATTTGGTTAGTCGGTCAACAATGACCCAAACTGAGTCATAACCTCCTGTGGAGCGAGGTAGACCAACAACAAAGTCCATCGTCACTCGTTCCCATTTCCATTCAGGAATCTCTAATTGTTGTAACGAGCCTCCTGGCTTTAGATGCTCAGCCTTAACCTGTTGACAGGTTAAACAACGAGACACAAATTCTACCATGTCTTGTTTCATTCCTTTCCACCAGTAGATCTGTTTCAGATCCTGATACATCTTGGTGGCTCCTGGATGTACAGCATATGCAGCACGATGACCTTCTTCCATGATGTCTCGTCTAAGAGTTCCAACATGTGGTACACATAACCGTTGTTCAAAATGTAAGACTCCTGTATCGTCGAGTGTGAAACTATTCACTTCACCAATCTTCACCTTTTCCATAATTTGGACAAGCTCAGGATCCTCCATTTGAGATATCCGTATCTGGTCAACAAGGGAAGATCTAGCCCTGATATGGGCTAAGAATGATCCTGTCCTTGTAACCTCAAGAGTAGCACCTTTTGCTCTCAGCTCTTGTAGTTCTTGGATCAAGGGTCTTTTTGTTACTGCTATATGGGCCAGACTACCCATAGATTTTCGACTCAAGGCATCTGCTACCACGTTCGCTTTGCCTGGGTGGTAAAGAATATTGCAATCATAATCTTTTAGTAATTCTACCCATCTCCTCTGCCTCAAGTTTAAGTCCTTTTGGTCGAAAATATATTTTAGACTTTTATGGTCAGTGTAGATTTCGCAAGTTTCTCCGTATAGATAATGTCGCCATATCTTTAAAGCAAAAACTACTGCTGCCATTTCCAGATCGTGGGTGGGGTAGTTTTGTTCATGTTTCTTAAGTTGTCTCGATGCATATGCCACTACCTGGCCATGCTGCATGAGAACACATCCCAACCCTACTCTTGATGCATCGCAGTATACTGTAAAACCTCCTGGTCCTGAGGGTAAGACCAATACAGGTGCGGAGATTAACCTTTTCTTGAGTTCTTGGAAGCTTTCTTCACAAGCGTCATCCCATTGGTACTTTACCCCTTTCCTAGTCAGTCGTGTGAGAGGGGCGGCTAACTGGGAAAAATTTTGGATGAAACGACGATAATATCCTGCCAATCCCAAGAAGCTGCGAATCTCCGTGACGGAGGTAGGTCTAGGCCACATTTTGACCGCTTCTACTTTGCTTGGGTCTGCTTGGATGCCATCTTTGGAGATCACATGTCCCAAGAAAGTTACACGATCAATCCAAAACTCGCATTTAGAGAATTTGGCGTACAATTGATGATCCCTCAATGTCTGCAACACAACACGAAGGTGTTGTTCGTGCTCTTCTGAAGTCTTTGAGTACACCAGAATGTCGTCTATGAAGACAATGACAAATTTGTCTAAAAAGGATTTAAAAATCCTATTCATTAAATCCATGAAAGCAGCTGGTGCATTCGTTAATCCAAATGACATCACCAAGAACTCGTAGTGCCCATATCTGGTACGGAAGGCTGTTTTAGACACATCCTCCTCCTTGATCTTGAGTTGGTGATAACCAGACCTCAAGTCAATCTTTGAAAAACACTTGGCTCCTTGAAGTTGATCGAAAAGGTCGTCGATGCGAGGCAACGGGTATTTATTTTTGATAGTTACCTTATTCAGTTGCCTGTAATCTATGCATAGTCTCATCGATCCGTCCTTCTTTTTCACGAACAGAACAGGAGCTCCCCAAGGTGAATAACTTGGCCTTATAAAGCCTTTGTCTAGCAAGTCCTGTAACTGAGTTTTTAACTCTTTTAATTCTGTTGGTGCCATTCTATAAGGGGGTATGGAGATTGGGCGAGTATCTGGTGCTAACTCTATCTGGAACTCAATCTCTCGATCTGGGGGTATACCTGGTAGATCATCTGGGAAGACATCTACAAACTCCTGGACTACTGGAACGTCTTCTACTTTTAGTTCTTCTTTCTTAATATCTTTAACGAATGCCAAGTATCCTTTACAGCCCTTTCGCAATAAACGTTGGGCACACATTAAAGATATAAGATTCCCAGAAATTTCACTCCGTTCACCATGAAATACGAAAGAAGGCTCCCCCGGAATATTAAATTTAACTATCTTATTATAGCAATCCAGGGTGGCATGACAAGATGCCAGCCAATCCATGCCCAAGATGACATCAAAGTCTGTCATATCTAACAGCATTAGGTCTACTGTTGTATTTATTTCTCCGACTCTTACCTTGCAAGCTCGATAGCCTCGTTCTATTAGTAAGGTGCCTCCAGTAGGCGTAGTTACTAAAAACGGACATTCTAATCTAACAACTTTTTGCTTAAAGTTCTTAGCAAAGAATGGTGACGCATAGGAATGCGTAGAGCCATAGTCAAACAAAACATGTGCAAAATTTGATTCAATCAGAAGAGTACCTGCTACCACCGTATTAGACGCCTGAGCATCTTGACGGGTTAAAGCGAATACTCGAGCGTTCCCTCGGCTTGCTGAAGCCTGCCCTCGACCACCTTGTCCCCTGCCAGCACCTCTTCCGATTCCATTGCCTCCTACAATTACAGGGGATCTGTTGGCAACAGTAGCCTCTGATTGATTAGGGCGTACTGACCCTTGGCCAGATCTCGTGTAGAGTTGGGGGCAATCTCTTTTGATGTGGCCCTGTTGACCACATTGGTAACAGACCCTAGTGTTGTTGTTGACAAAACAAGCTCCGAAGTGATTTCTTTCACATTTAGAGCACCAGGGCCTTTGTTGACCCCCTGTACCACTTTGTTGACGCTGTGGTGCACTAGCAGTAGAGGCTGCACGTCCAGAACTCTCTCCGTGGTAGCGTGATTTCTCATCTTGCTTCCTCTTTCTTTTGTTATTCCATTTTTCTTTTTGCATATCTCTTTCTTCCATCATACGGGCGATGTCGACGGCTTCTGTGTAAAATGAAAAATCTCGTATTTTCGATCCCACCCTGTCAAATAAAGACTCTCGAAGGCCTTTAATAAATCGTCGGATCTTTTCTTTCTCAGTTAGGACCATGTGAGTAGCATATTCAGACAACTCTATAAACAGATTGTCGTATTCATCGACGGTTCGTGATCCTTGCCGGAGTGCCTCAAACTCATTCATCTTTGCTTCTCGTATACTTTCCGGAATAAATTGTTCTCGAAAAATTCTTTTAAAGTCATTCCATTTAATGGGTGGGGCATTTCTGGCCATGCCCTTCTTCCATGTTCGCCACCAGCGGTCGGCCTTACCTCTTAACTGAAAGGTAACAAGGGTTACTTTTCGAGGTTCAAGGCATTCTAGCGTGTCAAGGATTTTCTCACAGTCATCTAGAAAACGTTGTGGGTCTTCATTAACATCTCCTGCAAAGGTTGGAGGATTCAGCTTCATAAATTTCGAGATTTTGACCTCTGTACCTACCCAATCCTGAGGAGGGGGTGGAGGTGGCATCTGGTCTGTCTCTTGTACTTTTGCAGCATGTACTGATGCCTGTGAGCCATCTTCAGATGATTGTCCCATCAAAAGTTCCTTTAGCCCATTCACCTCGTTCTGCATTGCAGCTAATGCTTCCATCACTACAGTCGCGTCAATTTGTGATGGTTCTCCAGCATTTCTTCTAGGGTTTTCAGTGGATATTTCTCTGTTTTGTGCATGGTTATCTTCTGCACGATTAGGCATCTCCAGTCTTGCATTTGCTGACTGAGCAGCTGGAGGGACCAAGGCCCTGCCAGATCTTGTGCGGATTCCAGAAGCGTTTGATTTTCTTGGTGCCATCTAAACTTATTCTACAATTAAGAATAATATATATCGTCACTATTATGCTTCAAGTAAAGACACGAAAGAAATGGATTTTAATCTCTACAGGGCTTTTGGTGGATCTTCATCCTATGGTCGTGCTGCAGTCACGACAATAGGGGAAGGCCCACTAAAGACACCTTGCTCTGTAATCACTAGGAGACCTAACAACCTATGCTCTGATACCAACTTTGTCACGACCCATTTTCTAGGCACATGACCGGCACAATGATGAATATCCCATCACTGTAAGCCTTTCGATAAATTCTTCCCACAAGTAAAATCGTTAGTCATTATCTCTATATTCTCAAAATACCATTTCTTAATAAATACAAAGAAAATACATCAGATTTTCTTAATTAAAAATAATAGATCCTCAGTACGAAATACATTATCATACTGAAATACAAGCCAAATACCAAACCCCTGACCTAGATGTCCTAGACGGTTACAGAGCAACATACTGTATAACAAAAGAAGGGCCTACCCGACAGCGGGAAGGTCCAACGTGATCTACTCTTCTAGCGGATGTACTTCGGCGGCAACCTGATCTGAACAAAAAGTTTGTACAAACAGTGTGAGCTTTTAAACTCAGTGAGCAAATCGGCCTTGCGTTAATAAAATTCAAATACATCACCAGTCATGCAAGCATATCCGAAGGCTCAAGCTCAACCAATAGACATAGTTAGAAATTACATACAAGAAAAATTCATCCAATTCAACAAACGATACTAGTACTCGTCAATGGCAATATATCCCGGAGAGCGCACACAGGCCGGCTCACCAATTTTGTATTTTTCCGCCATGACGCACAACCTCATCCTCTTAGCTAGGGCGCCTCACGGATTTATCACCAATCCGGGCTATATCCCTACTGAGGGAATCGTTGTCTCCACACTCATTGGTCAAAACACCCTTTAACCCGGGTTTTCCGTCTTGCCGTGAGAGGGGGTACTGTACCGCTCAATCACAATCAATAGTACAACAGTTCATATCATAATCAGAAGCACAATATAATACTCATCCATATAACAGGTATAGTATATAACTATATGATTCAAATTTCATATCATCATGAGATACTTGCTTTGTCTTATCCATACTTCTGGATTAATTATCTCATTATATTCGTCATTCTGAATCCAATTTCCCTCTATGAATCTTGGGAGTGTCCTACGACATACTTTTTATCACCAGTAATGCTAAAACTCTATTAAAACAGGGTCGTTTCACTCACCTGGATTCCGTACGAGTATCACTTCTCTAAATCGTTACGGACAAGAGTACGCAGGTGAATTTCAGTGTTTCGCTACAGAGATTTTCATGAAAGATTACAGAAAGTACGTTAAGATCATTTTCGTACAGATACTGTACATACGTACGGGTACTATTCATACGGTCACTATTCATACGTACGGTCACTATTCATACGTACGGTACTATTCATACGGTCACTATTCATACGTACGGTACTATTCATACGATCACTATTCATACGTACGGGTACTATTTATACCGGAAATACAAAATACAATCTGTAAAAGAGTACACCAGGTAAGTTCCCAGGAAAGAGTGGAGGGTCACACTGGACACACTTAAAAACCAGGTCTTTCCTTAGCCAGAACTTTCCTAGACATATATTCTCCACAGATTATATTCTATTTCGGTAATCAGAGAATCAAAATAACAGCTAACGACAGTTTTTCTGATGTGGAAGATCGGCCAAAGCCGCAACCACAAAACATACTTAAGAAAATAACTTCTAAAATTTGAAAGACATAGAAAGGGCATAGTATCCTTACCTAAGCAAAAACGGAAAGGCCCAAAATCTCAGAAGCCTAGCGTCGGAGCAAGAGAAACTTAAGGAGGGAAGAAGAGAAGTTGAAGGTGTGAGTTTAGAAGTGAAATGGAATGGCCTATTTATAGCAAAAGTCAAGGGTACTATTTGATACTATGCGCTAATAAAATATTCAATTTACTATTCATGAAAATGACATTTATTACTGTGCATCTTACGCGGAAAATTTTCGTTTATTTACTATTAGAAACTTTAAAGGGAAAACTATCCTTTCACCTTAAACCTTTAAGTTTCTTTTCAATTCAGTCCTTTCAATTTAGTCCCTGAGGGTATTTTTACACATAAAACGTCATTTTCTCCTACAAACTTCTTTCTAGTTTTCTCTTATAACCAAACCACATCTAGTATTTGACATTTTGATTGTATAAATGAACAGTACCATATACGTAAATAGTAACAGTAGTTTGAAAACACGCATTTATATTTTATTTTTCATGGGTATTACAATTAAATCGCAATGGAGACAATATTGTGTGGCCTTCACAAGTAAAACAGTTCATCCCTTCTGTCTATTGTTGATCGTCTTAAGGATTGATATTTCTGCTTTTTCATACATATTCTATCAGAAACTTAATGCAACAGAAATTGTTCTTCCAATTTTTGACAGATGTCAAAAAAAAAAGAAAGAACTTTACTTTAATTATTTTTTAAAGTTTATCTCATATTTTATTTTCATTCTTTAATTTTATTATGTTTCATTTTAATTTTTTTTAATTTTAAAATTTAATCAAATATTCTCTTTTTCCTTTAACACAGAAAAAAATTTAGATTTAATTTTTTTTAATTTTATCTCAAATTTCACTTTAATCCATAATTTTGTTTTATTTTATATTTATTTTATATTTTTCCTTTTATATCTTAATTTTATTTTTTTAATTTGATTTTAATATTCTCTTGCTCCCTTAACATAGATAAATTTAAAATTTCTATTTATTTTTTAAATTTTATCTCAAATTTTCCTTTAATCCTTAATTTTAATTTTTTTTATATTTTAATATTTTTTTAATTTTAATTTTTATCTATTATTTTTATTTTATTTTAATGTGATTTAGATATTCTCTTTTTTCTCTAACACAACTAAAAATTAGATTTAACCTTTTAATTTTATTGTAAATTTTAGAGTAAATTATTGATTTATTCCCTCAAAAGTTATAGTTATCTCTATCTAGTTTTTGAAAATCAAGTGTCTCAATTTAGTATTTAAAAAATTGCATTTGCTTCAATGTGATTTTTTTTTGTTGGTAAATCATGAAAAATGTCTTTGTTAAATCTCATAAGTTTTGTTACTGAAAATTACTTGACAAAAAGAGAGATTACATTAAAATAAATATAATCTTTCAAAGATTAAATTAAAATGTTTGATTTTTGACTACTACATTGAAATAATTATGACTGATTGTAGTTTTAATTCAATTTAATTGTTTTTTATTTTTGCTTTAGTGTATTTAATTTAGGTTAAATTAATCAGTTGGTCTCTATATAGTTTATCCAATGTTGTCAAACTAGCTTGTCAAATCGTATGATCAAATGATTTCGATCATACTATCTTGTGCAAGCTCTATGATCCCGATTCTACTCAGAATGGTTTTTGGTGCATGATCTCAATCTCAGATCACCATATCCTTTTTTTTTTAATTTTAAATTTAAGCTTGAAAATGGCGTCGTGTTGCGACCAACCCTAAATTTTCAATTTTGTGTTTAATGTAGTACCACCATAGCGTAGTTGAGGGAAGTAAAGAATCAACTTGAAACACTATAGTCAACGTTGTGGATTCGTTCTTCTCCTTTGGTTGTCATTGTCAATGTCGTGGGTGCTGGCTGATCACCATAGTGACGTGGGTTGTGTTGTCGCTCATCGCCATCATAATTGTTAAACTCTCAAGTCTCATGTGAATATGTGATTGTGATTACTGATTTGTGACTTAGACTTTGTGATTGTGTCATTGGCTTTGGCTCATCACTTACCGTGATCGCTAAACTCTCAATTGTGATTGTGATTTGTGACTCACTCAAACTATGTGATTGTGTTATCACTCGTTGCGGTGAAGAAATGGAGAAGATGAGGAGGAAGGAGGAGAAGATAAAGTACTTGATATTGAAGAAATGGAGGAGCTAACACCTCGGGACAATGAATGATTTAGAAATTAATAAAGATGTAGAATTTAGAGGTTTTGATGATGATGATGCTATAGATAGTGATGAAGATATGGACTTGATGTATGAATTTATAAGTTATTTATTTTTACTTTGTAGTTTGTTATTTATTTACTCTATTTGACTTTTTGACTATGTTTGATTATCTATGTATCAAGGTTGTTAAGAGCTCGATCTAAATATTAAAATATTACAATATTATGATTCCAAACAATTCAAATGATTTCGACTCTATATAAGATTTAAATTTATTAATATTTCAATAAGATATCGATTTAAATTTTAAGATCTTACGATTTTACAATTTGTTAATCTTATAACATTTTGGATTTTTTATCTTTTTTATTTGTTGATATGTTTCCAATTTATTAAGTCAATTGAGACAGAAAAAATTGATTAAACTAACTTAAATCCTAACTAATACTACACAATTACCATATCACTCATAATTTGTTTAATTTTAATTTGATTTAATAAATGTTAAAATTTTTATAATAAATTTTGAAGAAAGAAATGTCTATTAAGTAAGAAAAAGATAGATTTTTAAAGACAATAAAAAGTGAGGATTAGTCTCTATTTTTCTCTTCATTAATTGAATATTTTCAAATCTTGTATAATAATTTCTTTTTATTATTGTAAAATATCTTTTCTATTATCATAAGTTTTATTTATTAAAATTATATATTAATTAATTATTTTTAATATAATATTATAATTATTTATGATATGTAGATAGATAAATTTTTAAATATTATATCGAGGACCTTACTCCTTTTTCGCTCCAAATCGCCCGACGTTGGCATAAGATAGAGAGAGTAGGTTTAGATTATCTCCTTAGCCATGGAGCTAAGTAGACTTCTTAGCTTCGAAAGTGAGGTCCACAGCCACGTTGGAAGCGAAGTATCTTTTTAGCGGAGAGGATCCCATTCCAGAAAGAGCAAAGCGAGAAAGAGATATTCCACGGTGGCAGTCGCCGGCCGACACCACAACACTCACCGAGCTCCACCCTTCCTCACTGTTTTATTTTCCCTTCTTCCCCTTCGATTTCTCCCATGTGTCCGTGACAACAGAGTTGCCGGAGAGAGATAGAGCAGGGCGACTGTGAGGGAGAGAGGATTGCTGCCGGCCACCGTGCCACGCGCCGGATTCTTCCTTCTTGCTCCGCTCTCTCCTTCCTTCCTCCTTGTTCTTCCCCTGCTGTCCGCGGCTAAACAGAGCAAGCGTGAGAGGAGAAAGCAGAGCGTACCACACTGTCGTGTGTTCTCCATCGCGAACTATAATCCATGGCTGGATTTTCGCCGGCGACGAGCACCTTCGCTGATCCTCCACCTTGCTGCAGTAGGTAGCTTCTTCCTCCTTCTTTCTCCTCTTCATCTTCAGCTCTTTTTCCTCCATGACAAAACTAAGTTCGAGTACTCTTTTCTTTTTCAACTATTGAGCCAGGAATTCCTTAAATTCTACTCCCAATTAGTGAGAAAACCATCTATTGTTGCACAATGTCAGATTTGATATGGTTAAAGAAGTAATGAAGCTGTGATGATGAAATTGGAGGAAAGAAAGCTGTGGAATAATGGTTTACAACATATTTCATCTATTAGAGATTCTCTAAGGTAAATTCTAAACTCAGCTTGAATTTAGAGATTTGTTTAGAAAACCTTGAATTTGAGGGCTAGTATTGGAAATTAAGAGTTGGGGATCTTTGGGAAAGTATGGGGTTAATGAAGTATAAAATTATTTCTTGGATAATCGAGGTTGTTTGGGGCATCCCAAATCTTGCTTAAGTAGTTAAAACCCAACTATGAAATTTGGAATTGATAAAATGGAAGCTTGGGAATGAATGTTTACAACAAATTCCATCAGTTGAATGTTTTCGAAGATAATCTTTGGATTTGATTTATATTTTAGGCTTTATTTAATCACTAAGTTCTAGGTTAGAACTAGAAATAGGAATAGGATTTATAAACTAGGGATTTTAGTGTGAAGTCCATAATTAGTTAACTGGCAACCTGTAGTGTTATAGTTGAGTCCAAATGTAGAATTTTGATGAATGATTTATGATTTAGGTTAGATTGGAGAAGAATTGCAATGCGTGAATGAACTACCGAAGCTAAAGTGTGTCGATAACTCCGGTGAGTAAATAAAGCAACTGCAATATAAATTCTTTGACTTATAACACTTGATATCTTGTTTTTAGCTGTTTATAATTTTCCTTTCAATATTTTTAATATTCAGGAAAAATTGTTGATGTCTGTTCTTTAATCCAAGTGTTTTAATATTGCTTGAATTTAAATATTATTACTTGACATATTTTAAATACTGCTGAGACTATTTTTATTCATTGAAAAAGAACCTTTGAGATGTTTTCTGTTGAATTTTAGACTCGTGGATTGAGATTTTCATGTTGAAAATTGTGGTTTTCTTCAAAAGAGGGACATATGTGGTTTTACCTTGAAAAGTTTACTTTGAAAGTAGACCTTTTTTTTTTTTTTGAGACTAGAACTATGGGAGGACCTCTTGCTATAGCAATATCTGTGGCCATTGGCGCGGTTTGGATGATATACCTCAGCTTGCAGAGGTTTGGTGGTGCTAGCCAGTGGCGGACCAAAGCTAAAGTGTGTCGATAACTCCGGTGAGTAAATAAAGCATCTGCAATATAAATTCTTTGACTTATAACACTTGATATCTTGTTTTCAGCTGTTTATAATTTTCCTTTCAATATTTTTAATATTCAGGAAAAATTGTTGATGTCTGTTCTTTAATCCAAGTGTTTTAATATTGCTTGAATTTAAATATTATTACTTGACATATTGACATATTTTAAATACTGCTGAGACTATTTTTATTCATTGAAAAAGAACCTTTGAGATGTTTTCTGTTGAATTTTAGTCTCGTGGATTGAGATTTTCATGTTGAAACTTGTGGTTTTCTTCAAAAGAGGGACATATGTGGTTTTAACTTGAAAAGTTTACTTTGAAAGTAGACATTTTTTTTTTTTTGAGACTAGAACTATGGGAGGACCTCTTGCTATAGCAATATCTGTGGCCATTGGCGCGGTTTGGATGATATACCTCAGCTTGCAGAGGTTTGGTGGTGCTAGCCACTGGCGGATCTAGGACCCCTTGGTCAAGGGGGGCAAAATGTAAATTTTAAAATATTGTAAGGGATAAAATTAAAAAAAATTTAAAATTTAGGGCCAAAATATAAATTTTTAAAATATTATATTTAAAATTGTAATTTTAGCCAAAAAAATAGGGGCTAAAGTGAAAAGGAGGTTTAAAATTTAGGATCAAAATATAAATTTTCAAAATATTATACTTATAAATATAACTTTTGTAAAAACTTAGAGAGTGCACAACACGGGTTCCCCCTAAAAATATAAGGTTCAAAAAATTTTGGGGTCAAAAATAAAAATTAAGGGGGGGCAAAAACCAAAAAAACAAATTTTTATATGAAAATTTTGAAATATCAGATGCACCCCTTCACTGGAACGTGGCTTCGCCACTGGTGCTAGCCCCATGGTTAGAGGCCACCTATGGGAGGGAGTTTTATTCTTGGGCTATTTGGATGTGAGGGCCATGTTAGGTGGCCGGTTGGGTGACCTGGAGATCATATATGGAATGGAGGGTTGTGTACTTTAGGGATTCCATGAGTTCTGTTAGGTGTTCCTCCTTGGATGTTTAAAAGGTTTGGATTTTGATTTACTTTATTTTAGTTTTATTTATGGTTCTTGACTTATTTTGAAACCTTGTTTTGAATCCTTGAAGTTTAGAAGAAATTATTATTTATGTTTTCTTGAATCTTGAAACTAATTTTTTGGTTAACTGTCTCAGCATTATGATTTAACATTGTGGTTGCTTTATTGACTCACTAGCACTCACCCCTATCTCCTTTTTTCTTTTTAGATAGCAGGGTCGAGTCGGGATTCCACAGAAATAGTGGTGGTAGTAGCTCGAGAGGTGAGCGCAATATTGCAACATTGGGCCGTATTTCTTTTTTGTCACAGTATTTCAGGATTACACAGTAATAGTGGTGGTAGTAGATTGAGAGGTGAGCTCCATAGTGCTCCATTGGGCTGTATTTCTTTTTGTCACAGTATTATGTTTATTTTTGAATCTAGACATGGCTCTGTAACCCCTAGGTAGGGTCCTTAACCTGTTAGGATTGATTTGGATAAACCTTTATATATGTTTGTATATTGATCTAAGCTGATGATGACTGAATGAGAGCGGAGCTCTCCCTTTGTTGTTTGCTAGGTGTTGGTCTGTTGTAGAAATTTTGGGAAGTCTCATTGTGTGGGGAGGCTCTATCGAAATTTTTTGAAAATTCTTTATATTTGCAAATTCAATAAAAATTTTGTTATATTTGAACATGTGATATAAATGAGAGTTATCTGAAGGATTTTTTATTTAATCATGTTGCTCGAGTTGTCTAAGTTCAATAAGGTTTATGGAGGCAGAGATCCTTCACCCCTCCTTGTCGGTCTCATTCCTTTTTTTTTTTTGTTGGAAAGGGGGGGGGTCACATTTTTAATCATGTTTAATATTTTTCTAAAATTATCCTTGAAAACTGCATGTAGAATAAAGTAACAATGTTGCATAGTATGTGAACTCCATATTAAACTTTTTCCTTGCATTTTGGCAGGATTTAATTTCCAAAATATGTCGGCTATTTTGTTATTTGGACGATTGAAGGCTGTGCTTACTAGTGAGTAAACATTTTTCCCCCAAGTGTACATTGTTTGTTGAGATGATGATATCGAAACATTTTTCAATTCCAAAGCTTCGTATACAACACTACAATCCTCACACTCTCTCACAGAGAATTCTCAACCAACTGAAGGCATGCTCTACAGGAAAATCATTGGAGTCGATCTATGCCTCCATGATCAAGACTAATGCCAACCAAGATTGCTTCTTGATGAATCAATTTCTAAGTTCTTGTTCGATCTTTTCTTGCATAGATTTTGGAACTTCAGCTTTTACCCAGATGGAAAATCCTAATGCTTTTGTTTACAATGCATTGATTAGAGGCTCTGTTCATTGCAGTTACTCGGAGCAAGCTTTAATACATTATATGCATATGTTGAGAGATGGATTGAAGCCTACCAGTTACACGTTTTCTTCCTTAGTTAAGGCCTGCACATTATTGATGAATTCATGTTTTGGCCAAGCTGTTCATGGCCATATTTGGAAGCATGGTTTTGAGTTGCATGTGTTTGTTCAGACTACTTTGATTGAGTTTTATTCAACTTTGGGGGACATCAAGGACACAAGAAGGGTGTTTGATGATATGTGTGAAAGAGATGTTTTTGCTTGGACAACAATGATTGCAGCTCATGTTCGCAATGAGGATATGCATTCTGCACAGAGCTTGTTTGATAAGATGCCTGAAAAGAACGTCGCAACATGGAATACCATGATTGATGGGTATACAAAATTATGGGATTTCCAGTCTGCGGAATTGTTGTTTAATCAAATGCCTGCAAGGGATATTATTTCATGGACAACCATGATGTTTTGCTATTCTCAGAACCGAAGATTTAGTGATGTAATAACACTGTTTCATGACATGATAGCCAATGGTTTTAGTCCTGATGAAGTGACAATGACAACTGTCATTTCTGCCTGTGCTCATTTGGGAGCCCTTGACTTAGGAAAGGAGGTACACCTTTATTTGATGCTAAATGGATTTTATCTTGATGTTTATATTGGGTCTGCATTGATTGATATGTATGCAAAATGTGGGAGCTTAGATAGGTCCCTTTTGGTGTTCTACAAATTGCGTCACAAAAACCTGTTTTGTTGGAATTCTATGATTGAGGGGCTTGCAATACATGGTTATGCTGGAGAAGCACTTCGAATGTTTGGTGAAATGGAGAGTAAAGGAATCAAACCCAATGCAGTCACTTTTATAAGTATTCTGAGCGCTTGCACCCATGCAGGATTTGTGGAAGAGGGCCGACGAAGGTTTATGAGCATGATCCAGGATTTCTGTATTGCTCCCCAAGTTGAACACTATGGATGCATGGTTGATCTATTGAGCAAGGCTGGCTTGCTTGAAGACGCTTTAGAGATGATCAGGCGCATGAGTGTTGAACCTAATTCTGTCATCTGGGGTGCCTTGTTGAATGGGTGTAAACTTCACAGAAACTTAGAAATTGCTCATATTGCAGTTCAACGTCTGACAGTTTTGGAGCCAAATAACAGTGGGTATTACAGTCTTCTTGTTAACATGTATGCTGAAGAAAATCAGTGGAGTGAGGTTGCAAAGATTCGGACAACCATGAAGAATCTGGGTATTGAAAAGAGATGTCCTGGGTCTAGCTGGGTTGAGATTGGAAAGGAAATTCATCAATTTTCTGCATCTGATAAACGTCACCCATCTTATGGTGAAGTTCACTTGTTGCTAGTTGAACTGGATGGGCAGCTGAAGCTAGCTGGCTGTGTCCCTGAGGTGGGGCCTATTTTATAATGCCACATCCTCTTCATTAGGAAATGGCTTTTGAAGGATGTTGTGTAAAGGATGCTTTGGAGGAAGAATATTTTTATGGAATAAAAATGGTCTAGATTAGAGAGGATGTTGGTACATAGATCATCTGATGCATGTGAAGAACCTTGTTGAACCCTTGTTTAAGATAAAGAATATTTAGCCCAATTTTGATCTTGTCAAATATTGCCTCCACATAACACGAAACATTTCCAAATCCCAAGTTCGAGAGTATTTAAAACAACAGTGTTATGACTGCTGAACCAGTATGTTGACATGGTAATTTCATTTTTAATTCTCTTATACTACATGTTCTTATTTGATTCGATTAATCACACTGAATTCCATTTACCCTAGAAGTTTGCTTGGCCAAAACATTGAGTATTTTGTGCACTATTATTTCCCCGGGACATGCTGTTATATGAAGTTAATAATGCACAACAGAAGATCAGAACCAACAGAATGTTGCAACTCGATATATTTAGCATGTTGGACAAGAGGCTCTCCTTTTCGGGGCTGAACTGATCATTTACGAAATCGGATGTTACATGTTGGAAGAATTGTCAGGAACCTGGTGACCTGGTATTGTCTTGAGGCATGGGCCAGAAAAGGGCTAAAAACTACAAAAAATAAAGCAAGGGTCACTTAATGGTGGTTTTGTAACTGCAGTGAAGCCTGGTCTGTTCTTTATTTTTCCTTGGCCACATGGTTAATGAAGCCTAGTAATATGCTTGGATTTAGGTTACTTGAGGATCAAATGAAAGATAGTTTTGTAGGTTATTGCTGGAGGCATCCCTTTATTCTGATGGAACATACAACAAAAAAGGAAAATGTTCAATGTTCCTCTCAAGTGATCAGTGTGTGTCTCCGCGCGCGTTTTTTAGCCTCAGAGTCACAGCCATATTGAATATGTAGATAATAGCAGTTAGATGTTATTTTGGTTAAAACCCACTTGGTTAAGCTTTTATGGCACTATTTTTGCATTTTTGCATCATATTAATTATTTGTAATTTTTTTACTAATGAGAGTTGGGCCTAGTAGAAGGGTTAGTTTCTTACAAGGTACCAAACTAGTTCAAATTCCTGCTCAGAGATGTGTCACATTTAGTCTTGACAAAGTTTCATTTTGAAGGATACCTATAGGAAATTTTAAAAAAAAATTATTTGCATTTTTCCCTATGGCTTACAAAGATTCAGTTTTTGAGAATTATCATTTGTTTGGTTTGGCTCTATCTTTTAGTTTGTATAAATGAATTTTAGTACCAAAGGGCATAATTTGTGAATCAGAGGAAGATAATGGTCTATTTGCCGTTAATTATTTTTTAAAAAAATAAGGATAAAATCATATTATGGTCTCTTAATTTTGTTCTTAAATTTCGTTTTCATCCTCTAATTTAATTTTGTTTCAATTTGATCATTTAAATTTATATTAAATTTTATTTTGTTTCAACTTAATCCTTTAACTTTATTTTAGATTTCACTTTGATCTTATTATTTTAGCTTAGGTTTAATTTTGATTCCCTAATTTGAACTTAAATATACTTTTAGTTGCTTAATTAAATTGTATCAATTTGGTCATTCAGTTGACAAAAACTATTCAAATGTGTTCTTCTTTTAAACACTATCAAGATGCTTTAGAAGAAAAAAATGTGGTTTATTGCTTAACTATAATTGTCACATGAAGTTTTTAAACTTAAGGGACCAAAACACTGTTTTAACCATAAAAATAAATTTATTCATGAATATAGTGCTTTTTTTATATGTAATATATATATATATATATATATAAAAGATTTGAGTTTTAGTTTTGGACAGAAATACATAATACCCGATTGAGTTGATTGGTTGAAAACTGTGGCCCTCTTTGGGTCATATTATTAAAAACAATTTTTTAAAATATAAAAAATAATAAAACAAGTTTGGCACATTATTATTAAGAAATATGCATAGAAAATAGTTTTTGAAATGGAAAAAATAAAATAAAACATGTTTTCTATATTTTTGAAAGGGAGAGGCTAAGTTCTCAACCGTTTGATCAATTTTTTAAATAATATTGGGATTTTTTTTTGTTAAATGAAGTATTATAATACTTAATAAAAGCTTTTTATTTTATTTTTATCAAATAATTGGGTTTAACAATTAGGGAAAAAAACAGGTACATTTTCTCATATTTTTCTTATCGGGTTCTCTAACCCAAATATGATAAATGTATGATTTTATATTCAAAATACAATAAATATATAATATTTAAAAAATAATTTTATATTTTTTACAACTCGTCGTTGTATATTAATTGGTTTTTTAATAGAGAATCTGATAACATAGATATAACCAACTGTATATTAAGATATTTAAACTCATTTAAAAGAATTTTTATTTTTAATATAACAAATTTTCATATTTTACTGTAATACAATTTTTAATTTAGTAGAATGGTAGGAGATTTATATACAATCAATTATGTTTTTGCTATCATGTTCTACATTAAAATTAAAACACGTAAAAAAAGTTTCTTAAAATACCAATTATATAATAATGAGTTGTAAAAAATATAAAGTTATTTTTTAAAGATCATATATTTATTATATTTTGATTAAAGAATCATAAATATATCATATTTTGATTGGAAAACCAAATAATAAAAATATAAGAAAATGTACTTAATTTTCTTTTCTAATTGTTAAATCCAATTATTTGATTTAAAATAAAAAATATTTAATATTATAATACTTCATTTAACAAAAAAACAACATGTCCCAATTTTTGTCAAAAAATTGATCAAGCGGTTGAGAAAAAAAGCACGTGAAATGCACATGAGAGACAAAATCCCACGACCCCCCTATAATGATCCCCATTTCACTATTCAAAACCTAGTTTTCTTGAACCAATTTGCACCCAAATCCTTCCATAATCCATCCACAATTAACTTCCATTCCCAATAACAAATCTTGTAGAAATTGAAACACTAGGCAATTTAAGCTAACTAAATCCAACACAACACCTTCCACTCTAAAATTCTCACCTTAGAAACTTGTGATGAAACAAACTGAAATTAAAAACCCCCTAAAAGTAGAGAAATCGTTAGCTACAATCCTCCTACAATTAGCTCTTTTTAATTATCTATACACTACCAACAACAAAGCTTTATTCTACTAAGTGGGGCTGGCTATATGGATCGCACGACACCATTGAGCTCTATCAATGACCAACTCTTTAGGTATCTCATTTACTAGAAGATCTCGTTCAATAACTTTTCTAAGTGTCCTTCTTAGTCTTCGTTAACCTTTTTTTACAGGGCTCCAAACCATCTACTCAACTTTTCTTATTGGCGCTTCCAACGATCTTCTGGAATGATTTGGGTGCATATATTGGTTTAGAAAGCATGGGAGAGTGATGGAATTGGGAAATTAGGTTAACTAGGGGGATTTTGTGCATCAACTATTCCTTTTTTTGTCACGCCTTGGAAATCAGGCATGTGGTATAAGCATAAATTCTAGAGTGTACCTCTGAGATACTCTACAAACTCCCTAAATTATCCTAAAATCCACAACTACGCAATGCTATACATTTTCCAAGAAAGGAAATTGCATCATATACATTTATACATTGTATTTGTATACCACTTCCCAAAACAACGAGAATATAAACATTAAAGTACAACAGTAAATTATAGCCAAATAAATACATTTCCCTAACACATCTGAGCCTAGGATTGCAAAGCATTTCCTAGGTATACAGCCCAAAAATTGGTTCTATGAACCCACTAATAAAAAATGGAGGATATCTCCAAAGGCCACTATATCTCCAACGAATACCCATCGTCCTCAGCCCCTATATTTGAAAAAAAATAATCACAGAGGGTGTGAGTTCATCAAAACTCAGTGAGCAAATGACTGTATAATAAATTAATACATGACACAAATACAAATACCATAATTACTATCATAATTAGAATAAATACCTTCAACACGTACATGCACAAATAAATACATACACACAAGGTGTACCATATCATGCAACGATGACGTGCTATTTTCCCGTGAGTCTACATGTTAAGTGCTGGATTTAGTATTATTTTGGTGCTAAATACCCTATATTTTTATCTCTTACTTGTCTTGGCTTGTAATTTCTTCACCATTGTTTTGAGTGTTTTAGATTAGTTTATAATTTCTTAGATTTTAGATTAATTTAAGTAATTTCATATCTCAGACTTGCAGTTTAATGGTATTATTTGTCTTTTGGTGTAGGTTGAGTTGCTAAGGAGGATACACATACAGTTGCTGCACTTCTGCAGTTCTGAGGCATACTTGTCTACCATCTACCGCTATAGCGGTGGCCTGATGCCGCTATAGCGGTGATCACTGAAATCAGATAAGTGAAAGCCTTCCTCCCCATCTTAGCAGTGGACACCTGTAGTTATGGCTGTGGACACCGCACCTGAAGCTGTTGAAGCCCACTTTCTACCTCTCACCATTATAGCGGTAGACCTCTGCCGCTATAGCCTTGAATGATGCATTTCCAGGACTTTAAATGAGGAGCTACCGCTATAGCGGTGAGAGTGTGCTGCTATAACGGCGGGATGTTTTTTGCAACTTTTTGCTGAAGGTTTAAATAGCAAAAAGGCAGTATTTTTTAGGTTACTCTGAGCTTGAGACAAAAGATAGGGTGCCATTTTTGCTGAAGGAAAAGGATGAATCCATTTCTAAAGCTTTCCAAGCCCAATTCTTGTCAACTCAACCTCAATTTCATGAAGTTTTATAGTTTTTCTACTGTTTTCTGTAGTTTTAGAGCTATGAATAGCTAATTTTCCTGTTCTAGGGTTACTATGTGTAATGTCTAGTAGATTATACTAAATTTATACAATTTAAGAAAATTGTAATATATATTTAGTGAAAATCTTGATTTAATCTATGGAATTTTTCTGAAAATTCTTATAAAATATCTGATTGCATAAAATGGGAAAATTTTGAATCAAATTTTAATATAAAATTTCATACTGGGCAGAGGATGATCAATCGACTGATCTGGGGCTATCGGTCGATTAATTTTCTTTAAAATTATATATATTTAAAACCGAGAGGTATTAGTCGGCTAATACAGGGTCATCGGTCGACTGGTATGCCCTGAATTTCTAATTTTCAGAAAACTATTAACTTGAAACATGGTGAAATCCTTTAACTTCAATATACATATAATTTAAAACATTCCTTTGGTTTCTCTGACATTTTCTTCTAGAATGAAGCTACAATACAAGAGATTACATAAAATTCATATATTTCTTTACATACACACAAAATGTGTATAAGTCTCTAAGGTTTACATGGAAAACTAACATAACTTCTTCTATGTCAAATAACTATTTAATAATTCTACTATCTTGTTCTTTATGCTTTCCTTCACTTTTCTACTTCAAATCCTGAAATGGTTAGTCATAACATAAAACATGAGATATATAATCTCAGTAGCTAGTTTATCTAAAGAAAACATTTCATAAATTATTTCAGTCATAAAAGCAATTCTTAATTATTATGTCTCACTTCCATGAACATAAGAGAATTATCATAAAGCAATCTCAATAGCAAACTTATGAAATCTAAACTGATATACTAACATATAACTGCTGTCATAAACTTCTTTCTTGTATAGTACATTATACTTTGGCTACTTTCTCAGGAAAGGTACTCAATGTCGTATGAGAAATTTTTGTTATCCCATGAGGAATTTCTGGGGTTCTGTCATCCCATAAGGACTTTTACATCCTATGAGAAATTTTTGTCATCCCGTAAGAAATTTCTAAGGTTCTGTCATCTCATGAGGACATAAACTTTACTTTTTAAGAGAAAGTTAATTCTTTATTCTCATAGAAGGCTTTAAGATAAACATATTTGCTAATCATACAAAGAGTATGAAAATTTCCGAGATAAGTTGCTTTCTAGTATCTCATGAAGAGAACTCTTCATCCTATGATGAATTACTATATCCCATAAGGAGTCAAGTTCTACTTTTATGAGAAAACTTATTCTCAAACATCCATAGAAGGCTTTAACATGAAACTATGTCATATTTTACACAAACATGACAATACATGTAAATAAATTGCTTTTATGAAAAACTAACTACCTTTGATTCCTCTTATAGCTGAAATTGAAGTAATATCATCTAGTTCTCTTCTAAAGCTCCTTGTTTCCTTAGTTTTTCAGACCAACTCCTTCTCTCCTCTTTCCTTAGTCTGAAAAATTAAACCATAATTCTACCAATTTCAAGCTCTAGAATCTATCTAAACAAGAGAAATCATACTAGGAAGCTTACCTTTGATGGTTTTCTTGCTAAATCCTTAACTAGAGATTCCTTCTCTTTCTTCTTCTTGTCCTTCACATTTTTGCTAGTTGGAGATTAAAATGTCTATTTTGCTTCAAATTTGATGTTTCTTGTTTCTGAACATTCTTTCCTTTAATCCTTGATGTTTTGGCTACTCAAAACTGATATGAAATGTGATTTTCATGGTGGAATCAAAGTCTATGTCAGCAAGAACAAAAAACACAGAGGTTTTGGGAAAAAGTGGGTTTGATTCTTGAAGCCCAATGTGAAAACAAGTTTTTCAAGTGTTTTGCTAGTTGGAAACTTGCATTTAATGGCCAAAATATTGAGGAAAATGTTTGATTTGAATTGGGAGTGAAGGACTTGATTTGGAAGCATTGGATGCATGAAAATCGAAGCTTTCGTGTTTTCTGTTGTCTCCTGGTGGGAAACAATGTTTGTCCTGTAGCGCTAGTTTTCAGGTCTATTTCAAATGGTCATAATTTTTTCAATTGAATTCTGTTTTTAGCAAATGATGTATTGTTAGAAAATTTTTTGAATCTAGTTTAAAATGAGATATGTTTCATTCAAAAACTCCTCACCTTCTAGGAGTTATAACCAAAGGAATTATTAAAGGTCAGAAACTATAACAATTTTTTTCCTCTTTTATGATTTTGACATCTTTTACTCTCTTTCCTTGATGGAAACAAAAAGAATACCTTCCCAATCATCTTCAATCATTTAGTCCATGATCAAGACAATGGAAAATGATAAATTTAAGCTCATACGTAAGGAAAGTAGTTAACCTTACCTAAGTTATTGCAAAACTATTATTGTAATGTATTGGATGCACGATGCATGAGAATAGGTAAAGCCTCAAAGGCAATATGGCAAATTCTTATTTTAACAATATTAATGATGCCCTAGAGCAATGTATGTGAGTAGGATAAGTAACCCAAACATTGTGTATGTGCTTGGTTGATGTAAATCCACACGATAGATAGATATATATATATATATATCGAAAGTATATCCGGCTTATGAGAAATCATTAGGGGACCCCACATGGTTAGGTGCCTGGAAATCTTGTGTGCATGAACTGCTAGGTTAACTAAGGAAGTACTTATGGAATGATACCTCACGGGAGAGGTTAGACACAACAGTGGGATTGTATGCGATAATAACTGAATTAGGAAATTAAGAACTTGCAAATGGGTGATGTTGCAATTAACAAAATTAATGCTTGTTGCTTATGGAAGGAAGATGCACCTAAGATTATATGCACTATAGTGAAATGGGTGGAGTTCAACATTGTATTCTCCTCACTGTAATTCTTATTTGTGTTGTGATTATACATGAGGCCTACGTTGAGAAAGCCTTGTGGGGCTATTCTCTCAAGAAGTAGGATAAGAGGAGCTTGGGTTCAGAGGGCTAGTGTGAGTCATCCTCCCGAGAGGCAGAACTATTTGAGCCCAAGTTTAGGAGGCCGTGATGTGCGAGGGGTGAAAAATAAGGCAAATATGAATAAAAATTAACTAGTAGCAAGTCAAAAGCTTTTAAATTCTAAATCATGTATTTGTAAGACTCACATTAAATAATTTAGGTTTAAATTTTTCAAAGAAGAAAAAATATTTTATTTTAAAAATATGCATATGTGATCAGCTTTAAATATGTAATTTCACTTATAAGATATCACTTCAAATTATAAAGAGACAATGATTTAAAAAAAAAAAAAAAAGGAAGAGTTTTCAGAGACAACTTGTTTTGCGTAATGTTTAAAATGAAATAGAACACACTTGTGTGTGCATTTAAATAAGGTAGATAAAGCTAGCCAAAAGGATCAATAATTTAATGTTTTCATAACATGATTTAATAGTGCTCTTCATGGAGTTAGATTCTTTTTAGAAAAAACAGTTAAGGGATTAAAGTAAATTGCGATGCATGTGCAAAATTAAGAGAAAGAAATAAATATATTGTGAGCTATTTTACTGCATGATTCATTTTGGTTATACAAATTATAAAACATTGAAATAATATATATGTTTCATTGAAATTATACTAAAAATATATTGATTGTATTAGTGCAAAAAAATCCAAAGATCTTGTGACTTGATTGTTCTTCCATAAAGATGATAAGACAAACAATGATAATATAAGGGACTCGTGAAATAATTTTTGTTAAAAAACAAATGTTGCCATTTACCAAAATGTATCACTTTTCAACTCACAATACCAATTTAAAAAAAAAAAAATTGCCCATTCATATCGCAAAATATCTTCAAAATAGGAATGTGCATCTAAGATTTTACTCTCTGTTTAATAATCAATATGATTAGGTTTTTTTTTCTTTCAGTTAATATTATGGTCAGGTAAATAATTACACCATCTAGGAACAATAGTTTAAAATTTTGACTATTATATTTTTTATTAAATTTTACTACCATGATCAATTCATGATTATCTTGACATGAATATACATGAGTAAAGCTCAACTAACTATAATTGACTGCACTAGCAAGATTTAATGGAATAATGACAAATTTTGTGGCATGGGCTAAATTAAAATTTTCTAAAATTCGAAAAATTCAATTACAATAGAGACTAAATTAAAATTAAGACTATGGTTTTTCCTTTTTTATTTATAGAAATAGAAAGGCTATTTGATAGCAATTAATATGATTTTTTTTAAGAAAATTATACTTCAAAAGTCAATTTATAAATTCATATATGAAGGTTCAAATCTTGTACTTCGCAATAAGATCCATTGTAGCTTGGCATAATTTCCTTAGTATCGATTTGTTCAGCGGTACTTGAAATGAGAGAAATGAGGGAAATTAATCATCTTCCAAAATATCCTTATGCGGCATGCAAATCGTCAGCACAGAATATTACCATAAAATCTACTCCACAATCACTCAACCAAAAAAAAAAGTACATATATACATGTAAAAATATTTGAAGAAAACAATATAGCTTCTAAACCACAAGAAAAGTGTCAACTTGGTAAAAGCAAGTAAGAAAAAACTAGAAGCATTAACAAGAAAACCATGCTTTTGAAGAAGTGAAGAGTCATTCATTTTGACATATTAACAATGGGAATATAATCTACGAGTTGAATCAAACTCAATGATCACAATGGCAAAAGCTTTTGGTTTCTCTGAGGAACCATATATCATCTCTAGGAGCCTATAAATAAACAATAGAGAGTTTTGGAGCAACTCATAAGAAAGGTAAACAACGAGATGGTGTTTTGGTGAATGGATGAGCAGACAAACTAGGTATAGAGATTGGATCTGGACAAGCAGCATACACACTTTTTTGTGGACTGTTGGATGGATTTAAAATCCAATGGCACATATTTTAATATATTTTTTTTAAAAAAAAGTCACCACTTAAAATTGAACTATTGGATCTCAGATTTAACAGTTCACAGAGAGATAAATATGTTTATTTTTAGAGACAAGTAACCAATCTAGAGTCAACTCACCACTGACTACAAACAAATAAAAGGTCATAAAGGAAATGCTTGTGTCCCCATTGCAGTTAAATTGCGTTAAGCGTGGAAAACCAATTAGAGTTGTAGCTGTTTCTTGATTCAATGGCCACTTTTTTGGCAAATTTTCAGGAAGAGTGGACAAAAAATTAAATCTGTTCCAGATTTTCCTTCATGTAGCCCCAGGACGGTGTGAAGGTAAAAGAAAATGGAACATTTTTAACCCCTAAACTTCCCTTCTTCAAATATCCTTCGATTTTCACAATCAAACAAGCTTTTTTGTTGTACCCTCTTGTTTAATAGCAACTTCATATTAAATAAACTTGAATGAGTAGAACCACCAGAAAACTGCTTAAATAGGGATTGATTATTCATTTAATTAAATATATCGAGATCATTTTTATAGCTTAGTAATTAGATTACAAGCAGAAGGAATAGACTGGTTTTAATTTTCCATATTTTAGACCCCGCTTTAAACATTAATTATGTGACAAGACAGTAATAGCTACATGATATCTGGTAAGAAAATAAAAAACAAAAATTTCAGGGACCCAAAACAAAACATCTGCATAACAAATTAAAGAATTTCATTATTTAAAGAGACAATAGTTAAAATTGTAAATAGAGTGATAATATTAAGAGTTTCTTTCTGCCATGAAACACTCAAAGCATTAAACCCAAAAACGATTAGAATATCAACCAAAACAAAGCGGAATACCGAGTTCTCAAGTAGTCTTTGATTTATTAATCAGTGCCAAAGAAGTTTTCTTTTCCATTCATTCTAAAGGCCAATACTGTTAGATGATGGCAAATTAACTGTTACCAAGGCCAATATTGTAACTACACATAATTTCACATGTCGGAATCTAGCTCAATGCGCAAGAAAGTCATGTTATAACCGTGGCTAAAAAAGTTATGGTTATAGTGACTAAATAAATTTTTAATTACGGTTAACTAAAAGTAAATTTAACCACGATTATAACCGTGTGGCTAAACGTACTGGAGTGGATCTGCACGTTAATTTCATAGCAAAGATCAAATTAGGTCATATATAGTAACTTCATTAAATTATAAAGTGGAATATAATATTACACATGTTGCCAAGCCAACTTTTTCTTTTATATTTCCATATAGGATATAAATGAATTGAAGGCAAGAAGCCAATTTAAATATATCCACAAAGTTGCAAAATCTTAAAAACCATTCTACATATTTTACGTTGACTAAATAAAATTGTGAAATTCAATTTTAAATAGATGCAAATTTACAAATATGTCACTAAGAATCTGTTTCTCAAGATGACAAAAAACACAAATTGCCAAGAGTCAAAAGAAAGGAGTCCACATAACACATTAGAGAATTTCATTATCTAAAGAGAGACAAAGTTAATGTTGTAGACAGGCTGATGATATTCGAGGTTTGGTTCCATGAAAGGCTCTCAAAGCATTGATCCCAACTAAGAGTAATATAAGATATATTAATCATTTTTTTTTAATCTTAAGAGCAACTATATCCTAAAAAGTTAAAAAGCAAACCAGTCGTATATTTTTAACTTCTCAATTAATGTGATGGCAAATTTGTCTAAATATCAAGCAATTTATAGGCAAAGAAAAATAGGGAAAAAATTAAGAATATTTGCCTTTTGCAATAAAAGATTATTAATGAAAATCAATTAAATAGACGCAAGTACAGCAAGCCGAATATATAGATATGATTCCAAGCCAGTTTTTCATTACAAGAAAAATCAAACTAAAACGATCCATAAAAGTTTGCATGCATAAAGATAAACATACTTCCATCACATAGACTTTAAAAAAAAAAAAACAAACAAACAAACATCAAAGACACTGAAACAAACCCTACGGGTCCCATGATTTTTAAGAATCATCACTATAAATGCTCTAATCCCCTTATTTTTATAATGAAAGTTTAAGCGGTCTACGGGTATCATGGTTTTTTACTTTCATTTGAAAGGCTTTCAACACTGTCATTTTTGTTTATTTGGTTTGGGAATTATCTTGGGTTTATGGGAATTCATTTTTATTTTACAAACACCACATTTTCCCAACACATAGTGCTTGGCCATGGAGAAGTCATGCTCCTAGAAGCAACACCAAATCAACTTCACCTCTAACAGCAGCCATATTATGGTTAGTAACAACACTACCATCTTCACTTGTCTCCATCTCTTCATAGCCATTCTCTAGTTAGGAAGAGCATGAGGGTTAGTGGTAGATCCATGAGATCATCAGAAGTGAGGAAGGTGGAGAAGGATGAGTTCTTCTTTTTGAAGCTATAAAGACACATGGCTAGCACGTTCTTGAAGAAACTGGTGGTATAGCTTGTTGTGTCTTATTCCACACAAAATGCCTAGCAATCTTGGTCCAGCTACCCCTCCTAAACGTCACTAGCCCCATCAGAAACAACCTATCACAGATAGGGGTTTTCATGGGTTAAGTTGGCTCTAGCTGGTTAAACAAGTTAAATTATTGGATGGGTTTAATTTTGGTTGCAAGTTGATCCAATCCATTAATATATCCATGAAAAAAAAACAAACATTACAAGGTCAACCAAAACAAATATCAGTACACCAAGTTTCAGGTACTTCCTTATAGTCTTACCTTGCATGAGGTAATGGTAAATTATCAATGGGCATTTCTCTTGCCTTTTCTAGAACCTCCTCTATCACCAATGCCAACACTGGTGCTGGTGAGGGAAATGACACGAAAGTAGGTCTGTAGGGAAAAGTGACACTGGTCTAAGCAAAATAAACACATGTACTTACAAAATGTAAATCATTCAATTGAGAATGAGAGGAAAGAAAGTTGTCTAGGAAGAAGTAGGGACAGATCGAAGCAAACTTTCTGGCCCACACATGTTTTACATTGATTGTAAACTTGGCTATCACAGCCCCTTTGAGTATGCATTCAATGGCAAATGTCACGTGAAATGCCACACAAGCAACAAAGGCTATTCATGGGCTTCACTTCCTACATGTACACTCTACACAATCCCCATGCCTCTTCCTAACAAACTCCCTCACTTTCTTCTCCACTCGATACCCCTTTGAGAATGTCATAAACAGTGTCCTCTCTTCGTCTGCTATAACTCCTCCTCTTGAATGTTTCCTCCACAGGATTCACAATCCTCATCCTCATCCATCGGAAAAAAAAAAAGTGGTTACCCACACTCTTGTTGGTAGGATAGGGATGGAAACACCAACATGACTCTCACAAAATCGAAGGTGCAAATACTCAACATAATGCCAACTTTCAATGACCTACTTGCAGTTCTCAGGAAGTGATGAGATTCTTTTAATGTTTAGAATGTGAGTAAAAAATTTTGATGAGATCTGCAATGTTGGTAATTAGATTATGCTTTTCCAATCTGCAAGATGTTAGAACGTTGTCATATGGGGCACACAATTACAACTGAAGTAGAAATGAGAAAAATAAAAATAACGAACACCAAACTTTAATGTGCAAAACTCCTAAATAAATTAGGAGAAAAACCTTGGGCAAAATGTAGAAGGATTTCACTAATACAAAAGAATTACAACAATTTCTCTCTAAAATAAGGAGAGCACAATTCACAATACCCTCTTTTTTTGTGCGAACTCAGGAATTGACGAATCAAATCTAATTCTCATTCAACAACAGTAAAATACATCTATGTTATTCTATATATACAAGCCATAGTTAAGCAAGTCTACTCATTAATTACTGAATATTGAAATAACTAAAAAACAGTAAGTAACCAACTAACAGCTAATAATTAACTGAAAGCTAATAATCAATAAATATAGCTAAGCATAATATTACAGCTAAGCATAATATTTCTACATCCCCCCATCAAGTTGAGCCTTGGAAACAATCTCTCAAGCTCAACTTGGAAATTGAACTCTGGAAAGCTCGACTGGATAATGCTTTAGTGAAGGGATCAGCCAACTGATCAGTGGAAGCGACATGACTGAGTTTGATGAATTTTTCCTTCACCTTGTCCCTTACAAGATGACAATTAATGTCAAGGTGTTTGGTCCGTTCATGAAATACCGGATTGTGAGCAATGTGAATCGCTGATTGACTGTCACAGTATAATGGTATAGGTTTAGAACTTTGAACTTTGAAATCACGTAAAATATAGGATATCCACTGTAATTCACATACAATAATTGCTAACGCCCGATACTCTCTTTCTGCTGTGGATCACGAAACTGTTGCTTGTTTTTTAGTTTTCCAAGAGATTAGTGCATCTCCAAGAAAAATAAAATATCCAGACAAGCATCTTCGGGTATCTATGCAAGAACCCAGTCCAAATCAGAGTAAGCCGTGATTTGCAAAGAATTTTCTGCAGGGAAATATAATCCTAAAGATGGAGTACCTTTAAGATATCTGACCACATGTAATGCCCCCTGCCAGTGTGTTTCTCTTGGAGCCTAAACATATTGGCTCAGTTGCTGTGTAATGTATGCAATGTCTAGCCTTGTAAAGCCTAAGTACAATAATCTCCCAATTAGCCTTCTATATTTTTTAGGATCAGTCATTAATTCTCCTTCTCTACTACAGAACTTCATCCCCTTAACCATTGGTGTTGATGTTGTCTTACATTCAAGTAATCCTGTATCTTTAATAAGATCAAGAGTATATTTACGCTGGTTGACATAAATTCCAACCTCACATCTAGTCAATTCCAACCCCAGAAAATATTTTGCATACTTCATATCTTTGATGGTAAATTTTTTGTCTAGAAACTTCTTTACCTTCTCTATCTGCAACTTTGAGTTTCCAGTAAGCAACATATCATCTACATATACCAAGAGAACTAAAAAGAAATCTGTTGTAGTGAAAAGAAACAAGCAATGATCGTGGCTTGACTGTTTAAAACCATATGCCACAAGTTGTGCTGTCAATTCAGAATTCCACTGCCATGATGCTTGCTTTAAACCATACAACGATCTCCTTAATATGTAAACTTGTCCTTCTTTTACTGCATAACCTTTCGGAGCATCTATATACACCTCCTCCTCCAAGAAGCCATACAAAAATGCATTGTTTATATCCAATTGGTGTATTGGCCATAAGTGAGCAGTAGCTATTGCTAGTAAAATTATGACAGTCACCATCTTTGCTACTGGTGAAACGCTATCTTGATAGTCTATATCCTCTATTTAGTGATAGCCCTTAGCTACAACCCTCGCCTTGTACCTCTCTATACTCCAATCTACTTTTTTTTATCTTGAATAGCCATTTACAACCAATGGGCTTTTTTCCTTTTGGCAGGCTAGTCACCTCCCAAGTATGATTCTTTTCTAATGCTGTAATTTCTATCTTCACTACCTCAATCCATGCTTCATCTTTCATAGCTTTTGCATTACTTTTAGGTTCTTGGATTTGAAATATTTGCTATAAATTGCATATAAGTGGGAGTAAAATGTTTGGGTTTAATAAATGGATAAGTTTTAGGGAATGAAAGAATTGACTTGCCTTTTTTACTGTCAAGCGAAACTTGATTAACTTGACATTCAAAATCTTTCATCCATAAAGGTTGTCTTCACTCCCTTGAACTATGTCTCGGTATACACAGTTCCTTCCCTATACTTCCCCTTACTAAATCATCAGGGTTCAATGAAGATTCTGTATTCAAACTCCTTAATGAGTTTTCTACACTTCCTTCATCATGCCTCTCTGCTACATCGTTAACATTCATTCAGTTTCCTTGCTCCAATTCTACCAAATTCTCAGGAAATGTTTCCATGTCAGGGTCTTATGAGAAAGGCACCACAGGTAGTGGTGTTTCTTCCTGCATCTGGTTATTTTCTTCTTTTTTTTGTGTTCTAAAAGGAAAAATCCCTTCCTTGAATACCATATTTCTTGAAATAATAAACTTCTTCTCTGTCAAGTCATATAATTTGAATCCTTTATTTCCAGGTGAATATCCAATGAAAACATATTTTGATGCCCTTGGTTGAAATTTGTCACAATTTGGTCTTGCAGTAGAGCAAAAACATAAGCACCCAATTGTTTTAATCTCATTGTAATTTACCTCTTTTCCATATAAAAGCTGATAGGGGCTTTTCTAGTTCAAGATTGAAGATGGAAGTCGGTTCACCAAGTATGTAGCATGCAATACAACCTCCCCCCAAAATTCAGTTGGCATTCCTAACCAATATAAAAAAGCTCTCCCTAGTTGCAAAAGTGTCTTGTGTTTTCGCTTCACTACTCCATTCTGTTGTGGTTTATATGCACAACTCCTCTAATGTAATATTCCATTTCTTGCAAACAGCTCCTTGCAATTAACATTGATAAACTCTGTACCATTGTCAGTTCGTATACTCTTCATCACCTTTTCAAATTGAGTCTTTACCATAACTATGAAATTTCTCAGGATAACTACTACTTCTGTTTTATCTTTCATAAAAAACACTCAAGTTGCTATACTATAGTCATCCACAATTGTTAAAAAGTATCTTGCATCTGTAGTACTCTTATGCCTATATGGCCCCCAAACATTTACATGGATTAAAACAAAATTTTCCTGTGATTGTGTTGTACTGACTGTAAAAGGTAATTTTGTCTATTTAGAGTACTGACAAATATCACAAGTAATGGGATGCTGCATTTCATTATTATAAAATGGCATGTGTTTCAGTTCAACTTCTGAAGGGTGTACTAACCTTTGATGCCAAAGATATTTACTATCTTGGCATCTCTCAATACAAGAATTACCTACATCAGTACTCATCATCATATTGCAGCTTATTTGTGTCTTTCCTCATACCAATATTTTGTGTCCACTATGTAAAATGCCCTTGCACCTTTGCCACTGCTAGCATAGCATCAGCCTTCAGGTCTTGTAGGGCACAAAATGATGGATTGAAGGTGAATTTTAATCTGCTCTGTTTAGATAATTTGCTAACTGATATCAAATTATGTTTAAAAGATGGCATGTACAAAGTATCTTTCAGAATTACTGTATTATGTATTCTAACATCACTAAAAAAACTCCACACATCTACTAGTTCTATCCGGTAAATGCACAACGATAAGCTTAGGTAATTTCTTGAAATTCATGAATAAACTTCTTACTCCATTAATATGACTTGTGGCACCCGTATCTACCACCCAATATCTATCTTGCTTCCCTACCAGAGGTAAAAAAACATTACCAGCAAAATTTTCCATGTGAGCAAAATTCACTTGCTCACTTCCAGTGACTGTTTTTCCCTTCAACAGCTTTGGAAGCTCTTGTTGTACCATCTCCACCATGGCTAACATCCAGTTAGGATTCATTTCTTTCTTGTCATCATTGAATTCATCATCAAACGGACTGTTTGCTAGATTAACATAATTCTTCCTGTTGCAGAACCTCTCTCCTTCTTCAATTTCTTGTATCAGTCTGGGTACCCATGGATTTTAAAACAAGTATCCTTCTGATGTTCTGGCATTTTACAATTCTCGCATATACGATCATCTTTCTTATGATTTTTTTTCCTCCATTATTTCTGTGACTGTTCCTCGAATTACTTTGCTGTGATGTTTTTGCCAACATTACACTAACATTCTTTGAATTATTTGCTTGCACAGCTAGATCTGTTTGCACCGATCTTTGTTTTTCTATTCTCAGCACCATAGAATACGCTTTACTAACTGACGGAAGTGGATCTAATATTAATATTTGGCTTCAAATTGAATCGAAGCTCTCGTTCAAGCCCATTAGGAATTGGATGAGTCTATTCTGCGATATCAGACCATCAAAGGTGTTCACAACACTACAATTGCATTTTCCCATAGCTCTGCAAGTACATTGAGGTATAGGTTGAAGGATGTTAAGCTCTTCACACAAACGTTTCAGCCTATTATAATACATGATTACAGTCTGACTTCCCTGTTCTATGGATGTGATTTCGCGCTGAATTTGTTAAATCTGTGGTCCATTCGTTTCACCAAATTGTCCTTCCAATTCAAGCCACAATTGTCATGCTGAAGCGCAGTATATAAACATTTCTGCAATCTCTTTAGTCATAGAGTTAATTATCCATGATGTTACCATTTCGTCAGTTCTTCGCCATTTACTGCATTTCGGTTCATTCTCTAGTTCTGCCATTCCTCCGTTAATGAAGACTAATTTGTTCTTAGCCGCCAAGGGTCTTTTGACTAATCTACTCCACATAAGAAAATTGGAATCAGTCAATAGAGCTGTTACAAGCACCATTCCAGGATGATCAGCGTTCTGCATAATCATCGGATCATCAGTGCTATTCATCGTGCTAGACCTCTATTCAACACTCGACTCGTTTGAACCTTCTAACGCCATGATCGAAAAATAAGCTTCGCAAGATGAAGCTTCTGTATTGTTATAGATCTATAGGCAGCGGAAACATGGTGGGCCCATAACCCATAAGCCCTTGAATCATAACCAAGCTTTGATATCATGTGCGAACTCAGGTATTGACGAATCAAATCTGATTCTCATTCAACATAGTAAAATACATCTATGCTATTCTATATATACAAGCCATAGTTAAGCAAGTCTACTCAATAATTACTGAATACTGAACTAATTAAAAAATAGAAAGTAACTAACTAACAGCTAATAATTAACTGACAGTTAATAATCAACAAATACAGCTAAGCATAATATTATAGCTAAGCATAATATTTCTACACTTTTGTTGTCTTTTTCTCTGCCACACTTGATAATACTCCATTTGCTAGTGCTAGGTGTAGATTAGTAATAGCATTGCCATACATCTCATTCTACTTGCCATTGTTAGTGATCTTGTCGGGCCTTTTTCCAATTGCCGCCAAGCAGTTATCTTTCCTCAAAATTGTTTTTATTCTCATTTTCCACAAAAAAATTATTTTCATTAAACTTCTCTACTTCATACTTCATCGCCATTATTGAAGATGGCTCTTTTCCACTAACTGTATTTGACTGTAGCACAAAACCAGGCTCTAATACCACTATTAGAACGTTGTGGTACGGGGCACATAATTACAATTGAAGTAGAAATGAAAAAAAATAAAAATAATGAATACTAAAATTTTTTGTGTAAAACTACTAAACAAATTAGGAGAAAAATCTTAGACAAATTGTACAAGAATTTCACTAATGCAAAAAGATTACAATAATTTCTCTCTAAAATAAGGAGAACACAATTGACAATACTCTCTTTTATAATAGAAGAAAATACACTCTCTCTAATAAAAGGAAAAAACAATTTTTAGGAGAAGTCACACAATTTTCTCTCTAAAAAACTCTCTTTTTCACTCAAAATAAGATTTTCCCTTCAAAAATTGGGATGATCCTTTATGAAGACAAAAAATATGTATATATATAAAGGAGAAACGCGATAAATCAATGTAAATTGTTTTACAACTCAAAATTTTCACCATTTTTAACTATATAGAAGCAAAACTCAAATTCTCCACCATCTTTAAAGATGGTGGAAGTTTTGCTTCTATAATCAAAGATGGTGGACAATTTGAATTTTGCTTTTATATAGTCAAAGATAATGAAAAATTTGAGTTATAAAACAACTTACATTTACATTGCTTCACCGCCTCTCTCCTTTATATATATACATATCTTTTGTCTTCATAAAGGATCATCCCAATTCTTGAAGGCAAAATCCTATTTGGGTGAAAAAGAGAGAGTTTTTTAGAGAAAAAAAAAAGTGTGACTTACCCTAAAAATTGTCTTTCTTTTTATTAGAAAGTGTGTATTTTCTTTTATTATAAAAGAAAATATTATCAATTGTGTACTCCTTATTTTAGAGAAAAATTGTTGTAATCATTTACATTAGTAAAATCATTCTACATTTTATCCAATATTTTTCTCCTAATTTATTTAAAAGTTTTTACACATAAAATTTAGTGTTTATTATTTTATTTTTCTCATTTCTATTTTAGTTGTAATTATGAGCCCCGTACAGCAACATTCTAACACAAGACCGCAATAATAATGCCATATCTAGTGTGTTTTGTATCACTTGCTTCAGAAAACAATGAGGATAAAAACCACCTACAGTAATTCCTGCATCATATTGTAAATTTTGAGATTAATATATGTTTGAGATAAAAAAATACATAAATAAATAAACCGAAATGATAAATTACATACTCTACACCAAAAAAACGTTAATAAAACGAGTGTCACTCCTCTCTGGTTGAGGCACGAACTACAGAATATGATCCATGCCTTAACCATTAGATCATCTTTAATCGTGTTATTCTTATTTTGTCACGTGTTCTTCCAAAAAATGTGCCATGTGTCCCTACTTCTCCTCTTCCTTGCAACTATCTCTCTTCTCTCTCACCCACAAAACCACCCTGAGACCCAAATATTTGGGATAGGTCCCTCTCTTCTCTCTCACCCCCCACCAAATTCAAATGTTTGAAAATGAACAATGTTCAAGTCAATTACTTTATCTTCTCCCCATCTTGTTTCTGCGCATATGCCTACCCAATTTGTATTGATTTGCATAATTACTCAACTTCAAAAATGAGAATAACCCATTTGGATTTAGCTTGCGCAGTTAGCCTTGGGAGCATAGCTCAGAACCATACTTTATCGATCCATTTATACCCACCATAATCACTGGATCTAAGGGATTTCTCAATTTCTGGATATCACGCCAAGCCTCCTTTAGTTGTTCACTCCTCAAATTCTCCCTTCTGTTTTATTTTGAGTTTTGCCAATTATGATGCTATTGGCCCTTTTAACGTTGTTTGCTTGAATATCTTCTTGTTATTTTTCTTTCGACGTTTTGAGTTGAGAATTCTTTTTTTGGGTAATTTTCTTTTGTTTTCATCATGTTGGGAAGCAGTGTCACTGGCGAGCGAGATCCAAGTTCGCTAGCGTCGCCATATCTGCGTTAAAGATGCCGGTTTCGGCGAAGGCCTGCAAGATTTGAAGACCGACGTTGAAGATCTTGACATTGTCGATGGTAGTCCTAATCTTGAGGAAATTCGCCACCGCCTGCGACTGCGGGAGGTTGTCGCCAACGATGCCATAATTGACTACGACGGCAAATGAGCTGGCAACATGGTGGAGGAAGAAGATGAAGAGAGTTGAGATGGTAACCGTAGCGGAAGCCATGGTTTTTTGCCTTGGATGTTGTTATTTTGCGGGTGAGAGAAACGAGAGCAAGTTGCAGAGGGAGCAGGCACTTCAGTGAGGCACGGAAAGGGTGAAGCATGGACACTTGGCACATTTTTGAAAGAACACGTGGTAAGATAAGAACGGCATGATTAAAGAAGATTTAATGGCTGAGGCGTAGGAGCTCTTACGCTCACCGAGAATGCCGCACATGTACTCTATATCCAGCCATGTCTACTATTCAAACGAGCAATACATGGATGAGCAAGCAGAAGCTTAGGCTGAAGCCCAGTATATGCTAGCCGTTGCTGAAGCTATCATGTATAGAGCTTTGTACAATGAAGTTTCGTACAATCAATCTCAGTACATTAATCATCAAGTTCAGTACTCAGAATCTATAACTGAAGTGGATGGTCAGGTTTAAACGCAAATACGCAAATGACACAGAGAAGATGAAATGATGGAAAATATTCAAGCAGAACTTGGAATACATAAACAGTTCCAATGATGTTGGGACTCATAGGTGAGCGTAAGAGCTCCTACGCGTAGGAGCATATCTGGACCAGTCAGAATCACCCATGAAAATTATTGAAACCACAATGCTTTTACTGGAAAGATCAAACTAGGTCATAGATAATAACTTTATCAAATTATATAGTGGAGTACAATATCACACAAGTTGACAAGCCAACCTTTTTTCTTATATATTTCCGTATAGGATATTAATAAATTGAGGAGAAAAAAAAAAAAACTATTGGTTCACTTCTTGCATCTAAGATAAGGCAAAGAACCAATTTAAGTTCATCAGGGAAGTTGCAAGATCTCGTTTTAACAACTTTTTCACTGTTCTGTGTTCCTATCTGGAATGTAAAGTGTGCAGTTTATTTCAAACAAACGAAACTAGCGAGGGCTCAAAGGAAGGAAAAGAAGTAGAAATTTATGATTCCCACTGCAAGAAACTTAAATTCATTCTCAAAATGTGTTATGTGATATATTAGTCCTATTTTGGCAGACTAATACTGAGAATCATAGAATTTTGAGCAAGAATCAACCACGTGAAGGAGATTGAAGCGGAAGGGAACTTGCGGAACGGCCAAAGACGCTTCGTTCTCATCTTTGCGGTTGCCAGTGGGAAGGGGGGTTTCGCCGTGTCAGAGCTGTTTCAGTGCTTAACTTTTCTTTTCGGTTCTGCTTTCAAATTCTGCCCTAAAATTCCATTTTTATTCTCATTATAAAATAATAAATCCTTATAAATAATTTAAATTCTAGTTTTTAGCCTACTCTTATATAGGCTAGAAAATTAGTAGGGAACTCGTGTACCATTCATCTTACTCTGTTTTTCCGTAGTCTATGTTCTTCTCGGTTTGGCCTTCCTTTTTAGCTCAAATTTCGTTTTTAACTAATTTTATGCCATATTTGATCAACTCTACCCAAAAACTAGACGAAAGGGATTTAATTCAAACTCAAGGGTTAGATGATTCAAGCTTACCTGAGGCAGCTACTCTGTTTCTGCGTTCATTCTTTCCTTCTCGGTTTCAAGCTGAATTTCGACCAGAACTTAACGTTTTCTGGCATGGTCTGCTACCCAATTGTCCAGAACGCTTCGAACACCTACTGCAAGTTTTTCTCACTTGTTTTACACTCGCTTCAAATTGGAAAAAGCTCTCTGTTTTCGGTTCAGAAAAACAGAGCACGATTTCTCTCTCTCTCTCTCGGGGCTATCTGGCAGAATTTGGAGAAGAAGAAGGAAGCTTATGGGGATTAATGAAGGATGAGCTTCTCAATATATAGTGGAGATGCTTCACGGTTAAGTGATTTTGAACCTAGGATATTTTGGTAGCTAAGGGATATGGTGACGCACTGGATGATGCATGGAATGATCTACGCTTAAGGTCTTCTAATCTGCCACTTGTCCCCTTGGTTAATATTACTATAAGACCCTTCAAACCTTTTCTTTGTCCATTTAGGCCCTAGGCTTTTGGGTAAAATTTCACTTTTAGCCCAACAACTATTTTCTGTTTCTATTCCTATTAATTTTATTTCTCTCGTGTGCATTATATTTTACTATGATTTCCGTTTACTAATAAAACTCATTTTTAAATTACTACTTTATTCTCTTAAAATTTCTAATAATAATCTTCTTAAAATATCTTATTAACTAATAAGAAATTAGTTGTAATATTATTTACTATCCAACCATTTTATTTTCAAAATCCTAATTCCTTAAGAATTTCTTTAACAAAATCTTCCTAATTAATTTAGCTAGTTCTTCAGAAAATGCCAAATTTTGTTGTAAAAATATTGTCACCAACACAGATTGAGTCGCATCTTAAGAGACACTGTCTTTAAATAAATTATTTCGCGTCTGTAGAACTTCCTCCCAAGATAAAATAAGCCCTTCTAGATGAAACCCAGATACCATAACAACTAGAAAATAAACTCTATAACCCAGTAAAGGCATAAAATAAAAAACTTGGAGGAGGGAAATATTAGAGAAGTGGTGTATCTAATCTGAAGAAATAATTCTCTTTTTATAGTGAGAAAAAAGTGTAAATGTCCAGGTAAAATAAATAGAGAATTACATTTCTAAAATAATAGTAATTAAAAGTTATAAATAGGTGGACGATTATAAATAGAAAATAATAATGGTAGTCAAAATATTTAATTGTAATAATTTTCAATTAAAGATTATAACTATTTTAAAAATATTTTTACAATTTTAAATATTCTTTTTTGAAATATCTATTTTTCATAACAATCCCTCACATATTTCAAAAAGAAGTTTTGAAAAACTACTAGGTTATGCATATATGTGTAGATGAATCTGGTGTCCTCTACATTATGAAACTAATCTAGACAGATAAGATATAACTCACAAAATAAATGGTGAAGTATTGTTGTTGTAAGTTAGAGACTTTACTAGTCACATCTCACCCCCATAATTTCTATTGTTAATACCGTTATGCGCATTTTCGATCGTGTGCATGCCTAGAGTTAATTAATGCTCTAAAGATTTCGTCATAATCTCATACAAGCAGCCCTACTCCACATTCATATAAGTGATTTCACTATTATTTTATTTCTTATAGGGTAAACAAGTAGAATTTCACCATTATTTCATTCCTTATAAATATTACAAAGAATCATATAAACATATGACATAAATATACAAATTACAATATACATTATTGACATCTCGTAGATCACAATTGAATTTGCCAAAAAAAGAAAGAAGATGATCACACGCACACGGAAATCATTGAAGCAGTGAAGCATTTCTGTTGTGGATAATGATGACCGAGCCTTCTAGGATTTTCCTGCTTCATCATTTTTAGTATAAATAATTTGTAAATTCTGTGATTTCCAGAAGAAGCCCAATCACTTGCCATTGCATCGATTGAAAGTACTGTTAGCAGATTCTGGCTCCTTATGGAAAAGTTCTTGAATACGTTAACAAAGCCCATGCTTCTGCTTCTCCCTTTTCTGCTAATTCATAGTCTTCTGCAGATTCCTACCAAAAAATGCATCATAATGTGAACAATTAGGATTAAGACTACAGGTGATACCATTTTGCATATCATATATAGCAGATGGAACTACCAGACACTAACAAAAATATCTGAAGTCTAAACTGTCATTAAAAAGAATCTATTTTTGAACAAAAGAGTATAAGAATTATCAAAAAGAAGAGGCAATATCAAGCAACCACAATTGTGGACAAATATTTTGACAATAATGAAACATAGCAGAAGAAAAAAATAAAATCATATTTTTCACTTTAATTTTCCAACGGTAAAGTAGACAAAGAAGAGTGAAAAATCAAGCAAAGATAATATTACTGGCTAGGTTAGAGCACAAATTTGGAGCTTCACCTTGAGGTTACTGTTATTGGCCCAATGGCCTCAACTTCATTGGAGATCATGGAGACCCACCGAAACAACGATGTTTGTGAGTTCAAAGCGCAGCTGAGCAAGTGATGATATGCTTTTAATGTTTGGAATGTGAGTAAAGGAATTGATGAGGTCTTCAATGCTGGTTATTAGATGTTGCTTGTCTAATTTATGAAACTGTAGGCTCATGTTCATCACAGTTGCAAAAGCTCATAATTTTTGTGTATATTCTAATAACAAAACAAAGGACAAGAAAGAGGTTGACAGAAAAACCTCTAGAGGGCGTTCTAGTAAATGGAAGTGTGTAGAATGACTAGATGAACCTACATTTATAATGGGGAATATGATAATAAATGTAGCAAAAAATTGGAAGAATACAAGAAACTGAGTAAGAGAGGCAAAACAAGTTACAGCAACAATTGGTTTTTCTCGTGATAACCACGGTTTTTTTAGCAGATTGTCAGGGATAACGGACAAAGAAATTAAACAAGATACACAAGTTTGTTTCGATTCTCAATGTAAAGGCATCGATGGTGTGAAGGATAAGAGCAAAAGAAAACAGGCTGTTTATCCATCAAACTTCCCCTTTTCACACTTTCCCTCAATTTTCACTCTTTTATTTCACAATAATTTCATATTAGGTGAAAGTGAATTTCTTTTTTTGGCTTCCCACAGATATTCTTCACTGGAAGCAATCCTGCTCGAGACACTGTTGAGTACAAAATGTGGACACCTCTCCGAACGATTATTTGAATATGGATTCATCACCTTATAAGAGACTAGTCATTTTCACTAGAGCTAACACTCATTAATTGAAAGTGAATGATTTGTCAAACTATCTAATTTGGACAAATAATGATCTTGAATACTTTTAAACTTTGTCATACATATCACTTGCCAAGGTCCACCAAATTGCTTCAAAATTTAATTCCTATCTTAAGGGCTCACACAACAACAAACAACAGTGCTAATGCCCCACATGCTTGATTAGCCCTAGCTATTTGGTTAGCCACATTCACAATGAGAAGAACATCTCCAAGATTCGAAACAAGATTTGTCATAATTATAAAAATTGTTAGTTTCTCTCTATGAAAGTACCTTGTACTTCCAGAAGTTTATAATCTTTTTGTCTAGAAGAAGCTTATAATCAAACAATAAAGAACTTTTGATTATCACTTATAAACTAAGAAAAACTTGAAAATAGAGTTTTAGCAAACAGACTTCGATAGAGTAACTAGATAAACTCAACGTTAAGAAGGTTAGGAAAAGGAGGTATCCATAGTATTTTAAGTAATTTTATTTTACTAGAGACTTTGAAAGTGGTTCTAAATTAAATGAAAAACATATTAAACAAGATATAAAACACTATTTCCTCTCTTGATGCCGACTTTTTCAACAAATTTTTAAAAAGAGTAGACCAAAAAAAAAGTTAAACAAAATACATGAATTTGTTTCAAATATTCCTTGATGTAAGGCCATTTGATTGGTGTGAAGGATGATGATAATTGATAAAAACATAATAAAATGGAGGTTTCTCGTCCTTTCTCATTTAGCTTCAACTTTTACTATAAAAAAAGTTGTTTGCTTGAGTCCTTTTGTTTTGTGTAGTACCAATTCCATATGTACTTTGTGAGAAAGGGACTTAGTGACCCCACTAACAAAGTGGTTAATTTTATAAAACATGCAATAGTCTTCAATTAATGCTTGTAGAATTTATCTTACATATTGCTTTAGAGTTCATATCTCCTTCCATTGATATTTGAAAAATCATCATGTAGTTTTCAAAAGCTCTTTTTAAATAATATGTGACAGTTCCATTTATATGCAAAGCTGGCTAAATCTTTTAACTAATTAAAACATCAAATCCACGTCATTCTCATTGTTAATTTAACATGAATTTTGATTTGTCCGTATTTATTCATGCAATTTTGTGGAAACACAACACAACACTAGCAGTCACAACAACAAAAAGCAGGAGTGATGAAGAAGCTAACTGATTAAAGCATTTTTTTTGTCTTGATGCCCTATTTTTTTCCGGAAGAATGGACCAAATAAAACTATTTCAAGTGTTCCTCCAATTAAGAGCAGATGGATTGCGTGAATGATGATGAAAATAGAATATGGAAACTTTAATTTTTATCCTCTGAACTTCCCTTTTTTCACATTTTTCTTGAATTTTCACTATCAAACAAGTTATTTGTTGAGCCCTTCCGTCTCGGATCAATTTTTATATTTAGTAAAAGTGAATGAGTGGCCCTACCTAACAACTTGCTTATGTAGGACAAGCAATGGTGTTTGATGCTTTTAGAATTTACAGCAGGCATGGACTCACCAAACTACTTCGAATGTCACACCCCTCAAACAATAAGTACATGTTTGGTATCACATTGCGATGAACCAACTCACATTTTGAAAGTTCCAAACGTGATTTGCACAAAATTTGAGTTGTTTGGTATCACGTTGGGAAGGAAAGTGAAATCGAGTTTGAGCTCCAAACTGAGGTTGGTTCAATGTGGCCGAGCGTGGCTTCTGCGGTGATTAAATGTGATTAGTGTGTGTCATTAATCTCATTCCTCCTTCATCCCCTGTTGTGTGTTGCATGTGTCATTTGTTGTGTGTTGTCGAAGCTGTCGTGTGGTGTGTTGCCCCCTATTGTGTGTTGCTAAAGCTATCGCATGTGTGTTTGCATGTTAGGTGCCATTGGTCCCTACTGTCAATCTCTATCACCTTCCTTCTTATTTTTCCTTCCATTTTTGGTCGTTTCTTATCATTTTGGTATGCTTTCTCCCGTCCGTTAGTCACCTCTATTTGCCTCTATTCTCTGCTGTGTTTTGTGTAATATTATTGTGCGTGTGTGGTGGTTGTATGTTGTTCTTTGGTGTTGGAAGGCAGTGGGGATGTGCAAACGATGATGAGAGCCGTTAGAAGCAGCTCTCTAATAGCCCCATATGGGAGAAACCAGCGGGTCATGAAGTCGGGTCATTTGTGACCTACCAAGCCAATATACAGGTGGAGAAAAAGTAGAAGACTTTTTTTTTCCTTGAATGGCACGAGTTGGGCTACAACTGCATGTGAGCTAGTGTGGGGTTTTTTTGTTTGTTTATTTGTTTGTTTGTTTATAATTAAACTAATTACTCCAATTAATCTAATTACAAATTATTAAAGTAATTTATATAATTAACCTAATTAATCTAATTTATGTAATTACTTTAAAAACCTAATTTACATAATTAAACACCTTAATTATTCTGGTTAAATAATTACATAATTAATTTAATTATATCATTATACAATTAAGAACATAACTAATTTAATTTATATAATTGTCTTGAAAACTTAAGTTGCACAATTAAAAAACCTAATTGATCTGGTTAACTAATTACATAATTGATTTAATTATATAATTATACAATTAAACATAATTTATTTAATTTATTTAATTCATTGATATAATTCATTAAGTTAGCTTTAAATAAATGATAATGGTACATTAAAAAATAAAATATAAAATCTATTTTTTTTTATAATTACACATCTAAAACTATATTTGCAAACTAACATTTAAACATCATGATATGTTTCTCTGTCCTAAATTATATTTGTCCAATTATTTCTCAAATATAAATCACATTCACCCAAACTTAAATTTGTCCAAATGACGTTCATCCAAACTTAAACTTGTCCAAACCACAACTGTCCACTGATTTTCCAAAGACACCCTAAATCTTATTGCCTCAGGCATGCTTTCCTTAAAACTTATGGTTTAAAGATTGGAATTAGAGTAAACTAAACTTTAAATCACTAATTCATTGGTAGTCAATAGACTCACCAGCAATTGAGTCAATTGTATTCTAAAATGGGATTGTGAACTGCCCTTCTAAAGGCCTCCGATAATCACATGAAATACATCATCCGTTCAAGAGTTTTAAGCATGGTCAGGCTACTGAGGTTTTCCCCAATTCAGAGATTGGAATAGTCTAAAATCTTATACTTTCAATATCGAATCAACCCTTGAATTGGTAAACATTCTAATTTAAGATTTACTTGTTTGACCATAGTTAAACCAATGATCATTTAATATATGTTTTTGATGTTACATATGTAAAAAAAATATAATATAATAAATAATATATAAATAAGTAAAAATAAAGTAAACTAACCCTTTAAAATTCATATGCAAATCTAGAATAAAATGAAAATTGGGCCTTAACGGGAATTTTTCTAATTTTATTAAGGGCTAGAATGACTTTTAATTTCATCATTTATATGTTCTTATTTCAAACATAAAAATAGAAAAGAAAAATCATAACGAGTCAGCCCAACCATTGAACAAACTAAGTTTTATTATTGTTGAATTTAGCGATTCAAATAATTTTTTGTGAGACTGATTTACCCGCTATACCAAACCATACAAGGGATCAATTCACTCATCTATGATAAAATGTACTCCAACTAGAATATCAAAAACTCCCTTTATTATTATATTTTTCTTAATTTAATCTATATATTCTTTCCAAAGTGAGCCTCCATTTCTACTAACATGTCAAAATATGGCATGGAATAATTATACAAATGTCTAAAATTTAAGCATGGTAGTACCAAAAATTTAGCATTGCTGTGAGACGCCTCTCAAAACGTTAGAATTTGGAAATGTCCAACGCCAACTGTCCAATTTGTCAACTACTTCGTAAGAGCTTAGCTTAGTACAACGCTGTTGAGTTCAGATAAAATTACCCTTGGCCTGATCATCATTTTCTAAATTTTAGTTTAGCTTCTTTAAAGCTGATCATATTGAACAAGAGCGTTCACAAAATCAAGTGTAGCCTCTTGCATACCAATTAGCGGTCCAATGCTGACTTTATTTGCTTACTTTATTTGCATACACTGAACTTTATTAATGAGACCTTCCAAAACCATTTATATAATGTGGACACGATTTGTAACACCAGTTTGACCAACAATGTTTTCATAAATTCAGGAGAATCATGGTCAAAGTAGAATAGAAACAAACTGTGAAAAGCCATAACCTCTCATTCCTTGACGAATACAAAGCTATTTCAGATATTTTCTAGATGGCTTGTTTCTTCATCAACCTATGGGAAGATAATCTACAAGTTGAATCAAACTCAATAATCAAAACGGCAGAAGCTTGGGGAATCTAACTGATGTACCATGCACCTCTAAGAGCCTATAACTAAACAAGATAAGAGTCTTGGAGTAACTCAAGAAACAAAAGGTGAAGGAGATGCTTGTCTCCTCCATTGCAATGAAAACCAATTAAAGATATAGCTGTTTCTTGTTTCAGTAGCCACCTCTTCGAAAGATTTTCGGTAAGAGAAGACAAAGAAATTAAATTAAATAAGCTGTTTTTCGTGCCTCTTTGCTTCATAGCAATTTCATATATATATATATATATATATATATATAGTAAAAAAAAACTGAATGAGTAGAAGATCAACCAATAAAACAGCTTATACAGACAAGCATTGGTTTTAGATGCTGTTAGGCCATGTTCTATACCACGGTGCTGCAGGACCACCAACCTTCAAAGTTCAAACCCTTCTAGAAGGGCCTAAACAACAAAGCAACAACGCCATTGCCACTGCGTGCTTAGTGCAAGGTGTGTGATCAAAAATATCTTATTGAAAAAGTTCATGTCTACGGAGATTGAATTTTCATTTACTTAAACATATCTTTTATAGCATAGTAATTAAATTATAAACAGAAAGAATAAACTGGCTCTCAATGTTTCATATTATAAACCCAGCATTAATCATTAATTGCCTCACAAGATAGTAATAGCTATGTGATAGCTGGTAAGCAAATTTTAAAAGGGGGGTGTCCAGACCCAAAAGAAAGAAGTCCGCATAACACATTAGAGAATCTCATTATCTAAATAGACACAATATTGGAATACATTAGACAATCTCATTATCAAAAAGAAGCATTACTTCCCATACTTCCTCAAGGTCTCACCTTGCATTTAAATGATGGCAATTATCCACGAGCACTTCTACTGCCACTTCAGGAGCTTCATTTAAATTATGCTAATGCTGGTGCTGGTGCTGGCGACGGCAATGATGGTGGATACTCTGACAGAATGCCAACCTTCAATGACCTAATCACGTTGCTCAGGAAGTTATGCATGCTTCTAATGATTAGAATGTGAGTAAAAAATTTGATGAGATCTTCAATGTTGGTGATCAGATGATGCTGTCCAATCTGTGAGAATGCAATAATGATGCCACATCTATTCAGATGATGCTTGTTCAATCTGTGAGACTGCAATAATTATGCCATATCTATTGTGTTTTTATCACTTACTTTGAGGATTAAAGCCACCTGCAATGCATCCTGCATCATTATGTAACTTCTGATTTTAATATATGTTTGATATAAAAGAAGGTAAATAAATGAACTTAAATGTTAGATGATTTGTTTTGCAAACAGAAGATTAATATAGAAGTTCAAAATGTTTCTATATCATCATTTGACATGTCATCAAGATAGGATTGTTGGAACATGGAAAATATTGTAACTAACATTTACACAGCAAAGATCAAACTAGCTATAGTAACTTTATTAAATTATACAGAGTATATACTATTGTTGCCAAGCCAACTTTTTCTTTTTTACTTCCATATAGCATATAAATGAATTGAGAAGATTCCTTGTATCTTATAGCCAATTTAAATAGATCCACAAAGTTACAAGATCTTAAAAAATCATTCTCTAAATTTCACTTTCACTAAATAAAATTGTGAAAACTTGTTTTTGAATAAATGCAAATTTAGTAATTTACAATTATGTTCAAATTTTGGCCAACATGTCATTGAGAACCTGTTCTTCAAGAAAAAAAAAAAAAGTATACCTAGCATATAAGAGAATTTCATTATCTAAAGCAATTTTAGAACCAGGATCCGTCTAGGCGGTTAGATCATTAACATGCCAACCCAACATCCAAACCAGTCTAGGTGGCCAATTTAAACCAACATGCAATTAACCCAATCAAATCGGCCAGGTTTTGACCAACCTGACAACCCAAGACCCACTTCGGACACCCCATACTATATCAAAATGCAGGGATAAAAAATTTGAAACTTAATGGACACAACACCAAAGCATTGCATTGAAGCCAGCTGGCAAGAGGAAAGGTAAATTAGGTACATGTTCTATTTCTATAGAGAAACCAAAGCTTCTCCTGAAGTACAAGTTCTATCTTCTAGATTAGATCGATATGATGAACCATCATAACTCCTGATCTCATTTATGTCTCTAACCAAGAACCCCAACCAAAAATCGCACTTTATCACTGCCTTTTTCTCTATACCTTTAAAAGAGAAAGCAATATCTCTGTTGAAACAAAATTTGTACTTGCCATCAAATGGATCTACCAAAAGGTTGAACCCCCCCCCCCCCCCAAAAAAAAAAAAAAACCGGATTCAAGTATGGATTTTCAGGTCCCAAGCTAACCTTTAAATGCTGATTCTTCCAAAATAGATCACAGCGACCTGCAGCATTGATGGCGTCAGTAGCAGATCCAGGTAATGCAAAATGCAAAATAGCATGAGGCTCAACCTTCTTATAGTCACCTGTGCTCCCAATTTCTGCAGCATTAATAATTTTAAAATCTGAATAAGACTATGGAGGGATCCAAGAAGTTTTCAGCCAAAACCTGTATACTAGTCCAGTTTTATCTTCCAAGTATGCCACAAGATCCTTTGCTTCAACCTGACAATCGAATCGACCAATGCTAACTTCAGTAACCATAGCTTCTTTGTCACTTCCTTCTAGCTCCATTCTTTCAGTAGTCTCCAAAGTCAGGTACAAGCTAACACGAAATAGTGGAGTGCGAAGGAACTGCTAACCTGCCAGACAGTGAAGAAAGTGTTTGCAGATGGGTCAAGTGCATTCTAGATTAGGAGATATGCATCTTTTTATATATTTCATATTCTCATTCATTCTCCTTTTCACTTATTTTATGTTTATAGTTCTTGTGGATAATTATGACTTTATGACTTTAGTATAATGGTACATGTACTTTGAAGTTTGAACTTTAATTATTTATTAGTATAATTGAAGACTTTAAAGTATGAAATTTGCAAATAAATTATTGGTTTTACTTGCTTTGATATTAATTTGTAAATATATATATATATATATACACACACATTTTTTTTATTCTCCCAATTCAGCAATGGAGCTAGCAACTAGGAAGTTGGACTAGTAACTCAATGACCCGGGCTTCTCCTGGGGTTATTGACTAGGCCAATTCCTAAAACTATGATCTAAAGAGACACAATAGTTAAAGCTGTAAATAGAATGATATTATTAAAAGTTTGGTTCTACCATGAAAGGCTCTCACAATAATCCCAATAAGAGTTTAAAAATAAATGAAAAAAACAGGCTAAAAAGTCAAACGAAACAAATATTAGAATACTAAGTTCTCATGTATCCTTTGATTTATTAAGGCTAAAATGCACTTTACCCCTCTAAACTTTGTTCTATGTGCAAAAAATCTCCCTAAACTTTCAAACTCAACAAAAAATTTCCCTCAACTTTAATTTTCTGTCAAAAGCCCCCCACAGTTAGTTGACCGTTAACTAATGCCACATCATCAGTATATTAGACAACTCAAATGTCACATCAAACATTTTTTACACATAGTCAATATTTGGCAACGTTAACATGGCAAGTGAACTGTAAAAAATGTCTGACGTGACATTTGCTGATAGTCAATATTTGGCAACGCTAACTTGGCAAGTGAACTGTAAAAAATGTCTGACGTGACATTTGAAGTGTCTAATATATTGATGACGTAGTATTTAGTTAACGGTCAACTGATAGTCAACTAACTGTAGGGGATTTTTGGCACAAAATAAAAGTAAAGGGAAGTTTTTTGTTGAGTTTGAAAGTTTAGGGGAGTTTTTTGCACAGAGTAAAGTTTAGAGAGGTAAAGTGCATTTTAGCCATTTATTAAAGAGGGCCAGAGAAGCTTCCTTTTTCATACTTCCTAAGGTCTTACCTTGCACGAGGTAATGATACAGTAACCACAGCTAATGGCCAATACTGGTGCAGGTTATGGAAATAACGTTGAATCAGGTCTTCATGGAGAGGTGACACTGGTAATCACTATCTCTTTGTCCTCTCATGTATCCTTTGATTTATTAAAGAGGGCCAGAGAGGCTTCCTTTTCATACTTCCTAAGGTCTTACCTTGCACGAGGTAATGATACAGTAACCACAGCTAATGGAAAATAACGTTGAATCAGGTCTTCATGGAGAGGTGACACTGGTAATCACTCTCTCTTTGTCCTCTGGAGGAAACATCAGGGAATCTTCTGTGGTTACCCACACTTTTGTTAGTAGGGCAAGGATGGACCACTGTGACTCTCTACTTGCAGAGACCCACTATGGATGCTGCTGCAAATAATGAGATGCTTTTAATGTTTAGAATGTGAGTAAAAAATTTGCTGTGATCTTCAGTGTTGGTAATCATAGAATGCTTGTCCAGTCTATGAGACAGCAATGATGATGCCATATCTAGTGTCTTTTCTATCACTTGCTTCAGAAACCTGTAAGGATCAAAGCCACCTTCGATGCATCCTGCGTCACAATGTAACATTTTTTAGTTTGATATATGTTTGAGACAAAAATAAGTATATAAATGAACTCAAATGATACATTATTTGTTTTGCAAAAGGATTTGTTTCTATGTCACATCTAACACATCATAATGAAAGTGTTTTTGGTAAATATAGTAACTACACATTTTCACAGCAAAGATCAAACTAGGTCATATGTAATAACTATATTAAATTATATAGTGAAGTATAGCATTAAGAATGTGGGCAAGCCAACTTCTTATTTATATTTCTATATAGTATATTAATAAATTGAGAAGAAAAAAAAAATCTTCTGGTTCACTTCTTGCATCTAAGACGTTGCAAGATCTCGTTTTAATAACTATTTTTACTGTTCTTTGTTCCTATCTTAGAGTGTAAAGTGTACATAACTATAAGACTTTTTCAGTAAAATAAGTGAGGCCACAAAGAAAGGAAAAGAAGTATAAATTTATGATTCCCTCTGCATAAAATTCATTTCATTCTTAAAAATGTGTTATGTGAGGTATTAGTCAGTCTGTTTTGGCAGCACAATAATGAGAATAACAGAATTGCGAGGAAGAACCAACCACGTGAAGGAGATTGAAGCGGAATGAAGCTTGGGGAAGGGCCGAGGACGCTCTGACACTTGGCACTCATCTTCGAGGTGGCGAGTTAGAAGGGGAGTTTTCGCCGCGTCAGATCGTCGTCGAGGACTCGTGGTGGCAGGAACATTTCACCGACGAGGCGAGGTGGAGGTTGGTGAAGGACTGTGGGGGGCTCAACGCGTGTAGAGGGATAAGGGATTCAGGGCAGGAGAGACAAGCACCGTCCTGTCCGGCCTAATAAAATGTGATCTTAGGCTTTAGGGGTAGAGGTGTCAAAGTACGGGTTGATCAGTTCGGTTAGTTTTGAAACAGGTCAGTCGGATTAGTCCGTTTTAAAACAAACAAGCATAATATTAATTTAACTTGCTTGTTGCGAGTTAGTAGGTTAAATGGGTTAGCCCGTCATATTTTTTTTTTAATTTAAATAAAAATAAATAAAAAATAATTTATTTACTTTAAAAAAATAAAAATATATATGAATTGAGAGATTTCGAACTTAAAGAAAAATTAAAAATGAAACTATTTTTTATTTTTTAATTATTATTTTTTTAGTATTATCTTTTCTCATTAATTAATAATTAAGATCAAATAATTATACAAATTTGATATAAAATTATCTTTAAATAATTTTGTTTCACTTCATTTGTATTTTTTAATTTAATATGTATCATTATTATTTAACATATGTGCATAAATTAAATATAAAAATTAAGAAAAAAAAAGAGAAAACGGGCTAACTTGCAGGTTATACAAGTCGAGTCAATTCGACCTGATTCTAAACGGGCCAGTAAAATACTAGCTCAACCCTCATTTTGTGCAGGTTAAACGAGCCCAACCTAGTTGATTGGACCCGTTTTGACACCTCTATTTAAGAGTTTTGTTTTAAGGATTTGCAGCTTGGGCTTGGGCCTTCTTCTTGAATGGATCTCGATTTTAACTATGATTGGTAAAAAGTAACTTGTGGAAGTTTCATTAGTTTAAAATTAAATATTGTTAAGTTAGTTTATTGAATTAAAATTATTTAATAAAATTAATTATTAAATTAATTGATAGATATAAAATAATATAACATATTTATATGATATTTTGTAAAATTTTAAAATAATATAAAATAAATATATATTTTTTATTTTTTAATTAAATTAACTTAAAATGTTATATATAATTAATTAAATATATTTTTTATTATATTATATATGTATATATATATAAATATTTTATATTTTATATTATATATATATATATATATATATGAAGAATAAGGGTAGACTAGAAAAATTTTAATAAAATAATAAGAGTAAAAGAGGAAGAAAAATGTATAAGTTATAAATTATAAACTATAAGTTACTCAAAATAATATTTTAAAATAAGTTATAAGTTATTCAAATAAACTTATTTATCAAACACATCTATTTTAGTCAAACAAACTTAGAAATTAATTAAATAAACTATAAGTTAATTTAAATATCATGTCAAATACTGTCTTATACATTGGATTGGACTAAGCCATCTATTCAACCGCCTCTAAATAAAAAGTAGCCAACCCAAATAACATGTGTTGTGTCTGTAAAGTGGCTTATACAAGTTAGGTCGTTTTGATTCGGACCAAGGGGGGAAAAAAAAAGAGTTTTATCATTTATATGGATGAAGTTGAACTTAATGGGGGTAAAACCATTAAGGGCAATGAAGTTAATTCGATATTTGTTTAAGGAAATAATGAAGAAATAAGAAAAAGAAAAAGCATAACAGGAGAACAGAGCCGATCAATAAGAGATTTGGAAATCATGGATTGAAAGTAGCAAAGGAATAAAAAAAATTGATTTGTGTTAATTGATCATGTCTAATTCTAAATCTTCATTTATGATTTAATGCTAATTATTTTCATAAGGCATTTCACAATTAATTGAACCAACTTTATCAGTTTTAGAACATTTTCATTCAATTCCATCAACTGTTTTGATTGAATTGATAATTGGTTTGAACTAGTAAAATTAGATCAATTTGATTTTATTGATAAATGTGGGAATGGGAACCTGGATAATTAAAAGTAGGTCAATTTGATTTTATATATACTAAATGTGGGGAATGGAACCCAGATAAATATTCAAAAGGAAAAACAAATTGCTCAAAGGTTTCATAGTTTGTTTGACCATGCGCTTTTCAAAGAGGGCATATTATAACCTAAAGCAGTATCAATTGTTTAAATTTTAAGAATAATAATAGTTCAATTTTTCAAGACTCTAAGGCTTTACTTTTTGTGCTTAATAAGTCTAAAAGGGATTAATTTTCTTTTCTATTAAATAGAATGATACTCTTAAAAAACTTATACCACTTACGTATTTCAATTTCGTAGAACAAGTCTAGTACTATATTAGACCAACAATGAGTCATGGGGTTCATAAAATGATATAAGATCTTCAAAGTTGAAGTAGATTTCACATTATATACTTCCTTGATTCCTAGTTCTTTCCTTATCTTCACTTTTAATAAGACTTGAATACCAACCCCAGTTGGTTGGTTCAAAGATTTGACACTTGTTTTTTTAAAACAATGTCTCCAATCAAGACTTATAAAAGGAAAAAAAAAATTGTACTATAAGCAAATTACACTTTTGTAGTTTGACTTAACTCAAATTATATTAGTGGAACCAAATAGGATTAAAAAAAAAATTCTCAATTGGTCTGCATATTAAAATATAGTTATGAAGGAAGTCTTTAATTTAGAATATACAAAATTATTATTCTAATTATTATTAAAATAATAATAGCATCTTCGAAAATAATCCTCACAAGTGAATATTGTATAAAATTATAGGGTAAGGCTGTGGAGAACTCGACCTTTTAGAAGGTTTAATTTTTTATCATTAAATCATATTAAGATTTATGTGATATAATTTTTTATTATCATATATATAAATTTTGAAGTGATCTAATAATAAAAAAAATTAATTTTTTTAAGAAGTTAAGTTCTCTATAGACTTTTTCTAAGCCACAAGTGTTGGTGCAAAATCTAATACATTAATGAATCAATCAATTTTCTTAATCAAGTTTTGGGTTGACTATTTTGAAGGGAGAAAATTAGTGTTTAAAGTTTTACAAATTCTATAATCCTACTTAGTTTGAAGCAAATTAATTTTTTTGAATAAGGATAGTTCTAAACAAAAAAAAAACTAATATAATTGAAAACTCCATCAAAGTGAATTAATTTATAATAATAAGCATGATAAAAGGAAAGAATCCAGAAGGTGCCTCTCTCAAAAGAAACAAAAGATAAAGGAATGAAAGAGCTAGGACACAGGGGGGTTAAACTAGCTTGGTATACTTTTGACTGTTCTATCAAATTATTATTCAATGACAATTATTCTTAATTAATTAAGCCTAAAATGCACAAAACCTTATAAACATTGGAGTCAGTGTACTTTGCCCCCTTTAATTTTCAAACTCAAGAGCTAGGACACAGGGGGGTTAAACTAGCTTGGTATACTTTTGACTGTTCTATCAAATTATTATTCAATAACAATTATTCTTAATTAATTAAGCCTAAAATGCACAAAACCTTATAAACATTGGAGTCAGTGTACTTTGCCCCCTTTAATTTTCAAACTCAAGACTCCATTAAACTTTTATTTTGTTGTAAGATAGGTCATTCATTAACTAAGTTGTTATTCAATTAACGGTCAATGTTACATTAAACTATTTGTTTGCTTAGCTGGTCATTGACATAGCATTTTTTTTTCTTTTCCTTTAGTAGATATATACTCCCAATTCAGTTATTGTAGCACTATCGACGGATTCATTAGCCAAAACCTTTAGACGCCATTTTCATCGTTAACCTCCCACTGGTGTTGCACCTAACTCAGCCCGATAGAGATCCTTTCTTTAGCGGAACTCTTTTTAGTTGTTCACAATAATCCAACGATAGGGCATTTTTTTTCTTTTCCTTTAGTAGATATATACTTCCAACGCAGTTGTTGTAGCACTATCGACGGATTCACTAGCCAAAACATTTAGACACCATTGTCGTTAACCTCCCACTGGTGTTACACCCAACCCAACCCGATAGAGATCCTTTCTTTAGTAGAACTCTTTTTAACTGTTCACAATAATCCAACGACTATAGACAACTAAAAAATCTCCTTAACTCATAAGCTAGAGAGAGGATCTCCATCCAACCCAGCCACTCCCAGGTCTAAATTCAAAGCAAAATCCAAGGGGACAAAACGTCCTAACTTTTTGAAAATGAGGATGGCAACCTGATAGCTGCTACCATGGCTTCCATAGGTTTGCTTTTCTCGTTCTTTTCTGGGCTCTTCTCTACACTTGTATTGCTTAGATTTGGAAATTAAGCCGTCGTTAGGGATTTAGAGTAATTTCCAAAATATCTTAATCATGGAACCAAATATGTACCCATGGCCTCCACTGGTTAGCTAGACAGACTTTTTATTTCGAGTGGCTTTTATATTTCGAATCCAATACCTCTCCAAACATCTACTTCATAAAAAAATCTGGAAAGTTAGGGCGTTTCGTCCCTTAGATGAAAGGACTGTTTTGCAGCGAAATAAAAATTTAAAAAAGTCTTTTATTGAATTTGAAAGTTGATAGGACTAAAGTACATTGAACCCAAAGTTTAGTTTTGTACATTCTAGCCATTAATTAATTTTACACATCAATATCCTCTTCCACCATCTAGCCTAGCTATCTTGAGATTACAATTGTGAAAAAAAAAAAAAAAATATATATATATATATATATATATATATATATATAAATAAAAATTAGAACATCTAGACATTTCCGTCTGAGTAACCTTGGACTGCTTCTTATGGCGGACATCATGGGATCCTCTTCGCCCCCAACAGTTTATATGTAATCCTTTAGGGCTATAGGCCCTGTTTCTTTACCTGAAAAAAATATAGACATTTTTGTCCTATTCTTAATTCAAAGGGTATTTGAGTAAAATTATTTTAGTGTTTAGTATCAACTTTTCAATAGAAAAATAATATAAGGAAATATTCTTTTTTAGAAAAAACCAAATATGTATCCTTGAATTATAAAAATATTCACGTGTCATGTTCTATTATATATGAGGTAATAACAAATGATAAATTGTACAATAAAGTTGTGCCCCACAAACACAGAGATGTATATAAAACTCAAAGAAAAAAAAAAGGGAAGTGAGTAAGACCAAAAGAGAAAAATTTTTGGGGCAAAAAAGAAGCAATTAGACAAAAAGAAATAAAGTGACTTCAATTTATCATTTTTGTCAATAACTTCAAGCACACTCATAGGCATTTTTTTTTATCAATAAACTCGTATCAGTCGAATAATCAAATAAAAGTGAGTTAAACAAAAAATTGAAGAAATTTAGACAAAAAAAATTAAAGCATTTGGACAAAAAAAAATAAAGTGTCTTAGACAAATCTATTTCGTAGATAATCTTAAACCAATTGCACATTGATTTATACGTACGTGGAAGATTGAACTAGCAATCAAGACTAAACAAAAATGAATAAGGCCTAATTGGGAGCTCGCTTCACTCCAATACCAAAAAGATGATGGCAAACCCATCTCCAAGTTCATGCAAACCCATGACCTACACACACAAATTCTAGCTTTGTGAAAGCCAGAGGTATCCATGAAGTAGCAGCTGATGTAAAACCATCACTTACTTTAAGAGTTGGAGTAAAGTGAGCTCCAAATATGACACTCAAGACCCTAATTTCTAAGGAGGAGAAGAAGAAGGAGATGGGATGCTACGGACAGAAGCCTAATGAGTTTATATTGCCAGGAAAAAGGGGCTTAATTATTGTACAGATTTGAATTTGAAGAATCGAATCAAATATAATTAATTAGCAGATTACTTTGCATTAATTGCACCTTTTGTTTATTGGTTATACATGGAGGATTTTTTATTTCCTACTTTTCCCTTCTTGTTTCTCATTTATTATGAATAATAATTACACATTCTTTTTATTTGTAAATTTTAAAAAAATTGAATTCAAATATTAATCGATTGAAAAATCTGAAATTATTAAAAAGTGATTATATTAAAAATTTTATGTGGACTTAGTAGTTGATTTAACTGAATAAATAAAATTAGTTAATAAAAATAATTCTCACCACAAAAGTTTAACCCCAAAATACAAATATCAGTTGGGATAAAACATAAAGTATTGGGGAGATGCTATTCTTATATATATATATATATATATATATATATGATGAGGGCCACATCATCTAAAGGATCCCCGTCTTTAATTTAGGAACCCTTTGACTGGATTTTTATCTGTGTAACTACATAAATTGATGAGAATACAATTTTTAATATATTTATTTATTGGATATTTTATTAGTTTATATTTGGTGGAATTAGTATCACCTAAGTGGGCTTTAAAAGGTTAAGATACATAATTTCAGATTTTTTTTTTTTTAAGAAACACTCTCAAAGTAAATTAATAAATTGCTAAACTAATATGAGTACATTTGATTGATGGCAACTTAGTGGTAAACTTTTTCATTTTGGATGTGACAGTTTATGCTACAACTAAGGTTTTGGATTTGAACCAGTTAACCAATTCCAGACTTGTTTATCAATCTCCATAAGTTCAACCAGTTCTTGTTAATATCATAAAAGAATATATTTAACTAGAATTCACACATAGTTTTATATATATATATATATATATATATGCGCAATGGAGAGAGTCTTTAAACTACATTTTTAGTTTATACTATCACTATTTAGACGTAAATTAATTTAATTTGAATTGGACTAAATTATAAAGGTATAAAATTTTTTGTCTTTTTTTATTAACAAGGTCCAAATTCAAATTCTTACTTTAAAAAAATCAAGTACCACAATACAATTGAATCAACTAGCGTTGGTTCAAAAATATGATTTAACAGTGAGGAAATTTAATGATTTGCCTAAAAAGTTTATGTTTGATCTTGTCAAGTACTATCATGTAGTTATACAGACACAAACATCCATATAAGAAATGATTATAAATCTATAATATTAAAACTAGTAAACAAACTTAAATGGTGAGCTAGTTTGACTGGTAATTAAGTTGAAACAGACATACAATTCATTTTTTTTGTCGGATTCAATTCCTTATGAAACGCTAAGATTGGATTGGTTCAAACAACATCGAAAAATACTCTAACCATAATATTTAATAAAAGTAAAGAGTCTTCCTGAATTTTGAGTCACTTATAAACAATATTTTTTAAATTAAATCGATTATTGAACTGATAAAAACATTAATTCAAAGTTTAATGATCAAATCGTAGTTAAACTGCAGTCGAACCGATATTATTTAAAAAATATTAATATATATATATATAATTAAAAATATTAAAATACTTTATATAATTACAAAATTTGTGTAAAAATGTTTATTTATATATTTTTTAGTAAATATTATAAAATTTTTTTATTTTTTATTTTTGAAAATATATAATTTTTTATAATTATATTAACATTTTTCTCCTCAATGCTACTGCTGTCATTTCACGCTTTCCCATTTCTCCATATTGCTTTCTTGCTTTGTCTTCACTCTTCCTTGTTTTACATTTCTCCATATGCCCATTTCTCATGCCTTAACTTTCCCAAATCCTAGTGCCTTCCTCCTTTCCCATTTCTTTCCAAATCCTTTGAAGCACCAACACCACACACACAAACACAAAGATGAAGTAAAAAAGAAGCCCCTCGACAGAATCTACCACTGGCCGAAACGTCCAAGAGCTCGTTGTCGGCCATTCTCCTCCTTTCCATTCTTCTTCTTTTTCTTCTTTCCAATTTTCACTATACATTTTTTTTTATTTTACCTTACTGTAAAATGGGGGTTTGAGGCTAAAAAAAAAAAAAAGAATCTGCAGGAACTGACCATCAAGCGAGTTTACCTGATTTTTTCGGTTCAACCAATTTCATACCTATTTGATGGCAAAATGGTTTTTAGGCATGATCGAACCGAACCCCTTTTTGATCACTGGTACGACCGGCCGATCTGGTATTAAAATCCTTACTTATAAATCATTAAACTTTCAAAAGTGACATCTAAGTCCTTTAATCTATATTTTTTCTCGTAGTGCTAACATTATTTGCCACTACTCCCTATACTTAGCTATGAGACCCCTAATTTCAAAAGCACAATTCAAATACATGTATTTTTTTTTTTTGATATGTAGGCATTTTTAGATAACAATGAATTAAAGCATTGCTAAGAAAAAAATTAAACAAAAAGATATATTTGCTTAAATGTAAAAGTTTTAAAACTACCACCAAACATGTAGGTCAATTAGCGGGAGTTGGTCTTGAGTAAAAATCTTAAGAATGCAGCTGCATTGAAATCTTGTTTGAGAGAACTTCATTTGCTTATTGTGGTCATACCCTATTCGAATCTAAATTAGTCTGTACTTATTTAATGTTTGAATATCATATAGTTGTTTAAAAAAAAAAGCCACAATATAGAGCTCCCTTCACCCCAATACCGAAAGGATCAAGGAAACCCCATCTCTCATTTCATGCAAACCCATGACCTTCGCCATATATATATATATATATATATATATAGTTATAATTAACTGCGAAGCCAGAGGTATCCATGAACTAACAGATAAGGTCTTCCATCACCTCCTTTCAGACCTGGAGTTCAGAGAGCTCCATTTCAGGTTTCATCTCCCAAAACCCTAATATATATATATATATGTAGGAACAGACTTAGGAGACTGAGGAAGTTGATTTCCTGATGCTGTATATGGCTTCAGAAACTTGTGTTTATATAGGCTAAAATAGAGGACTCGAGAGATGCAATTAATGTGTTCTATTAAATTTGGATTTTAAGAAATTTAATAACAAAATCTTGGATGCCCAAGGATTTGTTAAACTAAAACCACCTTGTATCATGATTGTTGGCTAATGAGCATCTTTTTGTTTAAGTTTCTGATTATATAATAATTAATGGGTTTCAATCTTCATCATCAAGGTTGATGTCCGTATTAAGTTAACTATTTGTTTTTTAAGCAATTAGTCTTTTATTTCATAGCCGGTTTAAATATTATTTGCATCATATCTTTGTTATTCCCGTATAAAGTCATCGTTAATTAAAGGCTTTTATGTTTTGGTTGTTTTGAGATTTATGTAAATTATTTTTTTTATTATAATATACACAAATCATAAGATGATGGAATGATAGAAACATTCAATCGCTTGAGAGATTGTACTTTTCATAAACTTATCCATTAATAAATAATGTTTTAAGAATCTGCTTTCCATTGTTGTTTTTTTCACTTTTTTGTAAACAAATTATTATTCTCATTCTCAATTCTCAACGGCGCCTGAGGATGTTCTTATCATTCTAGTATTTTGTATCCCTTATTTTTAACCTTTTGGGAAAAATGAAAAAACAACACTTACACCATATTTTTGTCACAACCGTAATAATTTTCCTAATTTCTAAAAGTCACAATTTATGCAAATTTATTAAATTTGTCACAAAAATTTTCTACCTAAATTTAAAACTTTGAATTATATAAACCATTAAATTCTCAGCACATTGTATTTGGCATATTGGAAAGACCAAGAGGGAGAGAGAGAGGAAAGAGAAAATTTTCCTTTCCTTCGCTTGATACACTACAAATGAAGGGTCCGGTTGGCTCCAGCATCCAATATTGGTCGTTGGATTAATTCAACAGTTGGTATTTGGGGTGTCTTTTTTTTTTTTTTGAATTACACGATTGATTTTATATTGTTTGATCAGAGTTAGTGATAATAAGATTTAACTGAATATTATATTTTTATTACAATATTCAGTAAAAATATTTTTATAAATTAAATTTTAGAGTAATTATCATTGAATCTGATTGATATTTAGGTGCCTTTTTGTTTTTTTATAAAATTACAATAAATATAAAATTTAATTTATAAAAATATTTTTACTGAATATTGTAATAAAAATACAATATTCAATTGGATCTAATTATCACTAATTCTGATCAAACAGTCTAAAATTAATCGTATAACTTTAAAAAAAAAAAAGTCACCCCAAGGCCAAATATCGACCGTCGGATTAATCCAACGACCAATATTGGGATCTGGACACTCTGGTGCAAGAGTTAGAAATGCATGGGAATGCCTATTTCCTAAAGAGTCTTGATTTACAGTGCCAATCTTTTTTTCCCTACTTTATCCCTAAAACTTAAATTTTAAATTCTAAATCATAAACTCTAAATTATCAACCAACAAAAATTAGGTCTAACAGAAGACTAGTCCCTCAACTAACATTCGAAATCTCATTCTACAAGATACCTACATTTAGTGCCTAGTAAATATGCACCTCCAGTAAGATTGTCTCTAATAAAAAAAATATTTGTGTGAGAAACTGAAAAAACCCTAAACCATCAAAACACTGGCCTTCCTCTCTTTGCGTCCTCCTCCTCCTCCTTATCAACAAAAATTTGTTTAACACCACCGATAAGCACATGTTAGCCATTCATCTCATTATCAACAAGAACTTGTCCAATTTGTTTTTTCTTTTTACTGGTTTTAATTATTCTAAAAAAATTCTTTTATATCTTATAATTAGGAGTATTTTGGCCATTTATTCATGAAATCTTCTGTTTCTTACATTTTTCTTGTCAAACAAAACAAAGGTAACAACATTTCATTCAATTCTCCTTTATGTTATTCCAAATGCGATTAGAGGTGTCAAATACGTCAAGTCGACCTATTCCAACTCAAGTCGTGTAAGGTCAATTGTGAGCATAAATTAAATTGAGCTAAACCTTATATGATTAATAGCTTAAAAATCTTGGTTTAGTCCAGTCCATCAAGAGTTGTGGGCTGCATTGGGTTAGCCCACTGTTTTATTTATCTTTTTTTTAAATATTAGTTATTTTGAATTATAGAAACTAGATATTGATACTATTGAATTTCAAATATTGAACTAAACTTTTAAAAAATTATATTAAACCTTAAAATTGGTCAAGTTCTCTTTTTTAAAAAAATGAATTTTTATTTATTTTGAATGACAAAAACTAAGTATTGGAATTATGAAACTTTAAAAAAAATTGAACTAAACTTCTATAAAAGTAAACTAAAGCTTAAAATATAAATAAAAATTTGAAAAAAAAACCAACAAAGCCAGCCTATTGAGTCCTAAGGACTTTAATAGGTCAGACTAAAAGTCCTTTTTTAAAATGCACTATCAAATAATTGACCCATATAACATTTACAAAGTTAAGGTGAGGTCAGCCATGGGACGAATAACAATATTACTTGTCAATATAGATTAATGACATTTAAAACACAACCAATTCAAGGATCGCATGGATCATGCTAACTCCAATCAAAATCTATTGTTCAAGATGTACTAATAAATCATACTTGAGTACAGCTCATGCTCTAATTTGTATTATCTTTGGTATACCCTGATAACATCAAAAGATTGTGAAACTTTTCATGTATGAGATTATTAACATTGAAAGCAAAACAGAGAATGGATATATCCTTAATCATGAAAAGTAAAAATTATACTAATACTAGAAGAGAATCATTAAGAAAAGTAGTCACCTCACGTAGATGTCAAGCTTCAAGCTTTTATCTTGAGATATTAAAAGGAAATATGACATTAATTGTGAAGGACTTTGAAAAATCACTAAAAATTTAAAACTAGATCAAAAGACTTTTTTTATTGTTCGAATAGAAATTCATTAATGAAAACAACGATTACAACTTGAGTTCACTAAACACAACCAATAAATGAACAGAATAGAAATAGGCATCAAAAGCAGAACCTCAAGGAGAGAAATAACAAAAAGTAGTCCTACTATTGCAAGAGCAGTCCAGAAAGCTTAAGGATGATACAAAAACCCAAAAAGATTAAAAAAAAAAAAGATGATATTAAAGGAGTAATTGTGTGAATATGGCATCGTTCTCCTACTACTACTACCACCAATGCAGATTTTTTTTCACTATTAGTCGTGCACATTGTTCTCAAGGGAGAGGAATGAGTCAATGTATATGATCTATTTGAACTAACATTTAATTAATTAAATTATACGAAGGACAACTCCACGAGAATGGATTAACACTTTAATCTCTTTCTCTCCTTACGTCTCTAATCTACTCCAACAATATTAAAACAATACTTATCTTCAATTAATGTCATCCTGCTTCCGAGTGGCTTAGTCTTACGTCGTCATCTTTCATCAAATATATCTAATGATTAATCAAGATTAAAAGGTTTCAAATATAAGAATTTTCTCATAGGCAATAGAAACACTACAAGGAAAAAAAAAAATTAGAGACAGAATTTTCATGTCAAATTTTCATCTCTAAAATGTTGAAAATCCATCTCAATCTAGTCTGAAAAATCTGAGACAAGTTTATTTCATTTCTAATATATTATTCAGATTTTTTTCTCCAATTTCAGGTAGAAACAAGGTTTTCCGTGTCAATTTCCATCCTTAAATATTATTTCTCTTTAAGATGGATTTAAATTACCTCAAAATCTGTCTTAATTTGTTTGGAATTTGCTAAAAAAATATTTAAAATAGTTGAGCTGAAAATTAGAGACATAAGAAGATAAGCCTCCCACTTTTTTTTATATATAGCGCTTTAGTAGACATTGTTGTCTTGAGAAGGCTAATGAATGAATATACTTAAAGTCTTTTTGGGTGACCAAAATTGACCAGTTCAACAATCCACTGATTTTTAAGCATGTTCAGAAAATTTGAAAAATAATTAGGGACGAATTTGAAACGAAAAATTGTCTCAAATCCATCTCTAATTTGAGATGAAATTCTATTTTCCATCTTAGAATTTTTACAACAAAAGGATCAAAGACAATTTTTTCTGTCTCCAAACAATCAGAGACAATTTTTTCTTTATTCAGAGTCTCTTATCTCTAATTTTTCTCGTAGTGAAATATACATAAAACAAAATTAATGGTCTCAGGCAAATGCCTCCTTGAAACATTGGAGCTGTAACCACAATATACACATTAATTATCTAATGAGTTGCTTGTGTAAGATGCGCACCAACAATATGTGCATCTTAGTTAGACAAAACCAATAGTTCTTCTGATGAAACAATAGGTACTACCGTGAAATTTGTTTAATGGTGTTTCTAGCAACTACTTAGTTGTTCATACAAAACTTACATATATATATATATATATATATGCAAGGGCCAAGGTCAAAGATTTTATACAAAACTCATCATAGCCACCTACGCAACTTATCATACATGTATTTATTAAAAGTAAGCGTCTCAAGTGAATAAGATCTTAAGAGAATCTTAGTTCATACTCCATATATTCATTTCCTTTGTTTGTTCTTCGAGCTAATAATAAGCGCTTTATTTGGTGGGGGAAAAAATCAATCTTGCAGATGATAAGATTAAGAAAAGAAAGAAAATTAACAGCATCTTAGCATCTTGAGATTTTACAACTCAAAACTTCATGCATATATAAAAAACTAACAGCATCTTAGCATCTTAGTATTTTTTTCTCTTTCCTTCAATTATATTAACTTTGCCCGCAGAATGAATAATTGGGAAAAATAAGTGGCCACTGACAATTACGTTGGTAGGACAGGATGGGATAGCCATTGTGACTCTCACAAGACAAGAGGCGCAATACTTGCTTAACTCAGGAAGTGATGAGATGCTTCTAATGTTTAGAATGTGAGTGAAAATTTTGATGAGATCTTCAATATTGGTAATCAGATGTTTCTTGTCCAATCTGTGAGACTGCAATAATTATCCCATATCTACTGTTGTTTCTATCACATACTTCAGAACATAGTGAGGATCAAAATCACCAACTGATGAGATGCTTCTATGTTTAGAATGCGAGTGAAATTTTTTATGAGATCTTCAATACCGGTAATCAGATGTTTGCTTGTCCAATCTATGAGACTGCAATATGATCCCATATCTATTGTTGTTTCTATCACTTCAGAACAAAGTGAGGATCAAAACTAGCTTGTCCAATCTGAGACTGCAATATGATCCCATATCTATTGTTGTTTCTATCACTTCAGAACAAAGTGAGGATCAAAACTATCAACTGATGCATCCTGCGTCATTACGTAACTTTTGAGTTTAATAAATGCTTGAGAAAAAAATTAAGTAAATAAATGAACTACATATTAAATTATTTGTTTTGCATTTAAAGTTTAATATAAAATTCAGAATGACTTGTTTCTATATGATCATCTAACATGTCATCGTGATAGGGTTGTCAGAACAACCCATGGAAAATATTGCAACTACACATTTTTCACAGCAAAGAACAAACTGGGTCATATATAGTAACTTTATTAAATTATATTGTAGAGTATAAATATTGCACATGTTGCAAAGCCAACTTTATCTTATATATTTCCATATAAGATATAAATGATTTGAGAAGACTCCTTGCATCCAAGATAAAGCAAGGAGCGAATTGAAATAGATCCACAATGTTGCAAGATCGTATAAATCATTCTCCATATTTTACTTTTACTAAATAATATTGTGAAATTCGTTTTTTAATAAAAGAAAACTTACAATTATGACAAAGTTTTTGTCAATATGTCACTGAGCCTCTGTTTCTCAAGAAATTGAAAAAAAAAAATTTCAAAGACCCAAAAGAAAAAAGTCTACATAACACATTATAGAGAATCTCATTATCTAAAAAGACACAATAGGTAAAGTTGTAAATAGAGTGATGATATTATACCATGAAAGGCTCTCAAAGCATTAACCTCAATAAGAGATAAAATGAAAGAAAAAAGATTAAAAGTCAAACCAAAACAAAAAGCGAAATACAAAGTTCTCATGTTTAATTTATTAACGAGGGCCAAAGAAGCATTCCTTCCCATACTTCCTGAAGGTCTTACCTTGCATGAGGTAATGGTAAATTAACCATGAGCATTTCCCTGCCTCTTATGGAACTCCCTCCACCATTACCAATGCTGGTGCTGGTGATGGCAATGACGCTGACGGAGGACTAAAGGAGAGGTGACACTGTTAATCTCTCCTTTCCTGCCTTGTGAAGGAAGCATCAGGAAAACTCTTGTGGTCACCCGCACTGTTGTTGGTGGATCAAGGATGGACCACTTTGAGGAAGCTGAGGATGGAGTAAGGGCAGGAGTGCGGGAAGGACGTGGACGTGCAGGACGTGGCGAGACAGGAGTGGCCGAGGCGCTTTGAGGGTTCGGGACTGAAGCATCTGGGCAAGGAGCTGCTGGGGCTGGAGATGAAGAACCCCAAAACGATGACCAGAAGCCAGTGGCACCTAAGGAACTCAGTCACGACCAAGTGGAATATGCATGCATCGATGCCTATGTGTCTTACAAAACGCAGCTGAAGCAAGTGATGGGATGCATTTAATGTTTAGAATGTGAGTAAAACTTTTGTTGAGATTTTTTTGTTGGCAATCAGACGATGCTTGTCTAATGACGCCGTATCTAGTGTCTATCCCTTGCTTCAGAACACATTAAGGATCAAAGCCACGAACTATGCATCCTGCGTCACAATGTAACTTGAGTTTATTATATGTTTGAGACAAAAATAAGTAAATAAATAACTCAAATGATACATTATTTGTTTAGCAAATAAAAGTTTACAACAAAAATTCAAAATGATTTGTTTCTATATAACATCTAACATGTCATAATGAAAAGGTTTTTAGAATCGCCTATGGAAAACATTTGTAACTAAACGTTCCCACTGCACAGATCAAACTAGGTCATACATAAATATTAAGTTATATAGTATAGTATTAATCATGTCGGAAAGCCAACTTTTTTTATATATTTCCATATTAAATTGAGAATAACAAAATTCTTTTGGTTCACTTCTTGCATCTAAGACCAGGCAAGGAACCATTTTAAATTCATCAGGAAAGTTGCAAGATCTCGTTTTAACAACTTTTTTAATTGTTCTTGGATCTTATCTTGAGTGTAAAGGGTACATATATATATAAGATTATTTCATAATATATAAAAAAAAAAGTGATGTCTCTAATGAAAAGTAGTAGAAATTTATGATTCCAACTGCACAAAATTTATTTCATTCTTAAAAATGTGATATGTGAGGTATTAGTCAGTCTTATTTTGGCAGAACAATAATGAGAATAAGAAGATTGCGTGGAATGACCAACCACATGAAGGAGAATGAAGCGGAAGGGAAGTAGGGGAAGGGCCGATGATGCTCTGACACTTCGCTCTCATCTCCGCGGTGGCGAGTTAGAAGGGGAGTTTTCGCCGCGTCAGATCGTCGTCGAGGAGTCACGGCGGCAGGAAAGGGTGATCGGCGAGGCGCGGTGGAGTTTGGTGAAGGACTGTTGGGTGCTGAAAGCCGCCTAAAGGGATTAGGGATTTAGGGCAAGAGAGATGAACATCATCCTGTGCGACGTGATAGAATGTGATCTTAGGCTTTAGGGTTTCGTTTTAAGGATTTGCAGTCTTGGGCCTGGGCCTTCTTCTGGAATGGATCTCAATCTTGAGTTTAGACTTTGGATTTTTATTTGAAAAATTAATAGCAAATATATAATTATACGGGCAAAAAACAAGAATATATTCAATGTCTCTTAAATTTAAGAATTAGTTATTATTTTAATTTATTATTGGAGTCCGTCATACTGTTTATCATACGAAAAAATTGTTCTTATGTAAGAATTAGTTTTTATACAAAAAATAATGACAAAATAATTAACTCAAAGCATCTATAGTGGTAAACCTTATTTAGGTTATTATTATGTGTCTTACAGTATCACATCAGTTTAAGTAAATCTTCACTATTTTAAACAACTCTTCACTCTAATGGTGAATCTTTTAAAAATCTATAAATGAGTTTCACAATCAACTCTATACTACTTTAACATTTATTATTATTCACTAACATTTATTATGAATTAATTATTTTATTATTACTTTTTTTGTATAAGAATCAGTTCTTATATAAGAACTGTTCTTACGCATAATAGCTGGCTTGGTGAACTATAGTGGTGACTGGAAATAAGAATTGGTTCTTAAGTTTAAGAACTTTTTAAAAATCACCACTGTAGAAGAATATATTTTTATCATAATATATTATCATAATTATTAATTAGTGAAATTAATAATTAGTGAATTTCGTTATTTCATTTGATTTGAATTGATTTGAATGAATAAATAAATTAGGTAAATTAATAAATTTGATAAATTATGACATCAAATAATATTAATTATTTGATTTGAATTGATTCAAATGATTCGAATTAAAATTCAAAAACGATTACTTTTATTAGTTAACCACTATAGTATCTTAGAGGATTTTTTTAATAGGTAAAATAAATTTAATTATGAAATTGACATGTGAATTAAAAAATTTACTTTATTTGACTTTATTTTGATTTTTTTCCAAAATAGTTCTTAATTTAATATAAATCAAAGTTTAAGATATAAATCTTTAAATCATAATCCCTTGACTAAAAAAAGAGATGAAAATCAAATTTTTGAAAAATGAAATCTGAGGCCTGGAGATCCAATCTAAACGTAGCAACAACCTTTAGTATTTTTTTTCTGTGGATCCGATTAAAACAAAACAAGATGCATTTAGAAGTAAAGATGAAATCAATATTCAATCAATTACCAATATGTGCAACAAATAATTTATAACAAATAAAAAATAATCCGCAAATTAACAAATTTACTTATTTTATTCATTTAAATTTATTCTATTAAATAATAAATCAATTCAAATGAAAGTTTGAATAGGTAAAATAAATTTAATTATGAAACTGATAAATTAATTCAGAATATTTGCGTTTAAAAAGTATATGTCATAATTGATAAATTTTATATAAATCAATTGTAATTATTATTATTTTTATAAATGACAAAAAATTTTAGAGTTATAATTTATCCGTGCATCGTACGGGTCACAACGCTAGTTAGTTTTTAAGTTTACGAACTTTTTAAAAATCATCACTGTAGATGCTCTCACAATAAATGTTAATGGAGAACAATAAATACTAAAGTAATTTAAAATTGATTGTGAGATATATTTGTAAATTCTTAAAAGATTTTCTATTGGAGTGGAGAATTACTTAAAGTAGTAGATAATTGCTTAAGCTGATGTAGTATTATGAGACCCACAATAAGAACTTAAATAATGTTCACTTTTGAAGATGCTCTAAAAAAAAATATAAAAAAAATTGTTTGGTATGACATAGGAAGAAATAAAAAGTCTTAACTATTATTTTGTATGGTTTAAAATTAAGGAAAGGAAAAATTTTAGTATAAATTTACTAAATTACCTTTAATAATATATATATATATATATAATAAAAAGCCACTTAAAAAATATATATATTAGATTTCAACACATCAAAGGCCATTGTTGCTAATGCGTGTGTGTGTTTTTTAATTAAAAAAAATATATTAGTTTTCAACGCGTCAAAGCCACTTCAATTATTTATAAATATTTATTGACATGTTGGTTCAATTCGTTTTTTAATAACAAAAGAATTCTAATTTTTTTATGCCTAAGATAATACATATATCAATTATTTATTCTTAAATTTTAAAATGTTCGTTGACTTGTAACTTACTACTTGTTAATCTTTGGTCGGTAAAAAACTTTTGTTATGCATAGAAATTAACTAGTAGTCACTCAACAACTTTTAAATACTAAATTGTGTATTTATGAAACTCAGACTAAATAATTTAGGTATAAATTTTTCATAGTTGAAAAGGTATTTTTTTAAAAAAATATATATGTCTATTTAGTCAACTTTAAACAGGTAATTTTCACTTAGAAGATATAGCTTCCAAGTTATAAGAAGTCAACAATTGAAAAGGAAAAGTTTTTCATAGACAACTTAACAATTGAAAGTGTTAAAGGTTTAGTTCGAATGTCATTATCTTACCAAAATTACATTGATTAATTATTGCAAAATCCAATGATATTGTGACTTATACTTCGATAAAATATTAAAGTAAATGATAAGACAAACAATAATATTAAAGAACTCGTCAAAATTAATTTTGTGAAAAAACAAATGATGATTTCATAAGTTAAAAAAAATCAACAAAAGGAGAAATGAAGGGATAGTTACGTCCTTATCAGATTCCATGTAAATTCAGACAACTAAGAAAATAAGTGATTGGTATAGTACCATATATTAAACAAAAGGTTAAATTATTATTTTATTTCTTTTAATTTTAATTTCTTATTATTATTTTAAATTTTATTTCTTATATTATGTAAATTCAGACAGCTAAGAAAATCGTGATTGTATACATGATTGAAGCTTAACTTACTTAACACACCCTACATTATATGCTATATGTGTGAGTTAATTATACTTTGTTTTTCAAATTAATTTTTTCTTTGTTGGCAATTGTAGTGCATATTTAAAGTGTATATGCACATAATTGCCTGCACCAGCAAAATTTAATGACATAATGATAGAAATTTTGTGGCATGGACTAAATCAAAATTTTATAAATCATAAAAATTCAATTACAGCTTACTTTGTGTTATGAACCTGAAGTTGTTAGTCTTATTTATCTTGTTAATATAATTTAGGCTGTTTAATAGTCTAATCGTTGGAGTTATCATAGCTTACTATTATTCTGTTTATGTTCTCTGTTATAACTTTCTCCAATACTTCACATGCAGATAGTTCAGTTAAATATAAATTCAGTGGTAGACCTTGAATTCCAATTGATTGCCATTCATATGGTCAGCTATCACTTTGTGCAGTGTTATAAAATAATGACAATGTTTACTTTCCGAAGCTCTGGCCTCGTAAAATTAATTAAATGATGCTTTTGACTACTTTTTATATGTCTCTGCTATTTGTAAATTATTTCTACTACCTAAATTAGAATGAATAAATTGAAGCCAACTGTTTTGTTTTAAATAAAGGAAATTATTGATTTAGTCTCTAAAAGAATATATTTTTTTCAGTTTAATCCTTAAAAGATTAAGTGTTAATTTCATCCTTTTTGTTGGTAAATAACAAAATATATTATTGCTAAATTTCAATTTTTCATTAGTAAAAGTCACTTTGACCAAACAAAAAGAGATCAAATTAAAACAAGCACAATTTTTTAAAAAATAAATTGAGACACTTGATCTTTTAATAACTAAATTGAAACAAATGTTTGGAAGTCATATTAGTAATTACTCTTTCAAATAACACCTTTACTCTTTATGATGTGATTCAAATGATTGTGAATCGGGCGTAAATGCAAGTTTAATGTCTGACCAATAGTGTTTCATCTGTTCGCTGTGGTAAAATTTTTAGATAGGGACTTTTGCATAGATATCTAAATATAACACATAATCGTTAGTGATATTAACAAAATCAATCATGGTTATCTTGGGTCTTTATGTAATAGTTTTAAGTTTTTGGGTGAAATAGTTCTAGACATGATGTTAGAATCTATACAACAAGCTAGTAATTGGTCATTTTTTTTGCAACTCATTCCCATAATTAGATTAATTTCAATTTAAGATATGGCAGGCTTGGGTCTTTACTTAATAGTTTGAACTTCTATTATAATATCATAAAGGATTGGTTCATGCAAATATAATTATTTTAAGTGATTCAACACTTATTCTTTTTAACCAATATTCTGAGTTTAAGTATTATGAATAGAAAAAAATTAGTATTTTAAAGAGATTTACATTTTTATAATTTAACTCGACTAGATCCAAAATAATTAAAACTTGGTAAGTTTTTGAATGTTGATGATTTTAACGTATAACCAAAAAAATATAAGTTGATTTAATGCGAGGAAAAGGTAACTTCTATATAGAAGACCAAACAGATGAAACGGTCATTTAAAACATGTCTTGTAATTGATGCTTTAATTTAATGGCATAACTTGACAAAAACTCTAGACAATTGCTTATCATATCAACTGTGGTCCATTTTTTGTTTGTTTCTAATTAAATTTTGAGTTTCTCATTTGTCTCCTTTTTATCATGTTGCAGTTACGTATGGATGATAGACTAAGAACAGAATCTTGATGCCCAAGGATTTGTTAAACTAAAACACACTTTGTAACACGATTGCTGACTATTGAGCATCTTTTTGTTGAAGTTTTTGATTATGTAATAATTAATGGGTTTCAATCTTCACGATCAGAGGCAGACCCATGTTCATCTCACGGGGTACACATGCACCCCTGAATTTTTGGTAAAAATTATAGTTTTAAGTATACTATTTTAAAAATTTATATTGTAATCTTAAATTTTAATTTTTTTTATTTTGCCCCCTATTTTTATTGATTTTAACATTTATATATTTTAATCCCCTAAGCTAAGGGTTCTAGGTTTGCCACTATTTATGATCAAGGCTGATGTCAGTATTAAGTGAATTACTTGTTTTTTAAGCAATGGGTCTTTTATTTCATGGCCGGTATAAATATTATTTGCATCATATCCTTGTTATTTTTGTATAAAATCGTTGTTAATCACGTTTTTATTTTTTTGATCATTTTGAGACCTATATAAATTATTTTTTAATTATAATATATACAAATCTTAAAATAATAAAAAAGTAAAAAAATTGAATCCTTAAGAAGTTAAGTTTTTCATAAACTTATCCATTAATAATTAATGTCTTAAGAATATGCTTTTCATTGTTGTATTTTCACTTTTTAGTAAACAAATTATTATTCTTATTCCCAATTCTCAACGGAGCCTGAGGATGTTCATACCATTCTAGTATTTTACATCCCTTATTTTTAACCTTTTCGGAAAAAAGAAAAAACAACACTTACACCATATTTTTGTCACAACCATAATAATTTTCCTAATTTTTGAAAGTCACAATTGATCCAAATTTATTAATCTCGTCACAAAAATTTTCTATCTAAATTTAAAATTTTGAATTATATAAACCATTAAATTCTCAGCACATTGTATTTGGCACACTGGAAAGACCAAGAGGGAGAGTGAGAGGAAAAAGAAAGTTTCCCTTTCCCTTGCTTGATATACTAGAAATGAAGGGTCTGGATTGGCTCTAGCTTTCAATATTGGTCGTTAGATTAATTCAATGACCGGTATTTGGAGTGCCTTTTACTTTTTTTTTTACCTTAAAAATTACATGATTGATTTTAAATTGTTCGATCAGAGTAATTGATAATCAGATCCAACTGAATATTATATTTTTTATTACAATATTTAGTAAAAATATTTTTATAAATTAAATTTTAGACTAATTATCATTGATTATGATTGATATTTGGGTGCCTTTTTAAAAAAAAAATTGCGTGATTAATCTTAGACTGTCCGATCAGACTCAGCGATAATTAAATCTAACGACTTAAAATATGTTTTTATAAAATTACAATAAATATAAAATTTAATTTACAAAAATATTTTTACTAAATATTGTAATAAAAATACAATATTCAATTGGATCGAATTATCACTAACTCTAATCGAATAGTCTAAAATTAATCGTGTAATTTAAAAAAAAAAGCAAAAAGACATCTCAAATATTAGCTGTTGGATTAATCCAACGACTAATATTGGGAGGTGGAGGCTCCGGCTCCAGACTCAAAAATGAATGAAAATGCTTATTTCCTAAAGAGTCTTAATTTCTCTGTAGTACTGATCTTTTTTTCCCCTGCCTTATCCCTAAAACTTAAATTTTAAATTATAAATCATAAACTCTAAACTATCAACCAACAAAAATTTGGTCTAACAAAAGTCTAATCCCTCGACTAACGTTCGAAATCTCTTTCTACATGATACCTACATTTAGTGCCCAATAAATACACACCTCGACTATGATTATCTCTAATAAAACATATTTGTATGAGAAGCCAAAAAAACCCTAAGACATTGTCCTTAAACCATTTTGCCCTCAAACAACTCCAAAACATTGGCCTTCCTCTCTTTTGCTCCTCCTCCTCCCCAACAAAAATTTGTTTAACACCAAGCACATGTTAACCATTCATCTCATTATCAACAAGAACTTGTCCAATTTGTTTTTTCTTGTTATTGGTTTTAATTATTCCAAAAAATATCTTTTATATCTTATAATTAGGAGTATTTTGGCCATATTCATGAAATCTTTCGTTTTCTACATTTTTCTTGTCAAACAAAACAAAGATAATAACATTTCATTCGATTCTCCTTAAAGTTATTCTGAATGCGATTAGAGGTGTCAAATGCGTCAGGTCGACTTATTCCACTCTAGCTGTGTGAGGCCAATTGTGAGCATAGATTAGACTAAGCTAGACCTTATATAATTAATGACTTCAAAATTTTGGTCTAGTCCAGTCCATCAAGGGTCGTGTACTATGTTGGGTACGTCCACTGATTTATTTATCTTCTTTTAAAAAAATATTAGTTATTTTGAATTATAGAAACTAGATATTGAAACTATCAAATTTTAAATAGTTGAGCTAGGCTTCTAAAAAAGTATATTAAACCTTAAAATTGGTCAACTTTTCTTTTTTAAAAAATATATTTTTATTTATTTTGAATGACAAAAAAAAATATTGAAATTATGAAATTTCAAAAAATTAATTAAACTCCTATGAAAGCAAATTAAAGCTTAAAATATAAATAAAAATTTGAAAAAAAAAAACCTAACAAAGTCAACCCATTGAGTACTAAAAACTTTAATGGGTTAGACTAAAAATCTTTTTTTTTTTTGAAATAGACTATCAAATTATTGATTCATACTACTCTATTTACAAAGTTAATGTGAGGTCAGCATGAAACTAACAACAATGTCACTTGTCAATATAGATTAATGACATTTAAAACACAACATATTCAAGGATCGCATGGATCATGCTAACTCCAATCAAAATCTATTGTTCAAGATGTATTATTAAATCATACTTGAGTACAGCTCATGCTCTAATTTGTATTATCTTTGGTATACCTTGATACCATCAAAAGATTGTGAAACTTTTCATGTATGAGATTATTAATATTGAAAGCAAAACAGAGAATGGATATATCCTTAATCATGAAAAGTAAAAATTATACTAATACTAGAAGAGAATCATTAAGAAAAGTAGTCACCTCACGTAGATGTCAAGCTTCAAGCTTTTATCTTGAGATATTAAAAGGAAATATGACATTAATTGTGAAGGACTTTGAAAAATCACTGAAAATTTAAAACTAGATCAAAAGACTTTTTTTTTTGTTCGAATGGAAATTCATTAATGAAAACAACGATTACAACTTGAGTTCACTAAACACAACCAGTAAATGAACAGAATAGAAATAGGCGTCAAAAGCAGAAAGAGAAATAACAAAAAGTAGTCCTACTATTGCAAGAACAGTCCAGAAAGCTTAAGTATGATACAAAAATCCAAAAAGATAAAAATAAAAAGCAGATGATATAAAAGGAGGGATTGTGTGAAAGATAGTGTATGGCATCGTTCTACCACTACTACTACTACTACCAATGCAGATTTTTTTTCACGGTTAGTAGTGCATATTGTTCTCAAGGGAGATGAATGAGTCAATATATATGATCTATTTGAACCAACATTTAATTAATTAAATTATACTAAGGACAACTCCATGAGAATGGATTAACACTTCAATCTCTTTCTCTCCTCACGTCTCTAATCTACTCCAACAATGTCAATATCTATTTTCTTTTTATTTACGTTGCACAATTTATTTTATTATTATTTTTATTTTATTTTTTATAATTTGTAACAATAGAAAATATCAAATAAAAAATATAAATCTAATTTTAAAAAATTAAATAAGGAAAGAAAAATTAAAAATTTAATTCAATCTCCGCTCTTGATAAATTTGTTGCTATTTATAAAAAAAAATGTGACAAGTTCAATTAATGAAAATGTGATTAAACAATCACCTAAAGAAATAGATGATGTTAAAAACACTAATAATCTTAATTCCAATCAAGAATAAGAGAGTGACAAAAATTTAAATGAAGATAATTTATTAAAAATAGATGTTGAACTTAATAATACATCAAGTGAACTTTCTGAAAATAATCCAAGAAAATAGAAAAATATTGATAAAAAATTTAGAGATTTAATGATAAAAAATGATCTAGTCAAACATGATAATTTACAGTTTCCAAAATATTAATATAATAGACATTTTTCTTTGTCTTTTTACCATCAAATATTGCCAAATGACAAAAAAATATGAAAGAAAATGATTAGTTTATTCAAAAAATTTAAATAAAGTGCATAGTTTTTATTATATATTAAAAGTAAAATATTAGAATTACTTGGTTATAAAATTTTGATAAATAATTTTACAACTCAAAAAGTTAGTAGAATAAAATAATAATTAACTATTTATATTATATTAAATTTTTTTAATAATTTTGCCTAAATTTCTAGGTACGGCCTATGTATTAACCACGAGCAGTTTCTTCTGCCAGTTCTGGAACATCCTCCATCGTTACCAGGGCTGAAGAATCATTTGATTATTGCTACCTCCGTGCCTGCAATGCTGTTTATCTCGCTGCGTGCTATCTTCCTCCTCCATCTGTGCATCACTAAGCTAAATTCTTTTTGGTGCTTGAAGGATATGGAGTTTAAATGTAATCTCTCTCTACCTCTCTGTCCTGTGAAGGAAGCATCAGGAAAACTTCTGCGGTCATTCGACGGAACGCCTACTTTCAGAGACCCACTGGAGTAGCTGAAACAAGTGATTTAATGTTTGGAATCTGAGTAATAAATTTGATGAGATTTTCAATGTTGGCAATTAAGTGATGCTTGTCTAAACTATGACAGAGCAATAATGATGCCATAGCTAGTGTGCTTTTTATCACTAGCTTTAGAACAGAGTGAGGATCAAAGTCACCTACTATGCATCCTGCGTCATAGTGTAATTTGAGTTTAATATATATTTGAAAAACAAAATAAATAAAAGAACTCAAATGAAATGATACATTATTTGTTTTGCAAATAAAAAGTTTAAAATATAAGTTCAAAATGATTTGTTTCTATATAACATCCAACATGTCACAATGAAAAGGATTTTAGAATCACCCATGAAAAATTTGTAACTAAAAGCTTTCACTACAAAGATCAAACTAGGTCATATATAATAACTTAATTAAATTATATAGTGGAGTCAATTCTGCTTAGCTTAGAGTCCAAGATAAGGCTTGTCTTGTATTTAAAACAGGTCAAGTCGTCCCTAATAATATTAAGGCCAAAATGAGTTAAGAATGAACTGGGCTAAGTTTGTCATTTTGATACTTTTACTTAAAATTAATGAGTTATCGACTTGTCATTTATCAACTCAACCCCACTTTGTTGTTTCAAGGTTATACAAGTTAAACTTATTTTAATGGCTATAGGGTAAAGCCCTAAAGGCATTACTGATTATTGGATACTTGTTTGTGGAAATAATGAAAAAGTAAGCTTTGATTAAACTCTAAGATTTAGGATTTAGGGTTGATGATTGTGTTGTGTACTTAAACAAAGGGGAGAAAATTCAACTATGCATGGAAAAGATTATGAAAAAATTTTTTTTTTTCTCCAACAATAATCTATTTGGTTCCATCGTGCGCGATATAGTTGGCTACAAATGGGAAATCGCAAAACTCTTTTTTTACAAAGTTCTACTTTGATAAGGAAGTGACACAATGTTATAATAGAATTAAAATATGCAAAGGGAAATCTGCTTTTGAATGGGGAGGATCTCAATTTGATGGTGAGGGAATATTATAATTATGAATTGAAGGACACATTGGTCTTGGAGCACCGTTTCTAGCTCTGTTCTTGGATTTCCTTGCGTTTACCTCCCTCTTATACCATCATCTTGTTCTGAATTCATGTTAATGTCAGCTTCAACCTGAGTCAATGGCTCAAATTTTGGATCACATTCAGATATACTTTTCCCAATGATGAATCATAACCCCCTCAGTTGGAATTCATCTCCGAACACACTCTGCTTTGGAACATGATGTCAGTCGAGCATTAGTACAATGAATTAATTGTAATGGGATAAATACTCAACAGAACACCTGCTTGCAGAGACCCACTAAAGAGGTGCTGTACCAAGTGATGAGACGCTCTTAATGTTTAGAACGTGAGTAAAATATTTGAGGATATTCTCAATGTTGGTAATCATAGGATGCTTGTCCAATCTACGAGACAGCAATAAGGATGTCATATCTAGTGTGTTTCTCATCACTTAATTCAGAAAACAGTGAGGATCAAAGCCACCTAGGATGCTTCCTGGACCATAATGTAACATTTTGAGACTACTATATGTTTGAGACGAAAGTAAATAAATGAATTCAAATGATACATTATATGTTCAACAAATATCAGTTTAATATAAAAATTCAAAATGATTTATTTCTATATTGCACCTTACATGTCATAATGATAGGGTAGATAGAATCACCCATGAAGATAAATGATTTTAAGATATTTTCACTGCAAAGATCAATCGAGGTCATAGATAATAACTTTATCATAATATATGGAGTATGGTATTACACAAGTTAACAAGCCAAACCTTTTTTTTTCTTAATACTGCCATATAGGATTTAATAAATTGAGAAAAAAAAATCTTCTGGTTCACTTCTTACATCTAAGATCAGGGAAGGAACCAAATTAAATTCATCAGGAAAGTTGCAAGATCTCGTTTTAACAACTTTTTTAATTGTTCTTTGATCTTATTTGGAGGGTGAAGTGTGCATGCATGTAAGACTATTTAATAATAAGAAAAAAAGCGAGGCCTCTAAGGAAAAGAAGATGGAAGTTATGATTCCCACTGCATAAAATTTATTTGTCTTAAAAAAGGAAATTATTTCTCAAAAAATTACACATCCAAATTTTACTTCACATGGAAAGGATATACATTTGAAATTAGAGGTGTTCAATAGAATGGACTATGGATCAATTCGGTTTGGTAAGCCCAACCAATCAAACAAATGAAATAGGATGATTGAAAAATCTCATCCAATCAATCCTGTGACATCGGTCTTGTCATGATAGGTCTAGATTAGATAGGATAGTTGGTTTCTCCCACCAAAAACAAAAATCCAGTAAAATTTCCAGAATTCTGGACTAAATATTTCTTCAACCTAAACCATATAAATAAATACTTCCGACCAAAAAGAATTGACATCAAGAGTATTTCAACCACAAAAGTGAATAAGTAGCACCTAAACTGCTTATATAGGACGAGCATTGGTCATTGATGCGTCTAGACCACATTGTATACATAACCGCTGCATGTCTGTCTACCAATCTTCTTCGACAAAATAGATATGCTATTGCCACATGCATGCTTAGTCCAAGGTGTCCAATCCAAAATATACAATTGGAAAAGTTTATATCTACAGAGATTTAAATTTGATTAAACATATTGAGATCATTCTTATAGTTTATTTATTAAATTATAAACAGAAGGAATAGATAATAGACTAATTTCCAATTTTTCATATTTTAAAACTCAGTTTTAATCGTTGTGTGACAAGATAAAAAACTATGTGATAGCTGGTAAGAAAATTAAAAAACGAAAATTTCAGAGGCCCAAAATAGAGTGATGAGATAAGCAGTTCTATTCTACAATGAAACACTCACTGCATTAATCATTGTGTGACAAGATAAAAAACTATGTGATAGCTGGTAAGAAAATTAAAAAACGAAAATTTCAGAGGCCCAAAATAGAGTGATGAGATAAGCAGTTCCATTCTACAATGAAACACTCACTGCATTAATCCCAGTAAGAGATAAATAAATGAAGTAATTAAAAAAAGGAAGAAAGAATGCCAGCCAAAACAAGTTCTCATGTAGTCTAACTTAGTCTAACTTTGCATCTAGATGACTGCAAATAAACCACGAGCACTTCTCCTGCAACTTCAGGAGCTTCCTCCGCCATTCCCAATGCCAAAGCTGGTGAAGGCAAAGACGGTGGAGCAGGTCTGCCAGGATAGGTAACACTGGTAATATCGCACTCTTTGTCCGCAGAATGAATAATTGGGAAAAATAAGTGGCCACCAACAATTATGTAGGTAGGACAGGGTGGGATCGCCATTGTGACTCTCACAAGACAAGAGGCGCAATACTAGCGTAACTCAGGAAGTGATGAGATGCTTCTAATGTTTAGAATGTAAGTTTGATGAGATCTTCAATATTGGTAATCAGATGTTGCTTGTCCAATCTGTGAGACTGCAATAATGATCCCATATCTATTGTTGTTTCTATCACATACTTCAGAACACAATGAGGATCAAAATCACCAACTAATGAGATGCTTCTAATGTTTAGAATATGAGTGAAAAAATTGGTGAGATCTTCAACACTGGTAATCGGATGTTGCTTGTCCATCTGTGGGAATCCAATAATGATCCCATATCTATTGTTGTTTCTATCACTTACTTCAGAACACTGAGGATCAAAACCATCAACTGATGCATCCTGCATCATTACGTGACTTTTTGAGTTTAATAAATGCTTTAGAAAACAATAAATAAATAAATGAACTACAGACTACATTATTTGTTTTGCAATTACAGTTTAATATAAAAATTCAAAATTACTTGTTTCTATATGATCATCTAACGTCATCGAGAAAGGGCTGTTAGAACAACCCATGGAAAATATTGTAATTACACATGTTTTCACAGCAAAGAACAAACTGGATCATATATATATATATAGTAACTTTATTAAATTATATTGTGGAGCACAATGTTACATGTGTTGCAACTTGCAATAGGTAAGCTGTAAACAGACACAATAGGTAAAGTTGTAAATAGAGTGATGATATTATAAGTTTGGTTCTACCATGGAAGGCTCTCAAGATCGCAATAAAGTACAAAATGAAAGAAAAAAAGATAAAACGTTGAACAAAACAAATATCGACTTACAAAGTTCTCATGTTTGATTTATTAATGAGGGCTAAAGAGGCATGCCTTCCCATGCTTCCTGAAGGACTGACCTTGCATGAGGTAATGGTAAATTAACGACAAGCACTTCTGCTGCCTCTTCTGGAACTTCCTCCACCATTACCAGGGCCAATGCTGGTGCTGGTGATGGCAATGACGCTCAAGGAGGGCTAAAGGAGAGGTGACACTGATAATCTCCCATTCCCTGTCATGTGAAGGAAGCATCATGAAGACTCCTGTGGTCACCCGCACTATTGTTGGTGGATCACGGATGGACCACTCTGACTCTTACACTGCCAAAGGGGCAAATACCATGCAAAACGCCTACTTGCAGAGAGCCACTAGGGTAGCTGGAGCAAGTGATGAGATGCATTTAATGTTTAGAATGTGAGTACAAATTTTGTTGCGATTTTTTGTGTTGGCAATCAGACGATGCTTGTCAAATGACGCCATATCTAGTGTGTTTCTTATCCCTTGCTTCAGAACATAGTAAGGATCAAAGCCACGAACTATGCATCCTGCGTCATAATGTAACTTAATTTATTATATGTTTGAGACAAAGTAACTAAATAACTCAAATGATACATTATTTGTTTAGCAAATAAATAAAAATTCAAAATGATTTGTTTCTATATAACATCTAACATGTCATAATGAAAAGGTTTTTAGAATCGCCTCTGGAAAACATTAGTAACTATACGTTTCCAGCGCAAAGATCAAACTAGGCCATACATAAAAAATTGATTTATAGGGTGGAGTATATTATTAATCATGTCGGCAAGCCAACTTTTTTTTATATATATTTCCATATATTGTATTATTAAATTGAGGACGAAAAAAATCTTTTGGTTCACATCTTGCATTTAAGATCAGGCAAGGAACCATTTTAAATTCATCAGGAAAGTTGCAAGCTCTCGTTTTAACAACTTTTTTAATTGTTCCTTGATCTTATCTGGAGTGTAAAGCGTGTGTGTGTGTGTGTGTGTGTGTATATATATATATATATCAGATTATTTCGTAATAAAAAAAAAGTGAGGCCTCTAATGAAAAGAAGTAGGAATTTATGATTCCCACTGCAAAAAAATTATTTCAGTCTTAAAAATGTGTTATGTGAGGTACTAGTGAGTCTTATTTTGACAGAATAATAACGAGAATAATAAGATTGTGAGGAAGGACCAACCACATGAAGGAGATTGAAGCGCAAGGGAACTTGGGGAAGGGCCGAAGAAGCTCTGACGCTTTGCTCTCATCTTCGCGGTGCCGACTGAAAAGGGACTCGTTCGCCGCGTCAGATCGTCCTCGATGACTCACGGTGGCAGGCAGAGTTCATCGGCGAGGCGCGGTGGACGTTCGTTAAGGAGTGTTGGGGGCTGAAGTCGTGCAGAGGGATTAAGGATTTAGGGTTCCTGTCCGACCTGATAGAATGTGATCTTAGGCTTTAGGGTTTCGTTTTAAGGATTTGCAGTCTTGGGCTTGGGCCTTCTTCTAGTATGAATCTCAGTCTTCAGATTAGATATTGAGTTTTTATTTGAAAAAATTAATAACAAATATATAAATATGCAGATAAAGAACTAGTAGTGCGTTTGAAATAATTTATTTTAAATTTATCTAATTTATTTTATGATATAAGTGTTTATGTTCGTATTTGAAAATGCTTATAAAAATAATTTATGATATGTTCATAAGCTGTTTTCAATTTATTTTCATATATGAAAATAAGTTAAAAATAACTTATGTGAAGTTTGTCGTCATAAACTTTTTAATTATAACATTAATTTATATATAAGCACTTAAATAAATTGTTTATTCAAACAGAGTTTAATAGCATATTTGGTATGTTGAAAAGATTTATAATGAAAATGAAGTGGAAAAGGAGGAAGTTAAAAAAAAAATATTTGGTATAATATAGAAAATAATGAAAAGTCTTTAACTATTATTTTGTTTAGTATAAGGTTTAAAATGAGAGGAAGAAAACAATTTAGTACAAATTTACTAAACTACCCTTAATAAATATAATATAATAAAAAGCCACTAGAAAAAATGAAAAGCATTATTAGATTTCAACACATCAAGGGGCATTGTCACTAATGCCCATGTTTTTTCTAACATTCGAAAAATCGGGCCGTTCATTAAATCAGTTAAAACATCAATTTAAAGGTTAATAGTTGAATTGCAGTTGAAATGTGATCGAATTGGTAGTACTTAAAATATATTTAAATATATAATTGATGTATATATTACAAATATTACAAATATATAATATTAAAATATTCTAGACATGTTATATATATATATATATATTTATTTATTTATTTATATTAACCATAAATCTTTTTTTGATGGCTTAATTTTTTGAAAAATTCTTAAAAATACATAATAATATTCAATAAAAATTCAAAAAAAAAAACCAGTCGGTTTTATTTATTTGACCGATTTTTTACTGATTCAAACAATTATCGATTCACTCATTCAAATCAAATTGATTCAACAATTTTTTAGTTTTCTAATTAAACCAGCTGATTCGATTCGATTCTCTGAACGCTGATTTTTTGATGCTATGTCCTTAAACTTAAAGAAGAAAATCCGTCTCTCCATGGATAAACATTTGGATTATTTCATCTTCTTTGTGTTCTTTATCTTTTCTTCAATTATTTATAAATACTTATTGACATGATGGTTCAATTCGTTCTTTAATAACAAAAGAATTCTAATTCTTTATTCCTAAGATAATACACATATCAATTATTTATTCTTAAATTTTAAAATATTCATTGACTTGTAAATAAGAATATGCATAGAAATTAACTAGTAGTGAGTCAAAAGCTTTTAAATACTAAATTCAAATTGTGCATTTATAAAACTCAGACTAAATAATTTAGGTATAAAGTTTTCATAGTCGAAAAGATAAAAAAAATGTCTATTTAGTCAACTTTAAACAGGTAATTTTCAGTTAGAAGATATAGCTTCAAAATTGCCCATTTATGTATGACAAAATGTCTTCAAAAAATGAATTTGCATGTAAGATTTTACTTATAACCAAACTAGGAACAAAGGAGAAATGAAAGGATAGTTACGTCCTTATTAGACACTATGTGAATTCAGACAACTAAAAAAATAAGTGACTAGTATTGTACCATATATTAAACAAAAGGTATAATTATTATTTTATTTCTTATAATTTTAATTTCTTATAATTATTTTAAATCTTATTTCTTATACTATGTAAATTCAGACAACTAAGAAAATCGTGATTGTATACATGATTGAAGCTTAGCTTTCTTAACATATGCTATATATGTGAGTTAATTTTACTTTGTTTTTTAGATTAATTTTTTCTTTGTTGCAATAGTCGTGCATATTTTCCGATTAGCCTTTGTAATGTCTCTTACAAGGTTATAACTAAAATAATCTCCCAGTGTCTATGCTGTTTGATGGAGAAATTAATTGAGCTTTGTCAAAGTAGTTTTGTCCCTAGACGTCAAAGTGGTGATAATATTATTGTTGCTCAGGAGATATTGAAAGGTGGGTCCCTCCATAAGTGGGGTCCTATGGGTCAAATTACAATTTAACTAAAGTTGTAACCAAATTTTGTAATTTACTCCAAAGTCATAAAAAAACAAAATTTGTGGGGCCCACAAGAGGAACGCACCTCCTTTGAAACTGAAGGGGCTGCGCATGGAAATTTGCAGAGGGGTTAGGTGCAACGTGCAGGCTGTGTATATGTTTTGAAGGGGGTTGGTGGTAAAATCATCCCAGAAGAGAAGCCTCATTTTTGAGAGAAAAAGTGAGAAGAAAAAAATAGAGAGAGTGCCTCAGAAAGTTTCTGAGAAGAAAAATAGTGAGTTCAATTTGTGAGGGTTATTGTTCACAAATTGAAGAAATACTATTGTAGTATGTTTCTATGAGTGAGAGGTCCACCTAAGGGTGAAGTTTGTATTCCCATTATTACTATAGTGGAAGATTTAAACGGCCTACAGGTCCCGTGGTTTTTACCTAATTTGGGTTTTCCACGCTAAAATTTTTGGTGTTATTTTGTCTATTGTATTTTTGGGAATTATCCTGGGTCTGTGGAATTATTTTGATTCTGCGCACACCGTCGTTTTTCCCAATAAGTGGTATCAGAGCTTCTGGTTGAAGTACTATTGAAGATTACCGTACGAGTATTATTCACAAATACTGTACGAAGACGTACGAGACTATTCACATATACATGTACTGTTCATACGTACGTAGGTACTGTTTATACGTACGAAAGTACTATTCACTGCTAGAAAAAGTTTTGGGATCAGTTAAAACTTTGACTACTGATTTCAATGGAGACAAGAAACATCAAAATGATCAGCCTAAATGGCACAAATTATCACATGTGGAGAAGCAAGATGAAGGATCTCCTATTTGTGATGAAAATGCATCTACCAGTGTTTACATCAGATAAACCTGAAGGCAAGACGGATGAGGAATGGGGGTTTGAGCATGAGCAGGTGTGCGGTTTCATCCGACAATATGTCGAAGACAACGTATACAACCACATCTGTAATGAGACTCATGCCCGAACGCTATAGAATAAGCTTGAACAGCTTTATGCGTCAAAAACTGGTAACAATAAATTATTTTATTTGACCAAATTGACGCAGTTGAAATACAGGGAAGGGACTTCTGTAGCAGATCATCTAAATGAGATGCAAGGGGTCGTAGATCAACTATCCAGAATGGGCATAAATATGGACAATGAAATATTTGGTCTGCTGGTATTGGGCTCTCTACCAGAGTCGTGGGAGACTCTGAAGATCTCCATCACCAACACTGCACTTGATGGTGTAGTTAATATGGAGTCTGTTAAAAGCAGTATCTTAAATGAAGAAATGAGAAGAAGATCTCAAAACTCATCTTCTTCATCACAACCAGATGTTCTGGTTTCAGAATTCAGGGGGAGGAACCAGTCTAGGGATCAAAAACCTAGAGGAAGAAGCAGAGGCAAATCCAACAGATATGCCAATGTTGAATGCCATTACTGTAAAAAGAAAGGTCACATCAAAATACACTGCCGCAAGTTCAAAAAGGATCAAGAAAAGAACAAAGGCAGAGGACAGAAGAAAAACAACAGTAGTGATGATGAGCAAGCAGATGTTGCTGAGGAGTTCAACATTGTCTATGATGATGATATAGTCAATCTTACAACCCATGAGACAAGCTGGGTGATTGACAGTGGTGCCACCATTCATGCTACATCTCGGAAGGAATTTTTCTCATCTTACACACCAGGCAATTTTGGTGCTGTAAGAATGGGAAACAATAATCTTTCAATAATTGCAGGTAAGAGAGATGTTTGTTTAAAGACGGAGAATGATACGCGATTAGTCCTGAAGGATGTGAGGCATATTCCAGATATGCGCCTGAATCTGATTTCAACAAGCAAGCTAGATGATGAAGGTTTCTGCAATACCTTCTTTAATGGCCAATGGAAGCTCACCAAAGGATCGTTGGTGGTGGCCAGAGGGAACAAAGACTCCAAACTGTACATTATGCAAGCAAAGCTCTCCAAGGATGTTGTGAATACAACGGAGAATGATAGTACAGTTGAGCTATGGCACAAACGTCTCGGTCATATGAGCGAGAAGAGCATGATCCATTTAACTAGGAAGAATGCTTTACCTGGTTTGGATCAAGTTCACTTGAAGAAATGTGATGATTGTCTAGCAGGAAAGCAAAATAGAGCTACATTTAAAAGTCACCCTCCTTCTAGAATGGCAAATGTATTGGATTTGGTACACTCAGATTTATGTGGACCAATGTTAAAGTCACTTGGTGGTGCTCAGTACTTTGTGACTTTCATTGATGACCATTCAAGGAAGATATGGGCATACACTTTAAAGACAAAGGATCAAGTGCTGAGTGTCTTTAAAGAGTTTCATGCCTCAGTTGAAAGAGAAACTGGGAAGAAACTAAAATGCATCCGGACAGACAACGGTGGAGAATACATTGGGCCTTTTGATGCCTACTGTAAAGAGCATGGTATTCGACATCAGACAACGCCTCCAAAAACACCGCAGCTGAATGGCCTGGCTGAGAGGATGAACAGAACTTTGATGGAGAGAGTCAGATGTTTACTCTCTCATGCAAAGTTACCAAAGAAATTTTGGGGTGAGGCTTTACTAGCAGCAGTACATGTGCTGAATCGCTCACCTTGTGTCCCTTTAAAGCTAGATGTTCCAGAAAAAGTATGGTCAGGAAAAGATGTTTCCTACAACCATCTGCGAGTGTTTGGATGCAAAGCCTTTGTACATATTCCAAAGGATGAAAGGTCCAAACTTGAAAGTAAGACACGACAATGCGTGTTCATTGGATATGGTCAAGATAAGCTTGGCTACAGATTTTATGATCCAGTAGAGAAGAAACCAGTCAATAGTCGTGATGCTGTGTTCATTGAAGATCAGACCATTGAAGACATTTCTAAAGCCAATGGTGATTCAACTGGTTCGGAAGTTATTCCTCCAACACTGGTGCCAAAACAAGTTGGAGATGAAATACAGAATGATCAGCCTGAAAAAGGTGATCCAGATGCTCCCGTTGAGATTCCATCAGAAGATTCTGATGATGATGATGGTGTTCATGATCAACCATCAGTTCCAATGGGTTCTCCAGAATTGAGAAGATCTACTAGAGTTCGACAACCCTCTACTAGATACCCTGCAAATCAGTATGTGTTATTAACTGACGGGGGAGAACCAGAAAGCTTCGAAGAAGCAATGGATGATGAACACAAGAAGAAGTGGATTGAGGCCATGCAAGATGAGATGAAATCATTGCATGAGAATAAAACTTTTGAACTGGTGAAGCTGCCAAAAGGCAAGAGGGCTTTGGAGAATAAATGGGTGTTCAGAATTAAGCATGAAGAGAATAGTTCCCACCCAAGATTCAAAGCCAGATTGGTCGTCAAGGGATTCAACCAAAGAAAAGGGGTTGACTTTGATGAGATATTTTCACCAGTGGTGAAAATGACATCCATTCGAACAGTGCTAGGGTTAGCAGCAAGTCTTGACCTTGAGGTTGAGCAAATGGATGTCAAAACTGCATTTCTTCATGGTGATTTGGAGGAAGAAATATACATGGAGTAGCCACAGGGTTTCAAGCAAAAAGAAAAAGATGACTACGTTTGCAAGCTGAAGAAAAGCCTGTATGGCTTGAAGCAAGCACCAAGACAGTGGTATAAGAAGTTTGAGTCTGTTATGGGGGAGCATGGTTACAAGAAGACTACTTCAAATCACTGTGTGTTCGTGCAGAAATTCTCTGATGATGATTTCATTATTTTATTGCTCTATGTGGATGACATATTGATTGTTGGCCAAAATATTTCTAGAATTGATGACTTGAAGAAGCAGTTGAGCAAGTCTTTTGCTATGAAAGACTTAGGGCCAGCAAAACATATTCTTGGCATGAAGATAACTAGAGAAAGAAGCGCCAACAAATTATGGTTGTCACAAGAGAAGTATATTGAGAAAGTACTTCAAAGGTTCAACATGGACAAAGCTAAAGCGGTTAGTTGTCCTCTTGCTAATCACTTTAAGCTAAGTTCTAAGCAGTGCCCTTCCACAGATGAAGAAAAGAAAGAGATGGACAAGGTTCCATATGCTTCAGCAGTTGGAAGTTTAATGTATGCCTTGGTGTGCACACGGCCGGATATTGCTCATGCAGTTGGAGTAGTGAGTAGATTCCTTTCAAAACCTGGAAAGGAACATTTGACTGCAGTAAAGTGGATATTCAGGTATCTTCGGGGTACTTCCAAAATATGTTTATGTTTTGGAGATACCAAACCTGTGTTAGTTGGATACACAGATGCAGATATGGCCGGTGACATAGATTCGAGAAAATCTACTTCGGGCTACCTGATCACTTTTGCAGGGGGAGCTGTGGCATGGCAGTCAAAATTACAGAAGTGTGTTGCACTGTCCACCACTGAAGCAGAGTTCATCGCAGCAACTGAAGCCAGTAAGGAGTTGCTATGGATGAAAAGGTTCTTAAATGAACTTACTTTCCACCAAGAAAAGTATGAGCTATTTTGTGACAATCAAAGTGCAATTCACCTTGGAAAGAATGCCTCCTTTCACTCAAGATCGAAGCACATTGATATGAGATATCACTGGATAAGAGGTGCATTGGAGAAGAAGCTACTACAGCTTGAAAAGATCCATACATATGAAAATGGATCTGATATGTTAACTAAGACTCTTCCAAGAAGCAAGTTTGAATATTGTCGATCAGCTGCAGGATTGGTGGAACCCCCCACTTAGGTTGGGAGGGGGAGAATTGAAAGGTGGGTCCTTCCATAAGTGGGGCCCTAGGGGCCAAATTACAATTTAACTAAAGTTGTAACCAAATTTTGTAATTTACTCCAAAGTCATAAAAAAAAAAAATTTGTGGGGCCCACAAGAGGAAATTTTCTGCAAATGTTAGGCACCTCCTTTGAAACTGAAGGGGCTGCGCATGAAAATTTGCAAAGGGGTTAGGTGCAACGTGCAGGCTGTGCATATGTTTTGAAGGGGGTTGGTGGAGGAATGACTCTATAAATAGAGTCATTCCCTCCCTTCATAAAATCATCCCAGAAGAGAAGCCTCATTTTTGAGAGAAAAAGTGAGAAGAAAAAAATAGAGAGAGTGCCTCAGAAAGTTTCTGAGAAGAAAAATAGTGAGTCCAATTTGTGAGGGTTATTGTTCACAAATTGAAGAAATACTATTGTAGTATGTTTCTATGAGTGAGAGGTCCACCTAAGGGTGAAGTTTGTATTCCCATTATTACTATAGTGGAAGATTTAAGCGGCCTACATGTCCCGTGGTTTTTACCTAATTTGGGTTTTCCACGCTAAAATCTTTGGTGTTATTTTGTCTATTGTATTTTTGGGAATTATCCTGGGTCTGTGGAATTATTTTGATTCTGCGCACACCGTCGTTTTTCCCAACAGATATTTCATTTTATGAGGAAAAAAATCTAGTAGTATGGGTTGGATGACCATCAAAGTTGATCTTAAAAAAGTCTATAATAAGCTAAAGTGGGACTATATTAAAGATACTCTCCATGATATTGGCATTCCGGCAGAGTAGATTGAGGTTATTTGACAATGTATATCGACTCCTACCATGTGTATGTGATGGAATGGGGAGGCACTCGAAGCTTTTAATCCCTCTAAAGGCATTAGTCAAGATGATCATCTATCTCCTTATTTATTTGTCCTATGTATTGAAAGGCTATTTCAAATGATTTCTCTAGCTGCTAAGCACAAATTTTGGAATCCAATTTGTCTAAATAGAGGCGGTCCAAAGCTTTCTTACTTAGCTTTTGCAGATGATCTTTTCCTTTTTGCGAAAGCAAGTTTAGATCAGGTTTAGGTCTTTCAGCGTATTATGGAGAATTTATGCAGAAGTTCTGGCCAAAAAATCAATAGAGAGAAATCTAGAGTCTATTTCTCCAAGAACGTTGGATGGCATGTCAAGCAACAACTTAGTGATGCTCTAGGTATTTAATGGATGGAGAATTTGGGTAAATATCTTGGAGTTCCCATTTTACATAAAGAGCTAACAGGGAAACTTATAAATTCATCTTGGCTAAGGTTAATCAATGCCTTAGTTCTTTGAAAGCCCATACTTTGTCCTTTGCTGGTAGAGTAATGTCAAGGAAACTCACCCATATTGTCAAGAAACACTTCCACAGCCGCAACCTCCAGCTAGCATTCATATTCTGTTTTCAACCTCCACATGCACCTACCTCACCTACCTTCAAGAAGTCCATAATGTCTGCACCTCCTAAGCTGCCAGATTCAACCTCTTCCAGCTGTGCCCATGTGACCTTGTTCCCCTAGAATTAGTATAAATAGGTTAAAGCTTCATTGTATTTGCAATCCAAGAATCCAGTTTTAAGCTTTGCTTTAGAAACTTTTAAGTTTCTTTCCTCTTCTGCTCTGCCCCCCTTTTCCCTGAGCCATATTTGGTATTAGAGCAAGGTTCCAGAGAGAGGGAACGCCTGAAAAGCTGCCTGAGATTCACTGTCGAAGTTTTCCGGCGACGTCGAAATCAGCCACCTTCGAAAGTCCCATCTCCGGTACTCTTTCAGGAAAACTGACGTCGGAATCGTGATCGGAAGGGTCCAAAACCTTGGACTGGAGAAGATCAACGCCGCATGACCTTCCACGCTCCGTCACGCGCCACCATCGGACGATCACGCGCCGGCCATCTGCTCCCACGCGCTACACGCGCCTGCCAGAGGTTGAAGACGACCACGTCAGCACGCCACGTCATCCACTCAATCAATCAGTGATCGCCACGTGTCACAGTTGCCACGTGTCCAGCTGACTCAGTTGACACATCATCACGCCACGTCATCATCCACGTCATCCAACCTGTCAATCAGAGATCGCCACGTGTCAATACTGCCACGTGTCCAGTTGATTCGGTGACACGTCATCACGCAATGTCATCAGTCCTTGCAATCAGAGTTTGCCACGTGTCAGAACTGCTGCCACATCATCATAGAGCTAGCCAATTACCGATAGCCACGTGTCACGTTTTAGCCACGTCACCCGAAATTTCCAGATTCTCATATTGACCTCAGAAGTCTTGTGAAATATTATTTTGACCCCCAAAACTTTCTGAAATCACAAATTCACCCCAAACTTTTTCGAAATTCCACTTTTGCCCCAGATCTTTTCTGAAATTGTATTTTTTACCCCAGAACTTTCTAAAATTCCACTTTGGCCCCAGATCTTTTTGAAATTTCATTTTTACCCCAAAACTTTCTGATATTACAATTTTACCCTCACAACTTTTTGAAATTTTATTTTTACCCACAATTATTTTAGAAATTACAGATTCACCCCAATTTTTTCCAAATCATAGATTGGCCCCAATACTTTCAAAAAATTACAGATCAACCTGACATCTTGTTTTGAAAAGTTCATTTTAGCCCCTAAATCTTCTAAAAAAAAAGAAATTTCACTCCAATTCCACAATTTTTTTTTAATTTTCTTATCCATCCCCAATTTTCTACAACCAAACTTCAAACTTTTCTCCTTCCCTAGCCAATAGAAATGCCTCCTATAAGCAGGCGTGCACAAGAAATTGAATTGAACGAGATGAGAAATCAACTTCAACAGTTGCAAGAAACAGTGTATGCCCAGCAAACATGGCTTGAGACCCAGAAAGATCGTCGATGCAAAAATTCAAATAACAGCAGTTCATCAACAACTTACAATCGCTACACCGACAATGTTAGAATGAAAATTCCTGAATTCGATGGGAATAACCAACCTGAAGAATTCAAAGACTGGCTTAAAAAGATTGAACGAATTTTTGAGTACAAGGAAGTCCCAGAAGATCAAAAGGTGAAAATTGTTGCCACTAAACTCAAGAAGTACGCTTCTTTTTTGTGGGAAAATCTTAAGAGAAAGCGCGAATACGAAGGGAAGCGCAAGATTCGAACTTGGAAGAAAATGCGACGCAAGTTAACCTGTAAATTCTTGCCTGAACAAACAGGGTTTATGGGAGTGTCACTTATTTCTACCCCTACTTCGTCACAAATTCCTGAAAAGGAAGAAGAATCTATTCCGACAGGGTCAGTGCATGATAGTGATGTCATACCAGATGACGATGATGACATATTAACAGAGCCAGTATATGACAGCGATATCATGCCAGAAGAGCCAGTATATGACAGCGATATCATGCCAGAGGAGTCAGTGTATGATAGAGAAGTCAAGTTGACAGAATCAGCATATGACAGTGATGTCATGATAGCAGAACAAGCATATAACAGTGATGTCTTGCCAACAGAGCCAATATATGCTAGTGATATCACTCCAGCAGAGCCAATATATGATAGTGAAGTCACGTTGACAGACCATGATGAGACACTGGTAATTCATCGAAGCCTACATATAGCGCCAGCAAAAGACAAGTCTTGGTTAAGTCACAACATCTTCTATCCTATTGAAGATAAAATTTGTGATGTCAACATGGGCAACAAAAGTTATGACAATATTGTGACCGACTACATGGTGGAAAAGTTGGAGGAATTATCCGTTAATCATTCGTATCCTTACAAATTTCATCAAAAAGAAGTTTGTTGTGATATTGTGCCTACGGATGATTGTCATCTTCTTTTGAGAAGACATTGGCAATTTGATCGTTGTGTCCAAGACGACGGCCATATAAGCATATACTCTATTAAAAAAAATGGAGTAAAAGAGATGTTAGTGCCAATGCCACCTAGTGAATGCAATAAGAACAAACTAGAAAGATACGATTTCACTTTTTTTACCGGTCTTTTTAGTTGTAATTCCAGAAGACAATCCACCAGGAGTGCCACCTAAGAGAGACAACGACATCCAGCAAGACTCGAGGGCGAGTCTCGTCCAACCCAGGGAGAATGTCAAGGAAACTCACCCATATTGTCAAGAAACACTTCCACAGTCGCAACCTCCAGCTAGCATTCATATTCTGTTTTCAACCTCCACATGCACCTACCTCACCTACCTTCAAGAAGTCCATAATGTCTGCACCTCCCAAGCTGCCAGATTCAACCTCTTCCAGCTGTGCTCATGTGACCTTGTTCCCCTAGAATTAGTATAAATAGGTTAAAGCTTCATTGTATTTGCAATCCAAGAATCCAGTTTTAAGCTTTGCTTTAGAAACTTTTAAGTTTCTTTCCTCTTCTGCTCTGCCCCCCTTTTCCCAAGTCCATAATGTCTGCACCTCCCAAGCTGCCAGATTCAACCTCTTCCAACTGTGCCCATGTGACCTTGTTCCCCTAGAATTAGTATAAATAGGTTAAAGCTTCATTGTATTTGCAATCCAAGAATCCAGTTTTAAGCTTTGCTTTAGAAACTTTTAAGTTTCTTTCCTCTTCTGCTCTGCCCCCCCTTTTCCCTGAGCCAAGTAACCTTAACAAAATCTGTTCTTCAAGCCTTCCCCACCTATGTTATGCAAAATGTTAACTTACCTAAATCTATTTGTGAGGAGGTTGATAAAGTTTGCAAGGGTTTTATATGGGGTGATTCGGATCATAGTAAGAAGACTCATTTAGTTGCTTGGGACAATCTTTGTCAGCCAAAGCAATTTGGTGGACTTGGTCTTAGGAAAACTAGAGATGCAAACATTGCTTTTATGTTGAGAGAAAATTAGAGATTATGCACTTGTAAAGGCTCCTTGTGGACCTCTATTATTAGAAACAAGTATAAATGCAGACTAGATTATGTGCTGAAAGTTAATAAGTTGAGTGCTGGAAGTAATTTTTGGCATGGTATGTGTTATACTTAGGATTTGTTTTCAAAAAATCTTTCTTAGAGGGCAAGAAATGGTTCAAAGGTTAAATTTTGGATGGACAATTGGATTTTGAATATAGGCCCTCTATTGGATTATGCAGTTTATAATATCCCTATTGAGGATGTGTCATGGACGGTCATTGAATATGTTTCGAATCAGGGCAGTTGGAATTCTCCTCAGTTTGCTCATCTGATCTCATCGTCTATTTATAGCAAAATTAATGCTATGGTTCCTCTCCATAATAACAGTAACGATGACTGTATTGCCTAGAAAAATGAAAATGATAGGGGTTTTCTCTTTAGCCTCGGCCTTCGAAGTTATTCAAGAAAATGATAATCATCCCTGGAAGAAATTATTCTTAGCTATTTGGAGATGGAGTGGCCCGGAGAGGATTAGATTTTTCCTTTGGAAAGCATGTCATGTTTCGCTTCTAACAAATGAGAGGAGATATAAGCAAGGTATGTCATCTACTGCTTTCTATCCGTTTTGTGCTATGCAAGTGGAGAGTCATTTTCATGTGTTTCGTGATTGTGGTACTGTGAGAGATACCTGGGAGATGCTTCCGGGGACTAGATTTCTTGACTTCTTTGTGATTCAAGACTGGAAAAGTTGGATGTAGAGTAATTTAATTAGGGGTGAGTTGATTAATGGAATTAGGTGGAATACTATTTTTGGCGTAATGGTTGATCGTATTTGGTGGATGAGGAATGATTTCGTCTTTAATAATACTATCTGGTCTAGTTCTAATCTTTTATTCAAGGTCAAGAGAATGGTGGAGGTTATTGAGATCAGTTTGAAGACTCTGGTAAGTATTGCCGGCAAAGAGGAAGGTATCATTAATGAAACTCAAACTAGATGGCAACCTCCTAAACATGGTGAGGTGGCGCTTAACTGTGACGGGTCCATATCCAATTTAGGTAGCAATGCAACTTGTGGTGGCTTATTACATGATGCCTCTAGAAATTTTTTGGTTGGGTTTGTGGCCAAGCTGGGTTCATGTTCTATTCGGGAGGCTGAGCTGTGGGGGATTCTCCATTATCTGAAGTTAGCTTGGAGCAGGGGATTTAGGAAAATCCACATCTTTTCAGATTCCCAATTTGCTATTAATCTCCTAACTGAGGGATGTAATAGTTCTCACTATTGCCATTCCTTAGTTTCTTCTATACACTATGTCCATGGTAATAATGGGGATGTGATCTGGTCCCATATTTAGAAAGAAGCGAGTCAAGTGGCATATATTCTAGCTAAATTGGATTTATGATATGATAGTGTTTTTAGAATTTTTGAAGTTCCTCTTGTTTTTATTTATAATACCTTGATGGTAGATGTTGCGGGTCCTTAGTTCCCTAGAGGGTTCTAGTCTGTGTCTCTTTGAGGTTTAACCCCTTTTTGTTCATCAAAAAAAAAAAAGTCGTGCATATTTTAAAGTGTATATGCACATAATTGACTGTACTAGCAAAATTTAATGAAATAATGATAGAAAATTTGTGGTATGGACTAAACTAAAATTTTATAAATTATAAAAATTTAATTACAAATTTTTTATACTATAGAGGCTAAATTAAAATTAGTTAAGATTATATATATATATATATATATAGAGAGAGAGAGAGAGAGAGAGAGAGAGAGAGAGAGAGAGAGAGAGAGAGAGAGAGAGAGAGAGAGAGAGAGAGAGAGAGAGAGAGAGATGTGATAGTAATTGATACGAATTTTAATACACTTCAAAAGTTAATTTATAAATTTCAATATGAGCTTCAAATCTCATACTTTGCACTAAGATCCAAATTGACGATATGTTTTAGCTTGGCATTATTTCATTGTGTTTTTTTGTAATGAAAAATTCTAGTTGTACATCAAAGATGACCTACGACTCTGGGTTTTTGCATCTGACGATCAAAGCACTAGATAGAGATTTGTTGGAGTTATATAGCTTACTTTGTGTTATGAACTTGAAGTTGGTTAGTTTAATCATATTTATTTCATTAATCTTAGTTTAGGTTGTTTAATAGTCTAATTTAAAATGTTACAATTTCGAAATTTCCATTTGAAAATAGTCTAATTTGACATATTAGTTTTTAAAGTCTTGCTTAAAACAACACAGCTGAGTTCAGATTGAATTACCCTTTAGTCTGGTCATCATTTTGTAAACTGTTTAAATTCCGTAAATTTCTAGTATTTAATTGTACACTGAAAATAACGTGTAAATCTTTTTTTTTTAAAAATCAATCATAATATACCAAATTATTAAAAAAAAAATATACAATTATTTTTAGAATGATCATAAAATTTTTAAATTTTACTAAACAACCATCAAGTTTTATATTCTAATTATAAAACCTAATAACAAAAGAAAAAACCTGCACTTAATTTTTTCCTTAATTAATGATACCTTCTAAGACCATTTATAATAAGGTGGGCATGGAATTTGTTACATCAGTTTGGCCAACAATGTTTTATAATTTCAATGAAAAATATAGCCAATATAGAATACAATCAATGGCCATAACAGTTTTTTTTATTGATAAATACTTAGGACCCGTTTGGTTTGCATTTGTCAGGAAAGAGGAAAGGAATTCCCGTCAACAGTAACTCTTCTAGCGTTTGCTTCATTTGTTGACCAGGAGACTTTCTTTTCCTCTTTGCACTGTTTTCGGTCATTAATAGTACGTAGTCTTCTGCATGGTGCTGGCTAGAAACCCGCCTTTCTTAATGAAAAAAGATGACTTGAATACCCTTGAAAATTGAGGGTATTTCCAGCTTCAATCCTCGCAGAAGGCTTTGAATCACTAGGTCGTCTTCTCTGTCCCATGTGCCCATGAACTCGGTGAATGGGAACTTGGACCACGGGAATTCCGGCAAGCACTTATCAATCAGAGCCGACGGAGCATCCAACAACATGTCGACAAACCCAGTGGTGAGAATCACCCCTGCCGCGAAAGCCTTGGCAACGACAAAGAGGCCACCATCCACGTGAAGGAACAGTCGTTGCTTTTTGACGAGGGGTTTGGCAATTCTAGTCATTCTTGATAAGAGTATCGATGCAATTGCCACTAACTTAGTCAACCAGATGAAGAAATGGAGAATAGGGCTGTTTTTGCCAAGCTTCAAATAGCAAAAATGGAGTGAGAGGTAATTTAGAATTTTATCTCGATTTTAAAAATATATAACTAATAATTTTTTCTCTCTTTTCTTTTCTTTTTTCTATCTCGAACAATTTTTTTTTCTTTTTTCATTCTTTCTCCCTTTTCATTTTTCTTTTCCTTTCCATTCATACTCTGTAATGCGAACAAAATGAGCCCTTATACTTCGTTTGGTTCGTAATACAGAGTAAGAATAAAAAGAAAAAAAAGAATGGAATGAAAAATAGGAATAAAGAGGAAAGAAAGGAAAGAAAAAAAAAATTATTTAGTTCATAATAAAAAAGAAAATAGGAAAAAAATTGTTTAATATGTAAGGTAAATTTACTAAATTACCCATCAATTAAAGGCATATATTTTATAATCTCAAAATAATACAAATAAATATTTTATTTTTATTTTTATTTTTTAATTAAAATAATTAAAATTATTATTATATATAATATACATAAATATTATATTATATATATACATATAATGTATGTCAAATAATGATATAATGAATATTTTGATAAAATCATAAAAATAAAATAAAAAAATATATAAAACTTATAAACTATAAACTATTTAAATTAATAATATTTCTTATTTGAGGCTGAAAGAAGAATGCCCATTGGCTCCTTAAGAACACGCAACACACGTGGGGTCACAGTTTTCGTACATTGCCATTAAAATGATTCGGGGATTCAGAACGGCAACATATGCGCTGCTTTGATTCAGAAAAACAGAAGGAAAGAAAAAAAAAAAAGATTAACATTAAACCATGTTTTTTTCTTAGCCAAGTTGCATCTGGTCAAGAAGAACCCAATTGTGAGATCCAACGAGAAGCATCTTGAATTGTAATCCCAACTCTGACCTAACAATAATAAGCTACTTGAATTGTTAGAATCGTACAATTCGCCAGTTTTAGCGTGAATCGCAAGATTCCAACAATTCCACCTGTGATTGTGAAACCAACCCAATTTAACGTGCAATATGCATCTCACCACCCCTGACTCGTCTCATGTAATAAGGATTGTGAAACGCAGAATTTCAATTACGATGGTATAAAAGATATTTAAGAAAACAAAACAAAACTGAGACTTGAAGATAGGAAATGAAATAAAAATTTATTTCATTCTCAAAAACTAAAGCAACATGTAAGGTATCAGTTATTTTTCAGCAGAGGCAAAGAGAAAAAAAAATTATTTAAAAGACTTAATCACATAAAGGAAAAACACAAAGGAAAAGAGGAAAAAAGGAAATTATTTCTCAGAAAATTACACATCCAAACGTGAATTTTTCTTCACATGGGAAGGATATATATACGTTTGAAATTAGAGGTGTTCATTAGTACGTACCATCAGTTTGATTTGGTCAGTCCAATTAATCCTGAGAGATCGGTCATAAAAGGACCAGTCCAATCCAATCTTGATCGATTTAGATTAGATAAGACAACTGGCTTTTCCCCCAAAAAAAAATTTCAACAAAATTTACGGAATTCTTGACTAAATATTTCTTCAACATAAACCATGGAAATAAACACTTCCAACAAAAATAAAATCACATTAGTAGTATTTCAACACCCAAAAAGCGAATGAGTAGAACAAAAACTGCTTCTAGACCACATTATATACACAACCGCTGCAAGTCTACCAACCTTAAAAGTTCATACTCTCCTAGAAAGGCTTAAAAAACAAAGTGGATATGTTATTGCCACATGCATGCTTATATAGTCCATGGTGTTTGATCCAAAATATATAATTGGAAAAGTTTATGTCCAAAGAGATTGAAATTTAATTTAATTAAACATATTGAGATTATTCTTATAGCTTAGTTATTAAATTTTAAACAGAAGGAATAGATAATAGACTAATTTTCAATTTTTCATATTTTAAAACTCAGTTTTAATCATTGTGTGACAAGATAGAAATAGCTATGTGACAGCTAGGAAGAAAATAAAAAACGAATATTTCAGAGGCCCAAAAGGAAAAAGTCTGCATAAACAAATTAGAAAATCTCAGCATCTAAACAGAGAGTTAAAATTGTAAATAGAGCGATGATATTAGCAGTTTCATTCCAACATGAAACACTCACAGCATTAATTCCAATAAGATATAAAATAAATGAAATTAAAAAAAAAAAGGAAGATGAAGAAGATAGAATGCCAACCAAAACAAGTATAAGAATACCAAGTTCTCATGTGGTCTAACTTTGCATCCAGATGATTGCAAATAAACCACGAGCACTTCTCCTGCAGCTTCAGGAGCTTCCTCCGCCATTACCAATACCAAAGCTGGTGAAGGAAAAGACGGTGGAGCAGGTCTGCCAGGATAGGTGACAATGGTAATATCGCACTTTGTCCGCAGAATGTATAATTGGGAAAAATAAGTGGTCGCCGTTCGCCGACAATTATGTTGGTAGGACAGGATGGGATAGCCATTGTGACTCTCACAAGACAAGAGGTGCAATACTTGTGTAACTCAGGAAGTGATGAGATGCTTCTAATGTTTAGAATGTGAGTGAAAAATTTGATGAGATCTTCAATATTGGTAATCAGATGTTTCTTGTCCAATCTGTGAGACTGCAATAATGATCCCATATCTATTGTTTCTATCACATACTTCAGAACATAGTGAGGATCAAAATCACCAACTGATGAGATGCTTCTAATGTTTAGAATGAGAGTGAAAATTTTGATGAGATCTTCAATACCGGTAATCAGATGTTGCTTGTCCAATCTGTGAGGCTGCAATAATGATCCCATATTTATTGTTGTTTCTATCACCTCAGAACAAAGTGAGGATCAAAACCATCAACTGATGGATCCTGCGTCATTACGTAACTTTTGAGTTTAATAAATGCTTGAGAAAAAAATTAAGTAAATAAATGAACTACATATTAAATTATTTGTTTTGCATTTAAAGTTTAATATAAAAATTCAGAATGACTTGTTTCTATATGATCATCTAACATGTCATCCTGATAGGGTAGTTAGAACAACCCATGGAAAATATTGCAACTACACATTTTTCACAGCAAAGAACAAACTGGGTCATATATAGTAACTTCATTAAATTATATTGTAGAGTACAATATTGCACATGTTGCAAAGCCAACTTTATCTTATATATTTCCATATAAGATATAAATGAATTGAGAAGACTCCTTGCATCCAAGATAAAGCAAGGAGCGAATTGAAATAGGTCCACAATGTTGCAAGATCGTATAAATCATTCTCCATCTTTTACTTTTACTAAATAATATTGTGAAATTCGTTTTTTTATAAAAGAAAATTTACAATTATGTTAAAGTTTTTGTCAATATGTCACTGAGCATCTGTTTCTCAAGAAACTGAAAAAATAAAATTTCAAGGACCCAAAAGAAAAAAGTCTACATAACACAATATAGAGAATCTCATTATCTAAAGAGACACAATAGGTAAAGTTGTAAATAGAGTGATGATATTATACCATGAAAGACTCTCAAAGCATTAATCTCAACAAGAGATAAAACGAAAAAAAAAAAAAGATTAGAAGTCAAACCAAAACAAATATCGAAATACAAAGTTCTCATGCTTAATTTATTAACGAGGGCCAAAGAAACATTTCTTCCCATACTTCCTGAAGGTCTGACCTTGCATGAGGTAATGGTAAATTAACCACGAGCACTTCTCCTGCCTCTTATGGAACTCCCTCCACCATTACCAGGGCCAATGCTGGTGCTGGTGATGGCAATGACGCTGAAGGAGGACTAAAGGAGAGGCGACACTGTTAATCTCTCCTTTCCTGCCTTGTGAAGGAAGCATGAAGAAAACTCCTGTTGTCACCCGCACTGTTGTTGGTGGATCAAGGATGTACCACTCAGAGGAAGCTGAGGATGGAGTACAGGCAGGAGTGCGGGAAGGGCGTGGACGTGCAGGACGTGGCGAGACGGGAGTGGCCGAGGCGCTTTGAGGGTTCAGGACTGAAGCATCTGGCCAAGGAGCTGCCGGGGCTGGAGATGAAGAAGCCCAAAATGATGACCAGAAGCCAGTGGGACCTGAGGAACTCAGTCACGACCAAGTGGAATATGCATGCGTCGATGCCTATGTGTCTCACAAAACCTATGTGTCTTACAAAACGCCTACTTGCAGAGAGCCACTGGGGTAGCTGAAGCAAGTGATGAAATGCATTTAATGTTTAGAATGTGAGTAAAACTTTTGTTGAGATTTTTTATGTTGGCAATCAGACGATGCTTGTCTAATGACGCCATATCTAGTGTTTATCCCTTGCTTCAGAACACAGTAAGAATCAAAGCCACGAACTATGCATCCTGCGTCATAATGTAACTTGAGTCTATTATATGTTTGAGACAAAAATAAGTAAAAAATTACTCAAATGATACATTATTTGTTTAGCAAATAAAAGTTTACAATAAAAATTCAAAATGATTTGTTTCTATATAACGTCTAACATGTCATAATGAAAAGGTCTTTAGAATCGCCTATGGAAAACATTTGTAACTACACGTTTCCACTACACAGATCAAACTAGGTCATACATAAAAATTAATTTATATAGTAGAGTATAGTATTAATCATGTCGGCAAGCCAACTTTTTTATAGATATTTCCATATAGTATTTTATTAAATTGAGAAGAAAAAAAAGTAATTTGGTTCACTTCTTGCATCTAAGATCAGGCAAGGAACCATTTTAAATTCATCAGTAAAGTTGCAAGATCTCGTTTTAACAACTTTTTTAATTGTTCTTTGATCTTATCTGGAGTGTTTAGTGTACGTATATATATAAGATTATTTCATAATATAAAAAAAAAGTGGCGTCTCTAATGAAAAGTAGTAGAAATTTATGATTCCCACTGCACAAAATTTATTTCATTATTAACAATGTGTTTATGTGAGGTATTAGTCAGTCTTATTTTGGCAGTGAGGAAGGACCGACCACATGAAGGAGATTGAAGCGGACGGGAACTTGGAGAAGGGCTGATGATGATCTGACACTTCGCTCTCATCTCCGCGGTGGCGAGTTAGAAGGGGAGTTTTCGCCTCGTCAGATCGTCGTCGAGGACTCACGGTGGCAGAACGGTTGATCGGCGAGGCGCCGTGGAGGTTAGTGAAGGACTATTGGGAGCTGAAGGCGTGTGAAGGGATTAGGGATTTAAGGAAGGAGACGAGAATCGTCCAGACCGACCAGATTGAATGTGATCTTAGGCTTTAGGGTTTCGTTTTAAGGATTTGCAGTCTTGGGCCTGGGCTTTTTTCGGGAATGGAACTCAATCTTCAGCTTAGATATTGGATTTTTATTTTAAAAATTAATGGCAAAAACATAATTATACAAGCAAATAACTAAAATTATTTTCAGTTATGGCTCTTAAAGATTTCTTAAATTTAAGAATTGATTCTTATTTTAGTATTGGAGTTTGTTACGTTGGCTGCCACCCATAAAAATAATTCTTATATAAAAACTAGTTCTTATACAAAAAGTAATGATAAATTAATCAGCTCATCGCATCTACAGTAGTGAACCTCACTTGAGTTTTTATTGTGGGTCCTACAGTAACACGTCAACTTAAGCAACTTCCCACTATTTTAAGCAATTCTCTACTCTAATGGTGAACCTCTTAAAGACCTACAAATGAGTTCCACAATTAACTCTCTACCACTTTAGCATTTATTATTGTTCACCAATATTTATTGTGAATTAATTATTTTACTATTACTTTTTGTATAAGAACTTGTTCTTATATAAGAATTAGTGGAGAGTAATAAACTAATAATTGCTAAAGTAATTTAGAGTTTATTGTGGGACTCATTTGTAAATTCTTAAAAGGTTCACTATTGAAGTTAAGAGTTACTTAAAGTAGTAGAGAGTTGCTTAAGTTGATATGGCATTGTGAAACCCACAATAAGAACTCAATTGGTATTTACCACTGGAGATGCTCTAAAGAAAAAAGTAAAAAAATTTGTTTAGTATGACATAGGAATGAATAAAAAGTCTTAACTATTATTTTGTTTGATATAGGGTTTAAAATGAAGGAAAAGAGAAATATTAGTATAAATTTACTAAATTACCTTTAATAATATATATAATAAAAAGCCACTTAAAAAAATATATATTAGATTTCAACACAACAAAGGGCATTGTTGTTAATGCGTGCGTGTGTGTGTGTGTGTTTTAATAAAAAAAAATATATTAGATTTCAACACATCAAAGCCACTTCAATTATTTATAAATACTTGTTGACATGTTGGTTCAATTCGTTTTTTAATAACAAAAGAATTCTAATTTTTTTTATTCCTAAGATAATACATATATCAATTATTTATTCTTAAATTTTAAAATGTTCGTTGACTTGTAACTTACTATTTGTTAATCTTTTGTTGGTAAAAACTTTTGTTATGCATAGAAATTATCTAGTTGTAAGTCAAAAGCTTTTAAATACTAAATTGTGTATCTATAAAACTCAGACTAAATAATTTAGGTATAAATTTTTCATAGTCGAAAAGATAATTTATTTTTTAAAAAAATATGTCTATTTAGTCAACTTTAAACAGGTAATTTTCACTTCAAAGATATGGCTTCAAGTTATAAGAAGTCAACAATTGAAAAGGAAAAGTTTTTCATAGACAATTTAACTTGTTTTGCATAATGTTTAAAATGGGATAGAATATGCTTGAGCATGCACGCATTTAATTAAGGTTCATAAAGTTAAACAAGAGGATCAATGGTGAAATGATTAGTAGATAACATTATTAAAACCAAAATAGAAGTTCAGTTAAATTGTATCTCATTATCTCATAGAAAACCAATTACAATGATACACTTTATAGCTAAAAGAAAAACAGAGACTAACGATAATAACTAAATAAACTGTCAATAGAGAAGAAAAACAATGTAACACAAGTCGACATGTCTACAAAGAGATGACGTGGGCAATACAAGAGTTTTAACATTTCCCCTTCAAGTTAGAGATATAGTATATGAAACCAATCCCAACTTACAATATAAATTGTGAAACACAAGCACCCAAAGATTTTGTAAGTAGATCGGTAATTTAAGGTTTGGTTGACACATAGACAGGCTTTACAAAACCTTCCTTAAACTTGTTTCGTACCATGTGGCAGTCAATTTCTATATGCTTCGTACGTTCATGGTAAACAACATTTTCTGATATGTGAATGGCAGCCTGATTATCACACCGAAGTAGGATGGGATAATGGAGATCAATACCAAAATCTTGAAGCAAAGAGCTTAGCCATTGTAATTCACAGATAGTTGAGGCCATACTCTTGTATTCCGCCTCTGCAGAAGATCTAGAGACAGTGACTTGTTTCTTAGATTTCCATGAGATAGGAGTCTTCCCTAAAAATATACAGAAACCAGTAATGGAGCGTCTAGTAGTCTTGCATGATGCCCAACCAGCATCAAAGAATGCCTCTAATTTGGCCGAAGCTTGTGCTAGAAAGTATAAACTAGTTGACGGTGAATTCTTTAAGTAACGAACAATATGCATAGTAGCAACCCAGTGTGGCTTACATGGTTTATGAACAAATTGGCTCAACTGATGAACTGCATACATAATATTTGGGCGAGTAAATTTTAAGTACAAAAGTCTTCTTATTAGTCTGCGAAAAACTGAAGGATCAGCTAATAACTCTCCCTTTTCGTCATGTGAATCCAAACCAGTAGGTAGTGGCGTTTGAACACCCTTGGCATGCAACATCCCTGTACCTGAAATAATATCCATTATATATTTTCTTTGATTTATAAAGATCCCATCAATGGACTTTGCGATTTCTAAGCTTAGAAAGTACTTTGCGTACCCCAAGTTCTTGATTGTAAAAGCTGAGTGCAAGGAACTTTTAAGTTTATAAATCAATAATTCCAACGTCCCAGCCACGAGAAGATCATTGAAATACACCAGCAACATAAGCGATCCTTCCTTTGGATTATAGTGGAACAGACACACGTCCACCTGTGATTGCACAAAACCAAAATTGCTGAGATACTTGGTAAACTCAGCATTCCATTGACGCGAGGCCTACTTGAGGCCATATAGAGAATGTCTTAAACGGCACTTGTCACGACCCGTTTTCTAGGCACATGACTGGCACAATGATGAATTTTCCATCACTGTAAGCCTTTCGATAAATTCTACCTGTGAGTTTAAATTATTAGTCATTATCTCTATATTATCAAAATAACCATTCCTAAAGAAAATATATCAAATTTTCTTATTTGAAATTTATAGAGATGATTTGCACATAATAATAAATTCTCAATATAAAATACATTATTATGCTGACATACAAGCCAAATGCCAAACCCATGACCTAGATGTCCTAGACGATTACAGAGCAACATAATCTACAATAATATAGGGGCCTACCTGATAGCGGGAGGGTCCAAAGTGATCTACTCTTCTAGCGGATATTCTTCATCGGCAACCTGATCTGAACAAAAAGGTTGTACAAAGAGTGTGAGCTTTTAAACTCCGTGAGTGAATCGACCTCGCGTTAATAAAATTCAAATACATTACCAGTCATGCAAGCATACCAGAAGGCTCATACTCAACCAATAGACATAGTTAGAAATTACATACAAGAATATAAAAATTCATTCAATTCAACAAACGTTACTAGTACTCATCAATGGCAATATATCCCGGAGAGCGCACACAGGCCAGCTCACCAATTTTGTATATTTCCGCCATGATGCACAACTAATTCAACAAACGTTACTAGTACTCATCAATGGCAATATATCCCGGAGAGCGCACACAGGCCAGCTCACCAATTCTGTATATTTCTGCCATGACGCACAACCTCATCCTCTTAGTTAGGGCGCCTCACGGATTTATCACCAATCCGGGCTATATCCCTACTGAGGGAATCGTTGTCTCCATACTCATTGGTCAAGACACCCTTTCAACCTGGTTTTCTGCCTTGCCGTGAGAGGGGGTACTGTCCCGCTCAATCACAATCAATAGTACAACATTTCATATTATAATCAGAAGTACAATAGAATATTCATCCATATAACATGTATAGTATATAACTATATTATAGATTTAGAAACCACAAATCAACATAACAATTAAACTGTTTTTGAAAACATTCAAACTTCACATCATCATAAGATACTTATTTCATTTTATCCATACTTATGGATTAATTATCTCATTAGATTCGTCATTCTGAATCCAATTTCCCCCTATGAATCTTGGGAGTGTCCTACGACATACTTTTTATCACCAGTAATGCTAAAACTCTATTAAAATGGGGTCGTTTCACTCACCTGGATTCCGTACGAGTATCACTTCTCTAAGTCGTTACGGACAAGAGTACACAGATGAATTTCAGTATTCCGCTACAGAGGTTTTCATGAAAGATTAGAGAAAACAAGTTAGGATTGTTTTCATATAGACACTGTTCATACATACGATTACTATTCATACATATGGTCACTATTCAGATGTACAGTTACTATTCATACATATGGTCACTATTCATACGTATGATTACTATTTATATGTACAGATACTATTTGTACATACAGAGACTGTTTATACCAGAAATAGAGAATACAATCTGTAAAAGAGTACACCAGGTAAGTTCCCAGGAAAGAGTGGAGGGTCACAATGGATACACTTAAAAACCAAGTCTTTCCTTAGCCAGAACTTTTCTAGACATGTATTCTTCACAGTTTACATCCTATTTCGGTAATCAGAGAATCAAAATAATATGTAAGCAGCTAAGGACAGTTTTTTGATGTGGAAGATCAGCCAAAGCCGCAACCACAGAGCATACTTAAGAAAATAACTTCTAAAATTGAAAGACATAGAAAGGGCATAGTATCGTTACCTAAGCTGAAAAGGAAAGGCCCAAAATCTCAGAGGCCCAGCATTAGAGCAAGAGAAACTTAAGGAGAGAAGAAGAGAAGTTGAAGGTGTGAGTTTAGAAGTGAAATGAAAGGGCCTATTTATAGGAAAAGTCAAAGGTACTATTTGACACTATACACTAATAAAATATTCAACTTACTATTTATGAAAATGACATTTCTAATAATGCAATTTACTGTGCAAAACGCGGCAGACGGCTGAAATTTTTTTCTTTTATTACTATTCAAAACTAAAAGGGAAAACTATCCTTTCACCTTAAACTTTTAAGTTTCTTTTCAAATCAGTCCTTTCAATTTAGTCCCTGAGGGTATTTTTACACATAAAACGTCATTTTCTCCTACAAACTTCTTTATAGTTTTCTCTTATGACCAAACCACATCTAGTACTTGATATTTTGATTGTATAAATGAACAGTACCATATACGTAAATAGTATTATACGGGTGAATAGTACCGTATACTGAAATAGTAACAGTAATTTGCAAACAAATATTTATATTTTATTTTTCATGGGTATTACAGCACCCCTGTCCCTGTTTGGCTTTCAAGTATCCCTCAAGAGGTATCATATATATATATATATATATATATATATATATATATATATATATATATATATATATATATATATATATATATATATATATATATATATATCTCCTCAACTAGAAAACTGTGAAGGAACGCATTATTAATGTCTACCTGTGAAATTGCCCAACATCTGGTTGCTATAACAAAGAAAAACACGCGAATAGTTATAACTTTGGCAACAAGTGAGAAACATTTGTGATAGCCAATTCCTTGTAGCTGATTGGATCCCTTCGCCATAACTCTTGCTTTATAATGTTTCATAGATCCATTTGTGTTAAGTTTCAACTTATAAACCCACTTAGATCTAATGGGTTGTTTTCCATGAGGTAAATCAATGAGGTCCCATGTATGATTTTGCTCAAGAGCCTTGATTTCATCTTGCATAGCCTGTACCCACTGAGGATTTTTGCTAGCCATAGAATAACTATATGGCTCCTGGACAATTGAAAAATTTTCTTGAAGGTTGACATGAGCTTTAGATATAAAGTGAACAGAAACATTTGAGGTATTTGAGGATACAACTTGGTTAGTGACAAAGTCAGTTAATCATGAGGGTGGGTTCTTTGTTCATGTACTGTGTCTGAGAAGGGGACATGGAGTACCTGAGGAAGAAGAGCTTGTCTCTGCCTATGAGGGAGTAGCTGTCATCTCACAAATCAGGAGTAAATGGCAAGGAAGGGCAAGCAGATTCATTTTCAGAAATAGAACCCACATAAGGAAAAACAGTCTCATGAAACTTTGTATTTCTGGAAATGACAAGTTTTTGTGCATTAATGTCATATAGTTTGAAACCCTTTATTCCTTTCTAAAAACCAAGGAAGACACAAGCGTTAGCTCGTGGTGCAAGTTTATCTTTATGAGGAAGAATATTTGTTGCAAAGGCAAGACATCCAAAAATTTTTAGGTGATCATTCTCTAGGGCCCTTTTAAACAGAAGCTCAAGGGAGTTTTCCATGCTAAGAGTTTAGTAATAGTGTATTTATTAGGTATGTGGAATGCAATAAAGCCTCACCCCAAAAAGAAATTGGCAAACGTAACTGAAATAATAGAGCTCTAGTGACTTGGAGCAAGTGCCTATGTTTTCACTCAACAACTTCATTTTTCTGTGGAGTATAAGGGCAAGACTTTTGCTGAATAATCCCATGGTTGTTAAAAAAGATTGGCAAGTATGGCTTAAAAATTCAGACCCATTATCACTTCTTATGGTTTTGATGGTAGAATTAAATTGATTTTTGACAAGTCTAGCAAAGTTTTCAAGAATAGTACAAACTTAGGTCTTGTAAGTCATCAAATACGTCTAAGTGACACGGGTGAAGTCATCCACAAGGGTCAAAAAATAACTAGCACTAGTAAGAGATGGGGTATGATAGGGACCCCATATATCTATATGAAGGAGTTCAAAAGGAGCTTTAGTTTCTATATAACTTTTTGGAAAAGGGACTTTACTTTGTTTTGCCATGGGACATATGTAACACTTATGTTTAGAACTTTTAGGACAAAAAGATAGCTGAGATAGAATAGCATCACTGGGATGCCCAAGTCTAGAATGCCACATGTGAAATTTGTCAAATTTATCACTTTTATTATCATGAGCAGAGTACAAAATTTTTTTGTAGCTATCAAATACAAAAGTTATGAATCCATCATTATCATTAAAAGAATCAAGCAAATCAGGTGAGAAAGAAAAGTAATTAAGGCAATAAAGATTTGCTATTACTCTCCCCATAGCCAATACCCTCTAATTCCTCTAGTCATGCAATATACCAAAACAAGGGAAAAAGGCACAAGAGATATGGTTAGCTGTAATAAGTCTATTTACTGATAGGAGATTATGGTTAAATGTTGGCAAAAATAAAATATCAGTCAACTTTAGGCCATTAAGCTGAATATTCCCCATTTGAGTTACTCGATTTCCACTACCATCAAGCAAATGAACCATAATAGGTGAAGGTAAAATAACCAAATTATCAAACAAGTCACAATTAGTACAGATGTGATTTGATGCCCCAGTGTCCAGAATCCAAGACCCCTTTTCTGCTTTAGTAAAATTTTGATTAGTAGCTATACCTGCAAAGTCAGAAGTCATAAGATTTATGATTCCTTCCTTCCTGGTTTTGGTTTCTTTAAGCAGTTTTGATACTTCTTGCTTAATCAATTTAGTCATCCACTCATGATTCTTTGCATCCACAGCTCTCTTTGATTCTATCGAAGATTCAGCCATATTGACATGTTTCTCGGGCTTCTTTTCTTTTCTTGCCTTCATGAGTTCCACATACCACTCAGGATAGCCATTTATTTTGAAATAACCTTCTTTGAGATGTCCCAGCATTTTACAGTGTTTGCAATAACGCTCTTCTCTTATGTCTCCATTTTCTCTTCTTTTCTGATTAGCTTTGGTCCTAGCTTTTTCATAGCTTTGCGATTTAATCATCATCGTACTTGGCTCAAGAAGTTCTTCAAAATTCTTGTGTACGGTTCTCTGTGATTCCACATTAAGAAGCATAACATACACCTTGTTAGCTGTCGGGAGTGGCTCTTGCATAAGGATCTAATTCCTCATAGTGTCAAATCCTTTGTTAAGACCCATCAGAAACTGAATGGTCTTTGTTCCTGAATCAATTTTAGTTAACTTCTTTGATATTGCACACTTACATCCTTCGCATGCACAATGAGGAAGTGGTATGAGATTATTCAAATCTTCCTATAGCCGTTTTAGTTTATTAAAATAGCCAGCGAGGCTATCATTGCCTTGTTGAATAGAGGTAATCTCCTTTTGGATTTTGTAAAGGTGAGGTCCATTGCTCTTGCCAAATTTCTCCTTCAATTCTTCATACAATATTCTGGCTGTAGAATAGTATATGAATGATTTTGCTAAATCCTTTGTCAAAGATCCCAAAATCCAAGATCTGATCATATAGTCTGCTTTATGCCATTTTGCATATTCAATGCTGCTCTCATCTGGTTTCTTAATGGTGCTGTCGATAAGCCCCAATTTGTCTTTTGCACCTAGCCAAATTTGCATGGAAGGTGCTCCACGTGAGATAGTTCTTGCTTGAGCACGGAGCTATTACTATAGAAATCCCAGGTTGATCATTAGTTCCCAAGAGGAAAGAAGCCACATCACCAGTATGAAATTCTTGTAGGCCTTTGTCAGTAGTTGTTATCGCAGTCATCATGGTCACAAAAACAAGAGAGATAAAGAGCAATAAAGAAGAAAGCAAGAAAAGAAAGAAGAGATTTAAAAGAAAAATCAAGACAATATATCAAAGAGATTGCTTTGATACCATATTAAAACCAAGATAAAAGTTTGGTAAAACTATAATCTCATTGTCTCACAGAAAACCAATTACAGTGATACACTTTATAGCTAAAAGAAAAACAGAGACTAACAGTAATAACTAAACAAACTGTCAACAAAAAAAGAAAAACAATGTAACACAAGTGTGTCTACAAAGAGATGACGTGGACAACACAAGAGTTTTAACAAACATAATTTAGAAGTAACCTTTTATCTTAATAAAAAGCAATATTTTTGAAAATAAATAAAAGTTTAGACATTAAAATAAATCTTGATGCATGTGCAAAATTAAGAGATAGAAAATGTATATATTTGAGCTATTTTCTACTACATGGTTAATTTTGGTTATACAAATTACAAAATATTGAAAGAATATGCTTCATTAAACATAATTATAATTGAAAGTGTCGAATGTTTAGTTCAAATGTCATTATCTTACCAAAATTACATTGATTAATTATTGCAAAATCCAATGATATTGTGACTTGATGTGCTTCAATTAAGTAAATTGTCACGCCCTAAATCTAGGCCCGTGACTGGCGCGGACGATGTCTAAACTCACACCACCGCAAGCCTAACTTTCCATTTAACTTATTACTCTTTCCTTAATCCAATTATTCCTTTAAATATAATTGTTTTAAATTACACAATGAAGAAGTAAAACAAGAGAATGTTTTCTCTTCTCATAATTATATGAGAAAGTATGAATAAGATTTCATACAACTAAATTACATGTTTTCAAATTTAACCATCTTATACAACAATACATGACCTACTCGATTACAGAGCTTTCTAAAATTACTAAAATAACATAATTAAGTCTGTTACCGTACCCCGAACAATGGGGAGGCATCATCGACACGTTCATCCTCGAAGTTAAAGGGCCTTCTTTACTTGAAACTATGAGGGGGTGAGTTTTATCCACTTGACTCACCATAAAATAGCCTTACCGCACATATAATCAATTATGCATGCTAAAAGTACATATAATCATGTATGAACATGTGAAAAACTCACAACATTAATAATTCATGACATAAATGTAAGTCAAGAGGAATTCATCATAAGAAAGTTCGTAAATAATCACATGCACCTCGCCCGAAAGCATTATCCCACTTGTAGATGTCATCCCGTCCGAAGGCGTGTTTTGTCCGTAGGTAATATTTCTGCTTAAAGATATATTCATGTCTACAACCATTATATGCATTGGTATCTTGGGAAATCAAGCCATCAACCATTCCATGTGTATAATTCCATGCATTGGTATCTTGGGTCAAGCCCTCAACCATTCCATATGTATAATTCCATGCATTGGTATCTTGGGTCAAGCCCTCAACCATTCCATTTGTATAATTTCATACATTGGTATCTTGGGTCAAGCCCTCAACCATTCTATGTATATTATATACTCAATTCATAATTCTCATCAATATAATCTTAAATCAACAATAAATTTCATTATCTATCAATCATCATTAAATATAGAATCTAATTGCGATATGAGATGGAATTTATATTGTATCTTGGAGGGATTAATCCCTCAACTATTCCATGTGTATAATTATATACATTGAATATCTTGTGTCAAGCCCTAAAAAGGACGTCAAGCAATTCAACCTTATTTCACCCCTGTCCTCAAAGGACGAAAAAGTGTTCGAAATTTCTGTTTCTTTCAAATACAATCAATTGCACAATCAAGAGCATTCATATGCACATCATGAACTTTAATAAATCCATGTCATTCATAATCATCAATCATTCACATGATTTCCTTTGCAAGCTCTATCCAAATATATAGAAAATATATTCATTCCTTAATTTATTATATCTTCTAACAAACAAATTTTTAAAAATAAATCAAACAAGACAAGGCTAGATCAATCCTTCAACTGAGCTCAAATTTTCAAAATTTAGGTATAGTATAAAGTTCTATATTCCTTCATCCACATACAGTTTGCAAGCTCAAATTACATGCATGTGGTACCTTACATCATGTATGTCAAACACATAATCACCTTATCACATGATATCATTTTACGAAACTTTAGAAAGTACAATCATAGAAAATAAAATCATACAAGGTATAGCTAGATCCCTCACCTCAGGTCCGAGCTAGATTCTACATCTTATATCAATCAAAGGATGTCCAAAATCTCATTGAATGCTCAAAGCTAAACATGCATCTCCATTGGGATGCTCTGTTCTCTCCTTTTTCTTCGACTCTTGTAATATTCAAAAATACGTATGATTAATATTTACATGTATGGATACTATTCATACGTACAGTCACTATTCATACATATAGATACTATTCATATATACAGTCACTATTCATATGTACGGATAGTATTCATATGTACGATCATTATTCATATGTATAGATACTATTCATATGTACGGTTACTATTTATACATATGGATACTATTCATAAATACGGTATAAATACATATGATCACTATTCGTACTAGGAAAAGTTCTTTTTTTGGTGTGGAGGATCAGCTAAAGCCGCAACCACAAAATATACTGAAGAATTTAACTTGTATAATTATAAGAAAGGGTATAGTATTCTCACCTTGGATCTAAGCTGAAAGAAAAGTGCCTAAAATCTCAGAGACCTAGTGCCGGGGTAAGAGAAGTTTGAGGAGAGGAAAGAAGAGAAACTGAAGGTGTGAGTTTAGAAGTGAAATAGAATGGCCTATTTATAGGGAAATCAAAGGTACTATTTGATACTATTCCATCTACCGTTCTTCTATATTATTCTATCTACCGTTCTTCTATACTATTCCATCAACTGTTCTCTTATACTATTCCATCTACCGGTTTCACTTACCAGTCTCACTTACCAGTCTCACTTACTAGTCTCACTTACTAGTCTCACTTACCATTTCACTTACTAGTCTCATCTACCAATTTTACTTATAAGTCTCATCTACCAGTTCTACTTATCGGTCTCATCTATCAGTATAATCAATTTACTATTTAAGTTTCCTTTCCATTTAGTCCATAAGGGAGATTTTCTTATATAAAACGTCATTTTTCTCTCAATTTCTTTCTAGTTTCCTCTTATGCCCAATCCACATCTTACCCGTGGGATTATTGCCACATCCCACAATTTATACAATATTGTGAAAATCTGTATTTTTATCAATATACACATACAAGATAACAAGATTCACATAAGCATATGGGAAATTAAATAGACAGAGAGATCATTTTCTCATTGAATTATTCCAAATCAAAATTAGCACTCATTCATGATGACCATATACGTGAACAGTTCTGTATATGTGAATAGTGCTGTATAGGTAAATAATATCATATACTGAATTTTTTTTTACGGGTATTACATAAATGATAAGACAAACAATAATAATAAAGAAATTGTCAAAATTAATCTTGTGAAAAAACAAATGACAATTTCATAAGTTAAAAAAACTACTTTTATTATCTTATTGCCATTTACCATACTGTATCCTTATTACAACTCAGTCCCACTTTTTTTTACGAAAAAAAAATTGCCCATTTATACTATAGAGGCTAAATTAAAATTAGTTAAGATTATATATATATATATATATATAGAAAGGCTATGTGATAGTAATTGATATGAATTTCAATACACTTCAAAAGTTAATTTATAAATTTCAATATGAGCTTCAAATATCATAATATGAGCTTCAAATATCATACTTTGCCCTAAGATCCAAATTGACAATATGTTTCAGCTTGGCATTTTTTTTTATAATGAAAAATTCTAGTTATAGATCAAAGATGACTTACGGCTTTGGGTTTTTCCATTTGAGGATCAAAGCACTAGATAGAGATTTGTTGGAGTTATCATAGCTTAATATGCACAAATTAAAGAGTGAGGGATAGAGAAAGCAAACTCGGAGATTTATACTGGTTCGGCTAATCTCAAGATTACATCTAGTGCTCAAGAAACTACTTGAGTATTTTCACTATAATTGTAAGTTTGATTCGGGTACTTGCTAACCACTACAATTATAAGTTCGATTCGAGCACTTGTGAGCCACAACTAAGAATTTTGTCTATCCAGGCTCTTCGACAACCCAATTGCAATGTTTCCCTCAAACACTCTTTCAAGGAACACACTCCTTGAAAATACAACTTAGAAGTTGAGAAGAAATAATGATAAACACAAGAAGACTTTCTTCTAAGAGTATATGATACAAATAGAGATATTAATAACTTAAATGATTGATAATATGCAAGATTTGACTCAAGAATTGTTTTCTTTCTCTCAAAGATGATAGAACAAGTTAATATCACATTGTAGTATTTTGTTCTAGCTCAAAATCGTGTATCTAAAGTCATATATATAAAGATATAAGAAACTAGTCATTACAGCACTTAAAAGTGCAGTTCCAGGTGGACTGATCGACTGTTAGGAGTTGTCGGTTGACTGGTCAATCAATATGGCCATTAGATTAAAAAATATGACTGTAGACAATAATTTCTGGGCTGCCGATCGATTGGTCGAAGGCTAGCGGTCGACCTCCAACTGGTAGTAACAAAACTCTATTTTTGAGCTCTCTTTAAAAATTCATAACTCCCTCATTTGAACTCCATTTTAAACAATTATATATCATTGGAAAACTCTTAGAGTATAGTTTCAAATGAAAGAAGTTTCACTAAAAAATTAGTTTTGATTTAAAAGATATGATCAAAACACTGACTATAAGTTAGAATAAATTAATTTTTGAGTACAATAAAATCAACTTTCAGTTTTTAAACTATACTTTAAATGGTTATATCTTTCTCATTTGGACTATGTTTTGGATAAATAATATACCTTTGGAAAGCTCTTTAGTCTACTATTAAATGAGATAAGATTCTTAAAAAATTGATTTTTCATTTAAGAGATATGATATAAAGAGTAACCAAAGGTCAAAAATCATCTTTTGTAAAACTTCATATCTCACTATCTTTTTGTTCAAAATACTTGAGTCAATGGATGCAAATCTAAATCATTGAATTGCACAAGTTTCCTAACCTATTTAAAATATATCTAATGTAAGTACATAGGCTATCTTGATACATCTAAGCTTCCAAGACTTCAAATCTTTTAATTCTTCAATTCTTGAAACTTTATTCTTGCATATTATTTTCTTAAGTGAAGCATGATATTGTTTTTCTTTGTTCTTCAATCTAATGCTAACTCTTCTTATTTTGAACCAATGTATAAAAGATATTTTACTTACAAACTAAATGGTTAGTTCAATTCATAATAAATAATATGATTCAATATAAATTATCATTCCAAATAATATGATCATGTTTAAATTGTAGCACAAGAAATACATATGTGAAATACTTTTCTAAAATATCAAGGCTACAATTCTTAGACAATGTAATCACATATGTATTGTAAATGTAATCACATATATATTGTAAAGAGCATGACTCATATATAAAATATTGCTCATTAAATAACATAATCATACTTAAATACTTATAGCATATATGATAATTAATCCTTATACATTAACGCTACATTTCTCACATATTTGTCATTATCAAAACTTATGGCATAAAGCCTTAGGCTAACACAGCACACCCTTAAAATTTTCCCACATATCCCCCCTAAAGCGCACCATTTTAACGCACACCTTTGCCCTTGTTGCCATGTTCCTTTTCTTTAGCACAAAGAGTCTCATTTTAGAGAGAGAGAGAGAGAGAGAGAGAGAGAGAGAGAGAGATGGAGGACCAAGAAATCACAAACCAAACAATTGTTACATGCACGCATTTCGTCCATTGTTGCTACCTCTTTCTCTTTTTCTCTCGTTGCTTATGTTTTCTTTTCCTTTTGCCCTAGATCTTCCAAGAGTATTAGTGGGTACTCCAAGATCTTCGAATTGAAGTTTGTGATTCACGTGAATCTTTGATCTTTAATGGGCTTTAGTTTCACTAAATTTTAATTATTGATACTACTCACTAAAGAGAGGGAATATTTTGGGGGACACACGGCCAAAATTTAAGGGTGTGAAGTGACGTGTTTGTGACTACTCGATAACTCAAAAATGGATGGCTATAAATAACTTTTGTTGTTAACAACTTATATGAAAGTTATTTTATAATAACTTGTTCTTGGATATATCAATTAGAGGTGAGAAGTTGGAAGAGCAAATAAATATTATTCGATTAAAAATTAATAGCTTGAATTGATATAAAAATTATTGACATGATAACTATAAAAAAGCTAAAATGTATCTATAGTTCCTATAGTTTGTTTCAATCTTGAATTTGGTTCCTATAGTTTGAAAGAAATAAATTTGTTCTTGTAATTTGTTGGCGATTTGGTAAATGTACCAATCGCATAAGTAATACAGAGTAAGTAAAGTATCATTCCCATGAGAATTGAGGTGTCAAGTATCTGTGAAGCTAAAGTGAAATGCTATCTAAACAATTCATTTAATTGGTGAAAATAAAAAGAGTAAACTTAAATAGAAATGTAATCCTAAAACTAACAAATTAAACTAAAACTACTAACTAAGACTTACGACTAAATTACTCCTAATAACAAAAGTGCAGGGTTGATGAGATTAAATTCACTTGACTCTTAATCCGACTAATTCATAGTCAAATTAGTTTTTGAGTTGCTAAAAAATGATTCACTCCAATCACAAATTCTTTTGATGTTAGTTAAATTCTTAAAATTGTTTGAACACAATCCCTTGGAGAAACAAACCTACCTAACTCAAATGATAGTCTAATTCCTTAGTCCAATCATTCACGTAGGTGATTAAGTTTAGGAACTCATAAAAAAATCGCATAAATAAAATTATATATTTCTAGATTAATTCAATTTATGGTAGAAGTTACAAGAGCAAAGTTAATATCTAGCTATCCCTAGCATAGATAAAAACTTGAAACTCATAAAAATGGTGATCAATTATTTTAGAGCAAATCAATCAGTAAAATCCACTTCTACGAAATACGAAATACAATTGGAAAGAATCATTCAACAACAAAACTTCATAAAAATCAAATTACATCAACCACCAAATATTTCATTTCTCATAGGTTCTATTATCATTCTCTCACTCTTACTTTCACCAATTGTACCTGCTAATCTAAGGCACAAATATTCTTAGAAGGATTTTTTCAAACCTTAACTAAGATAGAAGACCCAAAGTTCCATAATCCTTTATGTGGAATTCAAGTTAATTTAATGAACAAACCTTAATTTAACTATATGAGGCTAATGTCTATATTCTTATGACATTAACAAATCAATCCCTTCACTTTTAAGGTTCAAGAACTCATACTATTCATTCAATGGCCTAGTTTACCTCACTTTTCCAAGTTTAGCAAAAATACCATGACATCCCAATAATTGGCCAAATTAAAGGAAAACATTAAGATTGGAATGAATAAACATGTACTAACCAACCAACAGTTATAAAAGTTTGAGAAATTACATAAAACTTAATCTAAAATCGGGTTTTATAACAATCCTAGAATTACAAACTAACTACAACTAACAAAAGACAAGAAATTACAATATGAAACTAGAAGAAAATAGAGAGAAGAGAGAAGAAATGGGGGAAGGATGGCCAATCCCAAGTCGGAAGGCCTCCTTCCCCTTTAACCAACTCCAAAAATAACCCTTTGCTGCTGCCTCCAAGCTCTAAAATTCCCAGATCCAAAATTAGGTTAGAAAACCCTAAAAGATACTTAAATACTGTCAGATTTGTGCCTTGACGCTTAGGCACCAAGCTTAATAGCTCAATAGTAAGTTCAGGGGGTTGGGCGCCATATGGACAGAGAGATCTTTAGTTTCGTATGCCTAGCGCTAGCCTTCTGGGAGCTTCAAATGCCTTAAACTTCTCTTGTTTTTTCCTAAAATTTGCACCTATAAAAGATTACAACTAACATCACTAAAAAAAATGGGGAATAAAACAAGATAACAAGAGAACAATAGAGCATAAGGGAACTAAATGAAAACAAAGATAAAAAGTGCAAAAGATTAGCAAAACAAGGCTAAGAGAAGAAGAAAAACCCACTTTTTATGACATAATTTAATGACTTTTTAAGACTTATCATAATTCTTAAATACATGGAAAATTCTCTCTGGTTTTAGTCAACAATTACATTAGTCAATTGTTACCAGTGCATATATGACTCTAAGAGCATATCTAATGACAGTTTTTAAAAGGGTTCTTAAAAATAAGAACTCATTATTAATGAGTATCACAATTGGAGTGTGCTAACGTAACTGCCTTACATAAGAACTGTTCTTATATAAGAACTGTTATTATATAAGAACTGATTCTTACAACAAAAGTAGTGGATAGGTGTGAGACCCATTGTGGGAGTATAAAGATATGGAGTAACTTGTGAGACACATTTGTTAGTTCTTTAGAATTACACTATTGAAGTGAAGAGTTGTTTAAAGTAGTAAAGAGTTGTTTAAAACAAAAAAGTAGTGATGTGATATTGTAGGACCTATAATAAGTAGCTCATTAGAATTGTACTATTGGAAATACTCTAAGTAGGACATGCCACTCAATATATACTTTTTAGCACTGTCAAAACGGGTCAGCAATCTCAGGTCAGGGCCGGCTCGTTTGGCCCGCGGGGCCAAGATTTTTCTTTTTAATATTTGAATTATATAATATAAAATTATTTTATAAAAAATTCAATAATTTTATATTGAAATACAATTTATACATGTAAAATATTACTTCTTTAATATTTTTAAATAATTAATAACTTTAATTTTTCATATTTTGTTTTTAAATTAACTATATTATATTTAAATTTAAAAATTTTATATTTATTTTTAAAAATTATAAAAGTTTTCATATCTAAATTTATTAGAATTATTGAGTATAATGTTATAAAATATAAAAAAGTGATAAATTAAGAGTATTTATATAGTAAATAATATAATATATAATTTTTTTAAAAAAAAAACGGACAAGCCCATTTAGGCTCATTTTATTTTTTGATGCCCAAGCCTGCTTAAATACCAGTAGGCTAGGCTTGGCCCGCGAGCCAAAGCTTATTTTGCCAATGCTAATAATTTTTATGTCAGTAACCACATCATACTTAATCATTCACCCCGTTATATGCCCAATCAACCAAATTTGTTTACTTTAATTATAACTTTTAACAAATTTTAAATATAATAATTTTTTTATATTATTATTAAAAATTTATTTTTTTAGTTTACTAATATTTCTTGCTAAAAATTTAAAAAAAGTAATCAAATAAGAGTTGAACAACTTCGTCACCTTGACCTCTTCAACACCAACTTTGTCAGTTCCCGACATCCTATTCGAACTCTCTCGCATATCACATGGTGAATGATTGCGTATAATGTGATTGCTAACATGAGATTACATGCAGAGTGTGATGTCTCATTTAACAATGCATATTCACATATAACAATTGATTAACAGTTAAATAATACTAAAGACCATTTACCACGTGTTTAAAATCTATAACGACCAAATTTATTGTTTTGAAATTAGAACTGTAGGAATATAGATACATTTTAACCTTATAAAAACTATAAATGTGTAATAATATTTCATTTAATTTTAATTTAGTGTTTCTTATGTCAACGTTGACTAGTGATTTACGTTCCAATAGTAATATCTACTCTTCTTATATCTCAACTCCTGGCCCTTGATATTTCTCTTTTTTTTTTTTAATATTCCCGCTTGTTCTGCTTATTCCAAGTGTAAAATGTTTTAGAATAATAATAATAATAATAATAATAATAATAATAATAATAATATAAGTTTATACAATGAATTAAATGTAATATAAAAAATATATTATTTCAAATCATATCACATAATCAAAGTTAGCTTAACTATGAAGGGTATGACCTTCAAGTCATAATTGACTAAAATTTTATTTTAATTTCTTACAAATAAGATATTTCTTAGTTTGGTCTTTTAATAATTTTTTTAATTTGATGATAAAAAATATTTTAAATTCCGTCTCGAACAAAATTGTTTTCATAATTTGATTTCCTATATATGAATCAAAATTTTTAATTTGTTCAATTACAAATAAATATATTAACATATATTTTAGTCAACATGTTATTAATTAAATTAACAAATTTGATACAATATTCAAACATATTTTTTGACAGTGCGTAGTCATCATTATATAATATATAGATTGGTAGTTAATTTTATTAATAACAAATTAACATAAAAGCAATAACAATTTTTAGAGAGAGAGAGAGAAGAAAAGAGTCATGAACATGAACATGATAGTAGGCACAGCCTTTTTCAGCCTAACAAGACAATTACGACAACTCGCTCCTTAGGTTCATGACATCAATCTAGCTTTCAAATTCTGCAAATTGTAAAAGGGCTGTTGGTCGAGTTTTTGAAATTTGTGTCAATGAGTGTGGTTACTTTCAATAAGTTACTATTCTTAATGAAAATCAAAGGACGGGGAGGTAAATTTTTAAAGAAGTCGACTTCTCATAGTAAAATTTATTGTAATTTAAATTTTTGTTAAAAGAGATATTCATATTTAATAATTATTAACAATGTTATAAGTAAAAATACTTTTAATAAAAGATATAGTAAAAAACTTGAAAAAAAAAGAAGTAGAAATCATGGGGCAAAGAAATCAAAATATACATGCAAGATTCAAAACCAAGGGCGGTGAATGGACTTTGAACATATTTATTTTTATTAATATTTTAAAAATTAAACTAATTATTGATGGATAAAGATACTAATTTATAATTTATTAATTTGATTGTAGCCAAGTTAAAGTCAAATCGATAATAATTAAATATATATTTTTAATTTTTTATATTAAAAATATATAATAAAATAGATTGATAAATATTTTCATACTTAATCTTACTAAACTTATATTTTTATATATATGTATGTGTATAATTGCTTTTTTATTTTTGTCTTGTTTTTTTATTTGTTTTCATGACAAAAATAATATTATTATTAAAAAAATTATAAAAAAAATATAACATGATAGAAAAAATAAAAAAGATGAAAAAACATGTTAAATTTTATATAATGTGAAAAATATTATATTTTGTAAATAGTAATTTTTTTAAAACAAAAATCAATTTAATTAATTTTTGATCAATTATTGACTAATCAATTTTTGAGATCAATCAAACTAGGCCATTAATCCATTTTAAATCGAATTAGGTGGTCTCAGCCTATGATCTTTAATGGTGAAAATGAAAAAGTTTCCAACTCCAAAGCTACACGTAACTGACTGGGACCGGAAACTTTTTCTCCCACATTATTGTATATTAAAAATCGTATTTAATCGTCTTAATTAATTTTTGTTTTTAATAAAATCACAACAATATTTTTATTTTCTAGCTTCAATACTTATACAGACCTTTCTTTATTAAACCATGCCAAATGTCTCTTCTTTCCTTCTCATCCAACTAGATGTCTATTTGGCTAGTTTGGTTTCTTTTTTTTTTTTTTAAATGGAAATGGAATTGGAAATGGATGAATCATGTTGGGAAAATAAATGATTCGGTAAAGAAAAAGACATGTGCAATGTGTATTTATTGAACTAATTAATTATATAAGATTGAACTAATTAATTATATAAGATTAATAGATTTAACGTCTGTTTTAAGAGGCAAATAGGTTAATGCAACAAGACTAAAATATCATGGCTCAATTGCAATTTTTTATAGATTAGAAAATTCATTGCAAACTATGGCAAGTCAAATATGTAATTGCAATTTTCCTTAAATATTTATAGAATATAAGTTGTTGATAAGTGACATGTGAATCTAGTCACACATCTTAAATATTAAATTTAATGTTAAAACTTATTTGAAATTTATTATCCATTGTAATGATAACAACTACTTAAATCTTAAGAACAATAGTTTAATTCTGGTGTCGTCAATTTGGAATAAACTCTATTCTTTCCACTCAATAAGTTTAAAGGGATTAGTCTTTTTTTCTACAAGGATACTTTTGATAAAATTCCAATTAAAAAAATTGATGTCAAAATTTGAATTGATCTTCTCAAAGTTTTTAGGACTCATGACACCTCTTTATAACAGAAAAAATTAAAAAAAAAAAGAAAGAAAATCCTCTTCACAGCATTTTTCCAAATTTGACATCAAAATTATTAACTGAACAACAATGCAAGAGTTGGAACCTTGTGAGTTTCCATAGATGCAAGACATGTTGAATTTTAATATAATATATATTTATATCCTATTTTGGATTAGCATTAATCAATTATTAAATTATTAAATATCATTAATATATCAATTATGTTATTCTAATATATAGCCTTTAATATATTTAATGAATATTATAACTGGACTTTTCTGTTGTGAGTGGCCCGTGATGGTTTGGGCCAATCATATAGTAGTCCGTTGAGAAGTCTCTGTTCTCATATGATAATAAATAGACTGACTCCCCATTAATCAGTTTAACACTAAACAGAAAACTTATCAGATAGAGAGTAGTACCACTCTCACAAAATTTAAAATTTCCTCTGTTCTGTTGTTCGAGATGGATACTGCGATGATGCCAGGTACACATTCTATTCATCTCTTTTATATCCTGTTATTTTAATATGTCATAGTCTGTACCTACACCGATCTATGATCAGAAATTGGTTCAATCTAAATCCTTCAATGGTATCAGAGCCAGGTTCGTAGGTACATATTATGGCTATTAAATTTTATTTCTTCTTTACATAATTAAATCTGATTTTCGCAATTCCCTAAATCTTAATTTTAAAACAAATTTCGTTTGCCCTAATTTGTTGGGTTAATCTTGAAATTGTTTTAGGGCTTTGATTCAACACATTTACACGAATTACATAAGTGAAAATTAGAGGGTTTGAACAAGTTTTAGGGAGATCAAAAACGTTTTTCCCTTTTCGTTTACTGTCCATTTTTCGATTTCAATTTCTCTCAAAATTAACTTATATCTTTCAAACTTGATTTGGGGTTTCTATCTTATGATGGTACTCGAATAACATGTCCAAAAACGAGGGTTTTTCATTGACGCTTTTGGGAGATCGAAAACTTTTTTTAAAATCGTTTTTCCCCAAATTTTCGATCATGGCCTTTCCAAATCTTGACCTTATTTTACAAAATTGATTGAGGGCTTCCATTCTCTATGAGATTTCGACCAAAAGCCCTAAAATAGCATTGATTTACATGGCTGGATGAGGGATAACGAATCGGGTCACACTCACGGGTCGCGCGACCCGGTTACAGGGGAATCAGGTGAAGAAGAAGACCACCCGTGGCAAAGCCCACCCGCGGGCTAGGCGCGTGTGGGTGCATGGGCCCACTTCCAGGGCCCAAATTTTTTATTTTTTCCTGAAAAAATTAAATAATAATATTATGGTAATTATGGTAATTTTTTGGTAATTTTTTTGAGACCCTTAAGTATTTTATTTTATTTAATCTGAGACTATTTTGCCATTTTAATTATTGTACTCTCGGATTTTGGGACTGAAATTTTTTGTGGTAGTTCCTCACTCTATTAACGACATCCAGGTATGTTGTACTCTCTCAATGAAATATCCTAGTGATGGAATTAATTTTAGTCCATATGTAAATTAACCTTTTATTTATTTTATTAATCATTATTTATTCTATCGAATATAATTGTCTTTTGTTTTTGTATGATTGTGAACTCACCTATCGTGGGCACAGTTATACAAAATCTTCAATTTTAAATGATTAAGATTTTATTTATTTTGTCTTTTTTTAATCATTACTATTAGTCTAATTCATTGCATTAATAATAATTATATCCTATCGGTATATTATTATTAATGTAATTTTTTATACAATGCTATGTTAATCTATACTTCTATCAATTATTTTTGAATACCCTATCGGCATTCAAAATTTGTTTGATGATATGAGGTCTAAGCATTGTATTATTATATTTGTTGTTTATTATGGTTCGGGACCCTTAGGTGAGACCAGGTAGATAAGAAATTCTCTTTAACAAGCTTAATTGGATGTGTATATGGAAACATTTAATTCTCTTATAGCATAATGACATTATACATATTAAATATTTTTTTTTTGTTGTTTTAATGCTAGCCTCATTGCCTATGCAATTGACTTCTGTCAAGACACTAAATGGGACCAACTTTGAGGACTGGAAAGAATCTCTGGATCTTTATTTGGCCATCACTAATATGGACTTGGCTTTGAGAGAAGAAGAGCCTCCAGCTCTTACTGCTGAGTCCACTATTGCTGAAAGGGCTTCTTGCGAAAAATGCGAACACTCAAATAGGGTGTGTCTCATGGTGATGAAATACACTATGGAGAAGTCTATTAGACAAAGTATTCCAGAGAGCAAGAATGCTAAAGATTTTCTGAAGTCCATTAGTAAGAAATTCACCACTTTTGATAAAGCTCAGAAGGGCCAGTATCTCTCTGATTGAGAAGACTAAATATGAGGGTGTTAGTGGAGTTCGTGAGCACATCATGAAGTTAGTCCACTATTTTCATAAGTTGAAGGCTCTCAAGGTTGATCTTGGTGAAAGTTATCTAATCTTGCAAGTTTTGGAGTCACTCCCTTATCAGTTTGATGTTCTGAAGACCTCCTATAATACTTAGAAAACTGAATGGACAATTGATGAAATGATTGTCATTGTCTCTCAAGAAGAGGATTCCATAAAGAAAGGGAAAGTACACAGTGTTCAGTTTGCTGCTTCTTCTTCTGGTGCCAAATCTGAGAAAAGGAAAGGTCCCATATGCTTCTGCTGTTAGCAGTTTAATGTATGCTCAAGTTTGTACTCGTCCCGATATCGCTTTTGCTGTTAATGCTTTAGGGAGATACTTGAGCAACCCAGGTTTGGGTCATTGGAAAGCTGTGAAGAAGGTCATGAGATATTTGCAGGGAACCAACGATTATATGTTGACCTATAAGAAGTCTAATCAACTTCAGGTCATTGGTTATTCTGATTCCGATTTTGCAGGTTGCCCTGACAACCGAAAGTGTACTTCTGACTCTATTTTTATGATGGCAGAAGGAGCTATCTCTTGGAAGAGTATTAAACAGACTCTTACAGCTACTTCTACCATGGAGGCAGAGTATGTCGCTTGCTATGAGGCTACTTCTCAAGCTATGTGGCTGAAAAATTTAATCTCTGGTTTTCACATTGTTGAAAGCATTTCTAGGCCATTTGTGATATATTGCGACAACACTGCTGCTGTTCATTTCTCTCAAAACAACAGAAGTTCTTCTCAATCAAAGTACTTTGATATCAAATATCTGTTTATTAGAAAGAAGATTCTGGAATTTCAGACTCGTATTGAGCATCTTGCTACAGAGAATATGTTAGTGGGTCCACTAACTAAAGGTTTAACTGTTAAAGCTTTTCAGAATTATGTAACCCATATGGGGTTAGTTAAGTCTTTTGATGTTTTGGGTTAGTGGAAGTCTGAAATTTTACATTTACTTGATTGTTATTGTTATGAGATATGTTTAAGATGACGTCACTTTTGTTATCATATCTCTTGTAGCATTTTTAGATGTTTGGACTATTCTTGGATTGCATATTTCTCTTAATTAATTATGCTTATCCATATTCATTATTCTTTATATGAAATATGAGCTTTTACCATGTATGATCTATTTCCCTATCGGATACTATTTCTGCATCGTTAAAGCTTATCTTTCTTGACATGTGCTATAAATATAGTTGGTATTTTAGTCTTAATGATTGTTGCATTTTAATAATTGACTATTGCTATTCAAGTGGGAGAATTGTTGAATTTTAATATAATATATATTTATATCCTATTTTGGATTAGCATTAATCAATTATTAAATTATTAAATATCATTAATATATCAACTATGTTATTCTAATATATAGCCTTTAATATATTTAATGAATATTATAACTGGGCTTTTCTGTTCTGAGTGGCTCGTGATGGGTTGAGCCAATCATATAGTAGTACATTGAGAAGTCCCTGCTCTCATCTAATAATAAATAGACTGACTCTTCATTAATCAGTTTAACCCTAAACAGAAAACTTATCAGATAGAGAGTAGTACCACTCTCACAAAATTTAAAATTCCCTTTGTTCTGTTGTTCGAGATGAATACCGCGATTATGCCAGGTACACATTCTATTAATCTCTTTTATATCCTGTTATTTTAATATGCCATAGTCTGTATCTACACCGATCTAGGATCAGAAATTAGTTCAATCTAAATCCTTCAAGACATTTTCGCAAGATTATATAATTCAGTACCTAATTATTTTATTAGTCACGCCTCTATGATTTGGAAAGAGACACAAATTAAGGTTTTTAATAATTAATCTTTTGAAGTGAAGTTACCTGCATGTCCCAAAAACTGTACCAACAAGCACTTTAATCTATATATATATATATATATATATTCCTATACTTTTACTAAAATTATAAATTAGTCTTTTTACTTTATTTTCATGTAAAGTGATCTCTATAGTTTCCTCATCCATCTAAATTAGTCCATATGTTGTTAGTATAATTAAGTTTGCTGTTAAAATAATTCTACATGATAGTTGATGTATACATTTTTTGACATATTAACATGTTCAATTATTAAATTTTGCATAATTTAGCCGCTATGTCAACAAAATTCAATGTAGACGCTAAGTTTGAGAAATTGAAATTAAGAGCAAAATGAGAATTTTGTTAATATAACAACTAAATTGTGTAAAATTTAATAACTGAGCATACTAATATATTCACAAATATACACATCAGTTATCATGTTGGATCATTTTAACAACAAAATTAACCATACTGATAGGATGGACCAACTTATATGGATAGAGAAACTATAAGGACCATTGTATATGAAAATAAAGTATAAAAACTAATTTATAATTTTGGTAAAACTATAAGGACTAAAATCACAATTTAACCTATAAATAATTATCTGTAACCAACATTGCTATATATGCACGATTACCTAAGACCTGTGTCTCAATTTGTCTGGATCCATGGATGCTTGATTCACTTGCCTAGCTTGCAATCAAAATTTTAACAGAAAATTAATGAGTATGGAGGTGATTAAAGTCTCTATTAACGTTGCTTCCAAACAAAGCTAAACTCAAAATGATGTGGGTTTTGTCATGGAGGATGGAATAGGATTGAGAAGTCACTAGCGTATTGGTAAGGCAATTATGGGTCATGAGCTTTTTCTATGCTTTTTTAATACCTTCATATAAGCTTACGTCTGCATCATCTATATAAACAACGAAGAACTTGGCCAAGAACAATATGTGCTAGTTGATTAACTAGTTCAAGAGTTCAAACTCTTTTAAATATAGTTATATATATAGGGTTTGGCTTTGGAAATGGATTATTCTTTGTTAGTATTTGTTTCCCTTGTGTTTCTCGTTGCTGATTGGATATTTGTGAGTGGAAATAATGGAGAAATAAGCTTCGATCAAAACTATAAGGTTATTTGGGGTGGAGATCGTGTTGTGTCTTTAAATCAAGGGAAGGAAATTCAGCTCTCCATGGATAAATATTCAGGTTATTTAATTTCATTCTCTCTGTGTTCTTTCTCTACTCTTCAATATAATTATTGAAAAATATGCATTCAAATGTTGGTTTACCGTTTTCTCTGTTACTAATAGAAGAATAGCTAAATTATAATTTTGATCTCTATTGTTTCACTAAAATTATAAATTGGTCCCTATATTTTATTTTCATATAATATGGTTCCTATAGTTTTTTTATTTATGTAAGTTAGTTAATATTGTCATTATGGTTAACTTTACTGTTAAAATGGTCATACATGACAGATGATATGTATATTTATAAATATGTCAGCATGCTCAATTATTAATTTTTACACAATTCAACTGCATGTCAACAAAATTTTCATTTCCCCTTAATTCCAAATGTAGACGCTAGGTCATTGAAATTGAGGATTAAGGAAAAAATGAAAATTTTGTTGATATGATGACTAAATTGGGCAAAAAATAGTGATTGAGCATACTGACATATTCAAAAATGCATACATCAGCTGTCATATAGGATCATTTTAACAACAAAGTTAATCATACTAATGGTAGAAAATAATTTACATGGATAGAGAAATTATATGGATTATTTTACATAAAACTAAAGTAAAGGAACCAATTAATTTACAATTTTAGTGAAACTATGGAGACTAAAATTATAATTTAACCTTGAAGAATTATACTTTTTTATCCCTAAAAAATACATACATCAATTATTTGTTCTTAAATTTAAAACATGATTTAATCTTAAAACGCTTGTCAACTTATTACGTAATCATTATTAATTACTCATTAATCATTTGTCTGCAAAAAACAAAACAAATATACACAAAAATTAACAGAAACAAACTAAAAACTTTTAATTAAAGAATAAATTGTGTATTTATATATAAGACTCAAATTAAGGTTGAACAATTTAGGTATATAAATTTTTCAAAAACGAAAGAAATATTTTACTTTAAAGATATTTATATGCTATCGGCTTTAAAATTTAAACATGTAATTTCACTTAGAAGATATAACTTCAAAAGAGCAATGGGAAAAAATTAACTTGTTTTGCCACAACGTTTGAAATGGGATAGAACATGTTTGAGCGTGCATGCATTTAAATAAGGTACAGAAAGTTAACCAAGAGAATAAAAAGGAGTTAGGGGACTAAAATTTTTTATGTCTGCAAAATTAAGAGATTAAAAAAATATTCTGAGGACTATTTTCTACGAAAGGGTTAGTTTTGGTTATAAATTTTAAAACATTGAAATAATATGCTTCATCAAAGTTACAATTGAAAGTGTTAAAAAAATTAGTTCAGATGTCAAACAAAGGTGACGTAATAGGCTCCTGAAAATTTGTTTGTCGAAACAATTAATGATTTTTCAAAAGAACTTTACTTTTTGAAAATTTTGTTGCCATTTACCAAACCAAAGCAGATTTTTTTACAATAATTATAGAGAGCAAGTTGCTGAATTAAGTTATTTTTTTAATTTCACAAGATATTTTTTACTGTAATTCTGAGCCTTCAATTCAAAATGGTCAGTCACGGGGAGTATCCGCTATGATTGTGCTAATCATTTTTCAACTCACAATTCAATTTTTTTTTAAAAAAAAAAGAAGCTTGCCAATTATATGACAAAATAATATCTTCAAAAATGAATGATGCATGTAAGTTTTTCTTCCTTCTTTAATGATTATTTTGGTTAAGTAAATAACAACACTAAAATAAAAGCAGAAATGAAGTGACAGTTATGTCATTGTTAGACACTTTAATTTTGGAATTTGGACGAGAACGATTTTTTTATGTTTAGTGATATGAAATATAGAGTAAAATTTTTCAATTGTTCAATTATAAAATAGATAATTATGATTGAATGGATAAAAAAAATAATTGTGTCTTCAGTTTTATTTATTTAATTTTTATTGTCTATTTAATAATCGAATGATTATTTTTTTAACTTTATTCTACATTTTTACCACCAAATATGGAGAAGCTGGGGCAATTTGGACGGCTAAGAAATCAAGTGATAGGCAATGTTAAAAAGTTAAAATTTACTACTTACTTTTTAATTTAGTTTCGTTTTAAAAATTTTTATTCGATCTTTATAACTTTAAATATTTTATTAAATTTTATTGATGGATCAATTATATATTATTTTGTTACTTTACACATGATTGAAACTCAGTTCATTACATGCGACATATATGAGTTAATTTCATTTTATTATCTATTTTTACTTTTAATTTGTTGTTATAAGCTATGCATATTTAAATCTTAATATGCAAATAATTGGTTACATAACTAAAATTTAATAGAACATTGGCAGAAATTTTAATGGTATGAACTAAATTTAAATTTATAAAACTATAAAGAATCAGTCATGAATTATAAACTATACAGCCTAAATTGATAATTAAGTTAAACTATATGAAAACTAAAAGAATTATTTGACCTTAAGAAAAGTTTTTTGACAACTACCCCTCTTGCTGAGAGCTAATTTACGTGATTGGAAAACCTAACATGCTTTACATTACAAGAAAATTATGAATGAAAAATGGAAAATAGAGACAAAATTTGTTTTATCTCAAATTTCATCCTTAATTTGAGACGGATTCAGTTGTGGCAAATTCCGTTCATGATTTGAGACAGAATTAGAGATGAAAAATTTCGTCATTGGTTTGAGATAGACTAATTTTCTATCCTTAATTTATTTGCTACTCCAAAGACAGAGTCTCTTTTTTGTCTCAAATTATTTGCTACGCCATTTTTAGAGACAAATTTTCTTTCAATCTCTAATATATCATAGATGAAATTTTACTTAATCAAAGACAAAATTTTTCGTCTCTGATTTATGATTTTTTTGTAGTGTTAATTAGGCTTTCATATTTTTAAAGTCAAATTTAAATTTTAAATTAGAAAACTTTGATAGCAATTGATATGATTTTTGATAAAAATTATACTTCAAAATTTAATTCATTTATTTTGGATGTTTTATTCAGATCTCATACTTTGCAATAACATCTTAATTAAAATCATATTATAGCATGGCCTGGTTTCATTGTGCTATTTTTGTTTTTTGGTTGTTATGACAGGTTCTGGTTTTGGATCAAAGATGACCTATGGCTCTGGGTTCTTCCATTTAAAAATCAAAGTACCAGATAGAGATTCTGCTGGAGTTGTCACAGCTTACTATGTGAGCTTTTTTTACCTTTGATTCATAATCAAAATGCATTTAATATATTGCATGCAATAAAAAAATATGAGGGATCAATTTGTGCTTATTGATGGATTAAATTAAAGAGAAATTACATTAATTAACATTCCTTAAGATTTTACCATACACTTACCGTTCCTTTAATTTCAAATATTACTGACATTCTGTTCTGTTTTTTTAACATTTTGATATATGTTACAATAATTTCAACTCCATTTTATTCAATTAAATTTTTATACAATACAAGTCTGAAATTTTAATTTTAACATAATAGTAAATACGTTTAATTCAATGTTTAACGTTGTGTTTGACAAGTCCCGTTAACTTGTAACTTATTTGACTAATTTATAAGCTTATTTAACTAAATTAAAAGTGTTTGATAAAATTTTTAAATTTATCTTTAAACAAAATATTATAATGGTTCAAATTAACTAAAACAAACCTAAAATTATATTTACCTAAAAATAAAATTTGTATAGAATATCATATAAGTATGTCATTTTATATTATTATTTATCAGCTACTTTAATAGCTAATTTTATCAAACACTTTTAATTCAATAAACTCATTTAATAACTTTCAGCTTTAAGCTAAAAATTAATTTTTAAGCTTTCAGCTAATTTTTAAGCTTTCAACAATCTTATTAACTATTTTTGTCAAACATAACCTAAATCTATCATGTTATGCAAAAGGTGAGAGCAGTTTCTCTGTTTATTAAGATAAGATAAGCACTTTGCTTGTTTTATCTCAGCATGAGTCTTCTTTCTTCTTTTTTTTTCCCTTCCAAACAGTTAGCCATTCTCAATCATTAGATCAAGATCTGACGATCGAGATAAGCACTTTGCTTGTCTTATCTCGACAAGTAAGGAAACCACCTGCGCAAAAGGTTAGTTTAATGACAAAAATTTAATTGAAGTGAAGTGAGTGTAATATTTGAAATTAAAAGGATAATAAGTGTAATTTAATTAAACTTCAGAAAAAAAATTAATGTAATTCACCTCCAATAAAAGGACATTAATTATTTGATGTTTAAAGTATGCAGAGAGAACTATCAATGTCGAGTTGGATCTTCCCCAACAAAAAATTTCTTTGTAATTAAATTATAAAGTATTTATGAAAAAAACAAAAAGATATATATATATATATAAGAAAATGATACGGGGAAAGCAAGCTCCCCAACGCTCTCCCCCCATTAGATATATTTTTGGAGTCCACCCTTGAAAAGAAGAAAATGACCAACATGTATTCGGATGGCGTCATAGCATTAGTCATATATATAATACAATGCGTGATTTGATGGATGCAGTTGAGTTCCCAAGGCAAGAGGCACGATGAATTAGACTTTGAATTCCTAGGTAACAGAGAAGGGAAGCCATACACATTACAAACAAATGTATTTGCAGATGGAGAAGGCAACAGAGAACAACGCCTTCACCTTTGGTTTGACCCCACTGCAGATTTTCACAACTACAGAATTCTTTGGAATCAACATCAAATTGTGTATGATCTCTTATCTCTATTTGGTCTCTCTCTTTTGCCTTAATTAACTAGTTCTTTTGATCTGGATCATAAGTAGTTAAAAATATATAAATGTTGTAAAACTTAGAGCTTTAAAAGAGCAAAATTAATCTCACGTCGATTAAAACAAAAAAGGAGATGACGTCTTTTAAATGTATATGATATGATAAGATTATAAAGAGCTGAAGGAAGATGTTAGATTAGTGCAATACAAATTAACAATTTGCCCACATTTATCTTATCTCAAATTCAGAAGAGCTTGTTTTATCATGAGAGGAAATTTTTATAATAGTGAAATAATTTTTTAAAGACAATGTCCTGCAACACACGATTGTATAGGGACCTATTTATAATTTTGGCTAAACTATAGTTAGGGAACAAAATTATAATTTAACCAAAAATTAATATATGACAGGTTTATCATTAGTAAAGAGTACTAAATTGTCTTTCATTAACTTGTAGAATTAATTTCAAATGACTAAATTATCAGTTAGATAATTTCAAAAACGTGCATAGGTAGCTGAATTAATTCCTTATTGATTAATGCTATTAATTTGGGTGGGCAGATTTTATGTGGACACTATCCCCATAAGGGTATACAAGAACAAAAGGAACATTGGAGTGGGGTACCCTTCAAAGCCAATGCAAATAGAAGCAACACTATGGAATGGAGACAGCTGGGCAACAGATGGAGGCCAAACAAAGACAAATTGGAGCTATGCTCCTTTCAAAGCACACTTCCAAGGATTTGACATCACTGGGTGTCATGTTGAGAATAATAACACCTCACCTTGTGGTTCTCATAAGTATTGGTGGAATGGACAAAAGTTTTGGCAGTTAGATCCCACAGGACAGAAAGCATATGAAAATGTTAAGAATAAGTATGTGAATTATGACTATTGTGCTGATAGGCAAAGGTATCCTACACCTCCCTTGGAGTGCCAATACAATTAGTTAGCTGCAACATAAGCATGCATGGCCTGCAAATTAGATGTTACTAATTGTAGAATAAGTTATGTTATTGTTTCGGTGTGCACTTGAAAGATTGTAATTGTCTCAATTTGATTTTTAAAAGACCAAGCATCTCAATAATAAAATATAGTTGTCTCAATTCTATCTTTGTCTATCAAAGTAACTTCCTCTAACAAAAAATTTAAAATTTGACAACCACTATACTGAAGGAATGGATTCACTCCAATGTTAGATTTTGACTGTTAGATGATCTCATCCAACGACTATCTTCAATCCATGTATTTTTTTTTTAACTTGCATGATTAATTTTAACAAGTCTATTTTAAAAAAAAGGAAAATATATATAAGAATAGATTAGTTAAAATTAATCATGCAATTTTTTTAAAAAATATGCATAGATTAACAATGATCGTTAAATGAGATCATCTAATGATTAAAATCTAATGCTGGAGAGAACAAATCCTTCCAATTACCATATACTGAGGCTCCTTCCTCCTCGTTCATTGGGTGAGAATATGTAACACTAGGAAATTTAAGGCTATTTTTTATTAGTTGTATTCTAAATTTTTAAGAATCTCTCAATTCAATTAAGGCTTGTATTGTTGTTTTAAGATCAAGTTTCCGAAAAATAAAAATTTTGTTAACAACTGTCAATTAGACTTTGTGATTCGTTTGTGCTTGATTTTTCACATGGTTAGAACATGGATAAATGAAGTTCAAAAATGCTGTAAATCGGTATGTGCAGTCTTTTATTTGTTACCCACTAGTCCTATTTATTTTACAGGTTAACTCTTTTTCAGTTATTCCAAATTTACAAATTATTCTACTCTACTCTATTTTGTTACTCATTTTAGACCTATGACTCTGAGGGTTTTCTGGGCATAAACTAGAACTCAATTTTATATAATTTGGCGGGTATTCACATCAATATATCAAGAACCTAGAATAAAGATTTCAGAAATAAATTTCATGGTTTATGCCTTCGAAATTACAAATTTCTAACTAGTATCCAAACATCCTTAGAATTTCCAGGGTTGCTTGTTTGGGATTAAAAGACCTTTTATTTCAACTTCAAATGCTATGAAATTTGGTGGAAGCATAATTTGGCATCTTATCATATTACCATAAAATTTTCAAAGCAAAATGTGGCCATTTGACGGAACAAACAATTCCATAGACCGAGCAGGTCAATTTTGCTCAAAAGCTGGACTAGGTATTGTTCCATTGGTATTGGACCAAGCTTAACAATTCCAAAATTCATGAAACCTTCCGGTTAGAATCTTTGACATCTCAAGAATTAAGCATAAGAATTTAAAGGAAAATGACTCCATTCAATAAGGTCATCCCACCCAAATAGTGGCACCTGTAAAACTGTTCTATCTTGATGTTTCTTGTAAAATGTTTACTGTTTGAGAGTGTTTGAGGTACCTAACCAAACTGGAATTTCATGAAACTTGGTAGACAGCTTCTTTAACATTATTTATGCTACCATACCGAATTTTATAGCAATTTGAAAGTTTCTACTACTTTAACCAAATCCAAAGTGAAACATGACCAGAAATGCATTACCAAAGAAATACCACTTTATCTTTGCTTAAAAACATACATCAACCTCTAGGTTCAAAAACACATAATCAATTATCTCGTACATGACATCCACAATTTATACACATATTTTATGTCCAATATGTAACTCTCATGAAGTCCATTATCTACTAACTACATATATATAAATCACAAAATAGTCCATAAAAATGCTAATTTTCTCCATGAGTGCCACTATCATTTTGACCTCTTGAAAATGGTTAGTTTTTGAGGAAAAATAATGAGATGATATCTCAATGGCTAGCATAGGTAAAGAGGTCCATTTTTATCATAAAAGCATGATCATCTATGTTAAGAATTTCCATAAATGATAGGCAAAATGAAATAAAATTTTCCATGCTATGTACATTGTAACACTAGGAAAGTTAACACCAATTTCATTATATGAATTCTAGATTTGATTGAATTAGTAGACTTATTATAGTGTCATGAATTTGTAGTTTGTAGTTGAAAATTTTCCTAATCGTTTCATTAACATTTGCCATTTAGCCAATGCTTTCCATCTCCTTTTGTCTCTGCACGTGATTAAAAACATGATTAAGTCGGGTTCGATAAGGAAATCAATTGGTATAAAAACTAATTCATAGGAAAACTATTAGTCCAAATTATTTGAGATGCCAACTCTAATAGTATTGTCCCAATTTATAGATTATTTTACTCTGCCCTTTTTAGTTGGTATTTTAGAACCCCTAACTTTGGAAACTTTTTGGGATAAATATACAACTCCATATTACCCATAAATTGGTAAGTTTTCTCATCTAACTGTCTAGAATCTAGAATAAAAATTCCAGAAGTAAATTCCATGGTTAATTACCTTCAAAATTGTAATTACTAAACTAGTATCCAGACTGTCTCAGAATGTAAATGTTACTGTTTTGGGGTTGAAAGACTCATCATTCAACTCAAATTCCATGAAATTTGGTGGAAGCATAATTTGGTGTCTTATCATATTACCATAAAAGTTTAGAGCGCAATGTGGCCATTTGACCAATCAAACAATACCTTAGATTGAACCATTAAGTTTTTCTTAACAATTGGACTAGGTACTGTTCTATCGGTATCTGACCAAGTTAAACAATTTCAAATTTTGTGAAACTTTCCAGTTGGAGTCTGGCATCTCAAGGATTTGTCATAAAAATTTGAGGGCAAAAGGACTCCATTTGATTAGGTCATCACACCCAGACAATGGCACATATAAAACTGTCTGGACTTGTTATTTCATGCAAAATAGCCACTGTTTTAAGGTACCTAAACAAACTAGAACCTCATGAAATTGGATAGACACCTTCTTTAGCATGACTTATGATTCCATACCTAATTTTGTAGCAAAAGAGAGCCTTTAATTACCTTAAACAATCCCAAACAAAATCATGGTCAGAAATGCATTTTCATGAGATCTCATTTCATTTTTACTTATAAGGATACATCAACCTCTAGGTTCCATAACAAATATCTCATAAGTCACATCGACTATTTATACACATAATTAGATCCAATATACAAATTTCATGAAGTACACTATCTAATAATAACATAGTAACATTATATGTCCCAAAACAGTGTATAAAAATACAAATTTTCTCCGTGTATGCCACTATCTTCTTGATCTCCTGAAAATGGTTAGCTTTTAAGGAAAAATATGAAATGTTATCTCAATAGCTAGCATAGATAAAGTAGGTCCATTTTCAGCACAAAAGTATGGTTATTTATGTAAAAAAATTTCCATGAACGCAAGACAAAGTATAACATAATTTCTCATGCTATGTATAAAACATTTTCTCAACATAATTTGGCAAGTTACCCAGATACAATTTATGACTTGCAAGAGGGTTCTAAAACAAGTTGATGACCATTCAACATCATGGAAGAGAGATATGCATTACCTCAAATTTGAGCTAAATTTGCATCACCATGGGTTCTATCCCAAACTATTGTGCACATAATCCATGGAAGGCAAGCTTCCAAGCTAAAGATGCAAAAATCCATGGAAGATAAACTCCCAAGCTACCATGAGAACAAGTCTCAAGCTCTATGCCAAATCATACATAGCCAAGGTCAAAATTTTAAGCCAAACATATTCATGGAATTGTTGCAACATCACATAATAAGAAATAATTCAAGAAAACAATAGATAATCCATGCTTACGTGAGTATAGGGCTAGCTACTCTTAGGTATTGGGTAGTGGGAATAAGTAGGTGATGCTATTATTAAAATATTATTTGATTGTTATTGGTATTTTCTATGAGTAGAGTTTGTTATTAAAGATGGGGAGAAGGACAGAGTGAGTGCGGTGAAAGAGTTTATTCCTCTCTTACTCTTACCTGTTTCCTTTTGTTGCTTCTTTCTTCTCTGTTACTTATCCTCTACTTTTTTTCTCATTTTTGCATGTATTCTCGTAGATATGTTCATCACAGTGTACTGGTGGTAGCATTTCTATTATGAATAAAGTACGTATTTTTTGGTACTATGTTGCGAATCGCATTTATTCATAACAAATTGGAGCTTTCATTGACTTCCATATGGCCAAAAAAATTGAGTTTAACGATTTGGCAACCGAAGTTAAACGTCTTGCTAATATCCTCAAGCAAAGGGATGCGGTTTATAATGAGCGTTTCACAAAAATCGAATCATCCATGGACATGGTATGCAAACGATGGATCTTTTGTCACGTACTTTGGATCATTTATCTTAGCATGTAGCTCAACTTAGCAAACAAGCTTCATCAACGACAGAGATACCAGTGGTGACTACTGGCATTGGGTTACTCTCTTCTTTGGGCCCAAACCTTAATCCACTTAAGCTGGCTATTTTGCATGTGTCTACTGGGTTGAGTCTTCCCTAGCAAGCTTCGCATACACCTTCATCTGTTGCATCTGCTACTATTTATCCATTCTCAACCTCGCAGCGGCACTGAGATATAGATAAGAAGCCTTCAAATGATTGACCTCAGGGACTCCACAGTCTCACTAGGAACTCATGAATCGCAAGAGTGAAGAGCTCTGTTATCGATGCGGAGAACGGGGCAATTGACCATGGTACTAATAATTTTAAAAAAAATTTCGCGTACACTAACTATTCAAAAGTATTTTCCTATATACTAACTTTTTGGCTAATTCGACCAACTCGTGGTCGAATTCCGTGGGAAAATGCAGCAAATTCGACCAAGATCTGGTCGAATTTGCTGCATCTTATTTTTTTTATTAATTTAACTATCAAATTCGACCAGGCCTTGGTCAAATTTGATGTGTTAAAATAACACATCAAATTCGACCAGCCCCTGGTCGAATTTGATACCACTTTTTTAAATTTTTTTTATTGAAAATTAAAATTATGAAAGAAATTAAAATTATATGATAAATAAATACATAGTTATTTGATTTTGTACATGATTATTTTATTTTTATATAATATTTAGTTTCATTTTATATGAAAAAAGACAGATAAATTAGATAAAAATAATTTTTAATAATTTGAAAGTTTTATTTTAATTATTATTTTCTTAGATTTTAAGAATATTCTCAAATTTTATATTTTAAATGACTAAAAATATGAAAATATATAAATTGTAATAGAAAAGTAGATATTAAAAGATAAAAAATACCAATTACAATTATCATTAATTAAATTTATTATTATTAAAATACGAAACAATATCCTTCAATGAACCAACTATTTTTAATTAACGTAAATAATAAATGAACTAATTAGTAAATTATGAAATCATATTTGTTCTAAAAAATATTCATGTATATTGTTTATTTTTACTTTATACAAATAATGTTATTTATTTTTGCAAATGAAATTATGTATTTATTTTATCATTTATTTGTTAATTATTAAATTGGCCTACATAATTAATATTTGTATTAAATTAAGTTAATGATATTTTTCATTTAGCTATCTTAAAATTATAATTTATCAATTTATAATATTAATAAAATACATTATTTTTTTTATTGTTATGACAATAATGAGATTGTCATTTGTTATTTTATTAAATAAACATATATAATTATTATTAATGTGTAATGGTTTTCATAATACTTTGAATAAAATGTATTTAATTATTGTTAGCAATTTAAAAGATTTAAATTAATATTTTTTAATTATTTGTTGACAATTTTAAGAATATTCATAATTTATATTTTTTTTAAGTTTTAATGACTCAATATGTAACTATATTAATACTAATTTTTGTTTAATTTTTTTTATTTTTATTATAGTTTGTAATTTTGTATAGATGTATATCTATATTTTGTTTATTAAATAAATTTTTTTGTGAAATATTTTTCTGTTTACCCTAAGCCACATACGACAAAATAATAGTCTAACAATTTGGAATGAGAATTTTTTTTAAAATCTCAATAGATAATATAATCGTACAAATAAAATATTATTTAATCTGATTGGTCTAGTAAGACAGGACGAGATGGGCATGTTGAACGATTGTGTCTGGTTTGTCTGCAGATTCCACATCGTGAAGGTTCCCCACGTTGTCTATAATCCATTGAACTATTAATGCGCGTTGAGTTTGGGCGTCCTTGCTTTCGAGTCATTTGAGGGTGAGGCAGCACCTTGTGTCCATTGTAGACTGGCCAATCTTCTTGACTTCCGATTGGATAAAATTTTCCCTGATATGCTTTCAATATAGTTTCCAATCGAAAAACATTGTTGACCAGTCGATTGTAGTCAAAACCCCACTTCAAACATGCCGCTATTGCATGTTAACATGGAAAGTGCAGAGCTTGAAATTCTCCACAATCGCACTTTCCAACACTAAGATCCAGCTTGCAAGTACGCCTAAACTGTCCGTTTAGTTCATCAAGTGGTTCTTCCACTTCGAATAAAGACCTTTGTGGATTGAAATAAATCACTACACACCTTCTTGTGCGTTCGCGATTTATTTGCAAATCTTTCGTCACAATCTCTGAGAAGTCGGTGTTTTGAGCTGAAATATGTGCCTGTATGGTCGTAGCTCGTGTTGTGAAATATTCTACTATTTTATATAGGGTTGCTTTTACCAATCCGAGCACAGGCAAGTGCCGCATCCTGAGGAAGATGCCATTCATGCATTCGACAAGGTTTGTAGTCATTTGACCCCATCGAAGACCTTCTGTGTCGTACGCACGAGACCACTGTTCCAGTGGTATATCTGCTATGTAGTCTGCGCCTGTGTCACACCAGGTTCGTATAGCTGCTAGCTCTGCATCCACCCGATGGCGCTCAAAATAGTATCATGTTATCCATGTACACAGTCTCAGTTGAGAAACTAAGTATACTATTAGTAAAAAAAACAAGAGCAAACCTATATTAATAAACTTTTCTCGTAAGTATTTGTTGTGCGTTTCTTTTTTGACGTTGTCGCCCAAATGACGAATGCAGAACTTCCAATGAGCATATGGTGGTTTCCACCCAGTTTCTGCATTTTCCAATGCCGCCGACGCACCCTTTCCTCTATCTGTGATAATGCAAAGATCTGGTCGATTCTTAGTCACGTGTGTTTTCAAGTGTGACAAGAAAAATTGATACGCCTCTTTGGTCTCACCCTCGACCAATGCAAATGCAATTGGAACTATCTTTCTGTCCCCATCTTGTGACATAGCCATTATCAATTGTCCCGTATACTTTCCGTATAAATGTGTCGCATCCATTTGTAGTATAGACTTCAGATGGACGAAAGCATCAATGCACGGCTTGAAGGTCCAAAAAAGACGACGAAAATAAACCTTTCCATTTTGGTTACGCATTGGTGGGTGAGTGTCCAACTCGTAAACAGTGCCAGGATTAAAATGACGGACAGCGTTTAACCACCATGGTAACAAATTGTAGGACCGTTTCTAACCTCCGAAAACAGATTACAAAGCTTTATGTTTTGCAAGCCAAGCCTTCTTGTATGATACAGTATAACCAAATGTGTTCCTTATGATGGTTATTATTTGGCTAATCGCTAGATCACCTTTTTCAGAGACCAAAGGAGTAATACAAGAGGCTATCAGATCGGAGTCTAGCTTTTCATGATCTTGAGACATTATAGCCGACAGACACGTATGGTCTCCATTGTACTTGGTGATCCTATACGGGTGTGCAGGTGATTTTTTCACTGCTCTGACCCTCCACTCGCAGCCATTTCCATAATTCGGGCACCTGTAATTTTCGGTCCCACACTTTGACAGTGTTACTCGAAACGTTTGGTGTGTTCGAACAGCATAGAGTTTCACTACCCGTCTTAAACTAAAGACATCTGCAAACCGCATATCTTTACATAATTCCTGTTGAATATTAATAGGGGCCAACGCATTGGAATGCCAAGTGTCGTCGTTTCCCATTCAATCAACGTCAACTTAATGTAAAAAAGTTGATGATGTGTCCATCATGAGAGCCATGTCCGACGTTGTAATTACGTCTGCGTTTTCATCGTCGTTATTAATTTTATTTTGTATGATTAAATTGTTGTTATTATTTTTTTATTTTCCATGATTATTTTTTTTTTCATTTGATTAATTTCTTGTTATTATTTTTATTTTCCATGATTAATTTATTGTTACTATTTTTATTTCATTTGATTCATTTATTGTTTCTAATTTTTTTATGATTTATTAATTTGTTGTTATTAATTTCATTTTCTGTGATTAATTGTTGTCGTTATTAATTTTATTTTGTATGATTAAATTGTTGTTATTATTTTTTTATTTTCCATGATTATTTTTTTTCATTTGATTAATTTCTTGTTATTATTTTTATTTTCCATGATTAATTTATTGTTACTATTTTTATTTCATTTGATTCATTTACTGTTTCTAATTTTTTTATGATTAATTGTTTGTGAATTGTTACTATTTTCATTTTATTTGTTAATTTGTTATTATTTTTATTTTGTTTTCCATACAGCCTGATAGACTATTAAAAGTTCGTCGACACACTAGTCAATTAGTGATTCGAGCGGACCCCCGCAATGTGCCATATTTGCAACAAGCTGGATTTTACGGAATGTCGCGTATTAGATTCTTTATGTACGATCAAGCATTAGTCACAGCGCTAGTAGAAAGATGGCATCCAGAGACGCACACATTCCATCTTACACAGGGAGAGTGCACTATCACATTACAAGATGTGGCTTTGCTGTTTGGACTCCCTTGCAGTGGACGTGCTGTTGTAGAAGATTCTGTCCTCTCTTGGGATATGGTATGTCTTGTACTATTGGGAGTTATCCCGCCTGAGGGCAAATTGAACGGCCAAAGATTATGTATGACGTGGCTTCAAGAACAGTTCTCAGAGTTGCCGGAGGATGCGAATGAAGCTACAATTGAACAACATGCACGAGCTTATATTTTGCTCATGATCGGTGGCTATCTGATGCTAGATAAATCTGGAATGAACGTATACTTAATGTACCTCCCGCTTTTGCAAGACTTTGAGGAATGCGGGAAGTACAGTTGGGGCTCGGCTGTATTGGCCCACCTATACAGTGAATTATGTAAGGCAACACACCCTACTGCACAGCAAATCAGTGGGTCTATTCATTTATTGCATGTGTGGGCATTTGAACGATTTTCAAGACTAAGGCCGCAAGTTCCAACTCAACCTGATGATGATGGAGAACATCCGTGGCCCCCTCCAATAGCACACAGGTATGTCATATGCTAGTATTAATTTATTTGGATATGTTATTTGAAATCTTTTTTCAATTCAAAATTTACATCATTCTATATTTCGGTGATAATTTGTTTAAATTGAAAATTGAACTAAAGATTTCATTTTAATAGGTGGAATAGATTTTCCCTGTAATACCCGTTAATTTCAGAATATAATTCGCTTAAGAGTATTTTAGAATTCTACAACGTTACTTTAGTTATTTATTTTGGTCATTTTTAATTTTCATATTTAATTGTTCTCTTTGAATATTATTTATGAAAATTGAGTTAAATGACTGGACTAAATATTTGCACAATGAGGGATATATTCTAAGAATGGTGAAATTCATGGAAAAGTGGTTTCAGAATGGTCAATTAGTCCATTTATTGTAAATTGACTGGATGGGTTTAGATGTTGGGTTATGGATACCCATGGGTTATTGAATAACCCATTAGAAATATTTAATATAAAGTTTCAATAGTACCCCCTCATTTTTCACTCAGCCGAAGGAAGGCAGAAAAGCATTTTCTCTCTCAGTTCTTCATTTTCTTCTCAAATCCTTTCCTTGATCTTCAGAAGTTCGATTATTTGTTCGGTTCAAAAGCTTTGTAAGGATCAAAGGAAATTTTCCTACACAAATTCTAGTGTGGAACAAGGTAAACTTGGACAAACATCAAGGTGAGTGAATAACCTTGCTCAGCTAATTTGATATTACTAGTCAAAGTACAATATAAGTCTCATTTACAATATTATTTGGATAATAAGCAATTAATTTTTCATATGAGAGTATATGATGATCAGTAGAAATAAGAGTATGTAGAAATTATTTATTTCATGACAATTGTACTATGTGATGAATTCTCACTATCTTATTAATGAGTAAAGATCTACGGGATCTAATACACGAGTGTGAAAGGGTTAAAGTCCCATACTACTCGGTGTATATCTAAGAAATCTTATACACGAGTTTGAAATGGTTAAAGTCCCATACTACTCGGTGTATATCTAAGAAATCTTATACACGAGTTTGAAAGGGTTAAAGTCCCATACTACTCAGTGCATATCTATGAAATCTATACACGAATTGAAAGGGTTAAAGTCTCATACTACTCGGTGTATACCTATGAGATCTTATTCACGAGTTTGAAAGGGTTAGAGTCCCATACTACTCGTTGTATATCTAAGAAATCTTATTCATGAGTTTGAAAGGGTTAGAGTCCCATACTACTCGATGTATAAGACAATTAATTATATGAGTAAATGTGGTATTTGTACTTTTGATATTTTATATAGTACAGTTATTTACTTACTGAGTTTTTAAATAAACTCACACTCCCTATGATTATTTTTTTCAGATACAGAAAACAAAGAACAAGAGTATCCGTTTGAAGATTAGAAGCCCCTTGGGATTATTCTCTATTTCTGTCTGGTGGGATACCAGTACTTATTAATGTGGATACTAGAAACGCTCTGTACTTTCTATAGGTCTCCTAGGCTTGCGATGAGATAGAAATATCAGACTATGTATGTCTATATTTGCTTATCAGATGAATATAACTCTGTAGTGTGGAATGAATGATTAAGGTTGAATGTAAAACCTTACAGAATATATGTAAATAACGTATGTTTGAGAATTTTATCAAATGAGTAGTATCTTTTCACATGTTCAATTTTTGGGATGTGACATTCCCTATACCAAGCTCCTGTTGCTCGTGCTCTAGAGCGATACAGGCGCTTGTTAGACCACATGACCGACGATGAGGTATTATCATTTATTTTATTTTTAAATTGATAATATTTTGTTTTCTATTAGTGGATGTGATGCTCATTTTGTTGTTATATTAGGTTATTTGGCTCCCATATGCATGTCAAACAGTCCCAGAATATTGCCGCATTGACCCTGACGTCTGGCGTGCCTCGGTTCCCATTCTAAATTTTCACATAATAGAATGGCACCATCCCGATCGAGTCATGCGTCAATTTGGGATGGAACAACCAATCCCGGTCCCACCGATAAATTTAGGGGATTGGCATCTTAAAAAGTTAACTGGGAAGACTGATACTAACTGGAAGGTGGAGCATGCTGACTTCATCCAGGCGTGGGACCAGTGGCGGGATCAAGTACACGTGCTCCTATAACACTATCAAACCAGCCACTTGGACCATACTCACGCTATATACAGTGGTATTACCTTCACACAAGGCGATGGATTCGTGCTTCCAACGCATGCGATGGATACGTGGTAAAATATAATTTAAATTATTTGTCATTTATTTTAATTAATATTACTTGAAGAATAATTTTGTTTATTGTTTGATTACAGGCTACTCTAGTGCGAGCAATGCGGGTGCACGGTCTCCAAGAACCAACGATTCCTTCGGAATATGTGGTATCGACTAGTGATAAGATCTTACAAGCTCTTGGAGAACGAAACATTATGGAACACCTAGCTCCAGTTGCACAAGACATACCGCAACCATATATTCCAGAAAGGGCAGCCCGAGGCAGGCGTCGTGGAAGGGCGCGAGGGGTAAGAGGTCGTCGTGGTGGTCGGTCGGTGTCTTCCGAAGTTGGCCCGAGCACTGCAAGGGAGGAAGACGTAGGTCCGAGCGCATCTTATCAGACCCCACCAAGACAGTATGCTGAAGCCAGTGATGATTCAACTGAAGATGACCATTCAACCGAAGATACCGATCAGGGAGATGATGATCAAGTACTCGGTCGTGGCAAGAGACGTGTCGCTCGGCGCCGTTGTGGAACTGGCTCCCATTATTACTGAATGTATTCTTGTATAAAACTTATTTTATATCCAGTTTTTAATTATATTTTACTGTACTTCTTTTTTTTTAATTTACTTAACATGATATGATTATTCTATAGTTTTTAACAAGATAAAAAAATTGTCATAACAATAAAAAAAATAATGTATTTTATTAATATTATAAATTGATAAATTATAATTTTAAGATAGCTAAATGAAAAATATCATTAACTTAATTTAATACAAATATTAATTATGTAGGCCAATTTAATAATTAACAAATAAATGATAAAATAAATACATAATTTTATTTGCAAAAATAAATAACATTATTTGTATAAAGTAAAAATAAACAATATACATGAATATTTTTTAGAACAAATATGATTTCATAATTTACTAATTAGTTCATTTATTATTTACGTTAATTAAAAATAGTTGGTTCATTGAAGGATATTGTTTCGCATTTTAATAATAATAAATTTAATTAATGATAATTGTAATTGGTATTTTTTATCTTTTAATATCTACTTTTCTATTACAATTTATATATTTTCATATTTTTAGTCATTTAAAATATAAAATTTGAGAATATTCTTAAAATCTAAGAAAATAATAATTAAAATAAAACTTTCAAATTATAAAAAATTATTTTTATCTAATTTATCTGTCTTTTTTCATATAAAATGAAACTAAATATTATATAAAAATAAAATAATCATGTACAAAATCAAATAACTATGTATTTATTTATTATATAATTTTAATTTCTTTCATAATTTTAATTTTCAATAAAAAAAATTTAAAAAAGTGGTACCAAATTCGACCAACCCCTGGTCGAATTTGATGTGTTAAAATAACACACCAAAAAAAATAAGATGCAGTTTGCTGTATTTTCCCACAGAATTCGACTACGAGTTGGTCGAATTAGCCAAAAAATTAGTATATAGAAAAATATTTTTGAATAGTTAGTGTACGCGAAAATTTTTTTTAAATTATTAGTAATTGACCGTGAGAACGTTTCCATCTCCCGCACCGGTGTCCACATTCTCTGCATGCAATGATCTAGGGTGAGGATGAAAACTTGTTGGTAATTGAAGTTGAGGAATTAGATGGAGCGAAATTTCTTGAGTGCGGATCTCTTTCTGCTGCAATTTGTGGTGGGTCATTGGGTAGAGTCACGGGCTACCAACCATTTAAGATGGAACCTAGCCCAACTTCGTTAATGGGTTTCGCCGGTTCTTCTCCTCAGTCCTTGTCACATGAGTTCAACCCAAAACTAGCAACAACTCATGCGAACTCCTCTGTGTCATCTCAGACAGTATCAAATGCTACTTCCATGGTTCCTCGTTAATTGGAGAATGGTAGACTGTCTATACTAAAGAAATCGGGGAGGAGTCAAGTATCTTTCATGCCAAGCCTAATGGATATTTCATATATGCCTAGGTTTGTATTCTGAGCTGACAGAAAGGACAAAGAATGCAGCTATATGGTCATTTATGTTTTTGGAAAGGACAAAGAACAAGCTGTTGGAAAGGCTTGCAATAGGCTGAACTGTAATTTTTTTTTTCTCCAGCCTTGGGGACAAGGCTGATTTTAAGGGATGGGTAATGTTAGATATTGTGTAGTGGGAATAAGTGGGTGATTCTATTATTAAAATTCTGTTTGTTTGCTAGAGGGTAGTGTGGTATTTTCTATGGGTAGAGTTTGTTATTAAAGATGGGGAGGACGGAATGAGTGTGGTGAAAGAATGTTCATTCCTCTCTGACTTTTACCTGTTTCCTTCTGTTGCTTCTTTCTTCTCTGTTACTTATCGTCTGCTTTTTTCTCATTTTTGCATGTATTCTCGTAGACATGTTCATCACAGTGTATTGGTGGTAGCATTTCTATTTTGAATAAAATACGTATTTTCTGATACTTTGTTGTGAATCGCCCTTTCTCAAGTTTACCTTGTTTCTTTACACCTTCAAGCCAATGGCTTTTACTCTCTATATGGCTCTTCTTCCACTTTCCTTCTCTCTTTCTCTCTCTATAATTTCCGTTATACAAGGAGTAGAAATAAATTTCTAGATGAGAAATATTAAACCAGAGAGAAATTATAACTAGAGGAGACTTACGTTAGGTGTTCTTTGCCAATGTTCCCGTCACTTTCCTATCATTCTTCCTCAGTTGGTTCGATCCTATGGAATGTAAAAAACTAGTTTTTTATCATTACAAGAGGTTGCCATCTTAATTGGGACATGGCAGAAATTTTAATGTCAAACAAATATGAGTGTATATATGGTCAGAGGAGGTTGAAGACTTGGGCCCAACTTAAAGTGTCATGGCTCAATTTGATTCCAACTTGCTTCTAAGGCCCAAAAGAGTTCAAACTAAGGCCATAATTAATACAGAAATTTGAAACATGGTTTCATAAATTAGCAACCCATAAATTTGATATATCCATAAATGTCCTTAACAATATAATTTCATTTAAAATCAAAATGATTAAATTGATCAAAATATCACTAATAAAAATCCTTACATTGACAGGTTCAAACAAGAGATATACAAAAATGATAATAAACCCATCCATAGAACAACAGTCATTTATGTTCTTCAAATTTACATTTTTCATATGCTCTTTTGTGATAGGACCAACTGCCAAAACTTTAGGCCATTCCAGTGCCTACCAGAAGCAAAAGGGTAACCCGTTGGTCTCACAAACACATACATATAGTTCAGTTTAGTATTCATGTCTTTAGCATTATGTTGTGACTATTTCAATCAGAGTCTTGAAGTTCTGTCTAGAGTTACTCCAAGGTGCATCAGCTTCCATGGCAGAACCCTGAAACTCCCTCATCTTTCTCCTCATCACCCTCCCATCTTCACTTGCCAAAACAATGTTCAGAGCCTTCACCATCCCATTCTTAGTGAAAACCCCATTCTCAACCCCAATCCCAACCTCCCACACTGTTTCCAGCATCCTGGTATTCAGCTTTTGGTCCCCAAAGAAGGGCCTACAAAGCATGGGCACGCCTCCCACGATGCTCTCCATGATGGAGTTCCACCCAGAGTGTGTAACAAACACACCCACTGCTCCATGTTTAAGGATTTGCATTTGGGGCGCCCAGGGAACAACCTTGCCCATTGTCCTTGTCCTTTCCAAGAACCCTTTGGGTAATTGCTTCTCAGGGTTGCCCCTCAGAGACCAAATGAATGGGTACTCACATTCCTCTAAGGCCTCTGATAGGGCAGCCAGTTCATAGGGTGGTGGGGTTATCACACTTCCAAAGCTTATATAAGCCACCTGTAAAGCATAAAATCTACATTAGTCATTCATTAGCCCTCACATGAAAGATGTATAGACATATAAAGAAAGGTAATGTGAATACGTTGATTTAGAATTTGATCCTACCGATTCGTGTTTATGTTGGTTGAGCCATTCAATGCAGCCATGCTCGTCTGAAACTAGTGATGGCTGGGGCATCGTTGTGAGAGGGAAGGGACCAACGTTGAGTAAGAGTTTGAACTTTGACCCAAGCTCGTTGACGATGACAGGTAGTACTGCGTCAAAGGAGTTGATGGCTACTGCTGTTGCTCGTGGCAACGTTTGCCCCATTTTGTGAACCATAGTTGCGAAACCTCCCTCCATATCTCCGGTGACGATTCCCTCAGGCAAGTCACTGACTTTTACTGTAGAAAAGCCCGGAATGAAATCCAAGTTTGGGTCTTCTGGGCCTGCAACAACATGAAGGTAGATTCTTGTCAGATGAATAGTTTTGAAATTGACACTTTTTTTTTTCATTTTCTAATGATCACTTTCTCAAAAATGAAAATTGCATAAGTCAGATAGAAATGTGTTCTTACCACCATTGATGCAACCTATCTTCCTTCGAAGAAGATCAGTGGAAACATGAGAAAGAAGGGAATGAGGCCCTGCCATCCATAGAGGAACCCACTTGGTGCCCATTTCCTCAGCCATTTCAGCACCGAACCAGAAGAACGCATCAGTGACCAAACAAGTGAACCTTCTTCCAGTCTCAGCCATCACCTCCTCCATGGCTCTCCTGTAGTTCCCAGGCATGGCCTGCAGGAACAGGTTAACCCGTTGCAGCGGGTGACCGGACGGCACGAAGCCGTCCGGCAAGCCGTCGTGCACCTCATAAGCTTTCACATTCTCAAGCTTCTCCTTGTTGCTCAGCTCCGAGAAAACCATGGCTATGGATTGAGCTGTGCTGAAGAAAGAGAAGGTAACGTTGGGTGAAGATGCTGCAATTTTCATCACGAGGCTGAGGAGTGGCCCGGCGTGTGAGCCGAAAGGGAAGGCCAAAACGGCGACGTGCAGAGCATTGCTGGATCTCGGGACAGCTTCCATGGTGGAATGAAATGGAATTAATTAGATTAACTCCTTTAATTAATTGCAATCAATACTGTAATTGCAAGATTGAAGATTGGGAACCACTCAGAGGCTAGATCAGGTGGTGTGGAAGACGAAGTTTTCAGGTTTGCAAATTTATTCATTTTTAGTTAACAAGAAATTATTGTTGAAGGTTAGGATGTACTAACAGTCAAGCTATACATAGACCAAGTCGCTGAAGATGAAGTTTAACTGCATGTCAATTTGTTGTTAGTTAGGTGGCGTCTTAGAATTTGTGGATTCGAAGTGACAAACTAACAATAGTACAATACAAAGCTGGCACGAAATAGAATTCTAATAATAAAGAGAAATGTTAGGTGAGTTTTCAGTACATTCGTTTATGATATGTTCACACGATTACTCTATGATTGATTTTATTTATTTATTTTTCATAAATTACAAATCTGGTTAATTTTTTTTAATGTCAAAAGAGGATAAATTTTCAAAGGGTAGTAGAATAGGAGGGGTCAGGGTGCAATTTTGCAACGTTATTAGCTGGTATGTCGCTAGAAATTAGGTACCAAACACAATTGTGCATTTAACAAAAACAACCTTAAAATAGTCACAATGAAACTGAAACCATAGAAAACTGGTTGACGAATATTGACAAAATTAGTTAGTGGGGGGAATCTGGAATATTTTGTGTTGTCTTCCTCCTGTTTTTTTTTTGAACTGTTTAATATTCATTCTCAAAGGTAAAA